>CM060938.1:629018487-631518487 GCA_030765085.1 Allium cepa | reverse complement strand
TTGAAGTGAATATGATTTGAAAGTGAATATGGTTTGAAGTGAATTTGATTTCAAAAGAGATATGATTTGAAACTGAATATGATATTTTGATATAAATTGTGAATTGACCTTTGAAATGTAAAAGAACCATCCGGTGTGAAATAAGCATTTGGTTGTTAAAGTGACCAAGATCGGATATTGTCATACTCTTTGCCGATACCAAAAACCACTTTAACAACTGTGTAAGTGCTGGAGATTCCGGAAATGAAATAGGACAGTTTGGCGAACGATTTTTGTATGAGGTATGATGTGACCCTGACTCCCATGAGTCTGCTTAGATGTGACTAAAACAGGAGCCATGTCGGGCTAAGTGAGGTCATTCCTCGTATCGGACAAATTTCTTCGATGCCATATCTGTTACTTTGTGATTGATTTGGTGGACACCCTTAATTTTGATTTGGGAGTGTGTTCCATGGTGGGCGGTAGTAGCTGACGTGCGTTACCACCAGTTCCGATCCGTAATTGGTATATCTACCCTGACCCTAGAGCGCCTTCAACGAGTTTGCTTTGTACCATACCTATAGAGTTCCCTCTGTTTAAACCTCCAGTTTACGGCGGAGCGTACGGTACTATATAGACTATAGGAATATATAAAATATGTTAAGGGGGATATAGGTAACGCCTTGACGCTATTCTAATACTTTTACTTTACTGTAGACATATTATAATAGCGTATTTTACTACATAGTAAATAGTTTAACGATCCTTAGGAAATGTGAATCCCGAACATCTCTTAAGTTATTACACTCACGTTAGACACTGGATAGGAGATGTCAAACCACGTAATTATCTCTGACGCCATTCCACTCATATTTATTCACTGTTGATTAACTTACATAAGAACTTTTAGTTCTAATTCGAGTGTTTTGTCTTTTCAATTCACTGGGGTCAGCCTAAGCATTTCAGGGTTGAAGAATTTATTTATGAAGGATGAAGAGGAAGATTTATACTATTATTATTAGTATATTTATTCCACTGCATCATGTTGCTCCACTTCATTTATTTGTTTGTTTATGTTTATGTAATTCTGATGTTTATGTTGTAAAGAATAATCAGATGTACTTATAAAACAACTTCATGTACTGTTATTTGATTATAATATTTTGTCATTCTGTTGCGAGATTCTTTATTTATTTTTATTTCTTTCTCTTTTTCTTATTTACCCCATAAAAATCTGCCATTTTGAATGATTTAAGTCTGACCTGTGTGTCTGCTTAAAACATCCAAAAAGGCATGTTGTTACAGTTGGAATGAGAGCTTTGGCTTAGTTACAGCCTTAGCTTTGTAGGGTTTGACTCATATTAAATAGGTTAGCATTACCCTAGAATGAGTTGCTGAGTGTATATATGAGAGAGCATATTTGTCAATGTTGTAAAAGTTTTTTATATTGTGTTATCTTGTTTCATTTTGTATTTATAAATTCTGGTTGGTGCATAGGATGTTATAACATCGATAGGGATTTCCAAACACTTAATGAGGCAGACCGACACGATATTGTTTTGCAATATAGGTAAATAAAATAATTTTTCCTATTGTATATTTTTGTATATAAAATAATAATTTTATAAATGATATATTTGGTTGTAATATATTTGTTTGTTAGGCAGTGATATTTATAAATATTTGTTAGGAAATGAGATTGTAAATAAGATAAATATAAATTGGAGAATTTTAGAGCTTAAGTTTCGGATTTTGAAAATTTCTTTCGAACGATTTTAGAATATAATATTTGTAGAGTTTAGAAGTACTTTCTAATATTAATATTTCAATATGATTTGAAAGAAATATTTTAAAGGAATTTTGGGATGAAGTATGTTTGAACTCTCCTTTTAGTCATTGGAAAATAATTTCGGTGCACGCATCATCGACGTTCATTTTCGAGTTTCAAAGTGGGAAGATTGTGTAGCAATTTTACTGCATAATTGTTTTGATAAATTAATCTTGATTTTAAATTTCAAATCTGATTTGATATATATATATATATATATATATATATATATATATATGATTATCAATATTATTTTTAATGATTGAAATGAAACCAGTTGTTTAGTTTTTAAGTTTGTATAAATTTGAAATTGAAATTATAATAACGAATGGAATCTTGACTATATTAACAAGTGGAAACTTCCAAAATAGAAATAAGAAATTTGATATTAAAATGATTAATGAAATAAATAAGGAACTAAAAAATTTAAACTGTAAACAAAAAGGAAATGGAAATAAGAAATTCGATATTAAAATGATTAATGAAATAAATAAGAAACTAAAATTTTGTAAACTGTAAATAAAAAAGAAATGGGAAGAAATGGTAACTATTGAACATTTTGTTAACTAAATATATAAGAGAAACTTGTGAAACTTTCTATTGCATTCTAGAAGACATTTATATATATATAACTCACCAAAATGTAAAAGTTGTAATGTTAAATAGGACATGTAATAGAATATTGTGCAAGTAAACTTTAGAAAATGAAAGTGTTCAACGGAATTACTTCTATAAACAAGAATTCTAATGCTATAAATTGTTACTAACTGAGTTAATAGTTTGAAATGCAACTAATCAAAGGTAATAAAAATGATTGAGGTAAAAAAATGATTATAGACTTAAGTTAGCATTTAAACTATTTATAATCAGATTTAATGGAAAGGCGAATACTGTAAGTAAATAATAATAAACATGAATTACTATAGAAACCATTTGTAATTAAAATAATTGAACGATTATAACTTTAAAAAGCATTGAAATGATTTAGAGATAGATTTAATGTTCAATAATACTATATATGTAAGAATGGATGTGAAGAAAATATGATCTATAAATGGTGAATTGAATTGTAAAAAAACTTACCTAATAATGTATAATCCAATAGTTAAATAAAAATAATTTACTTAAGCAATGAATGTAAAGTAGTAAAATGAAATAAAATAACATTGTATGAATAAAGGAGAAATGAACTTTCTTAAGTAATAATGAATGTGAATTAATGAAAATAAACATTATATGGAAAAAAGGGAAAATCAACTTAAGTTGTAAATGTGAGGCAAACTGAAATAAAATGTATGCAATGCTTCAATAATGAATTTATGTGTGGTCCAAATAATTGAAATGGACATGAATTATGTAAGTTAAGAATGTAAATGAATGAAATAAGCCTTACATGAATAAATGAAAAATAAATTATCTTTTTAATAATGAACATGAATGTGTTGAATTATTGTTGTTTGGCTTATGGATTGGTTGGGAAATGATACTTCTATACTGTATAGAGATGTATGAATAATCTATTAAGTTTTATCTAAGACTGTGGAGTGTATGGTATACTTAGTAGTTTATTTATCATTTATACGATTAAAGGTTTTTAAACCCAAACAAACCATTTGTTTGGTTGAAATGGATGGACGATTGTTTTCTTTGTTGAAATGATGTTTGTACCCTTTGTTTGCAAGTGATTGTCGTTATGTTGTAGTGACTTATTTTGTTATTAGTTGAAAACAATTTAAAATATTTCTCTTCTGCATAATTATTAACTCTTTTGGATTATATAAGTGAAATACAGGCTATGGAAGTAATTGCTACTGCTTTTGATTTCATGGAATAATCGTTATTTGCCCGACAAATAGGTACGTTCTGGATTACGGTTTTCTAGCGATATTATATTGTTTTTCCTATGGTTTAGAATATATTATTTTGAAAAATATGATATATTTTATTATTATTGATATTATTATTTCTTCCAGACCTTTCCGTACAAAGGAGACTCTGCTGAAATTTTTCATGAATTTTGGACTTAGAAACTTTTTTTGAAATGTTTTTCAAACTTTTGTAAACATCAATATAAAGCATTTAAGTGCTATAAATTAATATATTTTACTTAAATTATTTAATTTTGTAAATTTATTTGTTATAAATTTAATATTTTGAATAAGATATATTGATTATTTAATTTCCTCCTTTACCTTCTTTTTCCTTTTCGGGGACGAAAAGTTTTGAGTGGGGGAGAGTGTAACGACCTGTAATTTTCGATAATTAAATTAGTTAATTTAATCATATTTTTGTGATTTAATATTTTGAGAAATAAAAAATTATGATGTACCAATGAAATAATAACTTAAATGAAATGTGATAATGTTAATTTAAGTTAATTATCAATAGTTTGAACGAAATTCCAATCAATTGAATTGATTTAAAAGTTATACTTGGTTATAATGTAATTAAAGGAAAACAAATGTAAATATTGAATTAATTAGTGAAATAGAACATAACTGAAATAAATTGAAATAGTATTAATTTAAGTTTACTGATAACTGCTTTAAATGTAGTTCCAATTAATTAAAAGAATTAAAGAGTTATAATTGATATAGGTTGTAAATAAATTTTAATGTATGTATTAATTGATAATTGCATTTAAGAAGAAATTGATAATTTAAAGGATCTATTAATTAATTACATAATATGCAATAAATGGATATTGGATAGAATTAGTATAGTGTAAGTGGTTATAACATTTGTTGTAAATAATAAACTTACAAATGTTATTAAATGTAGAAATGGTGTTATTTGTTACCAATTTAATTAATCAATTACAATTAAATGTAAATACGTTAATTAATTTAATACGGTAACTGCAAATTTTGAATATGCTAAAATGTATGGAAATGTTAATTATACTTACATGACAATAATTGATGTAGTAAAAAGAATGAAACCAAGATAAATAATTAGTTGGGATTTTAAATTATAGTTAATGTGTAAAATTGACAAAAATTCAATATAATGGAAATATAATAAATAATACAAATAAAAGGTGGAAATGGGAGAATATTAATGTAATGAAATATAAAGAAATGTTAGCTATGTCTGTGGACTAATAATTGTTAGAATAAAAGATCAGAATCAAATTAAACCAATTTATTGGAATTAAAGTTTAATTAATTGGATTTTATTACATTTGTAATTGAACACTGTAATTTGTGAAATATTTAATACCGAATTATAAGTAAACTTGTTTTAAATTATTGTAAATATCTAAGTGATCAAAATGATGAAATTTGTCAACTATCAAATTGAATGAAAAAGTGATTTAATTAATTTAATATTACTTTATTTAATTAATGTGAAAATAGCCATTATGGCCATTGGCTCAGATTTCGACGAAACCGGTTTCATTGGATCAATAACGGTGAACTATTATAGGATTCCAAATTTCACATCGATCGGACTTATCGTTTGATCATACGGAGTCGAAATACCTAGAAATTAATTTAATTAAATTCAATTGAAATCAATTTAAAATAAACAATTTTAAGATAACTTCTTCATACGACAGAATTAGGACTTGAAATCTGTTCCACTGAATTTAAAACTATCAAAACATCTATTTCGATATATGGGATGACCTACTTTCGTTTCGGGAACAAATGGGTTTTTCGAGTCATTTATCGTTCAACTTTCAAATCGATTTAGTCCATTCGTTCCTATTTCTGTTCCGTCTATAAATAGCCTGCCATAAACCCTAACTATTTCTTATTCCATTTTTCTGTACATACATTTCCTGGCTATCTTCTTCCTTCCAGTGGCAGTAAATAGACAAACCAAAACCCTAAATCCAATTTCAGAGCCAAATCCAAAAAAAATCAAACTCCGTAGAAGCTTGACATATTATATACCATTTTGAAGCTCACAACAAGTGCAACTCAGATCTACAATTATATTTTTCATTGAATCACCATTTGTCTAGAAATTAAGGATGAACCACGTCCGTTCGTTTTAGGGTTTTGACGATCCAATGGTGGATTGTCGCTCGATCGACGATCGTGATACGGTGTTGGGAAGGTGGGGTCAAGCAGGCTTCTATGGTGATGCTCATTTGTTAGGTTGGTCATTGAGTAACCAGGATTTGGCAATTTTGTGTGTAAAAGTTGTCTCGGCCTGGGGGTAAACGACAACGTTGCGGTCATAGGGGTAGGATTCTAGAGGGACGGTGTGGCAAGGCGGAGGCAGTGGCGAGCTCCAATCTGGCGATGGTCCGCCATGGGCGACGCGGTGTGGGCATGAAGAACGGCAGCGCATGCTCAGGGGTTCGAACGAGGGTTCCTGGGAAGAAATAGGTGACGTGTATATATATTTTTCTATTTTATATTTATTTATAACTTTATCGTATAATGTTCTAATTTACATAAATTCTCCATACGAGGTCCGATTCATGTGCGGTTTATTCCACTACGATCGTATTGGAATTCTGGACATTATGAAACTGGTTTGGACGAATTCTGAGACCTTTTGAATTTGGGTCCTTAATTGGATTTTTATTAGATTTAAAATCAAAGGTGAGTGTTTTAACCCACTCACAAATTCTAAATTGTCTTATGTTAGTTAAATTAAATTATAATGTGATTAGAAATTTATTTATGGCTATTTGGTATATTTAAATCATCATTCTAGTCAATTGAATATATTTTTGAATTTAAAATTGCAGTTAATTTTTTGTTAATGATGATCAGTTATTTATTATAGTTTATTTGGTTTATTGGGTGATGATTGTGACGGATGTTTGATTTTAATATTTGATGATTGGATGATCTGTATGATTTATTTACTACTGCCACTTTGCAAGTCCCTTAGTTATTGCTTAGGAAAAATCACTACGGATTGAAATGATACATACCCGAATGATCTATAGATTAGGGAAAAATCATTATGGTTGAAATGATAGACTCAAGTGATTTATGGGTTTTTATTTAATTTGGAATTGCAGTTTTAAATGATATATAATCGTAAAAAAAAATCGCGAACTGAAATGATAAATATTTGTATCACTTGTGCCAAGGGTAGAGAATTATATGCGGACATCTGATTGGTTAAATTAAATGATTTTTGAATCTTTGAAATTTTGAATTCATTCAACTGGCATTTTGAAATAGAAATTAATTTATCTAAACTAAATTAACTTCGATAATCCAAACGTAAAGGCTGAAATTGGAATTGATTTAATAATTTGTTCAAAGGATTTAAATTGGAATTTTAAAGTTGAAGTGGCATAAATAAGTTGATTTATCGGAATTGAGTTATTGAAATTCTTTGGTCATAACTTTGAAATCAATTTTAGACTAATTTAAACTATTTTAATTAAATTAATTATTTTAATCAATTTAAACTATTTTCAATTCATATTATTCTATTACAACCTATTTAGTACAATTTAATCTATTTTACCTATTTTAAACTAACTAAATTTATTTAACATGTTTTAAATCTATTTAATATAATTTAAATCTATTTATTCTGTTTTAAATTTATTTAATCTATTTGAAAATCTACTTAACATAATTTAAAAAATCTATTTAATCTATGTTTAATCTATCTAAATCATGTTAAAACTAATTAAATCAAATATAAATCTGTTTAAACTATTTTCACTATTTAAACTATTTTAAATCTATTTAAACTATTTTAAAACTATATAAACTATTTATTATTACCTAACTATTTTCTAAAATTTCAGACTGTATAAATTTAAGTATTTATATTTAAATCCTTGATCATGATACAACCTAAATTGTAATTTGGAATTTAAACCTTTTTGAAAATAATGTATTTGAGTGAATAAGATGATTTTGAAATGAAGAATCAATTAACAAAACTTATCGATAATTTCATAAATGGATATGATTTGAAAGTGAATATGGTTTGAAGTGAATATGATTTCGAAAGAGATATGATTTGAAATTAAATATGATATTTTGATATAAATTGTGAATTGACTTTTGAAATGTAAAAGAACAATCCGATGTCAAATAAGCGTTTGGTTGTTAAAGAGACCGGATCAGATACAGTCATCAGATACAGTCATACTCTACGCCAATACCAAAAACCACTTTAACAACTGTGTATGTGGTGGAGATTCCATAAATAAAGTAGGATGGTTTGGTGAACGATTTCTATATGAGTTATGACATGACTCTGACTCTTATGATTCATCTTAGATGTGACTAAAATAGGAGCCATGCCAGTCCAAGTGAGGTCATTCCTCCTATCGGACAAATTTCTTCGATACCATATCTGTTACTTTGTGGTTGATTTGGTGGCCACCCTTGATTTTGATTTGGGAGTGTGTTCCAAGGTGGACGATAGTAGCTGCTATGCATTACCTGCAGTCTGTATCCGCAATTTGTATATCTACCCTGGCGTTGCCGCGAATGCCGTGTTTACAGCCCTAGAGGCCTTCTACGAGTTTGTTTTGTACCATATCTATGGAGTGACCTCTCTGTAAACCTCTAGTTTACGGAGGAGCGTGCGGTACTGTATAGACTATGGGAATATATAAAGTGTGTTAAAGGGGATATAGGTAATGCCTTAATGCTATTTTACTACTTTTACTTTACTGTAGACATATTATAATAGTGTATTGACTACATAGTAGATAGTTTAACGGATCCTTAGGAGATGTGAATCTCGAACATCTCTTAAGTTATTGCACTCGTGCTTGACACTGGATAGGAGATGTTGAACCCCGCAAGCATCTTTGACATCGTTCCACTCATATTTATTTACAGTTGATAACTTACATAAGATCTTTTAGTTCTGACTCGAGTGCTTTGTCTTTTCAATTCGCTCAGGTTAGCCTGAGCATTTTTGGGTTAATGGCCTTATTTCTGGTGGACGAAGATGAAGATTAGTACTATTATTATGAGTATATTTATTCAACCACATCATGTTGTTTCGCTGCATTTATTTATTTATTTATTCATGTTTATGTAACATTGATGTTTTGTGTTTTAAAGACTAATCAAATGTATTTATAAAACAGCTTCATGAACTGTTATTTGAATATTATATTTTTTTATTCCACTGCGAGATTCTTTATTTGTTTTTATTTCTTTCTATTTTTCTTATTTAGCCCCTAACAATCTGCCCTTTTGAATGGTTTGAGTCTTACGTGTGTTTGCTTAAAACATCCAAAAAAGCAGGTCGTTACAGTATTTGTTAGTGAATATAAATGGTTTTATATTGTGTTATTTATCTGTTGAGTGGTATATAAAATCTGTTCGAGTAATAGGACGCCACTTAATCGATTGGAGTTTCTAAACACTTGAACATGATAAACTGATATAGTATGGTTTTGAAGTGGGTAAATGAAATAATTTTACCCAAAATATATTTTGATATAAAAGAAATAATTTTCTTAAAATTATTATAGTAGTATGTTTGGATATTATTATATAATCAAAACAAGATAATGAAATTGGAAATGCTTTATTAAAACCAAATTAGATTGTATAAGTATGAATTATACAAATGAGTTAAAAAACAAAAATGGATTCAAACTGGAAATTGGAAGAATTAAGTCCTGGAGATTTTTGGAAAGGTTTTCCAGCGTATTCTGAAATGAATAATAGTATTATCATTTTGCGGATACTTTTGAGTGGAAAAAAATTGTTTTAAATGGATTTTTGAAGTGATGAAGTATTGATGTAACGACCCAGAATTTCTATTAATTAAATTTTGCATATTTAATTGATTTTAAATATTAATAAGTGAAATTTATAAGTCGAATAAATTTTATTTCAAATAATTAGATTTAATTGGATAATTAAATCGATAATTTAATATTGGAAATTACAGAAATAATTGAAAATTGGGATTAATATGATTAAAAATGATTTGTAAAATTTTATTATATCATATTGGAGTTAGAATGATGTTATAGAACTTTTAAAATTGAATTAAAAGTTAATTTGTGAAAATTTAATATTTTAATATTTAATTAACGAGTTAAAATAGCAATTTTTCAAACAGTCTCGGATTTCGACGAAAGCAGTTTCATCGGATCTGTAATTTTATATTATTGTATGATTTCAAATTTCGGGTCAATCGGATTTATTGTTTGTCCGGGGCAAGCCAAAACGCCTAGAAATTAGTTTAAATCGGTTTAATTTAAAATCGCTCGTTTTTTGCCTTAACTCGCAGAGATGATCGAATTAGCTTCCGAAACATGTTCCGTTGTGTTCGGAACGCGGGGTAAACCTTAGAAACGCCAACCGGCACGCTTCGTTTGGAGTTCGGAAAATTCAGGATGAATAGTAAATTGGAATTTTTCTATAAAAGCACCTAAACCATTCACATTTGCAAACAACTAAATTAGGGTTTCATCTCCTTTACCCTAGCCGCCAGAAATGAAACCAATGGCCGAAAATGTTCTTCTCTTTCCCCTTCATTTTCTTCAAATCCGTTTACATTTACAAGAAACGATCAACTACAAACTTAAAGAGCGAAGTGAGAGCTTTAAACCTATACGTGTATGATTGGAAATGGTGGAGAGAATCGACGGCAATCTCAGCTCAAATGAAGGATCGTCGCGCACGCTTTTTGAGTAGCCTGGGCCACCGCGTGCGACCGGTCTCTAGCCGTGGGTAGCATTCGAGTGGGGCTTCGAGTTGGAAGTTGCCGATCGTGGTGGAAGTCAATGGATGGGTCGTAGCATTTAGGGTTAGGTGGCGGCTGTGGTGGGTTGGACGCGTGCGTGTTTCTGGGTAGGGGGAAGATGATAGGTGAGCGGCCGAGATGTGGGGATGCAATATGGACAGCAGATGATGGCTAGGGTATTAAAAAAATAAAATAAATGTTGTAAATTATATAAATAATAAATCGTGTAAACTTTAAAATATTGTATCTCTTTCATACGAGGTCGAAAACGCACGAAATAAGTTGCGTTGGGTTCGTATGGACGAACACTACGCTGTGGAACAGGATTGGAGTCGTTAGGAGTTAGTGAGAATTTCGGGTAAAATTAAACGCGTGTTTAATTTTATTCGAAATAAAAGCTGAAAACGAAATTGAAATCAAGGTGAGAACTCCTCAGTCAATCGAATCGGTTTCGATTTTAATTTTAAATAGTTATATTTAAAATTTCTTGATTGTATGTTTGAATGATGATTGTTATTTATTGATTGTTAAAATAGTCGTTATATGACGTTAGTAAGCGGAGATTATTTATTAAAAACATATACCGCGAATATTTCACAGTACGGTGAAATTGGTATTATTTGTGTACTTGGAGTTGATTTCCCGCATTATATAGCGGATGAGACCCTATTGCACCGTCTATTAAGCGAATATTATTTTATAAATCTCATATACCGCGATATTCTGCTTTGAACGGAATTGGTATTGTGCTAATGTTTGTGGATGCAGGGAAACAGGTTAGAGGGATCCAACTGGATTCCTCACTAGTATTTATTTGATTACAGATATTGTGATATTTGTTGATTATCATATTGATATATGATATTTTGATTGTCGTGATTGACTATTTGGTGCTGTTGCATCATCGGATCCATTTTTGAAGTTTTAAAATAATGATTTTGATAAAAAAAAATTAAAATGATTTTAGAAAGTTTACGTTTTATTAAATTTTGAATTGTTAAAATAAATAAACATTGTAATTTTTTTGTTATAAAAGTTATATTTTTTTGGAAAATCGTACTTAAGTATGATTTTGGAGTTATATAAGTTTTAAATAACGTTTTGTAAATTATTAAAAGGATTGGTTTATTTAAATTGAGATTTTTGAATTATTATAAACGGTTTATATAAAAGATTTCTAAGATTAATATTTATAAACTAAAAATATAGGAATTATAAAAGGAGTTTTTATAAGTGTTAAAATGAAGTATAAATGGATTTCACAAGTGAATAAAATTTATAGATTTATAAATTGTGAAGTTATGAAATGAATAGATTTTGTAAAATAAAAGATTTATAAATAATTAACTTATAAATCGGATTTTGGGTATAAAGTTGAGTTATAAATTGAATTGATTTATAAAAAGGGATTTTATAATTGAAGTTTTTATAAATAAAAATGGAATTTATAAACATTGTTTATAAATCCGAAATAAATTGAATTTGATAAATTTAATATAGAAGGTTAATAAAGGAGAATTATAAATCGAAGTTTTTATAAATAGAATTGGGATTTATAAACGCTGTTTTATGAATCCGAAATCAATGGAATTTGATAAATTAAACATAGAAGTTTATTAAAGGAGATATATTCGTGATTTTGGACAGCGAATTATCCTTTAAGGTAAATGTTGTAAAAATAAGAGTTTGGTTGGGAATTTTATCCACGATTTTGGATAGTGAATAATATTTTAATAAATGTGTTGAAACATTGAATTGGGTAAATAAAGTATATTCACGATTTTTGGACCGTGAATATATTATTAAAGAAAATGGATATGGTTTGGGGAAATGATATTATAAAATGAAGCTAATTGTTTTAAAAGATGTTTTAAAATGTATTATGAATCGAAACCATAGATTTCAACATTCATTGTTGAAATAGACGTTTTCGAAAAATAGAATGAGATGATGGACTATAACACTGTTGTTATAGTAAATGATTTCCGAAAGGAAATGTTTTATATAGTATTGGGATTTATATATCTATCTTAATTTCGAATCCCTACGCTAGTGATTTTGGGTCGTCGTAACGATGTTTTGCGCAACATTCGTTTTGGCCCACATAGACGTGTTTAAGAGAATGTTTTCATTAAAGAATGAAATATATACTTAATTTCGATTTAAGTATATTGAATATTTTCCAAGTGTAGAAAATAAAAAGATTTTCGAATTACTTATTAAATAAGTATGGAAATGTTTTCCAATATGAAGTGAATATTTTGAGATTTTATCTTTTAACGATAAATTGAAAATGAATATTAGAAATCGATTTGGACATCGTATATTCATAGATATTTTGGAATTGTAAATTCACTATGGAATTTATAAAAGGAAGGGAAATTTGTTTAAAAATAAACGTTGATTTATTTTTGAAGTGTGGGAATTAATTTACGGATTTGGAACGTAAATATAAAGTAAATCGTTAAGGATTTATTTAATTGGTTTAAATGAACCATGTTGAAATGAAAGTATTTTCGCGTAAGGAAAATGTTTGAAATTTGTTTTCAAAAGTGGTAAAGGTGAAAAGTGATTTGAAAATTGTTTTCAAATGGTTGAAGTGTGGAAAATATATGTCTTGTAAAGATATTTTTGGAAAATAAATAATTTGAAAAATTATTTGGAATCTGATGATGTTGCGCTTCTTTATTGATAGTTAAATAACCGACTATCAATATTTACCTTTATATAGGTATTTGTTGTGATTTGTTTGAATTTGAATGCCACACTTATTTTTGAATAAGCGCTCACTATTCGGGTTAGCCAGGAAAGGACCTTGGGGTCGTATAACCCATTCCGAATATGTGATATGTCATTATGGATTGCACTTGAAGACCGGTGTTGAAGACCGGATATTTTTGAAAATGGAAGATTACCGTCGAATGTCTCTGCACCGAATGGCCCCGATATAGAGATTCCATATGTGATGGGAAGTCCGGACGTGATTAGTGAATATCCGGATTGCAAGGACTTCTTTGTAAGTGCCTTCGGTTCTATTCGATCCCGGAACAGACTTGTATGGATTGTATGTCTGACATTACAAATTGAGATGTAAAGCTGGTTTCTATCAAATATATTTCCGTTGGTGGCGGAGAATTTATTCTCTTAGCTTAACACCCTTAGAGGTTATGTAGTTGATGGTTACTAGTGATACATTCTGAAATTGGTAATGTGACATACGAAGTGTTGTTGAGTATTTGATGATCAAAGCACAGCTTTTGTATAAAGCGTAGCTTTGTGGACGAGACTGCGTCGGACCTCACACCCCGGAAATGGTCAAAACAGGAAGGATGCGGCAAGGTTATTAGGGGGTAGCGCCCCTTTAGTGTATGTAATTCCTTCTGGATAGAGGTGGTATCATGGTATGAAGCCCAGATATTTAACCTATGTTGTTGCTGCAAACTTATTACTTTGTGGTTGTTGGAAATCGAGGATCCTCGGATATAGATCGGTTACGATCGGGGGATGGCATATTCGTGTCAGTAGTTACCCAGTTAGGGGTAACCCGGCCTTGTGTTGGCAGAGATCCGGTTAGGTTCTCGGGACGTCATTCCAGAGGCGCTTCCATGTGGCAATGGAAAGTTCCTTGGCCTGACCATTTGTTGGAAATCCAAAGATACAATACGAACCTTGTGCGGTTTTAGTTGTAGAACCTGCCATCTAATATGGTAGCTATAGTAGGCATAACATAATGGTACCTATGCTGACTAAGATTTATATTCTACTTTCGAAATGTTTTCTACACTATGCACTAATAATAATATCAAAATTGATTTTATTTTGCGTAGTAAGCATCTATGACTAACATAAGAAGAAATCTCCTCCAAGTCTGCGTTTACATTGTGTGTGTGGTGGGAGGTCTTATGGTAGTTACATTTTTAAAAGCATTGCGAATTGACTTTAAAATTATCCTATTCTTTGTTTTTAAAAGATAACTGTTTTAAGTTCTCACACCAGTCACACGACTGACTCGGAGTTTATTGATTTCCTTCCTAAATTCTGGGTGCCCACCAATTTCCACACTGGCAGTCTAGAGTTTGGTTATCTGGATATTCTGGAATTCGGGAGTTGCTGGAGGTAAGCTAGATGGCATGACGTATTCACTAGTATATAGTATTTCTTTTCCGCTGTTTGTTGTTGTACACTCTGATGATATAATGTAATGTAATGTGATGTAATGTAATAACTGATATAGTTCTTTGTTTAAAGATTATTCATTTATCTATTATATGTTGTTCCGCTGCGTGAGATTCTGATATTGTTCTGTTGTCTTCTTTCTGTTCTGTTCTATCTTCTTCTATCTTCTTCTATCTTTTTCATCTTTTTAACCCTTAAGAATTCGTATTTCCGTTCATCTTGAGTTAATAAATGGAGATTAGTGTCTATTCAAGGAGTACGGATTTGTGTGTCCTTACATCTGGTATCAGAGCATATGGTTAAGCGACAACCATGGCTCTGTTGGGTATTACTCATTTGAGATAGAGTCAGTAGTACGCTAGAATGAGTTGAGTGTAATAATAGATATGAGTGTGTATTTGTTAGTGAATATATTATTCTTTGGTTGTTGAATAAGTTAAATAAAAACAACAGTTGAAAAAGAATATTGTATAAGTAAAAAGAATTATAAGAATTGAATTATAATTAATGTGATTTACAATTGTGAAATAAACTAATATATATAAGAAGTGAAACTATATGAATATATTTATGAATATGAGTTGTAAATAAAAAATGAATTTGAATAAGTGATGAAATTTGACTTTGGTGAAGGTTAAATAAAAATTTACTTCAGAATTGGGAATCTGAATTGATTTATAAGTGGGAATTTAAGTTAAGTAAAACCAAATAATGTTTAAATGGAATATAACTTAAGTGATGTTGAATGAAGTTGATTTTGGTATCAAAGTAAATTAATAAAGTTAAGTGATGGATGTGAACTTGAGTTATGTAATGAAATTCAACTTTTGTGGTTAAATGAATTAGCAATTGAATTAATAAATGGATTGATGTTGATCAATTAAATGTAAATAATTGGTATGAAATAATGAATGTAAGCGTTAATTCATTAAAATCTAATGTTATTGGAAGTTGAAAAATTGAATGAAAATCAATTTAATTAAACCAATTGAAAGTAAAGGTGTTAAACCAAATTGAATGATAGTTCGTTGATTGTATATAATTCATTAAGTATTAATGAAATTGAATTAATAAATTGAAAGCTAAAGTAATTGAAATCCAATTGGAAGTTAAGTGAATCTTAAATAAAATTGAATTTGATTTGGAAGTGAACCAACTTGAATATGAATTAGCGAATATAAACTAATTGAAAATGAATGTTAGTAAAAACATCCACAGTTAATGAATCAAATGTGATTAAATTGAAAACCGATTTCATTGGATATTAATGAGAATATGAATGAATATTTATTGGTTATGGATGTTAGTTGAATGATAGTTGGTTGATGGTTGAGTATATTGCTTTTACTGCATTTGCAATGTTGGCATATATAGTTGTTATGTTACTATATGTTGTATATCGATACTATTGTCTATATACATGTTTCTCATTTGTTTGATGAGTGTTTAGTAGGTGCGGATTGCGCTTGCTTCGCATTTGGAGCTCGCTTTCACGCTATATTAGCCGTATATGCTCGCTAATAATATATAAGGTACATAGCTCGGATTAAATATCGTACTTTTATACTTTTTTCCCTGCGGGATGCCTCATCACTTGATGAGATGTATATTTGTGATATATATACTGTCATTTTTTTTCGGATCGAGCCACGCAAAGGAGACTCTGGCGAATTTTTTCGAAAATTTAAGGCGTTAGAATATTATTGAGAAAATTGGGAAATTTTGTGAAAACTAAAATTTGATTTGGAGTTGAAAGTTAAACAATAGTAGTTGTTTTTGAAAAGATAACTATGTATGATTTGGAAACTTAGTAAAGTTATTGTAAGAAGTTTAACTATGGATTTTGGAAAGTTAAACAATTAAGAGATTTGAAAAATCTAAATTGAATGGTTTGCTTCGGAAAAGTTAATGGATTCTGTAACTTTTTCTTACTTGGTAATTTCGAGGACGAAATTCTTTTAAGGGAGGAAGTTTGTAACGACCCAGAATTTTTATTAATTAAAATTTGTATATTTAATTGATTTTAAATATTAATAAGTGAAATTTATAAGTCGAATAAATTTTATTTCGAATAATTAGATTTAATTGGATAATTAAATCGATAATTTAATATTGGAAATTACAGAAATAATTGAAAATTTGAATAAATATGATTAAAAATGATTTGTAAAATTTTATTATATCATATTGGAGTTAGAATGATGTTATAGAACTTTTACAATTGAATTAAAAGTTAATTTGTGAAATTTTAATATTTAATTAACGAGTTAAAATAGCCATTTTTCAAACAGTCTCGGATTTGGACGAAACCAGTTTCATCAGATCCGTAATGTTATATTATTGTATGGTTTCAAATTTCGTGTCAATCGGATTTATTTTTTTCCGGGGCAAGCCAAAACGCCTAGAAATAGTTTAAACTGGTTTTATTTAAAATCGATCGTTTATTACCGTAACTCGCACAGATGATCGAATTAGCTTCCGAAACATGTTCCATTGTGTTCGGAACGCAGGGTAAACCTTAGAAACGCCAACCGACACGCTTCGTTTGGAGTTCGGAAAATTCGGGATGAATAGTAAATTGGAATTTTTCTATAAAAGCACCTAAACCATTCACATTTGCAAACAACTAAATTAGGGTTTCATCTCCTTTACCCTATCCCCCAGAAATGAAACTAATGGCCGAAAATGTTCTTCTCTTTCCCCTTCATTTTCTTCAAATCCATTTACATTTACAAGAAATGATCAACTACAAACTTAAAGAGCGAAGTGAGAGCTTTAAATCAATACGTGTATGATTGGAAATGGTGGAGAGAATCGACGGCAATCTCAGCTCAAACGAAGGATGGTCGCGCACGCATTTCGAGTAGCCTGGGCCACTGCGTGCGACCGGTCTCTGGCCGTGGGTAGCATTCGAGTGGGGCTTCGAGTTGGAAGTTGCCGATCGTGGTGGAAGTCAATGGATGGGTCGTAGCATTTAGGGTTAGGTGGCGGCTGTGGTGGGTTGGACGCGTGCGTGTTTCTGGGTAGGGGGAAGATGATAGGTGAGCGGCCGAGATGTGGGGATGCAAGATGGACGGCAGATGATGGCTAGGGTATTAAAAAAATAAAAAAAATGTTGAAAATTATATAAATAATAAATCGTGTAAATTTTAAAATATTGTATCTCTTTCATACGAGGTCGAAAACGCACGAAACAAGTTGCGTTGGGTTCATATGGACGAACACTACACTATGGAATTAGATTGGAGTCGTTTGGAGTTAGTGAGAATTTCGGGTAAAATTAAACGCGTGTTTAATTTTATTCGAAATAAAAGCTGAAAACGAAATTGAAATCAAGGTGAGAACTCCTCACTCAATTGAATCGGTTTCGATTTTAATTTTAAATAGTTATATTTAATATTTCTCGATTGTATGTTTGAATGATGATTGTTATCTATTGATTGTTAAAATAGACATTATAAGCTGTTAGTAAGCGGAAGTTATTTATTAAAAACATATACCGCGAATATTTCACAGTACAGTGAAATTGGTATTATTTATGTACTTGGAGTTGATTTCCCGCATTATATAGCGGATGAGACCCTATTGCGTCGTCTATTATGCGGATAATATTTTATAAATCCCATATACCACGATATTCCGCTTTGAACGGAATTGGTATTGTGCTAATGTTTTTGGATGCAGGGAAACAGGTTGGAGGGATCCAACTGGATTCCTCACTAGCATTTATTTGATTACAGATATTGCGATATTTGTTGATTATCATATTGATATATGATATTTTTATTGTCGTGATTGATTATTTGGTGCTGTTGCATCATCGGATCCATTTTTGAAGTTTTAAAATAATGATTTTGATTAAAAAAAAGAATTTTAAAATGATTTTAGAAAGTATACGTTTTATTAAATTTTGAATTGTTAAAATAAATAAACATTGTAATTTTATTGTTATGAAAGTTATATTTTTTTGGAAAATAGTACTTAAGTATGATTTTGGAGTTATATAAGTTTTAAATAACGTTTTGTAAATTATTAAAAGGATTGGTTTATTTAAATTGAGATTTTTGAATTATTATAAATGGTTTATATAAAAGATTTCTAAGATTAATATTTATAAACTAAAAGTATAGGAATTATAAAACGAGTTTTTATAAGTGTTAAAATGAAGTATAAATGGATTTCACAAGTGAATAAAATTTATAGATTTATAAATTGTGAAGTTATGAAATGAATAGATTTTGTAAAATAAAAGATTTATAAATAATTAACTTATAAATCGGATTTTGGGTATAAAGTTGAGTTATAAATTGAATTGATTTGTAAAAAGGGATTTTATAATTGAAGTTTTTATAAATAAAAATGGAATTTATAAACATTGTTTATAAATTCGAAATCAATTGAATTTGATAAATTTAATATAGAAGGTTAATAAAGGAGAATTATAAATCGAAGTTTTTATAAATAGAATTGGGATTTATAAACGCTGTTTTATGAATCTGAAATCAATGGAATTTGATAAATTAAACATAGAAGTTTATTAAAGGAGATATATTCGTGATTTTGGACAGCGAATTATCCTTTAAGTTAAATGTTGTAAAAATAAGAGTTTGGTTGGGAATTTTATCCACGATTTTGGATGGTGAATAATATTTTAATAAATGTGTTGAAACATTGAATTGGGTAAATAAAGTATATTCACGATTTTTGGACCGTGAATATATTATTAAAGAAACTGGATATGGTTTGGGGAAATGATATTATAAAATGAAGCTAATTGTTTTAAAAGATGTTTTAAAATGTATTATGAATCGAAACCATAGATTTCGACATTCATTGTTGACATAGACGTTTTCGAAAAATAGAAGGAAATGATGGACTATAACACTGTTGTTATAGTAAATGATTTCCGAAAGGAAATATTTTATATAGTATTGGGATTTATATATCTATCTTAATTTCGAATCCCCATGCTAGTGATTTTGGGTCGTCGTAACGATGTTTTGCGCAACATTCGTTTTGGCCCAAATAAATGTGTTTAATAGAATGTTTTCCTTAAAGAATGAAATATATACTTAATTTCGATTAAAGTATATTGAATATTTTTCAAGTGTAGAAAATAAACATATTTGTGAATTGCTTATTAAATAAGTATGGAAATATTTTTCAATATGTAGTGAATATTTTGAGATTTTATCTTTTAAAGATAAATTGAAAATGAATATTAGAAAACGATTTGGACATCATATATTCATCGATATTTTGGAATTGTAAATTCACTATGGAATTTATAAATGGAAGGGAAATTTATTTAAAAATAAACATTGATTTATTTTTGAAGTGTGGGATTTAATTTACGGATTTGGAACGTAAATATAAAGTAAATCGTTAAGGATTTATTTAATTGGTTTAAATGAACCATGTTGAAATGAAAGTATTTCCGTGTAAGGAAAATGTTTGAAATTTGTTTTCAAAAGTGGTAGAGGTGATTTGAAAATTGTTTTCAAATGGTTGAAGTGTGGAAAATATATATCTTGTAAAGATATTTTTGGAAAATAAATAATTTGGAAAATTATTTGGAATCTGATGATGTTGCGCTTCTTTATTGATAGTTAAATAACCTACTATCAATATTTACCTTTATACAGGTATTTGTTGTGATTTGTTTTAATTTGAATGCCACACTTATTTTTGAATAAGCGCTCACTATTCGGGTTAGCCGGGAAAGGACCTTGGGGTCGTATAACCCATTCCGAATATGTGATATGTCGTTATGGATTGCATTTGATGACCGGTGTGGAAGACCGGATATTTTTGAAAACGGAAGGATTACCGTCGAATGTCTCTGCACCGAATGGCCCCGGTATAGAGATTCCATATGTGATGGGAAGTCCGGACGTGATTAGTGAATATCCGGATTGCAAGGACTTCTTTGTAAGTGCCTTCGGTTCTGTTCGATCCCGTAACAGACTTGTATGGATTGTATGTCTGACATTACAAATTGAGATGTAAAGCTGGTTTCTGTCAAATATATTTCCGTTGGTGGCGGTGAATTTATTCTCCTAGCTTAACACCTTTAGAGGTTATATAGTTGATGGTTACTAGTGATACATTCCCAAATTGGTAATGTGGCATACGAAGTGTTGTTGAGCATTTGATTATCAAAGCACAGCTTTTGTATAAAGCGTAGCTTTGTGGACGAGACTGCGTCGGACCTCACACTCCGAAAATGGTCAAAACAGGAAGGATGCGGCAAGGTTATTAGGGGGTAGCGCCCCTTTAGTGTATGTCATTCCTTCTAGATAGAGGTGGTATCATGGTATGAAGCCCAGATATTTAACCTATGTTGTTGCTGCAAACTTATTACATTGTGATTGTTGGAAATTGAGGATCCTCGGATATAGATCGGTTACGATCGGGGGATGGCATATTTGTGTCAGTAGTTACCCAGTTAGGGGTAACCCGGCCTTGTGTTGGCAGAGATCCGGTTAGGTTCTCGGGACGTCATTCCATAGGCGTTTCCATGTGGCAATGGGAAGTTCCTTGGCCTGACCATTTGTTGGAAATCCAAAGAAACAATACGAACCTTGTGCGGTTTTAGTTGTAGAATCTGCCATCTAATATGGTAGCTATAGTAGGCATAATATAATGGTACCTATGCTGGCTAAGATTTATATTCTACTTTCGAAATGTTTTCTACACTATGCACTAATAATAATATCAAAATTGATTTTATTTTGGGTAGTAAGCATCTTTGACTAACATAAGAAGAAATCTCCTCCAAGTCTGCGTTTGCATTGTGTGTGTGGTGGGAGGTCTTATGGTAGTTACATTTTTAAAAGCATTGCGAATTGACTTTAAAATTATCTTATTCTTTATTTTTAAAAGATAACTGTTTTAAGTTCTCACACCAGTCACATGGCTGACTCGGAGTTTATTATTTTCCTTCCTAAACTCCGGGTGCCCACCAATTTCCACACGGGCAGTCTAGAGTTAGGTTATCAGGATATTCTGCAATTCGGGAGTTGCTGGAGATAAGCTGGATGGCATGACGAATTCACTAGTATATAGTATTTCTTTTCCGCTGTTTGTTGTTGTACACTCTGATGATATAATGTAATGTGATGTGATGTGATGTAATAACTGATATAGTTCTTTGTTTAAAGATTATTCATTTATCTATTATATGTTGTTCCGCTGCGATTTTGAGATTCTGATATTGTTCTGTAGTTTTCTTTGTTATGTTCTATCTTTTTCTCTCTTCTTCTATCTTTTTCTTCTTTTTAAACCCTAAGAATTCGTATTTCCGTTCATCTTGAATTAATCAATGGAGATTAGTGTCTATTCAAGGAGTACGGATTTGTGTGTCCTTACAATTGAACTCACTTCAGTCGTTGGGAAATAATTATAATGATGACATCCACATCATCAATATTAATTTTCAAGTTCCCTTGTGATGAATTGCTGCCGAAATAATTGATTTAGAGATTTTGGTTCGGAAAAACGTTGTTTAGAAATTCCAAGGGAATTTGTTTTGGATGAAAGGTTGGTTCAAGTTTAAAAAATTTAATTTGGGATATTTTTGATTTCAAAATGATGTGAAATAAATACCAGGTGCATGAACTCTGGAATCCTTATTTAAAATGTTTTAGAAAACATTAGAAAATAAGTATGAACATATAAAATTGGGAATAATTTTACGGAAGAGAGAAAAGTGTTGAATTTGAATTTTAAAATTAAATTTTAACTTAAGCTAAGTAAAAATTGAGCTGGAGTTGAATTGAATTGACAATAAAATTGGATTGAGGTATGAAATTGAATGGAATTCAAATTATGTTAAGTTGAACGAATTAAAATTTAGAAAACTTAATCGATTGTGATTTGAAATTTGAATCAAATTCCTGCATGAATAAATTGAATGAATTAAAAGTTAATTTGTTTGGAGTGAAATTTAATTTATGTATGAATAACTCGAATATAGTATGTAATATAGGAAATGAAATTTAAATTAAATTAAATTGGATTGGATTAGTAATAATATCGAATTGAAGTGAATGAAAATTGTGAGGGGTAAATGATTATATAACTATAAGTTATAAATATTGAATAAAATAAAATTTAAGTGGAAGTTGTTGGTATGGTGAATAAATAAGTTATACAGCTTATAAAAATTGAAAAAAATGGAATAAAAGTAAATTTAAGCTATAAATTAATATATAATCTCAAGATAAAAAAAATTAAATGTGAATATATTCGAGCATAGAATTGATGGAAATGTGCAAAATAAATTGTATGACTTATATAATTGAAAGGTGAAATGGAAAACCCAAAATAAAAACGGTGCAATATTTTAATGTGAACAAATAAAGTCCATACTTAGATTTAAAATGAGTTTGAGCTCAAAAAAATATTAAGTGGAGTAATTTTTGAAAAAAAATCAGATATTGAGATATAAATTGGAATTGAACTAATTAGATTAATTAATTAGTGAATTAAATATGGGAATGGGATTAACTTAGTTGAATAAATTGGGATTGTGAATTAAAATTGGATTTTGGAAATGGAACTTGAGTTATAAATAAAATTCAACTTAATTATAAGCGAATTAAATATGTTTGAATTATCATGGGATAAAATAGAAATGGATGAAAAAGTGATGATTTAAGTTATAAACAAATTTATTTTAAAGTTTAAATAAATTGAATGGGCCTTGGACATGAATTAAATAAATTCAAGAATGAATATGGATATGGAATTAAGTTTGAAGTGGATTAAATAAATGAACTCATTAAATAAATTAGTAATTGGGATGAAACTTGATTGAATAAAAATCAATCTAAAATTTTGAAACAGAATTTGATTGCAAAAGGAAATAAACTTAAGTAATATAGTAAATTAATTGGAAATATGTGGATTAACTTAAGTAAGTATTTGGACGAAGGCTTGGTTCAAATGAATTTGTAAAATGGTCATTAAATAAAATAGCATGGAATGATTTCGAATTTAATAAAATGGATTGGAATATGATGAATGCGAATATGAATGGAGAGCAGTTGAATTGATTGTGAATAAAAATGAAATGGAATACAATTGAATATAAATTGATGTGAAATTAATTAAGAATAGCTATAAACTGAAATGGTTATCTTATTAAATAAATAGTGTCGAATTTGCATAGAAAATTTGTGTTGACGCAAACGAAGAAAATAAAATTCTATGAATTAATAGAAATGAATAAACTGATTTTTAATCAATTTTGAGTGGATATAGGTTGTTTGGTATAAAAATAAATTGAATGCAAGAAAAATAAGCTGAAAATCATTCGAATTGAATATGGATTGATTGAAAGTAATTAAATTAGCATGAGAACCCTGTAATTGCTTATATGTATGTTTAGCATGCAATGCTTATGAATTTTATGTGTTTTAACTATTTAAATAAGTGAAATGTTATTAAATTGGATGTTTTGTACTTACATGGTTTAAATTGAGTAAGTACTGGTACTGGGAGGCTGTCGGGCTAGATTTGGGTTGCGTATTTGCATATGAAGTAACTAGCTTGGTTAATAATACTTAAAAATGCTAAAATAAGGTACATTTTAAGATTAAATTGTCACGAGCCGCCCTTCACGATCCTCGAAAATCGACATAATACACTCATCGTATAACATGCCGAACGATTGAGTGTCAGAAAGACAGATTGTTGAGAGAAAAGAAATTACGTAGAAGAAGAAGGAAACTAGACAAAACAGAATCTCACAACGGATAGAACAATATATAATATCAATTGTTCTTTACACAAAGTCGAATTGTAATATACATATCTCACATCAGAGTACACAAATCAATCATTATCGGCCTGGATAGTTATAACATCCTGTCCATACAACTGCTCATGATTTCAAACAACACTGCAGTGGTAGTAAACAAGTACGAGAATACGTCTCGATCTCCAGCTTGTCTCCTGAACTCCACAGTATCCAATCCTGAACCTGTAATACTCAGTCAGACCCGAGCATTATAACAAGATAACACCTGAGTCAGTCTAGAAACCGACATTAGAAAAACACACTCAATTTGAATTATTAAAGTTTTAAAATCCTTTGAAAATCAAAGGTACTCGTAAGACCACGCCATAAATAAACACGATGGGTTTTTACTTATGATAATCAAAAAATTCATATCAAAATCCTCTTATATTATAATACTGTCTGAGTACAAATACTTATTCAAATAGTTGAAATTGTTACATTATTTTAATTCCAGCAATACTAGGCTCTACAATCAAAACCGTAAAGGGCACGTATTGGAGAATGGATTCCATCTAAATGACTAGGCACTAGGGTACCACCTGTCACGGTACACGTCTAGAGCAGCGTACCGAGATTGAACCTATCGATCCTTGCCAACACAAGATCAGACTATCCCCGACCTGAATAAACCAAATATGCTATGACCTCGGGTGTTCCCACCCTTTCCGAACTCCTTTCACACGTAGTGGTAATATTCGAGGTCATCTAAAAAGGTGATAGACATACCCTACTTGGGTGTGACCCACTTAGCCTTGTTACATGCCCCGTGATTTTCATTCATTTTCGATCGATGAGGCTAGAGGTTACGATTACCTTTTTAGAAACATTCACTTAGAATGCTCATTATCCTCCAATGACAATGTACTGATAGCATTCATCCATACAAGTCTGTACCCGGTCCGAACGTAACCGAAGGCACTATTCCTACTATATCCATTTTGGAACACCGTCAGGATTAGTAGCAATCAATCCATGCACTTCACTGCTCCATCTTTGTCTCCATGCTCTTGTCTTCATTAAGAAAACGTACTCGTTGGATCGAAGTGATTTTCGGGTCATAAATGAGATCCCGGTCTCTTCGAAACAACGTTTGATATTTTCGCTAAACTCAACCCCTATTCTCTAGGAAATAAATAGATGAAAATAAGATCGGAGATCACCTCCTAATCGTTAGTGGACGGATTTCCTTAAAACAACCTAGAATGTCACGACCCAAATTTCAACTTTTAAAATCGACATCCATACTTTTCCGTATTCGAATGCCGTAGATTCAAACGTTGAAATTCGTTTCGTTCCGGAGCTTATAACACATTAAGTAAATACAACACAGCGGAAGAAAAATGAATATTTTATTGATACATAGTAGATACAACAATCTAAAACAATTGAATATCAAAATTATCAGAGATAAGATACAACGGAAAGAATCAACAGCAGACGACAAAAAGTTCAGCAGCGGAAAGACAATGTCTTAAGTGCCAAACTCCACAACTCCAATCCAAGAAGCTCGAACCCCCACCAAGTTGTATTAAGCAAGGTCAGTCCAAGTGAACAAATGCTATCGCCAAATCCAAAGGACGGATGCTATCGAATGTACGCCAACTAACTGATTATTTGAAAATTTTAACTCTAGGCTGCCCGTGTGGAAAATTATGAGCACCCAGTGTTTAGAAAGGTAACAATAAACTCTAGGTCAGTCATGGGACTAGTGTGAGCAAACAAAAACAGTTTATCTTTTAATAGAAGAAAAACAAAAGAATTTTAAAGAAACCCGTAATGCTTTTTGGAAAATGAAACTACCATAAGGCCTCCCCTCACACACACAATGTAAGATCACGATTGAAGGAGATTTCTCCTTATGATAGTCAAACGTGCTTGATAAGCGAAATCCTTTTTGATAATATTATAATTAGCGCATAATGCGGAAAACATTTCGAAAGTATAATATAAATCTTAACCAGCATAGGTACCATTATATTATGCCAGCTATAGCTACCACCTGAGGTGCCAGGTTATACAACTAAAACTGTACAAGGCGCGTATTGTTTGATTGGATTTCCAACAAATAGTCAGGCAAAGGAACTTCGTAGGCCACATGGGAATGCCTCTGGAGGGACGCCCCAAGAACCTAACCGGATCACTGCCAACACAAGGCCGGGTTACTTCGGTAACAAGGTAACTACTATACGAATATGCCATCCTCTGGTCGTTACCGACCTTTATCCGAGGATCCTTAATCACAAAGCAACAACCACAAAGTAATAAATTTGCGGTAACCATATAGGTTAAATTTTTGGGCTCCACACCATGATACCACCCTTTTCTAGAAGGAAATGGACATACCCCGAGAGGGTGCTACCCCCAAATTACCTTGCCGCATCATTCCTGTTTCGACCATTTTCGGGTTGTGAGGTCCGACGAGGTCACGTCCACAAAGCTACGCTTTACACAAAAGCATGCTTCGATCAACACATGATCAGAAGCACTTTGTATGTCACATCACCAAATTGGGAATGTATCACTCGTAACCATCAACTAGATAACCTATGAGATCGTACGTCTTAGAGAAGGGTGTTAGGCTAAGAGAATAAATTCTCCGCCACCAAACAGAAATGTATTTGATAGAAACCGGCTTTACATCTCAAAGTGTAATGTCAGACATACATCCAAACAAGTCTGCTTTGGGATCGAACAGAACCGAAGGCACTTCACAAAGAAGCCCTTGTAATCCACGTATTCCCAATCCCGATCGGACTCCCTATCACATATGGAGATCTCTATATCGTAGCTACTAAGTTCAGAGTCATTCGATGGGTAATCCTTTCGTTTTCGAAAATACTCGGTCTTCAAATGCTATCCATTACATCGTATCATTATTCGGAATGGGTTATATGACACAAAGTCCTCTCCTAGCTAAACCGAATAATTGGCGCAGTATTTAAAAAACATATGGATATTGGGATCTTAGTTAAGTCACAACTTAAAGCCCAAAACCATTCTTTTGAATGGTTTACACAAATTTCCACTTTTAATCTTTAAACAAAAAGATTCAGTTCATAAATTTCACCAATCTTTCACAAAGATTAATTCATAGTTTTCCAAACTATTTCATTTCCAATTCTTTTATACAAAAGATACACCTTTAAGATCCTCTTCAATTTAAAAACATGGTTCATTAAATCTTTCACAACGATTCATTTACAATATTTAAACAAAAGATCTATCTTTGAAATCCTCTTTTGTTTGAAAAGAAAGTTCACCAAATATTTCACAAATATTCATTCATAGCTTTCTAAACAATTCCATTTCAAAACCTGAAATCTTTTCAATAAAAACTGGAAGTCCTTTCGTTATATGAAAGCCACTATCATTTAAAAACACATACTTATCATTTCGAAAAATCTGATCAAATATACAAAAGTTATAGCCTTTAAAAAGTATAAACCAAAAAAATCAATGAACTGCGGTAATATTGGGAAGTTCTAATATAAATTAAATTCAAATTCTTAAAACAATAGTTTTAAATATATATATATATAATTGTATAAACTTTTTAAACCATGATTTCGAAAATAGTTTCAAATAATAATTTCAAACTAAATTTTAATTTCAAAAACTTCCCTTTCAAAAGCTTTCCATATCCAATTCAATTTCCAAAACCATTTTTGGATTCAAAATCAGTTTCAAAATCATTTTGAATTAAATTCATATATCTGTGACTTAACCGATTTCCTCGTGAAATCCATATGTGTGTGTGTATGGTGTGATCCAGGGGTTTTACACAATAGTGCAACATTATCAATCATCACAATCTAAACACAGTAATATCGACAAGCGGTATAATCCCATAATGCTTATCTTCATTCACAGATTCAATGATAATTAATACAAATTCACAGATAATAAATTACACTCATTGCAGCTTAAATCAAAATGATTCATTTCACAACGTATCATACATTAGGGACATCAAACAATTCAAAGCATTCCGCACAATTCAAACATCCATAAGTAAGGTTAATTAACCATCTGATTAATTGAAACCAGATTCATCACTAATCCAGGTTAATTAACATTAATTAATTACAAATTATTTTAATTAATTATCCTTTAAATATTAATTAATCAACCTTAATTAATTAATAAAACAACCTTTAATCATTAAATATTAATTATTTAATTATTCTTTAATTAGTTAATCACATTAATTACATCAATTTTAGTTAATTACTATTTAATTATTATCCTTCATTAATTAAAATAAGTGATTATCCCTAATCAATTTCGTTAATTAATTAACCTTTAATTAATTAATTATTCTCAATTAATTGCAATAAGTGATTATCCCTAATCACTTATATTAATAAATTTCAAATTAATTTTAATCACTTGATTAATCAACTTTAATTTTCCGTCTTAATTACTTACCGTTAATTAATTAATTATTCCTTAATTAACCACATTAGTTAAATTAACCTTCAAATTAATCACATAATTAGTTATCCCTTAATTACATTAAGTAATTACAAATTAATTAACTGTTAATCATTAATTCACCTTTAATCATAAATAAATTAACCTTTAAATATTAAGTAATTAACTTTTAATCACTTAATTAATCTTTAAATTAATCACATTACTTAATGAATCGCATAAATCAAATCCTTTTAATAATTAAGTAATTAATCATTTAATCACTTTAAACCTTTAAATTGAATTAAGGATTAAAACACTTCATTCTTTAATTATTTACTTAATCATAATATTAAGTTTATTTAAAACATACTTTCAAAACAAAGGTTATATATATATATATATGTATATTAAATTCTTTTAAACTTAGTAAATAAAAAAATTTAAAACATTTGAAACATTTACCTAAGTTTCTAACTTAAACAAAACAAGTTTTATTGTAAAATATTAATCAGGAAAACATTTAAACTTGATTAAGATTACTAAAATTTAAAACTGGACATTTTCTTTCTTTTTTTCGAAACTTGCCGTTGTTTCAAAAACCCGAGCCATTTCAACGAAATCCTGAACACAACTTCGAGTTACCTCCCTGCATTATTACTTCGAGTCCATGCGATAATATTCTCGAGACCTTTGCTTCTTCTCCAAACCCAAAATACAAATCTGCTACATAAGTGCACGTGCACTTGCACAATCGTCAGATCGTCTTCCGACCACTGTTGAGACCTCCGGCACGACGATGAACACGACCTTCTCCATTATGAACATTCAGATCACCCAATTCGACAAAGAATCAAAAATGAGCATGTCATCTCAAAACTAGAAACTAGCCCGACCAACCAAAAATGCTTCGCGCCGCCACGACACATCGCTTGAATCCTTGCGACTTCGACCGTAGCTTCCCTGATCATTAACGCACCTTTTCCTCTTGGACCGGTCACCCTCGATGTATTCTCTTATGTGTAGGTACAAACTACTGGAAAAGACTGACACCGGCCAAGATGAACGGAAACTGGCCGTCATCGGTGAAGGGCAGGGAGCTGGACATGGCAAGAGCATAACTGCATCTGGGGACAGTGAAGTTTTGGCTTGAAGTAAAAGTTGGTGGCCGTATCAGTTGTGCACGCATGCACACTTTGTTGAAAAGGAGATAGCAGTTTTTATTCAACAAAAACTACGAACCGGGTTTCCGTAATATGTCAAGTATGGTGTGAGTTGTACTTAGTATGAGTTGGCAATGAGCTGTCAAAAAATAGTCGCTGTATAGAAACATATATAACCTAGCATCTATGCAATCTTGAAGATATGAATAAAAAAGATATCCTTCATTTTCTGTTACATCTTTTTCTTCTACATTTCTTTATTACAAATTCTCTCCTCTGTTACAACTCTTATTTTTATTTTATAAATTTTTCATGCCCCTAATCTATACTTTAACCTTCATTCTTCTGCACTTTCCTTCCTATCTGCATCTTCTTCTCTAATTCAATCCACTGTTTCTTACATCCTCGATTTCTTCCCCTCCTCTGTCTATTTTCTACATTCCTGATCTTCAAGCATTAACCACAAGCATCCACCAATCATATATCCTTTACCATCCATTGTCTGCATGTCTGAGCCACCATAACCAGACCATAACAAAGTGGTATCAGAGCCTATGGCTGGGCTAACCTCTGACAACCAGTCCACCTCCAACAGCAACCGTAATTTGAGATTCGACATGTTTATCCACGAACAGGAGGAAGCATGGAAAAGACAGGAAGAAATAAATCATAGAAACACGTTATCTTTGAAAAGGCTTGAAACCTCAACACAGAATCTTGAGAGCGGCACTCATAGAGTGGAGAAAACGACAGAGAATCTTGAACATACGACTAAAGATTTGAGCACAAGGTTCGAAGGGATCCACAATGTATTGTCAGCATTAGCACAAGAAATTCAGCCGATCAAACTACAAACGGCTTCTTCTTAGACTCCATCTGCTACCACCCACCTTCAAGGCATTCTTGCTTCTAGTCCACATCAAACAACAAATCCTCCAACCATTCCAAATGATTTCTGGCACCACCCTAAAAATAATCCTTTTCCGCGACCCCAGACTACAGTACCTGTCACCCTACCCCAACACCCTATAACCTTACATCAAGAAACCAATTCTTGGAACAAAATTTCTCCTTTCCCAAACCTTAAACAAGATTTTCCAGTGTATACAGGAGATGACATGGTACATGAATGGCTTAGCCAAGTGGAGTAGTTCTTTAAGTTTCACCAGACCGAAGACTGCCATTGGGTTGAGATTTCTTCATTTTATCTCAAGAAAGATACATTAAAATGGTATAGTTGGTATACAAGAAATGTTTCTAATCATCGAGATTGGTCAATATTCAGGAAAGAAATAATGGTAAGGTTCAACCACGAAGATATGGAGAGACCTTATGAAACTCTAGCAAAACTTAAACAACAAACTACAGTTTCAGCCTATCTTACTAAATTTGAAGGGTTGCAGGCCACCATAGAAACTCTACCACCCCAGTTTTTACTAGACAGATACATTGCAGTCTTAAAGATGAAATAAAATATGATGTGTTGACTTCTAAGCCTGCAGACTTCAGGGAAGCTACATCCATGACCAAAATTTTCGAGAGTGTGTTAAGCCAAACCAAGAAAGTGAGCAAGGTGTCTTGGTCTTATCCCACTTCCAGGAATCCTCCTAATCACTGTTGTATATGCTAAGAATCCTACTTATTCTAGCAACCTAGAGAATTTGGCCAGAAACAAAGGATTAACTCCTAAACAAATAATAGAAATGAGGAGAAAAAACATTTGTTATGGCTGCAAGGAGAGATGGCATAAAGATCATTAGTGAAAGAGCCCGCAAGTACTTATATTAGAAGGAATGATGACCTTTGATGACCAAGAAGATATGGAAGATCGTAGCACTGATTACGAAGAGGAAGGTCACAGTGAGGAATGTATGAATATGCACTTATATGTTTGTGTTTGATGATAATAAACATATATATTCATTTAAATGTATTTGGTAATGTACTATTTTGTTTTACATAGATTAAATAAATATTTGTTGAATAAAATAAATTACATAGAATTTGAATTCAAACAGAATAAGTTACACAGAATTTGATTTCAAATAGAAATTTTATTCAAACAAATATTTATTACAATCTTGAATAATACAAATTCAAGCTCTCACTATACATATACATTTTTGAATACATCACAATTCAATTTACATTAATAACCTCACTACATATCACTCACACTCGTATTTTATCTTCAACTTCATTCTAGTTTGAATCCAGCATCTGAGCAATCTGCAAAAATATTCACTAACGCAGTAAAATTGAAAAAGAAATATTTTTGCAATGTAAAATGAAATATGATTTTTGAAAATATTATTTGCCTCAGTTATTTGGGTTGTTCGTCATCATTTACATTTGAATTTATCATACACGAACAATGTGACATGCATAGTGTATCACTGTACATGCCACAAGGCCATGCACATCGATATACACTTGATAATGCTACAGGGACTAGTGAGCACAGGTCAAACCCAAATGTAAAGCCGGGTTCAACTCACGTGCAATATATTTAAAATTACGACACGATCACAAGGTCAAACCCGAGTTTTTGAAACTGGATTCAACTCAAGTGAAATTTCAAAAATCAACATGAAGGGATGCAAAGACCAGAGTAGTACAGTGTGGCAATGCACCTGAACAACTACAGCCCAATGAAAATAGAGACCAAACAATGGACAACTCAAAGCAACATGTCCAGTTACAACAATGCATGCAAGTGCCAACTAGAATGAAGACCAACAGCAAAATAGACTGCAACAATCATGTATGCAGACCAGACCAGACCAAACAAAGAACTAGAAGTACAAGTGGAGTTTAAATGGATGAGCAAGTGCAAAAGAGAATAACAACATGCAAACAACTCTGTGCGCATTGATACATAATCAGTACACAAACAACAAGCTGCAGTAAAGCATGAACATGTGTGGACAATGAAAACCAAAGCCATCAGGTCAGAGACAACAGTCAAGCCAAATGAAATACATCGAAGAAACAAGTCTCGACCAAATTCAGTAAGGCAGTGCACCAATGCAAACTCAAATAAGTATGTGCAACTGTGAAAACTGAAGTGAACAAATGTCAACAGCAATGAAAGCAACATGACCATAAGAACACACTATGCAATGTACAACAACAAGTCCAGCAGCTCAAGTAACAAAACTCGAGTGTAGCAGTGAAGCCAGAACATGAATAATACAACATGACAGTGACATACTGCAACAACCAAAGCTAAGACCACAAATGTACATATGATACAAGAGAAGTAAACAACAATGCAACAGTGTTGAAGTCAAAATCACATGGAAGTATGACATGAAGCATATACATGGATGAACAGCACGATCAAGTATGGCAGTGAAACTCAAAGCAATGATCAAGTCAAGACAAATGAAACTGGATTCAACACAGTGACCCAAGTTGTGATGATCAGAGCTACAGACCGAGAACTACATACAGGTGAACAGAAATGATTCATGCAAACTACAGAACATCAAGATGAATCAAAACAAGTTCGATCAATATCAATAACCAATGTCACAGTAAAATCAACGTCATCAAAGAAGATGGCCAGAGACGAAGCTCACCGGGATGAACACAAAGAAATGATGATGGCCGAAAGTTATGCAGATTCGCGAATGTATACAGTCAAGAAAATCAAGTGCGTGCAATGTTTGAAAAAGTCACAAATTAAAAGAGGAAAGTCACTGCCGTTCCAAACAAGAAAAATCGAACGTTCTCAAGATAAAGCCGTGCGCATCAAGTCAGGAAATAAAATTTCAGGAAAGTATCGAATTAATTAGTGTATTCGAATTCATATAAATACCAAACCCCAATCATCATCATAGGTATCGAGTAAAAAAGCAAGCAATTTAACCAGCAACGAAAAGAAAATTACATACCGAAACAACGAACTCGATCAACAGAGGAGCAACGCAAATCAATCATAAGTGAAGCAGCGAGCAAGAGCAACGCCGATCTCAAGAGAATCGATCATCAGAGAACGAGCGCGAGCAAGAGCATCACAAACCAGTCAAAGCCCAATTTGGATCACAAGGGAACAAAGCCCTAATTCACATTGAACAGAGCCGCCATTTTTCACAAGCCAAAAGAGGAACGAGTTAAAGCAAAAGAATGGGCCGGCCTTTTTTTATAAAGGGGCTTTAGCTTTAGTTTTATTTGGGGTTTATTTTAAAAAGGGGTGTTTGTCTAATTTCTGTTTTTAAGTTTATTTTTTCTTTTCGAATCAAAGAATTGGTAAATCACCACCTAGGTTGTAGGTAGTGTCAGATTGTCTAGTTAGAATTAGTTCAGTGAGCAGGGTGTGCGAGTTTGCAAAACTCTATAGGCGGGAGCAGAGTTTGCGAGTTTGCAAAACTCTATAGGCGGAGAAGGGGGTGCGAGTCTAGTAGAGTGTTTGTGAGCGGGAGCAAGGGTTTGCGAGTCTGTTAGAGTGTTTGTAAGCGGGATACTGTTTAATTCTAATAGAAATCTGGGAATGCAGCAGTAGGCAGGGGTTGCCGAAGCTGGGTAAATTTTGTTTGTGATTTACTTTTCAGCATATTATTTCTGCAGTTTGTTTCTGTGTTTAAATCAAGAAAATATGCCATTAACCCTATTCACCCCCCTCTAGGGTTAATCTAGATCCTACAAGTGGTATCAGAGCACGGTATTTTTTCTACTCTAGAGTCATGACTTCATCAAATAATGCTTTTTCTGAGGGGCAATCTATTGCTAGGCCACCCATGTTTAATGGGAATGATTATGCTTATTGGAAAGTTAGGATAGGCATTTATCTTAGTTCTGTTGATTATGATGTTTGGATATTATTGAAACTGGCTATAAATCTCCCACTATAACCGTTGGTGATACTGAGAATCCTAAACCTAAGGATAGGTGGGATGCAAACGATAAGAGATTAAAAACTACAAATGCTAAAGCCATGAATGCTTTAATCTGTGCTCTTGATAAGTCTGAATTTAATAGAATTTCTCGTTGTAAAACTGCACAGGAAATTTGGCATACCTTGGAGGTGACACATAAAGGAACTTCTCAAGTCAAGGAGTCTCGTCTAGCCCTATTCAGCAATGAATACGAGAACTTTGTGATGGACAAAGGTGAGAGCATAAAGGACATGTTTGGACGCTTTTCAACTTTGGTGTACAACGCTAGAGCGCTTGGGAAGTTATTCACCGAGGTAGAGCTTGTGAGGAAGGTGCTACGAGTCTTACCGATGAGCTTTGAGGCAAAAGTCATGGCAATACAAGAATCGAAATCTGAGTAAACTAAGCATGGAGGAGTTGATTGGTAACTTGATGACATATGAGCTTGAGCTAAAAGCAAAGGAGGAACGCAACAACTCCAAACCAAAGAAGAAGACGATTGCCTTAAAGAGAAAAGAAGAAAGCGATGAAGAAGAAGAAGATCCAATTGAAGAGCTTGCAATGGCTTTCAATAATCTTAGAAAATGGTCGAGATTCAAGCCACACAAGAAGAAAACAGGTAGTAATAGGCCAAAAGATTCTGACAATTCCGATAATGAACCGACGTGCTTTAACTGCAACAAGCATGGCCACCTCAAACGACAATGCCCACTTCTCAGAAACAACAAAGGAAAGAAAAGGATGAAGAAGATCTTTGCAGGAACTTGGGATGATGAAGAAGGAGAGGATTTCTAATAATACCTCAGAGGAGGCTAACTTGTGTCTCATGGAAAAATCAGATTCAAAAGCAAGCTCAGAGGAATCTAGTGAGGTAGGTGACTATTCCTATAGAGACCTTGTTTTTATGTATTCTGATCTTACTAAAGTAGTTGATACTCATGAATCTAAAATTGAAAAACTGAAATCTGATAGGAGAGAACTTGCTCGTGAAAATTTTAGGTTAGAAACTGAACTTGAAAATATTCAAAACCTAGAATGTAAAAAATGTAAAATTTTAGATTCAGAATTATCAACACTTAAGAATAGCTTTGAGAATCTTGAAAAAGAAAACTTGAGTCTTAAGGAAACCATTGACACTAGGAAAAAGGATTTTATAAATAGATGCACCTCACTTGTCACTGAAAACACAACCCTAAAAACCAAAGTCCAAAATCTTGAGAAATCTCTGAATAACTTTTCAAGAGGAGAAAAATCATTCAACATGTTATTGGGAAATCAAATTTTCGCTAACAACAGAAAAGGACTAGGTTTTGGGAAAATACAAGTTGAGGATAATGCAAAAGGTATTAGTGTCTTTGGTAGATGTGAAATAATTGGACACCGTGTTGAAAATTGTAGTCAAAGGAACAAGAACACAAAATTTATACAAGTTTGGGTTCCTAAGAATTCTACAAACAAATTTCATGTCTATTGGAACAAGAATGAAAGAACAAAACAAGTTTGGGTTCCAAAGGGTTTGTTTATTCATAATGCTTCAGCCACTAACAATCATGGACCTATAAATAGGTCACAAAAATCTTTCATCGTGTAGGTATGGTGGCAGGCTAAGGAACAACAACAGTGTTCTCTGGATTTTGGCTGCTCCAGAAACACAACGGGCAACAAAGCAAAGTTCCTTAGCCTAGTACAAAGGTGACAGAATCACAATGGGCAATCACAAAAAATTATCGTAAAGGTAAAACAGGTGAAGGTATATTTATTTGATCGATATATTAAATGTGATAATCTGCACCGTATTCTGAATGAAATCAGCCAATATTGAGATGTTGTAAAGACGATTTTTTGATTCTGACTTGTTCGACATAGTTGGCCAATTACATTTATGCCAAAATCACTATTCTTCGAATTACTTCATACATATTTGTTTGGATTAAACATTGTGTTTTGTTGGATACATTTGGTCATAATTCGGCTAACTCTATATTCTCTATTTCTGATTGTTTACATGGCTTCAATTCAAATTCAAAGAATGTCATTTAAATTGTTGTTAAAATTGAGTTTGAAATTTTTTGATGCACTCTTCATGGTTTGGTCTATCAAATTCAGTTAGTGATATTTTGGATTGAAAGAGAAACTCAGATGCAGATTACACTGGTAATCTAGTTGATAGAAAAATTACTAGTTGAACGTGATTTTTGGGACATGTAGTAACTGCATCGTTTTTCATAGAAAATACCTGCATATTTTTCATTTTAGATAATTTTCATTTAGCAGAAATTTTTTTCTCATATAACCCCTTCGAGAAAATAATTGTTTGACCATATTTTCATATTAGTCATTTTTATTTGATTTTAAATGACAAATTTTGACTAATCCGACTCCCTACTAATTATCAAAAAGATAAATAGTAATTGAAAAAGTGATAAGTGTTGATATTTAACATACATTACTCAAAAGAGTATATTTTGGAAAATTTCTTCAGGAATTTAAACAAGAGTTATAAAACTTTTTGTTGGGTAAAAATTCCATGACCATTTCTATATCTATCATATTTTTATCGACAATTGTTTATCAAATCTTAAATATAGTTTTTCGATATGTGGTACTATAATCAGGGATCATTTGTTTTTCATTTCACGTTTTTTTTAAAAATAAATAAATATCCAAAGTATTCACTCTCATTTAAAATCACGGTTATGCATGGGTGAATTACTTGGATTTTTGATTATGTGCTTCCATGCTCATTTAAAAGTCCTTACGATTATGCATGCATGGAATGCATATCAAAATTAATTGATTAAATAGACAAGTTGATTATAATCCCAATTAAAAGTCCTCACGGTCATGCGTGGTTAGAAGATACTTGATTTCATTTTTTAAATTAAATTGGAATACTACTAATCTCATTTAAAAGTCCTAACGGTTATGCATGATTAGTAGATATTCAAATTCCTGATATAAATGTACCACAAGTTGATACAACTGTATGATTTTATATTAGAACATCATTACCATTCTTTCTAAAAGTGGAATATGCGCCTAACAAGGGTAGTTATGATTTTTGTTTGATTTTTGTTGAAGTTTAATATTTATATTCAATTTGAGTTTAATGTTGGATTAATATTGAAAACTTTATCTCTATTTTCTCTAACACTATTATTCTTTTGCTGATAACAAAAAGGGGTGAGAAAAGTTAAGATTTTGTCAAATAGAATCAAGCAAAGGTCAAATAATTTTCCATTTGCATCTAGGCTCATTTATATATTTCTATTTATATGCATATATGTAGGGGGAGCATCATGTAGAGAGGAAGGATTTAAATAGGGGGAGCAATTAGAGTATATCATTGATCAAATACATTTAACACGGTCAAAATCTTAAATATATGTTTGTTATCATCAAAAGGGGGAGATTGTATGAATATACGCTTAGATGTTTTTGTTTGATGATAATAAACATATATATTCATTTAAATGTATTTGGTAATGTACTATTTTTTTTCCATAGATTAAATAAATATTTGTTGAATAAAATAAATTACACAGAATTTGAATTCAAACAGAATAAGTTACACAGAATTTGAATTCAAATAGAAATTTTATTCAAACAAATATTTATTACAATCCTGAATAGTACAAATTCAAGCTCTCACTATACATATACATTTTTGAATACATCACAATTCAATTTACATTAATAACCTCACTACATATCACTCACACTCGTATTTTATCTTCAACTTCATTCCAGTTTGAATCCAGCATCTGAGCAATCTGTAAAAATATTCACTAACGCGGTAAAATTGAAAAAGAAATATTTTTGCAATATAAAATGAAATATGATTTTTGAAAATATTATTTGTCTCAGTTATTTGGGTTGTTCTTCATCATTTACATTTAAATTTATCATACATGAACAATGTGACATGCATAGTGTATCACTGTACATGCCACAAGGCCGTGCACATCGATATACACTTGATAATGCTACAGGGACTGGTGAGCACAGGTCAAACCCAAATGTAAAGCCGGGTTCAACTCACGTGCAATATATTTAAAATTACGACATGAGCACAAGGTGAAACCCGAGTTTTTGAAACTGGATTCAACTCAAGTGAAATTTCAAAAATCAACATAAAGGGATGCAAAGACCAGAGTAGTACAGTGTGCCAATGCACCTGAACAACTACATCCCAATAAAAACAGAGACCAAACAATGGACAACTCAAAGCAACATGTCCAGTTACAACAATGCATGCAAGTGCCAACTAAAATGAAGACCAACAGCAAAATGGACTGCAACAATCATGTATGCAGACCAGACCAGACCAAACAAAGAACCAGAAGTACAAGTGGAGTTTAAATGGATGAGCAAGTGCAACAGAGAATAACAACATGCAAACAACCCTGTGCACATTGATACATGATCAGTACACAAACAACAAGCTGCAGTAAAGCATGAACATGTGTGGACAATGAAAACCAAAGCCATCAGGTCAGAGACAACAGTCAAGCCAAATGAAATACATCAAAGAAACAAGTCTCGACCAAATTCAGTAAGGCAATGCACCAATGAAAACTCAAATAAGTATTTACAACTTTGAAAACTGAAGTGAACAAATGTCAACAGCAATGAAAGCAACATGACCATAAGATCACACTATGCAGTGTACAACAACAAGTCCAGCAGCTCAAGTAACAAAACTCGAGTGCAGCAGTGAAGCCAGAACATGAATAATACAACATGACAGTGACATACTGCAACAACCAAAGCCAAGACCACAAATGTACATATGATATAAGAGAAGTAAACAACAATGCAACAGTGTTGAAGTCGAAATCACATGGAAGTATGACATGAATCATATACATGGATGAACAGCACGATCAAGTATGGCAGTGAAACTCAAAGCAATGATCAAGTCAAGACAAATGAAACTGGATTCAACACAGTGACCCAAGTTGTGATGATCAGAGCTACAGACCGACAACTACATACAGGTGAACAAAAATGATTCATGCAAACTACAGAACATCAAGATGAATCAAAACAAGTTCGATCAATATCAATAACCAATGTCACAGTAAAATCAACATCATTAGAGAAGATGGCCAGAGACGAAGCTCCCCGTAATGAACACAAAGAAATGATGATGGCCGAAAGTTATGCAGATTCGCGAATGTATACAGTCAAGAAAATCAAGTGCGTGCAATGTTTGAAAAAGTCACAAATTTAAAGAGGAAAGTCACTGCCGTTTCAAACAAGAAAAATCGAACGTTCTCAAGATAAAGCCGTGCGCATCAAGTCGGGAAATAAAATTTCAGGAAAGTATCGAATTAATTAGTGTATTCGAATTCATATAAATACCAAACCCCAATCATCATCATAGGTATCGAGTAAAAAAGCAAGCAATTTAGCCAGCAACGAAAAGAAAATTACATACCGCAACAACGAACTCGATCAACAGAGGAGCAACGCAAATCAATCATAAGTGAAGCAGCGAGCAAGAGCAATGCCGATCTCAAGAGAATTGATCATCAAGAACGCGCGCGAGCAAGAGTATCACAAACCAGTCAAAGCCCAATTTGGATCACAAGGGAACAAAGCCCTAATTCACATTGAACAGCGCCGCCATTTTTCACAAGCCAAAAGAGGAACGGGTTAAAGCAAAAGAATGGGCCAGCCTTTATTTTTAAAGGGGCTTTAGCTTTAGTTTTATTTAGGGTTTATTTTAAAAAGGGGGTGTTTGTTTAATTTCTGTTTTTAAGTTTGTTTTTTTCTTTTCGAATCAAAGAATTGGTAAATCACCACCTAGGTTGTCGGTAGTGTCAGATTGTCTAGTTAGAATTAGTTTAGTGAGCAGGGTGTGCGAGTTTGCAAAACTCTATAGGCGAGAGCAGAGTTTGCAAGTCTGTAAAACTCTATAGGCGGAGCAGGGTGTGCGAGCCTAGTAGAGTGTTTGTGAGCGGGAGCAAGGGTTTGCGAGTTTGTTAGAGTGTTTGTAAGCGGGATACTGTTTAACTCTAATAGAAATCTGGGAATGCAGCAGTAGGCAGGGGTTGCCGAAGCTGGGTAAATTTTGTGTGTGATTTACTTTTCAGCATATTTATTTCTGCAGTTTGTTTCTGTGTTTAAATCAAGAAAATTTGCCATTAACCCTATTCACCCCCCTCTAGGTTTAATCTAGATCCTACAAGGAAGTGAATAAGGAAACACATGCCATCAATCTACAAGCCATGTGCGGTATACTAGCGCTTTCTACCATTAAAGTACAAGGGCATATAAAAGGGAAACCTTTTCAGATCCTCATCGATTCAGGGTCAACGCATAGTTTTATAGATGAACAGTTGGCAAAAAAACTAAGACTAAAAATTAATGACTCAAAGACCTATGAAGTGATGGTTTCCAATGGTGAGAAGCTTCAAGGATTTGGTAGTAGTCATGATGTTATGTTAAAATGCCAGGGGTGCAAGATGCTAGTAGATCTCCTAATACTGCCATTAGAGGTTGCCAAGTGATATTAGGAGCATAGTGGATGAAGAGCCTGGGAGAAGTTACTTTGAACTTCGAAAAATTGCAAGTTAAATTTATTTTTAATAAAAAAACTTATATTTGGCAAGGCATAAAGCAACAAGAGGTAAAGGTGGTAAGTGAAAAGGCCATGAGAAAGGAACATGACCAGTATCAACTCACAATGAATTCTTTGTACAACAATAACCACATCTACTACGACAAATGAAGACACCAACATTCATCCAGATATTAAAGTATTATTGCAGCAGTTCCCTAAAATAACCAGTAATGAAACATTTCTTCCCCCTCAAAGATTACAGGACCATAAATTACCTTTAATTCCTAGAGCTAAACCAGTTTGCCTAAGGCCATGTAGGCACTCCTACCATATCAAAAATGAACTGGAGCATATCATCAAGGAAATGTTGGACACAGAAATCATCAGGCATAGCAACAACTCCTACTCATCCCCAGTAGTGATGGTAAGGAAAAAGGATGGCATATGGAGGTTATGCATTGACTATAGAAGCTTTAGTTCTCTCACCATAAAAGATAAGTTTTTGTTTGCACAAAAAATGGGCAAACACCTCCAAGTCGTATGAATTAGTTGATTTTAGATTGTTTCTAGTGATTTTGGAGACTTACACAAATATATAAAAAGCAGGGACTAAACTGTAAAAGACACACAGATTTGTAGTGGTTCGGCCAGAACGTGCCTACGTCCACTTTATATGTTATTCTCCTTTTCTCTTCAAATTACAAGTACAAAGCTTTGATTACAAGTAATTGAAAGTTGTTTGAAAGTTCCCTCCGTGCTTGAGCTCTCAAACTTGTCTGCCATTGTTGTACCCCTGCCCCTCTATTTATAGAGTGAGGCTGGAGGCTGGAGGCTGGGGTCTTGGATGTATATAGCTGCTGACGGGCCTGGGCTGTTGCAATCTGGCCCGGCAAAGTTGGTCCGGAATGCCTTGTTCCGGTAGTATTGTGGTCCGGTGGAGCTTGGTTTGGTGGTGAATGGATGGGGCTTGGTCCGGCCATGCTTTGGTCCGGTAGTCGATGGAGGTTGTTTGGCTCGGTGGTGGTTGGTCTGGCTAGGACTTGGAGACGAGCTGGTCCGGTAGTAGAGGGAAGTGGATTTGGACCGGTGGAGGTTGGTCCGGTGGTTGGAGCGTGAATTGGAGTTTGGACCGGCAGTAGGTTTGTTCGGTCATGGGACCGGATCGGTGTTGGATGGAGAGGCTTTGGACCTGTGACGGTGGGTTTTGGACTGGTGATGAGGTGGTTCGGTGGACCGGACGGTTCGGTGAACTTGGACCGGTGAAGGGTGGAAACGCGCCTAACATTTGCCCCTCAAAGTGGGGCATATGGCATCATATGTCGCACTTTGTTTTAGCTTAGGTGATTATTATCCGGTCTTGTCTGCCTAACCATACGGTCCGGTTATCCTATGTTCGTTTATAAATAGGGGTGTTAGGCCTTCGTCATCCCTTCACCGTTTTGAGATGGCCGAATCAGTCAAATACCAGATCAACTAAGTGCCGAATCAACTGAGTGCCGAATCTAAGTGCCGAATCCACCAGGTGCCGAATCATCTTAGTGCCGAATCATCTGGTGCCAAATCAGGTGAGGTTCTTTTCCGCCGAATGAGTCTATGTTCTTGTATTACCGGATGGACTTTAAAAGTTTGACCGCCGAATGAGATTGGGCGTTGAGTGCCGAATGGGCCTTATATGCCTGGAATGCCGAATGGGGTTTTTCCCTGTACTGCCGAATGAACTCCTTGTTCTAACGACATGTCTTCTGCTTTTGTGTTTGAAGGTAAATGTCTCGCAAGGTGGAAACCCGATCAGAAAAATAGAGGAAATCTATGGACAGAAGAGAGTCTCCCACTGTGCCCCCAGTCCAGCCGGAACCAGCGCGACATGGATCTGCCCCGAGGTCATTAGTGGACGGATATGGCCCTCAAGAGCTTCTGAAATCTCCTCCCGATTGCTTTCCGAGCTTCCTCAAAGAGGGACAACTTGATGTCATCGCTCGCTCCTTCGGGATTGACAGAGCGAGCATGCTGCTGCCGGGAGAAGGTGTGATGCTGTATGATCCTCCTGAAGGATATTTCGCCTATAGCCGATACCATTGCATGTGCGGGGCCATTCCTCCGATCAATGCGTGGATAGTCAGCTTCATTACCTACCTGAAGGTGGCTCCCTTCCAACTTCATCCCAACTCCTACGCCATCTTAGTGTGTCTATTCGTTATCTTCTAGAGGAGGTATAGGCGGCCCCCTTCTAATCGGGAAATCCGATATTTGTATAATCTGAGGGGCTACAAGAAAGGTTCTCCATACATTAGTTTAGAGTCGGCCGTGTCCTTCAAGCCGGTCTTGGACTTATACTCGAAATTCACCATGTTTAAGAAGGAATGGTTCTTCGTCAAGGACGACTCCGTTTCTTTTCGCCTTTTCACTTCTGGCTGTAAGTTGAATTCCACTTGTAATTTCTCTGTCCCGACTGCAATGCTTCTTCTTATATGCTTTTATTTCTTGCTAGCGACAGGTGGCTTTGCGGTCGTGGAGAATGATCGCCTGGTACAGATGGCTGCGGAGATAGAGGCTATCTCAGGAAGGGATAGGTCGGCTTCTTACCTGATCAAGAATGCCACTCTCCTGGAGCACAACTTGATTCTGCCACATCAGTCCGTGGTTAAGCAGAGAGATACATCTGAGGAGAGGGCTGCCAAAGCTAAAGACGGGGCTACTATGAAGAGTAGCAAGAGGAGACCTTTCTTGGTACCTCCAGTCGTCGGGGGAAAGAAGCTTAAGAAATCTGATGGACCCTCTCCCAGCACATGCCCAGATGTTCCGGAGGAGGAAAGTGGAGAGGAAGAAAGAGGCGAGGAGGAGAGCGGAGGTGATGGAGAAGGTGACGGTGGTAACGGTGGCGAAGGTCAGGGTGGTAGTGGCGTTGGTGCCCTGACCTCTGGGCAAGCAGGTAAGATTCAAGAGTGGACGGATGATGCTTTCCGCCAAGCCTTTGAGGGGTTGGGGGAAGGGCCGGCCTTGGTGGAGAAATCGAAGAAGTATGATAAGGCCGGGACGGGCGCCAGTCTATCTTCTGAGAGTATTTCAGCTAAGGCAACTCCGGCGGTTCAAGGTGAATTCTTAACTTTCGCAGACTCCCTTTATGATAAGGACTTAGTAACATTTTATGGCCAACTCCCGTCCTGGAATGAGATGCAGGACCTATTGCAGTATCCCACTCCCCCTCAAGGTTTGTAAAATAAGCGCGTTTTCCTACTCCTTTTAACTTAACATATTTCTCGGATCATAGTTTCGTGCATGCTTGTAACACTTGGCTTTTATTCCAGGAACGGGTAAGGTGGCCAAGACATCAGATATTCGGCACCGTCTTGAACAGTACAAGCTACTCAAAGCTTCTGCCAAACCAAAGCCGTCAACTAGCCGTCCCGGAGATGTGGTTAGCTATCGCCCTCTTCTCGGAGTTATTGAAAAAGATATGCAAAAGAGGAAGAGGGGTCGATTTTTGTTTGAACCCTCACCTGGCCCTCAGGCTCCAGTCCAGCCTATCCATGATATTACTGAGGAAGATACTGAGTTTATGCCTTCCCCACATCCGTCCGAAAATCCAACCGTCACCCCGATAGACCATCCTGGTTTGGTTCGCAACCCATTTGCTGGCCACCCGGATCTGGACCCGAGTTTTCAGGACATCTCTTTTGACGAGGCCATGGGTGAGCATCTTCTTCCCCGCAATCCCATGATACGGGTGCTTGATGAGGCTAAGTCCTTAGACCTTGATTTGCTTACTACTCGGATTGTGACCATGGGGAATGAGGCCAAGGCAAGCATCGATCGGGTGGCTGAGGAGACAAGTGGCTAATGAAGCATCACGCTCGACTGGCCAAGGCTGGGGAGGAAATCGGAAGTGCTAACATTCGGTTGCGGCTAAAGGTTTCTGATCAGGCCAAACAGCTTGCCGATCAGGCTATCCAGATATCCCAGCATGAGGCGGCCTCCCGACGACTAAAGAAAACCATGGAAGAGGCTAGCAAGGCTGAGTTGCGAAAAATGGAGGCTGTTTGCAAAGAGCGAATTGACATGGCCATCGCAACGGTGGACGAGGTTCGGAGAGCGGATCTTGAGCAGGTAGAGGAGTTATCTGGGAGGCTCGAGGCCGCAGAGCTTGCTCAGGCTAAGCTGAAGGAGGAGATGGAAGTGATGCGGAAGTCCCTTCAGGCTGACTGCTCGAGATACCGATTGGAGAGAGATGCTGCTATCGCACGACTGTCGGCTTCTGAGGCCCGGATGAAAGAGTTTGAGGAGAACGAGGGGATGATGGACGAGATTCTCCAGGACATGTATTTCCGTACTTGGAGGCAGGGCAACCTGTCCTGGATGGACGATTATCCACGGGTTATGGTTAGGATATATCTCCGGGCTTTGGAGAAAGCCAAGGTTGAAGCGGATAAAGAGGGTGGCGCGACCTTCAGAATGGATGTGGTTACCGCACAGTTTACCAAGGAGGAGAAGGCGGCGGTGAAGGAAGGCATGAGGCTGCTTGCCGCCGAGGAAGTGGGTGTGCAACTGGAGGATGACGACCAGGGAGCAGACGCTGGTAAGTCTTCCCTTTTAACCTTTTCATGATTTGATTGCTTATCTTTAGTGATAATTGATGGATTCTCTTCTGAATTGGACAGGCGGGACCTCTGGAGTACATGCTGGGAGTTCCGATCCTGCAGTTAAGTAGATCCGGAGGGCTAGCGGGATGGAGGCGAAGCCCCGATTCTTTGACTTGACTTGTACATATTTTGGTTGCTGTCTATGTTAGTCCGAAATATTAATGTAACTTGTAATTATATTATTTGTAAAGAATGACTTTATGTAATTTTATAACATAAGCTGATTCTGTCATGTTTGAATGCTGTTGTCATTTTGATATGTTGCATAAGAAATACAGCTGCGTGTTTATGCATGTGATTCAATCGTATTTGATGCTAAGTTTCTACTCAAAATATTATTTCGTGTCTTACAATGTCAATATGATGTGTGAATAAATTAAAGCCACGTATTTGTATACAAGAGAAGAAAGTACCGCCCTTCGTGTTTTAGTTGTAGAGGGTTGCTTTGAATGTCTTGCGTGACTGAGTATGGAATGTAGCTGAGTGTTCCGTCATCCGGATGTGAGTTCATTTTTCCACAAGCGAGAGTTCCCTTATTTTGTGACCTGTACTTTAGGGACCGTTATATAGGATAGGAGAAAAGTTTTTAAATGTAATGAAAATATGAGAAACAGTAAAACTTCCAATCATGGAAGGCCGTCGATATGCTTAAGTTCGTGGCAAACGGGTTTTGTAGTCACTTTCCCTAGCTGTGGGTCTTGGAGACATTTGTCACCCATCTTACGCCTCCACGGGGAGTTTATCTTTTTTAACACAGCCGCACTTAAGACATATCGGAGCCGAGATCGCGCACAGTAACTACCCGAGCCATTATGGCCCGTAATCGTGGGTATTATTCGATTTACTATGGACGGCTAGCGTGGGTGCCGATCGTAAACCGTGAACTACCCCTGGCAGGCCACACCTTATGTTGGGGCTTAAAGTAGGTTCACAGTTGCCGGCGAGCCGAACGCCGTAATGAGCTGCCATCGGCTATAGTAGGCCCTCTTGATGGCTTATAATCGGCTCATTACAGTTGGCTTTGAGGGAAGTCGCGAGCAATGAGTTAACCCGCAGCAGAGGGATGCTGGAGCAAAAGTGTCTCATTGGCGAGTGCATAGATTCGCATAGTACCTGTTGGGTCTTGTCCAGGTGAGGTTGCGCCGTGAAGTGTCCAGAATGGAAATGTCGTTATACATGATTTTATTCAACAGAAAAGGATAAAGCTTAACAAGCAGCCAAGATATAAAGGAACAAGTTAAAAAGAGACAAGATTTTTAAAGTGGTTCGGCACGAAAATGCCTACGTCCACTGATTCTTTTTGTTAATTCACTTCATATGGGCAGTACAAGTTAAGAAAAGTATCGACGGAGGTGTTGGATGTACCATGCCCTCTGGAACACCTCTCCGTCCACTATTGACAAAATATAGGCTCCGTTGCGGAGATCTTTATGAATTACATAGGGTCCGTCCCAGATTGGATCCAGCGCTCCGGCGCGCGGGAAAATCCGCTTGAGGACAAGATCTCCTTCTTGTAAGCTGCGGTGCTTGATTTTGGAGTTGTATTGTGCTGCAACTTTTTGCTTGTGAGCTGCTGCTTTGAGCGTTGCATCGTTTCTTCTCTCCTCACTTAGATCCAAAGACATGTGGAGGAGTTCTTCGTTCTCTTCTGGGTTGTAGTGGATCCTACGGTGGGAAGGCACTACAGTTTCAACTGGGAGCATGGCCTCCGATCCGTATGCCAAAGAGAAAGGAGTATGCCCTGTTGATGTTCTATAAGATGTGCGGTAGGCCCAAAGTGCCGTAGGAAGTTCATCCACCCAAGCGCCTTTTGACTTTTCGAGTTTCTTCTTGATTAGGGTTTTGAGGATTTTGTTGACAGCTTCGACTTGTCCGTTTTCTTGGAGGTAAGCCACAGACGAGAAGCTTTTGTGAATTCCGTGCTCTTGGCACCAGTCGGCGAATTCCTCACTGTCAAATTGAAATCCATTGTCCGATATGATTTTGAGTGGAACCCTGTACCTGCAAAAAACATTTTTGATCAAGAAGTTAATAACTTTTGCCGAAGATATTTTATTTAGAGGCTCTGCTTCCACCCATTTGGTGAAATAGTCAACTGCTACTATGGCATATTTGGCTCCACCTCGATCCACTGGCAGTTCGCCAATCAAGTCAATTCCCCGTATTGCAAAGGGCCAAGGGCTGGTCATTTGAGTAATCTCATTTGTGGGTAGTCGAGGAATCTTAGCAAATTTCTAACATCTGTCGCACTTTTTACGAAGTCCAAGGCGTCTTTATCTAAGGTTGGCCAGTAATATCCATATCGGAGTGTCTTCTTGGTTAGAGTCTGCCCTCCGGTGTGATCTCCGCAACTTCCTTGATGGATGTTGGACAAGACTTCCCTGGCTTCCCTTCCAGCGATACACCTTAATAAGGGATTAGAGAAGCCGCGCCGATAGAGGATGCCTTCTTGTAATGTGTAGCGGGAAGCTTTACTTAAGATTTTCTTAGCTTCGTTACGCTCGTCGGGCAGTGTGCCATCTTGTAAATATTTTCGGACAGGAGTCATCCAAGTTTTCTCTTCGATTGCAGCTATCATGTTCATTGTCTCGTAACTCGGGGCTAGTTGCGGTGAGATGGTTATTGGTCGGGAAGCGGCGCCGTCCTTCATGCTAGCTTGCTTTGCCAGTTCGTCGGCCTCCTGAATCTCTTCTCGAGAAATGTGTTTGATTAAATAGTGATCCAACTGATTGAGCAGCAGCTTGGTCTTCTTTAGATATGCTGTGAGTCGTTCTCCTCGAATCTGGAATTCTCCCAGTATTTGATTTACAATGAGTTGAGAATCACTATGGAGACATAAAGAACTGACTCCAATTTCCAAGGCAAGTTCTAATCCCGCTATCACTGCTTCGTATTCTACGTCATTGTTGGTGGCAGCGAATTCCAACCATAGGGCGTAGTGCAGCTTCCTTCCCCTGGGGGTAATTATCACAACACCTGCCCCCGAGCCTTTTTCATTTGACGCTCCATCTACGAAGAGATTCCACTCGATATGTTCTGCTATTTCAGATTGCTTCTTACCCTCGTTAGTAGTGAGTTCGGCAATGAAATCAGCTATGGCTTGCCTCTTGATAGCGGTGCGAGGATGGTAGGTGATATCATATTGACTCAGTTCAATGCACCACTTAAGTAGTCGCCCAGAAGTGTCGGGGCGATGGAGTACCTGCCTTAACGGTTGATCGGTTAAAACTCTGATGGAATGAGATTGGAAATAGTGTCGCAGCTTCCGTGACGTGATTAGCAAACAGTATGTTAGCTTTTCAAGTTTAGGGTATCTGGCTTCTGCTCCTGTAAATCTCTTGCTTACAAAGTATACGGGCCGCTGTGCGCGGTCATCTTCTCTCACCAAAGCGACGCTTAAAGCATGGGACGATACGGCAAGATATAGGTATAGTTCCTCGCCTTCGTTCGGAGTTGAGAGTACTGGTGGTCTATGGAGGTGTTCGATTAAGTTAAGGAAGGCCGTCGAGCATTCGTCAGTCCACTCGAACTTTCCTTTGTCTTTCTTTAGAGCTTCAAAGAAAGGGATGCATTTGTCGGTTGCTTTAGAGATGAACCTGCTTAGGGCGGCCACTTTTCCGTTTAGGCTTTGCATCTCTCTTCGAGTGGATGGTATCTTCATATCTTGTAAAGCTCGAACTTGTTCGAGGTTTGCTTCAATCCCCCTGGCATGGACGATGAATCTCAAGAACTTTTCCGACGATACTCCGAAGGAGCACTTTAGAGGGTTCAGCTTCATTCCATATTGGCAAAGTACTTGAAACATCTCATCCAGGTGGTTTATATAATCGTCGGCTTTCCTCGATTTTACCAGCATGTCATCCACATAAACTTCCATAGTTCAACCTATTAGTTCTGCAAACATCTTGTTGACGAGGCGCTGATAAGTAGCTCTGGCGTTTTTAAGTCCAAAAGGCATTACTCTGTAGCAGTACAATCCCCGGTCAGTGATGAAACTAGTGTGGTCTTGATCGGGGGCATGCATAGGGATCTGGTTATATCCTGAGTATGCGTCCATAAAAGATAAGAGTTCGTGTCCGGCGGTGCTGTCCACGAGCTGATCGATTCGGGGGAGTGGGAAGCAGTCCTTCGGACAAGCGTCATTTAAGTTGGAGAAGTCGATGCATGTTCGCCACTTCCCATTAGCCTTCTTTACCAGCACCGGGTTGGAGATCCATTCTGGGTAGAAGGCTTCTCGTATGAAGTTATTGGCAAGTAGGTTCTTTACTTCTTCCTCTAGGGCTGCTGATCGTTCTGCCCCCATGCTTCTCTTTTTCTGCTTTACTGGCATCTTGGTGGGATCGATGTTCAACACGTGGCATGCTACGTCTGGGGAGATTCCTGTCATGTCGGCGTGCGTCCATGCAAATACATCCATGTTGTGGCGAAGAAAATCAATGAGTTGATCCTTTAATTCTTCTTTTAGTTGAGATCCGATTTTCAACAGTCTACTTGAGTCATGTTTGTCTACAGCTACGAATTCCATAGCCTCTGCAGGCTCGACGGTGGCCTCCTCCTCTTTGTCCCTGGGGTCTAATTCATTGAAAGATCACTGGTATATCGAAGAGGAGGGGCTTTATTTAGTTGCTATGCTTCCAAGCTTTTCATGCAGAGAGTAGTCTCTACGTTTTTCCCTTTATCTTTTCTGCCGTTTTTACGAAGTTCAGTTACACAGCAGTCTCGAGCAGTGTCTTGATCTCCCTCTATTTCTCCTATTCCGTTGTCTGTTGGAAATTTCATCTTCAGGCACCATGGGGCTAGGACAATTTGGAAGTCGGACAAGGCTGGTCTTCCCAAAAAGGCGTTGTAGGCCGAATGGTTCTCTATTAGTACAAACGTTTGTTTTCGCACAGCGGAGCAGGGATGACTTCCTATTTCGACAAAGAGATCTAGTTGCCCGAGGGGCATCTTCGCATCTCCAGTGAAACCATGTAGTGGTTTGTTGCAGGGAGACACATCCTTCATTGGCAGCTTCATGTTGTCGAAAGCATGCTTAACTAGGATATTTACTGAGCTTCCAGTGTCTATAAAAATTCGGAAGACTTTGGCTGCACCGAACCAGGCAGAGATGACCATAGGATCCATGGGTGGGTACTGTCTTCCCTCTAGGCCACGCCTACTGAATGTGATGTCGTCATTCTCTTTCCGTTTCGGGTGGCATTCTTCCATGACAGAATTAACGTAGCCTTCATCGTTCCTAAGTGACTTACCGTATCTTTCCATCTCTGCCCAGCTTCTGTCGGTGATGTGCGGTCCTCCTGATATGGTATGGACCACTATCTTCTCTTGACTAGAGCCACTGGTGTTACGATTTCCTCCGCCTACTTCTGGGAGGGGTAGCCCTGGGTTTTCATTGGCGGGAGCTGGAGTCCTGTTATGGCTTTTTACGTAGCGTTCCAGTCTCTTCCTTCTGATGTGTTCTTCAAATAAGTCTCGGAGATGGTGACATTCATTGGTGTCATGTCCATGGGATTCGTGGAAGCGGCAGAACTTTCCAGACTTTAGTGCGTTATCTGACTCCTTCTTGTGCGGGGGTCGCTTGTATCTAACTTCGTCTTGAGTGGCTAGGAAGATGTTTTTGATTGTTTCATTCAAAGGAGTGTAAGAGTCAAATCTTGGTCATGGTCGATATAAGCGCTTTTCTCCCTTCTTGCCCCCAGCATTATCTCTAGAGTCATTTCTCTGAACAACCTTTACTGCAGCGGGAACCCTGTCTGTAGCTGTCTTAGCCTGTTGCCCTGACTGCCTCTCAGTGGCAGCGTCTTCAAGTCTCATATATTTTCCAACTTCATGGAAGAAATCAGGTAAAGTAGCTGGTTTTTCCTTGGTTAGTCTTCTAGCAAATTTAGTATCCAGATGTACACCACTGCAGAGGGCCATCAGGATAAGTTTCTCGTCGGCATCTTGGACTGCGGCCGCTGCGGCGTTGAATCGGGTTAGATATTGTTGCACTGTCTCTCCGGGTTTCTGTTTGATATTAGATAAGGAATAAGCGTCCTTGGGTTGTTCCACATGAATGCGGAACTGACTGATGAACTTTTCTTTCAACATTTCCTATGAGCTGATGGACACCTGGGGTAGGTGGCAGAACCAGGAGGTAGCTAGATCTGCCAAGAATAGTGGGAAGCATTTACACAACACTCCCTCTGTTGCTCCGCTCATGAGCATATGCTGGGTGTATCTTTGTAAGTTTACGATGGGGTCCGAGGTTCCCTTGTAGGGTTCCATTGTTGGCATTTTCCATTCCCGGGGGGTGATGGCAGTTTCGATATTGCGGGTGAAGGGGCTGGTTACCCTAGCACCTATCCCCCGATCCCTTTGCTCCCATTGGACGCACTCTCTGAACAATCGCGCCATCCTTTCATCGGAACTTGGAGCGGATAGAAATGAGTTTGGTTCTTCTCTGCGGGACTGATTCCGTCCAGACGACTTGTATGGATGTTATCGTATGTCACTCCTCACATTCTCCAATGGCTGCCTCTGGTCTTCTGGAGGCATGCTGGGGTCAGCCACAGTTGGCCCTTGCCTTGATCTTCCCCCGTTGGGTTCTGTTCTCAGCACTTCCTCGGGTCCAACTTCGGGCTGGGCTCCTGCTCGGCCCCGTCTACTGGTGTTTCCATGGTTAGGTAGCATGACAGGCTCAGCTACATCATCCCCCTGCCTGGTACCTCCCCTGTTGGGTTCGGTTCCAAGTCGGGTCGGAATTCGGACTGAGTCCGGGCTTGGCTCCTACCATTGCCGTTTCTGTTGTTAACCTCTTCGAAGAAGAAAGACCTTTGTTGTCTCCTAGATCCTCCAGACCAGGACTTACCCCATGATTCAGTATTACGGTTGGATTCTTCAACATCCCTTAAGCGTGACATGAGTTGGTCCACCAAGGCTTCTTGTTGAGATGCGAAGCGGCTAGTTACTTCAGCCACAATCCTGTCTAGATCCGTCCTTGTAATTGGTTGTTCCGTAGCAGGGGCTGTCGGATTTGCCTGATTTTCGTTTGTTGTTGGAACCGGACGATTGTCTTGATTTCTGACTACTGGATCTGGGATACTGCAAGTTGCAATGTTCTTTCCTTTGTTAGCATCTTTCTGCCGTCCGGGAGGCATGTTTTCCAAGCAATGATCGATGTTGATTGGAAAAGGGTTGAGTGGGAGAAGCTGAAGCTTCGAGCTCCGCTCTCAGTGAAAGCACCAAAAATGTTTGCACAAAAAATGGGCAAACACCTCCAAGTCGTATGAATTAGTTGATTTTAGATTGTTTCTAGTGATTTGAGAGACTTACACAAATATATAAAAAGCAGGGACTAAAGTGTAAAAGACACACAGATTTATAGTGGTTCGGCCAGAACGTGCCTACGTCCACTTTATATGTTATTCTCATTTTCTCTTCAAATTACAAGTACAAAGCTTTGATTACAAGTAATTGAAAGTTGTTTGAAAGTTCTCTCCGTGCTTGAGCTCTCAAACTTGTCTGCCATTGTTGTACCCCTGCCCCTCTATTTATAGAGTGAGGCTGGGGGCAAGGGTCTTGGATGTATATAGCTGCTGACGGGCCTGGGCTGTTGCAATCTGGCCCGACGAAGTTGGTCCGGAATGCCTTGGTCCGGTAGTATTGTGGTCCGGTGGAGCTTGGTTTGGTGGTGAATGGATGGGGCTTGGTCCGGCCATGCTTTGGTCCGGTAGTCGATGGAGGATGTTTGGCTCGGTGGTGGTTGGTTCGGCTAGGACTTGGAGACGAGCTGGTCCGGTAGTAGCAGGGAAGTGGATTTGGACCGGTGGAGGTTGGTCCGGTGGTAGGAGCGTGATTTGGAGTTTGGACCGGCAGTAGGTTGGTTCGGTCATGGGAGCGGATCGGTGTTGGATGGAGAGGCTTTGGACCGATGACGGTGGGTTTTGGACCGGTGATGAGGTGGTTCGGTGGACCGGATGGTTCGGTGAACTTGGACCGGTGAAGGGTGGAAATGCGCCCAACAGTTTCCTATTCCCTTGATAGATTAATTATTTGATGAATTATATGGATCTAAATTTTCTCAAAAATTGAGCTTAAATCAAGTTATCATCAGATTAGGGTCTGTGAACAGGATATCCATAAAACAGCTTTTACAACTCATGAGGGGCATTATGAATCTCCAGTAATGCAATCTGGGTTAGTTAATGCCCCTTCTACCTTCTAATCTCTCATGAACAACATCTTTAAACCATATTTGAGAAAATCCGTACTAGTATTTTTTTGATGATATATTAATCTATAGCCAGACTATGTTTGAGCACTTGCAGCATTAAAATTAACCTTTCAGGTGCTAAAGGAGAATCAACTAGTCATCAAACTAGGCAAATGCAGTTTTGCATAATAGTCAGTGGAGTGTTTGGGACATGTAATATCTCAACAAGGGGTAGCCGTAGACCCTGGTAAGGTGCAAGCCGTGATGGAATGGCCATTTCCCAAAACTTTAAAGGCGCTCTGAGTGTTCCTAAGTCTCACATGGTACTACAGGAAGTTTATTAGGAATTATGGAATGATAGCCAAAACACTCACCAATATGCTTAAGAAGAATTCTTTTAATTGGTCTATAGAAGCACAACGAGCATTTGAGCAACTTAAGAAATGTTTGATAAATCTTTCTATACTCTCTATGCCAGATTTTTCTAAGCCCTTCGTACTTGAATGTGAGGCTAGTGGTTAGGGTATTAGGGCTGTCTTGTTGCAAGAAGGAAAACCAATAGCTTATTTGAGTAAAGCACTGAAAGGGAAGAACTTGGCACTATCTACCTATGAGAAAGAACTTCTAGCCATCATAATTACCACTAGAAAATGGACACAGCACCTCTTAGGAAGACATTTTATTATTAAGACTAATCACTAGAGCCTGAGGTATTTGTTAACACAAAAATTACATACCGGGGTTCAGAATAATTGGCTTGCTAAGCTACACGGCTTTGATTATAAGGTAGAGTATAAAAGTGGCAAAGAAAATGTATTAGCAGATGCTCTTTCCAGAAGAGAAGACTTCAACTCTGAAGACATGCAAACACAAGTTGTATCTGTAGTGCAGACACCTTGGTTGCAGGAACTAAAAACCACACTGTTAGCCTCCCTATGATACCAGCAACTGATTGGTAAAATGGTAAGAGGGCAGATGCATGAAGGTAAATACAAACTAGTAGATGGCTTAGTATTTTACAAGGGAAAATTGCTTATTGATCACCATATATATAATTTGGTGCATACACTTATTAACGAGCATCATTAAACTCCATTAGGGGGTCACGTAGGCATTAAGGGGACTATTAAAAAGATCAAACAAGTATTCTTTTGGAAGCATCTTAAGGGCACAGTGGAAAGGTACGTCAAATCATGTGAAATTTGCCAGAGAACCAAGAATGAGAATGTGCCAATTCCGGGCTTGCTTAGTCCACTTCCTATACCAAACAGAATTGGGAAGAGTTGTCAATGGATTTCATTACTTTCTTACCAAAGAGCAACAAGTATACTGTAATTTACGTAGTAGTTGATATGCTAAGTAAATATGCACACTTCTTTCCTATTTGCCATCCTTATACTGCCAAAGATGTGGCTAAGATATTTTTTAATGGCATATTTAAGTTACATGGCATGCCAAAATCAATTGTAAGTGATAGGGATGCAATATTCACAAGTATATTTTGGTAAGAATTATTTAAGCTACAAGGATGCAATCTAAAATTTAGTTAGGCTTATCATCCTCAAAGTGATGGTCAAACCGAGATAGTTAATAAAATTTTAGAGGGTTATTTACGGTCCTTCATGTGCCATAGACCACATGAATGGATTGATTGGTTACCCTTGGCAGAATTTTGGTATAACACCACTTGGAAGACAACAACAACAAATACCACGCCATACAAAGCTGTTTATGGCATAGACCCGCCTACCTTATTATCCTATTTACCTAATACCGCCAAGTGGAGCATGTAGAGAAAATCTTTTTTAGCCGTGACATTACAATAGAATTTTTAAAAGATAGCTTAAGAATGTCACAGGAGAGAATGAAGAAAAACGCGGATTTGAGAAGAACCGAGAGAAGCCTTCAAGAAGGGAACTGGGTATACTTGAAACTGCAACTTTATAAACAGATTACAACAAGAAGTCACAAAACCCATAAGCTATTACCACGATTTTATGGGCAATATCCAGTGGAGAACAAGATAAGGGAGGTAGCCTACAGATTGAAGTTGCCCAGCCATGTAAGAATACGCCCTGTTTTTCATGTGTCACAGTTGAAAAAAAGAGTAGAAAACCATGTTGTGATACAGGAAGATTTACCCAACTATGAAGCGGAGGAAGTGCAAGAACCTGATAGCATACTAGACAGGAGGATGGTGCCTAGAGAAAGAAAGTCTATAGTACATATATTAGTGAAATGGAAAGGGAGAACCGAAGAAGAAGCAACTTGGGAAGATTATTGGCCGTTGATTTGAAAATTTCCTACACTTGACCTTGGGACAAGGTCAATTCTTGAAGAGGAAGGGAAATGTAATAACTTTTCTCTTATGTGTAGGTACAAACTGCTGGAAAATCTGACTCCGACCAAGATGAACGGAAACTGGTCATCAGCGGTGAAGGGCAGGGAGCTAGACATGGGAGGAGCATAACTGCATCAGGGGACAGTGAAGTTTTGGCTTGAAGTAAAAGTTGGTGGCCATATCGGTTGTGCACGCATGCACACTTTGTTGAAAAGGAGATAGCAGTTTTTATTCAGCACAAACTAAGAAACAGGTTTCTATAATATGTCAAGTATGGTATGAGTTGTATTTAGTATGAGTTGGTAATGAGCTGTCAAAAAATAGCCGTTGTATTGGAACATATATAAGCTAGCATGTATGCAATCTTGAAGATATGAATAATAAAAGATATCCTTCATTTACTATTACATTTTTTTTTACATTTCTTTATTACAAATTCTCTTCTCTGTTACAACTCTTATTTTTATTTTACAAATTTTTCATGCCCCTAATCTATACTTTAACCTTCATTCTTCTGCACTTTCCTTCCTATCTGTATCTTCTTCTCTAATTCAATCCACTGTTTCTTACATCCTTGATTTCTTCGCCTCCTCTGTCTATTTTCTTCATTCTTTATATTCAAGCTTTAATCACCAGCATCCACCTACCGTATACCCTTTACCGTCCATTGTCTACATGTCTGAGTCACCACAACCTGACCATAACACCCGATACCCTATCAACGACGAACTTACCCCTCGAACTACGCTGACCAAATTAGGTTTAAAACCCTATTTTCCATCGTATCGTCTGCGACGATGATCAGAAAAATAAAATTCCATTTTCCTCATGATCTACAACCTTCTAGCTACCTTCAGATCAAATTTCGACCAACCCGGTTTTGCCGATCGTTGATAATCCACGATAATACAAAATCTGGTCAACTCACGATTTCTCACAATTTACTAATCAAAAAGTCTTGAAATAACTCTCTAAAATCATTCTTTTCTAATTCAAATGTGATTATGGAAACCAAACTCAAAAATTTGAGCACTGATACTTATATTAGATTTTTACTGTTATTCCTCATATTTGAAATGAATACACAATGTAAAAGCATGAAATTATTTTTAACAATGATATTATATTATTTCAATCATTTTTCCTTCGGCAATCATAGCTCGAATTTGTATAAATTGGAAGATATGGATTTTCCAATATGTTATTATTAATTTTGTTGATGTAACTGAGTTAATGTCTGCACACAGATCACATTTATATATGTATATATAAACATATTTATATCCATACAACATATTTTACAACATCATCAATCTCATTCATCATCACAGAGCACAGATCAAGATAAAAGATTGGGTTTAAAATGGAGTTTACTCCTGTGGAGTTGGGAAGAATAGAGAACACAAGCCTGGAATGATGTTTGAAATTGATTATTTGCCCTGTTGTTTGACTTAAATCCATAGCTTGATCTGGTTGAGATAATTTTCTGAATTCACTCAAGTTTTTTTAAGATTTGTTGTTTGAATCTGATCTGCCACTTTGCTTTTGAAATGCTCCAGGTTGCAAATTATTTGAGTTGAATCTTGAATTTACTTTGCCTTGATTTTTTTTCTGTTTTTTTATTAGTTTCCATGTTGAAGATTTTGATTTTGGGTTTCCAGGCTTTGGTTTTGCTTTTCAGTTCCGATTTTGTTTTGATTAAATTTTCTTTGTTTCCAGTTTTGTTTCATGTTTGAGACAATTGAAAATAGCATGGTTATTTCTTGACCAAAATGTTTTATATATATTTTAATTAAAAAGAGATCAAGCCACTTGTTTAATTTTATGTTACTTATCCAAAATTTGTCAATGCATGAATCTATAAATTTACAGATTTTATAGGAAGTAAGTTTGGGTTTAAACCCATTTCTTAAATAAATTTATAAATTTTGTTTCAACCCTTATGTTAATATATTTACAACTTAGTTCGTAAGTATTTTTAAAAGAAAGAACATAAAATCTTTTTATTAAACTTAAATATTGTATATATATATCATATACTTACATAACTTTTTAAAAGAAATTGATTTGAAATAAAATTATACACTAATAAATAAACACATATATACCTTATATGTACATAAATTTTAAAATATAGAATTTAACTTAATTAGCTTTTGAAAATTATTTATATCAAATTCAACATATAACTTTCAAAATATATATATTATAATTAGAAAACAAATTTTATTAATTTTAAACATAGTATTTTCAAATTCAATTTATTTACAAAATATCTATAATTGAATTCCTAAATTAAATTCAATTTATTTTCTAAAATATTTATTTTAGAGTTTTAAATTCAAAATGCAATTCAAAGTCAATCTATATGTATATAAATAAACAGGCACCTATCTTATTTAATTTGGAAAAATCAAATTATTTCACAATTCAATCCCAAATTTTATATTAATTATCAAATTAAATTTGACTCAAAAATAGGGATCATTACATAGAAGAAAGATACGAGTTTACGCGTAAAGTATAGCATCTCGAATGGTAGCTGTACCGTATAATTCCCATTGTTCTTCTAGACATTTCCAAAGTTATATTTGGATCCAGATTTGATAGCCGGTTATTTAACTGTCAAACAAAATAATCAATTCAACTAAATGCTTCATTTTCACTAAAAAACGCCATGTCTTATTTAAATTAATTTTAAATAAATTAAATCTCTCTATCCATAAGTCATGTACTTATCTCATCAAAATCAGTGTATTCATAAATTATCTTTTCAAAAATATTTAAAAACCCTTTTTAAAATAATGTGGAAAATACCATTGCGGTATCAAACCATATATTACAGCTCAATGGTTACGTCTTTATCCCAAAGAAATTCAAGATTTAGCTGCAGGTACTCACTGCCTCCGATTTCGCCACACGAGTATACGATTACTTTCAAAAAACTATATTTTGAAAATTGTCTCAAAATAATGCTTATTATACAAAGTCATGTCAATATTTAATAATTATCTTTTAGAAATAATAATGTTGACTAATGCTTAGATAATAACAAACCTTTAATAATCGTTATAAAGTAACTAATTAATAATAAAATATGCTTTAAATAATTTAAAATAATTAAAAAACTAATTTTCAGAATATTCTTAACAATTTTGAAATTGCCAATTTAATAAAATAAAATCCTCTTTTCAAACAAGTCCAATTTCTCGATTACAATTCCATTCTGTAAGTTCGGAAATCTCACTTGAACTTCCAGTTTAATCGATTTTCTCTTATTTCCCAAATTCACTTCTATCTTCACATTATTTAAAATATCGATCTTTAAAAAAAACTCCTTTTATTTTTAAACAAGTACCACTTGAGAACTTATCGTTTAAATTTCTTTTATAAATTTTATTCCAAATTTTCTTTCCATAATAAGCCCATTTAGTTAAGTACAAATTCAAAACCATTTATTTTATCCAATTTATTAACCCAAATTCTTTATAAACATTTTACTTCAAAATCATTTTTAAATTCCATCCAAATTCAACCATTCTTTTATTAGTATTTCAATACCAAAAATCAAGGCCAAACAACCATAACATCCAATCAATATAAATCCCATAGTAATCAATAACAGATTATTCCAACAAAAACATATATTACTGTATATGAAATTGAATTCAACATTTGAGGAATCCAGTTGGGTCCCTCAAACCTATTTTCTGCATGCACAGATGTTTGCACAATATAAAAGTAACAATTCCACTTTGAGGCAGAATATCGCGGTATATAGGGTCATGTGCTGTAATGCAGGTTGCATAGGGTCTCATCCGCTATATAAATGCGAGAATATCAATCACTCCAATATATATATATACACACACACACACTACCGTATATAATATCACATTTAACTGATAAAAGTGTATCAATTTAACAAATCAATCATTTATTAATTTCGACTATTTAAAACTAATTACTAGCAGTACAAAATTGAGTGAGATTAACTCACCTTATTTTTTATTTGCCAACGTTCAAATTATAAATTAAATCGAGCATGTTCGATTTAACCTAAAAATTTCGCTTGCTCCAATAGGCTCCATATCTGTTCCACTGTGTAGTGCTCATCGCTGTGATTCCGGCGCCACTTGTTTCCTTCGATTCCAACCTTGTATGAATGAGATATGCAATTTATATGTTTCAATACAAATTTATAAACAAATTTCTTATTTATTTATCTATTTTTACAAACCCTATAAATCACGGCCATTCATTTTGAAACAAGAAATCATGGTCGATACATGCTTCTTCCTACACACGCCAGTTCGACAAAGAACCCATCATCATGCGAAGTTCAACACGAAGACGCCCCACATAACAAGTCGAGAAATCGATCGGCCACCGCCATTTGAAGCACCAACTCAACCTCCACCAACACCTAGAACCACGCAATGCTCGGTCATCCCTAGTGTGACACCCCACCTCTATACCCACGCTAGCCAAGAACACTACGGTGTAGTGCTGTCAACTAGCATGGAGAATAAGGCTGTTGAGGAGCGACCATCCGTGTAATTGCTTTGTGCGAGCACCGATATGCCAGATAGTAAAACATGGATTTCATTTCAGGAGGAAATCCGACATGCCGATGCAACCTCAAAGCTACTACACAGTGGCTATAATAGTCTAGGACAAAAATATAAAATAATAACACAGATAATATAAATGCGGAACACAGATGAAACAGAAAGTCTCATATATATATATATATATATATATATATATATATATAATAACTGATGTCAGTTACAATACATTTGACACAGTACATGTGATACAACTACAACAGTCGACTCAGGAAGTTATATATACAAGTACATTATCGACTAATATACATGAATACATATCAACCTATACTATGACACGACAACTCCAAAAGATATGAAAAGTCTTCATAGCTCAAGCAGCATCCCAAAGCAGAATATCTACAACCTGTAAATACTCGGTCTGACCCGAGTATTAAATTCAAAAGAAAATAATACTCGGGTCAGTCTAATTCAAACTCAGTTATTAGTGCACAGAAGCAATAATAATTAAATAGAAATTAGACGACAGTCAAAATAAATTTACCTATCCGATTCTTAAATAAGAAATCGGATAACGGTAAATATAACGTGAACCAATTCAAACAACTGGAACATCAATTAAAAGGTCAACACGAGTAGGGCTGCAGTATACGCACGCGTGTACTGCCTCGCCACTACAACATATGGAATACGAAATAGATCCATAAATCAAAAGGCAGAAGAAATAACAATAAAAACAATACCGTGTGGCTGCAGTTCACGCTTGTGTGCACTGCCTTGCCACAACAGTGATGATGTACACAATGAAAATTCACAACCGAACACAAGGTCAAACCCAAGCGTTTAAGCTGGATTCAACTCAAGTGTAGTCAGAAAACAATCCATTTGCGTCAATGCAATACAAAACAACAAGGGCAACTGCGACCAAAAACTGCAGATGCAACAATCAAAACAAATGCAGCAATGTATAAGACTGCACAGTGAAACACAAACCGAGTAAGAGGTAACCAGCGAAGCAGTGAAACAACAATGGTGCAACCCATGATGAAGTCAGTGCCAACAATTAATGGCAGCAACTCAATCAATATGATATGAAATGCAGAGCATACATGAGATTCAAGTTCAAAACTTAACAGTGGTGTAGCAGACTACATAAAACCAATTGCCAACAACAGTATAGCCTCAGAAATGAAGAACAAATGAAATGAAGTGGATAGCTGTCTCAAACAACAGCAAGTATATATATATTCGAACATAGCAAAACAATGCCAAAGTTTAGTATCAAGTCAGAACCAAAGTGGTCAAAGCTAAAATTGAACAACAAGGTCATGCAGCATAAAAAAACAAGCAACAGCTAGTCAATTACAAATGCATGGAAAACATTTGCATACAAGCTTCAGATTAATGAACACATGAATGCAACCTTACATATGTACCAGTGAAACAGGGTACCAGTACAAACTACAAGAAATTGGAATGCATATGTACCAGTGAAACAGGGTACCGGAAATGTTATCAAGCCTCGACCAAATCATAATGTATTAATGCAACATGAAACAAGTCAGTGCCAGCTACAAAAATATCAGATTCGAGCACTAAGGAATGCAACCACCAAATGCAGACCGAAGGGAATGGATATTCAGTGACTAAGTTATGGATCAGACCATGCAACCGGACTCGAAGCAGTGCACAGTTAAACTCAAATGTGTAAGGTCAAAACAATAAATCGAAAATTTCAAAATGATATAAGTGTATGGTGCCGTGAAACTAAGGTATGAATGAACACTGCATCACTACAGAATAATGACATAAGTGTACAGGCAGTGAAACTAAGGTATGAATGAACACCGCAACACAAGAGTGTGCACAGCAAAGTCGAATGATCTCATGTGGATAATGCAGCCAAGTTCAAGCATGCTACAGCAAGTATAAGTGGCTATGCAAATAGTGTAAGCCGATATCAAAGTAACAAAGTTCGAATCAAAACATAGTTGCAAGTTCGAACAACTATGCGTCAAAGCCGTGAGTGACAAAGAGTTCGAATCAAACCAAAAACGATGTGCAACATCAAACAAGTCAAATGTAGCCCAAGCAGAAATAAGTACAGGTCATTGCAAAGTATACCCAAAAATCAAATTATCTTAGCCGAGAAAATCATCACAACGACCAAGTCGAAATCAACCAGTGGCAATCATCACCAAAAAAATCAATTTCTAAACAACTGAAGTATAATCGGAGCCCAAGCCGATATAGAGGGAAAAATACTACTGTAACGAACAAAAGTCAAAAATCGACCAGTTCAAAATTGGAGCCTTGAGAAGAAAATTACACGAATTTGATTAAGTCAGAGGTATCGTCAACATCCAACAATAATCGAACGGCCGAGCAAAGGAAGTGACAAATTCAAAAATTGACGATTGAATTAGATGTGAGTGGATTACTCACCTTGTCGACGAATATAGAAGCAGTCGCAACGAGCACGAAGGATCGATCGAGCAAGGCCACACGCGAATGATCACTGATTCGATCAACAGAGGCGCGACCACGAAGAATTGAAGAAGCCGACTGCCGAAGCCCTAATTTCGAAAAGGGGAATACGCGAAAGGAGTGGCCGCCATTTTTGTTTGCTCGGTGGTTAGGGCACGCGAACGAATGGAGGGAGAGGGGGACGGGTTGAATTGGAAATAAAAAAAAGAGAACGAAGCCGCCATTAAACTTTTGTTCGATTTATTTTTAAGGGTTTTATGAATCAACGAAACAAAGAAAAGGGGACGGCCATTTGCCTTAGTTAATTTTCACCGCCACGATAAAAACATGGGCCACAATTTAATTTTTAAAGCCCACAATTCCTTTTAACCATTTGTAAAAGAATTTTAATTCAAATTTAAAACTTCAAACGGTAATTTGCAACAATATTAATCGTCTAAATATCGATTAGTAATTGATGCAATTACCGGGTTGTTACAGACTCCCCTCCTTAAAGAAATTGCGTCCGCGCAATCATAAGAGATAAATGGACAAAAGGTAACAACCATAAAAGCATACCATTACAAGATGAAGAAATTTGAAATAGGAAGTTCACCGTAAAGAGCATGAAGGAGCAAGCCAGAACTTGTTTGCTCAAAGTCAAATCTGGGGAAACTTCAATCTCTTCAATAATACCGGCTCAAGAATAAAATCGGAATCCCTAAGGCATTTCAATAGAAGGAAGACGCATGAAACACGTCATGAATAACAGAAAATTAAGCCGGTAATAAAAGGCGATAAGCCAAGAAACCAATACGTTCAGTGATAGGAAATGGCCCAACATAACGAGGCGCTAACTTTCCCGACCGACTGAAACGCACAACACCTATCATAGGTGAGACACGAATAATTTGGAACAACAGCGTAGTACAATAACGGTACGTCCAATGAACCGATCAACATAAAAGAACATCGGACGTAAGTCCATAAAAGGAATGAGACGAATCTCAACAAAACGAAGTACATCGAAACGTCTGATGAACTTGGTAAAAAGATGATTCCATACGGACATCATCAAAGAAACAACCACTTGTTGCCTACGACTAAGTGCATCGGCAACACGATTTCCCATCCGGGAGTGGTAAATAATATCAAGATCATAAGATGTATGGAGCTCGAGTCAACGTGGTTGACGCAAATCATGTTCCTTATGAGAAAATAAATATTCCCAAGATTCATGATCAGGGTAGAGAACAAATTTCTCACCCAAAATAATGATGCCAAATTTTTAAGTACGAAATCAATAGCCAAGAGCACTAAATCATGAGTGACATATCTAGTCTCAATAGGCATTAATGATTTAGAAACACAAGAGATAGCACGTTCTCTTTTGCAAGAGAATGGCATGCAAACCAATACGATTAGCATTGGAACAAACGATAAAGTCTTGGTTCCCTCGGGAATCACAAGAATAGAAGTGTCGGAAAAGAGTTGTTTTAAATAATATTCTTTCCCGAAAAGCTAAAACTTTCGAAATTTACAATTTACTTTATGTAGTTATCTTTTCAGAAAAATTTACATTTTATAATTCAATTTACTGTGTCTGATTGTCTCATCAAAGCGTCTAAGAGATTCCTATCGATAACGTTGATCAAGCGCATCGACCAGAATTCTTAAAGCACTCGATGGGCAATACAAGCACAAAATCATCTTCTAAAAATGGATGAAATAAACTGAATAAATGCAATTATCAGTAATATTCAATTATCACAAACGATAATCAAATTTCAAATCAACAAGATTATCCCAAACGGTAATTAAACCTCAAATATCTGATTATCACAGGCGATAAATCAGAAACAAGAAATATCTTATTATCAAAAACGATACTCAGAAATTACAAAATGAGTATGAAAACTCAAACGGGAGTATGAAATAGAATAAAAGATATGGCATAACATAAAATATCCATGATGACATACTACTATAAGTATGTAAATAATGATCAACAGGAGATCAACTGATAAGAGGTATGGCATAAACATGAAATATCCATACTGACATACGACTATAAGTATGCAAATAATGATCAACAAGAGATCAACCGATAAGAGATAATCAATATCACAAGAATCTTCTCAAAGATGGAAAGGGGTATCATACCCTAGACTTGTATTCATAACAAGTCAATAACACACGAATTCACCAATGCACAAAAATTGATAAAACTTATCAATAGAAATCACGAAAATTGGTGAAGCACAAATTCTAGAAATCTATACAAGAAATCCAGAAAATCACAAGATGAGAGTATGAAAACTCGAACGGGAGTATGGAAAATCGAACGGAGTATGAAAACTCGAAGGAGAGTATGAAAACTCGAACAGAGTATGAAAACTCGAAGTAGAGTATGAAAACTCAAACGGAGTATGAAAACTCGAAGGAGAGTATGAAAACTCAAACGGAGTATGAAAACTCGAAGGAGAGTATGAAAACTCAAACAGAGTATGAAAACTCGAAGGAGAGTATGAAAACTCGAACGGAGTATGAAAACTCGAAGGAGAGTATGAAAACTCGAACAGAGTATGAAAATTCGAAGGAGAGTATGAAAACTCACCTACACGCGAGCATGAAAATTCATCAACACATGTAACGCATAACGAGAACGGGAGCACGAAAACTCACCTACACGTGAGCATGAAAACTCATCAGCACATGTAGCGCAAAGCGAGAACGGGAGCACGAAAACTCACCTACATGCGAGCATGAAAATTCATCAGCACGTGCAACGCATAACGAGAACGGGAGCACGAAAACTCACCTACATGCGAGCATGAAAACTCACCAACACGTGCAATGCAAAGCGAGAACGGGAGCACGGAATCTCACCTACACGTGAGCATGAAAATCACCAACACGTGCAACGCAAAGCGAGAACGGGAGCACGGAATCTCACCTACACGCGAGCATGAAAAATCATCAACACGTGCAACACAAAGCGAGAACGGGAGCACGGAATCTCACCTACACATGAGCATGAAAATCACCAACACGTGCAACGCATAACGAGACGCTATCTCATGGTTGCAAGCCATTAATTTTGACACACGAATGGCCCGAAGACCGTGGGGCGCTACCCCACATGTGTGAGTCGAAATCACACAGATTGAGGTCCAGACTAACCAAAAATCAAAAAAAGTATGTGTGAGTGGAATCACACAAGTGGTGTCTAGTCTAACCTCGCAAACAAAAGGAAAGTATGTGTGAATGAAATCACACAAGTGGTGTCTAGACAATCCTCAAAGCCCAAGAGATATGTGTGAGAAAAAATTACACCGATGAGGCCTAGTCTAACCATGCAACAAAGAAATATGTGTGAGACGAAATCACACAAATGGTGTCTAGACAATCCTCAAAGCCCAAGAGATATGTGTGAGATGAAATCATACCGATGAGGCCTAGTCTAACCGTAAAAATGATCGTCATGATCAACGAGAAGTGTCAATTACACTAAGTTAGTAAATATAAAAGTTTAGCTTCATGTCCCATAACCACTTGCTTAACTTAAATATTTACGAACAAATTGTAAATCTTCACTAGAAAATTGTCACATGAGGTTCAATCGAACAAGTCCAAGAATTAACCGACGAAGCAAACGCAAGCGTTTCATACCACTTGTTTTACTAAGCCGTTTAATTAGATTTCTCATCCGAGTGAGGTAAAGGCTTGTATATACTAGTAGATTAGAAAACGGTTTGAGAAAAAGAGTTTTGTATTGAAAATAGAGTTGAAAACATTTTGATAAAAGAGTTTTGATATTTACTACTAGTATTGAAACCTTTATATTTTTAAAGTGACAAATCACAAAAATGATTGTAGAAACAATCAATCACAAGAATTCACATACGAAGACGTGAATAGAATCCAAAGAAATCGATACTGAATTCATCGAAAGGTATGTTCACAAAAATCCCGAAGAAAAGGTCATCAAAGTTGCTAATAAATGATAGCAACAAATCGGGAAATAATCAAGAATCGATTAAATTCGAAAACCAAATCAATTCACTAAGATTCACATTCGAAGACGTGAATAAAATCATAAGAATTCGATTTCAATCCATCAAAGTAGGAATACCCAAAAATTCTTGAAATAGAAGTTATCAAAGTCGACAAAAGTGATAACAACTAATCCGAAAAGAAGAATCGATCAACAATTGGAAAAACAAAGCAGAACGAGCATAAATGCTTGAATGACTTTAGCAAAAGTAAAAGTCAAGTCAATGTCGATATCGACAAGGCAAAGTCCAAGACAATTTCTTTTATACCAAAGAAATTTTTTTTAAAAACTATCAGAGAGGCACATGAAAACCAACAAACCATGGATAAACAGACAGAGTCGACAATTGAAACTCAATTTGTCTCAAAGATTGATACCCAAAACCCAATTGCATGGAGACTCCATCCAGTACACGAATCAGAGATAAGAATGCATATATACAGCAGTTCGAATAAACAATGCGAGTTCAAATTGAAGTGGGTACGAGTTGCAGCAATATGCAACTTGGAAGAGCATATTCACAATGATACATAGTAATGCAAACTTAAATGAGCAAGTGCGACAAAGAATAGCAGCAATGCTCATGAATAAGCGTTAGGAATTCATTCCTAACAATCAAAGATGATCTTAGATAAAGATGTGAGATAAAACATCGACAAATAGTTGTAACACATGTACTATCTAAGTTATGTTTTATATTCGTCCTAAACCCCAGGCTCTGATACCAAGCTGTGACGCCCCACCTCTATACCCACGCTAGCCAAGAACACTACGGTGTAGTGCTGTCAACTAGCACGGAGAATAAGGCTGTTGAGGAGCGACCATCCGTGTAATTGCTTTGTGCGAGCACCGATATGCCAGATAGTAAAACATGGATTTCATTTCAGGAGGAAATCCGACATGCCGATGCAACCTCAAAGCTACTACACAGTGGCTATAATAGTCTAGGACAAAAATATAAAATAATAACACAGATAATATAAATGTGGAACACAGATGAAACAGAAAGTCTCATATATATATATATATATATATATATATAATAACTGATGTTAGTTACAATACATTTGACACGGTACATGTGATACAACTACAACAGTCGACTCAGGAAGTTATATATACAAGTACATTATCGACTAATATACATGAATACATATCAACCTATACTATGACACGACAACTCCAAAAGATATGAAAAGTCTTCATAGCTCAAGCAGCATCCCAAAGCAGAATATCTACAACCTGTAAATACTCGGTCTGACCCGAGTATTAAATTCAAAAGAAAATAATACTCGGGTCAGCCTAATTCAAACTCAGTTATTAATGCACAGAAGCAATAATAATTAAATAGAAATTAGACGACAGTCAAAATAAATTTACCTATCCGATTCTTAAATAAGAAATCGGATAACCGTAAATATAACGTGAACCAATTCAAACAATTGGAACATCAATTAAAAGGTCAACACGAGTAGGGCTGCAGTATACGCACGCGTGTACTGCCTCGCCACTACAACATATGGAATACGAAATAGATCCATAAATCAAAAGGCAGAAGAAATAACAATAAAAACAATACCGTGTGGCTGCAGTTCACGCTTGCGTGCACTGCCTTGCCACAACAGTGATGATGTACACAATGAAAATTCACAACCGAACACAAGGTCAAACCCAAGCGTTTAAGCTGGATTCAACTCAAGTGTAGTCAGAAAACAATCCATTTGCGTCAATGCAATACAAAACAACAAGGGCAACTGCGACCAAAAACTGCAGATGCAACAATCAAAACAAATGCAGCAATGTATAAGACTGCACAGTGAAACACAAACCGAGTAAGAGGTAACCAGCGAAGCAGTGAAACAACAATGGTGCAACTCATGATGAAGTCAGTGCCAACAGTTAATGGCAGCAACTCAATCAATATGATATGAAATGCACAGCATACATGAGATTCAAGTTCAAAACTTAACAGTGGTGTAGCAGACTACATAAAACCAATTGCCAACAACAGTATAGCCTCAGAAATGAAGAACAAATGAAATGAAGTGGATAGCTGTCTCAAACAACAGCAAGTATATATATATATATATATATATTCGAACATAGCAAAACAATGCCAAAGTTTAGCATCAAGTCAAAACCAAAGTGGTCAAAGCTAAAATTGAACAACAAGGTCATGCAGCATAAAAAAACAAGCAACAGCTAGTCAATTACAAATGCATGGAAAACATTTGCATACAAGCTTCAGATTAATGAACACATGAATGCAACCTTACATATGTACCAGTGAAACAGGGTACCAGTACAAACTACAAGAAACTGGAATGCATATGTACCAGTGAAACAGGGTACCGGAAATGTTATCAAGCCTCGACCAAATCATAATGTATTAATGCAACATGAAACAAGTCAGTGCCAGCTACAAAAATATCAGATTCGAGCACTAAGGAATGCAACCACCAAATGCAGACCGAAGGGAATGGATATTCAGTGACTAAGTTATGGATCAGACCATGCAACCGGACTCGAAGCAGTGCACAGTTAAACTCAAATGTGTAAGGTCAAAAAAATAAATAAAAAATTTCAAAATGATATAAGTGTAGGTGCCGTGAAACTAAGGTATGAATGAACACTGCATCACTACAGAATAATGACATAAGTGTACAGGCAGTGAAACTAAGGTATGAATGAACACCGCAACACAAGAGTGTGCACAGCAAAGTCGAATGATCTCATGTGGATAATGCATCCAAGTTCAAGCATGCTACAGCAAGTATAAGTGGCTATGCAAATAGTGTAAGCCGATATCAAAGTAATAAAGTTCGAATCAAAACATAGTTGCAAGTTCGAACAACTATGCATCAAAGCCGTGAGTGACAAAGAGTTCGAATCAAACCAAAAACGATGTGCAACATCAAACAAGTCAAATGTAGCCCAAGAAGAAATAAGTACAGGTCATTGCAAAGTATACACAAAAATCAAATTATCTTAGCCGAGAAAATCATCACAACGACCAAGTCGAAATCAACCAGTGGCAATCATCACAAAAAAAATCAATTTTTAAACAACTGAAGTATAATCGGAGCCCAAGCCGATATACAGGGAAAAATACTACTGTAACGAACAAAAGTCAAAAATCGACCAGTTCAAAATTGGAGCCTTGAGAAGAAAATTACATGAATTTGATTAAGTCAGAGGTATCATCAACATCCAAAAATAATCGAACGGCCGAGCAAAGAAAGTGACAAATTCAAAAATTGAAGATTGAATTAGATGTGAGTGGATTACTCACCTTGTCGACGAATATAGAAGCAACCGCAACGAGCACGAAGGATCGATCGAGCAAGGCCACACGCGAATGATCACTGATTCGATCAACAGAGGCGCGACCACGAAGAATTGAAGAAGCCGACTGCCGAAGCCCTAATTTCAAAAAGGGGAATACGCGAAAGGAGTGGCCGCCATTTTTGTTTGCTCGGTGGTTAGGGCACGCGAACTAATGGAGGGAGAGGGGGACGGGTTGAATTGGAAATAAAAAAAAGAGAACGAAGCCGCCATTAAACTTTTGTTCGATTTATTTTTAAGGGTTTTATGAATCAACGAAACAAAGAAAAGGGGACGACCATTTGCCTTAGTTAATTTTCACGACCACGATAAAAACATGGGCCACAATTTAATTTTTAAAGCCCACAATTCCTTTTAACCATTTATAAAAGAATTTTAATTCAAATTTAAAACTTCAAACGGTAATTTGCAACAATAGTAATCGTCTAAATATCGATTAGTAATTGATGCAATTACCGGGTTGTTACACCTAGGCTCCAGAATTTCAGCACAGACGTGCCTTTAATCTTGATTTGCCAACAATCCGAAGCTTTAACTTCGATCATAGTCGTTTACAATATAGAGTTCGACGAGCTCTATGATCTTCCAATTGGAACTTATTGAAATTAATGAGTAGATGGGAAGAAAATGTAGGGGAAGAAGATTGTTTTTTTTGGCCATTAAACAAAGAATGGCGGCTTGATATAAAACTAGGGTTTTGTTACTATTGAAACACGTATATATATATATATATATATATATATATATATATATATATATATATATATATATACGTATATTAATTATTTTAATATTATATCCAATTTTAACGTGCTTTTTCAAATGATCTCCAACTGAGACGTGCCGCCTATCATTTATAATATTTTACCCTTATTCCGAACACAATGGAACATGTTTCGTAGCCTAATTCGATGTATGTGGAAGATAGATTTTTGAATTGAATTTAAATATTAAATTTTCGATATTTATTTCAACACGTTTCTGTTTCGTATGACCAAACGGTAACTCCAAACTCTATGAAATTTGAAATCCAATAATAATATACTATTACGTATCTAATGGAATTGGTTTCGTCGAATTATGAGATTGTGCCTCGGAAATCTCTTTTAATGCGCCGATTAAATCGAATGATTTTCAAAATTGTCGAAATCGTTTAAATTTTTTAAAATTTTACTAACTCCATTATAAATCACAAGGAAGTTATGTTCATGTTAGAAGTCATTCAGATTCATCCTAAATCAAAATTCAATTATTTACATTTTTTCCATATATTAGTTTCCACTATTAAATTAATACAAAATTTCCAAATTTTAACCTATCGACTTTTTATCACATCCCAAGGTCCAATACTATGTTTCTAATCCAAATAGAATTTAAATAAATTTTAGAAATCATTTTCCACTTCCATAAACTCCAGATTCCCATATTTGGCCAACTTCAAATATTAAATTTTATGTGTACCCAAATCCAGTTTATCGCTGTATTTGGAATTTTAAAACCATTTCAGAAATTATTCAATGTTCAAAATCAATTTAAATTCAAATTCTACTTTTCAAATGAATTAAATGTTCAAAATTAACAATCGAGATTCCGGGTCGTTACATAAATACTGCGAAAATATAAAATATTGATATATATTTTGTTTTCCCAACTATGTGGGTCGATGTATACATATTATCTCTTTTGCAATATTACAAAAGGTCCTTTGTACAAAGGAGACTCTGCCAAAAAATTTCGAAAATTTGGGGTGTTAGAAAAAATTTGGAATTTTTTGGGAAATTTTTGTTAACGACAATTTGACTTCGAATTGCAATTGGAATAAAGGATTTCGAAATTAGAATTAAGAACTAATTGTTTTGGTTGGAACTAAAAGATTAGAGAAGTGAAATATTATATTACACTAAGTAGGTTTTGAATAGGTATTGGGATTGGAACATTTTTCGGCCTTAGCAATTTCAAGGATGAAATTCTTTTAAGAAGGGAGGAATGTAACGACTCAAATTCTTCGACAGTTAATTTTTGAATATTTAAAAGGTTTAAATATTGGATTTGGATTTATAATTTAGTTAGTAAGATTTTAAAACTAGAATTTCAAGTGATTTCGTTAATATTTGAAATTCCTGATTTAATCGACGCGTTAAAATAGCGATCTGAGGCACAGTCTCGAAATTCCACGAAACCAGTTCGTAATAATGTATTATTATCAGATTTCAAATTGTGTATCTTTTGGGGTTATCGTTTGATCGTACGGGATATAAACTCGTTGAAATTTACGTCGAAAATTCAATATAATAATTGGATCCAAAAAGCTATCTTCTCCAACGATCGAATTAGGAACCAAAACCTTTTCAATATGTTCGAAAAAAGGGTATAACTTTATGAATGCCTAGAGGCATGCCGCGATAGGAGTTCAAAGTTTTAAGTTGTATTAAGCATGATCTTTGGAGAAATAAATAGCAATATATATGATTTCAAAGTCAAATTTTTTCTCTCTCAAACCACCTAAATCGGTCAATCTAATACTCGAAGCCAAACCCCCTCTCTTTTAAAAACCCGACACCCCTTTCTTCTTCTAAAAATCAAACCCATTCATTTTTTATAAAAAAATCAATCAAATTATCGTCGAAAGTCACGACTTGGTAATCAAAGGTGAGAGGGGTCACATCATGGAGTTTCGTGTTTGGCTATTGAAGCACGAGCGCCTGGCATCCGAACCACATGGGGTCGAAGTCATGTGCGATCTAGGTAAGGAGAGTGGAGTTGTGCTTGAGTCACAGGTGGTCGATGGTAGCGTCTCCAATGTATCTTACAATTTTGATGCTCGTTGGCGGCGGGATGATTGAAGACGAAGTAGAGGTCGGAGATGGTGGGCTTCGTTTTAGGGGTTGGTGACGTTTACTAGCATTGGCTGGAAGGTGCGGTGTGTGTCGAGGTGGGAAGACAGGAATGTTGGTGCAGTGGCTTGATGTGGGTTGGTTGCTGACACAAAGTTAGTAGTGGTGAAGGCAATTTTGTTAGGTATATTTTAAACTGCTGCTAATTCAATTCAATTTATAGAAAAAAGTTTATTAATCAATATAAAATTTATACGAGGTCATAATCCTATGAAGCCGACAACGTTGGATTCGTGGATGAAATCTTCAACTTGGAATTTTTCCGAGGCGATTAGAGATAACTGGAAGTTTAGGTTAAATCAAACGGCAATTCAATTTAATCAAAAATGGGCATTTGGAAAATTAAAAATCAAGGTGAGTAAATATCACTCTTTTTGGATTGCTAGATATTAATTTTAAATAGTTAAAAATTAATTTTGGATGTTTGGTTGGATTTGATTATTTTTTGTATGATATTATATTATATATAGCATTATACAAACTAGTATCTATAGTGATATTCCAGCACATTATAGCGGATGACACACTATGCACCCGGCATAATAATGGATGACCCTATATACTGCGTTATCCCCCTCGATGTGGGATTGGTATCTTTTATTGTTGACACACATCCGTGGATGTAGAGAAATAGGTTTGAAGGATCCAACTGGATTGCTCAAAAATATTGATATATATATATATATATATATATATATATATATAATATGGTGTGTTAGAATAATATGTTATAGATTATTGTTGTAATTGAATCATTGGATGCTATGGTAAAACCGACCTTAATTTAGGTATTTTAAAATACTATAAATATTATTTTGAAAATTAAGGGATTTGGAATATAAACTATTTCTATCGAAATTTAGACTATTTCGAAAAGTAGTTGATTTGAAAAAAAAAATTGATTTTGAGTTGTACTCAACTATTTAAGTAAATATTACAATAGAGATTTTAAATAATGAGTTTTAAATTGATATCCTGAAAAATATGGAAAGGTGTTGAAATGAATATTTAAAATGGATTCGAAAAAAATAAATGTAATATATTAAGGAAAACGATGGTCAGTTGATAAATTGGGAATACAGATTTACGATGTGAATGTATATCGAGCTATAGGAAACATTTTAGTAAAAGAATAGTAGAATCTATTTTTAAATGTGAGAATAGTGGTAAAATTGAAATATAGTTGATGTGATACGAATCGAGAGGGATTTATAAACTTTTATTTGGCAATATTGCATTTAAAAAGTAGTTCTTCGTCGAGAAACTTAAAATTGTTTAAATAGGATTTTTAATTACTAGATGACTTAAAATATTATTTAGATTTAGTATATTCCGAAAGATTAGTTATTATAATGTTAATTGTTTATTGAACTAAATTCTGATTTTATTAATCAGCTTTGTAAGTTAATTAGTTATTAAAATGATTTGGATATGAGTTATCAATATTATTTGGAATTCTTTGGTTTACTTAAACATATTCTAAAAATAAACTATTATTCCTTAAAAATACTTATTATATATATATATATATATATATAGTTTTAAAGATTGAATTTATTAATAAATCCTCTCGAGATTGGAAGTGAAGTTTGTTAAACGGGCACGAATATAGAAGAGAAGTCTTATAGTGGAATTTTGGGAGCTTGAAGAATAATTCCAAAGTGTTAAAAATACGAGAAATCTGGAAAATGGATTAGAATTCATAAAAGAGGTTAGAATGTGTATTTGGAGATATAGACAAGTGCGTTCGTCTTTGGAAATATTAAGGGATTTACAAATAAAATTTGTAAAGGATTGTGAAAATAGGAAATAAATGGACTAATTCCTGAATATTGGGATAAAAAGATCTTAGAAAACATACCTATAAATATTTCTAAGTATTGGATGGAAAGTATTTGAAAATAGTTAATTTCGAGATTTTAATTATAGAAATATTTTCAATGGGATGGATTATAATTGGAAGCGAGAAAAATATTCTAAGTATTGAAAATGACGTGAATTATCCCGTTAAGGATATAAGAATTTAAGTTTGATTTCCACTGTGGAAATATTGGAAGGGTTTGAATATATATATATATATATATATATATATATATATATCTTATAAAGGTATTTTGAGAATATTTTTGGAAAATTGTAATAAGGCCAGATGATTACTTATATATGTTTTCTTGATAGTTATATAACCGACTATCAATATTGGCCTAATTCATTAATGTTTTGAAGAGACCGGGATCAGATTTAGTTGTCTGAAAACCACTTCGATTCGGTTTGAACATTACGAATTAATACCGTGAAGATGATGAAGATGATGATTCGATTTGTCCAGACCCTGGGCAACTTTTGTGGACGAATGCTATAAGAACATCGTCATTGGAGGATAATGAGCATTCTAAAAAATCATTTCTTGAAAGGTAACGCTTAGCCTCAAGCCTCGTTAACTGAGAATGACTAAAACAAGGGAGATGCAACAAAACTAAGTGGATTGCACCCAAGTAGGGTATGTTGTCACTTTTCTAGATGTCCTTGGAAACCTATATATTATGGATATGGTTGTGCATGAAAGAAAGAGCACGTGATGGTAAGGGTGGGAACCCCCGGGGTGATAATATATCCGGTTTATCCAGGTTAGGGGTATGCCGGTCTTGTGTAACAGGGGATCCCGGTAATGGTCCTTGGTACATCATTATAGAAGTGTACTGTGATGGTCGGTACCCCAGTGGCCCAGTCATTCGATGGAATCCATTCTCCAATAAGTGTCGTTCGGTTTTGATTGTGTCCAGCAATGCTGAAATGTGAGATGCGAGCATTTTAGCTATTTTCTATTTACTTGGTTTAGACACTATTATAATATCAGACGATTTTGATAAAAAAGTTTCGGTTATCGTAAGGTAAAAATCCGTCGTGCTTATGTGTGACGTGGCCTTACGAGATACCTTTGTTTTTCAAAGAATTTTGGAGAAAAGTTAATTATTTAAATTGAGTCTGTTTTCTCACACTGATTTTCCAACTAACTCGGGTGTTATTTATTATAATGCTTGGGTCAAATCGAGTATTGTAGATTCAGGATAGGATGCTATGGAGCTCAAAGATGAGTTGGATGACAAGACATATTTCCATAGATTTATATTTTCGTTGTGTGAGAACAAGTTATTAAACAGTCCGGAACAGTTGTTGTATATTGTACTCTGATAATGGTATGTACATTAACAACGCAATCCTTGTACTTAAAATCTGTTATTATATATTATATTTTGTTCCACTATGGTTGTGAGATTCTTTGATGTTGTTTTCTGTTTTTCTTCTACTTTTTCTCCTTCATCCCTAAAGACTTGCATTTTCGTTCAATTTGAGTTAAACTGATGTGAATTATGGTCAACTCGAAAGGGTATGGATTTGTAGGCATTTATACTAACGGCCTTTAAAAAGGAGTAAATCAACTTTAAAATATCACTAATTCAACTAATTAATAAATTTAAATAATCTACTGACGGCCTTTAAAAAAGAGTAAATCAACTTTAAAACAACATTAATTCAACTAATTAATAAATTTAAATAATCAATTAAATGTGCTAAACAATTAATTAATTCTCATTATTCAAAAATGATTAATTAATTACAAACATCAATAAAGGAAAGATTCATTAGATTTATAAAAAAAGCTGATAAATTTTAAAATCATTTATTAAAAATATTTATTAGTTTAAAATAATTATTTGCAAATTGATTAATTAACTTTAATTCATCATTCAATGATTAATTATCCTCAAAAATCATTAAATAAAATAATTAATTAAATTTAAACATCATTAAAATAAAATGATTATTAATTAAATAATCATTAACCGGGTCACATCACTAATTAAGTAATTAGTTAACTTTAATCTTTATTAATTAAGTAAATACTTAAATTAAATAATCATTATTAAAATAGTTAATCACTTTTTAAAGCATCATTAACCAAAATCTTGCTTAACTTGTAAAACAATTCTAAGCAAGAAGATGAATCCAAACGGTTTCGATAAAAAGTGATTTTGCGGAAGTGCCAATATAACAACTATCACTATATGGGCAATTTGGAGAACAAGTTTATGATATTGTCATTCAACCAAACATTACATAGAAAGAATATGAAAATATATACAAAGTAATTATCTATGAAACAACATGTAGAGAGCATTTACTTAAAATGATTAACTTTAACTACCAATTTTACATTTAGCATACTACACGCTTTCTAACATAACCGAATTTGTAGCACAATTTCAATAATTGTGATGTTCGAAATAAAAAAATATCGTAATCATTAAAGTTGTAGTCCTTTGAATTAGATTTCCAGAACATTAAAGAAATCTAAATTCCGGTTAAATTTGCAAAAGTTATGGCCAAATTACTATGGGGTATTTAAGCAATTCTGAGCCAAACATAATTAATGCTAACAATTTATTATCATATTATGGAATAACATATAAAAAAAGTACATAAAAACAAAAGCACTGTGACGCCCCACCTCTATACCTACTCTAGCCAAGGACACTACGGTGTAATGCCGTCAACTAGCGTGGAGAATAAGGCTGTTGAGGAGCGACCATCCGTGTAATTGCTTTGTGCGAGCACCGATATTTCAGATAGTACAACATGCATTTGGTTTTAGGAGGAAATCCGACATATCGATACAAACTCAAAGCTACTACACAATCGCTATATATATTCTTCGGAAACCAATATAGAAATAAACATAACACAAATCAGTCATAGACATCCATATCACAAAGGCGGAAATAGATATGAATATATAACACATGAAAGTGTTCATCAGAGTAGTGGTCAAACAAGATCCACAATATCACAAAAGAATAGCTACAAGTGCTAGACAAAAGAATATGGATACATCAATGAGTCTATATCTCAAATGTATACCACAAAAACTACTAATCTAAGTAGTTAGCCAAAAGTCAGGGTGATAATCCCAGATGTGAAGTCAAGCAGAAGCACCTGTAACATCTCGGTATGACCCGAGTATTATTTAAAAAGAAAATAATAAACGGATCAGTCTAGCTATAAATATCAGATGAAATGATATAGAATAAGAGATATGACAAAAACGTATGATAACCATGAAACCATACTGTGATAAGTATGTAATTGAAAATCAACAAGAGATTAATCAATATCACAAGAATCTTCTCAAAGATCAAAAAGAATGCCATACTCTTTATTTTTCTTTTCACCAAACCATAATTATTGACAATTATATCAATGTCAATCACAAAAGTAAATGACACACAAATTCACTAATGCACAAATATTGATAAAACATATCAATGTAAATCATGAAAATTGGTGAAACACAAATTCTAGAAATCATCAATCGAAATCCAGAAATCACAAAAAGGGGGAGGCCTATCACAAAACGGGAGCATGAAAACTCACCAACACGTGTATCACAGAATGGAACGCTATTCCATGGTTGCTAACAATTAATTTTGAGTCGAAGCTCCACAAAACGGCCCGAAGACCATGGGTCGCTACCCCACCAAATTGAGCCGAAGCTCCACAGAAACGGGGTTTAGTCTCCCTCGTAGATAAGAGACATCGCACATTTGCTAGTCTAAATCACAAAAAATAATCATCAACGATCATCAAGAAGTGTCAATTACAATAAGCTAGTAAATATATGAGCTTAGCCTCATGTCCCATAACCACTAGCTAAACTTAAATATTTACGAACAAATTGTAGATCTACACTCGAAAATTATCACAAGAGATTCAATCGAACAAGTCCAAGAATTAACCCGCGAAGTAAACGCAAGCGTTTCATACCACTTGTTTTACTAAGCCGTTTAATTAGATTTCTCGTACGAATGAGATAAAGGTTTGTATATACTAGTAGATTGGAAAATGGTTTAAGAAACAAGCTTTGTAATAAAGTAAATGTTGAAATCATTTTAATGGAAGAGTTTTGATATTTACTAGTAGTATTGAAACCTTTATATTTTTAACATGACAAATCACAAAAATGATTGTAGAAACAATAAGTCACAAAAATTCACATTCGAAGTCGTGAATAAAATCCAAAGAATTCGATTCCAAATCCATCAAAGTGAAAATACCCTAGTGACTTAACAGCCACGACTTACGACTTAACATAATTCAACACAAGAAATCAACGGCTCAACGCATGCGACTCCATGGCATACGACCTAAGTAATGTGACTTAAGAAAAAGCATGCGGCCAAACAGAGCAACTTAACATGGCGCGACCAATAGCATGGCGCGACATAAGTATGGCGCGACCTAAGGCGTAAGAGAAGGTCGAGCGACTTAAGTGGGGACTACCTAAGCATGGCGCGATCTAAGTATGGCGCGACCTAATGCGTAAGAGAAGGTCAAGCGACTTAAGTGGGGACGACCTAAGCATGGCGCGATCTAACATGACCGAGCGACCTATGTGGCCAGCGACCCAAGGCGAGCAACTAAAGTCGGAAGGCTGAGCGACTTAAGTGGGGAACGACCTAACTTGTCGCTACCTAAGGGGTTGCGTGATATAGCAGGTGGAAATTAACATGGTTGAGTGACAAATGGGTGGAACGAACTAATGGACGAACGACCTTAGGTTTAGCGCGACCTAAGGCACAGGGACAAGCCGAGCGACTTAAGGAGACAAATGGCGCGACCTAAGTTGTGGAAAAGGTCGAGCGACCTAACATAGCCGACCTATGACCAGCGACCTAAGACTGGCCGAGCTAAGTGCAGGCCGAGCAATTCGAAGGGTGCAGGCCGAGCGACCTAAGCAACGAAAGTACAAAAACTCTCTCAATTTGCAATCGATCGAGCATGGACGCTAGGGGATTACGCCCATCGGCTACCCGGTCCTATTGGCTCCTCCATGCATCACCAAAAACGTGTTCAATCGTCAAAGTTAAGATTTTTAAAGATTTGAACCCAAAACACTAAAAGTTGGGATTTTCACCAATTCAATCCAAACCAAGAGCAAATGCATATGAAAAAGTGCTAGGAATTCATACCCAACAATCAAAGATTGATATAGACAAAGATGTGAGATAAAAATCTCACCTTTTCACAAAATCAATGAAGGAGAAGCTTGAAAGCAAAGGAAGAATCAACCACACTTGAATATCTACACAAGAAGCTTGAATCAATGGCTTCTCTTTGAATTCGGAGTTAGATGTTGGATTTGCAAATGAACTAGGGCTTGGAGTTTTAATTTCCCGTTCCTCCCTCCATTTTTGATGAAGCTTTAGTGTTAGGAAATGAAAGTGAAGTTATGAAGGGAAGGGGGTTGAGCTAGAGTTAATAGTTTAGGCAAATGGGCTAAACAAACCCAAAGCCCAAAGTGAATTAGTGGCAAAATTCCACTAACTCCAAACATATCAAAGTTTATACTCAAAAAGATCGCAAACAGTGTTTTGAACTCAATGGAAGTGGTCCCGAGTCCTAATTTGACCGTATGAAAAAAGTAACTTTTCGGACTAAAATCCGACTAACGATAAAATATTTAAATATTCAATCGTAAAATATGCGGGTTGTTACAGACTCCCCTCCTTAAAGAAATTGCTTCCACGCAATATTTAAGAAGAAAATATAAGGTAACAACCATGAAAGCATACCAATACAAAAGAAATTTGAAATAAGAAATTCACCTCAAAGAGCACGGGAAAGTAAGTCCGAATGTGTTCGCTCGATGAACTCTCTGGATTCCCAAGAGCAATCCTTAGGATTTGAGGACCATTGAACTTTAACAAGCGGAACATCTTTATTTCGAAGGTGTTTATCCTCCGAAGCAATAATACGAATAGGATGTTGCTCATAAGTTAAATTAGGCGAAACTTCAATTTCTTCCACAACACCGGGCTCAAGAATAGAATCAAAATCTCAAAGGCATTTTTGTAATTGAGAAACGTGAAACACGTCATGAATAGCAGAAAACTGAGCCGGTAATAAAAGGCGATAAGCCACGGAACCAATACGTTCGGTGATAGGAAATGGCCCAATATATCGAGGCGCAAATTTTCTCGATCGACTAAAACGTACAACATCCTTCATAGGTGAAACACGAATAAACACAAGATCTCCCACAAAAAATTCTAATTTCCTTCTCCGGTAATCGGCATAGGATTTTTGTCTACTCTGGGCTTCTTTCATCCTATGTTGAATAAGGTCAATATTCTCTGTGGAATCACGAATAAAATCTGGACCTAAAACCAGCTTCTCACCGGCCTCAAGCCAACAAGAAGGAGATCGGCATAGTCTTCCATAGAGTGCCTCGAAAGGTGTCATACCAATACTAGATTGGAAGCTATTATTATAGGAAAACTCAACAAGAGAAATATGATCTTCTCAACTTCCACCAAAATCAAGAACACATGCACGAAGAAGATCTTCAAGAGTTTGATTCACACGCTCGGTTTGTCCATCGGACTGAGGATGATAAGCGGCGCTAAAATTAAGCTTCGTTCCCAAAGCTTTTTGAAGACTCTTACAAAATCCACTAGTAAACAATGGATCACGATCACTAACAATAGAAGTAGGAACTCCATGCAATTTAACAATTTCTTTGACAAAAAGTTTGGCCAAGAGAGGAACGGTTCGATTGGACCGAACGGGATTAAAATGGGCAGATTTAGTAAGTCTATCGACTATTACCCATAAGCTATCATGACCCGAACGAGAACGGGGAAGGCCGTCTATAAAATCCATGGAAATTTGGTCCCACTTCCAAATTGGAATTTCTAAAGGTTGTAGTAACCCACCGGGCCTTTGGTGTTCGGCCTTAATGAGTTTGCAAGTCATGCAAAACTTAACAAAGTTAGCAATATCATATTTCATTCCCTCCCAATAATAAAGTCGCTTCATATCCGCGTACATTTTACTACTACCAGGATGGATGGTAAATTTAGAACGATGAGAATCTTCTAAAATGTCTTTACGAAGATTACTAATATTTGGCACGATAAGTCTACCAAATTTTCGAATATCGGCACGAGAATCAATATAAAAGTCTTTCAAACCTTCAATATTAATTTTATCCCTAAAATTTTGGCCAAGAAGAGGCAATTCAGGATCTAGCTTTTGAGCTTCAAGAATGCGGTCTAAAAGAGAAGGATGAGCTTCAAGACTACATAAAACAAGAGATGAACATAAATCGAAAACACAATCTCAAATCTCATAAGTGGATAAAACCCCGAGATCATTCCTTCGGATATCATCATAGGAACAACCGCTTGTTGCTTACGACTAAGTGCGTCCGCAACATGATTTTCCTTTCCAGGAGTATAAAGAATATCAAGATCATAAGCTGCAAGAAATTCGAGACAACGTTGTTGACGCAAATTAAGTTCCTTTTGAGAAAATAGATACTTCAAAGATTTATGATCGGTGTAAAGAATAGATTTTTCTCCCAAAAGATAATATCGCCAAATACGAAGGGCGAAAACAATAGCCGCGAGCTCTAAATCATGAGTGGCATATCTAGTCTCGGCAGGCTTTAATTGCCTAGAAGCATAAGCAATAACACATTCTCTTTGCATAAGAACGGCACCCAAACCAATGCGACTAGGATCGGTATAAACAATAAAATCTTGGTTTCCCTCGGGAATCACAAGAATAGGGGCATCGGAAAAGAGTTCTTTAATTTATGAAAAGAAGCTTCACATTTGTCCAACCAAATGTACTTAACTCCCTTCTTTGTCAAGCTCGTAAGAGGCACGACAATTTTAGAAAAGTCTTTGATAAAACGACGGTAATAACCCGCCAATCCGAGAAAACTACGTATTTCCGTCACACTCTCCGGTCTCTTCCAATTTTGAATCGCTTCAATCTTTGAAGGAACCATCGAAATTCCGGATTCGGAAATAATGTGACTGAGAAACTTCACACGAGATTGCCAAAAGTGGCATTTAGAAAATTTTGCTTTCAATTGATTGCTCCTAAGAGTTTCCATCACAATCCGAAGATGCTTTTCATGCTCCTCCTCGGTTTTAGAATACACAAGAATATCATCAATGAAGATGAGAACAAATCGATCGAGGAAGTCTTTGAAAACTCTATTCATAAGGTCAACGAAATTAGCCGGAGCACTCGTTAAACCAAATGGCATAACAAGCCATTCATAAGATCCATAACGAGTACGGAACGATGTCAAAGGAATGTTATCCTCTGCAATACGAAGTTGATGAAAACCGATAGCTAAGTCTAATTGTGAAAAGACTCTAGTACCACTAAGTTGATCGAATAGATCATCAATCCAAGGTAAAGGATATTTATTCTTGATAGTAAGATCATTAAGCTTGCGGTAGTCAACGCAAAGCCTAAGCGTACCATCGGATTTCTTCACGAAAATAGCTGAAGCTCCCCAAGGCGAGGAACTAGAGCGAATAAATTGCTTCGTCTCCAATTCGGATAATTGTTTGCGCGTCTCCTCATTTTCTTTATTGGGCATACGATAAGGAGGACGAGTAATAGGTTGAGCTCCAGGGATGAGATTAATTTTGAACTCAATTGCTCGCTTAGGTGGTAATCCTAAAACGGGCTCAAATATGTCGGAAAATTCACAAACAACGTGAATAAGAGAAATATTATCTTCCTCATCATCATTATCGTCATCATGAGGATTTAAAGAAAATAAAGATGCAACCAAGCTGGAATCCAAATCTTTAAGATCAATAGAAATCTACTTAACAGATTGAGGATGTCGAAGATGAATAGTCCGCTCAGGACATAGGATTTGGGCTTCATAGCGGTTAAGCCAATCCATTCCCAAAATCATTCCAAAGCCTAAGTAGCGCATAACATGCAAATTGGCTCGGAAAGAAAACTCACATAAAATAATCTCGACATCTTTACAAAGAAAACTAATTGTTGCGGATCCACCAACCGGATTCGCAATTCTCAAAGAAGTCATTAAAGCGACAACACTCAAAGAAAAAGTATCAACAAGTTCTTTTGATATAAAAGAATGGGACGCACCCGTATCAAAAAGACTCTAAATGTTGAGTTTTAATTTTTTATTTGGAATAAGATGTGAAAACCGAAAGGGGTATAAGTTTTGAACTTATAAGTGGAAAGATTGTTAATATGAAGTTTAAAATTTGTATGGAAATTCAAATTAAGTAAGGTTGACTGGATTAAGTAAATTGAATTTGACTTGGGAGAAGTTAAATAAGTCAATGAACAACCTGATTTCGAAATTTCAAGATGAAATTGGGATTTAACTTGGAAAGTTAAATGGTTAATTTGAGTTGGGAGTTTGTGTGATCTCAAAATGGTTTGAGATTTGAAAATTGGAAATGGATGGATGTTTAAAAATAATTTGGATAATGTTACCCTATTGTCATTAATAATATTTAAGCTGAAATTAGATTTATTTAAATGAAATTGAAGATTGAATGAGTTCAAATTCAAATGGGAGTTGGGATTAATTCAAAATGGAATTGATATGAATTGAAAGTGTGTCAATTTAAAATTTATTTGAATTAACTAAATTGTGATTAAAGTTGAATAAGAAAATTGAAATGGAATTTGATTTGAATTTAGGAAAGAAATTTAGGATTAATTCAACTTGAATTGGGTTAAATCAATTTCAATGGAAATTGAAGTTATTTAAATTGGAATTGAGTCAATTTAAATGGAAGTGGAAATTTAAATTGAATTGATTGGAAATAGAGATTGGAAGTTGAACAGTTTGGCTCTGGACTATTTTCAAAATAAATTATTTTAATATAAATCTGCTTTTTTCCAAGCTATTTACTATATACAATATTTCTTTTAAAAGCCCAAACTATATTATACTTATTTTACAATTATTTTAGAATATTTAACTATTTTACAACTTTTTTATAAACTAAATACTATCTTTCAACTACATTATAACTAATTTCTATTTTACAACTATTTTGCAATTATTCAAAATTTCTATGACTATTTAACTATTTTCCCACTATTTCACAATTACTTAAATGTTTTATAACTATCTTACAAACTAATAATTATTTTTCAACTACTTATCTATTTTAACTTTTCAAGATATTTTCTAAATTTAAGATGGACTGAGTTCAAACTGTTTATGATTAAATATCAATTTGAGATAAGAATTGAGGTGATAATCCAAATGGAATTGAAACAACTGTAAATAGGTGAATAGAAATTAAAGTTAATGTGAAAAGAAAAGGAGATTGTTTTGGCTAATAACCAATGAGGATAAATACGTAGGATGTACGTATATTATTCTACTCGCATAACGATTTGATCCAGATTCGAGCATAGAATTTAGAGATAGTTATATCGATCAGAGTTAGGATTTTTCACTCGATTTTCGACAGCGAACCTGGATATGGATTGTTGATTGGTTCTGGATATTCACTATCATAGTTATGGCTATGCAAGGAGAATGATGGTTTCTGATCAAGAAACCAGATCTGAGTCTGCATTAGGAAGTCGGGTGGATAATGCTAGTTCGGAAGTGAAATTGTGTTATCGAGTGAGCAATCAGATTAGTATAGCGTACAGATGATATGTATGCATCGTACGGGTTTGATTGAAATTGATACTGGGAATTTGTTGATAATAAATGTGAAATGGTTTTTGAAATGAAAGGTATATTTTGTGAAATATATGATAAAATAAAGGGATATTGGATATTTCTATAATAGAAATTTACTTTATGGAAGTAAGTAATATGGTAAGTCGTTTTGCAAAGAGTAATCAAATTTGAATATTTGATTTGGCATAAACAAAGTTATGTATCTTTGTTATATATATGGTAAACTCCCCTTGTTGAATCTATCGCCAGAAGAAAAGGGTTTTGAAAATATTTGAAGTATAAAAAGGGTTTTATACAAGTTTGAAATGATCCAAAGATTTTTAAAGGTTATATATATATATAGGATCTTATGAGAATGATTTTGGAGGTATGGTTTTTGGAACCTTTGGATTTGGAAAGGATTTTTGATTTTTGGGTAAAATCAATATTGGAATTTGAAAATCCTAGTTTGAGAATTACCTATTTTGGGAATCGATTTTGTGGAAAGGAGATTTATATGGGATTTATACTAGGTGTATGATTTGGAAGATACTATATGTGTATAGTATAAAGTGTTTTGAAATAGCTCTGGAGAAAAAGGAGCTCCCTTGGAATGAACTTCTCAGGAGTGCCACAGGGTGGTACTGCCTTGAAACCTTAAGGGGGGTTCTAAAGTTGATCCTGTGAGGAGTCCGGACAAAACTAGTTCCTGAGGATTATGTGTAGTGTGTAGCGGAAGTCGAGGGCGCTGATGCCTACAGAGGCATTTGGGTTATGTTGTGACGACAGTTTAACTCGATGTCACTGCGATCTACTGCAGACGATAGTGAAAGTTGTGTGTGCCGCAGAGAGCTAACAGTCTACGTTTGATTTTATATCGGTAGACTGCGACCTATGGTAACATTGCGAAAGTCGTTTGTGCTGCTGAGATCCAACAGTCTAAGTTTGATTTTACATCGGTAGACTGTGACCTATGGGGAGTGGAGAAGTTTCATTATTTTGGCAGCGGAATTCGAGGGCGCTGAGGCCTACAGTTATAAGGGTTTTTGTTGTGATAGCAACGTAACCCCAGTTGTAGCTGCGATCTGTAGCGGGTTCCATGGCATAATCGAGGGGCACGGAGGCCTACAATTATCTATGGATTTTGCCGGGACGACAACGTAACCATCGGGTTAACTACGACCATGGATGGGGGTGATGATTTCTAGAGCATTCTCACCAAAGATATTTCCTCTATTTTCAAAAATATTTTCTGCATTTTCAATAAAATTATTTTTCAAAGTATTTCACTGGGTGTTGAAAATGGGTCTGCTAAGTACTTATAGATTTTCAGTCGTATGCCTGATCAACGTATGACCGAATTTCTGTGTGAACAAGGATGGACTTGTTGAAAGATCGAGTTATAAAAAGTAATTTTATAAAACTATTTTATAATATTATATGAATTTTAAAAGTGTTTTAAAAATGATCAAGAATAGTTTTCTGATAATAAGCATTTTTATAATTCTGGCATCGTTTCTTTTCGAGGACGAAAAGATTCAAAGTGGGGAGGAATGTGATGTCCCGGAAATTTAGGCAATATTTATTTAATAATTTCCATTAATAATTATTTTAAAATTTGTAATATCTATTTAATAATCTAATTTAACAGGATTTATCTCTAATAATTATTGAATTTGATAAATGTTATCTTTTCAAAATCTATAATGATAATAATTTAATTTGGAAATTTTATTCTGTTCAAAATTAAAAGTATTTAAATGATAAAATTTATCTTTCTAAGTTAATTAAGAAGATTTACTATTTATAATGTATATATATGTGTATACAATGTAAATAGGGTGTTTGATTTTAATTTAAAATTAAAAAGAAATCTTTTAAAATTTATATTTATATATATATATATATGTATGCATATTGTAAATTGAAAAACTTGATTGGATTTAATATAGAAACTTTTCAATAGCTTATTTTAAAAATATATCAATGAACTAAGCATAGTTTATAATTAATAAAAATAATTTGTATATGGAAAACATTAAAGGCTATTTGAAATAAACATGAGAACATGTTAAAATAGATAAGGAGTTAATTTAATAATGAAATTCAACACTTGTAAAATATAATTAAAATTTTAATAAGGAGATAAACACAAAATCTCTTGTTTCTTACATTTGTTAAGCATTTAAAACATGCAAATTACACTTAGAATCATTCTAATAACTTAAAGCAACAAGTAGCAATGATTTGGTTATTTTTGAAACATTTCAAAATAAATGTAATAAGAGAAAAAAAATTGGGAAAATTTTTTATGCTCAAACTTTTTCCTTCATCTCTTTTAAAAACAAACTGAAAATCAGTTTTTTTATAAGAAAGTTCAAAACCAGATTTTAAAAAGAGATTTTCAAAGCCAAGTTCAAAATCAAAATCTGTTCAAAATATGCAAAACAAGTTCAATTGCGAATCTGAATTCAAAAATCTGTAAAGCAAGGCCCGTAATCAACATCTCTACAAGGATCTCTGGACCTACAGCATGTAATTTCAACTAAAGTTTCCACTAACGAGATTTCAGAGATTAAAAGCAATCAAGTCTTTAAGTTTCAATTGTTCAAGCTCTGTTCAACCTGTTCCCAGGTGAGTAAACTTCATTTTAAGAATAGTTTAAAACTTATGATCATAACCTGATGCTTATGATGGATTGTGTGTGATTATGGTTGCTTATGTTTATGGGTATGAATGCATGCATGTGTGTGTGTGTGTGCTTTGTATAAATGGATGCACGCTCGGAAGTGACGATCATCTCTCTGTTTAAAACTTTGGTAAGTAAACACTAAACTTAAAACTAGTTTTGAAAATCTGTAAATATGTTTATATATCGGTGATGAATTTTTGAAAGGAAAAATATGGTGTATATAATGTTGTACATGAGAATGTATATGTGTATTTTCCTGTACAAAATTGTGTGTGTAAAAAAAATTGTTCTCTGTTTATTTACAGGCTCCTAAATTTAAAGAAAAAAAAATTCATGCCTCTTCAGATATTTGATGATAGGCTAAAATTTGTAAACAGAAAATGTTTGTGAGTGTATAAACTAAATTTTTAAAATAAATTCATATATATATATATGTATGTATATGCACTATTTATTTATAAATGTATGAATTTATGGGTCTAATCAAATTATAGGCAAAAATAAATTGTCAGGGATTGATGAATCAATTATATAACCTGATTGTAATTTGTAATTCATGAATTTAGAGATAAGAATTATGATTTTTAGATTAGAAATGGATGAGTTATTGTGGGATGATGGGTTTCGACATTTTTGTCGATTTCTGGTGAACGGCGTCGAAGTATGTGGTGAGGTTTGGTCTGGAGGAGGCCGGAGTGCCATGGATCAAGGGAAAATTGGTGAAGGATTTTTGTGATGGGCGAGGTTGGTGATCGAAGGTGATTTAGGGTTCCATAGCCTGTTTGGGATGTCGGGGTAATCGTGGTGATCTCAGCGAAAATGGAGCTTCGGGCTCGATCGCGATGGTTGCAATCGTGACGTGATGGTGTGAGGCTACTATGGAAGAAAGGCCATGGGTTTCGGTCACCTAGATCGTCGGCGATGGGTGGTTCTTTGTTTCGAGTTGAGGTTCCAATTGGGGTTGAAATACTCGATTTCGATTCGAGAAAGAACAGTGGGATCTGGTCGATGGGAAGGCTTCGCGATGTCATCGATGATGTGTGGGAGGCTTCTCAGTTGGTCGGCATCGAAGGGTTCACCGTGCACCGTGCACACGTGCACATCAGGTTCTGATGGGTTGAAGTCTTCGGGTACCTCGAGTCTTACTCGAGTCATTCTCGAGATGGTCTCGAGGCAAGAGGGTAGCGCGTGAGTATAGTTATTGCTCGGGAAAGTGGTCGAATTGGTCTTGGGTTATGCTTTGATTAAGGAATCAGGTTTTAAAATATAAAATATAAAGAAAGGTGTTTCAGATTTAGATCAAGGAACCTGAACTTTTCAAATACTTCTAGGCTTCAAAGCAAAGTAAAACAAGTTTTAAAATACAAATTGGAATTAGTTCTTAAAACTTATACTTGATAATGTTTTAAGTTATTTTAAGGAAGATAAGTTTTGTTAACTTTAAAATTATCTAGTTAAATGATTATTTTATTCTAAAAACTTAATTAACGATTTAATTAAGTAAAGGTAATCATAATGATAAAATGTTATAAAAATGGTAATGGTAAAAAGGCATTAATAAGATAATTTTATCTTAAGATAATTAAGGTTTATTGCCTAGAGATTAATTAAGTTTATTAAGAAATTTGAGCATAATTAATTAATAAGATTTATGAGTGTAATTACTTAGTGAAGTAATTGATGGATAAATTACCGATGTAATTAATATAAGGAAATTTTACTTAATAGAACGTAATTAAGGGTTAATTACATAGGAGAAGTAATTAATGATTAATTACGTCGTGTAATTAATTAAAGGATTAATATAATTAATTAAGGAGTTAATTAATTAATTAAGGTAATTAATTACAGAATGGTTAATCACTGTTATGATTGATTAAGGCTGATTAATGGAAATAATTAATTAATGTAATTAATTAATGTAATAAACGAAAGAAATTAAAGATTTGTTTACTATAAAGGGTTAAGGATGATTAATTTGTATAATTAATTAAAGGATAATTACTTTATGTAATTAAAGATAATAAATCAAGGATGATTAATTAAAATGGATAATTAAAGGATGATTAATTTATTTATTTGTAATTAATTAACATTAAATAAGCAGGATTGAGGGTGATTGAAGTAATTAATTTAATTTGTTTAAATTAATTAGAAATGGTATGACTAATTTATCTTGCTTATGATTGAATAATATTGCATGCCTTAGACTGATTGATATCTCGGATATGTGATTTGTGATGCTATGTGATATGATATGTTGGGTTTAAACTTAGATAATGTAGCTATCCATCGATGATGAGTTAATATGTATAGGTGACACCCTGTATTTGAAGTTTGAACTGTGTTTCATTTGAATAATTTGGGATAGAATGGTATTGAATTCGAAGAGACCGGAGTCGGGTATTAGTAAATACCCGAAACCACTTCGATTCTTTAAAGATTGATATGTGAAATCAATAGGGTAGTATGGAATGATTTAAGTGAATTAGACCATTTAATCTATGTTTTGGTGCTTAGAAATTGATATGTGAAATAAGAGACATCTATAACAACTTATGAAGTTGTAAATTGATACCAGATACCCCAGGTTTATATAAATTGTATGCTTTTATATTCCATGTTAGATGGGTTTACTCACGCTGGTTTCCAGCCTGACTCGGGTGTTAGTTTGATGTAATGCTCGGGTCAGACCGAGTAGTACAAATTTTCAGGTAAGGACGTTCTGAAGCTCAGGAGGCGAGCTGGATGGCAGGAACGTATGGAGTGTTTCCGCTGTAATATATTATTGTATACATCAGAGGCATGTTGATTGTATATGTCCAGTCTTTGTGTAATGCTGTAACTCTGATGTACTAAAAATGTATCGACTGATATAATTTTCCTTTGTAAACTGTTATTTTATGTGATATTATATTTTGATCCGCTGCGAATGTGAGATTTCTGTGACTTGATTCTTTTCTTCTTCTTTCTCTTTTCTTCTTTTCATAACTATTGGAAATTTCGGGATCCAAATTTTCGGGTCGTTACATTAAGATGACAATAAACCGCACTTTTCCAACCCAAATTGAATGGGAAAGCGGATAGTTAGGGGAAAGAAAGAAGATAAGAAGAACCGAACAACAAAGAATTCACAATGGAACGAATAATTTATAATATATAACAATCCTTTACACAAAACAAATATGTAATATAAGTACATATACAAAAATCAATTAGTGTATACTAACTAATTCAGCATGGACAGTTATAACAACCTGTGCTCACAACTGCTGAATAATAAACAACAATGTAAACGATGGAAATATAATCATCTACATGAAAACGTCTCTAGGCCTCCAGCTCCTCTTCTAAAGCTCCAAAATATCCATCTAAACCTGAAAATATGCTCGGTCTGACCCAAGCATTGTAGGAAAACCACGCCCGGGTCAGTCTGGCAAAACAAGCATGAGATAACTCGAATAATGGGGAACATATATAAAAATTCCGTGAGACCACACCGCTAACGCGAAATGGGTTTTTATCTCACAAGAATAACATCTACCCAGGAAAGGGAAGAATTAAATATCAGGAAACAAATCCGAAAATGATTGAGTATAAATAATATTAAACCAGACTTGAAAGAATGGAAATAAATTGAGTAAAATCCAAATTGGACAGAACGGATAGAACAAGGAAAATAGTCCAACTTGATAGAATGGATTAAATAAGGTATCAGTCCAAAACCAAAGGAATGGGATAAATAAACACTTAAATGCCATGATGAGTAGTTGGATCTGCTTATGGCAATTTAAAGCTAAAATAGATTCAGGGATACAAATCAAATAAGGAAAGGAAATTTTCCAGTAAATGACTGGAAAGGTGCACCCTTGAAATATACCTCCAGTAATATACTCTTGAGAAGCTCATATACTCCATGACACTTCTCGGAAAATACCAAGCCGAAACCCGCCCAACCTTACCAAGTATCCGAATATTTCACATCTAAATCTTAAATGTTTTTCACGTGACGGTATACAAAAATCTAGATAAGATGTGAAAATACCCTAATGGGAGCAACCCTACATAACTTGGCCTACTCTCGTGATTTTGGTTTAGTCATTTCTGAAAAAGGATAAAAAAGCTCAATGAAGCAATACACCGTCTTAGATTGACGATAATAAAGAAGCTAAAGTAACCGATAGCTGAGGTACCAACTATCGAGGATATAAAACGATCATATATGGAAATTAATTCTTGTATTCCATCACCACTCAATGAATTCAAACTTGCACTTTTCTTGGTTAACAGTAATACCGGACAAGTCAAGGTAGTGTTACCTCAAAGTTATGTCCAATGATATTTCTTAACTTTTGAAATAGCGACAGATTTACTTCTTCGATGGTTAGTGCTAATTATACAAATAAATCGTTTCCGTATAAATGATTCATTTTATGGAAATAATTTATTTCCATAAGCAAATCAAACTTTTACTTTTAAAAATGAACTGAACTTGCGCTTGATTTCCATATTGGTAAAACACTTTTAGAATTATTTCCTGATTGTTAAAATGTTTGGAGTACAATTTCCCAAGTGAGCGACCCCGAAGGCCTAAACCAATATCAGACCAAATACCCAGAAGGTTATCCAACTTAACATCCCAATAATCGAGTTCCAATTCCTTTTTATAACATAAAAAAACAATATTAATTATCCCGAAAGATAATTAATCATATTTAAAAGTCCTTTTAAATAAACAATTCAATATCTATAATAAAATAGATAGTTATTTCCAACACTTTTATAACTTTAGAAAATTAACTTTAAAATCTTTCTTAAATCAGTTCATTAACTTTAAGTCATTTTATTAAAACAATTTTTATTATATTAGTTAATTTTCTTTAATCAACTTTTTTAAATCAATTAATTAAAAGGATTTATTCAATGCAAATGGTCATTAATTAAAAGAATAATTAATCTCGAACGTCATTAATTAAAATGATGAGTAATTTTAAATTCCATTAATTAAAACAATTAATAAAGTTTGAAATAATCATATATTGATTGGATAAGTTAACTTCAAAATCCATTAGCTAAAACCATCAATTAAAACATCATTTGTTAAAATTATTTATTTAATTATAAAACATCATTAATTAAGCTGATTTAATTAAATTCTAAAAATCATTAGTCAAAACAATTAATTAAATTTAAAAATATTCATTAACTAAAATAATTAATTAATTTCAAACATCATTGTAAAATAATTGATTACTTTCAAATATCATCAATTAAAATGATTATTAATTTCAATTATCGTTAAAAATAATTAATTTTATCCCATTATTATTTATTAAAATAATTAATTAAGTTCGATAAATTAATTGAACCTCGTTATCCTTAATTGAAAGAATTAATTAAACTCAAATAATCCTAAGTTGAAATAATTAATTAAGTATAAAAACAATCGTTAGCAAAAATGATTAACTAAATCTAAAGATAAACCAATTTTAATCATCATTCATTAAATTAGTTAATTAATTAATTTAAATTATCGCTCACCAAAATGATTAATAAATTTTCCATATTCATTTTAGCGGAATACAAGCTCAGGTTCATATGACAGGGTTTTGGGTTGGAATTTGATAAAGACGATATAGCAAAAATCGTTATAACGACATTTGAACTATAAAAGGGAATATTAGTAATTACTTTAATAAACTATCAATAATAGCATATGGGTGTAAATAAATAATTTATGGTTGAGAAATCCCCTTTGGGTGTCACTACATATATTCCTTGCAAAATAATGGTTATGGATAATAAATAGATGATCATATGGGCTAATAACGATCAATTTAATATGTCATACATTTTCCAAAAGGAAATTCAACCAAACGAGCAACCAAAAAATTTTAACTAACATCCAAACAATCAATAAAAATTTATAACATCATTGACATGAAATAATAAAGTTGAATGTGAGTTAAACTCACCAAAGGTTTTGAAATCTGAAATACTAGCGCTCGAAAAACTTGGAAAATCACAAATTCTTCTCGAAAATGGGTCATTTTGCACTCGACTTTTAACCTTTTCCCTTGGAATTTGGAAAATTTATCAAAATAAAAGTTTTAGACCATTTTTTCCTCTATCATTTCAAAATAGAATTGCTCAAAAAAAGTTAAATTTTGAGGAAGTTATAGCCAAAACAGCGAGGGATTTTTTTCGGACACCAAAATCAAGGTTCAAAAACACTCTTCAAAAAAATGAACTTTTGGAGTATCTAAGCTCGAAATAAGAAAACGTGGTAAACTACAAATTGTTGCCACTGGATATATACATGGTTTGAATAAAAGAAAATCTTGATTTGGTTTAGTGTGGAGAAAGTTATGACCGAATGGAGTAAGAGGGAAAATGAAGAAAGTGGGCATGAAAACAAGTGAATTAAATCCAAGTTTTTAAAGTAAGAATTTGATTTTTAGAAACTTTAAAGCCTAAAAACTAATTAGAGAAGCCATGGAAGTTTTTTTCCATCTTAGAAAAGTTTTAAAAATGGAAAAGAGAATGAGAAGGTAAAATAACAATTGGGAAAATTAGTTTATATATTATGTTAACATGTTGAATTACCATACTACCCCTAGTCCTTCAATCACCATTCCATGAATGCCACATCACCCTGTCCTCTCCTGTAACGACCGGATATTTTCAACCATTCGCCTCCGCACATGTCGGAATTGAATTGCTCAAAATACCGCATTGTAAATAAAATTTGGCAAATCTCAGAATATACAGTAAATAAATAATTACAAATCACAGACACGGAGTAAAAAATAATGCAGCGGAATTTAAAAGAGATAGTAATTCATGAAGCTACTATGTATATATAAGATACATCAGAGTTAAACAAGATACAACAGAAGTGTAACAAGATACATTAGGTACAAATTAGAATACATCACTGGAATCACTGGATACTGAAAGCAAAATAGATGGCTGTATCTTTAAGTAAAGCTCCAACTCCAAAGGTGAGTCTTGAATGTTAAATCACTCAGTCTGACTCGAGCATAAAGCAAAACACAAAACACTCGAGTCAGGACATAAATACTTACGAACTATAAATCAACTCAAGTGAACAGTAACAAAAATGCATCAGTAACTTAAAGGATGCTTGGGATCGCCCGTCCTTTAAGGATCCGTTAAACTATTTATTATGTAGTAATATTGCGCTATTAAAATAATGTCTACAGTAAAATAAACTTACTTTTAAATAGCGTTAAGGAGTGACCCAATATTCCCCTTAACACATAATAGTCCCAGTAGTCCATCCAGTATCAGCATATCTCCAGATCAGGAAACTACCCTGAATACTCCATCGCCTACGAAAGAAAAACAAACTCGTAGTAAGGCTCGATATGGTAGGTGACACGGCACACAAGGCAACGCCAGGGTAGATATACCAATTATGCACACGGGCTGGTGGTAACGCAGTAGCCACATACGCCCATCTCGGAACACACTCCCAATCAAAATCGAAGGATGGCCATCTAATCAATCACAAGTAAGAGTATAGTATCGAAGGAATGTGTCCAATCGGAGGAATGACCTCACTTGACCCGAGATCGCTCCTGTTTTAGCCACCTTATGCCAACTCACGGGAGTTTAATATACCTCAAGGACGTTGCCGCCACCCTACTTCATTCTGGAATCTCCACCACGTACACGGTTGTTAAATTAGTTTTCGGAGTTGGCAAAGAGTATGACAACTTCCGATCCCGGTCTCTTTAACAACCAAACGTTCTTATAACGCCGTGGTCATTTCAAAATAGTTTATACTTCAAATATTAAATCATTTCATTTCAAAACTATATCCCTTTCAAATAGTTTATACTTCAAAACCAGAAGCATTTTTATTTCAAAACTATATCCAAATCAGTACAATATCATTTCCATTTCAAACATATATTTACCTTTCAAAAATTATAATGCCTTCAAAGTTATAATTCTTTCAAAACCAAAATACATGAAATCATTACACTTTGAAAATCATAACATTTCAAAATCATACATTTGAAATCATGAAACATTCCTTTAATTCTTTGCATTTTACAAATTTATTCAATTAAACCCAAATTTTCAAATTTCCAATTTAATTCAATTCAAACCATTAGTTTCAATTCAATTTAGTTTTCCAACAAACCATTTCAAATCTTATTAATTTCAAATATAGATTTGGTCCATAAAACAAGCTATTAATTTTTAATATATTTCAAAGCTTTAATATACCATATTTCAAAACTAAATTTTATAATTACATATATACATACACACACACAAATATATATATATTAAATTCACTTTCATATTATTTAGCTTTGAAATAATCATTTAATAAAATACAATACCATTAAAATAAACCCGAATCACAAGTAAACCAAACATTCTTTCATGCAAATATAAACTTCAAATATTCATTTATCAAATATCAATCCAAATTCACATTCTTTATAAAAATAAAGATTAAATCATTTCCAAACCATTTCAATCATCAAAATATCATATCCTTTCAAAACCTCATTATCAAATCATTATTTGAATTCAAATTTATATTTAAATTTAAATACCATTTTTAAGTCAAATAAGTCATTCATTTATTATTCCAAATATCATTACAAAACAAATTTCAAATTCCATTCAAAATTCATTTATCCGATTACATTTCATTCAACACATAACCAAGTAAACTCTATTTAAATTCAAACTCAATTCAAATTCCTTAAAATTCAAATTTATATATTAAAATATATTTAAGACTCCTAAAATTTCACAAATACTCAATATCAAAAGTTAAATTATTTAACACTTTAAAATATAACTCAAACAGTGTTAAAATCTATAATATTTCAAAACATTGTCAAATTATAGCAACGACGGTATTAAAAAAGTGCTATCGTAGTTTATAGTTTCCAAAATAGTATAATTCAAGAACAATGGCATTTATAAAATGTCATAATAGATATTTAGTTATTACAACATAGTTGAATTCAAAAACAAAAGCATTTAAATATGATGTCATAAGACCACAGCATTTTGGAAATGTTATTAATAAAATTCCAGATTTTATTCAACTTTTCAAAAACAATAAAACTTCAATTTTAGAAAATTTTAAACTTATAAATCATATTTTTAGGCTTCTGAACTTTCACATTTAAATTAATTTAACATATGATTTATCGCAATAAAATTTTAAAATCAAATATTCAATTTAAAGAAAAACTCAATTCATTTATTAAGTCAAAATTCACTGTTTATTAACTTATAAATTTAATAAAACTTAACATTTTATTTCACATATCATTTCAAAACTTTAAATTAAATTTACATTATTTCTTTACATTTTAAAATTATAATTTAAAGTCAAAAATCACATTTACTTCAAATTTAAATACTTAAATTCACAAATTCAAAACTTAGTATTTAGCTTTCTTAAAAATCCATAAAATATATATTTTTAAATCAAAATTTATACTTTTAAAATACATATCTATATAAAAATCTTTTAAAAATATACCACGGGGTCTGTATAAAATTTTCTAACCTAGGTCAAGTGATACAGATATATATCAATTCAATCCGCAATTAAAAAAGAAAACCCAGGTTCTATCATTTCAAACCCGCAATCCCAAGTCAAATAAAATACAATAAAAATCACTCAGGCCTATCGTTTCAGCCCATAATGATTTTTCTGTATTCTATTGTCCATTCGGGTATGTATTATTTCAACCCATAGCGATTCTATTCTGCAGGGAACTTGCAGTGTGAATATAGGTATAAACAATATAAACAGTTAAACTAACATGTCAATGTCACAATATAATGTCAAATATCAGATGTCAAGCGATAATTCACAGAGTTAACATGGTAATAACATGGCATAGCATATCATATCATCATCATTAACTTGCATAACATTTTTAATTTACTAAACAATTGTCATCAATTTACTATTTCATAAGTAAATATGTCAGAGTGAGAAAGACTCACCTTTTCAAGCTAGATAGCCAATAAAACTACACGAATAAATTCCAGAAAGCACGATATGGCACGACACAGAACGACATTGGATTCAAGTGAGTGGAGATAGCCAAAATAATGATCTTGTCATAACAATCAAAACTAGACAATGCAAAATAACATATATATATATATATATATATATATATATATATATATATAACACAAACCGATATAGAAACAAATTGAAATACAAAGCAATAAAGAGAAAAGTGACTTGACCTTGCCTTACCACTCAAATGCATGGCCTAAGTGTAGCATACACTCAGCCATGATCAGGTTTAGCTCGGGTATGGCATCCATAAAGCACGGCTAGAAGGAATATGAAAGGTAGGGTTTGCAACATGATACATATCAATGGACAAGGCAAAATAGGTGAAGTTTTGGTGCATTTTGGCTTGGTTATGACCACATATAGGCTCGGCCATGGGGTCTTCATGTCAGATCTAGACAGTAGAGAAAGGGGCAGCCAGAGGTGAAGTAGATGATGGTGGTGGCGGCTAAGGGGTGGCCAAAGGCAACTATGAAGGCAATTGTGGAGTATAGGCTTGGCTAGCATTGTTTTGGTGAAGTTTGCATTGTTTTTGTGGTGGGGTTTTCACCTAGGGGCTTATGGCCTGGCTTTGGGAGGAGGTGATGGTGGTGTAGACCGTGGATGGGAAGGTGGAGGAGGAAGGTGGTGAACAAGGAGAGAGGTGAGGCCAAGCAAATATGAATTAACTAGGCAAAACAATGAAGAAAGAGGAGGAAAAGAAGAAAGGAGAGAGGCCATTTTTTTCTCTTTGAAGCTTTGAAGCCATGAGTTTTGATGAGAGGAATGATTTCATGTGAATATGGAGAGGAGAAAGTCATGGCAATCAAAAAAAGTGGTCGGCTAAACAAAAAATGAAAAGACAAATGAAGTGAAAAGGCAATGGTGAAATGAAAGGTCATAAGGCAAGTGAAAGGTCTAAGTCTCTTGGAATTTCTTTTTTTTTATTCAATTTAAACAAATAAAATTTCAGTAAATACAAATAAAAAGCTGAACAAAATGAAATAAAAAAGAAAATAAATAAATGTTTTAAGGAAAAATATAAAACAAATAAAGAAATAGCATAATAATTGAAACTAGACTTTAAAAATTGAAAACAAAATACAATAAGCATTAGAAAATTATAACTGCACTTTAAAAATATTTTAAAATAAAAATAAATATATAAAATATCATATAACACATATAAACACAAGATTTGATAACAAAAATATTATTTTTAAAAATTAAAATAAATAATTTTTATTAAATAAAACAATTTACACACAATATTGTAAAAAGCATAACTTTCACAATATATGTCGGATTTCAACGAAACAAAAAACAGTATTCTTGAAATTTTATTTATTTTCATAATAAAATATAAAATTCAAAAATTCAAAAATTTAAATTTTAAATTTTAAACTCAAAGTTGACCATATTGACCAAAATTCACATTTCTGGAAAATATTCAATTTATTCATGTTTGAATTCAAATTCTCATACAAATAAAAATTTATATTTAAAATAACAAAAGTTATTCATTTTAATAAATAAAATAAAGTTTTTAAATCAGGAATTCAATTAAAATAATTACAAAATACAGGGTTGTTACACCTCCTCCCATCATATCAATGCCACCATAGCCTCCCCCTTTCACGTCAAGCTACCATGCCGTTGATGCTTGTACTTAATTTGCCAATATGTCAATTCATGTCCCCACCAATGTGATATTTTCTTTTATTTCTTTATTATAGTCACCAAAGTGTCACATCATCATTTTCTTAGCTTAATTAATTATATGTAACCCTAATTAAATTAATAATCTATGTTTACAACATTTCATATATTTGAATATATATATGTGTGTGTGTGTGTGTGTGTAAATATATATACAAAAATGTGTAGACAACATTTCAAAAAACTTTTATACTACGAAACATCGAAAATTAAAAAAAATTCTCCGGCCACGTTTTCTATTTTTCATCAAATTATATTTTTTGTAAACAAAATTTAAAAACTATTTTTCCATTAATATTTATTATTAAACAGATTTTTGCTTTTAATATAACGATTTATTTTAATATTTGAAATTAATTAAATATTCGCAAATCAAAGAAGTGAAATTTTAGGTCGTTACATTCTTCCCCTCTTAAAAAAATTTCATCCTCGAAATTGCACCTCATTACCTATTCAAAAACACTTAAGACTCTATATCTTTCCATACGATGTACATAGATCATTCTCATGCAAAATATGACTCGATCATAACTCGAATACATAACTTCACTTCCGAACTAGTATCGCTTGCCAGATTCCCTAATGCGAACTCCGATCAGGCTCTTATCATTCATACATAGTTGTAACCACAATAGAAACTTTGGTCCCAAACCAAAAATCCTCATTAAATGCTCGTCGTCAAAAATAAAGTGACAAATCCTTTTTCAGAACGATGCAAATACCTTAAAGTCGTATACTTGAATCTTAGATCAAAACTCTATGAAAAGGAGAATTGATCTACACCTACGCTACACACTTATTGGTTCTTCCTAATACCAATTCTATTTCACTTAATAATTTATGAAAACATTTCATAAGTAACTCGTAGTTTTAGCTTGGATAATACTCCATTATAGCCTAAGAGTATATACCCATATTTGATCCCACTATTCCATTTTGAATTTATCTTCCTAAGAAAACTTAAGATCTAGATATCTGGCTTTTATTTCAAAAACTTTTTAAAGTATTACTCCACATTTTAAATTGTACAAATATATAAATATAGCCCGAGTAATTACGAAAGAATACTATGGAATTGGGTACTACCAAATAGTATCATGCATTCCCTTACTAAAAAGGGTAATACTTAAGAGAAGTGTTTACCATCCAAACTCTTCCCCTAATTTTAATTTATTTTCAAGCCACTAGAACTAATTAACTTTAAAAAATATTTCTTTTATTTCAAAATCCAATTTTTGAAACAATACTTTACATTTTCCAACAAAACATTATCAACTTACTTTGGATTCATTCGGGTTGAATTCGTTTCGATTACAGAATGATAAAGAGAGTAATTTAATAAGTGCACGACAAAGTTCGCCTAGGCAAATATCTGATTGTCGCTTAGAAGATTATTCCGATCATCACAAAATAATCACAACTATTTCCCCCTAACTAATCTAAAGAAGATACTTCTTACTTAAATTTCTTTCTCAAAGTTCCATCTCACAAATAAAATTACTTTCAAATACTATTGTTATTTCTCAAAATATTGAAAAATCATTTTCCAAAGCATTGGGATTTAGGTTCTCAAGTTTTCGACCTAAGTTCTTTTTAATTAAAAAGACACATTCTTATTAATCTATTTCCAAATATCCTAACCATTTTTTTATAAACATCTTTTAATCCAATTTACCCCACATTAACTTCGAATGCCTTTTAGTCAAATAATGAAACATGATTCAGAAGGTGTTCGTTTCAACATTTTCCTATTTTTATTTACCCAACTAAAATCATAAAAGGGGAAGCTAACTATACACACTAACAATGGTCAATGCTCAAACTGAGTGAGCATGACTAAATAAACCCTACATGATAATAATAAAATATTATTATCTCTTAGCAAAACACCACAAAAATACCACACTTTTTTTATGAAAATCATTCTTTTATATAAAATATATTTTTAGGTAAAACCATTTCACTCGCCCAATTTCCAAAACAATACTATGTCGTTTTGCCTAGTTCAAGTGCTTAGAACCCCAAATCGACACGGGTGTACCTTCCATATCGACCAGAATTCATAAGCCACTTAACCAATAAATCAACATAACACAAAATGTTTTATATCGCTAACAAATATGCACTCTTATGTCAAACACTCAAACTCAAAATAAGGCATTCCATTACCTTATCTCTTAATGAATTGCCCCATCAAAGCCTAGGCACCTAAACTCTGATACCAAACTGTAACGACCCACTTTTATGTATAGTTTAAGCTGACAATAAACCAAACATTTCCAAACCAAATTGAATGGAAAAGAAGATAGTTAGGAGAAAGAAAGAAGAAAGAAGACAAGAAGAACCAAAAAACTCAAAATCTCACAGTGGAACGAATAATCTATAATATATAACAATCCTTTACACAAAACAAATTTGTAATATAAGTATATACGTACGTCATTTGGACTATACTAACCTATTCAGCACAAACAGTTGTAATAACCTGTCCTCACAACTATTAAATAATATACAACAATGTAAGAAACATAAATGTAATCATTTAGGTGAATATCTTTCTGAGCCTCCACCTCCTCTCCTAAAGCTTCAAAATATCCATCTAAAAATGGAAATATGCTCAGTCTGACCCAAGCATTATAGGAAAACCACGTCTGGGTCAGTCTAGTAAAACTAGCATGAGATAACTCGAATAATGGGGAATGTATATATAAATTCTATGAGACCATACCGTTAACATGGAATGGGTTTTTTACCTCACAAGAATAATATCCACCTAAGCAAGGTAAGAAATTAATATCAGGAAAAAAATCCAAAATTGATTGAATATAAATAAAATTAAACTAGACTTGAAAGAATGGAAATAAACGAGTAAAATCCAAACTGGACAGAATAGATATAACAAGGAAAACAGTCCACCTTGATAAAATGGAATAAATAAGGTAACAGTCCAAAATAAATGGAATTCACTAAATAAACACTTAAATGCCATGATGAGGAGTTGGCTCTACTCATGGCAATTTAAAGTTAAAAAGAATCATGGGTATGAATCAAATATGGAAAGTAAATTTTCCCACAAATGACTAGGAAGGTGCACCCCCTTGAAGTATACCTCCAGCAATATACTTCTGAGAAGCTCATATACTCCGTGACACTTCTTGGACAATACCAAGTTGGACCTTGCTAAACCATACTGAATATCCGAATATTTCACATCTAAATCTTAACCATTTTTTCATGCGATGGTGTACAATAATCTAGATGAGATATGAAAATACCCTATTGGGAGAAACCCTACAAAACTTGGCTTCCTCTCGTGCTTTTGGTTTAGTAATTTTCGATAAAAGATAACAAAACTCAACGGAGCAATATATCATCTTAGAATGGCGATAATAAACAAGCTGAAGTAACCGATAGCTGAGATATGAAATATCGAGGATATAAAACGATCATATAGAAATTAAGTCTTGTATACCTATCACCACTCATTGAATTCAGACTTGTACTTTTCTTGGTTAACAGTGATACCAGACAACTCAAGGTAGTGTTACCTCAAAGTCATGTCTAACGATTACTCTTAACTTTTAAAATAACGACAAGTTTATTTCTTCGATGTTTAGTGCTAATTATACAAATAAATCGTTTCCATATAATTGATCCGTTTTACCGAAATAATGGTTATGTATATTAAATAGATGATCTTATAGGCTTATAATGATCAATTTAATATGTCATCCATTTTCCAAACAGAAATTCAACCAAACAAGCAATCAAACAATTTTAACTAACATCCAAACAATTAATAATGTAACGACCCGAAATTTTGGTCCTTAGTTTTCGAACATCTAATTTATTTAAATGTTGAATTTGGATTATTAATTGGTTCTGAATATGGAGGAGTAGACAGAATTAGTGAAATAGTTTATAATTTCAAATATAACGATTTAATTGGATTTAGGATAAATAGTAATTTAATATTTGAAATTGGTATAATTTGTGTAACTAGAAATAAATGTGTATGAGAGTGATTTCTAAAATTTATTTAAATTCAATTTGGAATTGAATTTTAATATTGGACATTGAAATGAAATTAAAAAAGTCGATAAGTAAAAGTTGGGAATTTATATATTGTTTAATGGTAAAATTTAATATATGGCAGAAATGTAAATAATTGAATTTGGATTCAATATAAGTCAGAATGATTTCTAATATGAATATAAATTATATTTGAAATATAATTGGGTTAGTAAGTTTTAAAAATTGAAAATTTAAATGATTTCAACGATGTTGAAAATCGCTCAATTTAATCGCGAGTTAAAATAGCCTTCCGAGGCACGGTCTTAGAATTCGATGAAACTAGTTCCATCGGATCCGTAATAATTTATAATTTTTGGATTTCAAATTTCGTAACGTTTGGAATTACCGTTTGTTCGTACGAAATAGAAACGCGTTGGAATAAATATCAAAAATTTAATATTTAAATTCGATTCAAAACGCTATCTTTCACATACGATCAAATTAGCCTCCGAAACACGTTCCATCATGTCCAGAATATAACGACCCAGAATAACTGTCATTTGAAATTCGTATATTTAATTGATTTTAAATATCAACAAGTAAAATTTGTAAGTTGAATAATTTATTTTTCAAATATCTGGATTTAATTGGATAATTAAATCGATAATTTAATATTTGAAATTACTGAAATAATTGGAATTTGGGTTTAATGTGACTAAAAATATTTTATAAATTTATATTAAATCATATTGAAGTTAGAACAATGTTTGTGAACTTTTAAAATTGAATTAAAAGTTAATTTCTGAAAATTGAATATTTAATATTTAATCGACTAGTGAAAATAGTCATTTTTCAATTAGTCTCGGATTTCGATGAAACCAGTTTCATCGGATCCGTAATGCTATATTATTGTATGGTTTCAAATTTCGTGTCGATCGAATTTACGGCTTGTCTGGGGCAAGCCAAAACGCATAGAAATTGGTTTAAACGATTTAATTTAAATTTGATCGTTTATTGCCGTAACTCGCATAGATGATCGAATTGGCTCTCGATACCTATTCCATTGTGTCCGGAACGCGGGTAAAACCCTAGAAACGCCGGTCACCGCGCGAGATTTGGAGTTCGGAAAAATCAAGTGAATAGTGTTTTGGCGAAATTTTCTATAAAAGACCCCCTCCATCTTCACTTTTCAACAAACCCTAAACCTAACTCTTCAGCCGCCATTAACAATTTCAATGGCCAGAAAATTGTTTCGTTCTTCCTTTAATTTCTTCAAATCCGTGTGATATTACAACAAACATTCAACTACAAAGTTATAGAGCATTGAGAGAGCTTCAAATCTATATGGTGATGATCGTGAACAACGCAATGATCGAGGGGATAAGGGCACGTGAAGTCATGCGTTTGGGTTCGGTTTTCGGTGCCAAGATGGAGGCTGAGCTTGGCGTGGTTGTGGCCGTGGGTAGAGGCAGGTTGGAGCTTTGGAACGATGGTGTTCGATCGTGTTCTCGACGTACTTAGTGGCCGTGAAAATTCAAGGTTTATGCGGCGTATGGGTTACTTGCGTGCATAGTATCATGGTGTTGGAGAAGATTAGGGGCGCGGCCAGATTTTCATCATAGGAAACGAAGGGTCCAGATTTCATGTAGGGTTTGAAAAATAAAATAAATATTGAAATTAATTGTCTTTTAAAAATCGTTTAAACTTAAAAACACTATAACTTTTTCATACGAGGTCGAAAACGCATGAAATGACTTGCGTCGGATTCATTTTGTCGAGCACTACGCAATGGAGCTGGTTTGGAGTCATTTGGAGCTGGTGATAATTTTGGGTAAAATTAAACGCACGTTTAAATTTATTCGAAACAAAACGCTACAACTGTTATCGGAAACTCAAGGTGAGAACTTCTCACTCAATCGAATTGTTTCGATTTAAATTTTAAATAGTTAGATTTAAAATTGCTTGATTGTGTGATTGGATGATAATTATTATCTATTGTTTTGAAATAGACCCTATACGTCGCATATTAAGCGGAGGTTATTTATTAAACACATATACCGCGATAATTCCAATTTGATATGGAATTGGTATTATATATGTATTTGGAGTTGATGTCCTGCATTATATAGCGGATGAGACCCTATTGCGCCACATAATAGCGGATAGTATTTTATAAATCCCATATGCCGTGATATTTCACCTCGAAGTGGAATTGGTATTGTGCTAACATCTTTGGATGCAGGAAAGCAGGTTCGAGGGATCCAACTGGATTCCTCAAATGATTGAATTTGTTTCAGTGTTGTGTGTTTATCTATTTATAATGTGCGTGATTATCTTTGTGATTGAATTGTTAAAGGCTAAATTTTAGCCGAATATATTTTGGGTATCGTTTGATGCCGAAAATAAATAAAATTGGATTTTTAAAATTTAAGTTGAGAATTTATAACAAAATTATTTTTGGGAATTGGATTAATTCAGATGAAGGAATTTTTAAAATGATAAAGTTTTATTTTTATCTTATTGAATAAAATTCCAAAATATGGTAAAAAGGCTTAATAAATGGATTTTCGATAATATTATTCAAAGGTTGAAAATTTATTCAAAATATGGATTTTAAAGAGTTGGAAAATTAAACGATTTGTATTTTTTTAAAAGAAATTATTTTAAAAAAGAAATAAATTTAGGAATCCATTTGGGAATTGATTTTGGTAATTGAAAATAGATCTTTTGGAAATCCATTTGGAAATTAATTAGGTGTTTTGAAATGAATTTGGAATCAATTTGGAAATTGATTTGGGGTTCAGTAGAAATTGATTTCAATTTGAAATTTGAATGAAATTCACTTAGTGTTTAATTTCTTGGAAAATCAATACGGAATTTGATTTGGTGTTTTTGGAAATCAATTGAAAACTGATTTGGTGTTGAAAGTGAATAATTGAAATCGATTTGAAAAATCGTATAAAAAGTGAATATTTGGAAATGTAAATTCACAATGGAAATTTATAAGGGAAGTTTGTTTTAAAAATAAACATTGATTTAATTTTAAAAAGTGTGGTAATAAATTTACGGATTTGGAACGTAAATTTAATAAATCGGTAAGGATTTATTAAATTGGTTTGAACAAACCATTTTGAAATGAAAGTGTATTCTCCCTGGAAAGCCGAATAAGATTTTCTGAATAGTTTTGAAATATATGTATATAAAATTCTAGAACTGGTTTTGAAAAGAATATTTTGGAGAAATTAACTTCTTAAATTGTTTTAAATCCTTAAGTAAAGATTTATTAACTTGATTTTTGAAATGATTATTTCTAAGATTTAATCAGTAATTGTTTTAGAAAATAGTTATTTAAATAGTTATACTCTATTTACTAATTTTATTTTGAAAAATTAGTTTGGGTTTAAGTTTATATAATATAGGTATAATATTTTATAACTAATATTTTAAGTAAAGTGTTTAAAGAAAAATAGTTTATTTAAAAGTGTTTTCCAGATATATTTTTGGATAAGAAATTTTCAATTATTTTAAATATTTGAACTCGGCAGATTTCCAGTGAAAATGAATAACTATTTGTAAGTATTTTTCTCTTAAGGAAAATGATTTGAAATTTAATTTCAAAAGCTGTAAAGGTGAAAATTGAGTTGAAATTTGTTTTCAAATGGTTGAAGTGTGGAAATTATATCATGTAAAGATATTTTTGAAAATAAATAATTTGGGAAATTATTTGAAATCGGTTGATGTTGTGAATATTGATTGATACTTAAATAACCGACTATCAATATTGACCCTTAAATGGCTATTTGTTGTGAATTGGTTGAAATTGAATGCTACACTTATTTTTAAATTATTGCGCTCGTTATTCGAACTACCCATTCCGAATAGTGATACAACGTAATGGATAGCATTGAAGACCGGTGTTGAAGATCGAGTATTTATGAAAACGATAGGATGGTCTATCGATTGTCTCTGCACCATTAGCTACGGTATGGAGATTTCCTTTGTGATGGAAAGTTCGATCGGGATTGTGAATACCCGATTGCAAGGGCTTCTTTTGAAGTGCCTTCCGTTCTGTTCGAACCCGGAACAGACTTGTATGGTTACGTTTCTGACATTACATTTTGAGATATAAAGCAGATTTCTTTCAAATACATTTCGATTGGTGGCATAGAATTTATTCTCTTAGTTAACACCCTTCTCTGAGACGTACGAGCTCAGAGGTTTTGTAATTGAAGGTAATCAGCGATATACTCCCAATTTGGTAATGTGGCATGCTGAGTGTTGCTATGTGATGATTATTTATTGATCATTTGTTGATCAAAGCGTGGCTTTGTGAAAAAGCGTAGCTTTGTGGACGAGACTTCATCGGACCTTACACCCCGAAAATGGTCAAAACAAGAATATGCGGCAAGGTTATAAGGGTCACTCCCTTTAGGGTATGTCGTTTCCTTCTGGAAAAGGGTGGTGTCAGGTATGGAGCCCTGACGCTTAATCTATGTGGTCGCTCCAATCTCATTTTTTGTGTGGTTGTTGCTTTGTGATCGAGGGCCATCGGAAAAAGTTCCAAAGGACCGGGGAGTGGCATATTCGTGTGGTAGTTACCTAGTTACAGAGGTAACCCGCGTTGTGTTGGCAGAGAGCAAGTTAAGTTCTCGGGACGTCCCGCCAGAGGCGTACCCATGTGGCATTAGGAAGTTCCTTAGCCTGACCATTTGTTGGAAATCCAATTCCCAATACGAACCCGGTACGGTTTTAGTTGTATAACCTGCCATTTACTTATGGTGGTCACCACTGTTTAGATGGTAGCTATAGTAGGCATAGTTCGAAATGTCTATGCTGGCTAAGATTAATATTCTATTTTCGAAATGCTTTCTACACTATGCGCTAATAATAATATCAAAAATGATTTGTTTTGCGTAGTAAGCATCTTTGACTATCAAAAGGAGAAATCTCCTCCAATTCTGTGTTTGCATTGTGTGTGTGCGGGGAGGCCTTATGGTTTTTTCATTTTCCAAAAGCATTGCGGATATTTTTCACTTCCCTTGTTGTTGTTGTTTTAAAAGATAAATAACTGTTTTGAGTTCTCACACCAGTCCCATGACTGACTTGGAGTTTATTTTTCTCTTCCTAAACTCTGGGTGCCCATAATTTTCCACACGGGCAGCCTAAAAACTGGTTATCAAGTTATTCTGGATTTAGGAGTGCTATGGAGCTCAGGAGGCGAGCTGGATGGCGAGACGTACCACTTGTATATGATATTATCTTTTCCGCTGTAGAATTCGCTTGTAAGGACAAGTTTGTATAGCTATCCATTATTGTATTGTGTTGCATATTGACTCTCATGATGTAATGTATAAAATGTACAGTTCTTTTGATTTAAAGATTATTCATTTATCTATTATATGTTGTTCCGCTGCGACTATGAGATTATGTTATTGTTTATGTTCTGTTTTCTTACTTCTTTTATCTTTTTCTTCTACCTCTTCTTTTAAACCCTAACGGTACGGTTTTCCGGCATTCGATTGCTCGGCAGTTGATACAGTGGACGTATTAATGTCGACTATCGTGAGTCGAAAATCGCAATCGTTACACAGAAAGTGGTAAAAACATTATAAACGCCTGGTGGCACGTCTAGTTTGGAGTTCTTTTGAAAAAGCATGAAATTTTGGAAATAATAATAATGAAATAATTTATAAAACGTATATATACGCAGTCCTATACAGTAAAACCCTCGTTCATTTTCAAAGCCACCGACATAGATATTTTAATGGCCGAAAAACATCGACGTTCATCTCCAATTTTCGATCACTCCAGCGAGTTGTAACAGATTCTTCCAACTAGAAGATCGTAGAGGCCTTCGAGATCTATGAAGTCGGCGGTCATGATCGAGAATAGATTTGTGGATCATCTCGATTTTTCCCGCGTTCATCTTGGTTCGATCACGTCATTCGAAATGATGAAGGCACCTTGGAGGTGCGGTCTCTGGCCGTGGACGCGCATGGAGATGGGCTAGGATGCAGGGGCACTGGATCATCGTCGAACTCGACGAAGAAGGAACACATTTGGTCAAAGCGGGATGGAATGGGTTCGATTTTAGCCTGGTAGCGTGCATGGGAAGAGGTAATTTGAGGCCACAATTTGTTGTTTAGAAATCCACGGGCCAATCTAGGTTGTTGTAAAAAGAAGAAAATTTATTTATAAATATATATTCAAACTTATAAATTTCATATCTTCTCCGTACGAGGTCGGAATAGGGAAAAACTTCGGTGCTGGAATCGTAGGGACGAGGCCTACATTACAGTGAAGACCTGGAAGTGTTTGGAGCTCGTTAAAATTTTAGGTTAAATCGAACGTGCTTGATTTAATTTAAAATTTGAACGTTTGGTGACGAAAAATCAATGTGAGTTGATCTCACTCAATTTTGGACTGCTAGCGATTAACTTTAAACAGTTAAAATCAATGAATGATTGATTGGTTAAACTAATGCATTATTATCAGTTGGATGTAATATTATATATAGTAGTATATATATATATGCATATATATTGGAGTGATTGACATTCCCACATATATATAGCAGGTGAGACCCTATGCACCCCGCATAATAGCGGATGACCCTATATACCGTGATATTCCACCTCAAAGTGGAATTGGTATTTATATGTTGCTCTAACATCTATGGATGCAGGGAAACAAGTTGGAGGAATCCAACTGGATTCCTCAAAAATGTTGAATTAAATTGCATATATGATGATATATGTTTTGTGTTGAATAAATTTATGACAGGTTATTGTGTGATTTAATTTAGTTGATGTTATGGTAGTTAACCTTGATTTTTGATGCTTTTAAATATCAATAGAAATGTGGTTTAATTCGGGAAAGAGGAAAAAGGGGAATTTGGGTTAATAAATTGGATACAATAAATGGTTTGAAATTTCCACCTAACTAAATCGAGATATTGTAAAGAGGATTTTGGAATAAAAGTATTAAATAAAGGATTTTAAGTAAAATCTATAAATGTATTTGTTTAAAAATATATAGTTTTGAAAATCGGGAATGTGGGTTTGATTTTGAAAAGAGGATTTAAATTTATTTATTTGATAATTTGTAAAAGTGTTAAAATATTTTTAAAAATTAGTTGTTTAATTATTTTAAATTGTTTAAACATATTTTAATTATTTACCAGTAAATTTATAATGATTTTGAAAGATTTATTATTATTATTTTGGAAATGGTTAGCATTTTGTTTTTAAAAGGATAATTATCAATATGGTTTTGTATAATAACTTTTATTTAAATATAATTGCTTAGTTTTGACTTGAAATTTAATTTAGAACTTATAAGCACTATTTTTAGATAATTTTTAAAAAAACAAAGTTTTAGGGAAGTAATGGTATACTCGTATGGCGAAATCTGAGGTAGTGAGTGCCGGTAGGTAATGCTTAAATTTCTCTAGGATAAAGACGTAACAATTGAGCTGTGACTATGGTTTGATACCGCAGTTGTACTTTCTACCTTTATTTTAAAAAGGGTTTTCAAATATTTTTCAAAGATAGTTTTAAATGTTTACTAAAATTGATAAGGCAAGTGTGTATAGTTTTGAATAAAGGGATTTAATTATTTATATTTTAATTTAAAAAGAGGTTTTATGTTTTCGGTGAAAATGGAAATTTTTGGTTGAATTGATTGTTATTTGATAGTTAAATAACCGACTATCAAATCTGGACCCAAATATAACTTTGGAAATATCTGGAAGAGGTACGGAAATTATATGGTACAGCTACCATTCGAGGTCTTATACTGTACGTATAAACTCGTTCATTCTTCTATGACGTTTATAAGGAAATCCGTCCACTAACGGTTAGGAGGTGATCTTCGATCTTATCTTCATCTTTGTATTTCCTAAAGAACTAGGGTTGAGTTTATCGAGAAATACCGAATGTTGTTTCGAAGAGATCGGAATCAATTTGCCTCATTATAGCATGATAGGGGGTTCTCCCTTCTTGTTTGGTGGCGCGCAGGAGACTCTTGCCCCTACATGTCCCGGAGCGGTTGGTTGCAGTTAATAGGCTAGCCGTAAAAGAAAATTCGAGGTACCAGTGTGGTGCCACTACGGAAAGTGGCTGCTAATGGGATGGTTGAAAAGCCTACCATTCTTCACATATGGTATCGGAGCTTAGGTTGGCGATATACCTAAGCTTTGTTGGAAAGTTATTCATTTGAGATAGGGTCTGAAGTACTCTAAAATGAATTGAATGTATTAATAGCTATGAGCGCATAATTATTAGTGAATATAAAAGTGTTTTTATTTGTGTTGACTTATCAGTTGAGCGATTATGAATTCTGGTCGGTATAGGAAGTACGACCGTATTGATAGGGGTTTCTAAACTCTTAAACAAGGTGAACCGACGTAGTATTGTTTTCAAGTGGGTAAATGAAATAATTTTACCTAAAATTATATTTTGATATAAAAGGAATAAGTTTTTTGAAATTATTTTATATAGTTGGATGTTTGGTTGTTAATATTATAATCAAATAGGATTATAAAAATATAATAAAGAAGTATAACTAAAATTTGCTGTAAACAAGAATTTAAATTCTGGAAATTTTGGGAAATAGGATCAAAGAAGTTTGGAACTAAGTGTTGGGGTGTTAAAATCTTGGAAATTTTTGTAATGTTTTTTTTAAGTGTTTGAAGGGAATAATGGAGTATTATATTGGAAAATGTTTTTAAAGTGGGAATTGCTCTAAAAATAAATGTTTGGGATTAAGGAAGCATGGAACTCACTTCAATCGCTAGAAAATGATCTCGGTGATGATGGCCACGTCATCATTATTCATTTTCGAGTTCCTAAGTTATGGATTGCTACCGGAATGGTTGACTATGATTATTGCTTCGACTTGTCTGATAAACAAGTTTGTTTTAGAAATTTCAAACGGAATTGTTTTGGTAAAACCAAGTTGTTTTGAAAATCCGAGGGTATGGTTTGATATACCAAAGTAATATATGTATATCTATGATTTCAAAATGATTTTGAAACAAAAATCAGGTAGTTGAATTCTAGGATCTCTATTTAAATGATTTAGAGTTAATAAAAATCAGATATTGAAAGTATAGTGCGAAGTTGATATAAATAAGAAAGGGAAAATGCAAATTTTAATCCTGGAATTAAAATTTTACTTGAGTAAACTAAAGTCGATAAGGTATATTGGGATTTAACATAAGGTAAGTAAATAAAATAGAAGTTGGAATTGGATTGAAGCGGAATGTAAAGTTGAAATGTAGAACAATTATATAACTATGAGTCATAATTATTTAATGACATGGATACACTTAAGCTATTAAGTGATATATATAATCTGGAGTTGTGATTATAAAATGCAAATGGACCCAAGTAAGCAATATGAGATATTACGTAAATAAGTTTTTGAACTTATGAATAGAAAATGAAATGGTGAAACCTAAGTGAAAATAGTGACATTATTGTAAAGGAATGGAAATTCGAAAATTTGATTTTAAATGAAAGGTGAGTTGAAATTGAGTAAAGTATATATATATATATAAATGGTGAAGTGATCATATAACTTGTAACGACCCGATATTTTCAACCATTCGCATCCGCACATGTCGGACTTGAATTGCTCAAAATACCGCGTTGTAAATAAAATTTGGCAAATCTCATAATATACAGCAAATAAGTAATCGCAGATCATAGACACAGAGTAAATAATAATGCAGCGAAATTAAAAGAGTCATGAAGCTACTATATAAAATAAGATACATCAGAGTTAAACAAGATACAACAGAAGAGTAACAAGATACATCAGGTACAAATAAGAATACACCACTGAAATCACTGGATACAGAAAGAAAAATAGATGGCTGGATCTTCAAAAAAGCTCCAACTCCAAAGGTGAGTCTTGAATGCTGAATCACTCAGTCTGACTCAAGCGTAAAGCCAAACACAAAACACTCGAGTCAGGACATAAATGCTTATGAACTGCAAATCAACTGAAGTGAACAGTAACAAAAATGCATCGGTAACTTAAAGGATGATTGGGATCGCCCATCCTTTAAGGATCCATTAAACTATTTACTATGTAGTAATGTTGCGCTATTATAATAATGTCTACAGTAAAATAAACTTACTTTAAAATAGTGTTAAGGGGTTACCCATATAGCCCTTAACACGTAATAGTGCTAGTAGTCTATACAGTACCTGCATTTCTCCTGATCGGAAGACTATGAGAAGATACTCCATAGGTACAACACAAATAGAAACTCGTAGTATGGCTTGCTATGGTAGGTGACACGGTACACAAGGCAATGCCAGGGTAGATATACCAATTACGCACACGGGCTGGTGGTAACGTAGCAGCCACATAGGCCCACCTCGGAACACGCTCCCATTCAAAATCGAAGGATGGTCATCAAATAAACCATAATTAAGAGTATAGTATCAAAGAAGTGCATCTGGCCAGAGGAGCTACCCTTTTTTACCCGAGATCGCTCCTGTTTTAGCCACCTTATGCGAACTCACGGTAGTTGGGTCCATGTAATATACCTCAAGGACGTCGCCACCATCCTATTTCATTCTGGAATCACCACCGCATACACGGTTGTTAAAGTGGTTTTCGGAGTTGGCAGAGAGTACGACAACTTCCGATCCCGGTCTTTTTAACAACCAAATGTTATTATAATGTCGTGGTCATTTAGAATAGTTTATACTTCAAAATCAAATCATTTCATTTCAAACTATATTCCATTCAAAATAGTTTATACTTCGAAAACTAAAACCATTTTTATTTCAAAACTACATTCAAATCAAAAATAGTTTATCGTTTCCATTTCAAACCTATATTCACCTTTCAAAAATCATAATACTTTCAAAGTTATAACTCTTCGAAAACCAAAATACTTGAAATCATTACATTCTGAAAATCATAACATTTCGAAATCATACATTTTAAAGTCATGGAACATTTCTTTAATTCTTTTAATTTTACAAATTTATTCAACTAAACCTAAATTTAAAATTTCCTATTTAATTCAATTCAAACCATCAATCCAAAGCTTTAAATATACCATATTTAAAAAATAAATTTTATAATTTCATATATCTCAAATTTAACTTCATTATTACTTAGTTCTGAAATGTTCATTTCATAAATCCAATACCTTTTATATAAACGCAAATTACAAGTAAACCAAATATCCTTTCATACAAATATAAACTTCAAATATTCATTCATCAAAGTCAAATATCATTCCAAATTCACATTCTTTATCAAATAATGATTATACCATTCAAAACCGTTTCAAAATCATTAAAATATCAAATCCTTCAAAACCTCATTATCAAATCATTATTTGAATTCAATTTCAAATATTCAAATTTAAATATCTTTTAAAAATCAAATATTTCATTCATTTATTATTTCAAATATCATTTCAAAACACATTTCAAAATTTCATTCAAAAGTTCATTTATCTCATTACATTTCATTCCATTTAACACATAACCAAGTAAACCTTATTTAAATTCAAATTCAATTTAAATTCCTTAAAATTCAAATTCAAATATTAAATTATATTCAAAACTTATTATATTTTACAAATAATCAATTTTCAAAAGTTAAATCATTTAACACTTTAAATTATAACTCAAACAGTGCTAAAATCTATAACATTTCAAACATTGTCAAATTTAGCAACGACAGCATTTAAAAAGTGCTATCGTAGCTTATAGTTTCCAAAATAGTGTAGTTCAGGAATAACGGCATTATAAAATGTCGTAATAAATATTTTTTTATTTTAAACATAGTTAAGTACAAAACAACAGCATTTTAAAGTGCTGCCTTAAAACTACAGCATTTTAGAAATGCTATTAATAAAATTCCAGATTTTATTGTAACTTTTCAAAAACAATAAAACTTCAAAAAATTTCTGTTTAAATTTATAAATTATATTTCTAGACTTCAAAATTTCACATTTAAATAATTTTAACATATGATTTATCACAATAAAATTTAAAAATCAAATATTCAATTTAACAACTCAATTCATTTGTTGAGTCACAATTTCACTGTTTATTTACTTATTAAATTTAAACAAAAAATTAACGTTTTACTTCAAATATCATTTTAAAACTTTAAATTTAATTTCCATTATTAACTGACATTTGAAAAATAAAAATTAAATTTTAAAGTCAAAAATCACATTTACTTCGAATTTACGTACTTAGATTCATAAATTCAAAACTTAATATTTAGCTTTCTTAAAACCATAAAATATATATTTTTAAATCAAATTTCATACTTTTAAAAAATACATATCTTAGAAAAATCGTTTAAAAATATACCATGGAGTCTGTATATAATTTTCTAACCTAGTCCAAGTGATACGGATATATGTCATTTCAATCCGCAATTTAAAAAGAAAACAAGGGTTCTATCATTTCAAACCCGCAATCCTAAGTAAATATAAATAAATAAAAATCGGTCAGGCCTATCATTTCAGCCCATAACGATTTTTCCCTATTCTAATGTCCGTTCGGGTATGTATCATTTCAACCTATAGTGATTCTATTCTAACATGGAACATGCAGTGTGAATATATACATAAACAATATAAACAATGTCAATGTCACAATATAATGTCATATGTCAGATGTCAGGTGATAATTATCAAAGTTAACATAGTGATAACATGGCATAACATATCATATAATCATCATTAACTTGCCTAACATTTTTAATTTACTAAACATTTGTCATCGATTCACTAATTCATAAGTAAACATGTCAGAGTGAGAAAGACTCACCTTTTCAAGCTAGAGTTAGCAAATCAAACAACACAAATGAATTGCAAAATGCACAATAGCACGACACAGCACGATTATGGATTCAATTGATTGGAGAGAGCCAAGATATGATCTTGTAATAACCAATTAACACAAACAATATAACATATGAATATACAACCAAAACAATATAAAAACAATTGGAAATTGAAGTTAACAAAGGACAAAATGCTTTGACCTTTCTTTAACCATTGAAGAGCTCGACCAAGTGGACATTATGCTCGACTAAGATCATGCTATAGCTCGGGTTTGTGTCAATATTGCACGACAACAAGTGGAGATGATGGTGTAGTGGTGATAACATGAAGCATACATAAGAAAAAGGCAAAATAGGTGAAGTTTTGGCGCATTTTGGCTCGGCTATGACCACATGTAGGCTCGGCCATGGGGTCTTCATGTCAGGTCAGATCTGGATAGTAGTGAAAGGTGCGGCCATAGGTGAAGTAGATGATGGTGGTGGTGGCTAAGGGGTGGCAGTGGCAATATATGATGGGTAGGGTGAAGTATTGGCTTGGCTAGCATGGTTTTGGTGGAGTTTGTGCAAAGCTTATGTGGTGATGGCTTCTTCATCCAATGGTCATGTCCAGATCGGGACAAGGGGAAGGTGATGGTGTTGACATAGCTAGTGATGGTGGAGAGGATGTTGGTGAAGGTAGTGGAGGCTAGCAGAGCAAAGCTTGCAAAGATCAAAGGCAAAATCAAAGAAAAAGTAGAGATAAGATGAGAAATAGAAGCCATTACCAAAAGTTTTCTCAAAAATAAAATGGCCGTGAGTATTTTGAAGGTGAGAAAGAAATTTTCACATGAAAAATTAAGAGGGAACACATGGCAATGCAAAGGAATGGTCGGTCAAAAAAATGAAAGGTTAAAAGTAGGTGTAAAGCCAAAGGTAAGTGAAAAGTCACATGCAAATGAAAGGGTTTTATCCTTTGGAATTTCCATTTCCTTTTAATCAAAATAAACAAAGTTAAATCAGTAAATAAAATAAAAAGCTGAACAAAATAAATGAAAAAGAAAATAAAAATATAATTTAAGGAAAAGTAAAAAATTATTAAGAAAATAGCTAATATATTGAAACAAACGTTTAAAAATATAAACAATGTACGTTAAACATTTAAAATTACAATAACACTTTTAAAAAAAAATTAAAAATAAAATAAATACATAACATGTCAAATTACACATATTAGAACATGTTTTGACAAATAAAAATATTATCCATATAAATTAAAATAAACAATTTTGTTAAATAAATCAATTTGCACACAATATTGTACAAAGCATAACTTTCATAATATAAATCGGATTTCAACGAAACAAAAAGCAGTATTCTTGAAATTTTATTTACTTTCATAATATAAGATAAAATTAAAATTTTCGAATATCTAAATTTTAAATTTAAAAGTCAAAGTTTGACCATATTGAGCAAAATTCACATTTTTGGAAAATATCTTATTTATTCACGTTTGAAATACTAATTCACATAAAAATTAAATTTATTATTAAAATAACAAAAATTATTCATTTAAAAAAATAAAGTTTTTGAATCAGGAATTTAAACTAAAAAAATTTAAAATATACAATTAAAATAATCCCAAAATACAGGGTTGTTACACTCTCCCCCACTCAAAATTTTTCGTCCCCGAAAAGGAATGAGGCATGGGAAACGTAGAAAAAGATAGAATGATATAGGATTAAGATAAGATGACAAGAAGATTGAAAATTATACCTGATAACTGTTGTTATAGGTAAGTTTAACAAGGTGGAGTTGATCTTCCCAAGATCCTCCAAAATCAAGAACACAAGCATGAAAAAGATCCTCTAGAATCTGATTCACCCTTTCCGCTTGACCGACGGTCTGCGGATGGCAAGTAGTGCTCAGATTCAAAAATGAGTACCAAAGATTATCAAAGATTATAGAAAGATTTCTAAACAGACTAGTATAAGCAATAACCTCCCCATTATGTAGCAAGATAAGAGAAATAAGGACAACCAAAAGATAGTTTGAAAAAAAAAATAAGATAATAAATTTGAAACCATGAAAATTTCAATTAAAATTGAAAATTAATCTTTATATAAGTTTAATAAATCTTAACCATCTCTAATTTCATTATCTTATCATCCAATTATCTTAAATTAACATTCTCTAAAATCATGGATTTGAGAAAAGAAATCATTTATTATACTCATAATGTACACAATAAATAAATTCTTCTTTATTCCTAATTAAAATTAAATTTATTCCTCTCAATATATTTTATCGCCTACGTTAAAATGTTTACTTATTATAACTGCTTTAATTTATTCTTAGTTCCTTTAACATCATTTTATATTGTAAATTATTCCATTACCTTTTTTTCTATTTACCTCTATTAATTTTTTAATAACTAAAAGTTAAGTGTATAACATTTATTATAACCACTCAAATTTTATTTATAAAATCCTTTTTATATTGTATACTATCAAATTACATATTTAACTTCTGAAAAATTTAGGTAAGTTATATTGAAATGAAATTGGGTATTATACAAATAAAACTTTCAATTCAATTATTTCAAGCTTGAATATTTATCCAAATCTTGAAATTATTCTTAAAAATTATCTTTCAAAATAAAATTTAGGAATTAAGTTTTCGATAAATTCCAAACTATTTAGAGATAAATAAATTCACATATAATATATTTATGTCCATTCAAATTTAAATCATATATCAGCGTATGTTATAAATCCAGTCTAATTTTATAAATTCAAATCAATTAAACCTCTCAAAACAAAAATGTAGCAAGACCTACAGAATGGTCTCTTCCCTTCGAAACTCGAAAATGTATGTCGATGATGCTATAGTCATCACCGAAGTTATTTTCCAGTGACAAAAGGAAGAGAACTAACTTTAAACTTTAAAAAAATTTTGGAAACAAATTTCTATTAGAAAATACTTTAAATAATATATCCTCTAAAACTTTAAACACAAGGTTTGAAATCCATCAGAAATGAAATTCTCAAATTCTTGTTTAAAATTCATTTTAAATTTCCAAATAAATTTATAACCATGTTTATAGTTCAATTATTTATATATGAAATAAGAGATAATGATATATAAAAATCAATTATTATTTCTTAACAACCAATTCAATAAAATCTAGAAAATGATTTGTAATATAGTTACTAAATTTATTTCATTACTAAATTTGAAAAAAAAACATATTGTGTCAGTTTGCTCTATTCAAGTGTTTTGGAAATCCTATCGATAGCGTTGATCGGACGAATCGATCGAAAACCCAAATCAACATCAACAACTCAAACAACACAATGTATGAAACATTTCAAACATTAGTTTACAAATACACTTCAAGAATGATTTGAAGATAAGTTAGAAACAAAGATGAGATGATTAAATAACAGAGTAAGAAAATGGATAAGCTTATATAAATCGCTGGTAACCTTAACCGGGTCAACCGTGACATAAAGAATAAGATCGATGTGAATTTCTAGGGTAAATCAATATTCGGTCTCTAGAGATAGAATTTGGAATTATAAGAGATACTAGCAACTAAACCGAGGATATAAAATCTTTGGTGAATCGATGTTGTTGTAATGGAGTTTTACCCCTTTACAAATCAATTTGAGATTGGCAGGACTGCCGACTCATTATAAAGATTATTCGAAGTGGAGTTATAGGATGCTCCAAAATCAAAAGAAGTCAAGTAGTGTGGGACACGAATGGATTTTGGAACCGTAGGGAACGTTCCAAAATTCAAAGGAATCGAGCCAAGAAGGAAGGAATTCAAACTCGAATGTAAGTGATTCTATTAATACATTTACCATGCATGCTGAGTTTTTCCTAGAGGCACCAAAGCTCTAATACCAAATGCAACGACCCGATATTTTCAACCATTCGCATCTGCACTTGTCGGACTTAAATTGCTCAAAATACCGCATTGTAAATAAATTTGGCAAATCTCAAAATATACAGTAAATAAGTAATCGCAGACACAGAGTAAATAATAATGCAACGAAATTGAAAGAGATAGTAATTCATGAAGCTACTATATAAAATAAGATACATCAGAGTTAAACAAGATACAACAGAAGAATAACAAGATACATCAGGTACAAATCAGAAACGTCACTGAAATCACTGGATACAGAAAGCAAAATAGATGGATGGATCTTTAAGCAAAGCCCTAACCCTGAAGGTGAGTTTTGAATGCTGAATCACTCAGTCTGACTCGAGCATAAAGAGAAACACAAAACACTCGAGTCGGGACATAAATACTTATGGACTGTAAATCAACTCAAGTGAACAGTAACGAAAATGCATTAGTAACTTTAAGGATGCTAGGATCGCCCATCCTTTAAGGATTCGTTAAACTATTTACTATGTAGTAATATTGCGATATTTAATCATGTCTACAGTAAAATAAACATACTTTCAAATAGCGTTAAGGAGTTACCCATATAGCCCTTAACACATAATAGTGCCAGTAGTCTATACAGTATCTACATATCTCCTGATCGGAGACTATGAGAAGATACTCCATCGGTATGATACAAATAGAAACTCGTAGTAAGGCTCGCTATAGTAGGTGACATGGCACACGAGGCAATGCCAGGGTAGATATACCAATTACGCACACGGGCCGGTGGTAACGTAGTAGCCACATACGCCCACCTCGGAACACGCTCCCATATCAAAATCGAAGGATGGCCATCAAATTAACCACAAGTAAGAGTATAGTATCGAAGAAGTGCGTCCGACCAGAGCAGCTACCCCTTTTGGCCCGAGATCGCCCCTGTTTTACCCACCTTATGCCAACTCACGGGAGTTGGGTCCACGTAATATACCTCAAGGATGTCACCACCATCCTATTTCATTTGGTAATCTCCACCGCGTACACGGTTGTTAAAGTGGTTTTTGGAGTTGGCAGAGAGTATGACAACTTCTGATTCCGGTCTTTTTAACAACCAAACATTATTATAACACCGTGGTCATTTAAAATAGTTTATGCTTCCAGATCAAATCATTTCATTTCAAACTATATTCCTTTCAAAATGGTTTATACTTCGAAAACCAAAACCATTTTTATTTCCAAACTACATTAAAATCAAAAGTAGTATCATTTCCATAACATATATTCACCTTTCAAAAATCATAATACTTTCGAAGTTATAACTCTTTCAAAAACCAAAATACTTGACATCATTACACTCTGAAAATCATAACGTTTCAAAATCATACATTTTGAAATCATGGAACATTTATTTAATTCTTTGCATTTTACAAATTTATTCAACTAAACCTAAATTTCAAATTTCAAACTTCCAATTTAATTCAATTCAAACCATCAATCCAAAGCTTTAAATATACCATATTTCAAAACTAAATTTTATAATTTCATATATCTCAAATTTAACTTCATTATTACTTAGTTTTGAAATGTTCATTTCATAAATCCAATATGTTTTATATAAACTCAAATTACAATTAAACCAAATATCCTTTCATACAAATATAAACTTCAAATATTCATTTATCAAAATCAAATATCATTCCAAATTCACATTCTTTATCAAATAAAGATTATATCATTCAAAAACATTTCAAAATCATTGAAATATCATATCCTTCAAAACCTCATTATCAAATCATTATTTGAATTCAATTTCAAATATTCAAATTTAAATATCATTTAAAAATCAAATATGTCATTCATTTATTATTTCAAATATCATTTCAAAACACATTTTAAAATTTCATTCAAAAGTTCATTTATCTCATTACATTTCATTCCATTTAACACATAACCAAGTAAACCTTATTTAAATTCAAATTCAATTTAAATTCCTTAAAATTCAAATTTAAATATTAAATTATATTCAAAACTTCTTAAATTTCAAAAATAATCAATTTCTAAAATTTAAATCATTTAACACTTTAAATTATAACTCAAATAGTGTTAAAATCTATAACATTTCAAACACTGTCAAATTTAGCAACGACGGCATTTAAAAAGTGCTATCGTAGCTTATAGTTTCCAAAATAGTTTAGTTCAAGAATAATGGCATAATAAAATGCCGTAATACATATTTAGTTATTTTAAACATAGTTAAGTTCAAAACAACAACATTTTAAAGTGCTGTAATAAAACTACAGCATTTTAGAAATGCTATTAATAAAATTTCAGATTTTATTATAACTTTTCAAAAACAATAAAACTTCAAAATTTTCTATTTAAATTTATAAATTATATTTATAGACTTCAAAATTTCATATTTAAATAATTTTAACATATGATTTATCACAATAAAATTTAAAAATCAAATATTCAATTTAACAACTCAATTCATTTGTTAAGTCACAATTTCACGGTTTATTTACTTATTAAATTTAAACAAAAACTTACCATCTTACTTCAAATATCAATTTAAAACTTTAAATTTAATTTCCATTATTAACTTATATTTTAAAAATAAAAATTAAATTTTAAAGTTAAAAATCACATTTACTTCAAATTTACGTACTTAGATTCACAAATTCAAAACTTAATTTCTTAAAACCATAAAATATATATTTTTAAATCAAATTTCATACTTTTAAAAATACATATCTTAGAAAAATCATTTAAAAATATACCACGGGTTCTGTATATTAATTTCTAACCTAGGTCAAGTGATACAGATATATATCATTTGAATCTGTAATTTAAAAAGAAAACCCGGGTTCTATCATTTCAAACCTGCAATCCCAAATAAATAAAAATAAATAAAAATCGCTCAGGCCTATCATTTCATCCCATAACAATTTTTCCCTATTCTAATGTCCGTTTGGGTATGTATCATTTCAACCCATAGTGATTCTATTCTAACGGGGAACATGCAGTGTGAATATATACATAAACAATATAAACAATGTCAATGTTACAATATAATGTCATATGTCAGATGTCAGGTGATAATTATCAAAATTAACATAGTGATAACATGGCGTAACATATCATATAATCATCATTAACTTACCTAACATTTTTAATTTACTAAACACTTATCGTCAATTCACTAATTCATAAGTAAACATGTCAGAGTGAGAAAGACTCACCTTTTCAAGCTGGAGTTAGCAAATCAAACAACACAAATGAATTCCAAAAAGCACGATAACATGACAAAGCACGACTATGGATTCAAGTTATTGGAGAGAGCCAAGATATGATCTCTTGTAAACAACCAATTAACACAAACAATATAAAATATGAATATACAACCAATACAATATAGAAACAATTGGAAATTGAAATTAACAAAGGACAAAATGCTTTGACCTTTCTTTAACCATTCAAGAGCTCGACCAAGTAGACATTATGCTCAGCTAAGATCATGCTATAGCTCGGGTTTGGGTCAATATTGCAGGGCAACAAGTGGAGAAGGTGTAGTGGTGATAACATGAAGCATACATAAGAAAAAGGCAAAATAAGTGAAGTTTTTATGCATTTTGGCTCGGCTATGACCACATATAGGCTCGGCCATACGGTCTTCATGTCAGGTCAGATCTGGTCAGTAGTGAAAGGTGTGGCCAGAGGTGAAGTAGATTGTAACGGCACATAAATTTTCAATGATTTAATTTTGCTAAATTGGTAAAGTTTGGTAATTTAATATTGAAAGAATGGATTAGTGTTATGAAACTAAGGGTAGCATTTGTGTAAGCAATAAACTTATAAATGAAATAAAAAGTTAATGGTATCAATTATTTTGTTTTACATATTTATTTAGTCTATTAAATAGAATTGGAAATCAAATTTTGCAATTTAATGAGATTAGTTACTATGTTAGCCGATATTAGACGAAATTGGGAATTTTTAGCGCACTAAGATATACATTATGATAATTATACCATAAGATGAAATTGATAGAATAATAAATGAAAAGCAAATTAAATTGAATTATTTGTAAAGAATTAACTTACAAATATTACAAAATGTATAATGGTGATAATTGGTGTTGTTACCAATTTAACTGATCAATTTCAAATAAATGTCAACAAAATGTTACAATTATGTGGAATAAGGCCATAATCGTAGTGTGAACGTAATAAAAAGAAATAGAAATGTTAATTGTATCCATAATGTAATGATTGCATTAAAGTAAGGAGTGTAAATCAAATAAAAAAATATAAATGAATAAGTTTTGTAAAAGAGTAAACATATGTTTATTTATTTGAAATGTTTGTTAGCTGAAAGATTGATTGTAGAGATGAGTAACTATTATTTAGTGAGAAATATGTAATTACTATTTATATCCAATAATGTAAATATGTTTAAATTACTACTTTATAGGAAAAATTGTTTTAGTTCTCATTACATTCATTTGGTCCATTTTGAAACTTAATCAACCGAAATGAATGTAATTGAAAATTTCTAATTAATAGGAGAGAGAATACTAATTGTAAATTAATATGTGTAATTAAAAGTAGCTTATGTTTTGTGAAAATATAAGGAAAGTTTGATTTAATAAAAAGAACATTTACATCAAATAAAATGAATGTTTCGTTTGTGAATGTAGGTTTAATTTCATTAAAATATAGAATAGAATGATTGATTTTAAAGAAAGAAATATATGTTTATTTGAACTATGTTTTAGCTTACAGATTGATTACAAGAATAGGAAAATAATATATTTCAGTAAGTTATTTATTACTCTTGTGTATAAACAATTTTTCTATTTTTTTCATGCATTTTAGTTGTCTTTTTTAAAATTTAACTTTGTAAGTGATTGCAATTAATGTAGTTCAAATGTTTTAATTAAAAGGAAAGAAAACGGTGATTGTAATTAATAGATTTAATAAAAAAGCTTGTTTTGTGTTAAACGAAAAGGGTGTTTTAACGATAATAAGAGATCATTTTGGGAAAAACAAATCAAATGTTATCATTTTTAAGGTAAGTATAAATATTTATCACGCGTAGACAAAAACTTAATTGCGTAGAATTCGAATATTACATGAGTTAATGAAGTTAATTTGGTTACGTTTCAAAAAATAATTGAATTTCAAAATCTTTTATTATTAATTGTTTCACGAACGTTTTAAAATAGTTACCTTATTATTAATACTTGATCCGTTTATTTCTCCATCTATTTAATACCTGAGCTCTTTTAGGTTGTATTTAATTCTTTCCACCTCATTTTCATGTATACAAAATTTTACATTCGTTTGCAAACTTTTCCATTCCTACATACATTTACTTATGCATTATTAATGCTTGAAGCTTTCAAATTAAAATGTGACGTTTATTTTTGTCCCTCCACCTTCATTTTCCAATTATAAATAACCTATAGCTTATTTCTGTTTGCACAAAAAATGGGCAAACACCTCCAAGTCGTATGAATTAGTTGATTTTAGGTTGTTTCTGGTGATTTGGGTGACTTACGCAAATATATAAAAAGCAGGGACTAAACTGTAAAAGACACACAGATTTATAGTGGTTCGGCCAGAACGTGCCTACTTCCACTTTATATGTTATTCTCCTTTTCTCTTCAGATTACAAGTACAAAGCTTTGATTACAAGTAACTGAAAGTTGTTTGAAAGTTCTATCCGTGCTTGAGCTCTCAAACTTGTCTGCCATTGTTGTACCCCTGCCCCTCTATTTATAGAGTGAGGTTGGGGGCGGGGGTCTTGGATGTGTATAGCTGCTGGTGGGCCTGGGCCGAAGCAATCTGGTCTGGCGATGTTGGTTCGGTATCCACTTGGTCCGGTAGTGGTTGGAGTGAGTTGGTTCGGCATGGCTTAGGTGGAGAGTTGGTTCGGTGGGACGTTGGTCCGGCAAGGAAGTGGCTTTGTCCGGTTAGGATGGTTCCGTAGTTGTTGAGGAAGTTCTGGTCCGGTTGTTGTTTGGTTCGGCAGTGGTAGGTCAAGAGATGGTTCGGAGATTGTTGGAGAAGGTTTTGGACTGGTGGTAGGTGGGTTTTGGACCGGTGATGAGGTGGTTGGCTCGGTAGTGCGTAGGAATGGGGCTGGTTCGGTGATGGGTGGTTTGGTGGGGATATCCTCGCTCTGGTTCGATGAAAACACTCCCAACATTTGCCCCCCAAAGTGGGGCACGTGATGTTTGCACGTGTCGCGCTTTGTTTTCCTGCAATTAAGATAGCTTCGTTCGGTCCTGGGTGTGCCGAACCAGTTGGTCCGGTCGATAGGTTGCGCCTATAAATAGGGGCTTCAGGTTATTGTTATCCTTTATTGTTTTGAAATAGCCGAACCAATCAGAGTACCGAATCAACCGAGTACCGAATCAGCCAAGTGCCGAATCAACCAAGCACCGAACCAGGTATGTTCTCTTTTGCCGAATGAGTTCTTATTATGGACTACCGAATGAAACCCATGGAGGATGAGTGCCGAACGAGATTGGGTGTTGAGTGCCGAATGGTCATATCCCTGAATTACCGGATGAACTCTTGAGACCCCAAATACCGAATGAGCCTTTGCATCAGCTTTACCGAATGATACTAGGACTTCTGAGCGTTTTAGATTACGAGTGAAATTTTCAGACTATATACACTTGCTTGCTTATATCCTCTGTTCTAACGATATATTTTTCCGGTGTTGCAGCTAATGTCTCACAAAGCAGAAACTCGATCAGATAAAAGGAAGTCCAAGGACAGAGAAGAGTCCTCCATAGTGCCCCCAGTTCGGGCCGAACGTCATGGGCCTTCTCCGAGATCGCTAGTAGATGGGTATGGCCCCTAGGAGCTCTTGAATTCTCCGCCCGACTGTTTTCCTAGCTCCCTCAAAGAGGAGCAGTTTGATGTTATATCCCGTTCCTTTGGGATCGATAGAGCGCGCATGCTATCGCCAGGGGAAGGAGTGATGCCGTATGACCCTCCTGAAGGCTACTTTGCTTACAGCAGATATCATTGCATGTGTGGTGCTATCCCGCCTCTCGATGCCTGGATAGTTAGCTTCATCACATATCTGAAGGTGGCCCCATTCCAGCTTCAGCCTAACTCCTACGCCATTCTGGTGAGTCTTTTCGTCATCTTTCAGAGGAGATACGTGCGTCCTCCTTCCAACCGGGAGATTCGGTATCTGTATAATCTGAGGGGCTACAAGAAGGGGTCTCCATATATCAGCTTGGAATCGGCCGTATCCTTCAAGCCCGTCCTGGACTTGTATTCGAAGTACAGCATGTTCAAGAAGGAATGGTTTTTCGTCAGGGACGACTCCATTTCTATCCGTCGCTTCACCTCCGGATGTAAGTCAAGGCTTTATTTATAATTTTCGTTCTGGTTGCAATGCTTCTACTTATGTGTTTTTATTTCTTGCTAGCGACAGGTGGTTTTGCGGTCGTGGAGAATGATCGCCTGGTTCAGACGGCAGCGGAAATAGAAGCCATTTCGGGAAGAGATAGGTCGGCTGCTTACTTGATCAGGAACGCTACACTTTTGGGGCTCAACCTGATCCTGCCACATCAGTCCATGGTCAAGCAGAGGGATACGGCGGAAGAGAGGGCTGCTCAAGCTAAAGGAGGAGCCACGGCGAAGAGTGGCAAGAGGAAGCCTTTCACAAAAACTCCAGTTGTCGGAGGTAAGAAGCTCAAGAAGTCCGACGGCCCTTCCCCTAGCACGTGCCCAATTACTCCGGGGGAGGAAGACGTGGAGGAGGATAGAGGTGAGGGGGAAGGAGGCGATGTAGGAGGAGAGGCAGAGAGTGGAGACGACAGAGAAGGTGATGGTGGTGGTGATGGCGCCGGGGCTTTGCCTCCTGGGAAAGCAGGCGAGATTCAAGAGTGGACGGATGATACATTCCGCCAAGCTTTCGAGGGGTTGGGGGAAGGGCCGGCCTTGGTGGAGAAATCGAAGAAGTCTGATAAGGCCGGGACGGGTGCCAGTCTATCTTCTGAGGGTATTTCAGCTAAGGCAACTCCGGCGGTTCAAGGTGAATTCTTAACTTTCGCAGACTCCCTTTATGATAAGGACTTGGTAATATTTTATGGCCAACTCCCGTCCTGAAATGAGATTCAGGACTTATTGCAGTATCCCATTCCCCCTCAGGGTTTGTAAAATAAGCGCGTTTTCCTACTCCTTTTAACTTAACATATTTCTCGGATCATAGTTTCATGCATGCTTGTAACACTTGGTTTTTACTCCAGGAACGGGTAAGGTGGCCAAGACATCAGATATTCGGCACCGCCTTGAACGGTACAAGCTACTCAAAGCTTCTGCCAAACCAAAGCCGTCAACTAGCCGTCCCGGAGATGTGGTTAGCTATCGCCCTCTTCTCGGAGTTATTGAAGAAGATATGCAAAAGAGGAAGAGGGGCCGATCTTTGTTTGAACCCTCACCTGGCCCTCAGGCTCCAGTCCAGCCTATCCATGATATTACTGAGGAAGATACTGAGTTTATGCCTTCCCCACATCCATCCGAAAATCCAACCGTCACCCCGATAGACCATCCTGGTTTGGTTCGCAACCCATTTGCCGGTCACCCGGATTTGGACTCGAGTTTTCAGGACATCTCTTTTGACGAGGCCACGGGTGAGCATCTTCTTCCCCGCAATCCCATGGTACGGGTGCTTGATGAGGCTAAGTCCTTAGACCTCGATTTGCTTACTACTCGGATTGTGACCATGGGGAATGAGGCCAAGGCAAACATCGATCGGGTGGCTGAAGAGACCAAGAGGCTAATGGAGCACCACGCTCGACTGGCCAAGGCTGGGGAGGAAATCGAAAGTGATAACATTCGGTTGCGGCTAAAGGTTTCTGATCAGGCCAAACAGCTTGCCGATCAGGCTATCCAGATATCCCAGCATGAAGCGGCCTCCAGACGACTAAAGAAAACCATGGAAGAGGCTAGCAAGGCTGGGTTGCGAAAAATGGAGGCTGTTTGCAAAGAGCGAATTGACATGGCCATCGCAACGGTGGAACGGGTTCGGAGAGCGGATCTTGAGCAGGTAGAGGAGTTATCTGGGAGGCTTGAGGCCGCAGAGCTTGCTCAGGCCAAGCTGAAGGAGGAGATGGAAGTGATGCGGAAGTCCCTTCAGGATGACTGCTCGAGATACCGATTGGAGAGAGATGCTGCTGTCGCACGGCTGTCGGCTTCTGAGGCCCGGATGAAAGAGTTTGAGGAGAACGAGCGGATGATGGACGAGATGCTCCAGGACATGTATTTCCGTACTTGGAGGCAGGGCAACCTGTCCTGGATGGACGATTATCCCCGGGTTATGGATAGGATATATCTCCGGGCTTTGGAGGAAGCCAAGGCTGAAGCGGATAAAGAGGGTGGCGCGGCCTTCAGAATGGATGTGGTTACCGCACAGTTCACCAAGGAGGAGAAGGCGGCGGTGAAGGAAGGCATGAGGCTACTCGCCGCCGAGGAAGTGGGTGTGCAGTTGGAGGATGACGACCAGGGAGCAGACGCTGGTAAGTCTTCCCTTTTAATCTTTTCATGATTTGATGGCTTATCTTTCGTGATTATTGATGGATTCTCTTCTGAATTGGGCAGGCGGGACCTCTGGAGTACATGCGAGGAGTTCTGACCCTACAGTTAAGTAGATCCGGATGGCGGGCAGGATAGAGGCGGAGCCCCGATGTAGTTGACTCTTTTATTTGGTCTGTTTGACATTCCTGTACATACTAGTCCAAAACATTATTGTATTTTCAGGCTGTAATTATATCGTTGCAACGAACGTCTTTATGTAACTTTATAACATAAGCAGATTCTGTTATGTTCGAATGTGGTTGTTATTTTGATATGTTGCATAAGAAATACAGCTGCGTGTTTATGCATGTGATTTAATCGTATTTGATGCTAAGTTTCTGCTCAAAATATTGTTTCATGTCTTGCAATGCCAATATGATGTGTGAATAAATTAAAGCTACATATTTGTATACAAGAGAAGATAGTACCGCCCTTCGTGTTTTAGTTGTAGAGGGTTGCTTTCAATGTTTGCGTGACTGAGTATGGAATGTAGTTGAGTGTTCCGTCATCCGGATGTGAGTTCATATTTCCACAAGCGAGAGTTCCCCTATTTTTTGACCTGTACTTTAGGGATTGTTATATAGGATAGGAGAAAACCTTTTGAATGAAATGGAAATATGAGAAACAGTAAAACTTCCAATCACGGAAGGCCGTCGATATGCTTAAGTTCGTGGCAAACGGGTTTTGTATTCACTTTCCCTAGCTGTGGGACTTGGAGACATTTGTCACCCATCTTACGCCTCCGCGGGGAGTTTATCTTTTTTACCACAGCTGCACTTAAGACATATCGGAGCCGAGATCGCGCACAGTAACTACCCGAGCCATTATGGCCCGTAATCGTGGGTATTATTCGATTTACTGTGGCCGGCTAGCGTGGGTGCCAATCGTCAACCGTGAACTACGCCTGGCTGGCCACACCTTATGTTGGGGCTTAAAGTAGGTTCACAGTTGCCGGCGAGCCGAACGCCGTAATGAGCTGCCATCGGCTATAGTCGGCCTTCTTGATGGCTTATAATCGGCACATTACAGTTGGCTTTAAGGGCAGTCGCGAGCAACGAGTCAACCCGCAGTAGAGGGATGCTGGAGCAAAAGTGTCCCATTGGCGAGTGCATAGAATCGTATAGTACCTGTTAGGTCCTGTCCAGGTGAGGTTGTGCCGCGAGGTGTCCATAATGGAAATGTCGTTATACATGATTTTGTTCAACAGAAAAGGATAAAGCTTATCAAGCAGCCAAGATATAAAGGAACAAGTTAAAAAGAGACATGATTTTTAAAGTGATTCGGCACGAAAATGCCTACGTCCACTGATTCTCTTTGTTAATTCACTTCATATGGGCAGTACAAGTTAAGAAAAGTATCGACGAAGGTGTTGGATGTTCCATGTCCTCTGGAACACCTCTCCGTCCACTGTTGACAAAATATAAGCTCCGTTGTGGAGATCTTTATGAATTACATAGGGTCCGTCCCAGGTTGGATCTAGCGCTCAAGGGCGCGGGAAGATCCGTTTGAGGACAAGATCTCCTTCTCGTAAGCTGCGGTGCTTGACTTTGGAGTTGTATTGTGCTGCCACTTTTTGCTTGTGAGCTGCCGCTTTAAGTGCTGCATCATTTCTTCTTTCTTCAATTAGATCCAAAGACATGTGTAGGAGTTCTTCATTCTCTTCTGGGTTGTAGTGGATGCTACGGTGGGAAGGCACTACAGTTTCAACTGGGAGCATGGCCTCCGATCCGTATGCCAAAGAGAAAGGAGTATGCCCTATTGATGTTCTGTAAGATGTGCGGTAGGCCCAAAGTGCCGTAGGAAGTTCATCCACCCAAGCGCCTTTTGACTTTTCAAGTTTCTTCTTGACTAGAGTTTTGAGAATTTTGTTGACAGCTTCGACTTGTCCGGGGTAAGCTACAGATGAGAAGCTTTTATGAATTTCGTGCTCTTGGCACCAGTCGGTGAACTCTTCGCTGTCAAATTGAAGTCCGTTGTCCGATATGATTTTGAGTGGAACCCCGTACCTACATAAAACATTTTTGATCGAGAAGTTAATAACTTTTTCCGAAGATATTTTATTTAGAGGTTCCGCTTCCACCCATTTGGTGAAATAGTCGACTGCCACTATGGCATATTTGGCTCCGCCTCGGCCCATTCGCAGTTCGCCAATCAAGTCAATTCCCCATACTGCAAAGGGCCAAGGGCTGGTCATTTGAGTAATCTCATTTGTTGGTAGTCGAGGAATCTTAGCAAATTTCTGACATCTGTTGCATTTCTTGATGAAGTCGAAGGTGTCTTTGTTTAAAGTGGGCCAGTAGTACCCGTATCGGAGTGTTTTCTTGGCTAGAGTCTCCCTCCGGTGTGATCTCCGCAAATTCCTTGATGGATGTTGGACAAGACTTCCCTGGCTTCCCTTCCAGCGATACACCTTAATAGGGGGTTAGAGAAGCCGCGCTGATAGAGGATGCCTTCTTGTAATGTGTAGCGGGAAGCTTTCCTTAAGATTTTCTTAGCTTCGTTACGCTCGTCGGGCAGTGTGCCATCTTGTAAATATTTCCGGATGGGAGTCATCCAAGTTTCCTCTTCGATTGCAGCTATCATATTCGTTGGTTCGTAACTCGGGGCTAGTTGCTTTGAAATGGTTATTGTTCGGAAAGCGGTGCCATCCTTCATACTAGCTTTCTTTGCTAGTTCGTCGGCCTCCTGATTCTCTTCTCGAGGAATGTGTTTGATTAAATAGTGATCCAACTGATTGGGCAGCAGCTCGGTCTTCTTTAGATATGCTGTGAGTCGTTCTCCTCGAGTCTGGAATTCTCCCAGTATTTGATTTACAATAAGTTGAGAATCACTATGGAGACATAAAGAACCGACTCCAATCTCCAGGGCAAGTTCTAATCCGGCTATCACTGCTTCGTATTCTGCGTCATTGTTGGTGGCAGCGAATTCCAGCCTTAGGGCGTAGTGCAGCTTCCTTCCCCTGGGGGTGATTATCACAACACCTGCCCCCGAGCCTTGTTCATTTGATGCTCCATCTACGAAGAGATTCCACTTGATATCTTCTACTATTTCAGATTGCTCCTTACCTTCGTTAGTAGTGAATTCGGCAATGAAATCAGCTATGGCTTGCCCCTTGATAGCGGTGCGAGGATGGTAGGTGATATCATATTGACTCAGTTCAATGCACCACTTAAGTAGTCGTCCAGAAGTGTCGGGCGATGGAGTACTTGCCTTAACGGTTGATCGGCTAAAACACTGATGGAATGAGATTGGAAATAGTGTCACAGTTTCCGTGACGTGATTAGCAAACAGTATGCTAGCTTTTCAAGTTTAGGGTATCTTGCTTCTGCCCCTGTAAATCTCTTGCTTATAAAGTATACGGGCCGCTGCGCGCAGTCGTCTTCTCTCACCAAAGCGGCGCTTAAAGCATGGGACGATAAAGCAAGGTATAGGTATAGTTCCTCGCCTTCATTCGGAGTTGAGAGTACTGGTGGTCACTGGAGGTGTTCGATTAAGTTAAGGAAGGCCGTCGAGCATTCGTCGGTCCGTTCGAACTTTCCTTTGTCTTTCTTTAGAGCTTCAAAGAAAGGGATGCATTTGTCGGTTGCTTTAGAGATGAACCTGCTTAGGGCGGCCACTTTTCCGTTTAGGCTTTGCATCTCTCTTCGAGTGGATGGTATCTTGATATCTTGCAAAGCTCCAACTTGTTCGGGGTTCTCTTCAATCCCCCTGGCATGGACGATGAATCCCAAAAACTTTCCCGACGATACTCCGAAGGAGCACTTTAGAGGGTTCAGCTTCATTCCATATAGGCGAAGTACTTGAAACATCTTGTCCAGGTGGTTTATATGATCGTTGGCTTTCCTTGATTTTACCAGCATGTCATCCACATAAACTTCCATAGTTCGTCCTATTAGTTCTGCAAACATCTTGTTGACGAGGCGCTGATAAGTAGCTCTGGCGTTTTTAAGTCCAAAAGGCATTACTCTGTAGCAGTACAATCCCCGGTCAGTGATGAAACTTGTGTGGTCTTGATCGGGGGCGTGCATAGGGATCTGGTTATATCCTGAGTATGCATCCATAAAGGATAAGAGTTCGTGTCCGGCTGTGCTGTCCACGAGCTGATCGATTCGGGGGAGTGGGAAGCAATCCTTCGGACAAGCGTCATTTAAGTTGGAGAAGTCGATGCATGTTCGCCACTTCCCATTAGCCTTTTTTACTAGTACCAGGTTGGCGATCCATTCTGGGTAGATGGCTTCCCGGATGTAGTTATTGGCAAGTAGGTTCTTTACTTCTTCCTCGAGGGCTGCTGATCGTTCTGCCCCCATGCTTCTCTTTTTCTGCTTTACTGGCACCTTGGTGGGATCGATGTTCAGCACGTGGAATGCTATGTCTGGGGAGATTCCTGTCATGTCGGCGTGCGTCCATGCAAATACATCCATGTTGTGGCGAAGAAAATCAATGAGTTGATCCTTTAGTTCTTCTTTTTGTTGAGATTCGATTTTCAATAGTCTACTTGGGTCATGTTTGTCTACAGCTACGAATTCCATATCCTCTGCAGGCTCGGCGGTGGCCTTCTCCTCTTTGTCCCTGGGGTCTAACTCATTGAAAGGATCACTGGTATATCGAAGAGGAGGGGCTTTCTTTAGTTGCTATGCTTCCAAGTTTTTCATGCAGAGAGTAGTCTCTGCATTTTTTCCTTTATCCTTTTTACGGTTATTGCGAAGTTCAGTTACATAGCAGTCTCGAGCAGCGTCTTGATCTCCCTCCATTTCTCCTATTCCGTTATCTGTTGGAAATTTCATCTTCAGGCACCATGGGGCTAGGACAATTTGGAAGTCGGACAAGGCTGGTCTTCCCACAAAGGCGTTGTAGGCCGAATGGTTCTCTATTAGTACAAACGTTTGTTTTCGCACAGCGGAGCGGGGATGACTTCCTATTTCGACAAAGAGATCCAGTTGCCCGAGAGGCATCTTCGCATCTCCAGTGAAACCATGTAGTGGTTTTTTGCAGGGAGACACATCCTTCATTGACAGCTTCATTTTGTCGAAAGAATGCTTGAATAGGATATTTACCGAGCTTCCAGTGTCTACAAAAATTCGGAAAACTTTGGCTGGACCGAACCAGGCAGAGATGACCATAGGATCCATGTGTGGGTACTGTCTTCCCTCTAGATCACGCCTATTGAATGTGATGTCGTCATTCTCTTTCCGTTTCGGGTGGCGTTCTTCCATAACAGAGTTAACGTAGCCTTCATCGTTTCTAAGTGACTTACCGCATCTTTCCATCTCTGCCCAGCTTCTGTCGGCGATGTGTGGTCCTCCTGATATGGTATGGACCACTATCTTCTCTTGACTAGAGCCGCTGGTGTTGCGATTTCCTCCGCCCACTTCTGGGAGGGGTAGCCCAGGATTCTCATTGGCAGGAGTCGAAGTCCTGTTCTGGCTTTTTACATAGCGTTCCAGTCTCTTCCTTCTGATGTGTTATTCAATCAAGTCCCAGAGATGGTGGCATTCATTGGTGTCATGTCCATGGGATTCGTGGAAGCGGCAGAACTTTCCAGACTTGAGTGCGTTATCTGACTCCTTCTTGTGTGGGGGGCGCTTGTATCTAACTTCGTCATGAGTGGCTAGGAAGATGTTTTCGATCGTTTCATTCAAAGGAGTGTAAGAGCCAAATCTTGGTCCAGGTCGATAGAAGCGCTTTTCTCCCTTCTTGCCCCTAGCATTGTCTCTAGAGTCATTTCTCCGAACATCCTTTGCTGCAGCGAGAACCCTGTCTGTAGCTGTCTTAGCCTGTTGCCCTGACTGCCTCTCAGTGGCAACGTCTTCAAGTCTCATATACTTTCCAGCTTCATGGAAGAAATCAGGTAAAGTAGTTGGCTTTTCCTTGGTTAGTCTTCTAGCAAATTTAGTATCCGAATGTACACCACTACAGAGAGCCATTAGGATAAGTTTCTCATCGGCATCTTGGACTGCGGCCGCCGCGGCGTTGAATCGGGTTAGATATTGTTGCACTGTCTCTCCGGGTTTCTGTTTGATATTAGATAAGGAATAAGCGTCCTTGGGTTGTTCCACATGAATGCGAAACTGGCTGATGAACTTTTCTTTCAACATTTCCCATGAGCTGATCGACCCTTGGGGAAGGTGGCAGAACCAGGAGGTAGCTAGATCTGCCAAGAAAAGTGGGAAGCATTTACACAATACTCCCTCCGTTGCTCCGCTCATGAGCATATGCTGGGTGTATCTCTGCAAGTGTACTATGGGGTCAGAGGTTCCCTTGTAAGGTTCCATTGTTGGCATTTTCCATTCCCGAAGGGTGATGGCGGTTTCGATATTGCGGGTGAAGGGGCTGGTTACCCTAGCACCTATCCCCCGATCCCTTTTCTCCCGTTGGACGCACTCTCTGAACAATCGCACCATCCTTTCATCAGAACTTGGAGCGGATAGAAATGAGTTTGGTTCTTCCCTGCGGGACTGATTCCGTCCAGACGACTTGTAGGGATGGTATCGTCTGTCACTCCTAACATTCTCTAATGGCTGCCTCTGGTCTTCTGGGGGCATGCTGGGGTCAGCCACAGTTGGCCCTTGCCTTGATCTTCCCCTGCTGGGTTCTGTTCTTAGCACTTCCTCGGGTTCAACTTCGGGCCGGACTCCAGCTCGGCCCCGTCTACCGGTGTTTTCATGGTTAGGTAGCATGACAGGCTCATCTACATCTGACCCCTACCTGGCACCTCCCCCGTTGGGTTTGGTTCCAAGTGTTTCCTTGGGTCGAAATTCGGGCTGAGTCCGGGCTGCTCCTACCATGGTTGTTTCTGTTGTTAGCCTCTTCGAAGAAGAAAGACCTTTGTCGCTTCCCAGATCCTCCAGACCGGGACTCACCCCATGATTCAGTGTTGCGGTTGGATTCTTCAGCATCCCTTAAGCATGACATGAGTTGGTCCACCAAGGCTTCTTGTTGAGATGCGAAGCGGTTAGTTACTTCAGCCACAACCTTGTCCAGATCCGCCCTTGTAATTTGTTGTTCCGTAGCAGGGGCTGTCGGATTTGCCTGATTTAAATTTTCTGTTAGAACTGGACGATTGTCTTGGTCTCTGATCACTGGATCTGGGATACTGCCAGTTGCGATGTCATTTCCTTTGTTAGCATCTTTCTTCCGTCCGGGAGGCATGTTTTCCAAGCAATGAACGATGTTGATAGAAAAAGGGTTGGGTGGGAGAAGCTGAAGCTTCGAGCTCCTGCTCTCGGTGAAAGCACCAAAAATGTTTGCACAAAAAATGGGCAAACACCTCCAAGTCGTATGAATTAGTTGATTTTAGGTTGTTTCTGGTGATTTGGGTGACTTACGCAAATATATAAAAAGCAGGGACTAAACTGTAAAAGACACACAGATTTATAGTGGTTCGGCCAGAACGTACCTACGTCCACTTTATATGTTATTCTCCTTTTCTCTTCAGATTACAAGTACAAAGCTTTGATTACAAGTAACTGAAAGTTGTTTGAAAGTTCTATCCGTGCTTGAGCTCTCAAACTTGTCTGCTATTGTTGTACCCCCGCCCCTCTATTTATAGTGTGAGGTTGGGGGCAGGGGTCTTGGATGTGTATAGCTGCTGGTGGGCCTGGGCCGAAGCAATCTGGTCTGGCGATGTTGGTTCGGTATCCACTTGGTCCGGTAGTGGTTGGAGTGAGTTGGTTCGGCATGGCTTGGGTGGAGAGTTGGTTCGGTGGGACGTTGGTCCGGTAGGGAAGTGGCTTGGTCCGGTTAGGATGGTTCGGTAGTTGTTGAGGAAGTTCTGGTCCGGTAGTTGTTTGGTTCGGCAGTGGTAGGTCAGGAGATGGTTCGGTGGTTGTTGGAGAAGGTTTTGGACCGGTGGTAGGTGGGTTTTGGACCGGTGATGAGGTGGTTGGCTCGGTAGTGCGTAGGAATAGGGCTGGTTCGGTGATGGGTGGTTTGGTAGGGATATCCTCGCTCTGGTTCGATGAAAACACGCCCAACAATTTCTTCTTTTACATTTTCTTTCTCTTGACACCTCATATTCAAAAAGCTCTTATTCGTGCAAATCCAAAAGCTTTCTTTTATAAAACATGATTTTTTTTCATTTTTCTTACAATTCCTATCCTCGTCTTAGTTGTTCTTAAATCTTTTTTTGAAGCCTCATCTTGAGAAAAATGTAAGTATTAAATTTCGTTTATTTTTTTTTTATGCATAATAATTTTTACTTCAACGATATTTCTTATAACATGAATATCTTTTCCATATAAACTTTAATTCACTTGCGATTTCTTCTGTTGGATTCATATTTAAATTCTGGACAACGTGAAATGGATTTAGTTGAATTTGGAGAATGTTGGGTTTTGCGCTTCTATTTGGATTTTATGGGCTAAAATCAAAGGTGGGTGTTTTAACCCACTCACAACTTCTAAAATTTCTTATGTTTGCTAAATTAATTTATGTTGTGATTATGAATTTATTTATGAATGTTTGTATATTTTTAATCATCATCTCAGTTAATTGCATTTATTTTAAATTAAATCGTTATTTAATTTATTATTGAACATAACTGCCAGTTAATTACCTGTTAAATATTATCAGTTATATATTGATATTGATTGATTGTTTTGGATGATGATTGTGATGGATGTATGATTTTATGATGGATGAATGGATGTTTTATTTATATCATCATAATCCGCAAGTTGTTACGCATTTATTTTGATTCGGGATTACGGTTTGAAATGATATACAACCGCATTTTTATTTTAAATTGCGTGAAATGATAAATATCCGTATCACTTGACCATAGGATAGAAAGTCATATACAGGCACCGCAGTATATATATAAAATTATTTTGAAATGATTTTCTATGGTTTTGGAAAGAAATATACGGTTTAATAAATATTAATTTTTGATGTTATATAAATATTATTTTATGTACATAGTTAAATTCTTGAATTTAAGCTATGTATAAAATTGATTAATAAAAAATGAGTTTAATAATAAAGTTTGATTTCTTTTATATAAAATGGTTAAGTATCTATTTAAATTCTATTGTATATAGAGTTTATAATGACTCAAATAAAATTAAGGTTGGAAGATAAATGTGAATTTGATTTGAATTAAAGTATTTAAGAATTATCCTCGAAAATTTTGATTTGAAATGAAAATAAATTGAGATTTAAAGGGTATGATTTTATAACTTGATTTTGTTTAGAGGATTTAAATGAATATCAAATTGATTTAAATGAATATTATCAAGTTAATTTAATTAAAAGAATATCCAGTTATTTGAAGTCTGAAGGTTTTACTAAAATGATATTTGATTTGTTTAGTAAACATTTCAAATCCAAATAATAGTAGTTGAAATTGATGTATATGAAATTATCAAAGAATAAGTTTTGAAATGGTGGGATAATTAAAGCTTTGAAATACATGGAAATTATATTGGTTAATTTGGGAATTTAAAATCCATATTGGAATTTATGTGTGAAGGTGAAGAAGCTATTTTACTATATAAAGTAATTTAGTATTTAAACCATTTGACTGGTGTAGTATATTTCAAAGTTATAAATTTCAAAGTATTATGTTTTGGAAGGATTATAGTTTAAGTCTTTGGTTTCGAAATTTTTATAGCTTTGAATACTATGATTTTAAAAAGGATATCATATTGATTTGGTTTCAAAACGAAAATGATATCTTATTTATATGGTTTTGAAATAAATATTATACCCTGGTTTTGAAGTATAAACTATTTTAAAGTGACTGCCATGTTATAATAACGTTTCGTTGTTAAAGAGACCGGGATCGGAAGTTGTCATACTCTCTGGCAACTCCGAAAACCACTTTGACAACCGTGTATGCGGTGGAGATTCCAGAATGAAGTAGGATGGTGGCGGCATTTCCTTTGAGGTAAATACGTGGACCCAACTCCTGTTAATTGGCATAAGGTGGCTAAAACAGAAGCGATTGACGGGTTAAGAAGGTAGCCCCTTCTATCGGACACATCCCTTCGATATTCTAATCTGACTTTGGATTTATTCGGTGGTCGTTTTTGATTTCTTTGATTTGGGGGTGTGGCTCAAGGTGGGCGGTAGATGCGGCTTTGCATTACCACCGACCTGGAAGCGTAATTGGTATATCTACCCTGGCATTGCCTAGTTGTGCCGTGTCACCTACCCTAGCGCGCCTTGTACGAGTTTGTTTTGTACCATACCTATGGAGTGCCCTCTGACGACGCCCAATACGGGGGAGATTACGGTACTGTATAGACTATGGGAATACAAAAATGTATTAAGGTGGAAAATGTAAAGCCTTAACGCTATTTTCAGTATATTATACTTTACTTTAGACACTATTATAATAGCGTATATTACTACATAGAAGATAATTTAACGGATCCTCAGGAGATATAAATCCCGTGCATCTCTTGAGTTACTGCACTCACGTTAGACACTGGATAGGGGATGTCAAATCCCGTAAACGTCTCTGATGCCGTTTCACTCATATTATTTATTGTTCATTTAACTTACATAAGATCTTTTAGTTCTAACTCGAGTGTTTTGTCTTTTCAATTCGCTCGGGTCAGTCCGAGCATTTCAGGAATGAGGACTTTATTTCTGGAGGATGAAGACGAAGATTTCGTTGTTATTATTATTATATATTATATTGTTCCACTACACTGTGTTCCGCTGCATTATTATTGATTATTCTCTGGTATATGTAACTCTGATATTGTATTGTATAAGTAAAGAAAATCAAATATTTTGTAAAACAGTTTCATGAACTGTATATTTGATTATTATATTTTATTGTTCCGCTGCAAGATTCTGTTTTGTTTTATTTCTTCTTTCTTTTTCTTATTTACCCTATAACAATCCGCCCTTCTGTATGTTTTAAATATGACGTGTGTGGTTTATCGTCGATTTAAAGCGTGCAAAATGGTGGGACGTTACATCTGGTATCAAAGCTTTGGTTTAGCGATAAACCTTAACTTTGTGGGGTCTGACTCTTTATTAATAGGGTAGTAATACCCTATGGGATTCGCTGAGCATATATATATATATATATGAGAGAGAGAGAGTATTTGTTAGTGATATAAAATTGTTTTAATATTTTATTAATTTATTCCGTTTTGTATTTATAAATTCTGGTTGGTGCATAGGACGCTGTGACATCAATAGGGATTTCTAAACACTTAATAGGACAAACCGACACAATATTTGTTTGGAAATGTAGGTGAATGAAATAAATTTGCCTATTATATTTTCTATATATAAAGTAATAAATTTTTATAAAGGATATATATATTTGGTTGTAAAGCATTGGTTGTTAGGTGATGAAATTTAGAAGAAATAGTTGAAATGGGATTGAAAACAAAATAAATGAACATTGGAAATTTAGAATCTAAGTTCCAGGGTTTTGAAAATTTCTTTTGAATGATTTTGAAATATAATAGTAATATTATTTAGAAGTATTTTCTGATGCAAATATTTCATATGATTTGAAAGAATTGTTTCAAAAGGAATTTTGGAAATAAATAAGTTATGTACTCCCCTCTCTGTCGCTGGAAAATAATTTCGGTGATGGCGGCCGTATCATCGACATTCATTTTCGAGTATCAAAGTGGGAAGGCCACTGTAGTAATTTTACTACAGATTTATTTTGATAAACAAATATAAATTTTGAATTGTTTTAAATATAATTGGATATAGAAATTGTAAGTATAGATATTTATCTATTATGTTAAAATGATATAAAATTAAACCCGGTATTTGGTTTTTAAGTTCCAGTTAATTAATAGTTCAATTAAGTGTAGTAAATTAGAATATCAATAATTAATAATTGGAACCTTTAATTAAAGTAAGAAATTTAATGCCAAGTTATAAATTGAAATAAAAAAGTTTAAAATTTGTAACATATAAAATAAAGGATTATTATTGAACATTTAATTAATTGAGAAAAACTTGTATAGCTTTCAATTACATCCTTAAAAGCATATATATATATATATATATATATATATATATATATATATATATATATATATATAACTTACCCAACAATAAAAGTTACAATGTCTAATAAGAAATTGTAATAGAATATTATACAAGTAAAAATTTGAAATAATGAAGTATTTAATGAAATTCCTTAATAAATAAGAATTTGGTGTTGTAATTGTTATAAACTTAAGTTATAATGGAAATCTTACTATAATAAAATATAGTAGAAAGTCGGTACTGTAAGTAAGTAATTATAACTTAGTAAAAAGGATGAATACTATAAATAAGTGAAATTAAGTAATGAATGTAATGCAAATAAAAGAAATTTGCATTTTTATATGGATAAATGAAAACTGTAAGAAATACAATGTAAAATAAAAAGATAAATCATTATATGAAAGAAAAGAAATCAAACAACTAATGTGTGATATGAAATTAATAAGAATGAACTTAATTTATTGTTTGAATTTGTTGTTTGTTTTGTTTTGTGGTTGTTTGGGTAAGGATACCTTAAATTTGGTTGGATGAGTAAATAATCTATTCAGTTTCATCGAAGACTGTTGAGTAAAAGATGCACTAAGTAGTTTATTTTCCATTCTGTACAATTTAAAGTTTGAACCCGAACAACTATTTGTTTGTTTGATATGAATGAATGATTGATGTGTGTCGATGGGATGGTTGTTTGCTTTGTTGCTATTGATGGTTGTTTGTATTGAATTGTATGTTTGTGGTTGAAACCACTTTAAATATTTTATTTTATATAATTGTAACCTTTTTGGATTATATAAGTGAAATAAGGTTATGGAAGCAATTGCTACTACATTTGGTTTCATAAATTAAGCGTTAATTGCCCAACAAATAGGTACGTTTTCGGATTACGGTTTATAGCGTTATTATATTATTTTTCCCGGGATGGGATATATATATTATTTTGGAAAATAAATGTATATATTGTTAAATTTATATTATATTTTCTCCCGAGCCTCTCTGTACAAAGGAGACTCTGCCGAAATTTTCCGTAAATTTTTGAATTAGAAAATTTTGAAAATGTTTTCCAAACTTTATAAATTTGAGTATAAAACGATTTATGGTTATAAATTGATATATTTTATTTAAATTATTAAATTTTGTAAAATTTTTATTTATAAATCTAATATTTTGAATAAGATATTGATTACTTAATTCTTTCTTTTTCCTCCTTTTTCCTTTTCGTGGACGAAAAGTTTTGAGTGGGGGAGAGTGTAACGACCTGTAAATTTTCAACGATTTAATTTTGCTATATTGATAAAGTTTGGCAATTTAATATTGAAAGAATGGATTAGTGTTATGAAACTAAGGGTAGCATTTGTGTAAGCAATAAACTTATAAATGAAATAAAAAGTTAATGGTATCAATTATTTCGGGTTACATATTTATTTAGTCTATTAAATAGAAATGGCAATCAAATTTTGCAATTTAATGAGATTAGTTACTATGTTAGCTGATATTAGATGAAATTGGGAATTATTAGCGCACTAAGATATAAATCATGATAATTATACCGTAAGATGAAATTGATAGAATAATAAATGGAAAGCAAATTAAATTGAATTATTTGTAAAGAATTAACTTACAAATATTACAAAATGTATAATGGTGATAATTGGTGTTGTTACCAATTTAACTGATCAATTTCAAATAAATGTCAACAAAATGTTACATTTATGTGGAATACGGCCATAATTGAGTGTGAACCTAATAAAAAAGAAATAGAAATGTTAATTGTATCCATAATGTAATGATTGGCTTAATAGTAAGGAGTGTAATCAAAATAAAAGAATATAAATGAATAAGTTTTGTAAAAGAGTAAACATATGTTTGTTTATTTGAAATGTTTGTTAGCTGAAAGATTGATTGTAGAGATGAGTAACTATTATTTAGTGAGAAATATGTAATTACTATTTATATCCAATAATGCAAATATGTTTAAATTACTATTAGATAGGAAAGATTGTTTTACTTCTCATTACATTCATTTGGTCCATTTTGAAACTTAATCAACCGAAATGAATGTAATTGAAAATTTCTAATTAATAGGAGAGAGAATACTAATTGTAAATTAATAGGTGTAATTAAAAACAGCTAATGTTTTGTGAAAATATAAGGAAAGTTTGATTTAATAAAAAGAACATTTACATCAAATAAAATGAAGGTTTCATTTATGAATGTAGGTTTAATTTCATTAAAATATACAATAGAATGATTGATTTTAAAGAAAGAAATGTATGTTTATTTGAACTGTGTTTTAGCTTACAGATTGATTACAAGAATAGGAAAATAATATATTTCAGTAAGTTATTTATTACTCTTGCATATAAACAATTTTTCTATTTTTTTCATGCATTTTAGTTGTCTGTTTTAAAATTTAACTTTGTAAGTGATTGCAATTAATGTAGTTCAAATGTTTCAATTAAAAGGAAAGAAAACGGTGATTGCAATTAATAAATTTAATAAAAAAACGCACGTTTTGTGTTAAACAAAAAGGGTCTTTTAATGGTAATAAGAGATCATTTTGGGAAAAACAAATCAAATGTTTTCATTTTTAAGTTAAGTATAAAAATTTATCATACGTAGACAAAAACCTAAATGCGTAGAAATTCGAATATTACTTGAGTTAATGAAGTTAATTTGGTTACGTTTCAAAAAAAAATTGAATGTCAAAATCTTTTATTATTAATTGTTTCACGAACGTTTTAAAATAGTTACCTTATTATTAATACGTGATCTGTTTATTTCTCCATCTGTGTAATACCTGAGCACTTTTAGGTTGTATTTAATTTTTTCCACCTCATTTTCGTGTAAACAAAATTTTACTTTCGTTTGCAAACTTTTCCATTCCTACGTACATTTACTTATGCATTATTAATGCTTGAAGCTTTCAAATTAAAATGTGACGTTTATCTTTGTCCCTCCACCTTCATTTCCCAATTATAAATAACCTACAGCTTATTTCTTCTTTTACATTTTCTTTCTCCTGACACCTCATATTCAAAAAGCTCTTATTCTTGCAAATCCAAAAGCTTTCTTTTATAAAACATGATTTTTTTCCATTTTTCTTACAATTCCTATCCTCATCTTAGTTGTTCTTCAATCATTTTTTTGAAGCCTCATCTTGAGAAAAATGTAAGTATTAAATTTTGTTTATTTTTTTACGCATAATAATTTTTATTTTAATAATATTTCTTATAACATGAATATCTTTTCCATATAAACTTTAATTCACGTGCGATTTCTTCTGTTGGATTCATATTTAAATTCCGGACAACGTGAAATGGATTTAGTTGAATTTAGAGATTGTTGAGTTTTGCGCTTCTATTTGGATTTTATGGGCTAAAATCAAAGGTCAGTGCTTTAACTCACTCACAACTTCTAAAATTTCTTATGTTTGTTAAATTAATTTGTGTTGTGATTATGAATTTATTTATGAATGATTGTATATTTTTAATCATCACAGTTAATTGCATTTATTTTAAATTAAATCATTATTTAATTTATTATTGAATATAACTGCCAGTTAATTACCTGTTAAATATTATCAGTTATATATTGATATTGATTGATTGTTTTGGATGATGATTGTGATGGATGTATGATTTTATGATGGATGAATGGATGTTTTATTTATATCATCATAATCTGCAAGTTGTTATGCATTTATTTTGATTCGGGATTGCGGTTTGAAATGATATACAACCGCATTTTTATTTTATATTGCCGACTGAAATGATATATCCATATCACGTGACCATAGGATAGAAAATTATATACAAGCACCGCAGCATATATATAAATTTAGTTTGAAATGATTTTCTATGGTTATGGGAAGAAATATACGGTTTAATTAATATTAATTTTAGATGTTATATAAATATTGTTTTATATATATAGTTAAATTCTTGAATTTAAGCTATGTATAAAATTGATTAATAAAAATGAGTTTAATAATATAGTTTGATTTTGTTTATATAAAATGGTTAAGTATCTATTTAAATTCTATTGTATATAGAGTTTATAATGACTCAAATAAAATTAAGGTTGAAAGATAAATGTGAATTTGATTTGAATTAAAGTATTTAAGAATTATCCTCGAAAATTTTGATTTGAAATGTAAATAAATTGAGTTTACAGGGTATGATTTTATAACTAGATTTCTTTAGAGGATTTAAATGAATACCAAATTGATTTAAATGAATATTATCGAGTTAATTTTAATTAAAAGAATATCCAGTTATTTGAAGTCTAAAGGTTTTACTAAAATGATATTTGATTTATTTAGTAAGCATTTCAAATCTAAATAATAGTAGTTGAAATTGATGTATATGAAATTATCAAAGAATAAGTTTTGAAATGGTGGGATAATTAAAGCTTTGAAATATATGGAAATTATATTGGTTTATTTGGGAATTTAAAATCCATATTGGAATTGATTTGTGAAGGTGAAGAAGCTATTTTACTATATAAAGTAATTTAGTATTTAAACCATTTGAGTGGTGTAGTATTTCAAAGTGACAAATTTCAAAGTATTACATTTTGGAAGGGTTACAGTTTAAGTCTTTGGTTTCGAAATTTTTATAAATTTGAATACTATGATTTTAAAAAGGATATCATATTGATTTGGTTTTAATACGAAAATGATATCGTATTTATATGGTTTTGAAATAAATATTATACCCTGGTTTTGAAGTATAAATTATTTTAAAGTGGCCGCGGTGTTATAATAATGTTTGGTTGTTAAAGAGACAGGGATCGAAAGTTGTCATACTCTCTGCCAACTTCGAAAACCACTTTGACAACCGTGTATGCGGTGGAGATTCCAAAATGAAGTAGGATGGTGGCGACGTTTCCTTTGAGGTAAATACGTGGACCCAACTCCCGTGAGTTGGCATAAGGTGGCTAAAACAGGAGCGATTGACGGGTTAAGAAGGTAGCCCCTTTTATCAGAAACATCCCTTCGAGATTCTAATCTGACTTTGGATTTATTCGGTGCCCACTTTTGATTTCTTTGATTTGGGGGTGTGGCTCGAGATGGGCGGTAGCTGTGGCTATGCGTTACCACCGACCCGGAAGCGTAATTGGTATATCTACCCTAACATTTCCTAGTTGTGTCGTGTCACCTACCCTAGCACACCTTGTAAGAGTTTGTTTTGTACCATACCTATAGAGTGCCCTCTGACGACGCCCAGTACGGGGGAGATTACGGTACTGTATAGAACATGGGAATATAAAAATGTGTTAAGGTGGAAAATGTAAAGCCTTAACGCTATTTTCAGCATATTATACTTTACTTTAGACACTATTATAATAGCATATATTACTACATAGTAGATAGTTTAACGGATCCTCAGGAGATGTAAATCTCGTGCATCTCTTGAGTTACTGCACTCACGTTAGACACTGGATAGGGGATGTCAAATCCCGTAAACATCTCTGACGCCGTTTCACTCATATTATTTATTTTTGATTTAACTTACTTAAGATCTTTTAGTTCTGACTCGAGTGTTTTGTCTTTTCAACTCGCTCGGGTCAGTCTGAGCATTTCAGGAATCGAGGACTTTATTTCTGGAGGATGAAGACGAAGATTTCATTATTATTATTATTATTAGAATATATTATATTGTTCCACTGCACTGTGTTCCGCTGCATTATTATTGATTATTCTCGGATATGTGTAACACTGATATTGTATTGTGTAAGTAAAGAAAATCAAATATTTTGTAAAACAGTTTCATGAACTATATATTTGATTTTTATATTTTATCGTTCCGCTGCAAGATTCTTTTTTGTTTTATTTCTTCTTTCTTTTCCTTGTTTACCCTATAACAATCCGCCCTTCTATATGTTTTAAATCTGACGTGTGTGGTTTATCGTCGATTTAAAGCGTGCAAAAAGGCGAGACGTTACACAGATAGTGGTGGTGGCGGCTAAGGGGTGGCTGTGGCAAAATATGATGGGTAGGGTGAAGTATTGGCTCGGCTAGCATGGTTTTGGTGGAGTTTTTCCAAAGCTTTTGCGGTGATGGCTTCTTTATCCAATGGTCATGTCCAGATCTAGACAGGGGGAAGGTGATGGTGCTGACGTGGATGGTGATGGTGGAGAGGATGGTGGTGAAGGTGGTGGAGGCTAGCCGAGCAAAGCTTGCAAAGATCAAAGGCAAAATCAAAGAAAAAGAAGGAATAAGATGAGAAATAGAAGCCATTAGCAAAAGTTTTCTCAAAAATAAAATGGCCGTGAGTTTTCTGAAGGTGAGAAAGAAATTTTCACGTGAAAAATTAAGAGGGAACACACGGCAATGCAAAGGAATGGTTGGTCAAACAAATGAAAGGTCAAAAGAAGGTGTAAAGCCAAAGGTAAGTGAAAAGTCACGTGCAAATGAAATGGTTTTGTCCTTTAGAATTTCCATTTCCTTTTCATCAAAATAAACAAAAATAAATCAGTAAATAAAAATAAAAAGCTGAACAAAATAAAATGAAAAAGAAAATAAAAATATAATTTAAGAAAAAGTAGAAAACAATTAAGAAAATAGCTAATGTATTGAAACTATCATATTAAAATATAAACAATGTGCAATAAACATTTAAAAATTATAATAACACTTTTAAAAATGTCTTCAAAATAAAATAAATACATAACATGTCATATTACACATATTAGAACATGTTTTGACAAATAAAAATATTATTTATATAAATTAAAATAAACAATTTTGTTAAATAAATCAATTTGCACACAATATTGTAAAAAGCTTAACTTTCACAATATAAATCAGATTTCAACGAACGAAAAGCCGTATTCTTGAAATTTTATTTACTTTCATAATAAAAGATAAAATTCAAATATTTAAATTTTAAATTTTAAATTTAAAAGTCAAAGTTTGACCATATTGACCAAAATTCACATTTTTGGAAAATATCTTATTTATTCATGTTTGAAATACTAATTCACATAAAAATTAAATTTTATATTTAAAATAACCAAAATTATTCATTTTTAAAAAATAAATTTTTTAAATCAGGAATGTAAATTAAAAAAATTAAAATATACAATTAAAATAATCCTAAAATTCAGGGTTGTTACATGACTATAGGTTATGAATATTAAAAGGAAACGTAGCTTAAGTGGAAGGCCATGGAATCGTAAATAAATAAGATATATAACTTATTAAACGGGGGAGTGGAAAAGGTTAACCAAATTAAAATGGTTAAGAAATTGGAAATAAGAAGTGAATTAAATATGGTTTTGAAAATATGATTTTGGAGTAGAATTTTGAAATGAACTTAAGTTTTAAAACTGAATATAACTTAAGCAGCAATATAGAACATTATAATAAACATTAGAAATAATTATATGGAATGATTCACATGTAAATATGAATGGGATATACTAAGTGTGAAAAAAAAATTGAAATGAAATCAATATAAAATGAATTAAAAATTTAGGCGTAATGGAAAATTTAATGTTGGTGTTATTATGAAATGAATTCGTAGATAAAGCTAATGTGGATTGGAATGTGTTAATGTAAAAACAAGGCAAACAAAGTTTGGTAGACAAAATAAATGAGAATCAAATGGAAAATAGATAAATCAGTTTAATGTCAATTTAAACGGGAAATAAATTGAAGATAATAAAATTAATTTTCATATAATAAAGGTGAATATGAATGAAATGCAAATAAATTTATTGTAAACCAATTTGAAATTGAATGGAAGTGAATTTATATAAGTAAGGCATATATAAATCAAATTGAAATGAATACAAAAAATTCGTTTGCAAATCATTTCAAGTTGAATAAAATGATATATGGACCCATGGAAAGAAATTAAATTAGTATTGGAACCTTAAATTATCTGTAATATATGGTTGGTATGTTTGGGCTATATAGTTGATATGTTTGGCTAGTTAAATAGATGAAGTGTTATAAAATTTCATGTTTATGAAAACATATGTGTTTATTTGAGTAAGTACATGTACAGGAGGCTATTGGATAAAGTTTAGGGGCACGCAAATGCATATAAAACAAGACGCTCGCTTAAAAACGCTAAATAAAAGGTACGCCGATGCAATAAAGCAAAGAAATGATAATGTATTGTTTTATTTTTGTTTTCAGACCATATGGGTCGATTTATATATATTTATCTCTTTTATGATATTGTAAAAGGCTCTTCGTACAAAGGAGACATTGTCAAAAAATTTCGGGAAATTGAGGTGTTAGATTTTTTTTGAAAGTTTTGGAAAATTTTGGTTAACTAGAAGAGTTGATTTTTGGAATGGTGTTAGAAATCAAAGTTTTTGCGTTAGAATTAGAAATAAATTATTTTGGATTAAACTAAAGGGTCTGAGAAGTGAATAGGACTTTAACTAAGTGGGCTTTTGGATAAGCTAATGGGTTTGGGAGCATTTTCCTACAGTAGCAAATTTCGAGGATGAAATTTTGATAAGGGGAAGGAATGTAACGACTCGGAATTTTAGTCGTTAGTTTTCGAACATCTGATTTATTTTAAATGTTGAATTTTGATTATTAATTGGTTGTGAATATAGGGGATTAGGCTGATTTAGTGAAATAGTTTATAATTTCAAATATGACAACTTAATTGGATTTAGGATAATAGTAATTTAATATTTGAAATTTGGATAATTTGTGAATCAAGAAATAAACGTGCATGAGAGTGATTTCGAAAATTTATTTAAATTCTATTTGGATTTGAATTTTTATATTGGACTTTGAAATGAAATAAAAAATCGATAAGTTAAAGTTGGGAATTTATATATTCGTTTAATGGTGAAATTTGATATGTGATAGAAATTGAAATAATTGAACTTGGTTTAAATATAAAGCAGAATGATTTGTAATATGAATATAAATTCTATTTGAATTATAATTGGGTTAGTAAGTTTTGAAAACTGAAAATTTAAATGATTTCGATGATTTTGAAGATCGCTCGAGTTAATCGTCGAGTTAAAATAGCCTTTCGGGGCATAGTCTTGGAATTTAAGGAAACCAATTCCATCATGTATTATTAATTGTTATTTTCAGGTTGCTGAGTATGGACTATGCTCAGCAAGGGTCCGGAGAGACCAGGATTCGGCCTAGGACTTAGGCCCCATGTTATCAATTATTGTTTCAGGTCGCTGAGTATGGACTATGCTCAGCAAGGGTCCGGAGAGACCAGGATTCGGCCTAGGACTTAGGCCCCATATTATTGATTATTGTTTCAGGTCGTCGAATATGGACTATGCTCGACAAGGGTCCGGAGAGACCAGGATTCGGCATAGGACTTAGGCCCTGTGTGATCAACTGTTATTTTCAGGTCGCTGAGTATGGACTATGCTCAGCAAGGGTCCGGAGAGACCAGGATTCGGCCTAGGACTTAGGCCCCATATTATTGATTATTGTTTCAGGTCATTGAGTAAGGACTATGCTCAACAAGGGTCTGGAGAGACCAAGATTCAGCTTAGGACTTAAGCCGTGGCATTGTACAACGTCTAGGGACACTGGACCAAGGTCTCCAAGTGTGGATTGCGCTTGGCAGGAACCCGGAGAGGTTAGCTCAACGTCCAGGGACACTGGACCACGGTCGTCAGGTGTGGATTACACTTGGCGAAAGCCCGAAAAGGTTATGGATGTGGATATCGACCTGGAGAGGTCCTGGATTCGGTTATTAGCCACTGGATAAGGATGGATTAGGACTCGGTTGCCGAGTTCGAATGGACATGGAATTGGAATTGGCTATGGACTTCGAATATCGGATTCGGAACTATTCAAAACATGCCTTCTTATCACAAGGCATGTTTTGGGGGGAAAATGTTATCCCACCTTTTGGTCAAGGCCGGAATATTAACAAATTGGCAAGGAATGATGGGTATCGGGATTGGAGGTCGATTGGAATCAAGGCTGCAATCGATGTCGTCAAAATTTGGTTGAGCTCCGATCGGGACGAAATTGGTTGGAGATGATGAAAAGGACTAGGAGAGGTTATGTTTCAAATTTCAGGTTAATCGGAGTTCGTATGAAGGAGATATGATCAATCCAAGGTAGGAAGAACATACTGTTTGTATCCATCGGCACGCAAGGATGGTTCGTATCGATACGTTTCGTATCGATCAGGTACATGGGATTTCGTATCGATCGGCTTCGCATCGATCATAAGGTGGTTCATATCGATGGTTTCGCATCATCAATAGATGGCATTTCAAGTCGACACCGATCGTATCGATCGAGGACAGAGCGTAGTGAAGGACTTCGAATCAATATCGTTCGCATCGATCAGCATGAACTCGACTCGATGGTTTCGCATCGAACAAGATGGGAAGAGATGATATGTTTCGAATCGATACTCTCGTATCGATAGTAGATGGACTTTGGCATTTTCGTATCCATGGGAAGTTATCCAAGCTTGTATCCATCAGGTAAAATCTCGCTCGTATCCATCAGGTAAGGCTTAGTTCGTATCCATCATTGAGTATGGTTTCGTACCCATCTGTTGGCCTTTCAATCGTATCTATCAAATTCAATATTTTCGTATCGATCAGATCGATACGAAATACTCCCCTGCGATCGATACGAGAGAACATGCGATGCAAACAGTTGAGTACATGGAGGAGTGATGGACACGTGCAAGCGAGAATCGTGGATACGTGCGCGTCTCCAGGAAGGAAGCGTTCAACTCGGCGCACCAAGTGGAGTCAACACGCCGCGAAAGTCGAATCGATCCAGGAGGATAGCGCCACGTCATTGCGCGTGTGTGCTTCTGATGGAGTCGAAAGTGATGGATTCGAACAGATGGATTCGAAGACGACACCCAACGGAGCACCGAAGTTCGAATCGATCATAACTCAAGATCCACTGATCCAAATGCAACGAAATTTTCACAGCAGCTTGCATGCAAGGTAAGGAATGTTCCTGCCAAGTTTCAGCTCGATTGGATCATTTTTTGATGGATACGAAATCACTTCGTATCGATCGCAGATCGAGTCGAAACTTGGTGGGGTCGGTCGCGTGGGCCCACTCACGTGCTAGAAAAAGTCTCCCGGAGTTTGAGCGAGATCTGAGCCTCCTACGCCTATAAATAGCACCCAGAAGCCTACAGAAAAAGGATCTTTTGGCCATTGGACGTCCAGACTCTGCCGGATTCATTTCTACACTTCAATATAATTATTGTATTCGAAATTCTTCATTACAGCTGCTGTAATCATCTGTAATCAGCAAGGATCATCAATTAAAGGATAAAACTTTGAAGTGGACGTAGGCCGGAGATAGCCGAACCACTATAAATCTTGTGCCTTTGTTCATTATTTCTGGATTGCTGTTTGATATTTGCTGAGATCTGATATTTGTGCTTGAGTATCATTGGTTTGTATTCATACACTGGTGCTTTCACGGTATTTGGGGTTTGTGACCAATTTTGGCGCAAACAAGTATCATTTTCAAGTTTCTATGTGATGGATTTGCTACCATAGTAAATTGAAAATTGAAGTTTTGTTGTGATAAACAAATTTGAAAATTTAAAATCCAAGTTGTAATTGTTGAATATAGGTAATCAAATTTTGGACTTATAATATGAAATAATAAAGATTTTACTTTGGTAAAGTTGAAATAAATTTGAGTTGGCATAATAAAACATATGATTTAAAATTTAACTAAACGAAGGTTAAATAAATTGATTTGGATCAGATAAGCTATCGAAATGGAAATTAAACTGAAGTGGTTATATAAAATAACTTTGAAGTTTAAATAAGTTGTATAACTTGTAAAGTGAGAAAATGTAAGTGAAACCAAATGATAAAATGGTTAAACAATTTTGTTAAGCAAAACGAGATATGAATTTGAATAAGTGACGAAATTTGACTTTGGTAAAAGTTAAATAGAATTTATTTTAGAATTGGAATCTGAATTGGATTTATAAGTGGAAATTTAAATTAAGTTAAACAAATGATGTTTGAAATGGAATATAACTTAAGTAATGTCGAATGAAGTTGATTTTGGTATCGAAGTAAATTAATAAAGTGAAGTGATGAATATGAACTTGAGTTATGTAATGAAATTAAACTTTTGTGGTTAAATGAATTAGCAATTGAGTTGAACTAATGAAATGAATATTAATCAATCGAATGTAAAAGAATTGATATAGAATAATGAATGTAAGTGTTAATTCATTAGAAGCTAATGAAGTTGAAGAAAATTGAATAATTGAAAGAAAAGTCAATTAGATATGAAACCCCTTGGAAATTAAGAGTGTTAAACCAAATTGAAGTTAGACAAAGTGAATATGAATTGTTGAATGTAAATTTAATAAATTTGGTTGTGTTGGATATAATTTGGTTGTTATATGATTGTTAGTTGATTGTATATAATTCATTAAGTGTTAATGAAATTGAATTGATAAATGGAAAGCTATGTAATTGAATTTGAATTGAAAGTGAACTAATGTGAATTGGTTGTAAGCAATTAAAATTTGTATCGAAACCTTATAAATTGCTTATGGGAATTATTTTGATTGCATTGCTTATGAAAACTATATGTTTTCTATTGAAAATTAGTGAAATGTAAATGAATTTTGTAACAACCCGCGTATTTGGACCATTTAAATTGACAATAATCCACACATGTCAACCTACATAATACAAAACACGAATCATTATGGGATTATAAATACATAAATGTAAATGAGAATCAATACAACATCACAGTCACAGAACAGTCACAGAATAATGCAGCGGAGAATACATCGTCATAATAGCAGTTCATGAAGCTACTACATAAAGTACAACAATGTCTAAACAAAAGGTGACTGAAAGGAAATACATAAATGTCCAACAGACAAGGACATCAATACTGGAATAGAAATAGACTGATAAAGATAAATGCTAAGTCTTCAACATCTTCAACCAACCTTGATCAGCAAACTGGATAGCTTCAGACTGACCCGAGCATATACAAAAGAAACACTCGAGTCAGGACTCAAAATCTTATACAGTATAATCAAGTGCAGGGAATAAAGTCCATAACTCAAAGATGAATAAAACATCTCTAAGGATCCGATAAACTATCTATATATACAATAGAATACGATATGTAGATAATGCATAATCAGTAAAGTACGATATTAAAATAGCGTTAAGGCGTTACCATAATTCCCCTTAACACATTTTATAATGCCATAATCTATACAGCACCGTAAACCCCACCGTAAACTAGTGGTTATCAGAGGTTACCCCATAGGTATAACGCAAAACAAAACGTAGTGGTCGCGAATAGGATAATCAGTATGACAAGGTACAAGAGGCGATACCAACTAGGATACTAGTAGTTGCGTGATCCGGACTGATGTTGAGCATAGTAGCTACAATCTCAACACCGCGAAACAACACTCCCAAATCAAGGGGTGCACCAAAATCGAAACACAAAAGTAATAGATATGGTATCGAAGAAGCGTGTCCGCTAGAGGTGGCGATCCTCAATGGCCCGGAGCGGCTCCTGTTTTAGTCATGTCAGGGGTCATCCAATATCGTTCTCTTTCTTCAGTCAACGCGTTCACCAAACCATCCACTTCATTCTGGATCAACACTTCGCGTATAATAGTTATTAAAGTGGTTTTCGGCATCGACAGAGAGTAGTCCATTCCCGATCCCGGTCTCTTTAATAACTACGTATTTATTACCTGATGGTTGGTTAAATTAACGTTAAAACAAATCAAAGTCCAAAAGTCAAGGTGCAAATTTGACTTCCAAAATTTGACATTTCACGATTCAATTTATTTTAGATATTTTAAAACATATTTCCAAATGCAATTTTTTAGTTCAAACATTTGAGTTGACAATTTAAAATTTAATATTCCAGTTCAATTTAATAAGGTCTAAATGTCGCTTATTAAATTTAATTCATAATCAACGAATTCAGTTTAATGGTAAACTTGGTTTAAATCATTAAATCAAATTCTATTCATTTCACTTCATGTTTACATCGACTGTTATCATAAATTCGATTAAATCAATTTCATTAACTAAATTCCTTTTATCAAACTTCATTTGATTTATTTACCAATTCAATTAAATTTCTATTTAAAGAAATCCATTTCCATTTATCGGGTTCACTGATCTATACATTACAAATGAGTTATTTCCGAGTTACAAATTTACTTAATCCATATTCTGTTTACAATGTCCTGACTTGACAATTCATTAAATTTAAAATCATTTAAATTTAAATTATCCCAAATTTAAATTCATTAAATTTGTAAGTCAAAATTTTCTAAATCTCAAATTTAACTTATAACAAGTTAAAATCTATTTAATTAAACCCGAGTTTAAATCTAAATCTAACAAATCTAATAAATCTTTAAATTATTAAATTCTAAAACTTACTCGTTTCTAAATCTCATTCCAATTAAATTTTCAATTCATTTTATCCAATTGGGTAAGTTTATTAATCCGTTTCAATTTAAATCCATTAATTTATTTCAACTTAAATCCCTTAAGTTCGTTATTAAATTTCCAAACAAATTGTTAAGTTCATTCCTAAATTTTAAAATATTATTCAATTTCAAAATGATTTTTGCTGACCAATCGGGTTTCTTATTTCTAATTTTCTATCCTAGGACAAGTCGTTTAGTTGGGTATTTATCATTTCAACCCAATATCATTCAATATAAAACAAAGCATAGCAAAGGGAACTTGCAGTGTGATAACTGGGATGGTGTCAAAGTAAATAAACAAGCAATAGCAACCATACATAACAATTTAACAATTTATTAAATAATCCCGAAATAATCGTATTAACTTACATTTGTTATTTATGCAAATTAATATAATTATTCCTAGAATCCACGCTATCGTTTTATGCAGATTAAAGATTATTACATTATGGTTTTCACTTGGTGTCTATTATCAAATTACTACATCAATCATACATTCAATGGTTCAAAGTGTGGTTAACGCTATTTCTACGCGACGATTTATTTAACATTTAAAGGGGTCAAGTTCAACATATATAATCCATTTTTAAATTTATTAACAATCGTATATCAATTTAATTTCATATTAAATTTCACTTATATTAACAACCAAATTCAATATCACATAACAAATTTTAGTGTCACGATTATTTATCATAAACTAACACCATATCACAATTTTCCACGTTAAATTAAATTAAACAATACATGGCGTCAATTTAGAACTAACAATATTCGAATTTAACTTGCATAGCGATTTACAGTTTTATTTCAACAATTTTAACAATCAATCAATTTAATGTCCAAATTAATATTAACAACAAATAGCACTTGATTATCATAGCATAATATATTGAGTCGTGAATGAAATATTCACCTTGTGTGGTTGAAGAAGATGACGGCGAAGCACGAAGATGGATAGATAAGATAGACCCTAACAAGCACGACGCAAAATGAACACAACTGCAATCAACAAATAATTAACCAATAATTTGTTTATTGCAATATATATCGATTGAATATATATATATAACCATACCGATCAACGAAGCAAGATAGATTCGACAAGCGGGATAGAAATAGCTTATGTTTCCGGATCAATAGCGGGAGCTGGAATAAAACACAGCAAAACGTTGTTTGTGAGCATATACAACTGATTATATGTATGAACCTATAAAACTATAACTATATATAAAATCTTTATATAAACTTTATACTATATATTACGAAATAAAAAAAAACAGAGATATAAAATTTTATGTTTAAACTTTATATATATAACATAGAAACTAAACTAACATCAACTGAAGCTATGTAACTATATACTGTATATACCAAAACTTAAAACATGGACACTTATACATTTTTAATATAACATGTTTATAACAGAACTCTTTTATATTTTTTTCAACTAAAATATGTACATATCAACTACATATGTAAACTATCAACTACATATATACCAACAGAACAATTATGCATATATATACCAACTACATATAAACAAAACAAAGCTTCTTATTCTTGCATGGACTGGGCTGGGCAGTGGCGGCATCAGGTGGTCGTAGCGGTCGGCGGGTTCGGGTTCGGGTTCGGCAGGGCCTGGGTTGGAGGCGGCCGTGGGTGAAGCAGTGGAGGGGGAAGTGGGGCTGTGGGCAGGGGATGCAGAGGTGGGCAGGCCATGGGACGCGTGGGTAGTGGGTTGGAGGGAGAGGCGGGCTTGGCGCAGCGGGGAAGGGGAGAGGTGGCGGGCTGTTGAAGTGTGATACGGGGTAGTGGAGCAGTGGGGCGGAGGCGATGATGCGGGTGGCCAAGTGGGCCATGTGGGGGGGACGTGGCTGCATGGGGCGGAGCTGATGGGCGTGCGAACTAGGGGGCCGTGCGTGGTAATGGTCAATGGAGGGGGAGGCAGTGGTGCAGCTGAGGCGGCTGATGGGGCAGTGGGCGTGGAGGCGGAGGGTGATGCGGAGGTACCAGAGAGAAAAGTGAGCAATAAATGAGCTGAGTAATTAATGCAGGGAGAGGGTTGCAGAGATATATATACAGAGGGGTTTAGAGTCCCCAGGCCAAACAATGATGTCTTCTGTAAAGGTGACGGTTGTTTGGTTTCTGAAGGGTCAAGGCTTCTAGAATTTTGAACGTTGGAAAGTTGGGTACCGGTTTGTGCTGTGTAACGGACTAGTTTGTACTCCGTTAGCCAATTATAATTTGCAACGCCAAACTCCAATTGACACAAGTAAATATACCGTTTTGATCAGTGCGACGAGGCGGACACAACGGTATAAAGATATTGATTGCTTGACATTGTTTGCGAAGTGGTAATCTTATTTAACCATTTGCACGAGCGAACATTTTAACTAGCAATTAAAAGAGAAATTTGACAAAACGAAATGCGCCGTCAAGTTTAGAATATTCTTCTTATGCAACATTGTGAAAAATATTTGAGTTCGGACGATAGGAAATTTACACATAAGATTTGAACTAAAATGTAAATGCGACGAGCGTAATTTACTTCAATATTTTTCAACAAAATATGGCGCACGCCTATGTCTATCTAGACGCATTCGAAATGTGAAGTTTGGATAGCAACGGAAGTTGTTTGTGAAAATTTGAATTTCTACATTAAATAAGTGATTTTAAAATTTTAAACTGGGTCTGAATTTCGGGGTCGTTACATTCTCCCCCACTCAAAACTTCTCGTCCTCGAAAAGGAACAAAGTAAAGAGTGGAAGAACAATAAAAGAGATACGATGGATATAGAATAGATTATCGAATAAAGTATAGTTTACCTTCACAAACAATTCTGAATTAGAATCTCGGATACTCTCATCGATTTCCCAAGTACAATCACGATCATCGAGACTCCATTGGACTTTGACTAGGCCAACAGATTTCCTTCTAAGCTGCTTCGTATCCCTATCAATAATACGAAGTGGTCTCCTCTCTATAGTCAAATCCGGCTCAATATCAACCTCATCTAACTGAGCAATAGGAATGGTCATGGATGGATCATGTACAACCTTTCGAAGATGTGAAACATGGAATACGTTGTGCACACCCTCAAATTTCTCCGGCAGTGCAATTCTGTAGGCTTGTGTACCAATCCTCTCAGTGATAGTGAATGGTCCAACAAATCTAGGAGCGAGCTTCCCCCTACGACCAAATCGAATAACATTCTTCAAAGGTGATACCTTAAGAAATGCCTCATCCCCAACTTGGAATTTTAAATCTCTTCTACGCCTATCTGCATAGCTCTTCTGCCTATCCTGTGCGGTTTTCATCTTCCTTCTGATCTCATTAACCTTCTCGGACGCTTCCATAATCATATCCGGGCCAAGAACTAATTGGTCACCAGGCTCAATCCAACAAGCTGGCGATTTGCATGGCCGTCCATATAAAGCTTCGAACGGTGTCATATCGATACTCGCCTGATTATAAAGATAGTTAAATTTCAATTCAATTTTACTTATTCAAATTTGAAAATTTCTGATTACCTGATAACTTTTATTATAAGTGAATTCAACCAAATGGAGATGGTCTTCCCAAGATCCACCGAAATCAATAATGCAGGCTCGGAGCAGATCTTCCAAAATCTGATTTACCCTCTCAGTTTGGCCATCTGTTTGAGGATGATAAGCCATGCTCAGATTCAGTTTAGTCCCCATGACGTCCTGAAATGCCTTTCAGAATTTACTAGTGAACAAAGGATCTCTATCGCATACAATACTAGATGGAACTCCATGAAGTCTAACAATCTCTCTCTTATAAATCTCGGCCAAACTCGAAGCAGTACGAGTGGTCTTAACAGAAATAAAGTGAGCAGATTTTGTCAACCTATCAACAATCACCCATATACTCTCGTTACCTTTTCTAGTCCTCGGTAATCCGTCAACGAAGTCCATAGAAATCTGATCCCATTTCCAACATGGAATCTCTAGCAGTTGAAGTAATCATGCCGTCTTCCGGTGATCGGCCTTAACTTGCTGGCAAGTGGTGCATCTACTGACATATACAGAAATATCTCTCTTCATCCCACTCCACCAATATAAACGCTTCATATTTCGATACATCTTGGTGACACTAGGATGAAATGAAAGTGATGACTGAAGGTTCTCTCTAAGCACTTCTTGTCTCAATCCATCAACATTAGGAACACAAATACGGTTGTCAATCTTCAAAACTCCCTTACTATCTATCTATGCTCCCACTTTACCGTCAACATTCCCAACTCTACCAAGAACTAACTCCTTCATGCGATAGAGCAAGGTGTCCTCATATTGCTTAGCTTTGATGCGATCCATAAGAGATGGGGAGATAACAAGCTGAAATAGCATGCCTTCTACAAGATTACAACATGACAATGCTTTGCTACGGCTCAAAGCATCAGCTACAACATTTGCTTTCCCAGGAGTATAATTGATGTCGAGATCATATGCAGCTAAGAATTCGAGCCATCGGACTTGTCTCTGGTTCAAATCCTTCTGAGAGAAGATACACCGCAAGGACTTATGGTCTGTGAATAATTCAAATTTGGTTCCTAAGAGATGATGCCTCCATAGTTTCAAAGCAAATACAACTGCAAGAAGCTCTAAATCATGGGTTGCATAGTTTACTTCGTGGGTCTTCAACTGACGACCAGCATAAGCATCAACCTTACCCTTTTGCATTAAAACAGCGCCTAAACCTTCTCGACAAGCATCGGTATAGACAGTTAATCCTTCACTCCCGTCAATTACCGCAAGAACTGGGGCTGAAGTTAACTTACGTTTCAACTCATTAAAAGCTGATTCGCACTTCTCACTCCATATAAACTTGACATCCTTTCGAGTTAAAGCAGTAAGTGGGGCAGAAATCCGGGCAAAGTGCTCAATAAATCTGCAATAATAACCGGCTAAGCCCAGGAAGCTACGGATATCAGTAGGAGTTTTGGGAGTCTCCCAATCCTGTAGATAAATTTTCAAATTAGAAAAGAATAAGATGGATCGAATAGAAATAACGAATAGGTAGAACTTACATTGATTACGGCGATCTTAGCTGGATCGACCGAAATCCCATTTTCAGAAACAATATGGCCAAGGAATCGTACTTTGTCTCGCCAGAATTGGCATTTCGAGAACTTGGCTTTAAGATGATGATTTCGGAGAGTTTCCAGAACATAAGCAAGATGTGTCTCATGCTCTTTCTCATCTTTGGAGAAGATGAGAATATCATCAATGAAGACAAGAACAAACTTGTTAAGGACATCACGGAAGACTCGATTCATTAAGTCGACGAAATAAGCAGGTGCATTGGTCAAACCGAATGGCATAACCAACCATTCATAGAATCCATTCTCGGTACGGAAAGCTGTCTTATGTATACTATCTTCCACTACTCTGAGTTGGTGGAACCCAGTGGCTAGATCAAGTTGTGAGAAAACTTTAGCTCCATGGAGCTGATCGAATAAATCATTGATGCGAGGCATCGGATAGCGGTCTTGAGAGTGCGTTTGTTCAGTTCCCTGTAATCAACACACATGCGAAGAGATCTATCTGATTTGGTGACAAATACGACTACGGCGCCCCATTCAGAACAACTTCTCCTGATCAAACCCCTGGCAAATAGATCATCAATTTGAGTTTTAAGTTCAGCTTTCTCTTTAGGAGCCATCCTTCTGTGAGGGAGAACTACGGGAGTAGCTCCAGGAATAAGGTCAATGCGGAAATCGATCTCTCGCTTTGGCGGTAGAGAGTTGACCTCTCCAAATACATCAGGAAACTTCTAAACAATAGGAGTGGTACTAAGATCATCCGGGTGAGCATCAAGAGAGAATATGAAGCTTCCGGCATATTTCTGAGGTGATTTGCATTCGATGACAAGCGGTAGACCCTTGTCATTGACTAGAGAAACAGAACGAGCTTTGCAGGAAATAACAGCATCGAATTTTCTTAACCAATCAGCACCCAACAAAATGTCAAATGCTATGAAGCCAAGCACATAAAAATCCCAAGTGAATCGATATCTTCCATACAAAAGCACAACCTCTTTACAAATTCTACTGAGGTTGAAAAGTCCTCCAATAGGGTTGGAGACACATAAGGAAGTAGTAGCAAGAGTTGGTACTAATTTGAGCTTATTACAAAGATCAATAGATATGAAGCTATGAGATGCACCAGTATCGAATAATACCCTAACAGGTAAATCATGTAATGAAAAAGTACTTCGTAAGGTACCTCGGTCATCCTGAGCGGGTGGTGGAAGTGGTGCAGGAGTGGTGATAGCATATACTCCAAATGGTGTGCCTTTCTTCCGCAATGGGCAGTCTCTCTTGAAGTGACCTGGCTGGAGGCAGACATGGCATAAATCATTCCTCATCTGAGAAGGTGGCGGAATAGCAGCTCCGGTGGATGGACAGCTATTAGCATAATGGCCCTTCTTATCGCATTTGAAGCAAGTGATATTGGTAAGGTCGATTGGGCTTTTCTGGGCATATCCCAATCCTGTAGTCTTTTGCTAAGCTTTCTTTTGTTAATCGAAGCTCATCTTCCTCTTTCCGAGCTGGCTAGAAGAGGACTGAGTAGGAGGGGCCTTGGTAGTGGGTCCCTTTGGCTTTGCCTCACATCTAAGAGCATAATCAACAAGCTCTGTGAAGGTGTAGTGAGTGTGGCCAGTAAGCAAGTCATAATACTCTGGTCTAGCTCCCAAAATGAACTTCTCGTTCTTTAGAAGTGGTGTATCGATCAATCCCGGGCCAAACTTGGACAGTTCGTTGAATTTCCTCTCGTACTCAGAAAAAGTCATACTGCCTTGCTTAAGATCCATAAAAGCTCTATAAAGTTGGGTTTTCCCAACAACTGGCATCCATTGTGTCGTGAAAGTATCCCTATCAAAAGATAGACTAGATGAATAATATTTCAAAATTTGAAGGAAGAATTTAGACTACGAAATCCGAACAAATTTATACCTAAACTGGGCCCAAGTAATGGTGTTCTCCTCAATACGAGAAGTGACGGATTCCCATCAATCTTGTGCGGCATCCCTAAGTTGCCAAGCAGCAAGCTGACGCTTCTGAGCATCAGTGATCTCCAATCCAGAAAATATCTTCTCTAAGCCTTTGAGCCATTGCTGAGCTCCGATAATGCCCTCGGATCCGGAAAACTTAATACCCCCTAGATGGATATACTCTTTACTAAGAGTGGTGTATTTGACTGGAGCTGGGGTGGCAGGTGCAGCCTGGGCAGGACCATGGCCTCTTCCTCCCCTATTGCTTCTTTCGGTACTCATCCTGAAATATCGAAAAAGATTTAGAACCAAGGATAGAAAAAACATAAAGCTTAAAGAAAAATCTAATTAACGAATCAAAAGAAGTTAGAATTTTAAGGATCCGGATATTGAATCGATTCTCCTCATTCTAGGGTATTGCTACCCTATCTCTAATGAGTTTATATAACCCCAAACTAAGGGTTTTTTAGGGAAACCAAAGCTCTGATACCAACTGTAACGGCCCGCGTATTTGGACCATTTAAATTGACAATAATCCACACATGTCAGCTTAAATAATACAAAACACGAATCATTATGGGATTATAAATACAAAAATGTAAATGAGAATCAATACAACAACACAGTCACAGAATAATGCAGCGGAGAATACAACGTCATAATAGCAGTTCATGAAGCTACTACATAAAGTACAACAATGTCTAAACAAAAGGTGACTGAAAGGAAATACATAAATGTCCAACAGACAAGGACATCAATACTGGAATAGAAATAGACTGATAAAGATAAATGCTAAGTCTTCAACATCTTCAACCAACCTTGATCAGCAAACTGGACAGCTTCAGACTGACCCGAGCATATACAAAAGAAACACTCGAGTCAGGACTCAAAATCTTATACAGTATAATCAAGTGCAGGGAATAAAGTCCATAACTCAAATATGAATAAAACATCTCTAAGGATCCGATAAACTATCTATATATACAATATAATACGATATGTAGATAATGCCTAATTAGTAAAGTACGATATTAAAATAGCGTTAAGGCGTTACCATAATTCCCCTTAACACATTTTATAATGCCATAATCTATACAGCACCGTAAACCCCACCGTAAACTAGTGGTTATCAGAGGTTACCCCATAGGTATAACGCAAAACAAAACGTAGTGGTCGCGAATAGGATAATCAGTATGACAAGGTAAATGAGGCGATACCAACTAGGATACTAGTAGTTGCGTGATCCGGACTGATGTTGAGCATAGTAGCTACTATCTCAACACCGCGAAACAACACTCCCGAATCAAGGGGTGCACCCAAATCGAATCACAAAAGTAATAGATATGGTATCGAAGAAGCGTGTCCGCTAGAGGTGGCGATCCTCAATGGCCCGGCGCGGCTCCTGTTTTAGTCATGTCAGGGGTCATCCAATATCGTTCTCTTTCTTCAGTCAACGCGTTCACCAAACCATCCACTTCATTCTGGATCAACACTTCGCGTATAATAGTTATTAAAGTGGTTTTCGGCATCGATAGAGAGTATGTCCATTCCCGATCCCGGTCTCTTTAATAACTACGTATTTATTACCCGATGGTTGGTTAAATTAACGTTTAAACAAATCAAAGTCCAAAAGTCAAGGTGCAAATTTGACTTCCAAAATTTGACATTTCACGATTCAATTTATTTTAGATATTTTAAAACATATTTCCAAATGCAATTTTTTAATTCAAACATTTGAGTTGACAATTTAAAATTTAGTATTCCAGTTCAATTTAATAAGGTCTAAATGTCGCTTATTAAATTTAATTCATAATCAACGAATTCAATTTAATGGTAAACTTGGTTTAAATCATTAAATCAAATTCTATTCATTTCACTTCATGTTTATATCGACTGTTATCATAAATTCGATTAAATCAATTTCATTAACTAAATTCCCTTTATCAAACTTCATTTGCTTTATTTACCAATTCAATTAAATTTCCATTTAAAGAAATCCATTTCCATTTATCGGGTTCACTGATCTATACATTACAAATGAGTTATTTCCGAGTTACAAATTTACTTAATCCATATTCTGTTTACAATGTCCTGACTTTACAATTCATTAAATTTAAAATCATTTAAATTTAAATTATCCCAAATTTAAATTCATTAAATTTGTAAGTCAAAATTTTCTAAATCTCAAATTTAACTTATAACAAGTTAAAATCTATTTAATTAAACCCGAGTTTAAATCTAAATCTAACAAATCTAATAAATCTTTAAATTATTAAATTCTAAAACTTACTCGTTTCTAAATCTCATTCCAATTAAATTTTCAATTCATTTTATCCAATTGGGTAAGTTTATTAATCTGTTTCAATTTAAATCCATTAATTTATTTCAACTTAAATCCCTTAAGTTCGTTATTAAATTTCCAAACAAATTGTTAAGTTCATTCCAAAATTTTAAAATATTATTCAATTTCAAAATGATTTTTGTTGACCAATCGGGTTTCTTATTTCTAATTTTCTATCCTAGGCCAAGTCGTTTAGTTGGGTATTTATCATTTCAACCCAATATCATTCAATATAAAACAAAGCATAGCAAAGGGAACTTGCAGTGTGATAACTGGGATGGTGTCAAAGTAAATAAACAAGCAATAGCAACCATACATAACAATTTAACAATTTATTAAATAATCCCGAAATAATCGTATTAACTTACATTTGTTATTTATGCAAATTAATATAATTATTCCTAGAATCCACACTAACGTTTTATGCAGATTAAAGATTATTACATTATGGTTTTCACTTGGTGTCTATTATCAAATTACTACATCAATCATACATTCAATGGTTCAAAGTGTGGTTAACGCTATTTCTACGCGACGATTTATTTAACATTTAAAGGGGTCAAGTTCAACATATATAATCCATTTTTAAATTTATTAACAATCCTATATCAATTTAATTTCATATTAAATTTCACTTATATTAACAACCAAATTCAATATCACATAACAAATTTTAGTGTCACAATTATTTATCATAAACTAACACCATATCACAATTTTCCACGTTAAATTAAATTAAACAATACATGGCGTCAATTTAGAACTAACAATATTCGAATTTAACATGCATAGCGATTTACAGTTTTATTTCGACAATTTTAACAATCAATCAATTTAATGTCCAAATTAATATTAACAACAAATAGCACTTGATTATCGTAGCATAATATATTGAGTCGTGAATGAAATATTCACCTTGCGTGGTTGAAGAAGATGATGGCGAAGCACGAAGATGGATAGATAAGATAGACCCTAACAAGCACGACGCAAAATGAACACAACTGCAATCAACAAATAATTAACCAATAATTTGTTTATTGCAATATATATCGATTGAATATATATATATATAACCATACCGATCAACGAAGCAAGATAGATTCGACAAGCGGGATGGAAATAGCTTATGTTTCCGGATCAATAGCGGGAGCTGGAATAAAATACAGCAAAACGTTGTTTGTGAGCATATACAACTGATTATATGTATGAACCTATAAAACTATAACTATATATAAAATCTTTATATAAACTTTATATTGTATATTACAAAATAAAACTAACCAGAGATATAAAATTTTATGTTTAAACTTTATATATATATATAACATAGAAACTAAACTAACATCAACTGAAGCAATGTAACTATATACTGTATATACCAAAACTTAAAACATGGACACTTATGCATTTTTAATATAACATGTTTATAACAGAACTCTTTTATATTTTTTTCAACTAAAATATGTACATATCAACTACATATGTAAACTATCAACAACATATATACCAACAGAACACTTATGCATATATATATATATATACCAACTACATATAAACAAAACAAAGCTTCTTATTCTTGCATGGACTGGGCTGGGCAGTGGCGGCATCAAGTGGTCGTAGCGGTCGGCGGGTTCGGGTTCGGTAGGGCCTAGGTTGGAGGCGGCCGTGGGTGAAGCAGTGGAGGGTGAAGTGGGGCTGTGGGCAGGGGATGCAGAGGTGGGCAGGCCGTGGGACGCGTGGGTAGTGGGTTGGAGGGAGAGGCGGGCTTGGCGCAGCGGGGAAGGGGAGAGGTGGCGAGCTGTTGGAGTGTGAGACGGGGTAGTGGAGCAGTGGGGCGGAGGCGATGTTGCGGGTGGCCGAGTGGGCCATGTGGGGGGGTGTGGCTGCATGGGGCGGAGCTGATGGGCGTGCGAACTAGGGGGCCGTGCGCGGTAATGGGCAATGGAGGGGGAGGCGGTGGTGCAGCTGCGGCGGCTGATGGGGCAGTGGGCGCGGAGGCGGAGGGTGATGCGGAGGCAGGGGCGGCGGTTGTGTGTGTGTTGGAGGAGCTTGGGTTTTAGTTAATACTGGAAGGAACCAAACAAATAAATAAAAGAAAGATGAGGGAGGGAGAGAGGTTACGTACCAGAGAGAAAAGTGAGCAATAAATGAGCTGAGTAATTAATGCAGGGAGAGGGTTGCAGAGATATATATACAGAGGGGTTTAGAGTCCCCAGGCCAAACAATGATGTCTTATGTAAAGGTGACGGCTGTTTGGTTTCTGAAGGGTCAAGGCTTCTAGAATTTTGAACGTTGGAAAGTTGGGTACCGGTTTGTGCTGTGTAACGGACCAGTTTGTACTCCGTTAGCCAATTATAATTTGCAACGCCAAACTCCAATTGACACAAGTAAATATACCGTTTTGATCAGTGCGACGAGGCGGACACAACGGTATAAAGATATTGATTGCTTGACATTGTTTGCGAAGTGGTAATCTTATTTAACCATTTGCACGAGCGAACATTTTAACTAGCAATTAAAAGCGAAATTTGACAAAACGAAATGCGCCGCCAAGTTTAGAATATTCTTCTTATGCAACATTGTGAAAAATATTTGAGTTCGGACGATAGGAAATTTACACATAAGATTTAAACTAAAATGTAAATGCGACGAGCGTAACTTACTTCAATATTTTTCAACGAAATTTGACGCACGCCTATGTCTATCTAGACGCATTCCAAATGTGAAGTTTGGATAGCAACGGAAGTTGTTTGTGAAAATTCGAATTTCTACATTAAATAAGTGAATTTAAAATTTTAAACTGGGTCTAAATTTCAGGGTCATTACAAATTTCCTATATATGCCACTTACATGTTTAAACTGAGTAAGTATAGGTACCAGGGCTGTAGTTGGCTGGATTTGGTCATGCTAAAATGCTAATAAATAACTGCTTTGCTTAAAAATGATAAAAAGGTACGTCTATGCAATAAAAATAGAAAATATGAAATGTTTTTCTGTTTTCCGACCGTGTGGGTCGATGTATATATATATATATATTGTAATATTGCAAAAGCTCCTCCGTACAAGGGAGACTGTGCCAAAAATTTCCGTAAATTTTGGGAGTTAGAAAAATTTTGAAAATTTTTGGAAAAATTTTTGTTAACAAAATGTCAATTTCTAAATTGAAATGAAAATGTAGGAATTGAACTAGAAAAGTGTAACCATCGAATTTTGGAAAATTTAGAATGTTTAAATGAATTTGAAATTTAATTTGAACAAATGGTTTTGAAAAGTTAATGGATTCTGTAACTTTTTCTTACTTGGCAATTTCCAGGACGAAATTCTTTTAAGGGGGAAGTTTGTAACGACCCAGAATTTCTGTCATTTGAAATTCATATATTTAATTGATTTTAAATATTAACAAGTAAAATTTGTAAGTCGAATAAATTATATTTCAAATATCTAGATTTAATTGGATAATTAAATCGATAATTTAATATTTGAAATTACAGAAATAATTGGAGATTGGGTTTAATGTGATAAAAATTGATTCGTAAAGTTGTATTAAATCATATTGGAGTTAGAATGATGTTATAGAACTTTAAAAATTGAATTAAAAGTAAATTTGTTAAAATTGAATATTTTAATATTTAATTGACAAGCAAAAATAGTCATTTTTCAAACAATCTTGGATTTCGGCGACACTAGTTTCATCGGATCCGTAATGTTATATTATAGTAAGATTTCAAATTTCGTGTCAATCGGATTTACGGTTTGTCCGCGGCAAGCTAAAACGCGTAGAAATCGGTTTAAGTGAATTTTAAATTTAAATAGTAGATTTGAAAGCCTATCTTTCAAATATGATTGAATTGGCTTCCGATATATATTCCATTACGTTCGGAATAGGGGTAAAACATTATAAACGCCAGCCGGCACGCTTCGTTTGGAGTTCGGAAAATTTTCGGATGAATAATGTTTTGGCAATTTTCTGTATAAGGACCTCATTTCCTTTGTTTTGCTCAAACCCTAGGGTTTCAGCTTCAGCCGCCACATTATAATCAATGGCCGAGAATTTCAATTCTTTCTCTTCTATTTTCTTCAAACGCGTTAATCGATTCGTAAAACTTTCAACTACAAAAACGTAGAGCTTCATGAGAGCTTCGATTCTATATGGCGATGATCGTTTAAGGTCGAGTAAATCAATGGCAAAATGCACGAGAATGTCTCACGCTTACACGTGTTTATCGAGTAGGATGGATGATCGAGTTTCACGTTGTTCTCGGGGATGGTGTTTGGTCGACCTGAAATCGATCGTAGAGGGTGCGAAAATTCGAGAAATAATGGCGGCCATGGGTTATTTGTTGCATTCGAACCTGGAGTTGGAGAAGAAACAAAGTGCGGCCGAGATCTGGAGGAATGGAATCGACGGCTGTGATGATTTCTAGATTCAAAATAAAATAGATTTGTAAATTAATTTATATTAAAAATAGTACGAACTTCTAAAATGCATAACTCTTTCATACAAGGTTCGTTTCGCACGAAACGAGTTGCGTCGGGTTCGTATGGACGAATATTATGCAATGAAGTTGGATTGGGATTTATTTGTGTTGAGACACAGATTCTATGAAGTTTTTGATTTCTGACAAAGAAATAAAGGCGATCGACAAAACAAAGACATCATGGCTATAAAGAGGCACAAAAGAGCTACATATGGTACTCTAGATTATAGGTTGATTATTTGATATTGTAATAGTGATAAACTTGTTAAAATCTATCCTGAAATAATCATGCACCTCAATATAATCGATATATATACGTTTGAATAGCATTGCACATTCATTGAGCAAATTAACAGGGACCGGTCGACCGGTCATAAATCAGGTGGTCGACCGTTTCTGTGTAAAATGCACAATGAACGTGCACACATGCACATAACGACTATATATTTGAAATCCTGTCTACTGGCCATTTTTTGACCTGTCGACCATTTTTAAACAGAGAGCAACCTTTCCAAAAGACACCTCTTTCTCCAATGGTTGCATCTCTTACCTTTCATCAATGATCATATCTATTAATGGCTATTGTTCACAAAGAGTTACAACTATTTTTCTCTATATAAACTCATCTAAATCATTGATTCAAACACATGAAAATATATGTTTTTCTACTCTAATTTCTGATCTTACTTTCTAAATACTCCTGCATTCTAAAAGCTCTCAATTATTTTAATTGCTTATTGAATCATTGAAATTATTTCATATCTTTTGATTCAATAAGTAATATACTTCCCTTAATCTTCACAAAACATCATTCACATATTTTGAGGATAAGATTATAGGAAATTTGTACTACAAGTGACAAAACTGTGTTAGCAAGAACACATACCGTCAACAAACAATTATATTCATCTTTGTTGAAGTCCTCGGTGTTGTAAGAGGCAAGTGTTGAAGTCCTCGGTGTTGTAAGAGGCAAGTGTTGAAGTCCTCGGTGTTGTAAGAGGCAAGTGTTGAAGTCCTCAGTGTATTAGAGGCGTGAAATCCCGTTCGGTTGCTCGGGTGTTGTAAACCTGTTCCTCCGGGTGAAGCGAGGTAGTTAATAGTGAAAATCCAGATACAAGTCTGGGACTGGACGTAGGACGGTGCTCCGAACCAGTATAAAAATCTCTGGTGTGATTTTTCTATTTTTATTTACTTTGCTACTATCATCTGTTTCCGCATTTATTTTATATTCCATATTACACGATCTGTGTGTACTATATTATCACGTGCACTATCACACACTTTTCAATTTGAGCTAGTGGAATTTTGAGTAAAATTAAACGCGCGTTTAATTTTATTCGGAATAAAACACTGCAATAGTTATTGGAAGCAAGGTGAGAACTTCTCACTCAATCAAATTTGTTTCGATTTAAATTTTTAATAGTTAAATTTAAAATTGCTTGATTGTGTGATTGAATGATGGTTGCTGTTTGTTGTATTGAAATAGACTCTATACGCCGCATATTAAGCGGAGGCTATTTTATTAAACACATGTACCGCGATATTCCACCTTGAAGTGGAATTGGTATTATACATGTACTTGGAGTTGATTTCCCGCATTATATAAAGGATGAGACCCTATTGCGCCGCATAATAGCGGATGATATTTTATATAAACCAATATACCGCGATATCCCGTCTTGAAACGGGATTGGTATTGTGCTAACATCTGTGGATGCAGGGAAACAGGTTGGAGGGATCCAACAGGATTCCTCATATAATTGAATTTGTTTCAATGTTGTGCGTTGATTATTTATAATCTCTGTGTGATTATCTTTGTGATTGACATCGTTGAAGGCTAAAATTTAGCCGAATAAAATTTTGGTATCGTTGGATACCGGAAATAAATAAAAAAATTGATTTTTCAAAATTCAGGTTGAAAGTTTATATTAAAATTTATTTTTGAGAATTGGATAAATTTAAAAGAAGTAATTCTAAAATAATAAAGTTTTATTTATAATCTTATTGAATAAAATTTCAAAATATGGGAAAATATTTAAATAAATGGATTTCGGGTAATACCATTCAAAGGTTGAAGAATTTATTCAAAATACGGATTTTGAAGAGTTTGAAAAATAAAAGAATTGGTTTTCTTTAAAAGGAATTTATTTTTAGAAGGAAATAAAATTTGAAACCCATTTGGGAATTGATTTTGGTGATTGAATTTAAATCTTTTGAAAATCCATTTGGAAATTTATTAGGTGTTTTGAAAAGAATTTGGAATCAATTTGAAAATTGATTTAGGGTTTAGTAGAAATTGATTACAATTTGAGATTTGAATGAAATTCACTTGGTGTTTAATTTCTTGGAAAATCAATATGGAATTTGATTTGGTTGTTTTTTGAAATCAATTGAAAAATTGAATTGTTGTTGAAAGTGAATATTTGAAATCGATTTGAAAATCGTATATCAGTATATATTTGAAAATTTAAATTCACCATGGAATTTATAAAGGAAAGGGAAATTTTAAGAAAAATAAACATTGACTTATTTTTGAAGTGTGGAAATAAATTTACGGATTTGAAATGTAAATTTAAAATAAATCGGTAAGTATTTATTTAATTAGTTTAAATGAACCATTTTGAAATGAATGTGTATTCTCCCTAGAAAGCCGAGTTAAATTTTTGAATAGCTTAGAAAAATATGTACCTATATATATAATTCAAGAATTGGTTTTGAAAAGGATACTTGGGAGAATTAACTTCTTAAATTATTTTAAATCCTTTAAGTAAAGATTTGTTAAGTTGATATAGAAATGATTATTTCTAAGATTTAATCAATAATTGTTTTAGAAAATAGTTGTACTCTATCTACTAATCTTATTTTGAAAATTAGTTTGGACTTAAGTTATATGTAATATTGGTACAGTATTTTTATAACTAATATTTTAAGTAAAGTGTTTAAAGAAAAATAGTTTTTTTTCAAAGTGTTTACCCGATATATTTTGGATAAGTGTTATAAATTATTTTAAAGTATTTGAACTTGGCAGATTTCTAGTGAAAATGAATAAATATTGGGAAGTGTTTTCCGTAAGGAATATGATTTGAAATTTGTTTTCAAAAGTTGTAAAGGTGAAAGGTGATTTGAAATTTGTTTTCAAATGGTTGAAGTGTGGAAAAACATATCTTGTAAAGATACTTTTGGAAAATAAAAAATTTGGGAAATTATTTGGAATCTGGTGATGTCATGCATATCTATTGATAGTTAAATAACCGACTATCAATATTTACCTTTACATGGGTATTTGTTGTGATTTGCTTGAATTTGAGTGTCACACTTATTTTAAAATAAGCGCTCGTTATTCGGTTTAGCCGGGAGAGGACCTTTGGGTCATAAATCCTAATCCGAATAGTGGTACGTCGTAATGGATAGCATTTGAAGACCGGTGTTGAAGGTCGGATATTTTCGAAAACGGAAGGATTACCGTCGAATGTCTCTGCATCGGCTGATCCCCGATATAGAGATTTTATCGCCCTTTGTGGTGGGAAATCCGGACATGATTAGTGAATATCCGGATTGCAAGGGATTCTTTGGAAGTGCCTTCGATTACGTTCGATCCCGGAATGGACTTTTGTGGATGTGTGTCTGACGTTACAATTTGAGATGTAAAGCTGGTTTCTATCAAATACATTTCTGTTGGTGGCGGAGACTTTATTCTCTTAGCTTAACACCCTTCTCTGAGACGTACGAGCTCAGAGGTTATGTAGTTGATGGTTACTAGTGATATATTCCCAATTTGGTAATGTGGCATGCTGAGTGCTGCTGATCATTTATTGATCAAAGCGTGGCTTTTTTGAAAAGCGTAGCTTTGCGGACGAGACTTCGTCGATCCTCACAGCCCGGTAATGGTCAAAACAGGAAGAATGCAGCAAGGTTATTTGGGGATAGCGCCCTCATAGGGTATGTACATTTCCTTTTGGATAGAGGTGGTATTATGGTATGGATCCTAGATACTTAAACTATGTGGTTGCTGCAAATTTATTTCTTTGTGGTTGTTGGTGAATCCCGGGATAAAGGTCGGTTACGACCAGGGGATGGCATACTCGTGTCAGTAGTTACCTAGTTCAAAGGTTACCCGGCCTTGTGTTGGAGGAGATCCGGTTAGGTTCTCGGGGCGTCTTTCCAGAGGCGTACCCATGTGATAATGGGAAGTTCCTTGGCCTGACCATTTGTTGGAAATCCAAACTCCAATATGCACCTTGTACGGTTTTAGTTGTAGAACCTGCCATTTACTTATGGTAGTCACCACTGTTTAGATGGTAGCTATAGTAGGCATGGTTCGGAATGTCTATGCTGTCTAAGATTTATATTATACTTTCGAAATGTTTTCCTACACTTTGCACTTATAGTAATAATATCAAAGAAATTTGCGTATCAAGCATGTTTGACTATCATAAGGAGAAATCTCCTCCAATTCTGCGTTTGCATTGTGTGTGTGGCGGGAGGCCTTATGGTAGTTACATTTTCTAAAAGCATTACGGATCTATTTTAAAATATTTCTTTGTTTGTTTTTAAAGATAAACTGTTTTAAGTTCTCACACCAGTCCCATGACTGACCTGGAGTTTATTGTTCCCTTCCTAAACTCTGGGTGCCCATCATTTTCTACACGGGCAGCCTAGAGTCAGGTTATCAGGTCATTCTGGAATTCAGGAGATGCTGTGGAGATCAGGAGCAAGCTGGATGGCGAAGCGTATCACTTGTGTATGATATTATCTTTTCCGCTGTGTATTCAGTTGTGAGGACAGGTTTATATAACTGTCCATTATTGTGTGGTGTTGTATATTGACTCTGATGATGTAATGTATATAATGTACAGTTCTTTTGATTTAAAGATTATTCATTTATCTATTATATGTTGTTCCTCTCCGATTGTGAGATTCTGATATTATTTCTGTTGCTTCTTCTTTCTTTCTTTTTCTACCTCTTCTTCTTTAACCCTAACAATTCGGTTTTCCGGCCTTCGATTGCTCAACAGTTGATACAGTGGACGTATTAATGTCGATTTTCGAAGGTCGAAAATCCCGAATCGTTACAAATAGATTAAAAAAATTTATGTAATCAAGAAAGATAAAAATTGTTAACTTTTAAATTTGAATCTTATGGTGATTAGATCAATTTAAAAATAGTTTATTTAATTAACGTGTAAAATTGGTTTTTTGGGTAATGTCTTGGATTTCAATAAAACCAATTTTATCGGATTTGTAACGGTGAATTATTATAGGATTTCAGGTTTTGTAACGATCGGATTTATCGTTTGATCATGTGAGCTCGAAACGTGTAGAAATCAATTAATGGAATTTAAATGAATATAATTCGATTTTAAAAGCTAACTTCTGTATACAATGGAAATAGGGTTTGAAACTAGTACCATTGAGTTTAAAAATATCAAAAACCTATATTTTGATATATGGGATGACCTACTTTCATTTCGGGAATGAAACGGGCTTTTCAGGTCGTTGTTATCATTTCGACCCAATTTGATCTGTCCATTCGTTCTTTATTCATCTCTGTGTGACGACCCAGATTTTTCACGTTCGAAAATCGACATCCATACTTCATATCGTACTCGAATGCCGCATATTCGACAGTTCAACTCCGATTCGCCGGAGCTTATAACACATTAAATATAACAACACACCGGAAGAAAAGAATGAATATCATATACAACTCTAATGATACAATATCCAAATATCCAACAATGATCGATATCAGAGATACAATGAGATGCTACAACGAAAACACCAATGAACTAGCAGCGGAAACAACTAGAACTTGAAACTCTGAAAGAAACACCAATATCAGCAATCTCCATAGATAGCTCGAACCACCATCAAGTTGCACCAAGCTAAGCAAGGTCAGTCGTCTTGACCAAAAACTTCAATATCCAAAGTCTCCAAACAATTCCAAAGAGAAAGATGAAACCTACTGAATCGATATCTACTACCTGAAAAACCCAACTATAGACTGCCCATGTGGAAAATTATGGGCACCCAGAGTTTAGGAAGGGAACAATATACTCTGGGTCAGTCATGGGACTGGCATGAGAAAACAAAAATAGTTTTATCTTTAAAAGCGAAACAAAAGATTTTACGGAAATGCGCAAATCTTTTTGGAAAATGAAACTGCCATAAGGCCTCCCGCCACACACACAATGCAAGCGCACACTTGGAGGAGATTTCTCCTTATGACAGTCAAAAATGCTTGATACACGAAAACCATTTGATATTATTACTAGTGCATAGTGCAGAAAGCATTTCGAAAGTATAATATCAATCTTAGCCAGCATACCACATTTTGGTCGTATGCCTACTTAGCTACCATTTAAGAATGGCAGGTTATACAATTGAAATCATAAAGGATGCGTATTGGATGATTGGGTTTCCAACAAATGGTCAGGCTAAGGAACTTCCTTACCGAAATGGGAACGCCTCTGGAAGGAAGCCCCCGAGAACCTAACCGGATCTCTGCTAACAAGGCCGACGTTACCTCACGCTTTAACCAAGTTATAACATAGGTAACTAACACACAAGTATGCCACCCCCGGGCGTTACCGACCTTTATCCGAGGCCTCGATACCAACAACCACAAAGTAATAAATTTACAGTAACCACATAGGATAAATATCTGGGCTCCATACCATGATATCACCTTTTATCCAGAAGGAAATGGACATACCCTAGGGGCGCGACCCCTAAAAACCTTACTGCAACATTCCTGTTTCGACCATTTTCGGGTTGTGAGGCTCGACGAAGTCACATCCACAAAGCTATGCTTTTTCACAAAGCCATGCGTCGATCAACAAATGATCGGCAGCACTTCATATGCCACATTACCAAATTGGAGAATGTATCACCAATAACCATCAACTACATAACCTCTGAGCTCGTACGTCTCAGAGAAGGGTGTTAAGCTAAGAGAATAAATCTTCGCCACCAAACAGAAATGTATTTGATAGAAACCAGCTTTACATGTCAAAGTGTAATGTCAGACATACATCCATACAAGTCTGTTCCAGGTTTGAACAGAACCGAAGGCACTTCACAAAGAAGCCCTTGCACATCCGGATAATTCCTAATCACGTCCGGACTCTCCATCACAAAGGGTGATCAAATCTCTATACTGGGGATCAGCCGATGCAAAGACATTCTACAAGAAATCCTTTCGTTTTCGAAAATATCTGGTCTTCACCACTGATCTTCAAATGTTATCCATATATGTCGTATCATTATTCGGAATGGGTTATATGACACAAGGTCCTCTCCTAGCTAAACCGAATAATGAGCGCAATATTTAAAAACATATGGATATGGGATTTCAGTCAAGTCACAATTTAAAACCCAAAACTTATCTTCAAATGGTTTAAAAAAATTACCATTTCAAATCTTTTAAACAAAAAGACTTACATCACAAAGTTCACAATGTTCACAAAGTTCACAAAATTCACAAAATTTACCAATCTTTCACAAAGATTCATTCATAATCTTTCAAAACAATTTCCCTTTCAAATTGGATTAACTCATCCAATATTTAAATCAAGATTCAATTAATAGCTTTCAAAACCATTTCCACAAAACAATTCCATTCCAAATCTTTTATATAAAAGATACACCATTTAGAATCCTCTTCGATTCCAAAACAAAGCTTAACAATCTTTCACAAAGATTCATTCACAGTTTCCCAAACTATTTACGTTTCAAATCTTTTTATGTAAAAGATCCATTTCAGTTCAATAACAAGATTTACCAAAATTTTAATATAGCTTTCAAAACTATTCCATTTCAAATTTAAAATATTTTCAACGCAAATTGGAAATCCTTTCCTTATATGAAAGCTATAATTATTTGAAAAGAAATAGTTTTCATTTTGGAAAAATCCAATTACATTTGCACGAGTTAAAGCTCTTAAAGTATAAAATTTGGGTTAATTCAAATTCCCAAAACAATACCTTTAAAATGGTTTAAAAATCAATATAAACACATTTATAACTTGTATAACCTTTTAAACCATAATTTTCAACATAGAATTCAATTTTGAATTTTGAATTCAAAATTAAATCAAATTATTTAAATTTCAAAACTTAATCAAGTTATTTAAAATAACTTTTATCTTTGAAATTCCTTTTCAAAAGCTTTTCACATTTATCCCAAAACCATTTCCAAAACCATTTGGATTCAAAATTTATATTTTAAACAAATAATGTTTAAATTCAAAATATCTGTGACTTAACCGATTTCCTCGTGAAATCCATATTTGTGTGTGTATGGTGTAGTCCAAGGCTTTTACACAATAGTAGTGCAACAACATCAATCATCACAGATTCAAGCACAGAAATATAGATAAGCGGTATATTTCTATAACGCTTATCTTCCATTCATAAATCCATAGATAAATAATATACATTTATCACAGATAAAATAAATTACATTCATCACAGCTTGAATTAAAACAATTCAAATCACAAAGCATCATACAGTAGATATAAAAAGTAATTCACAGCATTCAATAGAATACAGTCATCAATAAATAAGGTTAATTTATCATCTGATTAATTGAAATCAGATAAATCACTAATCCTGGTTGATTAACATCAATTAATTACAAACCATATTAATTAATTTTCTTTTATTCATTTATTAACTAACCTTTATTGATAAATTAATCAACCCTTAATTATTAATTAATCAACCTTAATTAATAATTCAATTACCCTTTAACCATTAATTAATTACTTTTAACTAAGTAATTTTCTTTAAGTGATTAATTACCCTTATAAATAAATCAACATTTAATTACATTAAGAAATTTTATCCACAAATTCTAAATCATAATCTCTTAATTAAATTAAGATCTCAATTAACTTAAGATAAACCAATTATCCTTAATTATTATTATTTCCAATTACATCATTCTATTTTGAAAACGCTCAGGGATTAATATAAAATTTATTTTAAATCTTTAAACAAAGATTCAACATCACTTTCAAATTGAAACAAAGTTACAAAGTTTCACAATCCGTTTAAAGATTTAAATGATAAAATAAATGTTTAAAACTTGTTAAAACATTTTACCCTAAACTCGAACATTTCATATACCTTTCAAAACGGTTAGCATATTACTTGAAAACTGAGAACTTGGTTTAAATTTTGCTTTTGCTTCCAATCTAAAATTCATATTCATAATAAAAAAACTGAACAGGATTTCTTCAAGATTTTAAAACCTGGTAACCTACACAACTAAAGCCGAGTAAAACACAAAAATCCACGAGCCATATTCGAAATTACTCGAGCCAGACTCTGAGAAACTCGCGTCCTTCTTTCTCTTTTCCCTTTTCTTTTAACTTTGTTTTGATTTAAGTTATAAAATTTGTTATTCAACCCATGCGAACTGCCCGAAGGAAATCCCGAGCAACACATCATTTTTCTCGAGTTTGACTTTGAGCCTGTTGCTTCTTCTCCACCAAATCTCGCAACCACATCAGATACTACATTCACCCGTGCATGTGCACCGTTATTCTGATCATCTCTGATCATCGCCGAGCCCCTCCACAAGTCGCCATCGACTTCATTGACCAACACGATCTTCCAGTTTGAAGCAATCGATGCCAGATCAAAATCGATCTCATCGGTTCCCACTAGGAACCAAATCCTCATCGTAAAGACCACCATCTCCAATGACTCCATCCATCTGTATCCCCGCCGTCGCGACTAAGGTTTCTCTGACGAACTCTTTCCCTTGGGTGCGATTGACAACGATCAACCCACGATGCCGCACGAACCCAATTTCCGACATCAATTTCAAACTAAGCTAAAACCCTAACTTAAACTCATTCATCTCCTATGATTAATAAAAAAATTCTGAACATTTTTCCCATGCTCCCCTATGCATCAACTTCCTTCACCATGAATTTCGATGCGCAGATCGATGTGGATCACCAAAATTCGATCGTTTTGCATTTTCGTTCAAGTTGAAATTGCTACCCGAATACTCGTCTAAAAATCTCAATTTAACTTTTAAAACTCATCATTTGTTGGCACTAATCAACTTACGAAGTCAAATCATGATCATTGATTTTCCTGATTATAAAAGTTCCACTGTCATTTCTAATTTTTTTAAAGTATTTACTAAATATTTTTACTTGGGATTATTTTTTTAAATAACTTAACATTATTATTATCATTTTCTTTTCAGGAATTATAACCTGAATCGATTTAGACAAGAAGATATGCTTTTTTACTTTTAATTGCACTTGATTCTGTTGATGTAACAGAGGTTAATATATACCCACATTTTTTACAGACATTTGCATACATACAGACATCAAATGACACCCATACAAACACCTTTCATATCAAGATTTCAATCACAAGCATCAGGTGTTTACCACAAACAATCAAAATATCAGAGGGGATAGTTTGCTTACCTTGGATCGAAGAACAGAGGACCTGTTCAACTTTTAAAATCTGGAAATATATTCTCTTTTGCTCTGAACTGTTGAATTGCTTAGCTTGAATTGAGTTGCTTTGATCTGCTGTTGATTTAAGCTTGCTCTTGAAGTTGAACTCCCAGATTTGAAATTGCTTTTAAATATCCAGGTTGAACTTGTATGCTTTTAACTCTTTTCTTAGCTTCTAGATTTTGAAACAGCAACTTGATTGTTGATCTTTGAAATACTTTGAGTTTGAATTGAATCTTGTTTGTTTGAATTTGATTCTAGTTTTCTTTTCTGGTTTGTGTTACCAGGTTGTTTTTTTTAGATATGAACTTGAAGTTGAGATGATCTGAATTTAATAACTTGTTTTTGTGGTTTTAGTTTCAAGTCTGAGTACTGAAGAAAATGACCAGCTTGGTTTTGTTCTTTACTAATACTATATTTTAAAATTAAATCGTAAAAGAAAAACAAAAATGCCACTTGTTCTTTAAAACCATACATTTGTACTATTTTAAAACTTGTTAAATTCAAACAAAATTATGTAGAGACCTCTTCTTTAATTTATTTACAAATTATGTTTAACCCCTTATTTGATTTCAGTTTATAAAACATATTTATCTATTTTATATTTACATATATATGTTATGTAGTTTTAAATCTTATTCTTTAAAAAGATATCTTCATATCAAAGCTTGAATATTTATTTACATATAAAACTAACTATTTTATTAAATCTTGTTTATATTTTACAACCCAATTCTAATTCAAGTACTTATTAATTTTCAAAAGATATATATACCTATATATGTAAGTTTTAAAGCCTTCATTTAAAATTATATAATTTATAAAGGAAAATGAACTGAAAACAATTTATAAATAATCATACATATATAATTCTTAATTAATAAATCTTTTTGAATCTAATTAATTTATTAAATCATATTCCAAATACAATTTTTATTTTATCCCCAAATATTCAAATTCATTTTCTATTAATTCATAATTTAACCAAATTAAACCAAAAATTTTATATAAATTTCCAAATTAAATAAGTAAAAAAATCAGGAAAGTTACTCTCTGTCTATATAAACATATTTTTTCGGAAACCCTAGTAGTCTTTTGTTTTATTTCTATAGTACTGTTATTTCCATCTACTCCTTCCCTTCTTGCCAATGTCAGAAATCAAAACCCTAAATTCCCAAATTCGAACTCATCAAAACCTATCGAATTATATGTCATTGCGAAGCTCTCGATGAGCATATCTACTTCTGTAATTCATTTTTTCAATCAAGGTTCGGTTTGGCCAGAAATTAGTGAAGAAGTCATGGCTGTTGAAACTAGGGTTTTGTTTTCAACGGTGGATCTTCAACTTCGAAGCAATTGGGAGGTGCTGCGTCGTAGAGGGCGTCAAGGGCTTTCGATCCATGTGGTCCATTTGGGTGAGAGGAGCATGAGATCGCCAGAAAATTACGATATAAAGATGCGGCGGTGGATGAGCAGGACGTGGCCAGAGGGTTGCGCACGTGGGCCATAGGTGCGGCCGAAGGTGGCCTTGGCAGTAGTGAAGTCTGATGGGGTCGTAGGCAAGCGAAGCAGCGGCGTTTAGTGATGCTTGTATCATTGGTTGTGCGATGTGGGTTCGTGAATGATCGTGCACGCGTCTGTTAGGGTTTGGAAGGAGACAGCGTAATTACCATTATGCCCTTTTTTATTTTATTTAAATTTAATTTTGAACCTTCTAACTCTCATAACTTTTGCATACAAACTCGGATTTATACGCGGTTTCTTCCGTTGGGATCATAACTAAATTCTATACAACATGGAGATATTTTGATTGAATTTGGGGACGGTTGATATTTTGGGCGTTATTTGAATTTTAAATCGACTACAAATCAAAGGTGAGTAATTTAACCCACTCACACAATACTAAACCTTCTTATGTTAGTTGAATTTAATTTATGATGTGATAAGAATATTATTGGTTGCTGTTTGGTAGTTGAATTAGACATTTTAATTAAAATTAAAAAATTGAATTTATTTTCCATTTATATAAATATTGAATTTAAATTGTTAGTTAAATACTTGAAATTGATAACCAGTTAATTGTTGTGATTTATTGGCTAATTTGGATGTTGATTGTAACGGATGTTATTTGTTGACATTTTAGATGATTGGATGTTTATATCTCTTTTATCACTATGGGTTGAAATGATACATACCGAGCGATTTTATTTATATGAAAATTATTGGTTCGGGATACAGGTTAAAATCATATATACTCAAAAAAATTAACTAATTTGGGATGAAATGATACATATACTATCACTTGACCATAGGGTAGCAAATTATATATGGACACTCTTGGTCGGCTTTAAATTATTTTTTAAATGGTAAAGTATGTTTGATTTATAAATTTGATTTTTAAATTTAATTTAATGATTTTATGTTAAAAAATTGGAAAATAATTTATTTTATACGTTTTAAAGTTTTAAATTATAAGTTAATATATGGTTTAAAAACTAAATTTAAGATTTTTGCTTATAATTTTATTTAGTTTAATAAAAATATTTTAAATGGTTAAAATTTAATTTAACAACATATGTAACATAGTTTTAAGAGATTTATATAAAATTTAATTTAATAAAATATTTAATATAGTTATAAGAGGTTTATTTAAATTCAATTTAATACAATAAATATAGATTTTATAGTAAATTTAATAAATAAAAAGGTAAGGGTTTTGTAAGGAATTTATAAAAAAATTGTAAGAGATTTTATAATGGATTTTATAATGGATTTTTATGAAGGATTTTATTATGGTTTTTATAAAGGAGTTATAAAGGTTTTATAGGATTTTATAAAGGGTTTTATAAAATAATTATTATAAAAGGGATTTGAAAGCATTTAATAGGAATTTGCGTAGAAGTTTATGAAAAGGGTAAGAGTTGTAAACTGTTTTGGAATTTATACATAGCTTTATAAATGGTTTTAAAGCATATATATAGTTTATAAATGGTTTAAGAAAGATTTATAAATTATTTCCAAGATTGATTGAAAGAAATCTTCCTCGGCATTTATGAATATATTTATACTTTGGAATAAGTATATGGATATCTTGATACAAAGGTATAAACTATTTTCTGGATTTAGTATTTAAAATGTTATATATAATGGCCACAGTGTGAAATAAGCATTTAGTTGTTAAAGGGACCAAGGTCGAATATTGTCATACTCTCTGCCAATTCGAAACCACTTTAACAAGTGTGCATGTAGTAGAGAATCCAGAACGAAGTAGGATGGTTTGGTGAACGCTACTAGTATGAGGTAAGAACGCAGCCCTGACTTTCGGGTCATCTTGATATGACTAAAACAGGAGCCATAACCAAGCCAAGTGAGGTCGCTCCTCTTATCGGACATGCTTCTTCGATAACATATCTGTTACTTTGTGATTGATTGGTGGCCGCCTTCGATTTTGATTATTGGAGTGTTGTTTCGAGGTGCGCGGTAGCCGCGGTTATGCATTACCACCGGCCCAGTTTTACAAAATGGTAGAATCCTACCCTGGCATTGCCTTGCGTTCCTTGTCATACGCCTTATCGAGTCAACTACGATTTTGGTTTGCATAGTACCTATAGAGTGCCCCTAATAGCCCACCAATTTATGGTGGAGTTTACAGTACTATATAGACTATGATGCCTATAAAAATGTGTTAAGGGGGATATGGGTAAAGCCTTAACGCTATTTTAATACTTTACTATACTAATAAAGGCTACATATATAGCGTATATTACTACATATAGATAGTTTAACGGATCCTTAGGAGATGGAAAATCCCAAAACATCTCTTAAGTTATTGCATGCACGTTATACATTGGACATGAGATGTAAAATCACATAAACATCTCTGAAGCCGTTACAATTATATTTACTTGTTATTGACTTAACTTACGTAAGATCTTTTAGTTACGACTCGAGTGTTTTGTCTTTTCATTACGCTCGGGTCAGCCTAGCTTTTCAATGTTGAAGACTCCATTTCTGGAGGACGAAGACGAAGTTTGGTATATATTATTATTAGTTATTTTCCGCTACATCATTTTGGTGTGTCGTTGTTTGTACTCTGATTGTTGTAAAAAAAATTATAATCAAATGGATAATATAAAACAGCTGTAAAGGCCCATATCTTTGTTCCCTTTGAGTAGACAATAAATTACACGTGTCCAACTCATATTGGACGAAAATACGAATCTTTAGGTGTTAATTAAGAAAAATAAGAAAAGAAGAAGAAACGAATACAAAATCTCGTAGCGGAACGATAAAATATAATAATCAAATAAACGGTTCATGAAGTTGTTTTTACAATACATTTGATTATAATCTATACAATATTTATTAGAGTTATAAATACATCAGGAATAAAATAAAGTAATACAGTGGACAACATGATGCAGGGATAGTAATAGTAATAATAATACCAAATCTTCGTCTTCGTCCTCCAGAATAAATCTTCAATAAGCTAAAAAAAACTCAGGACTGACCCGAGCATAATGAAAAGACAAAACATTTGATCGGGACTAAAACATCCTTATGTAAGTCAAATTGATATCGCATGTAACATGTGTGTAACGGCGTCAGAGATGTTTACGAGATTTCACATCTCCTATCTGGTGTATAACGTGCGTGCAATAACTCAAGAGATGTTACGGGGTTTTCCATCCCTTAAGGATCCATCAAATTATTTATATGTAGAAGAATATGCGATATGTGTAATGTCTAGTTAATAAAATAAATATTAATATAGCGTTAAGGCTTTACTTTAACCCCCCTTAACGCGTTTTTAAGCATTATCGTACAGTTTGCATGAAACCACCAATTAAATGGTTGGTGGATAGGGATGCGCTATGATACGATAACACTAAACCAAAATCGTATGGGTCTCGTATAGGGATAAAAGTATGACAAGGCACGTGAGGCAATGCACAAGGTAGGATACTAGTAGTTCGGGTCACAGGGCTGGTGATAACGCATCATACCATAACCACCCACCGCGTTCATCCATCCCATATCGAGTTAAAGGAAGCCTATCCCAAATCATGGTGCACCAATCGAAACCAATAAGAGTAATAATATGGACACCGTCCAACAAAATCGAAGAACGGATGTCTGCTCGGGGTAATTAGCCCACTTGGCCCTTCCAAGCCTTCCTATTTTAGTCATTTCAAATTGGCACAAGTGCTGGGGTCTATCCATCATCGTTCTCTTTCGTAAAAATCCAGTAAATGACACCAAATTCAACCACTTCGTTCTAGAGTCTCCTCCGCATACAACGTTGTTAAAGTGGTTCCGATATCTACATAGAGTATGTCCACATTCGGCCTCGGTCACTTTAACAACCAAACGTCGTTTTACACAACAGTTGGTGCTTTTACATTTCGAAAACAGTTCATACTTGATATTAAAATATCATATTTCTTCAAAATCAAATCCATATCGAAATCATTATGTTTACTCAAAATATACTATTTCAATTCAAAATCATTTTTGCCTTAATATCTTGATTTTAGTTCCAAAGTTGTTTCCAATTCCAGTTTAGGTTATAACTTCACTTGACCCAATTCATATTTAAATCCATGATTTAAATATAAACATTCAACCCTTTACCAGTTTGATTTTTTTTGCAAAATAGTTTGAATAGTTTTAAAATAGTTTAAATAATTAAAATAGTTTAAACGGTTAAAAATAGTTTAAATGGTTAAAAATAGTTGGAAATAGTTTAAATGGTAAAATAGTTTAAATGCAACGAAATTTTCACAGCAGCTTGCATGCAAAGTAAGGAATGTTCCTGCGAAGTTTCAGCTCGATTGGATCATTTTTTGATGGATATGAAATCACTTCGTATCGATCACAGATCGAGTCGAAACTTGGTGGGGTCGGTCCCGTGGGCCCACTCACGTGCCAGAAAAAGTCTCCCGGAGTTTGAGCGAGATCTGAGCCTCCTACGCCTATAAATAGCACCCAGAAGCCTACAGAAAAAGGATTTTTTGGCCATTGGACGTCCAGACTCTGCCGGATTCATTTCTACACTTCAATATAATTATTGTATTCGAAATTCTTCATTACAGCTGCTGTAAGCATCTGTAATCAGCAAGGATCATCAATAAAAGGATAAAACTTTGAAGTGGACGTAGGCTGGAGATAGCCGAACCACTATAAATCTTGTGCCTTTGTTCGTTATTTCTGGATTGCCGTTTGATATTTGCTGAGATCTGATATTTGTGCTTGAATATCATTGGTTTGTGTTCATACACTGGTGCTTTCACGGTATTTGGGGTTTGTGACCAATTTTGGCGCAAACAAGTATCATTTTCAAGTTTCTGTGTGATGGATATGCTACCATAGTAAATTGGAAATTGAAGTTTTGTTGTGATAAACAAATTTGAAAATTTAAAATCCAAGTTGTAATTGTTGAATATAAGTAATCAAGTTTAGGACTTATAATATGAAATAATAAAGATTTTACTTTGGTAAAGCTGAAATAAATTTGAGTTGGCATAATAAAACATATGATTTGAAATTTAACTAAACGAAGGTTAAATAAATTGATTTGGATCAGCTAAGCTATCGAAATGGAAATTAAACTGAAGTGATTATATAAAATAACTTTGAAGTTTAAATAAGTTGTATAACTTGTAAAGTGAGAAAATGTAAGTGAAACCAAATGATAAAATGGTTAAACAATTCTATTAAGCAAAATGAGATATGAATTTGAATAAGTGACGAAATTTGACTTTGGTAAAAGTTAAATAAAATTTACTAGAATTGGAATCTGAATTGGATTTATAAGTGAAAATTTAAGTTAAGTTAAACAAATGATGTTTGAAATTGAATATAACTTAAGTAATGTTGAATGAAGTTGATTTTGGTATCGAAGTAAATTAATAAAGTGAAGTGATGAATATGAACTTGAGTTATGTACTGAAATTCAACTTTTGTGGTTAAATGAATTAGCAATTGAGTTGAACTAATGAAATGAATATTAATCAATCGAATGTAAAAGAATTGATATAGAATAATGAATGTAAGTGTTAATTCATTAGAAGCTAATGAAGTTGAAGAAAATTGAATAATTGAAAGAAAAGTCAATTAGATATGAAACCAATTGGAAATTAAAAGTGTTAAACCAAATTGAAGTTAGACAAAGTGAATATGAATTGTTGAATGTAAATTTAATAAATTTGGTTGTGTTGGATATGATTTGGTTGTTATATGATTGTTAGTTGATTGTATATAATTCATTAAGTGTTAATGAAATTGAATTGATAAATGGAAAGCTATGTAATTGAATTTGAATTGAAAGTGAACTAATGTGAATCGGTTGTAAGCAATTAAAATTTGTATTGAAACCTTATAAATTGCTTATGGGAATTATTTTGATTGCATTGCTTATGAAAACTATATGTTTTCTATTGAAAATTAGTGAAATGTAAATGAATTTCCTATATATATCACTTACATGTTTAAATTGAGTAAGTACAGGTACCGGGGTTGTAGTTGGCTAGATTTGGTCATGCTAAAATGCTAATAAATAACTGCTTTGCTTAAAAATGCTAAAAAGGTACGCCTACGCAATAAAAAATAGGAAATATGAATTGTTTTTCTATTTTCCGACCGTGTGGGTCGATGTATATATATTTATATCTATTGTAATATTGCAAAAGCTCCTCCGTACAAGGGAGACTCTGCCAAAATTTTCCGTAAATTTTGGGAGTTAGAAAAATTTTGAAAATTTTTGGAAAATTTTTTGTTAACAAAATGTCAATTTCTAAATTGAAATGAAAATGTAGGAATTGAACTAGAAAAGTGTAACCATCGGGTTTTGGAAAAGTTAGAATGTTTAAATGAATTTGAAATTTAATTTGAACAAATGGTTTTGAAAAGTTAATGGATTCTGTAACTTTTTCTTACTTGGCAATTTCGAGGACGAAATTCTTTTAAGGGGGAAGTTTGAAACGACCCAGAATTTCTGTCATTTGAAATTCGTATATTTAATTAATTTTAAATATTAACAAGTAAAATTTGTAAGTCGAATAAATTATATTTCAAATATCTAGATTTAATTGGATAATTAAATCGATAATTTAATATTTGAAATTACAGAAATAATTAGATATTGGGTTTAATGTGATAAAAATTGATTCATAAAGTTGTATTAAATCATATTGGAGTTAGAATGATGTTATAGAACTTTTAAAATTGAATTAAAAGTGAATATGTGAAAATTGAATATTTTAATATTTAATTGACGAGTAAAAATAGTCATTTTTCAAACAGTCTAGGATTTCGACGAAACCAGTTTCATCGGATCCATAATGTTATATTATAGTAAGATTTCAAATTTTGTGTCAATCGGATTTACGGTTTGTCCACAGCAAGCTAAAATGCGTAGAAATCGGTTTAAGTGAATTTTAAATTTAAATAGTCGATTTGAAAGCCTATCTTTCAAATATGATCGAATTGGCTTCCGATATATATTCCATTGCGTTCGGAATAGGGGTAAAACATTATAAACGCCAGGCGACACGCTTCGTTTGGAGTTCGGAAAATTTTCGGATGAATGGTGTTTTGGCAATTTTCTGTGTAAGGACCTCATTTCCTTTGTTTTTCTCAAACCCTAGGGTTTCAAGCTTCAGCCGCCACATTATAATCAATGGCCGAGAATTTCAATTCTTTCTCTTCTATTTTCTTCAAACCCGTTAATCGATTCGTAAAACTTTCAACTACAAAAACGTTGAGCTTCATGAGAGCTTCGATTCTATATTGCGATGATCGTTTAAGGTCGAGTAAATCAATGGCAAAATGCATGAGAATGTCTCACGCTTACACGCGTTTATCGAGTAGGATGGACGATCGAGTTTCACGTTGTTCTCAGGGATGGTGTTTGATCGACCTGAAATCGATCGTAGAGGGTGCGAAAATTCGAGAAATAATGGCGGCCATGGGTTATTTGTTGTGTTCGAACCTGGAGTTGGAGAAGAAACAAAGTGCGGCCGAGATCTGGAGGAATGGAATCAACGGCTGTGATGATTTCTAGATTTAAAATAAAATAGATTTGTAAATTAATTTATATTAAAAATAGTACGAACTTCTAAAATGCATAACTCTTTCATACAAGGTTCGTTTCGCACGAAACGAGTTGCGTCGGGTTCGTATGGACGAATATTACGCAATGAAGTTGGATTGGGATTTATTTGAGCTAGTGGAATTTTGGGTAAAATTAAACACGCGTTTAATTTTATTCGGAATAAAACACTACAATGGTTATTGGAATCAAGGTGAGAACTTCTCACTCAATCAAATTTGTTTCGATTTAAATTTTTAATAGTTAAATTTAAAATTGCTTGATTGTGTGATTGAATGATGGTTGCTATTTGTTGTATTGAAATAGACTCTATACGCCGCATATTAAGTAGAGGGTATTTTATTAAACACTGCAATGGTTATTGGAAGCAAGGTGAGAACTTCTCACTCAATCAAATTTGTTTCGATTTAAATTTTTAATAGTTAAATTTAAAATTGCTTGATTGTGTGATTGAATGATGGTTGCTATTTGTTGTATTGAAATAGACTCTATACGCCGCATATTAAGCGGAGGTTATTTTATTAAACACATACCGCGATATTCAACCTTGAAGTGGAATTGGTATTATACATGTACTTGGAGTTGATTTCCCGCATTATATAGCGGATGAGACCCTATTGCGCCGCATAATAGCGGATGATATTTTATATAAACCAATGTACCGCGATATCCCGTCTTGAAATGGGATTGGTATTGTGCTAACATCTGTGGATGCAGGGAAACAGGTTGGAGGGATCCAACTGGATTCCTCAAATAATTGAATTTGTTTCAATGTTGTGTGTTGATTATTTTTAATCTCTGTGTGATTATCTTTGTGATTGAAATCGTTGTAGGCTAAAATTTAGCCGAATAAAATTTTGGTATCGTTGGATACCGGAAATAAATAAAAAGTTTGATTTTTGAAAATTCAGGTTGAAAGTTTATATTAAAATTTATTTTTGAGAATTGGATAAATTTAAAAGAAGGAATTCTAAAATAATAAAGTTTTATTTATAATGTAACATTCCCATTTTTTTAATCGAATTTAAATTGTAAATTTAATAAATTTTAGAAATTTAATTGTGAATTAATTGGGTATTTTCCAAATTTAAATAGATATTTGTTTGTTTATATAAATGAATATAAAAATGTTTTTTTACAAAATAGAAGTTCTAACTGGAAAGTTAAAAATAAATATTTTGAAAAAATTACATCAACCATAAATTTGATTTTGGAATTTAATTTGAATAAATATGTATATAGATTGAAAGTTAAAATTTTGGATTTAATCATGAATTTATTTAGAATTTATTTGGGATTGAAATACAAAGACAAAATAAAATAGAACTGAAATTTAAGTTGGAAATTCTAAAATAAGTATCTTGAAAAAAGGGGAATTGGATTTTAGTTTGGAATTAAATTCTGATACATACATATATGCATGTTTATTTATTAATGTATAATAAATTTTAAAATTAGAATTCTTTAAGTTATAGATATATATATACACGTATTTTGAAATTGTAAATATGAATACATTTAAAAGTATTGAAAAGTATAAACTGCATACATATAGATATATGGATGGTTACTTATTTAAAATATAATAGTTTGAAATAAGTTTAATATTCTTTTTCTTTTAGTGATACAAATATAAATAGAGAATATAGATAATATATATTACTAAAAGTAAACTAATATACATATCAAAATCTTGTTTATACAAAGCTTTGAGATGAATGCATAATTTGAAAGTGTAAAGTTTAAAGTACACGAAAACAAAACAAATGTAAACATAGCTTTAGATCTTACATATCTATATACGTACAAATAGCATCATTACTTTTATTTAAAATAATGAAATTTAAAAAAAATACAAGAAACTTCACATCTTCCCATATGCAATCATATAACTTTTCAGTAAATCTAAAGAATACAGTAACATTAGATTGAGATTTCAAATCTGAAAATCAAACTCAAAAGCTTCAGTTCAAAACTTTCAAGTTAAAGGAACCAAAACCTGGCAATCAATCAAACAGCAAGAGTAAGTTTCAAAACTGGAAACAAATAAAAAATCAGATCAAAGCTCTCAAACCTGATGCAAAACAAAAACATTCCAGCTCAAAATAATTCGAGTCTTCTGTTTGAAACAAGAGCTTTCAAATTTTTAAATCTGAAAGCAAAGGATAGAAAACCAGAAATCTGCAAATTCTTTCAACATCAAGCAGTGGGTTTGTGATTCATCTCTCTGGTGAATATTATACTTTACAATTAATAGATTTGTAGTTTTAAAATCAAATTCTAGCACAAACAAATCAAAAAGAAAAAAACTGCAAATTACAGATGAAGAAAGTGCTGCAGTGTTGGCCAAAGGAAGCAATGCAGTAATTTCTGAAAATATTTAAAGGCAAGTGGATTTCATTTTTTTTTAAATCTGAATTTGAACTTACTAAAAAATATTAGAGCAAGGACTAATTAATTAAATTAATCAGTAGCAGGAAAATCAAGTTCAAGATTAAAGCCTGCAGCCTGGAAATAAAGCCCATTTTGAAGCTTTAAACAAAATTCAAAGCTTTAAGTTAAAAAAAAATTAAAATTGTTTGTTGTAACGTTCCGAAAGTATTCGACTTTCGAAAATTCAACATCGATACTCACTTTATCGACTGCCGAGAAATCGAAGGCCGGAAACCCGAAAAGTTATGGGGTTAAGAAAGAAGAAAAGAAAACGAAAGTGGTAGAAGAGAGAAAATAGAGAGAAAAGAAAACAGAAAATAGAACGGAACAGAAATAACAGAACAGCATCAGAATCTCACAATTCGCAGCGGAACAACATATAATAATAAATGAATAATCTTTAATCAAAGAACTATATCAGTTATTACATCACATTATATTACATTACATCAAATCATCAGAGTGTACAACAACAAACAATTTTAAACAGCGAAAAAGAAATACTATATACTAGTAATACGCCATCCAGCTTGCCTCCAGCAACTCCTGAATTCCAGAATATCCTGATAAATCTTAACTCTTGACTGCCCGTGTGAAAATTGGTGGGCACCCAGAGTTTAGGAAGGAAAACAATAAACTCCGAGTCAGTCACGTGACTAGTGTGGGAACTTAAACAGTTTATTTTTCTTTAAAATCAAAATAGAGGAATATTTTTAAATTCAATTCGCAATGCTTTTAAAAATGAGACTACCATAAGGCCTCCTGCACACACACACATGCAAACGCGGAATCGGAGGAGATTTCTCCTTATGATAGTCAAAGATGCTTGATACGCATTAAAAAGAACATTTGATATTATTACTAGTGCATAGTGTAGAGAAAATTCATTTCGAAAATAAAGATATAAATCTTAGCCAGCATAGACATTTCGCACTTATGCCTACTATAGCTACCATGTTCAATAACGGGTTACCGCCATATTCCATGACAGGTAATACAACTAAAACCGTACAAGGCTCGTATTTGAAGAATGGATTTTTCCAACAAATGGTCAGGCCAAGGAACTTCCCATTGCCACATGGAAACGCCTCTGGAAGGACGCCCCGAGAACCACCGTTCTCCGCTAAACAAAGCCGGGAATCCCTTTTCCCAAGGAATATTACAAACCCTCAGATATGCCACCCCCGGTCCTTTGGAACCTTTCACCGAGCGCTCGTCACCATCATCACACAATCATAAAGTGTTTTCAACATGAGTAAGTATCTGGGCTCCATACCATGATACTACCCTTTTCCAGAAGGAATGGCTATACCCTAGGGAAGCGATCCCTGGAAACCTTGCTGCACAATTCCTGTTTCGACCATTACCGGTTTGTGAGGCTCGACGAAGTCACGTCCACAAAAACATACTTTATACAAAAGCCATGCTTTGGGTCAACAAATGATCATAGAAATGATCACCAAGATAGACGATCAAACAAATGATCCTATCACAAATAATCAACACAATGATCATTTACAGCAACACTCAGTATGTCACATTACCAAAATTGGGAATATATCACTGATAACTTCAACTATATAATCTCTGAGCTCGTACGTCTCAGAGAAGGGTGTTAAGATAAGAGAATAAATTCTCCGCCACCAACAGAAATATATTTGAAAGAAATCGGCTTTATATCTCAACTTGTAATGTCAGACATACAATCCATACAAGTCTGTTCCGGGCTCGAACAGAACCGAAGGCACTTACAAAAAAGTCCTTGAAATCCGGATATTCACTAATCACGTTCGGACTTCCCATCACATATGGAGTCTCTATACCGGGGACCAGTCGATGCAAAGACATTCGACAAGAAACCCTTTCGTTTTCGAAAATATCCGGTCTTCAACACCGGTCTTCGAATGCAATTCATAACGATGTATCACATATTCGGAATGGGTTATACGACCCCATGGTCCTTTCCCGGTTAACCCGAATAGTGAGCGCTTATTTTTAAAAAAATAAGTGTGGCATTCAAATTCAAGCAAATCACAACAAATACCTATTTAAAGGTAAATATTGATAGTCGGTTATTGAACTATCAATAGATATGCCAACATCACCAGATTCCAAATAATTTTCCAAATTATTTATTTTCCAAAAATATCTTTACAAGATATACATTCTCCATTCTTTAAAAATAAATCAATATTTATTTTTAAACTCATTTTCCAAATTTCATTTATAAATTCCATATTGAATTTACATTCCAAAATATTTATGAATATACGATTTCCATTCAATTTCTAATATTCATTTTCAATTTATCTTCAAAAAGATAAATTCCAAATATTCACTTAATATTGGAAAAGCATTTCTATACTTATTAAAAATAAGTAATTCATAGATCTTTTTATTTTCTATACTTAGGAAATATTTAATATACCCTAATCGAAATTAAGTATATATTTCATTCTTTAAGGAAATCATTCACTTAAACATATTTATTTGGGCCAAAACGAATGTTGCGTAAAACATCGTTACGACAACCCAAAATCACTAGTATAGGGATTCGAAATTAAAATAGATATATAAATCCCAATACTATACAAAACATTTCCTTTCGGACATCATTTATTATAACAACAGTGTTATAATCTACCATTTCCTTCTATTTCTCGAAAACATCTATTTCAACAATAAATGTTGAAATCTATGGTTTCGATAGTTAATATATTTTAAAACATCTTTAGATCGTTTTAATTCTATTTAAAACATCCCATTCAAAACAATTTCTTTAACATAATATTCACTATTCAAAAACGTGAATATACCGTGTTAATAAATTTCATCACTTCTATTCATTTTATTTTAAAGGATTATTCACTGTCTGAAACATGAATATAATTCCATTAACAAATTACAACAATTCCTTATCAAAATAAGTCGTTGCGGATTTATAAAACAACGTTTATAAATTCTATTTCTATTTATTTTATATCAACTCCTTTTATAAATTTCCTTTATAAATCTATTCAATTTCATATCTCAATGATATACTAAAATTTCATATTATAAGTAAATACTTATAATTTATTTATTTACAAAACCATTCCTTCAAACTTCCCAAATCTATAAATCTTATAACTTCTAAGATTCATTTATTTATCCAAAATCTATTCTTTTAAATAACTTTACAAATTTTATAAACCTATTGTTTATAAAATTCCATTTATAACTTCACCGTTATAATTCTATAATTCCAATTTATGAAATTCATTTACAATTCATTCTAATACTTGTAAAAGCTCGTTTTATAATTCCAATATCTTTAATTTATAAATATCAATTTATAAATCTTTTAATATAAAACAATTTATATTACTATTTTTAAAACGTCTTTAAACTCTTTTATAATTTCATCAATTGATTTATAAAATAATCAAATTCCATAAATTCTATAGATTTCATTCCTTTATGAAATTCATTTACAAATCATTCTATCACTTATAAAAGCTCGTTTTATAATTCAAGATATTCTAAATTTATAAATATCAATTTATAAATCTTTTAATATAAACAATTTATATTATTACTTTAAACATCTTTAAACTCTTTTATAGTTTCATCATTCTGGTTTATAAAATAAAAATTTTATAAATCCTATTTTTAAACTTCTTATAATAAATTCAGAAATCCCAGTTTTAACTATTTTATAAAATCATTAATCTCATATTTTTCAAAAATCAACTTTTAACTGTATTTCTCAAAAATCATAATAATATTAACATTATAACGTTTATTTATTTAAGATGAATCAATTCCAAAAATATTTTATAAACGTATATTTCCAAGAATCACTTTAGAAATCAAAATCGTTATTTTTAAACTTCAAAAATTGGATTCGATGATGCAACACATCAATAGTCAATCACGACTTTCAAACATCATATATCATCCATGATAACAATCAAATATCACAATATATGAAATCAAATAAATATTTGTGAGGAATCCAGTTGGATCCCTCCAACCTGTTTCCCTGCATCCACAGACATTAGCACAATACCATTCCACTTCGAGGTGGAATATCGCGGTATATGGGATTTTATAAATATTATCCGCTTACTAACGGCGCAATAGGGTCTCATCCGCTAAAAAAAATGCGGGAAATCAATCAACTGCAATATATACATATGCCAATATATATATATATTGCTATATATATAATATAATACCAACTCCACTTCGAGGTGGAATATCGCGGTATATGTGTGTAATAAATAACCTCCGCTTACTAACGGCGTATAGGGTCTATTCACATCCAATATATATATATAACAATCATCATTCAAGCCATCAATCATTCAATCAACAAATTTTAAATCTAACTATTTAAAATTTAAATAAATCCTTTTGAGTGAGAAGTTCTCACCCTAGCTTTTATTTGCAATCCATTCTCCATCTTGGCTTGATTCTCTTGTTTTATACCTATTTTAAATTATTTACACAATTCATTAATATTCGAACAATCGAATAATAACTTTTTCGTTCTGATAATTTGAAATTCAAGTCAAACCATCTTTCAAATATTTAAACTTAATTAAATATTCTCAAATTAAATTATTCAAAATTCTGGGTCGTTACAATCTTTCCCCCTTAAAAGAATTTCGTCCCGAAATTACAAGTTAAGAAGAATGCCCTTATCCCGTCTATTATTTTTCACAATCCAAATAGTTTTATCAACTTTCTAAAACAAATCTTTTTACTAGAGATTCATTATCATTTCACTAGCTTTCCAACTTCACTTATAAGTTTCAATCAACATTGTTTTCCTAACAATTCAAATTTAAATTCAAATTTTAAACTTTCAAAATTTCTCAAAAATTTTCTAACACACTAAATTTTCGAAAAATTTCGCCAGCGTCTCCTTTGCGCGGCTAGCTCGGTACGACTACAAAATGGCACCACGGCCCCTCAGAATCAAAAAGAAAAGAGAAAGCCAAGTGGCTAGAGAAGAAAATCATCAAATTTCATACTGAAATTGAAATACGTACCTTTTTGTCGAGCAATTCAATTTTATCTTTGAAATCAAAATCTCAATTCCTTTATGTACCTGTATAACCTGCTAGTAGTAGCATCCAATTCCAACATTCAAACTATTTTGCCAATTCTATTACAAAATTTTCAATATATGTTTCTTATATGTTTTTACTCCACTATTGAAGTTTACATATCCATTTTCATTCAATTTTACATTTCAATTCAATTCACAATTTCAATTCTATTTGAATTCAATTCTATTCTAAATATTGAATTCTAACGATTAACTTTCATTAGCTAATTCATATTACTACTTTAAATTAGTTTCATTCACTAATTCATTTCAATATTCAATTCATCTCGAATTTACTTAATTACCAACAAAGGAAATTTCAATTTATTTCTTTTTCTTACTTGAATTTATATACAAATTCAAATTTATCTTCAAATTTAGCTTACGACTAAACTTTTATTTAACTAATTCGAATTCCAATTCATTAGTCCAAGAATTAATAATTTATCAAGTTAGTTTACTTGAATTCAATCCATCTTATTTCTTATTTAATTCCATATAATAATGATAACAATTTAATATTATCACTTCCTAACAATCATGCAACCATATACTATAATAACTCATAGAAAATCATTTCTTTTCTATACTAAAATAGTTTTGGGCAAAGTTACCTTATTTACCCGATTCAAAAACAATTTTATATTCACTAACATATACGCACTCATATCTATTATTACACTCAAACCCATTCTAGAGTACTGCTGACTCTATCTCTAACGAGTAACACCTAACAGAACCATGGTTGTCGCTTAACCATATGCTCTGATACCAATGTAACGTTCCGAAAGTATTCGACTTTCGAAAATTCAACATCGATACTCACTTTATCGACTGCCGAGAAATCGAAGGCCGGAAACCCGAAAAGTTATGGGGTTAAGAAAGAAGAAAAGAAAAAGAAAGTGGTAGAAGAGAGAAAATAGAGAGAAAAGAAAACAGAAAATAGAACGGAACAGAAATAACAGAACAACATCAGAATCTCACAATTCGCAGCGGAACAACATATAATAATAAATGAATAATCTTTAATCAAAGAACTATATCAGTTATTACATCACATTATATTACATTACATCAAATCATCAGAGTGTACAACAACAAACAATTTTAAACAACGGAAAAGAAATACTATATACTAGTAATACGCCATCCAGCTTGCCTCCAGCAACTCCTGAATTCCAGAATATCCTGATAAATCTTAACTCTTGACTGCCCGTGTGAAAATTGGTGGGCACCCAGAGTTTAGGAAGGAAAACAATAAACTCCGAGTCAGTCATGTGACTAGTGTGGGAACTTAAACAGTTTATTTTTCTTTAAAATCAAAATAGAGGAATATTTTTAAATTCAATTCGCAATGCTTTTAAAAATGAGACTACCATAAGGCCTCCCGCACACACACACATGCAAACGCAGAATCGAAGGAGATTTCTCCTTATGATAGTCAAAGATGCTTGATACGCATTAAAAAGAACATTTGATATTATTACTAGTGCATAGTGTAGAGAAAATTCATTTCGAAAATAAAGATATAAATCTTAGCCAGCATAGACATTTCGCACTTATGCCTACTATAGCTACCATGTTCAATAACGGGTTACCGCCATATTCCATGACAGGTAATACAACTAAAACCGTACAAGGCTCGTATTTGAAGAATGGATTTTCCAACAAATGGTCAGGCCAAGGAACTTCCCATTGCCACATGGAAACGCCTCTGGAAGGACGCCCCGAGAACCACCGTTCTCCGCTAAACAAAGCCGGGAATCCCTTTTCCCAAGGAATATTACAAACCCTCAGATATGCCACCCCCGGTCCTTTGGAACCTTTCACCGAGCGCTTGTCACCATCATCACACAATCATAAAGTGTTTTCAACATGAGTAAGTATCTGGGCTCCATACCATGATACTACCCTTTTCCAGAAGGAATGGCTATACCCTAGGGAAGCGATCCCTGGAAACCTTGCCGCACAATTCCTGTTTCGACCATTACCGGTTTGTGAGGCTCGACGAAGTCACGTCCACAAAAACATACTTTATACAAAAGCCATGCTTTGGGTCAACAAATGATCATAGAAATGATCACCAAGATAGACGATCAAACAAATGATCCTATCACAAATAATCAACACAATGATCATTTACAGCAACACTCAGTATGTCACATTACCAAAATTGGGAATATATCGCTGATAACTTCAACTATATAACCTCTGAGCTCGTACGTCTCAGAGAAGGGTGTTAAGCTAAGAGAATAAATTCTCCGCCACCAACAGAAATATATTTGAAAGAAATCGGCTTTATATCTCAACTTGTAATGTCAGACATACAATCCATACAAGTCTGTTCCGGGCTCGAACAGAACCGAAGGCACTTACAAAGAAGTCCTTGAAATCCGGATATTCACTAATCACGTTCGGACTTCCCATCACATATGGAGTCTCTATACCGGGGACCAGTCGATGCAAAGACATTCGACAAGAAACCCTTTCGTTTTCGAAAATATTCGGTCTTCAACACCGGTCTTCGAATGCAATTCATAACGATGTATCACATATTCGGAATGGGTTATACGACCCCATGGTCCTTTCCCGGTTAATCCGAATAGTGAGCGCTTATTTTTAAAAAAATAAGTGTGGCATTCAAATTCAAGCAAATCACAACAAATACCTATTTAAAGGTAAATATTGATAGTCGGTTATTGAACTATCAATAGATATGCCAACATCACCAGATTCCAAATAATTTTCCAAATTATTTATTTTCCAAAAATATCTTTACAAGATATACATTCTCCATTCTTTAAAAATAAATCAATATTTATTTTTAAACTCATTTTCCAAATTTCATTTATAAATTCCATATTGAATTTACATTCCAAAATATTTATGAATATACGATTTCCATTCAATTTCTAATATTCATTTTCAATTTATCTTCAAAAAGATAAATTCCAAATATTCACTTAATATTGGAAAAGCATTTCTATACTTATTAAAAATAAGTAATTCACAGATCTTTTTATTTTCTATACTTAGAAAATATTTAATATACCCTAATCGAAATTAAGTATATATTTCATTCTTTAAGGAAATCATTCACTTAAACATATTTATTTGGGCCAAAACGAATGTTGCGTAAAACATCGTTACGACAACCCAAAATCACTAGTATAGGGATTCGAAATTAAAATAGATATATAAATCCCAATACTATACAAAACATTTCCTTTCGGACATCATTTATTATAACAACAGTGTTATAATCTACCATTTCCTTCTATTTCTCGAAAACATCTATTTCAACAATAAATGTTGAAATCTATGGTTTTGATAGTTAATATATTTTAAAACATCTTTAGATCGTTTTAATTCTATTTAAAACATCCCATTCAAAACAATTTCTTTAACATAATATTCACTATTCAAAAACGTGAATATACCGTGTTAATAAATTTCATCACTTCTATTCATTTTATTTTAAAGGATTATTCACTGTCTGAAACATGAATATAATTCCATTAACAAATTACAACAATTCCTTATCAAAATAAGTCGTTGCGGATTTATAAAACAACGTTTATAAATTCTATTTCTATTTATTTTATATCAACTCCTTTTATAAATTTCCTTTATAAATCTATTCAATTTCATATCTCAATTATATACTAAAATTTCATATTATAAGTTAAATACTTATAATTTATTTATTTACAAAACCATTCCTTCAAACTTCCCAAATCTATAAATCTTATAACTTCTAAGATTCATTTATTTATCCAAAATCTATTCTTTTAAATAACTTTACAAATTTTATAAACCTATTGTTTATAAAATTCCATTTATAACTTCACCGTTATAATTCTATAATTCCAATTTATGAAATTCATTTACAATTCATTCTAATACTTGTAAAAGCTCGTTTTATAATTCCAATATCTTTAATTTATAAATATCAATTTATAAATCTTTTAATATAAAACAATTTATATTACTATTTTTAAAACGTCTTTAAACTCTTTTATAATTTCATCAATTGATTTATAAAATAATCAAATTCCATAAATTCTATAGATTTCATTCCTTTATGAAATTCATTTACAAATCATTCTATCACTTATAAAAGCTCGTTTTATAATTCAAGATATTCTAAATTTATAAATATCAATTTATAAATCTTTTAATATAAACAATTTATATTATTACTTTAAACATCTTTAAACTCTTTTATAGTTTCATCATTCTGGTTTATAAAATAAAAATTTTATAAATCCTATTTTTAAACTTCTTATAATAAATTCAGAAATCCCAGTTTTAACTATTTTATAAAATCATTAATCTCATATTTTTCAAAAATCAACTTTTAACTGTATTTCTCAAAAATCATAATAATATTAACATTATAACGTTTATTTATTTAAGATGAATCAATTCCAAAAATATTTTATAAACGTATATTTCCAAGAATCACTTTAGAAATCAAAATCGTTATTTTTAAACTTCAAAAATTGGATTCGATGATGCAACACATCAATAGTCAATCACGACTTTCAAACATCATATATCATCCATGATAACAATCAAATATCACAATATATGAAATCAAATAAATATTTGTGAGGAATCCAGTTGGATCCCTCCAACCTGTTTCCCTGCATCCACAGACATTAGCACAATACCATTCCACTTCGAGGTGGAATATCGCGGTATATGGGATTTTATAAATATTATCCGCTTACTAACGGCGCAATAGGGTATCATCCGCTAAAAAAATGCGGGAAATCAATCAACTGCAATATATACATATGCCAATATATATATATATTGCTATATATATAATATAATACCAATTCCACTTCGAGGTGGAATATCGCGGTATATGTGTGTAATAAATAACCTCCGCTTACTAACGGCGTATAGGGTCTATTCACATCCAATATATATATATATATATATATATATAACAATCATCATTCAAGCCATCAATCATTCAATCAACAAATTTTAAATCTAACTATTTAAAATTTAAATAAATCCTTTTGAGTGAGAAGTTCTCACCTTAGCTTTTACTTGCAATCCATTCTCCATCTTGGCTTGATTCTCTTGTTTTATACCTATTTTAAATTATTTACACAATTCATTAATATTCGAACAATCGAATAATAACTTTTTCATTCTGATAATTTTAAATTCAAGTCAAACCATCTTTCAAATATTTAAACTTAATTAAATATTCTCAAATTAAATTATTCAAAATTCTGGGTCGTTACATTTGTTATTATTGAAGTAAGTAAGTACAACAGAAACTAAGCAAAGTTTTGTTTAACAAGCTTTGCAGTTGTGACTTCAAGATTTAAAGAATAAAAAGAAAAAAAAGGAATACAGGCTCAAAACGCTTCTCTGTCGATTTCCAGTTTTCAAAATTATCAAGTTCTTGTTTCTGCTTCATCAAATAGGTGAGCAAATCCCTTAGCCTGCTATGTTTTTTTTCTATGCTTGTATTTGTCTTTGGAGTATGCATGGGTTATGGTTGAATGACTGTGTGGATTTGTTTGAATGCTTTTATATATATGTGAAAAAAACTGGGTGTATACTAGTGTGCAGGCAAAACAACATGCCTCTGTTCCAGGTTTCAAAAAAAAAAAATTAAAAATCATCCCAACACAAAACATATTAGGATTTGATGGTTGAATGAATTAAGTTTATATGGGTATAACATTATTTATAAAAATGTAAATAAGCAAAAATTAACAGATAGTTTATTGGAAATTTCAATTTCACAGTAAGGACCTTTAATGGTGAAAATTCAAGTGATTTAATTCCTGTTTTTGATTATACAATCTAATTTGTACTCTGGAATGTTGAATTTTAAAATAAAATTTTGATTTTTAGTTTCAAATTGAATGTGGGATCTGGGTTTTGAACTAAATTGTGTTTTCGTCAATTCCAAACGATCAAGGAGAAATCAAGCTTTGGGGTTGATGTTGGAGGTAGATTAAGTAATGAAGTTTACTAGAAAAATAGTCAATGATTTTTTAGATGCTCATGAAGGTTTGTCGATGGGGTTTTAGGGTTTAAGAACCCAGAATTGCTGCTGTATTCATCGACTTCGGGTGGTGACAAACGTTGATCGAAAGCCGTTCGGTCTGTGTGGAATCAAAGCGGGGAGGTTGGCGCGGCTCCAGTCAGGTTCTCGTGGTTCATGGTGGTCGAGGGACGGCGATACGAGAGTTTTTTTGATGAAGGACGGTCTTTGGGTTGCAGTTGAGAGCTCGATTTGTTTCAACAATTCAATTGAGGTTGCCGAGTAGCTCAATGGTGTGAAGACGTCGTTGCCGACTTGCTGGGCATCACGATGGTGGCCGGAGGTGACGGGGTTTCGTGTGCAGGTGCACGCGTGGAACTTGTACCTGGGTTGTAAAATGGGGAAGAAGAAGAAGTTTGGGGGGTAGTTCGTGTGGTTCTCGAGTTTGGCTCGGGAAAATAACGTCGTGGCTCGAGTCTCAACTCGAAGTAGGGTTCACGTGTTTAAGTACAGTACTTGACGAAAAATTTTCAAGTTGAAATTTTGGTCTCTCGTGCAACTTGGGAAAAAACCCGAAGTAATGGAGCTTTGAGCTCGGGTTCGACTCGAAGCTGCTGATAATTTTCTCGAGTCAGCATGTAAGCGGTTTGAAATTTCAAGGAAATTCATGGTTTAAAAATAAAACTTGTTAAATAAAAATTCTCTTCAATATTTAAACATTCCTAAGTTTTAAAATAGTAAGGAGTTTTAATTAACCTAAATCAAAATGGTTTAAATGAATTGATTTTAATTTAAAGGGTATCACTTAAAAAATGTATAAGGAAATAATTATTAAAAAGGATGTTTTAAAGCGGTTAAATTAGTTTTCAAAGTTGCGTTAACATATTAAGGGAAATAATTATTATTTGAAATGAATTATTTAATATAAGTAACTAAAGTAAATTGACTAATAATTCGAGCTAATAAATCAAGCAATTAATGATTAAATGAAGATAGTAATTACTTGGTGAAAGTAATTAAAGGTAGACAACTAAAGATTAAAGGTTGATCTATCAAGTATTAAGGGATAATTACATTAAAATAAAAAAAATATGATTAAGGATTTAAATTAAGAAGCGATGTTTTGAAAGTTAATCAACTTAAAGGATTAAGCGGATTGCTTAATAACTACAAGGGTTAGTAGTAAAGGTCCACGTAATAATTTGAGTAGTTAATTTAGATAAATGATTTGTCTTTAATTAATAAAAGATAAATTTATTTATGAAGGTAATTTAAAGATAATTAACTTGTATAATTAAATAAAAGATAATTACCTTGTGTAATTCAATAAAAGCTAGTTCCTTAGTTAAATTAATAAAGGATAATTAACTAAATGATAATTAATCAAATAGTGATTAATTTAGGTAATTAATTTAAGGATAATTAATTAATTTTAAGTTTAATCAATTAATGGAGAATGATAATTAATTGAGGATAAATGATAATTAATTAGTCAAAGGTTAAATTAATTAATTAAAGATAAGTAGTTAAATGGTTAACTAAGTAATTAAAGGTAAATCCTTTAACAACTAAAAGTTGATGAATTATAATTAAAGGTTAATTAATTCATTACTAAAGGTTAGTTGATAAATGACTAAAGGATAGTTAAACCAAAATGATTTGTAATTAATTAACCAGGATTAGTAATTATTCGTAAGTAATTAAAACTGATTTGAATTACGCAAACAATTAACTGATCTTACTTATGGATGTTTGATTGTTATTAGATGCTATGTGATGGATTGTTTTATTTGTTATGTGATGTGATGCTATGTAATGTTTTATGCTAAGCTGTTAGATCTGTGACGTATATATTGTTATATGAATATGCAACCCATTGACCCATAGAACGACATTTGAATTTCGATGCGGCAGGGAGTCGGATTCCAGTTGGTTATCTGAAACCCACATCGAATCATATTAGTGAATTTTTGTGATTGGTAATTTACTTTATCCATGAATTTGTGAATATAGATAAGCGTTATGGGTTATACCGCTTCTCGATATGATTGAATCTGTGATGATGTTGTGCACTATTGTGTTGAACCCCTGGACCACACTATACACACACAAATATGGATTGCACGTGGAAATGGGTTAAGTCATAGATTTTTGAAATACATTTTAAAGATTGAATTTTGAATCCAAAATAGTTTTGGAATTAGAATTGAAAGTTTTTGAAAATGAAGTTCAAAAATAAAAATTATTTGGAATAACTTGATTGAGTTTTGGAAATTTAAATAATTTGATTTAAATTTGAATTCAATATTTGAAATCAAATTCTATGATTTGGAACTATGGTTCAAAAAGGTTACTCAACTTACAAATATGTTCATATGGGTTTTAAACCATTTTAAAAGTGTTGTTTTGGGAATTTAAATTTAACCCAAGATTTTAACTTGTATAAACGAAATCGGATTTTTTTCCAAAACGAAAACTATTTGTTTTCAAATAATAAAAGCTTTCACATAAGAAATGAACTTCCAATTCGTGTTAAAAGGAATTCAAGTTGAAATGAAAATAACTTTCCAAGTTATGAATAAATCTTTGGAAACGAGTTTGAAAGCTATAAATTAAATCTTTGATTTAAAGATTTAAGGAGTTAATCCAATTGAAATGGAAATTGTTTTGGAAATCTATAAATAGATCTTTATGAAACTGAGTGAACTTTGTGAAATAAATCTTTTTGTTTAAAAAGATTTAAAATGGTAGTTTCATTTTCCCAAAAGCATTGCGGATTTGAATTTTAAAAACTTTTGTTGTTTTGGTTTAAAAGATAAAACTATTTTGTTTGCTCACACCAGTCCCATGACTGACCTGGAGTTTATTGTTCCTTTCCTAAACTCTGGGTGCCCACTATTTCCTACATGGGCAGTCTAGAGTTGGGTTTTCAGATATTCCAGTAATAGGTATAGATTCATTAGCCTTCGAAGTCTTTGGATTGGTAGCTTTCAGCCTTTGGGATCTTCTTCGGTCTTGGACAACAGAACTTGCTTAGCTTTGTGCATCGTGATCTAGAGTTCTTGATAGCTTTGGATTGGAGATGGAGCTATTGGAGTTTGGCATTGAAGACACTATCTTTCCGCTGCTATTTTCTTGTGTCCCTGTTAGTATTGATATCTGTTGTATCATTCGATTGTATTCTGTTGTATCAAATGTTATATATCTCAAATGTATCATGCATTTTTCTTCCGTTGTGTTGTACTTAATGTGTTATAAGCTCCGGCGAACCAGGTTCGACGTTTGGATCTGCGGCATTTGAATACGAGTGTCGTATTCGGTGTCGATTTTCAAAGGTCGAGTCAGGGTCGTTAGAATTGGTATCAGAGCTGAAGGTTGAAACTTTAGCTCAGGAGTATAACACATTAAGTAGCTCATTAGAGATAGGGTGAAGTATACCCTAGAATGAGTATATCCCTAAGATATCTGTTCGAACGCCTCGGTAAATTTCTTACTATCCACAGATAGTGAGTATGAGTGCAAGAAGAGAACGAGATAGGGGACAGGGGAATACCACTATAAATGGTCAATACCCTGCAACAGTAGAAACAACTTTCTCTATCAATCTCCTTTGATTCGGTTCCCAAAATAATTTTGGATACCTTTGTGATAGCTCCAGGAAGAAGTTCGGTGTGATGGTGGCCTTACGAATCGTCGTAGGAAATTCTTACTTCGTATCTTCATCAGTATTCTCATCAGCTTTTCGTCTTAAACCCTTGATGAATTTGAATTTGAAATTTGAAATTGAAAATTTTAAATAAATTGAAATAAATTGGTTAACTTAAATATAAAGTTAAATTTGAATTGTATCGATAAAACGATATCGATTAAAACCAAATTTGAAATCGTAATTTCTTGTGTATATCAAAGTCCGATGAAAGACAAGTTATATATACCTTGGGGTATTCAAACCCGAATTTAGAATTCATACCTAGTGTTTGAGAAATTTAAATCCATCTATCTATTTTCTGGGGGCCGATATATTCTACGAACGGTTAGTTATCCCTACGAAATAACCAATGCCCTTGCATATTCGTAGACCGGTGGACCCAAATATCTTGTGAGATAATTGTATGAGTTTGTTCTCATATTATTGATATTCTGTTTGGGTAGACCAAATGCAGAATAAATATTTCAATCTGATCTGATTAATCTTTTCTCTATCTTTTATCTTTTCTTTCCCGTCTTCCTTGCAAATTTCGAGGGCGAAATTTCTTAAGGGGGGGAATCTGTAACATTCCCATTTTTTTTAATCGAATTTAAATTGTAAATTTAATAAATTTTATAAATTTAATTGTGAATTAATTGGGTATTTTCCAAATTTAAATAGATATTTGTTTGTTTATATAAATGAATATAAAAATGATTTTTTAACAAAATAGAAGTTCTAACTGGAAAGTTAAAAATAAATATTTTGAAAAAATTATATCAACCATAAATTTGATTTTGGATTTTAATTTGAATAAATATATATATATATAGATTGAAAGTTAAAATTTTGGATTTAATCATGAATTTATTTAGAATTTATTTGGGATTGAAATACAAAGATAAAATAAAATAGAACTGAAATTTAAGTTGGAAATTCTAAAATAAGTATCTTGAAAAAAGGGGAATTGGATTTTAGTTTGGAATTAAATTCTGATACATACATATATGCATGTTTATTTATTAATGTATAATAAATTTTAAAATTAGAATTCTTTAAGTTATAGATATATATATACATGTATTTTGAAATTGTAAATATGAATACATTTAAAAGTATTGAAAAGTATAAACTGCATACATATAGATATATGGATAGTTACTTATTTAAAATATAATAGTTTGAAATAAGTTTAATATTCTTTTTCTTTAAGTGATACAAATATAAATAGAGAATATAGATAATATATATTACTAAAAGTAAACTAATATACATATCAAAATCTTGTTTATACAAAGCTTTGAGATGAATGCATGATTTGAAAGTGTAAAGTTTAAAGTACACGAAAACAAAACAAATGTAAACATACCTTTAGATCTTACATATCTATATACATACAAATAGTATCATTACTTTTATTTAAAATAATGAAATTTAAAAAAAAAATACAAGAAACTTCACATCTTCCCATATGCAATCATATAACTTTTCAGTAAATCTAAAGAATACGGTAACATTAGATTGAGATTTCAAATCTGAAAATCAAACTCAAAAGCTTCAGTTCAAAACTTTCAAGTTAAAGGAACCAAAACCTGGCAATCAATCAAACAGCAAGAGTAAGTTTCAAAACTGGAAACAAATAAAAAATCAGATCAAAGCTCTCAAACCTGATGCAAAACAAAAACATTCCAGCTCAAAATAATTCGAGTCTTCTGTTTGAAACAAGAGCTTTCAAATTTATAAATCTGAAAGCAAAGGATTAGCGAACCAGAAATCTGCAAATTCTTTCAACATCAAGCAGTGGGTTTGTGATTCATCTCTCAGGTGAATATTATACTTTACAATTAATAGATTTGTAGTTTTAAAATCAAATTCTAACACAAACAAATCAAAAAGAAAAAAACTACAGATTACAGATGAAGAAAGTGCTGCAGTGTTGGCCAAAGGAAGCAATGCAGTAATTTCTGAAAATATTTAAAGGCAAGTGGATTTCATTTTAAAAAAAAAATCTGAATTTGAAGTTGCTAAAAAAATATTAAAGCAAGGACTAATTAATTAAATTAATCAGTAGCAGGAAAATCAAGTTCAAGATTAAAGCCTGCAGCCTGGAAATAAAGCCAATTTTGAAGCTTTAAACAAAATTCAAAGCTGTAAGTAAAAAAAAATTAAAATTGTTTGTTATTATTGAAGTAAGTAAGTACAACAGAAACTAAGCAAAGTTTTGTTTAACAAGCTTTGCAGTTGTGACTTCAAGATTTAAAGAATAAAAAGAAAAAAAAGGAATACAGGCTCAAAACGCTTCTCTGTCGATTTCCAGTTTTCAAAATTATCAAGTTCTTGTTTCTGCATCATCAAACAGGTGAGCAAATTCCTTAGCCTGCTATGTTTTTTTTCTATGCTTGTATTTGTCTTTGGATTATGCGTGGGTTATGGTTGAATGACTGTGTGGATTTGTTTGAATGCTTTTATATATATGTGAAAAAAACTGGGTGTATACTAGTGTGTAGGCAAAACAACATGCCTCTGTTCCAGGTTTCAAAAAAAAAAGAAAAAAAGAAAAAAAAATTAAAAAATCATCCCAACACAAAACATATTAGGATTTGATGGTTGAATGAATTAAGTTTATATGGGTATAATATTATTTATAAAAATGTAAATAAGCAAAAATTAATAGATAGTTTATTGGAAATTTCAATTTCACAGTAAGGACCTTTAATGGTGAAAATTCAAGTGATTTAATTCCTGTTTTTGATTATACAATCTAATTTGTACTCTGGAATGTTGAATTTTAAAAATAAAATTTTGATTTTTAGTTTCAAATTGAATGTGGATCTGGGTTTTGAACTAAATTGTGTTTTCGTCAATTCCAAACGATCAAGGGGAAATCAAGCTTTGGGGTTGATGTTGGAGGTAGATTAAGTAATGAAGTTTACTGGAAAAATAGTCAATGATTTTTTAGATGCTCATGAAGGTTTTTCGATGGGGTTTTAGGGTTTAAGAACCCAGAATTGCTGCTGTATTCATCGACTTCGGGTGGTGACAAACGTTGATCGAAAGCCGTTCGGTCTGTGTGGAATCAAAGCGGGGAGGTTGGCGCGGCTCCAGTCAGGTACGTGTGATTCACGGTGGTCGAGGGACGGCGATACGAGAGTTTTTTTGATGAAGGATGGTCTTTAGGTTGCAGTTGAGAGCTTGATTTGTTTCAACGATTCAATTGAGGTTGCCAAGTAGCTCAATGGTGTGAAGACGTCATTGCCGACTTGCTGGGCATCACGATGGTGGCCGGAGGTGATGGGGTTTCGTGTGCAGGTGCACGCGTGGAACTTGTACCTGGGTTGTAAAATGGGGAAGAAGAAGAAGTTTGGGGGGTAGTTCGTGTGGTTCTCGAGTTTGGCTCGGGAAAATAACGTCGTGGCTCGAGTCTCAACTCGAAGTAGGGTTCACGTGTTTAAGTACAGTACTTGACGAAAAAATTTCAAGTTGAAATTTTGGTCTCTCGTGCAACTTGGGAAAAAACCCGAAGTAATGGAGCTTTGAGCTCGGGTTCGACTCGAAGCAGCTGATAATTTTCTCGAGTCAGCATGTAAGCGGTTTGAAATTTCAAGGAAATTCATGGTTTAAAAATAAAACTTGTTAAATATAAATTCTCTTCAATATTTAAACATTCCTAAGTTATAAAATAGTAAGGAGTTTTAATTAACCTAAATCAAAATGGTTTAAATGAATTGATTTTAATTTAAAGGGTATCTACTTAAAAAATGTATAAGGAAATAATTATTAAAAAGGATGTTTTAAAGCGGTTAAATTAGTTTTCAAAGTTGCGTTAACATATTAAAGGAAATAATTATTATTTGAAATGAATTATTTAATATAAGTAATTAAAGTAAATTGACTAATAATTCGAGCTAATAAATCAAGCAATTAATGATTAAATGAAGATAGCAATTACTTGGTGAAAGTAATTAAAGGTAGATAACTAAAGATTAAAGGTTGATCTATCAAGTATTAAGGGATAATTACTTTAAAATAAAAAAAAGGTGATTAAGGATTTAAATTAAGAAGCGATGTTTTGAAAGTTAATCAACTTAAAGGATTAAGCGGATTGGTTAATAACTACAAGGGTTAGTAGTAAAGGTCCAAGTAATAATTTGAGTAGTTAATTTAGATAAATGATTTGTCTTTAATTAATAAAAGATAAATTTATTTATGAAGGTAATTCAAATATAATTAACTTTTATAATTAAATAAAAGATAATTACCTTGTGTAATTCAATAAAAGCTAATTCCTTAGTGAAATTAATAAAGGATAATTAACTAAATGATAATTAATCAAATAGTGATTAATTTAGGTAATTAATTTAAGGATAATTAATTAATTTTAAGTTTAATCAATTAATGGAGAATGATAATTAATTGAGGATAAATGATAATTAATTAGTCAAAGGTTAAATTAATTAATTAAAGATAAGTAGTTAAATGGTTAACTAAGTAATTAAAGGTAAATCCTTTAACAACTAAAAGTTGATGAATTATAATTAAAGGTTAATTAATTCATTACTAAAGGTTAATTGATAAATGACTAAAGGATAGTTAAACCAAAATGATTTGTAATTAATTAACCAGTATTAGTAATTATTCGTAAGTAATTAAAACTGATTTGAATTACTCAAACAATTAACTGATCTTACTTATGGATGTTTGATTGTTATTAGATGTTATGTGATGGATTGTTATATTTGTTATGTGATGTGATGCTATGTAATGTTTTATGCTAAGCTGTTAGATCTGTGACGTATATATTGTTATATGAATATGCAACCCATTGACCCATAGAACGACATTTGAATTTCGATGCGGCAGGGAGTCGGATTCTAGTTGGTTATCCGAAACCCACATCGAATCATATTAGTGAATCTTTGTGATTGGTAATTTACTTTATCCATGAATTTGTGAATATAGATAAGCGTTATGGGTTATATCGCTTCTCGATATGATTGAATCTGTGATGATGTTGTGCACTATTGTGTTGAACCCCTGGACCACACTATACACACACAAATATGGATTGCATGTGGAAATGGGTTAAGTCACAGATTTTTGAAATACATTTTAAAGATTGAATTTTTGAATCCAAAATAGTTTTGGAATTGGAATTGAAAGTTTTTGAAAATGAATTTCAGAAATAAAAATTATTTGGAATAACTTGATTGAGTTTTGGAAATTTAAATAATTTGATTTAAATTTGAATTCAATATTTGAAATCTAATTCTATGATTTGGAACTATGGTTCAAAAAGGTTACTCAACTTACAAATATGTTCATATGGGTTTTAAACCATTTTAAAGTGTTGTTTTGGCAATTTAAATTTAACCCAAGATTTTAACTTGTATAAACGAAATCGGATTTTTTTCCAAAACGAAAACTATTTGTTTTCAAATAATAAAAGCTTTCACATAAGAAATGAACTTCCAATTCGTGTTAAAAGGAATTCAAGTTGAAATGAAAATAACTTTCCAAGTTATGAATAAATCTTTGGAAACGAGTTGAGAGCTTTAAATTAAATCTTTGATTTAAAGATTTAAGGAGTTAATCCAATTGAAATGGAAATTGTTTTGGAAATCTATAAATAGATCTTTATGAAATTGAGTGAACTTTGTGAAATAAATCTTTTTGTTTAAAAAGATTTAAAATGGTAGTTTCATTTTCCCAAAAGCATTGCGGATTTGAATTTTAAAAACTTTTGTTGTTTTGGTTTAAAAGATAAAATTATTTTGTTTGCTCACACCAGTCCCATGACTGACCTGGAGTTTATTGTTCCTTTCCTATACTCTGGGTGCCCACTATTTCCCACACGTGCAGTGTAAAGTTGGGTTTTCAGATATTCCAGTAATAGGTATGGATTCATTAGCCTTCGAAGTCTTTGGATTGGTAGCTTTCATCCTTTGGGATCTTCTTCGGTCTTGTACGACAGAACTTGCTTAGCTTTGTGCATCGTGATCTAGAGTTCTCGATAGCTTTGGATTGGAGATGGAGCTATTGGAGTTTGGCACTGAAGACACTATCTTTCCGCTACTATTTTCTTGTGTCCCTGTTAGTATTGTTATCTGTTGTATCATTCGATTGTATTCTGTTGTATCAAATGTTATATATCTCAAATGTATCATGCATTTTTCTTCCGCTGTGTTGTACTTAATGTGTTATAAGCTCCGGCGAACCAGGTTCGACGTTTGGATCTGCGGCATTTGAATACGAGTGTCGTATTCGGTGCCGATTTTCGAAGGTCGAGTCAGGGTCGTTAGATATAATCTTATTGAATAAAATTTCAAAATATGGGAAAAGATTTAAATAAATGGATTTCGGGTAATATTATTCAAAGGTTGAAGAATTTATTCAAAATACGGATTTTAAAGAGTTTGAAAAGTCAAAGAATTGGTTTTCTTTAAAAGGAATTTATTTTTAAAAGGAAATAAAATTTGAAACCCATTTGGGAATTGATTTTGGTGATTGAATTTAAATCTTTTGAAAATCAATTTGGAAATTTATTAGGTGTTTTGAAAAGAATTTGGAATCAATTTGAAAATTCATTTAGGGTTTAGTAGAAATTGATTACAATTTGAGATTTGAATTAAATTCACTTGGTGTTTAATTTCTTGGAAAATCAATGTGGAATTTGATTTGGTTGTTTTTTGAAATCAATTGAAATATTGAATTGTTGTTGAAAGTGAATATTTGAAATCGATTTGAAAATTGTATATCGGTAGATATTTAAAAATTTAAATTCACCATGGAATTTATAAAGGAAAGGGAAATTTTAAAAAAAATAAACATTGATTTATTTTTGATGTATGGAAATAAATTTACGGATTTGGAATGTAAATTTAAAATAAATCGGTAAGGATTTATTTAATTAGTTTAAATGAACCATTTTGAAAAGAAAGTGTATTCTCCCTGGAAAGCCGAATAAAATTTTTGAATTGCTTTGAAAAATATATACCTATATATATATAATTCTAGAATTGGTTTTGAAAAGGATACTTGGGAGAAATTAACTTCTTAAATTATTTTAATCCTTTAAGTAAAGATTTGTTAAGTTGATACAGAAATGATTATTTCTAAGATTTAATCAATAATTGTTTTAGAAAATAGTTATTTAAATAGTTATATTCTATCTACTAATCTTATTTTGAAAATTAGTTTGGACTTAAGTTATATGTAATATTGGTACAGTATTTTTATAACTAATATTTGAAGTAAAGTGTTTAAAGAAAAATAGTTTTCTTCAAAGTGTTTACCCGATATATTTTGGATAAGTGTTATAAATTATTTTAAAGTATTTGAACTCGGCAGATTTCTAGTGAAAATGAATAAATATTTGGAAGTGTTTCCGCGTAAGGAAAATGATTTGAAATTTGTTTTCAAAAGTTGTAAAGGTGAAAGGTGATTTGAAATTTGTTTTCAAATGGTTGAAGTGTGGAAAAATATATCTTGTAAAGATACTTTTGGAAAATAAATAATTTGGGAAATTATTTGGAATCTGGTGATGTCGTGCATATCTATTGATAGTTAAATAACCGACTATCAATATTTACCTTTAAATGGGTATTTGTTGTGATTTGCTTGAATTTGAATGTCATGCATATTTCAAAATAAGCGCTCTCGGTTTAGCCGGGAGAGGACCTTTGGGTCATAAATCCTAATCCGAATAGTGGTACGTCGTAATGGATAGCATTTGAAGACCGGTGTTGAAGGTCGGATATTTTCGAAAACGGAAGGATTACCGTCGAATGTCTCTGCATCGGCTGATCCCCGATATAGAGATTTTATCGCCCTTTGTGATGGGAAATTCGGACATGATTAGTGAATATCCGGATTGCAAGGGATTCTTTGGAAGTGCCTTCGGTTCCATTCGATCCCGGAATGGACTTTTGTGGATGTGTGTCTGACGTTACAATTTGAGATGTAAAGCTGGTTTCTATCAAATACATTTCTGTTGGTGGCGGAGAATTTATTCTCTTAGCGTAACACCCTTTCTCTGAGACGTATGAGCTCAGAGGTTATGTAGTTGATGGTTACTAGTGATATATTCCCAATTTGGTAATGTGGCATGCTGACTACTGCTGATCATTTGTTGATCAAAGTGTGGCTTTTTTGAAAAGCGTACCTTTGCGGACGAGACTTCGTCGAACCACACAGTCCGGTAATGGTCAAAACAGGAAGAATGCAGCAAGGTTATTTGGGGATAGCGCCCCCATAGGGTATGTACATTTCCTTCTGGATAGAGGTGGTATTATGGTATGGATCCTAGATACTTAACCTATGTGGTTGCTGCAAATTTATTTCTTTGTGGTTGTGGGTGAATCCCGGGATAAAGGTCGGTTACGATCAGGGGATGGCATACTCGTGTCAGTAGTTACCTAGTTCAGAGGTAACCCGACCTTGCGTTGGCGGAGATCCGGTTAGGTTCTCGTCGCGTCTTTCCAGAGGCGTACCCATGTGACAATGGGAAGTTCCTTGGCCTGACCATTTGTTGGAAATCCAAACTCCAATATGCACCTTGTACGGTTTTAGTTGTAGAACCTGCCATTTACTTATGGTAGTCACCACTGTTTAAATGGTAGCTATAGTAGGCATGGTTCGGAATGTCTATGCTGGCTAAGATTTATATTATACTTTCGAAATGCATCCCTACACTTTGCACTTATAGTAATAATATCAAAGAAATTTGCGTATCAAGCATGTTTGACTATCATAAGGAGAAATCTCCTCCAATTCTGCGTTTGCATTGTGTGTGTGGCGCGAGGCCTTATGGTAGTTACATTTTCTAAAAGCATTACGGATCTATTTTAAAATATTTCTTTGTTTGTTTTTAAAGATAAACTGTTTTAAGTTCTCACACCAGTCCCATTACTGACCTGGAGTTTATTGTTCCCTTCCTAAACTCTGGGTGCCCATCATTTTCTACACGGGCAGCCTAGAGTCAGGTTATCAGGTCATTCTGGAATTCAGGAGATGCTGTGGAGATCAGGAGCAAGCTGGATAGCGAAGCGTATCACTTGTGTATGATATTACCTTTTCCGCTGTGTATTCAGTTGTGAGGACAGGTTTATATAACTGTCCATTATTGTGTGGCGTTGTATATTGACTCTCATGATGTAATGTATATAATGTACAGTTCTTTTGATTTAACGATTATTCATTTATCTATTATTGTTGTTCCGCTGCAATTGTGAGATTCTGATATTGTTTCTGTTGCTTCTTCTTTCTTTCTTTTTCTACCTCTTCTTCTTTAACCCTAACAATTCGGTTTTTCGGCCTTCGATTGCTCGACAGTTGATACAGTGGACGTATTAATGTCGATTTTCGAAGTTCGAAAATCCCGAATCGTTACAAATAGATTAAAAAAAATTATTTATGTAATCAAGAAAGATAAAAATTGTTAACTTTTAAATTTGAATCTTGTGGTGATTAGATCAATTTAAAAATAGTTTATTTAATTAACGTGTAAAATTGGTTTTTGGGTACTGTCTTGGATTTCAATAAAACCAATTTTATCGGATTTGTAACGGCGAATTATTATAGGATTTCAAGTTTTGTAACGATTGGATTTATCGTTTGATCATGTGAGCTCGAAACGCGTAGAAATCAATTAATGGAATTTAAATGAATATAATTCGATTTTAAAAGCTAACTTCTGTATACAATGGAATTAGGGTTTGAAACTAGTACCATTGAGTTTAAAAATATCGAAAACCTATATTTTGATATATGGGATGACCTACTTTCATTTCGGGAATGAAACGGGCTTTTCAGGTCGTTGTTATCATTTCGACCCAATTCGATCTTTCCGTTCGTTCTTTATTCATCTCTGTGTGACGACCCAGATTTTTCACGTTCGAAAATCGACATCCATACTTCATATCGTACTCGAATGCCGCTCTTCGACTGTTCAAATCCGATTCGCCGGAGCTTATAACACATTAAATATAACAACACACCGGAATAAAAGAATGAATATCAGATACAACTCCAATGATACAATATCCAAATATACAACAATGATCGATATCAGAGATACAATGAGATGCTACAGCGAAAACACCAATGAACTAGCAGAGGAAACAACTAGAACTTGAAACTCTGAAAGAAACACCAATATCAACAATCTCCATAGATAGCTCGAACCACCATCAAGTTTCACCAAGCTAAGCAAGGTCAGTCATCTTGACCAAAAACTTCAATATCCAAAGTCTCCAAACAATTCCAAAGAGAAAGCTGAAAGCTAGTGAATCGATATCTACTACCTAAAAAACCCAACTATAGACTGCCCATGTGGAAAATTGTGGGCACCCAGAGTTTAGGAAGGGAACAATATACTCCGGGTCAGTCATGGGACTGGCATGAGCAAACAAAAATAGTTTTATCTTTAAAAGCGAAACAAAAGATTTTAAGGAAATGCGCAAATCTTTTTGGAAAATGAAACTGCCATAAGGCCTCCCGCCACACACACAATGCAAGCGCACACTTGGAGGAGATTTCTCCTTATGACAGTCAAAAATGCTTGATACGCGAAAACCATTTGATATTATTACTAGTGCATAGTGCAGAAAGCATTTCGAAAGTATAATATCAATCTTAGCCAGCATACCACATTTTGGTCGTATGCCTACTTAGCTACCATTTAAGAATGGCAGGTTATACAATTGAAATCGTAAAGGATGCGTATTGGATGATTGGGTTTCCAACAAATGGTCAGGCTAAGGAACTTCCTTACCGAAATGGGAACGCCTCTGGAAAGACGCCCCCGAGAACCTAACCGGATCTCTGCTAACAAGGCCGACGTTACCTCACGCTTTAATCAAGCTATAACATAGGTAACTAACACACAAGTATGCCACCCTCGGTCGTTACCGACCTTTATCCGAGGCCTCGATACCAACAACCGCAAAGTAATAAATTTGCAGTAACCACAAAGGATAAATATCTGGGCTCCATACCACGATATCACCTTTTATCCAGAAGGAAATGGACATACCCTAGGGACGCGACCCCTAAAAACCTTGCCGCAACATTCCTGTTTCGATCATTTTCGGGTTGTGAGGCTCGACGAAGTCACGTCCATAAAGCTACGCTTTTTCACAAAGCCATGCGTCGATCAACAATCGGCAGCACTTCGTATGCCACATTACCAAATTGGGAATGTATCACCAGTAACCATCAACTACATAACCTCTGAGCTCGTACATCTCAGAGAAGGGTGTTAAGCTAAGAGAGTAAATCTCCGCCACCAAACAGAAATGTATTTGATAGAAACCAGCTTTACATCTCAATGTGTAATGTCAGACATACATCCATACAAGTCTGTTCCTGGTTTGAACAGAACCGAAGGCACTTCACAAAGAAGCCCTTGCACATCCGGATAATTCCTAATCCCGTTCGAACTCTCCATCACAAAGGGTGATCAAATCTCTATACTGGGGATCAGCCGATATAGAGACATTCTACAAGAAATCCTTTCGTTTTCGAAAATATCCGGTCTTCGCCACTGGTCTTCAAATGCTATCCATATATGTCGTATCATTATTCGGAATGGGTTATATGACACAAGGTCCTCTCCAGGCTAAACCGAATAATGAGCGCAATATTTAAAAACATATGGATATGGGATTTCAGTCAAGTCACAATTTAAAACCCAAAACTTACCTTCATATGGTTTAAACTAATTACCATTTCAAATCTTTAAAAAAAAGATTTACATCACAAAGTTCACAATGTTCACAAAGTTCACAAAGTTTACCAATCTTTCACAAAGATTCATTCATAATCTTTCAAAACAATTTCCCTTTCAAATTGGATTAACTCATCCAATATTCAAATCAAGATTCAATTAATAGCTTTCAAAACCATTTCCACAAAACAATTCCATTCCAAATCTTTTATATAAAAGATACATCATTTAGAATCCTCTTCGATTCCAAAACAAAGCTTAACAATCTTTCACAAAGATTCATTCACAGTTTCCCAAACTATTTACGTTTCAAATCTTTTTAAGTAAAAGATCCATTTCAATTCAATAACAAGATTTACCAAAATTTTAAGATAGCTTTCAAAACTATTCCATTTCAAATTTAAAATCTTTTCAACACAAATTGGAAATCCTTTCCTTATATGAAAGATATAATTATTTGAAAACAAATAGTTTTCATTTTGGAAAAATCCAATTACATTTGCACGAGTTAAAGCTCTTTAAGTATAAAATTTGGGTTAAATTCAAATTCCCAAAACAATACCTTTAAAATGGTTTAAAAATCAATATAAACACATTTATAACTTGTATAACCTTTTAAACCATAATTTTCAACATAGAATTCAATTTCAAATTTTGAATTCAAAATTAAAACAAATTATTTAAATTTCAAAACTTAATCAAGTTATTTAAAATAACTTTTATCTTTGAAACTCCTTTTCAAAAGCTTTTCACATTTAACCCAAAACCATTTCCAAAACCATTTGGATTCAAAATTTATCTTTTAAACAAATAATGTTTAAATTCAAAATATCTGTGACTTAACCGATTTCCTCGTGAAATCCATATTTTTGTGTGTATGGTGTAGTCCAGGGCTTTTACACAATAGTAGTGCAACAACATCAATCATCACAAATTCAAGCACAGAAATATAGATAAGCGGTATATTTCTATAACGCTTATCTTCCATTCATAGATCCATAGATAAATAATATACACTTATCACAGATAAAATAAATTACATTCATCACAGCTTGAATTAAAACAATTCAAATCACAAAGCATCATACAGTAGATATAAAAAATAATTCACAGCATTCAATAGAATACAGTCATCAATAAATAAGGTTAATTTATCATCTGATTAATTGAAATCAGATAAATCACTAATCCTGGTTGATTAACATATTAATTAATTTTCTTTTATTCATTTATTAACTAACCTTTATTGATAAATTAATCAACCCTTAATTATTAATTAATCAACCTTAATTAATAATTCAATTACCCTTTAACCATTAATTAATTACTTTTAACTAAGTAATTTTCTTTGAGTAATTAATTACCCTTATAAATAAATCAACATTTAATTAAATTAAGAAATTTTATCCACAAATTCTAAATCATAATCTCTTAATTAAATTAAGATCTCAATTAACTTAAGATAAACCAATTATCTTTAATTATTACTATTTCCAATTACATCATTCAATTTTGAAAACGCTCAAGGATTAATATAAAATTTATTTTAAATCTTTAAACAAAGATTCACCCTTTTTTTAAACATCACTTTCAAATTGAAACAAAGTTACAAAGTTTCACAATCCTTTTAAAGATTTAAATGATAAAATAAATGTTTAAAACTTGTTAAAACATTTTACCCTAAACTCGAACATTTCATATACCTTTCAAAACGGTTAGCATATTACTTGAAAACTGAGAACTTGGTTTAAATTTTGCTTTTGCTTCCAATCTAAAATTCATATTTCATAATAAAAAAACTAAACAGGATTTCTTCAAGATTTTAAAACCTGGTAACCTACACAACAAAACTCGAGTAAAACACAAAAATCCTCGAGCCATATTTGAAATTACTCGAGCCATACTCTGAGAAACTCGCATCCTTCTTTCTCTTTTCCCTTTTCTTTTAACTTTGTTTTGATTTAAGTTATAAAATTTGTTATTCAACCCATGCGAACTGCCCGAAGGAAATCCCGAGCAACACATCATTTTTCTCGAGTTTGACTTTGAGCCTGTTGCTTCTTCTCCACCAAATCTCGCAACCACATCAGACACTACATTCACCCGTGCATGTGCACCGTTATTCTGATCATCTCTGATCGTCGCCGAGCCCCTCCACAAGTCGCCATCGACTTCATTGACCAACACGATCTTCCAGTTTGAAGCAATCGATGCCAGATCGAAATCGATCTCATCGGTTCCCACCAGGAACCCAATCCTCATCGTAAAGACCACCATCTCCGATGACTCCATCCATCTGCATCCCCGCCGTCGCGACCAAGGTTTCTCTGATGAACTCTTTCGCCTGGGTGCGATTGACAACGATCAACCCACAATGCCTCACGAACCCAATTTCCGACATCAATTTCAAACTAAGCTAAAACCCTAACTTAAACTCATTCATCTCCTATGATTAATAAAAAAATTCCGAACATTTTTCCCATGCTCCCCTATGCATCAACTTCCTTCACCATGAATTTCGATGCCCAGATCGATGTGGATCACCAAAATTCGATCGTTTTGCATTTTCGTTCAAGTTGAAATTGCTACCCAAATACTCGTCTAAAAATCTCAATTTAACTTTTAAAACTCATCATTTGTTGGCACTAATCAACTTACGAAGTCAAATCATGATCATTGATTTTCCTGATTATAAAAGTTCCACTGTCATTTCTATTTTTTTTAAAGTATTTACTAAATGTTTTTACTTGGGATTATTTTTTTAAATAACTTAACATTATTATTATCATTTTCTTTTCAGGAATTATAACCTGAATCGATTTAGACAAGAAGATATGATTTTTTTACTTTTAATTGCACTTGATTCTGTTGATGTAACAGAGGTTAATATATACTGACATTTTTTATAGACATTTGCATACATACAGACATCAAATGATACCCATACAAACACCTTTCATATCAAGATTTCAATCACAAGCATCAGGTGTTTACCACAAACAATCAAAATATCATAGGGGATAGTTTGCTTACCTTGGATCGAAGAACAGAGGAACTGTTTAACTTTTAAAATCTGGAAATATATTCTCTTTTGCTCTGAACTGTTGAATTGCTTAGCTTGAATTGAGTTGCTTTGATCTGCTGTTGATTTAAGCTTGCTCTTGAAGTTGAACTCCCAGATTTGAAATTGCTGTTAAATTTCTAGGTTGAACTTGTATGTTTTTAATTCTTTTCTTAGCTTCTAGATTTTGAAACAGCAACTTGATTGTTGATCTTTGAAATACTTTGAGTTTGAATTGAATCTTGTTTGTTTGAATTTGATTCTAGTTTTCTTTTCTGGTTTGTGTTACCAGGTTTTTTTTTAGATATGAACTGGAAGTTGAGATGATCTGAATTTAATAGCTTGTTTTGTGGTTTTAGTTTCAAGTCTGAGTACTGAAGAAAATGACCAGCTTGGTTTTGTTCTTTGCTAATACTATATTTTAAAATTAAATCGTAAAATAAAAACAAAAATGCCACTTGTTCTTTAAAACCATACACTTGTACGTTTATTTTAAAACTTGTTAAATTCAAACAAAATTATGTAGAGACCTCTTCTTTAATTTATTTACAAATTATGTTTAAGCCCTTATTTGATTTCAATTTATAAAACATATTTATCTATTTTATATTTACATATATATGTTATGTAGTTTTAAATCTTATTCTTTAAAAAGATATCTTCATATCAAAGCTTGAATATTTATTTACATATAAAACTAACTATTTTATTAAATCTTGTTTATATTTTACAACCCAATTCTAATTCATGTACTTATAAATTTTCAAAAGATATATATACCTATATATGTAAGTTTTAAAGCCTTCATTTAAAATTATATAATTTATAAAGGAAAATGAATTGAAAACAATTTATAAATAATCATACATATATAATTCTTAATTAATAAATCTTTTTAAATCTAATTTATTTATTAAATCATATTCCAAATACAATTTTTATTTTATCCCCAAATATTCAAATTCATTTTCTATTAATTCATAATTTAACCAAATTAAACCAAAAATTTTATATAAATTTCCAAATTAAATAAGTAAAAAAAATCAGGAATGTTACACTCTGTCTATATAAACATATTTTTTCTGAAACCCTAGTAGTCTTTTGTCTTATTTCTATAGTACTGTTATTTCCATCTACTCCTTCCCTTCTTGCCAATGTCAGAAATCAAAACCCTAAATTCCCAAATTCTAAATCAAATTGAAAATTCGAACTCATCAAAACCTATCGAATTATATGTCATTGTGAAGCTCTCGATGAGCATATCTACTTCTGTAATTCATTTTTTCAATCAAGGTTCGGTTTGGCCAGAAATTAGTGAAGAAGTCACGGCCGTTGAAACTAGGGTTTTGTTTTCAACGGTGGATCTTCAACTTCGAAGCAATTGGGAGGTGCTGCGTCGTAGAGGGCGTCAAGGGCTTTCGATCCACGTGGTCCATTTAGGTGAGAGGAGCATGAGATCGCTAGAAAATTATGATATAAAAGGCGGCGGTGGATGAGCAGGACGTGGCCAGAGGGTTGCGCACGTGGGCCATAGGTGCGGCCAGAGGTGGCCTTGGTAGTAGTGAAGTCTGATGGGGTCGTAGGCAAGGGCAGCAGTGGCGTTTGGTGATGCTTGTATCGTTGGTTGTGCGATGTGGGTTCGTGAATGATCGTGCACGCGTCTGTTAGGGTTTGGAAGGAGACAGCGTAATTACCATTATGCCCTTTTTTATTTTATTTAAATTTAATTTTGAACCTTCTAACTCTCATAGCTTTCGCATACAAACTCGGATTTATACGCGGTTTCTTCCGTTGGGATCATAAATAAATTCTAGACAACATGGAGATATTTTGATTGAATTTGGGGATGGTTGATATTTTGGGCTTTATTTGGATTTTAAATCGACTACAAATCAAAGGTGAGTAATTTAACCCACTCACACAATACTAAACCTTCTTATGTTAGTTGAATTTAATTTATGATGTGATAAGAATATTATTGGTTTTTGGTAGTTCAATTAGACATTTTAATTAAAATTAAAAAATTCAATTTATTTGCCATTTGTATAAATATTGAATTTAAATTGTTAGTTAAATACTTGAAAATGATAACCAGTTAATTGTTGTGATTTATTGGCTAATTTGGATGTTAATTGTGATGGATGTTATTTGTTGACATTTTAGATGATTAGATGTTTATATCTCTTTTATCACTATGGGTTGAAATGTACATACCCAAGCGATTTTATTTATATGAAAATTATTGGTTCGGAATACAGGTTAAAATCATATACTCAAAAAAATTAACTAATTTGGGATGAAATGATACATACACTGTCACTTGACCATAGGGTATGAAATTATATATGGACACCGTTGGTCGGCTTTAAATTATTTTTTAAATGGTAAAGTATGTTTGATTTATAAATTTGATTTTTAAATTTAATTTAATGATTTTATGTAAAAAAATTGGAAAATAATTTATTTTATACGTTTGAAAGTTTTAAATTATAAGTTAATATATGGTTTAAAAACTAAATTTAAGATTTTTGCTTATAATTTTATTTAGTTTTAAAAAATATTTTAAATGGTTAAAATTTAATTTAACAACATATGTAACATAGTTTTAAGAGATTTATATAAAATTTAATTTAATAAAATTTTTAATATAGTTATAAGAGGTTTATTTAAATTCAATTTAATACAATAAATATAGATTTTATAGTAATTTTAATAAATAAAAATGTAAGGGTTTTGTAAGGAATTTATAAAAAAATTGTAAGAGATTTTATAATGGATTTTACAATGGATTTTTATAAAGGATTTTATTATGGTTTTATAAAGGAGTTATAAAGGTTTTACAGGATTTTATAAAGGGTTTTAAAAAATAATTATTATAAAAGGGATTTGAAAGCATTTTATAGGATTTTGCGTAGAAGTTTATGAAAAGGGGAAGAGTTGTAAACTGTTTTGGAATTTATACATAGCTTTATAAATGGTTTTAAAGCATATATATAGTTTATAAATGGTTTAAGAAAGATTTATAAATTATTTCCAAGATTGATTGAAAGAAATCTTCCTCGGCATTTATGAATATATTTGTACTTTGGAATAAGTATATGGATATCTTGATACGAAGGTATAAACTATTTTCTGGATTTATTATTTAAAATGTTATATACAATGGCCACAGTGTGAAATAAGCATTTAGTTGTTAAAGGGACCAAGGTCGAATATTGTCATACTCTCTGCCAATTCGAAACCACTTTAACAAGTGTGCATGTAGTGGAGAATCCAAAACGAAGTAGGATGGTTTGGTGAACGCTACTAGTATGAGGTAAGAACGCAGCCCTGACCTTCGGGTCATCTTGATATGACTAAAACATGAGCCATAACCAAGCCAAGTGAGGTCGCTCCTCTTATCGGACATGCTTCTTCAATAACATATCTGTTACTTTGTGATTGATTGGTGACCGCCTTCGATTTTGATTATTGGAGTGTTGTTTCGAGGTGGGCGGTAGCCGCGGTTATGCATTACCACCGGCCCAGTTTTACAAAATGGTAGAATCCTACCCTGGCATTGCCTTGCGTTCCTTGTCATACGCCTTATCGAGCCAACTACGATTTTGGTTTGCATAGTACCTATAGAGTGCCCCTAATAGCCCACCAATTTACGGTGGAGTTTATAGTACTGTATAGACTATGATGCCTATAAAAATGTGTTAAGGGGGATATGGGTAAAGCTTTAACGCTATTTTAATACTTTACTATACTAATAAAGACTACATATATAGCGTATATTACTATATATAGATAGTTTAACGGATCCTTAGGAGATGGAAAATCCCAAAACATCTCTTAAGTTATTGCATGCACGTTATACATTGGACAGGAGATGTAAAATCACATAAACATCTCTGAAGCCGTTACAATTATATTTACTTGTTGTTGATTTAACTTACGTAACATCTTTTAGTTACGACTCGAGTGTTTTGTCTTTTCAATACGCTCGGGTCGGCCTAGCTTTTCGATGTTGAAGACTCCATTTCTGGAGGACGAAGATGAAGTTTGGTATATATTATTATTAGTTATTTTCCGCTACATCATTTTGGTGTGTCGTTGTTTGTACTCTGATTGTTGTAAAAAAAATTATAATCAAATGGCTAATATAAAATAGCTGTAAAGGCCCATATCTTTGTTCCCTTTGAGTAGACAATAAATTACACGTGTCCAACTCATATTGGACGAAAATACGAATCTTTAGGTATTAATTAAGAAAATTAAGAAAAGAAGAATAAACCAATACAAAATCTCGTAGCGGAACGATAAAATATAATAATCAAATAAATGGTTCATGAAGTTGTTTTTACAATACATTTGGTTATAATCTATACAATATTTATTAGAGTTATAAATACATCAGGAATAAAATAAAGTAATACAGTGGACAACATGATGCAGGGATAGTAATAGTAATAATAATACCAAATCTTCGTCTTCGTCCTCCAGAATAAATCTTCAATAAGCTAGAAAAACTCAGGACTGACCCGAGCATAATGAAAAGACAAAACATTTGATCGGGACTAAAACATCCTTATGTAAGTCAAATTGATATCGCATGTAAGATGAGTGTAACGGCGTCAGATATGTTTATGAGATTTCACACCTCCTATCTAGTGTATAACGTGCGTGCAATAACTCAAGAGATGTTACGGGGTTTTCCATCCCTTAAGGATCCATCAAATTATTTATATGTAGAAGAATATGCGATATGTGTAATGTCTAGTTAATAAAATAAATATTAATATAGCGTTAAGGTTTTACATTAACCCCCCTTAACGCGTTTTTAAGCATTGCCGTACAGTTTACATGAAACCACCAATTAAATGGTTGGTGGATAGGGATGCGCTATGATACAATAACACTAAACCAAAATCGTATGGGTCTCGTATAGGGATAAAATATGACAAGGCACGTGAGGCAATGCAAAAGGTAGGATACTAGTAGTTCGGGTCACAGGGCTGGTGATAACGCATCATACCATAACCGCCCACCGCGTTCATCCATCCCATATCGAGTTAAAGGAAGCCTATCCCAAATCAAGGTGCACCAATCGAAACCAATAAGAGTAATAATATGGACGCCGTCCAAGAAAATCGAAGAACGGATGTCCGCTCGGGGTAATTAGCCCACTTGGCCCTTCCAAGCCTTCCTATTTTAGTCATTTCAAATTGGCACAAGTGCTGGGGTCTACCATCATCATTCTCTTTCATAAAAATCCAGTAAATGACACAAAATTCAACCACTTCGTTCTAGAGTCTCCTCCGCGTACAACGTTGTTAAAGTGGTTCCGATATCTACAGAGAGTATGTCCACATTCGGCCCTGATCACTTTAACAACCAAACGTCGGTTTACACAACAGTTGGTGCTTTTACATTTCGAAAACAGTTCATACTTGATATTAAAATATCATATTTCTTCAAAATCAAATCCATATCGAAATCATTATGTTTACTCAAAATATACTATTTCAATTCAAAATCATTTTTGCCTTAATATCTTGATTTTAGTTCCAAAGTTGTTTCCAATTCCAGTTTAGGTTATAACTTCACTTGACCCAATTCGTATTTAAATCCATGATTTAAATATAAACATTCAACCATTTACCAGTTTGATTTTTTTTGAAAAATAGTTTGAATAGTTTTAAAATAGTTTAAATAATTAAAATAGTTTAAACGGTTAAAAATAGTTTAAATGGTTAAAAATAGTTAGAAATAGTTTAAATGGTAAAATAGTTTAATGTAAAATAGTTTAAGTATTAAAACGGTTTACATAGAAAAATATTTTGAGAAATCAAAATAATTTGAATATTTAAAGAATATTGATTTTAAAACAGTTTATACCATAATAATTTATTTGAAAATAGTTTCAAAGTCAAACTGATTCAATTATAACTTTCCAATTCAAATCAATTACAATTTCCACTCGATCGATTCAATTTCGATTTCAATTCAAATCAATTTCAACTTCGATTTCAAATTAATTCAATTCCACTTTCAAATCCAATTAATTCAATTCCAATCCCTATTTGAGACCATTTCAATTCAATTCTCAATTTTAAACCATTTTGATTTACATCAATTCCAAGCTCGATTTCCAAAATATCGATTTAAATACTTAACCAAATTATCCTTTAATATTCAATCTAAAATCCAATTTTCAAATATAATTCGATTTCGAACTCAATTTCGAAATATCATTTATACCACTTTTACTTAGTAATATTTAAAGTTCAAATAAAAATCCAATCTTTTAAAAAGAAGTCGATTTCCAAAAATTCAAATTTTATTTCGATTATAACTTCAAAATCTCAACTTCAATTATTTAAAAAAAATCGATTACCAAATTTAAATTTCAACATTCAGGGATCAAGTTCGAATATAATTTGATTTCTATAAACTTAATTTTTATTTCTTTTAAATCAAAACATTTAAGTAATTTCAAATCAAAAATTTTAAATTCAATAATTTAACCAATCTGGTGTCCGTGTATAATTTTTTATTCTATGGCCAAGTGATCAGTTATTTCAACTTAACCAATCTTCAAAATTTGTTTATTTTAAAATCTTGTTCAATTCAATAGCCATAATAATAAATCATTAAAATCTTTATTTCTAACCTTTTTATTCATCAATTACACTAAATTTAAAATTTTAAAGTGGTCAAAAATGCGGGTCCTTACAATCTCCCCCACTCAACTATTCGTCCTCGAAAAGAAACTAAGTAGAGAATTTAGCATTTGATATATTTTATTCAAAATGATCAACTGATAAAAAATAAATTCCATTAGAAAAATTTTAGTATGTTTGATATATTTTCTACTACGCTACTCCAATCGGCTTATGGAAAATACAGGTTAGTTATCAAAACATGTTATGAAAATTTTAAAACTTCAAAAATTTTCTAACGTCGGTATTTATGAAAAATTTCAGCAGAGTCTTCTTTACATGGTAGATCGAAACAACTAAAATACATCACTACTGGCCCCAAACCAACAAAAGCCAAGCGGCTCCATCATAAAACCACCAAATCCAATGACAAAATAAACATGTACCTTTTTGTCGGGCCATCCAAATTTTTCTTGATTTTAAATACCTGCATCTTATTTACCAATGATATCCAATCATATAAGCTAAAATCAATGTATATTTTGCATATTCAATTCCCAATATTTTTTTTGCTTAATCCCATACGATGTACATATATCATCCATACGCAATATCAAATCTGATCGCTCAGTCGATTACACAATTTCACTTCCAAACTAGTATCGTTCCCACGACTCTCTAATGTGGACTCAGATTTAGTTCCTTGATCAGAAACCATTATTATCCTTGCATAGCCATATACTATGATAGAGAATTCTAGAACCAATTAAAAATCCATATCCAGGGTTCGCCGTCAAGAATCGAATGAAAAATCCTAACTCGGATTGATATAAATTATCATGAAATTCTGTGCTTGAATCTGGATCAAACCATTATCCGAATAAATAATGTACATACAACTTCATATTTATTCTTATTGATCCTTAATTACATCTAATTCTTTTCATTCCCATTCATTTTATTTATATTCGATTTATTCACTTTAATTGTTACCTTTCAATTATTTCATTATATATTTTGCAACATCTCATATAAATTCACTTATTCACTTTCACTTTCATAATTACCTTTAATAACAAATTAATTTGTGAAACATTTTATTAATCGTCACTTTAGTTTATAATCATTCTATAAAGTCCACCTATTGTTGATTTCTTGAATGATAGTTAGATTTGATTGATTGGTTATTTAATTGAAATTAATCAGGATATTCCATTTAAACTATTTAAGTATCATTATAGCAATTTCCGCTATAACGTCATTTATTAAATATCATCTCCTAAACCCTTGTGTGCGTGTTTGAACTTGGGCTTGTGTTTTCACAAAAGTAGATGTTTAAAATTCATTAATCGTTTTGATTAATTATATTTTAAATTAATTAATCATTTTAACTAATGATGTTTAAAATTAATTAGTCTTTTTTATGAATGAGATTTGAATATAATTAAATTAATTTAATTATTGATATTGAGCTTTAATTAATCATTTTAATTAATGATTGGTTAAATTTAATTAGTTGTTTTAAAGAATATTGTTTTGAAATTTGGTTAATTCTCTTAAGCAATGATGTTTGAATTTAACTAAATCATTTTAATAAATGATATTTAAAATGTAATGTATCATTTTAACTAATAACTCTTTGAATTTATTAATCGTTTTGATTAATAATGTTTAAATTTTATTAATCACTTTATTTAATGATATTTGAAATTACTTTTTCATTTTAATTAATGATTATTTGGATTTAATAAATCATTTTATAAACGATATTTTAAGTTAGTTAATTGATTGAATTAATGAGTTTAAAGTATACCAACTGATTTGATGAAAGTGTTTTGGAAGTAATTAACTATTTTACTTAAGTTATTTGATTTGTTTATTAAAGGGAATTGTAAATTTAGTTAATTATCTTTTGGTATAGTTTATATTGTTTTAGATTTATAAAAGAGACTATAGATGTGATTATTTATCTTTTAGGATAAATTTAGAATCCAAAATTGTTTAAAATGATTTCAAAAGATTTTGAGAAAAGTGATAGCGGTATTATTTGGAAATATTCTAAAGTACAAATATTTTGGAAAAGAAATTTTAAGTAGAATGCTTTTTCTTTGAATAATTCGAAGGAAAACATTTCGATTAGTTTTATGGTAATCTGAATTGTCTTCTAAGTGATGATCAAATGTGGCTTAGGTGAATGTTGTGGAGTACTTAGTAAATTATTCTCTTTATCATTGTGCGATTAACATAAGCTCAAATCTAAACAAACTCAAAGTGATTTTTAATAAACAAATTATTTGAAGTAATTTCATAACAAAAATATATGTAGTATGCTTTCATAAATGAGTTTTGAAATTTGTAACGGGGTATTTAATCTTTAACTTCCCTTAGTAGAGAATTTATTTTAAAAAAATAAATAGTAATAAATAAAAAGTATTTTTGGTAAAAGATTATTTTAGATAAATGAATTTCTACCCTTAGATAAGATAAGGGATAAGTTAACATTGATCTAAATGGATTAGATTGGATAGGAAGGTATTGGTAACATTGTTTTATCAAAACCATAAATATTATTTAAGCATTTAAGCAGTGTAAACTAATTGGTGTTATTGGGCCGGTCCATAAACATCATTCATTATAGCATCTTAAGATAAAAAGGTAGGAATGTTTTAATAGACATTGTTTTATTAAAACCATAGCTTTTATTTAAAACATATAAATTGTAAAACTATTTGTTGTTTTTGGTCAACATATAAACATCGTCTATTTTAACACTCTAAGTTAAAGAGGTCGAGAGGTTGACTCAGTTTTAAAAGACCCAACTTTTGATTAGATCTTCATCTCAATTGTAAAAAGCAAAATAAATTTTATATTTTGTATATACTCTTAGGATTTAGAAGGATATTATATAAGTAAATAAAATGGAATAAGTTATTGCTTGGAGCTTTATAAAGACAACTTTATAAAATATTTTTAAACTTAGGTGAAAATTTATGAAAAAATCATAAATTATTTTGGTATTGATTAAATACTAAATGAAAATTAAAGTTATTCAAAAATATTGGTATAATTAAGAAACCAGTAATTTTAGAAAGTGAATTTCAATTTTATCTAAAGGAGCATAGATAATCTTTTAAACACTAACCAAAGGCTGATGAGCAAAATGGTATGCTTAGGAAATTATTTATATTCATAGGCAATCAAGAAAGTTTTAAACCTAAGTTAAGGTTTGTTTCTTAGTCATTTGACATTTTAAGTAATGTTATGTGTTAGATTTTCCTTTACGGATTATGATTGGTTTGATTGAGTAGATTGATTAGGCGATCTTATATACCATAGTTTATAGAGTTAAAAATTTATAAACCAAGGTTTTTAAATTGTTTTTATTAGCACCTAAATTTTGGTGATCTTGAAAAGTGATTTTTGGGAAAATTTGAGAAATAAAATATTGTTTGTTCCATTTGTTGTTTTAGGAGGAACCAGAATACCACTGGAAGCTTCATATTGTTTTGATTCTAGATTTTAACATGTTTTGTTAGGAGGACCCGCTCCTTGACATTTTTTATTTTGGTTTTGATTTACTTCCCTTTTTTAGGAATTCTAGCAGAAATTTTGAAATATTTTGAATATAAAAACCAAACATTTAGTTCTAAATTTATCTTTTGAAAATATTGGACGCACAACATTCATTATAGAATATTCCTTTATTTTGTTGCATATGTTTGTTACATTACTTTTGGTTTCATCATGTTACCTGATTGTATATGGTTTTTATAGTGTTTATATTACATATGTATATGATAGAAATAGTATAACCAATGAAAATAAAACTTATCAGATTTATTGAATACCGAGTCAGTAAACTGATTTTTCTTAGGTTGGCTATTACTTCTTCCGCTCTATAATAATTTCGAGGACGAAATTCTTTTAAAGGGAGGTAAGTGTAACAACCTATAAATTAGTCACTTTGTATTTGAATATTTAAATAATTTTTTAATATTTAAATAATGGATTTTAATAGCCTAATAAAAAAATTTAAACATTAATTCATGATATCAAAATTAGTTTCAAATTATGTTTACCAAAATAGTTAGTTCAGGTAAAAAAAGTGTGGCCAGAAATCGTCTATCAATATTTCAACTTTTTGATAATACAAAGTTGATTCGGAAAACGTTTTCCACATTTAGGTACATGTGTAAACACACACACACACACACACACATATATATATATATACACACACATGCCATGAAAGGTTAATAATTTGGTTAGGGTTAATAATCATGCTTAGTTAATAATAAAACATGATTTGACCTTAATGTATTGAAATAAGCTATAAAAGTACACATAAGTACCCTAAAGTGCACCTACACCTCATTACCTTGCTTACCATATTCAAAAAGAGGAAAAAGGGGGAGAAGGGTACAATTCACATGTAAAATGAGGGATGGAGGAGGCATGGAGCTCCATTATACACGCACTCTTTACATTATTTAATTCCTATGTCAACTTAATAAATTACCCTCTTATTCGCCTATAAATACATGCCTCCTCTCACCATTCTTCACTTTACATCTTCACTTCCATATTCATTTCCATTTTCTTCATGTATTCATAAATTCTCATGGCTTCCATTTGTATATTCATGGTTTAAAACTATAGTTTTGCCACTTCCATCCACTTAAAACTAGCTTATACCTTCTCTACATCACTCTACTTACCAAAAGAACACCTTAGCTCCCCATTTCAACCATGGCCAATCCCATAATAGCCTATGGTCTAACCCAAACAGCCTATTTAAGGGCCTAAAAGTCCAAGCTTGAGTGGACTGAAGTATAGTTCGTGTGTCGGCAAGTTGTTGAAGGAGTTCGGCTTAGTTCGATTGTATTTTTGTGAGTAAAGCTTCCATCTTTAAACCAAATATTTTCAAACTATATTTACGTTCATGCTATAGGTATTGAATGCTTGTTGTATTAATGAAATAATAATTTCATTGTTGGATTGGTTTGTTGCTTGAAATTTAATCGCTTTGAAAAGTTAGTAAGCGAATCATAAGACATATGAAATTTTAGTAGTTAAATTCATGCCTTTGTTAATAAATGCTTGATATATGTTGTACTATTGTAAATCACCATGTATATATGCTCATATCATTGTTGTGCGATGTGTGGTTGTATTGCAAATGACATAAACTAGAATTCTGAACTGCCCGTATAACCATAGTTGCTATATTGGTACTTTTGGAAAATCACATTTTATCGAAACCATTTAGTTTCATTATCGTGATTGGAATCATTTTACAAGTTAAGAAAGTTTTTATTAATGATGTTTTTCAGAAATAATTAATTATTTAAATAATGATTATTTGATTTAATTAATTAATAAGGATTAAGACTAACTAACTATGATGTGTTTTAAATTTAACTAATTACTTGGTTAATGATTGTTTAAAATAATTAATCGTTTTATTTAATGATATTTAAGGATAATTAATCTTTTAATAATTATGGATTAAATTAAATTTATCAATGAATTAATGATGCTTTTAAATTAATTAACCTTTTTTAATAAAGGCTTTTCAAGTTAATCAACTTGTCTTAACTTTAATTAATCTACCCTTTAATGATGTTTATAATTAATAAATCATTTTTAAATAATAAGATTTAATTATTTTTTAAATAATTTAATTAATTACATCTATGTATTACTAATTAATTGAATTAATGATGTTTTAAAGGTAATTTATCATTTTCAATTAAAGGCATTTGAAGTTAATTTATCAGCTTAATAAATGAAGTTTGAAAGTGAATTTTTTAAAGTAACATAGATGTTTCGACTTTATTATTCATTTTAATTAATGACAATAAATTATCTAATTTGATTAACTACAATTTATTTTTAATTAAATTAATGGTGTTTAAAAGTGATTAACTTCTTTGGTTAAAGTCTATTAAAGTAAATTCATCAACTGAATTAATGAACTTTTAAAGTTAATTAATCAATATAATAAGGATGTGTTTAAGTTATTATATCCATTTTACAATGATGTTTTTAAAGTTAGTGAACTCTTTTAACAAAGTGTTTTAAAGCTAATACTTGTAATGTGAAGCCAAGCATGAATTTGGTTTTTAAAAGAAAAGTTTTGATTTGTTTATGGAAATGAATTAATTTCCGTAAAGCGATATTACTTATATGGAAAAGATTTTTTTTATGCTTAACACTAAACATCAAAGACATAGACCTATCGCTATTCCAAAAGTAAAGAAGGGTCGTGAGACATGGCTATGAAGTAACACTACCTTGACTTATCCAACATTATTATTAACCTAGGAATAATACAAATTTGAATTCAACTAGTGGTCATGATAAGTATACAAGACTTAATTTCCACATACAATCGTTTTATTATCCTCGATAATTGGTTTCTCGACTATTGGTTACTTCAGCTTCTTTACTACCGTCATTATAAGATGATTTTGTTGCTCCATTGAGCTTTGATATTCTTTGCCATAAAAAGAGTAAATCCAATGCGCGAGAGGGGGCCAAGCTATGTAGCGTTGCTCCTATCAGGGTATTTTCATTCTCATCTGGATTTTGGTGTACCATCGATTTAAAAATGGTTATGATTTAGATGTGAAATACTAAGATTCTCGGTAAGGTTTGGCGGTGTTCGACTTGGAGGTTTTCGAGAAGTTTCAAAGAGTAAATGAGCTTCACAGATGTATATTACTATAGGTATACTTCAAGGGACGTGCACCTTCCTAGTCATTTGTTGAAAATTTTACAGGATCAATTTCACCCTAGAGGGGGGTGAATAGGGTGATACTATCAATTACAAAAATTTAATGCTGAAGTATATAAATAATCGCAATACTGATAATAGCAGAATAATAGCAGCACAGATAATAGCAGAATATTAAAAGTAGAAAACAGAACACACAGATCTACCCAGCTTCGTCAAAACCTTGCCTACGTGTTGCCCTAAGGTTTCTACTAGAAATTAAGTAGTCAAACGCTTACACATGTAAACTCACGACACCCGCTATCGACTAACCTAACTTTACGCTCAAAACCCTGCCACAACTAAGCCACTGAGTTGCGAATTCTCGAACTACACCACCGTAGTTCGTCCCCTAGTCAGATGGCTAGAATTTACAAAAGTTTAAAAGAGAAAATACAAATCTAAAACCAATTTAAGAAACAAAACCCTAATTTAAAATTTTAAGCCCAAATTAGATTAATAGCCGCCCAAAATAAAATAGTGAAAGAATGTCCCTTTATCTCTTTATTTCTTCTGCTCGTTCCTTTTCTTTTGTTTGTGATTATGGATGCTTCGTTCCTTTCATAGAAATCAGGGTTCAATTTTGTTGAAGCCGCTGACTTTAGTTGATTGATCGAATGATGTTTTCATGTTAAGCTTTGTCGATTTGTACACGGCTGCTTCAATCAAGTCGGGTACCATTGTTGCGTGAATTGGTACGTTCGTTCCTTTTTTGATTTATACTATACTTGACTTTGATTCGAGTTGAATGATTATTCTTTTCTGTTGTTGCTTGAACTCGAATGCTTTATATGCCGATAATGACTTGGGATTTTATAGGGATCAATTTCCCTAATTTTCGTTCGAATATGTTATTTGAATTCGTCTGATAATTTTTATTCTGTCGTTCGATTTTGCTTAAGTGTATACAATTTTTTTAGACTTGTTCAATTCGTATATTTTCTTGCTTGATTATCACGGCTTTGAATCGCTCTGATGATGTTTTCCTTGCTCACCACTGTTTCGATTCTGCCATTTTTGAATTTTTGATAATCTAGAGTTTAGCAACTTTGATTTGAATTTATTTCTCTTTAGTATCTTGATGCTTGTAGTTGTTCATCCTGTCACTGCATATCAATACATGTAAACTTGTTGTATACTTGCATATTTGTTCACGATGTATATATTCATGTTATACTGCTCTCGCTTCGAGTTGCTTTAAGTCTGGTCATTGTCGCTCCTTTGAGTTGCAGTCTAAAGTAATTTGGTTTCCATTGAAATTTGATGTTGTTGCCATTCACTTATGTACCATCTGGGGCTTGTTGTATATATGATATGCTAGCTCGGGTTGCTTGATCACATGTGTTTGTTGTGTGAAATTAGTCTGGGTTGCTCTGTTTTCAATTGAAGCTTGAACTGTATTCTTGAATCTGGTTGGTATTCCAGTTCAATTGTGAGGTCTTTACTTTTGTTATGCATGCTCATTGATATAGTTGAAATTATTTATTTGGTCAGAACTGTTGTAGTACACATTGGTTCATCGGCCTTGATTCTGGTTTGAGTCATGTGTACTATTTATTTGCCTTTTGAGTTAACCCATTTGAATGTCGAGGCTGTGTTGCTTGAGAACTTGTATTCATGTGTACTCACTGTGTTGAATCCAGCTTATAGCTCAGTTTTGACCTTGTGCTCGTGTCGTAAATTTGTTTGTATTGCACTTGAGTTGAACCCGGCTTTTGATTGGGTTTGACCTTGTGCTCACCTTTCCCTGTAATTTTACCAAGTGTATATCGGTGTGCATGGCCTTATGGCATGTACAGTGATACATTGTCTGTGTCACAATTTGTTTATGTTTGATGAATTCAAAATTAAATGATGACGAACAACCCAAATAACTAAGGCATATTTTTTTTTCAAACCACATTTTATTTTACACTGCAAAAAAATATTTCTTTTTCAATTTTACTGCGTCGGTGTTTATTTTGCAGATAACTCAGATGCTAGATTCAATCTGAAATAAAGTTGAAGATTAAATACGAGTGAAAGAGTGATATGTAGTGAGGTTCTAATGTATGTATAGTGAAGAATGTGATGTAATTGAAATTGTATTATAATTGAAGATTGTATATATAGTGAGAGCTCAAATTTGTACTATTCAAAATTGTAATAAAATATCTGTTTGAATTTAAATTCTGTGTTATTTATTTTATTCAACAGATATTTATTTAATTACATGAAAAATAAAATAGTACATTAACAAATACATTTAAATGAATATATATGTTTATTATCATCAAACAAAAATCATATACTGGCATATTCAACAAATTTTCCTTTGCTTATTTGATTCGAACCTTCGAATTGTTTATTGTAATTGCAATGGAAAGTGTCAACTATTCTTCATGATGTTTAACTATAGGTTTTGTCCATTCTATCAAGTTTGGACTGTTATCTTATTTTATCCATTCTGTCCATTTTAGATTTTGTTCAGACTATTTCCATTCTTTCAAATTTGGATCTTTATAATAATATTTTCCTATCATCTATGTTTGGATTCGTTTCCTATTGTTATTTTCCATTCTTATGTTTGGTTGTTGTTTATGTGGGAGAAAATCCCTTCCACATTAGCGGCATGGTCCCATATGTTATTGTTAAATATACTTTCTTTTGTTTCAGAGTTTTACTCATACCAAACATTTTGTTTGACCCAAGTTTTTTACTTTCCCTAAAACTGTCGAGTACTCAATTATATTTGAGTAGTTCGAGAGTAGCAGATTTTTTTTGGAGCTCTTTGAAGACGGTGATCGAGCAGGCGGCTCCTTAGTTATTTAGTTATTTATTTCTACTATATGATTATTTTGGTATATTTGGTATTTGGGATGTATAGTTGCAAATCAGTTAGATGTAGTACTTTTGTTTAGCTCTGATAACTCTACGTAAGGAGTAACCCTTTTTACTACATCAGTTTTTATTATATGTAGTCATTCCATTGTGAGGTTTTTCTACTCTGTTCTTTCTGTTATTTATTTTACCCCAAGGCCACTTATCTTTCGGATGGTTAGGCAACGACACACGAATACCGAGGATGTATTAAGTGTCATTTCCAGGGGTCAAAAAGGTGGGTCATTATAGAAACTATCAAATATTGTAATTTAAAGTACTAAGCATGTCATGCTCTAATGGAGCTGGGGAATGTAAGTGACCAATCTCCTAGATGATTGTTTCAAGATTTGACGACGTGTTATTTTATAATACCAATATTCATACTTACTCAACAGTGTCGGCGGTTCACGTTCTCGTTCAGCAAGATCAATTCTTGAATTCCATAAAGCTAGACTTTCTTAAAGCAAATCCATCCAATCACTCGATTCCGGGTTTATTGGCACGGCGGGATCAGGAATGTTCTGATGATGGAATCCAAATTGTCTCACCACTCAATCCAGAGCATAAATTTCAAAGTCCTAAAGTAGGATTAGTCGACCCTTATCAATCCAAGCAGGAAACATAAACTGTACATTAGCACCAGCAAATGCATATTTCAATGAATATTGTTCCCAAATTATAGCATCATCCCTAATAAATCCAATTCATTTTGGTAAAACTATATATTTTTTGGTGTTTCACGCCAACTACTAGCCCAGTTCCACCTATAGCCGTATGGAAGATAAAAATCTAAATTGGTAGGAATTCTTACAACAGGATATCCAATAGCGATACGAGATCAAGCTTATAATTGCAATAGTGTTGCAGAACCACCTAACATTTTTTTTGTAAAGAACATTTGTCAACTCACCATATAAATAATAACAGTACATGCACGACCCCATGAATACTGACCACAATGTGCTAAATCATCCAAAAAGGAAAAATTTCAAGTTAAATCAACCTTTTGAATGATCCGGGAAAAAACAACAGTTTAAAATACAAAATTACAGCATGACTACGACGAAGTATATTAAATCTGTTGCATTAGCTTCAGCTGATTCTTGAAATTCACTTTTAAAATAAGTCATACTTATCTCACTTTTAGATTTTATTGCCTTCTTAGGCGAAAATAAACCAAGTAAACCATGACGCAACTCCATATAATCAACTTCCATATTTTGTAAATATACAGAGCAATCGTCCGTGGCTAAAACAAATAAAAAGTAGACATCACTTAATGTGACAGTCATTTCTCCTACTTTCATATGAAATGTATTTGTCTCAGGCCTCCAATGGTCACATAATGTCGTAAGAAAATGATGATTAGTCTAATGTACTCAAGTTGCATGCTTTTCAAAAACCAGATATTCTTAAGTTTTATTCCAATATGGAATCTTTGAAAGCTATTTTTTTAAAACTTGCTAGATGGTCAACAGGTTTAGTTGTTTCTACGTCCTGATTTATAACAAGGAACTAAAATTAATACTTTAAAATGCATTTTCAATCAACAACCAATGTATATAAAATAAATTCCTCCATAAGCGATTCATTTTCACTTCTATATTGTTCTTGAAGATAAAGAAACCTTGTATCATTGGGTCCGAGAGACAATTTTACAAAAAATTGCCACTCAATTATTCACTCGCTAATAAAATTTACAACTATGGTTTCCAATATCATTTATCAATAACTAATATTTCAATTTTATCAACAACAATAACTAACATTTCAATATTACCTGTAACAATAATAACTACACTAGGGTATACATGAATAATAAAATCAACAAATTCAAAATCAAATATTTTAACCTATAATTTGCAAAAACGAAGAAGAGCCTTCCATTTTGAGATAAAACAAGTAATTGTTTAAAGGTAGACTAAAAATTATTTTGATTTGATATTTAATTTGGGAAACAAAATGGTTAGGTTTGAAATAGACTTTGGGTTTTGGTGAAATGGAGAGGAAGATATGATATGGGGGAGGAATGGGGCTCCTATTTATTTCAGGTCCAAAATAGTATTTGCGCATTCCATATATATGCAAAAATAAAATATACACTTACGCATTTATGGAATACGCAAGCTTAAAAAATTTTAAGAAAAATTTAGTTTGCGCATTCCAAAAATATGCAAGCTATAGTAAAATGAGGCATATTTCTGTAATTACTTTTCATTCGTGTCTATTCTTGCAATACATTCTTTTTGCAAGCCTCTTTTAAAAAAGGTTAATACTATTTACACTCACTTAAAAACTTCTCTTATCCGCTTATTCTCTCACCCACTTAAATACTTCATTCACCTACCCACACCCACCTTTTTTTTAATTTTCTCCTAAAATAACTTAACTTTTCCTCTATTTTTCCTCTTTAAACGATAAAATAAAAATTCCTTCATCCAAAATTTTCATATGTGGTCTTTTTTCCATCTAACGTTTCATCAATAAATACAAATACAACTAATTTGGTTATGAAAATAGTGTTACTGACTTTATTCATATGTATATTTTTATTTATAAATTATGTAACCCTAACTAAGACTAACATAGTAAAAAATAATTTACAATTCAAATTTAGTGCTACCGTGAAACATAGTAAGGAACTTATATTACCACTTCAATAAAAAAATATTTGATCATTTTTTTGCTATTTTAATAAGAAAAGAAAAAAGGACAATGAAATCAATTGTAAAAAGCAGTATGATAGAGTCAAATATGTTTAATTTCACCATCATTCCCTATAACATGGTCATACAAATATTGATTTACATGCATATTCTAAATATAATCTGATGCCATAACTAATCAACTCCTATTATGAATTGATAAAATATTTATACTTAAGTTGTTCATCTTATCTTTTTCACTAATTATTGGTCGACAGAATAGAAAATAGTAATGTTTAAGGTTTAAATTTCATTTTATTTTGATGTGTTTACTTCTAAATCGTCTTTGAAGTTTAAGATGGGTGTTTGAAGTATTTTTTACGATTTAATTTTATTAAATGTTTAAGTCGTATTAGTGACTGTTTAGATGACTGTAAATAGCAACATCCTTTGAAAATGACCAATTCTATTTAAATTTAGAAAAATGCTGAGTTTCCTCCCTTATTAGGAAAAATAAAGAAAAAAAACTCTCTTATCCATTTTACCAGTAAAAAAATCTGCTATAATGAGAAGTTAATTTATAATATTTAAAATGTGATATCTTTTAGTGAACGCATCGGATTTTAGTTTCGTTTTCACCATTAAATCATAAATTTTATTATCTTTCTATTAAGATACATGTATGATATGTATTGATAATTTTTTTTTATAATTTTTATGGTGGCAAATATTTGCCAATCCGGCAAATATTTGCCATTTAAAAAAAACCTGAGTAGCTTGCTTAACACCCACTCCACCTTTAAATTTACCATGCATATCCACAATAGCCAAAGGTGGAGTGGGTATTAAACAAGTGGAGTGGTTATTGAATAAGGTGCAGTGGGTATTGAGCAAGCTGCGGGAGATTTTCTTTTTATTTACACTGGCAAATATTTGTTGGGCTGGTAAATATTTGCTGGGCTGGCAAATATTTGCTATTGGAAATAAAAAGAAAACCCCCTTCAACTTGCTCAAGCTACTGGAGGAGTTTTCTTTTTATTTACAATGGAAAATATTTGTCGGACTGGCAAATATTTGTCATTGTAAATAAAAAGAAAAACCCCTAGTAGCTTCCTGAATATCCACTCCACCTTTAAATTTCTCATGCATGTCCACAATAGTCAAAGGTGCAGTGGGTATTAAGCAATCTGCTAGGGGGTTTTCTTGTCAGGCTAACAAATATTTTCCACCGTAAAAATAAATATAAATATTCTTCAGAACATATCACAATTGGATTTTAATAGAAAGATAATATAATTTGTGATTTAACGGTGAAAACGAAATTGAAATCTGGTACATCTACTGGAAAATATCACGTTTTAAATATTGCTAATTAACTGAAAGATTTTTTACCGAGAAAATTAAGTTTGGACAGGTGAAAAAGGCAGGGAAAAAATTGGAAAAAATGAGGGAAACTCAGTAAAACCGAAGGTGGTTGTGATTTTTCTAGAGGGATTTGAGCTTAAATAGAAGGCAAATTCTATTTCAATCCGAGTATTTACTTAGTATCCCCAAAATTTAAAAAAGTATGTAAACTCAGAAAATAACTTAGTAGCCCCTACCATTTTCAGAACCACCCTTCCCATCACACAAAACATGAAAATTGAATTTTTTCTTCACTATTTAGAAACTATGGTTAAAAAAATTTCTTCACTGATTTAGAAACTTAGTAGTGAAAAATTGATTTTTTTTTCTTAGTATAGCCTGTAAACTGAAAAAATAACTTGGTAGTGAAAATTTGAATTTTTTCATTTCTGATTTAAAAGCCCAATTCATATTTTCTTTAGAACTACAACTAAAAAGTCTGCAAACCCAAAAAATAACTTAGTAGTCAAAATTTGAATTTTTTCTTCACTGATTTAGAAATTAAGGTTTTGAAGAAGCGATGGTTTAGACAATAAGAAACTGACGTAAGAAGATCATGAAATTGAGAAGAAAGAAATTACGTACTTTATAAGAGTATTTTAGTTTTCAAAATTTTATTTATTCCAAAGAAGGCTGCTAAGTACTTATATGTGTTTTTTTTTTGGAGAACATTAAAAAATGTCAAAAAAATTGCAAAGTAAAACATAAGAAGAGCGGTAGTCATGTGGGATCTCATTTGGAAATCTCTTTTTCGTTTGTTAAGAGGCTGAGCTGTGCCCTGCTCGTCTTTAATTTCTTCTACGAAATAATCATTTCTTTTATTCGATCCACAGTTTAAATTCATTTCCTACAGTTCGCCTACTTCTTAGCAAACAGATCTCTCAATTTATTGTTTGCTCGTCGCTTAAAGAGTAAACACAAACAACCACAAGTCAAAGTCACATAAATTAGGATGACCCATAAATAATTCACCAAGCGGGTAATTTTTACCATTTCTTATTGCTTAGCTGATTTATTAGATATATTTGATGAAGTTATATTGGTTTAGTTTCTGATGATGGTCGTTGGTATATAATTTCGTAGACGCCATTATATATCTATACTGAATTCAGGTTGATCGATATAGTTGCTTTTCATTTTTCTAGTATTTTAAGCTAGATTCATATCTTGGTTCTGTATATGACTTAATTTTAATGGTTTTTAGGGGTAAAAAGTTAGCTAAAATTGTTTGATGTGATATTTGTGAAGTTATTGAGTATATGTTTGTTTTCTTCTATACCCATAGAATTCTAGTACCATTGCTTCTTCTGTCGACACCCATTTTGTAATTTTCAAGCTTTGTTGTTTTGTTTTTTGTTTCTCAATAATGCACCTACTTGCTTCTAATACACTACAAATTGATACTATCCGCTACTTTTGATCATATATATAAATACATGTAATCATTGTATGTACTTCAACAATATCTGTTGCGGTAGTTCAAGATTCCTTATCACATTTTGAGTTTAATATAAGATATTACTAACGACTCTTATAATATACTATGGTAGTTTTAAATTCTATCTAACATTATGGAGCTGGTGATTTTTCTCATATATATTTGTGTTGTATGCATATTGAGGTACCTATTATATTCTTATGGATTCATGTTTTACTTGTGGTACAGATGATATATGTTCACTTTGTGTCCGTTTCAACATGAGAGGGGGTGTGTCTCCACATTCACTGGAGGCTAGGCATCGAATGTTTGGACCTATGTGAGTTATTTTGTTTCAAGTTTTGTATGTTTATTATTTATTTATTTGTTTTTCATGTTTTTGGACTACCATTATTTTATTTTATTTGGTGTTTGAGTTCTTCTTTGCCTGCAATATCTATGGGGTAAAGCAAAGTTTTAGTGATATCAATTTACAGCAAAATTACGCTTTCATTAAGGACCAGTACAATTTTGGTTGACCAATAAATTTCAACGTAAAGGCTTTTACCCAAACTAATTCTCAGTTTAGTTTATTATTTCATGAACTAGTTCAGATTCTAGCATCATCGTAAGTGTTTTCAGATCTTCTCCCTTAAATTGGCATGTTGTTTCCAAAATCTTTACCCTTAATTGGGCATGTTACTCCTTATTTGGGCACTGCTGAAAGGAAATACTCTACGTGGAGTTATTTTGATCAATAAATAAGAAGGATTGTTAGTAGAACTAGCACCATGCACATTCATGCATGTGAATCCTACTTTCTTTCTTTCATTCTTTTATATGTGCAAAGTTGTTTTTGTTGAATATACCATGATATGTATACTTTAACATGAAAATGGATTTTCGTTCAAACTTTAATATGAAAAAAAACACTCCATTTTATGCGATGATATGTATACTTTAACATGAAAATGGATTTTCGTTCCAACTTTAGTATGGAAAAGAAAACCATTTTAAAATGAATTTCTGATTAAAAAGAACAACAATGTGACATTGAAGTTGTCTCATATTTGGTATTATAAAAAACTATGTATCGGTATTAGAATGACATAAATTGAAACAAAGAGTTATCTTTTCTAGAATTATTAGTTGTTTGTGCAAATTTTTTATGCAAAAATACTTTTTAAAGGTTCGTTATACTTAGTTTTATACTAGTTAAACATATATACAAATTTATATGGCTTAATCAAGTTAAAGAGCTGAATTTTGTTCTATTATGTCTGCCTCAGCGATGAAACAAGCAAAAGAAAGACATTTCGAAGCAAAGACCATAAAGAAATGGAGAAGCAAACAATATCGATTATAGAAAGAATCCGAAGCTACAAATTTCGCTCTCTAAAACCTATTCTGTTTATCATCATATGTGGCACTCTTTTGACATTTCTGTTCTTTCCATCTGTTAGCAATGAGCATGGCATTCATTCTGGTAAAAGGTAATCATATCGCCATTTGAATTCTATGCCCACTGCTCTAGATTTTGGTTTACTAAGAAAGTTCATTTTAACTTATGCTTTCACTAATGTTATGCAGGTCTAGGCTTGTAGATGCTGGGTGGATCTGGGCTAAAACCATATCTGATCCACGCTACACATCAGATGTAAACATCAATTGGTCCCATGTATCTACAGTCATGGCAAATCTAAATGGAAGAAAAGGAAGGCTAAAGCTTGCTCTACTCAACTTCAACATAACTGAGGTCAACTACTGGCAGCAATTACTACCACGTGCAGAATCTACTGTGGTGCGCTTAGACTATGCTAGAAGCAATTTGACTTGGGAAGATCTTTATCCTGAATGGATAGACGAAGAGCAAGAATCAGAATTTCCTGTTTGTCCTAGTCTTCCCAATCCTATATACAAACCAGATGTACAATTTGATCTTATAGCAGTAAAACTTCCTTGTAACAAGACATTAAAGAATTGGTCGAGAGATATTGCACGCTTGCATCTGCAACTTGCAGCGGCTAAACTTGCTACAGCTTCTGGTGAAGTAGAGTATAAGACGCATGTTCTATTTGTGACTGATTGCTTCCCAATTCCTAATTTGTTTAAGTGCGATGACCGTGTTGTGAAGGAGGGAGATGTCTGGCTTTATAGACCTGATTTGATGGTCCTGAGGGAGAAGTTGAAGCTTCCTGTCGGTTCGTGTGAACTTGCTTTGCCACTTGATGCTAAAGGTAAGTATTGAGTTGCACATTTTGTTTCTTTGATGTTGTTCCTTTTGAATGGCCCACTTACCTAATAGCTTAGTATCTTAACCATTTATTGAATGCATTAGAAGGTCAGTACCAATTTTGCCCTTTGCTTTTTTTGTTTTTTGTTTTTTTTTGATTTGATTGAAACGGTACTTTGATACAACATGTCACTAGAACAACAGAACACAAACCACATGTCAAGTTTCGAACTCATGACCTCTCGTATCAAAGCCGAATCACTTAACCACTGGAACAATGGTGATTGTCAATTTTGCCCTTTGTTATGTTATAAATATTTGTTATGTGTCCCTTGACAAATAAATTTGCAACTTTTATGTTGCAAACAAAACTTATTTCTCGCATTTGCTTATTTTAGTTAATTTGCACACTGGCCCATACGTTCTTTGCACCAAATATTATGGTTATAAGATTTTTGAATTATATCTTTATTATAATTCGTAACTGATTATACGACCCTATTACCCAATCTACATACATGAGGCCTGGCACAGTTTATATTACATATTTGGTCTTTACAGTTTATAATAAATCCCTATATTTTAAATTAGAAAAAGAAGATTAAGAAATCTTTCTATATTGTAGATTCCTGTGACCTAACCAAATAAAAATCTAGAGGGCAGGGTATACAATAGTAGAAGGGTGAAGTTCCAATTTCCACTAGGTGATTTTACAATTTCATATTTTATTTTTGGTATTTGAAGTGACTAACTTTACAACCAAGATTTCATATTTTGCTTAAAGGCTGTAAGGTTGTTGGTCTATCTCTTGCTTATAATACATGTCATCTTTTTATTTCCATCCTTAGAAAAACACAGATGATTAATTTTGCTTAATGAACATCTCATACTCAATATAATTTTATAACAGTAAAATCATTTATAAGAGAATCGCGGCGTAATTGTAAAATATTTCGAAAGAAATTGCAAAATTTTATAGTTCTTAATATTAATAAAATATTATTAGTCAATTCCATTAGGTGAACCTTTAACATGTTTTGAAATGTACCTAAACTTTATATATTTTGATAAATGGGCTAAATGGTTTTTTTTTAATTGTCAGATTCGTGATCTTTGAAAATAATTTTTTTTTTCTATGAGTGAATTTTTATGTTTCTTTGCAGTAAGACCACTCTCTGATGCTAAAAAGAATCGAGAGGCATATGTGACAATTCTTCACTCAGCAAACATATACGTCTGCGGTGCCATAACAGCAGCCCAAAGCATTCGTATGGCAGGCTCCACCCGTGACTTCATCATACTCGTAGACGACACCATCACCGAACACCACAGAAGCGGCCTCGAAGCCGCGGGCTGGAAGGTCCGGGCCATCCAAAGGATCCGGAACCCGAAAGCGGAGCCCGAGTCCTACAACGAGTGGAACTACAGCAAGTTCCGTCTCTGGCAACTGACCGACTACTCCAAGATAATCTTCATCGACGCCGACCTCCTCATCCTCAGAAGCATTGATGTCCTCTTCACCTTTCCAGAAATCACCGCGACAGGCAACAACGCAACATTGTTCAACTCGGGCGTCATGGTTCTGGAACCTTCCAACTGCACCTTCAACCTTCTCATGGACCACATCAACGAAATAGAATCCTACAACGGCGGGGACCAAGGGTACCTTAACGAGATCTTCACGTGGTGGCACAGAATCCCTAAACACATGAACTTCTTGAAGAACTTTTGGGTTGGAGACGACGATCAAATAAAGGCGAAGAAGATAAGACTATTTGGGGCAGATCCATCTGAACTGTACGTGATCCATTACCTGGGGATGAAGCCATGGCTGTGCTTTAGGGACTACGACTGCAACTGGAACGTGGACATATTACAGGAGTTTGCGAGTGATGTGGCGCACGAGAGATGGTGGAAGGTGCATGATAAGATGCCAGAGAATCTGCAGAGGTTTTGCCTTTTGAGGTCGAAGCAGAAGGCGCAGTTGGAGTGGGACAGAAGGCAAGCTGAGAAAGGGAAGTATGTGGATGGGCATTGGAGAAGGAATATTAGTGATAGTAGGTTGAATGTTTGTTTTGAAGAGTTTTGTTTTTGGGAGAGTATGCTCTGGCACTGGGGTGAGACGAACTGGACCGATGATGGTGGTTCAAATGGTACTGCTTCTACCGCGGTTCCTTATGCAGCGTTGCCGACTTTGTGATTTTTGGATGTATGTTGGTTGTGGGTTTTTGGTTTATATAGGGTTATGTTTTTTTGTAAAATGGTTTTTAAGTTTATGATAAGAGCATGAAGTATACCGAATTCTTTGAACAATAAAAAAAACTGTTTTTTCTGTATTGGTTAAGGCATTGATGCTCTGATTGAGCGTGCACTGTTTCTGATTTTGCTGTGTTGAACTCTGTTTAAGTTCCAGAATGTATTTGTTCTTAGTGGGAAACTAAAACTGAAGACGTATATAATGCAGGAATATTTTTGTGGGTTATTTTGATAGAATATATTTTTGGTTTCAGTTGAATTTCATATGGAATCTGGACCATATGGCTCGTGTATATTATTTGTTATGACCTGGATGGTTTTAGGACTTAATATATGTTATCATTGAAGTTTATTTGAGTGCGCGCATGGAAGAAAATGCTGATCAAGCACATGGTTTCTGTTGTGGACCTAACAATTTCCTGTATATTTAAACCCATAATGCTACATCAAATGAAAATTCATTTGATATTTTGTGCAGAAGAAGCTGCACTTTTGTCGGATTTCTATTGCCCCTCATTGCAACCTTTCAAAGCCTTATCCGTGTAATTTTACTAATAATTTTTTATCAATATAGAACCACCATCTGCATTTGTATCAATCAAAAGAATGAACATTTGATATACAAAATAGAAATAGACATACATGAAGGTATGCACGTTCAAATATAATCAATTCAGTTCTATTGTAATTATGTATATTTTGAATAATAAAAGATAGATAATAATTGTTTTATCCCAATTATACAGTCCATGTTGCGTGTGTCTGTGCAGACACAGACACATATGTACATATCCATATTCGCTACTCCAATGTAGCATTTAACATTGTATTTGTATATGTTCAATACCTTTTAGAATAACGAAGATGGAAACGATTTTATATTAAAACAAAATTTTCTATTTATGTTATTCGATTTATTTATTGTAACAATCTATTCATTACCCATGAATATAGATATTGTGCTATAATTAACACCAAAAAAATACTGATGGAGACCAATTTTTTTTACATATTCTACTCAATATCAGATGCATTTTTCATTCAATCTTAAATAAATGTGTCTTTGATTTTCAACGACGTTCTGATAACAACCGTGCGTCTTTGATTTTTGATATCGTTTATAACCGGACTATGATACAGTACCGAATAGTATTTGAATGACTATTTGATAAATAAACATATAAGCAGATTTTGTATAGTGTTTATTAGTTATATAAAAAAAAAAAATTGGGTGTATATAATAATAATACGCTGTACATATTCGTTATTGATTTTGGATTTGGATATGATAGGGTTCTCATTCCTATTCCACTGGTGAAAATTTAAGTTTGAGCATTTTTATATCCATTCTAAAATTTCAACAGTTTATCCAATATTTCGTTCTTTTGAATATTCTTATATACAGCACAAAACTTGATGCAATTAATCCATTTTATTTTTGTAAATTTTATTATATACATCACAACTTGATGCAAAGTATCTTTTATTCATGTTATCCATGAACAATACACTGCTTAGTGAAAATTCATGCATTTCATTTCCTAAGTGCCGACCAAAATTGGATCAAAACGAAGCTGGAATTTTTGCAGTAAACTTTACGTGTATAAATTTGCTTTTCCAGGGTTTGGAAAAGAAAATATAAAATATTTACAATATTATAAAAATGTTCTGAAATGCTAATTATATTCAAAGTTCATTTGTTCTTCTAAATTAAAATTTTTTAATTTAAAAAATATCTTTGTAAATACACGTTAATAAAATAAATTTTAATTTAAATATGCTGTCAACGTCGTATTGTCATTAGTGGTCAATGACAAAACATACTGTTAACCTCCTTTTATTTTTTATTTTTTTAAAACCTTCCTTATAGTATAAACATTGGTTTATCCGACGATCAAACCAGTTTATCTAAATTTTCGTGAATTAGTTGGCATTGTTAGCAAGTTGGTATTACTGTCTGTTGTTGACATTGACGATTGACATATAAACCCCCAATCAGTTGATTGAATCAGCATTTCAATAGAGATGGATTCATACTTTCAACATGTCAATTATTAAAGGGGAAATTATTTTAAAGTACAGAGATTTGTATATTTTTTGCCTCAAGGACACGACCTCAATATTTTTACCACAAGTACAAACATTCTTCTAAAAATTATTCATAAGGACAAACATTTTTCAAAATTATTCGTAAGGACAACAAAACTGCTACCGAGCTAAAACTGATACCTAAAAACTGCTACCGATAACTACAAACTGATACCTACAGAAAGTTGTCCTTCACGATAAAATATTGAAGGTCTGTTTTTGAGGCTAAAAAACTGTGAAATTTCGTCCTTGACCGTAATTTCCCGTTATTTTAAAGGACAAAGATTTGTATATTTTTTGCCTCAAGAACACGACCTCAATATTTTTACCACAAGCACAAACATTCTTTTAAAAATTATTCATAAGGACAAACATTTTTCAAAATTATTCGTAAGGACAACAAAACTGCTATCGAGCTAAAACTGATACCTAAAAACTGCTACCGATAACTACAAACTGATACCTAAAAACTGTTATCAATAACTAAAAACTGATACCTACAGAAAGTTGTCCTTCAGGATAAAATATTGAAGGTCTGTTCTTGAGGCTAAAAAACTGTGAAATTTTGTCCTTGACCGTAATTTCCCGATTATACAGATAATTTTCAGCCGGAATAGGATACCCTGAAATCAAACTTAACTAGTATAACCGTACAACGGTGGAGAAACCGACCGTTCGATTGTATAACTTTGATAAGAAATATACATTTAAAATTTTTGTTAATATTACTTAAACATTAAGTGATAATATGTTGGAAAAGAATAAATTGAGATTTGAATCTGAAAATATGAATTTCAAATTTAAATGTTAATCGAAGCATTCAAAATTTTCGATTTGAAATTGAAATTTTAAAATTTGAAAAGCATAATAGATTTGAATTTGGAATCTTTGATGCGCGAAATAAAAAAAGGAAGTTTAGAGAAACCGCGATGAGACAACATCCACGTTTTTAGGGAAACCGCGATTAGACAAGATCCACGTTTTTTTGGTTTAAGAAAAATTATTTTTGGCCAGTGACAGTTAGCAAACCTCCCTAACGGTCGGTTTGATAATCAAAATATCCTTCTAAAAAAATAAAAAGATATAAATTACATCCATGATTAAAATTTGCACCCTAGTAATTGTCAATTTTTAAAACGCAATAACTTTGTAGAAACGACGGAGTAACAAACAGTTCTCACCATTAAATCACAAATTTTATTATCTTTCTAGCGAGTGACATTATGCATATGTAAAAACAACGGCAGGACAAGTTATTCGTTGATCCAATTGTATGCAATGTAATTGCAGAAATGTCTGCAATTATACGCAATAGTTGCAGAAATATCTCCAATTATATGCAATATTTGCAGAAATGTGTACAATTATAAGCAATAGTTGTAGTCAATTCAGCAATTATATGTAATAATTGCACAATTGTCTGCAATTATATGCAATAGTTGCAGAAATGTCTGCAATTATATGCAATAGTTGCAGACAATATAGCAACCATATGCAATAATTGCAAAATTGTCTGCAATTATGTGCAATAGTTGTTGATTGCAAAAATGTCTGCAATTATATACAATAGTTGCAGACAATTCAGCAACTATATGCAATAATTGCACAATTATCTGCAATTATATGCAATACATACAGACAATTTAGCAACCATATGCAATAATTGCAGAATTGTCTGCAATTATATGAAATAGTTGCTAAATTGTCTGCAACTATTGCATATAATTGCAGACAATTGCAGAAATTTCTGCTATTATATGCAATAGTTGCAGACAATTCAGCAACTATATGCAAAAATTGTAGAAATGTCTCCAATTATACGCAACAGTTGCATAAATGTCTGCAACTATATGTAATAATTGCTTAATTGTCTGCAATTATATGCAATAGTTGCAGAAATGTTTGCAATTGTATGCAATAGTTGCAAACAAGACCGCAATTGTATGCTATAATTGCATATTTGAAGAAAAATCGATGATGTTAAAAATTTGCGGAATTCCCTGCAAATATGTGGAATAATTGCACCCTTACTGCAAGTATGATTTTTTTTTTATATCAACAATGGATCTTATTTTAAAAATCATAAATTTTTTGATATTTTAGTAAAACTGGTTTGCTGATCCAATGATTCTACTGAAAGCTGTAAGTGTTTGAAATATTAAAAACGTATAGAGTAATTGGGTCTTTTTGTGCGCATGAATTTGAAAACAGAGATCAGAAACTTATTAAAAAAAACGAAGGGAAGGGACGTTTTGCGGTAATTTTTATAGAGGGTAGGGATTAGCCATTGTATTTGAGTACAATTCCGATGTCTAGTGCGTCTTCTGTAACGAACGCATGCATCAGATTGGAAACCCTGGACTATCTCGGTTCACAACACGTCGAGGACAAGAAAGATGATCCTTTTATATCGAAATGGATCATTAAACGCAATGGTTTACTATTAGTTACCACCTTATATATTATCTCTCCCTTCACATACAACGCCTTCTTAGCTTCGTTTACATATTTTTTACATAAATTTCTACAATTAAAATATTGCAAAAAATGTTCAATGCACGTAAATTTTCAAAACTTATCATCTCGAAATATCTTCTCTTTAGTGGAGATTAAACAATCTCTTATTTTTAAACTTATGTCACTTTCATCATCTTTCAAAAACAAGTTTTATGTAACATGATCACTATCATTATTTGTATTTTTTTTTGCAAATATTAGCAATTTTTGATTGAAATATTTGGAAAAAATACTGTAAATTTTTAAAAATAATTTCAAGAATATTTAATGAAATCTGTTTTTTTAAAAAGGATAAAAGTATTTTAAAACTTATAAAAAGATGATCGGCTAAACCTATTTTTTATATGTTTTGAGACATATGAGTACCGTGACAACAAACAAACGAGTGCACAAAATTATACCGGAGAGTACAACCAAATCACAACGCACATTTTTGAAGAAGCAACAATGAACAATGGACAAACTTGATACAGGAGGAAAATCTTTGAATATAACATGTTATATGTGAAAGTTTGTAAAATAAATCAAGGACCAACTGATGCTACAAAAGAAATGTTTGCGGTAAGAAGGGAATGGTGGTCCAATTGTATGAAGTTATGTTTATGTCACTACAATAAAATGTAACATTTAGCTGCCAGGTTTTACTAACGTTCCCCCGACACCTCTAACTAAAACGTCAGTAGGACATTAGAATGGTGCCACGAATAAAAACAAAAATATTCAAATGCCATTTCGACGCCATTGTTATGGCGTCGACCCTAACTGTAATACCCAAGTCGATGTTCGAAGTCTTACCACTTTCCCAATACCAAAATTAAAGATTTCGACCTTCGCCTCCTCCTCCCTCGACTTTGAACACTGCCTCCTCAAGTCCAATCCATCGCAAGCCCTAGTCGCTGCAAGCACTCGAATCCCCCACCTTGTCCCTCGACTTCAAAGCCCCGGCCAAAAGCCCGCACCTCCTCCTCCCTCGACTTTGAATGTCACCGTCGCCTCCTCCCTCAATACCACTGCATAGCCCAAGCCCCAAGCCCCAACCGCATACCCCACCTCATCGTAGCAAGCCTAAGTTGCCACCTTGTCAAGTGCCGCAAGCCCAAGTTGTATAGCAAGCCTAAGTTGCCACCTTGACGATTGCAGCAACCCCAAGTTGCAGATCTTTCCTCATAGTCGTTGCTCAAAGCTCCATCGATATGATTTATTGTTCCGACTCATTTTGCAATGCTATAATTTTGATTAGCTTCATATATGGTATATATTGTAATCTATATCTTGCGAATACATAAATCCTATGATCTAGAATTACATGATTATCACATATGTAATGAATCAATAAAACATACCTCCAGACATATTGTATATAAATCAGCAATGTTTGTTGTCGAAAGCTGTTTTAATGGATAAAGGAAATTGTTTCTCTCTCTTTTTCTATATCTTTCTTTTTGTGTTTTTCTATATCATTTGTGATGGGCAAAGGTTAATATTTATAGGTAGAGAGAGGACCAAAATTTCAGATTTGTAGACTTAGTCTTGATCGTCCATCAAGATCAAGATGAGAGAAATTAACGCTCTATTATAACCGTTTTATTGATTAGCATATTAATAGGAAAACCCTTTATATTTTATTGACCATAAAATGAGGAGCGAAACGTTTGAGGAAGGAAACGGTCAAATTTCCTTACAAAATAAGAAAGAAAAATCCATTAATGTTTTCGTATTAATTTCTTTACAAAACGGTCAAATTTCCTTACATATATTCGTTGGTTTACATTCGTTGGTGTTTGATCATTGACATACTTTCGTTCGTATGATAATTCATATATGATTTGTGATATCATTGGTATTATTTTTAAATTGTTCGATAATTCATTGTCATTGATATGATGGTATTAATGAAATCCTGTTGATGTTTCATATGGCACTGTTTTACAAGTACCGTATTTTAATCGTTATATACATTCCATTTGTAAATAAAACAAAATTCGATATTCATCCGATGTATTATTTTTCAGTTTTGTTCTAGTATGAACGAAGTTATAAACACAATGATATTTATGTTTTGTAAATCAATATTTCAAATCGAATTGTTAACAAAAATTCGATGACACTTCCCTTTTGTTTCTTATGTGTATCCTTTTGCATATGGTACGAAGAATAAACTTAAGTGTTGCCGATATTTTGTTAATCTTTCAGTTTGAAATGAAATACAAAACATAAATAAAATTGTGTTTGTATTGGAAAGTAGAATGATTAGCCATTTAAAAAAGTACGTAGAAATCCCTGTGTTATATATCTTTGTAATTATTTGTGAATTTCATTATTTTACAAAAAAAATTATAGTGTCATTGAAATAAATAACAAAATTAATAAAGTTACGAAATATATACTAATAAGATTATTGAAAGTATGTAATACTAAACTTAATAATGTTATTTAAAGTAATAGTAAAATTAGTTATGTTATTTTAACTAATTTTAATACTGTTATTTAGATTAATAACAAAATTAAAAATGTTATATAAATTACTCATAAAATTATAATGTTATTTAAATTAATAGTAGAATTAATAATGATATAAAATATTAATATACTTAATAATTTTATTTAAATCAATAATAAAATTAATAATGTTCTCTAAATATTGATAAACTTGATATTGTTATGGAAATTAGTAATAAAATTAATAATTTTATTTAAACCATTATTAAAATTAATAGTGATAATTATAGTAATAATAAAATAAATACTGTTGTTTGATTATCATATGAAAGATAATGTAAATTTTGTTTGCGTGTATAGTTAGAAGATGGATTATTTGAAAGATCGAAGTTGGATGTACACGAGAGATAAAAATAGAGGAACAATTTAATTTGGTATGGATGCATTCATGGAAGCGACATTCTATAATAAAAAAAATATGAAAGAATTTCGTTGTCCGAATTAGAAATGTCGCTGCCTAAAACTTATAGAGTATTATACTGTGATATTACATTTACACTAACCAATATGCTTTTATGCCCGACTATCTTATGTGGTGAAATCATGGAAAAGAATATGATATTGTACAAAAATAGGCCGGAAATATGAGTGTGGATTGCGATGAACCCCTTATTGAACAAAATATTGACTTAGAAAATAGAATGAATGAAACGGTTTATGATGCTGTTGGTCCAAGTATGTGGGCTGAAGAACCAGATTTGGAGAAAGATCTTGACTTGAAAGCAAAAAAGTTTTTCAACTTGTTCGAAGCACATCGAAACAATCGCTCTATGAAGGTTGTAAAATGACGCACTTGTTAACGACAACTTGGTTAATCGCTATAAAATCCAAACAAAATGCATCGAAAGACCTGCTAAAAGCAATTCTTTGCTTGTGTAAAAAAAATGTTTCCACTTGACAATGTATCGGTGGAGAATTGGCACTCTTTTAAAAGAGGTCTCTGCATTGGATTGTCTAATGAAAAAATTGACGCGTGTTTAGACCGGATGAATAATTTATTGGAAGGAAGATAAATATTTGATATGAAATTGTATATAGGATCTAGTATAATATAGATGATATTTTTATACTTCAAAATCAATAAATAAGAAGTTAAAATAAATAAAGTAAAGATACGATTACATTAGAATTTTTATGCTGGTCTGAACCTTCCGTCTTATATCCAGTCCTTAAGCTCCACCTATGAAGTTTACTACGCCTGAAAGAATAGATTTACAATCATCTAAACAATCAAACATGAATACAACCAACTTCAAAGCAAAAACATTGCCTTTTCGATTTCAATTTGTTCTTATCAAATATGAAAACGTCACTCTAATCGATGTCAAATTTTCCTCAAACCCTTTGTTTTGCCCTTATGACATGTTGTGCCTTTATTATGCACTTTCTAATCATTTTTATGCTCCTAAACGTCTTTTCGTATTCATCATTTGTAGACAAAAACGCCCACAATAATATGAAATAGTGTTCTTATCATTATAATGGAGTTAGGACGATCAATCTTCGAAGAGTACCCGTATGTCAATAGATATCTAGTTTGCTTTATTCTATTTTCGTTGTGTTAGTTTGATGTTTTGCGGCCAACATATGCACCCCTAAAGTTATGTATATTTGATGTATTTACTTGTGCTATGTTGCATGACATATATTGCATGAAATTGGTTTTACTTCTACGCTTTTCTATTTAATTATTTATGAACCGTGTATCTATGATAATTTTTTTGTAACATCCGGTGAGTTATAAAACATGTTGATTTGATCTGATCGGATTTTCAACGACAAACCCATGCTCGAGTAATTATGTTCACTTGTGTGAGTTTAAATTTGTCTTCATGTCTATTGCTATGCTATGGTTAAAACGATATAACGCCCAAACTAGCGTTTTCTCTTTGTCAATATTTTTCTTCCCATCATAATTAAAAAAAACATGAAAGTAATAATTATATTGCAAAACTTGGTGTATGACCATGAGCATGTAATGTGCTTTCGGTGCATATATCTATCACATATTACAAGCCAAATATGATATCAAGAAGTATCCTCAACATTATTCTTCAAATCTCTAAATATGTAAAAATATCACAAGTCCATACGCTTTCTATTTAAAGCGAATGAACCTAATGGATTTGAAAAATCTTTGGATTCAATGCATCATAAACAAGCATTAATGGACGAAAAACTTCAAATTTAAATCCACCCGAAAGTAACTTTATTAAAACAATTTTTCTCCATACCCCTAATCAAATACACCCTACAATGGCCTCTTCCACTGCTGTTCTAACTTTCCTCCTCGTCTTCTTCACCTCCGCTTTATCCCGCCAATCACCATCTCCGACATCATTATCCGTCCAAAAAGCCTGCCAGGCTACACGATACACGTCCATTTGTGTAGCGACGCTGTCGCAGAACATGACGCTTCCGACAAACCAAACCGCGATCGACTTCATCCACGCCACGATGGCCTCGTCTCAGACGGATTTGAAGACGGCGGAAGCGAAGGCGCAGAGCATTCTCAATGCTTCGAAGGGGAAGGATCTGAACAGGACGAACGCGGCGGAGAACTGCCTGATTTTTCTGGCGATGTCCGAGAAGAGATTGACGATGGCGCAGCAAGCGGTGGGGAAAGGGGCGTTTGCAGATGGGAGGGCTTGGGGGAGTGCTGCTTTGCTTTATCAGTATGATTGCTGGTCTGCCCTTAAGTATGTCAATAGCACTAATCAGGTATTTGTTATATTCGTTAATTGGAATTTAAATTCAAATGTCCGTCTGCTTTATCCGGTATTCAATAATACGTTTGTTTGGTCTCATTCAAATTCGAATTTGCTCATAACAACCTTTTAGATAGTTGATGCTTGTTGATTCACAAGCACATGTACCGTGATGTCCTTTTAATTGCATTTCAGTGAAGGTTATTCCTGTGATGCACCACTAACTATTCTTCAATGGTCAATCCTTAAAATTAACACAGCTGTAAGTTATATTCTAAAAATTTAGAATAGTTGGATATGCTTACCAATAATTATTTTTTAATTTTTGGTTAAAAGACTTCGATTCAATAATCTTATGCTACACTATGCTGCATAGTATCACACTATTAAATAACTCTATATAACCAAACAGATTCGCTATTCTCTCGTCCAACCTAGTATTTCTATCATATTAAACTCAGTTATGTGTCGCATCCCAGAACAAACAAACATTTGGTTTCTTTTCCTATCCTCCCATAATCATTTCAGTAAATTGAGTGGAACATACTTTTTTTTAAGGCAATAGTATTGATTTATAAACACCAATAGTACTGTAAAAATACAAGTTTGGTACTAATTTTATCTTTATGTATACATTCAGAAAATTCTTCTGCCTTTCATAAAGCATGAACTTTGATAATGTTTTCTGTCTTACACATGCACAAATGCACTAACACATCACATTAACATCTTAGGTTGCAGACGCGATGTCCTTGGTGCTCCACATTACCAACGTAACAAGCAACGCCATATCAATGATAACTTCACTACAACGCTATGGCACAAACACCTCATTGTGGTCTCCTCCCCAAACTGAAAGAGACAACCATTGGGAAACTGGACTCAGTAGCCAAGACAGTTCACGTATTAGTACGCTAAACCATGTCCCATCCAACTTGAAACCAAATGTATATGTATGTCCTACAGGTTGTAAGTATCGTACAGTCCAAGCCGCTGTTGATGCAACCCCAGCTTGGTCGAAACAGTATGTAATTCATATAAAACAAGGGGTTTACAAGGAAAATGTAAGAGTGCCTTTTGAGAAGACTAACCTGGTATTCATCGGAGATGGCATGGGTAACACCGTCATTACTGGAAACTTGAGTGCTGATGTGGTTGGAGTATCCACCTATAACACTGCCACAGTCGGTGAGATTCTTTTTTTCTTATATGATAATATCTGCTTTGGTGCAACACACTTGTTATTTAAAATGTACCTACGTTGCTAGCATGGATAAACTGTGGTGATCTACGTACATAACAGTAGTCATATTCTGTTAGTGCAACACAACAGTTGATCCAAAATCAGGATGTCTTACCACTGTTATCGTTGAATATTGATAACACTAAAGTTGTAATACTTGCAGGAGTAAGCGGAGATGGGTTTATGGCCCGGGACCTAACAATAAGCAACACAGCGGGCCCAGTGGCCCACCAAGCAGTGGCCTTTGTCTCTGACAGCGACCACTCCATCATCGAATCGGTTGAATTCATCGGTCATCAAGACACACTCTACGCACACTCGCTGCGCCAGCTGTACAAATCATGCCGTATATCAGGCACGGTCGATTTCATCTTTGGGAACTCTGCAACTATCTTTCAGGATTGTTTGATCTTCTTGCTTCCTCGCCAGGTCAGCCCTGAGAAAGGGGAGTCGAATACGGTTACAGCCCATGGAAGGACCGACCCAGCCCAGTCCACTGGTTTTGTGTTCAACAACTGTAGGCTGAATGGAAGCGCTGAGTACTGGGAGTTTTATGAAAAGAACCCTGGGGTGCACAAGGCTTTTCTGGGAAGGCCGTGGAAAGAGTACTCTAGGACTGTGTTTGTGAACTGTTATTTGGAGAAGGTGATTAGGCCTGAAGGATGGCTGGCGTGGAGCGGTGATTTTGCCCTGAGCACCCTGTATTATGGGGAATATCAGAGTAAGGGTGCAGGGGCCGGTGTGAAGCAAAGGGTGCCTTGGAGTAGTCAGGTGCCCAAGGAACATTTGGATGTGTATTCTTTGCAGAATTTCATTCAAACTCGTGGGTTATAGTAATATAGCTGATACATTCTTTTAAATGATTATTTTTACAGAGCTTGAAAGGTTTATTTTATCATATATCATCTTGCGAAGGGTTATCGAAGTAAATCATAAAACATTATTCCTCAAAAAAAAAAAAAATCACACAATTATTATTATTATTATTATTATTATTATTATTATTATTATTATTATTATTATTATTATTATTATTATTATTATTATTTTGTGTGCTTCATAGATGTTATATACAGATTTGGGGGTTGATTTAGGTTATTTAGTGATAATATTAATATTCCAATTGAATAACGAGGGAAATGCAAGAGAAGTGAAAAGTAAAATCAATCGGAGGAAAAGGACAGTTAGAAAAGAATTTCTGATAAGATTAAAAGAAGAAAAAGATAGTCAAGAAAGAGTTTCAGATGAAGCACATAAGAATTAGAACTGTAAACAAATTAGAAACAAGAAAGTAAAATGAGCAAAAGAAAATGAGAATTTAAATTGCATCTTATCTGTATTTATACACTTTTAAGCTTTAAACTTGCATGTAAATCTAAACAAGAGTTAACAACCGCACAGTTGTGTAACTGAGAAAATCATTTGAATAAGCCAGGAATAACTTGTTCAAATTAGGTGTATATGCATCTAGACCTGTCAAAATATGATCCAACCCATTAACTCAACAAATTTTCCCTATTTTTAAATGAGTTAGGTCGATCCATTTATGAATTTTATTAAATGAGTTATGAGTTAGTTTTATCCATTTTTATAAGAGTTATAAATGGGTTACCTATTTATTAAAAACATTAAATTTTAATATAAATTTGAAAAATAAGAATTTTGAACATACAATGCAGTTTTTCATGAAGACTAACATTTAGTACTTAGAAAATAACAGGCCATAACATCCTCATATTTGAACTTTATATAGTGTAGAAGCCACTATTTTTTGTTCAGACCGCAATAACTTATTCATACTAACTCGAAATCAGACGAGACTTCGACCGATTAACTTTCACCTAAATTACGGATAGTATGTAACACTCGGATACTTCGTCTTATGAATGTATATTGTAGTTCTTCAAGTAGACTGACAGTTGTACTTAGAAAATAACAGGCTATCACATTCCTATATTTGAACTCCACATAGTGCAGAAAACGCTATTTTTTTTCAGTCTGCAATAACTTCTTTATATTGACTCGGAATCAGGTGAGACTTCGACCGATTAACTTCCACCTAAATTACGGACCGTATGTGACACTCGGATACTTCATCGTGTGAACGCACACTGTAGTTCTCCAAGGGGACTGACAGTTGTAACTAGAAAATAACAGGCTACTACATCCTCATATATGAACTCCGCCTAGTGTAGAAGTCGTTAAACTGCAATAGCTTCTCCATATTCACTCGGAATCAGGCGAGACTTCAACCGATTAACTCCCACTTAAATCACGGACAGTATCTAACACTCGGATACTTCATCATGTGAACGAACACTGTAGTTCTCTAAGTGGACTGACAGTTGTATTTAGAAAATAACATGCTACTATATCCCCATATATGAACTCCGCCTAGTGCAGGTGCCGCTTTTTTTGTTTAGACTGCAATAACTTCTTCATATTGACTCAGAATCAAGCTAGACGTCGACCGATTAACTCCCACCTAAATTACAAACTGTATGTAACACTCGGATACTTCATCTTGTGAACACACACTATAGTTCTCCAAGGGAACTGACAGTTGTACTTAGAAAACAAAAGCTACCACATCTCCATATTTGAACTCCACCTAGTGTAGAAACCGCAACTTTTTGGTTTAGACTGCAATAACTTCTTCATACTAACTTGGAATCAGACGAGACTTCGACCGATTAACTCTCACCTAAATTACGAACAGTATGGAATATTTGGATACTTCATCGTGCGAATGCACACTATAGTTTTCCAAAAGGACCGACAATTGTACTTAGGAAATAACATGCTACCGCATCTTCATATTTGAACTCCGCCTAATACATAAGCCGCTATTTTTTGTTCAGATTGCAAAAAATTCTTTATACTAACTCGAAATCAGGCGAGACTTCGATCGATAAACTCCCACCTAAATTACGGACAGTATGTGACATTCAGATACTTCATCTTGTGAACGCACACTGTAGTTCTTCAAGAGGACTGCCAGTTGTACTTAGAAAATAACAGGCTACTACATCCCTATATTTGAATTTTGATAAAAATTAGAATTAAAATTTTAATTTTTTATCGGAATTCAAAACATAAAAATTTGAATTAGAATTATGTTATATTTATTTGTTTTTCATTAGTCAAATCAGACTTAAATCTTTAAATGGGTTAAATGGGTGGGTCACCCGCTTATTAAACGGGTTGGGTCATAAATGGGTTGTGTCATAAGTGGGTAAAAAAGAATGGAGCATAAATGGGTTGCGTCAAACTCGACCAACCCATTTTGACCCAACCCAATCCGTTTGACAGTCCCATGTGCATGTACACAGACATGCACATGCTTATACATGCTGTTATCTTGAATTTTCTAGCATCATCAATGATGAACTGTGAGCCAGACACTAATGAACTAGGGTTTTATTGCCCAATTTTGTCAATTTATGAGAAAACTGCAGTTGAATCAATGTTTAAGGCATTACAACTCCCTTATTTTCAAGAATGGACCATATCTCAAGGTCCGATGCCGGAATATTTTATAATGATATGCAAATAGTCCTCTTATGTAATCCCTTTGACTATTTTATTCTTCCATTCAATTACAATATTCACTGCTGCTTCTTTGGCATTATCCTACTATCCTACACAGTATAGATTCCGTTTGATCTATAATTTCTTCGAACAAGGGGGTATATGCATGATCTCGTATAATTATGCATTGTTCTACTTACTTTTTCAACTGTGAGATGTGAAAACAGGATGTATTTTGGATTACTAGGCAACTTGAGCTTGTATGCTACTTCTCTTTACCATTTCTCTTTCTGATAAGGTTCGTATAACTTGAGAGAAGTCTTGTATTTTCTTTGGGCTTTAGCAGCAATATATCTATAGGGTGTAATTCATCTTCTTCTTGCTGCACTTCTGTTGGTGTTTGGAACAGTTAATAGCAAGGTGAGTAGTGCAATTAATTCCACAAACTGCTTGTACTGATATTCAGCCCAAGTTAACCTTTGCTACCTCGGTTTGTCCATGTTTCTTGTTACTCTGGATGTGAGGAGGAACACAATTTCAAACTATTCTTGTTATTTATACTAGTATAAAATGAATCGTACATGCATCTAGTAGCTAGAGCGGATATATGTTGTAAGTGCAAAAATTTTGGTAATCACAACGCTTTTATTTCAAGTTGTTTTGTTGGTGGTGTCGGCGGTAAATTGATAGTAAAATTTCGTTGATGGATCGTTGAGAAGAGATGGTGGTGTCGGCGGTAAATTGATAGTAAAATTTCGTTGATGGATCGTTGAGAAGAGATGGTGGTGGATGTTGCAAACTAATGGTGGGTCTTTGTTAATGGTATTTTTGGAATTTCAAAAGGACACCGTGGAAATGCTAGTCATTGAATTATCTTTATTAGTAGTAAAAATAGTTATGGCCAAAAGATGCGTAGTGAATAAAGCATCTCTATCAGTGAATATTGATTTTGCTATCCAATTTAGTTTGAACCACGGCTCGAAATTTCGATTTCATTTTGATCATCTGATATTTTATAAATTTTGGTTTCGCTTCAAAAATTTTGCAAGTTCCGCTTCAGTTTCAATTTTGGATTTCCTTAGGATTTGAAGTTTTTTCATATACACACATCACTTCTAAATATGCATAAAATAATTTTAGGGCTTGTGTAGCAGAAAAGCACAGAAAGAAAATTTTCATTATAAAGAAGCCCTAACCTAAGATCTAAGTAGTACTAAATTCAAAACTCACCCGCCCAACCTCCATCACCATCCACGGTAAACCCTGGATCGAAAAGGTAAATACCACTACCTGCACACGGCTGATAAATCTTTATCGTTAGAGCCATGGTTCGATATTTCATTCTAAATCCTAATTCCTAATGTCTAGTTTCTAAATCCACAACTTCTAAAGCTCTTGGTTCATCTAAAGGTTCAATTCTAAAGTCCTAAGTTCCTTTCATATCTATTCCTTGCTTAAATTAAGTTTTTTTTTTCTTTTTTCATTACTGAAAAGTTTCTGATTGTGATTTTTTACACTTTGATTTGATGCCTTAGCTTGAAACCGTGTTCCGATGTAAATTACGGTCTGGTCAACGTCGAAATTGGAACGGAGTGGCTGGAATTTCGGCGTGCCGGCTAGAATCTAGAACCATGGTTTGAACACCCTGTTAAAGAATATGTTAGTTATATCCTTGGCACTACATAGATGATGCAAGGAAAAATATAATCATATGTTGATTGTATTTTTTTAACAAGAAAACTTGTCAACACCTCAAAATAATGTTTAGTGTATAAACATCTCCTTCAAAACCTCTTTTTGATTAGGTAGGGAAAGTTAGATCCTTATTATCCCTTTAAAATAACCTTTCGAATGGGTCATTGCAATTAAAACTTCTTCTTGTTTAACCTTTCGACACGATCGAAACACCTGATTTTATTTATTATACCTTTTCTGCTGGCTAAGTCAAAACTTCATCTTATTTGATCTTCTGACTCAGTCGAAGCACCTTTATCTCTTTTTATTATATCTTTCGAACTAGTTAAGTGGGATTTGTATCCTTTAGAAACCCCCCTTTCAAAACAGCTATGGTGACTCACGGGTTGGACCTAGAGATTTAAGGATGTGAATTAAATGGGAAGGTTCCGGCCTCTTCAAAAGCTAGCCTTCCAACAACTTGAGGTTAGGAGATAAGGCTCTGAGGATATTCGCTGAGCTAAGGTTTTGGATCACTTTAGAGGTAACCTTTCGATCAAGTCGACATAAGCAGATTATAAAATGAATCCAATTGTAATGTCAAATTAACTTCATGTCCAAAAATTCCATAATCTTGCTTTGATTAAGCTAAAGTAATACAAGTTGGTAAAATCCCCAATCTTATTTTAGAATTAGGGTTTACAAATTTAAGAAAGTACAAGAATGAAGTGAACAAATTCAGATCCCTCAAACCAGACCCCGGTCTTATTATAGGTGCGAGTTGACACCTTTCGAGTCAATCCTTTTGACTTGGTCGAAAGGCAGCCTTGGAGACTTTTTGTTGCCGTTTACATTTGAGCCTCCTTCTGCATTGCTTTTGAATGGACTTTGTATTGGTTTGTAAGTAAGAAAAGAGACGAGCTTTCGACTCTGTCGAAAGGTGGATCTTTGGAGCTTCAAAGGGGTCAAGATATTAAGGTTTTCAAAGTGAAAGAAAGCTTTCGATGGCACACTTGTTGATCTATGCGGAACCCCATCTTCTAATGTAGGAGATTGCAACATTGAACCCCAGCAAGCTTTTCCTTCTTAATTGTGAATGGTCTCGACCAGTTCGATTGGCTCATTTATGATTTCGAATGGGTCGCTTTAGCAAAACATCCTTATATGGAACATGAATGAGGGCGAAATCTTTAGTTTCGAAAGGTTTGGCGCACTTGTAAGTGGCTGTAATTTATTGCATTCGAAAGGTGTTCTTCAACTTATTCGAAGCGACTTCATGCATGCGAAAGCATCTGTTTCGAAAGGAAGCAATTGAAGCGAAATGGTGCTTTTGACCCTTCGAAAGCTTGTAGCACATCTAACTTTAGCTACAGCATCCCTTCGGCTCATTCGAAAGGCTTTGTTGATGCTATCATCTCTTCTAAATCCTTCTCTTCTATTCATCTTGGTTGCGATATGGTTGAAGTGAGAATTGGTGGTAACACTTACTCTCCCCCCTCCCGCGAAGGGATGCCTTTGACTTTTCATGTCATCTGCCTCGATACTCCTCTTTATTTTAGCATTGATATTTCCCGCCTTTTCATATTCCTGCATAAATCTTGGCCGTTTATTTAAATTTGATCGTATGCTCTGTCATTCATGCTAATTTTTCTTATAAATCATGCTTCTTTCTTCCCTCTTTCGTTTTTCTGCAACTAAAAACTTCCAACAAGAATTAAAATTCTCAATTTTTTCATAAATTCTTATTTCCAGCAAACAAAAGCCCGAATTCAAAGTAAGTCCTTATTATCCTGCTTTTTAAACTAACATTCCACGCTAAATTCTGGTTTTAAAATTCATTAGGTTTGAATTTGAATTACTGTTTTAATTTCATAAAGATGAGTTAATTTTTTCATTCTCATGAAAGTATCCTTTGGTTCTTTTTGTTGCTTATTTTGTTCCATTTCGCACGTCAATTTATATTTGGAATCCATCCGATTTGTATTTTTTAATGGTTTGAATTTATATTTTGGAGACTTTTGCAATTGTTGATTGTAAATTCACACTCGAATCAACTTAGTTACTAACTTTTTGAAGTATTGGGTTAAAAATGAATTTGGGAAAGAAAGGATTTTCCAGTTACTTCATGGAGAAGTTTAACTTGTACAAATCACAACTTGACATTGTAATTTGACTTTTAATTTCCGCCCCTTCGAAAGGGGTTGAGGAGGCTAACTCCGTTTGTTTCTTTAACCTCTTTCGTTGGGGTCGAAAGAGGTCCAGTATCTATCTTTTAGTTGATCTCTTTGAAAGAGTTGATGTAATCGACAAGAAGCGTACTTCTTCGAAAGCAAGAGTATATTTTGACACTCTTCTGCTACCTTTCGAGGAAGTTACCTTAATGTGTCACATAATACATACTTTCAAGCTCAACTTTCATTTTAAAGGACTCGAAATCTAATGTATATAAAAGTGAATTTAATTTGTCATTGGACTCATGTCTATTTTTAATTTACTTTAGTAGATGTTGAGAGGTAGAAATTCACTCTTCTTTTCGTAAACTGGATTGAGGAAAACATATTTTGTTTAAGTTGAAAACCAAACCTATCGACTTGATTGAAACCTACTATATTGAATCAGGTTTGGTTGTTTGTATGCTTTTTGTGACGACCTGGATTTTCGAACCATCTAAAATTGCCAATAAATCCGTCCGTTCTAAAACTACTAATGAAAACTACCAACTTAAGACACCATATTTGATAAATATTCAACATTACTAAATGTATAGGATACAATTTCAATTACACGACTTATCAAAATAATTTATTTATTTATTAATTCTACAAAGTGTGCTTTAATACATACCAAACACAATGACTATAAATCTACCACTGCACAACTTTGATGAGAGAGGCAACACTATCCTTACCTGCGAACTCAATAAACAATGTAAATACGAAATAAAATAGTAAGGCGGAAAGATAAAATAACACAAGATAAATAACAACCAATAACAGATAAACATGAAAGGGTTATGTTGTTTAGGGGCTGCATCACTACCACTTGTGACTGCCTACGTACCCCTATCTAATTGGGTACCCAATTAGATACAGGATCAAGCCAACGTAGTTCTCCTACCGCAAATAGGACTCTTGGAGCCTACGATGCAACAAACAAATATGCAGTTTCCAAAACTACCCACTTAGGCTTAATCTTTAAATTTAGATTTTCAAATCTAACTACCTTTATGGAAATGATCTCTTTGGACTTTATTCCTCGGATTCTTATTTCAAAACTTTTGAAATATATATATATATATATATATGTATGTATATATATATCCTTAATATTCGAATTATACTTTACTTCAGGATCTTAAATCAAATCACTTTTGAAAAGTTTATTTGGAAATCTCAAATACTGTAATAAAAACATATCAAACCATATGCAACCAGATCGGGAGGTTTTTCCCAATAACAAGGCAACTGGGTCCCAGCCTTAATACAATCGATAAATAAGTATATCCCTCTATTCTAAGAGTGGACTATACCAAAAACACATGCCCACTTCTTAGTTACGGGTTACCCAAATCATTGGTAATATAACAAATCATTTTATATCCCGAAGCTATAAATCATTTCACACTAATATTCACAAGTAATTTCAAATCTATAATAATTTTCCACTCCCAAATCTATTTAAAAATCATCTTAAAACCATCGGGTTTAGTCCTCGAAATTCTTTCCGTTTTATAAAACATTTTTATAAAACCATTCCTTATATAAATCACTTTTATATAATATAACCTCAAAACATTCATTACCAAACATTTCTATTTCTTTTAAAGGAAAAACATTTCATAACATTTTAACTTGAAAACCAATTTTCAAAACAATACATTAAATTGAAGTGAACCAAATATTACTGCTAAACACCTTGTAGTCAAATTGTGAAATAAATCACAAGGTGTTAGCCTACAATTATTTTCCACCCAGCCCATGCATATGGATGATAAATTGCTCATAAACTGGTCGAGTAAACTCAACAATCAATAATAATAATCAGTGCTCATAAACTGGTCGAGCCTAATTCAAACAACCAAACAATCAATTAACAAAATAATCACAACAATAATGATAAATCAATACTTCGTTCTATCAAATATTTATATCACTTTAATGGTTTGATATTTATTTTGAAGCATCCGGGCTTTCCCTTCGACATGTTTCATCCCTCGCCCAAGTCTCCTTGGATCTCACAGACGAAACACATGTACTAGTTGTTTTCGCATACCTCATTAAGTATTTAACTTCTAAATTTTAAATTACTTAATTAACCATCCAAACATAATATCGAGCAAGGAAATGATGCAGCGGTTTAGCTTTGATACCAATTGACGCAGCTTAGGCTTAGGCTTGATCAGTTTAGATGTCAAATTGTCACAACCTATCCAGGATCTTCCTCATGAAATGATGATTTCGTGTCAAATAAACCGATAGAACGATAAATGCCCAATTCCATTGATCGTGACGATGCCGGAATCTAGCTATCTCCAACCCGTTGATCTCGCAAGATGCCGTGTTGAAAGATCTACAATTCGATCATTGATCACTCGCAAGTGATACCGAGAATTGGCTTCAACTTCGTTGATTCGTGCACGAATAACCGAAGATGGAAAGAAGAAGGAGATCACACTCAACTTCAACAATGGTGGCTAAAGCTCACAAACAAATTTTATTCAAAATCAACTCCATTTACAAATGACAACACACCCCTATTTATAGGAAATTACAACACACGCGACTCAAACTTGCGACTCAACATTACACGACATACGACTTAACATCATTACAACGACTTACATTACAATACACGACCTAACGACACACGAGATAACAACATACGACTTAACAACATACAACATAACAACATACGACTTAACAATACATGCGACTTAACAATACAACAATACATGCGACTTAAGACAATGCGGCCTAACTGAGCGACCTAGCGACATAAGCTTCAGGAACGACTTAAGAAGATACACAGCTTCATGCGACATAAGAAACCATGCGACCTAAAGATATAGCGACATAAGAGAAAGCACGACTTCAGAAATGGTTCAAGCGACTTAAGGAATCAGTGACTCAACACATGCGACTTAAGAGAACGAATTAAGAGAAAAGTAGCATACGACTTACGACATAAGGAATGCGGCATAGGCGAGCGACTTATAGAAATGCGGCCTTGTTTTCTTGAGCCGTTATCTTACAAGGTATGTAACGATCCCGGATTTTAAACAAGTTTAAATTGTTAATTAATTTAATTTTTGAATTTAAATTGTGTAATAATTAGTGATTTATACAAAATGTTAGTAAAATTTTGATAATCGAACATTTGAAAATTTTAAAACAGTAGAATGAAGTTTGTGTTGATGTTAAACAATTAATTTGATTTGAAATAAAATCTTAAATAAATGGTTTTAAAAATAAATAGAAATAAAAATAAGTAGTCATGTAAGAATAGAAATAAATATACATTTAAGTATATGCAAAGCAAGTAAAATATTTGTCAACAAAACAAAAAGAAGATAATAAATATATCAAAGTGTGAATCAAAACAAAGTAATATATATACAACATATCTCAGTACAAATAAATAAAAGAAGTACAAGCTTATAAAATAAAACAAACATGAAAAGTAAGTAAATAAATAAAACAAACCAGTTACACTTAAACAATAACAAAGCAAATATATTCAAGTATAATAAAGGCCAGCATCCATTACATCATCACAGCCGAGTTTGAAAGCATCTATATATAAACAAGACAAGTATATACAAAAGGAAAACAAAGACAACATTATATATATTCACAAATATGAAACCAGGCTAAGTAATAAAAGCAGCCACCATGTTAAAGCAAAGAAAAGAAATATACTCAAGTAAAAGTATAAAACAAGTACAAAGAAAAGTAATACAAAATCACTTCAGCCACCAAACGTTTGCATAGCCAACAAAGCAAAGGAAATTGCCCCTGAGATATTGTACAAGGCAGTTAATGCCACTATCTGTAGCCAATGAAATAAGATTTTCGGCCTCCATTTGTTTATAGGAATCTCAGCATAGTTAAACAATGTAAGGTAAAGAAAAAACAAAAGAAAATAAAGTATAAAAGTAATCAGGCAAAAGAATGTTGCCTGTAAAAATGCAAAACAAAATCTTTTCAACACAAAATCTATTAGCCGAGTAAAAAAAATACAAGGGTAGAGAAAGCAAAAAGAGCTGCCAGGCAAATATATAAAATAGTATGCAAGCAAGACATGAAGGACTTAAGTCATTAATGCAAAGATGTCCTTGGTACACATCACATTACCTATCAGCCAATATACAATGGAAATATATGTGATATTGTACAAACAACACTATATCATTTGTACAAATTATTATCACCTGTAAGCTTCCATATACCAACCTGTACAAACTTAAATATAATACTCTGTGCAAATAGTAATCCTGTACAAAAGTATATCCTGGAAGCTTCATTTTCCATATATCAAGTTCTCCTTAGTTCGTTCATCTTAGTTTCTTCCATTCATTTTAAACTGAGCAAAAGAAAAAAAAAATGAACAAAACAAAATTCAAGTCTGAAAGCAAATTAGGCAGAGATTCAATTCGAGGATCAAATTCAAACAGCAACTATGCAACTTAAAACATCAAGCAAAGTTTGGAAAAAACAAATCAAATGCAAAGATTCAACTCAATGTGAATATCAAGTATCAGAGAAAAGATAAAGGTTTTCAAAATCAAATATGCAGTTTCAAAAAAAAAAGGGCAGCCCTCTGTTCTTCAGTAGAAGACAGGTGAGTAAACTTTTGTTTTAACCTTTAAATTGTTAATACGACTTGATGTTGTGATAGTAACGTGATGAGAGATGTTTGGAAGGGGGCCAATATGTTTATATGTAAGTTTAAATATGTAAGTGTTGTATGTATTTGTCTGTGAACAGGCATACTACTATCTGTCCTTGGTTTACAGGTATAAATTCAAGGAAAGAAAAATCTATATCTTCTTTGTTTAAACGATTCAAGTCATGAATCCTGAAAAGAAGACGTTTATAATATTATAAAGTCATTTTTTTTAAAGGTAATTTCAGAAGAAAATATTTTGTATTCAAACCAAATAGGAAGTAACAGGAAAGATTAGAAATTTAAGTTATATTCGAACATTTTAGTTTCGAATTTTGATCATAGAAATGAATTTGTATTACAAAATCATGATTTTTGAAAATCATCTCAGAATTTTTAAGTTTGTATTTGGAGGTAAAATGCGAGTTGATCGGAATCGCTTAAATCATCAATTTCAGATGATCGATGTGATTATTATCATCGAGGTTGCCAGCAAAGATAGCTGGAAGGCCGTTGATCTCAGAAAAAATGGCAAATAATTTTTGTTATCACCGTGGTGTTAGAATTCGATCGGAGTAGGGTTTAAAGGCTGAGTTTTATCGCCATTGTTCTTGGGTTCGTACGCTGGCAGGGGAGGATCGAGTGCTACCGCACCTGGGGGGATCGTTGCAGTGAACTTCGGCGAGGGTTTGGATGCAGGGGCGGGGCGTCAGATCGACGGGGGTGGTGATGCGTGATGTTTTTAGTTGATGGGTTTCGCCTGGTCAGGATCCAAAACATCAGATTTGGATTGATGGATTTTTTTCACGAGTTTGGGTGGTCGCAAGGCTCGAGAGTATCGTTGTTGGCTTGTTGGTGATCACGACAGTGATCGGAGACGATCATGGTCAGTGTGCACGTGCACGTGGAAGTTGCTGAGCAGAGTGAATTTTGAGAGAGGAAGAGAAGGAGGATTGGAAAGAACCATATTTGCTGAAGTTAGAGTATTACAGGCTTTTGAACCTGAGCCTGGCTTCTGATTTTGAAAACTAAATTTAATTTTATCAATCAGGTTTTTGATATGAGCTCAAGGTCAAAGTTTAATTTTAAATTCAAGTTTAAATAGGAATTTGGTTTGGAACTAAATAAAGTTTCAAATTTCAAATTGTTTTAAATGGTTTTAAATGATAAATAAATTTGTAAATTGATTTGAGTGAGATTGGGCTTTAAGTCCTCGACTTCTAGTGTAAATTTTAAATTTATTTAAGGATAAAATAATAAATGATATTTAAATCACTACTAAGAACGAATTTTAACTTAAGTGATGAAGATATAATGGGGATCTGAAATTTTATTAATTTTACGTCAATTAAAATGGATAAATTATTTAATTTATAAATCTATGAATTGGATTAATTAAATAAGTAATTAAGATTTGATAAATCTGTAATTAACGATTGATATGTATAACTTTGCGTTTAGATAAATTTTGGACTTAAGAATTTAACTATCTACTCAAAGTTAATGATAATTGATTACAAAGATGGTTAATTCAAAGATGTTTAATAAGTTAAGTGAATTAATTAAAGAATAATTGAATAATTAAAGATTAATTATTTAATTAATTAAAAGTTGACTTATTAATTTAATAAATGATTAAAGGACAATCAATCAAATGATTTGAAAACAATTAATGTTAATTAACCATGATCTATGACCCATCAGATTTAAATTAATCAGATACAAAAAAAATTGATCCTATTTATGGATGTTTGGATTTTATTGGATGTTAAACTGTTTGATACCCCTGTTTGTGATGCTCTGTTTTGATTTGAGCTGCGTTTTGATGTAATTTATTAACTGTGATATATGTCTATGATCTGTGAATAAAAGATAAGCGTTATTGTTTATATTGCTTATCAAATATAAGCGTTATAGTTTATACCGCTTACCAAATATATTGTTTTATTTGAATCTGTGATGGTTGAATGATGTTACACTATTGTGTTAAACCCCTGGACCACACCATACACACACAATTATGGATTTCACGAGGAAATCAATTAAGTCGCAGATTTTTGAAATAGTTTTGAATTTGAATTTTTAAATTCAAATGTTTTGGAAATGGAATCGGAATAAATGTGAAAAGCTTTTGGAATGGTGTTTGCGTGAAAAATGGCCGCAAACACCCAAAGTCGTATGAGTTGGTTGATTTTATGTTGTTCTTAGTGATTTGGGTGATTTATGCAAATGTATGAAAAGCAGGGACTAAATTGTAAAAGACACACAGATTTATAGTGGTTCGGCAAGAACATGCCTACGTCCACTTTATATGTTATTCTCCTTTTTTCCTTCAGATTACAAGTACAAAGCTTTGATTACAAGTATCTAAAGTTGTTTGAGAGTTCCTTCCAGGCTTGAGCTCTCAAACTTGTCCTCCATTGTTGTACCCCTGCCCCTCTATTTATAGAGTGAGGCTGGGGGTAGGGGTCTTGGATGCTTATAGCTGTTGGTGGGCCTGGGCTGATGCAGTTTGGACTGGCAACTTTCTGGTTCGGCGAGGCTTCATTCGGCATGGAGCTTGGAGAGAAGGATGGTTGGACCGGTGGTTGGTTGGTCCGGTGGAGCATGGGTTGAGTGGAGTTCGTTCGGTGATAGGAGTATGATCCGGTGGTAGTATGTTAGTGGATGGAGTGTTGGTTCGGTGTAGGATGAGTGGGCCGGTGGATTGGTCCGGTGATGGAGGAGGCAGGTTGGTTCGGTATTGAGGTGGAGAGGCTTGGTTCGGCATTGCTTGGACCGGTATGCCGAATGGAGTTGTGTTGGGAACGCCGGATGGGAACGCCGAATGAGACGACTAGGAATGCCGAACGAGCTTTAGGCCTTAGTGCCGAATGACTCGTATACTTGCATAGCCGAATGAACATGAGGGTATGAGGCCGAATGGACTTGGTATTCGGGAACTCTGGACTTAGGTACGCTTGCTGGTTGCTCCTTCTTAGCTCGATCGTGGTGGAGACGCGCTCAACATTGATATTCCAGTTTTGACCAAAAAATGGGATAACAAATGGAATTTCAAGATAAAATTGATTTTAAATTTACTTGATTAAGTTTTGGAATTTAAATAATTTGATTTAAATTTGAATTCAAAATTAGGAATTGAATTCTATGATTTGAAATTAGGGATTAAAGATGTTATATTGGTTATATGGGGATTAAACCACTTTTAAGTATTGTTTTTGGGAATTTGAATTAACCCAAAGATTGTAACTTATATAAAGGAAATCGGGTTTTTCCAAAATAAAGATGTTGTTTCTTAATGATAAAAAAGTTTTGGTTTCGAATCTTATTAAAAGGGGTTTCAAGTTTAAACTGAAATAGTTTTCCAAGTTATAAATGAATATTTTGAAAACGAGTTTTTGAAAGAAAATATTTGGCAACGATTTGAAAGCTATGAAACAAATCTTTGATTTAAAGATTTGATGAATTAATCCTTTTGAAACGGAATTGTTTTGAAATCCGGGAATGAATATTTGTGAAAGTAGGTGAACTTTATGAAATAAATCTTTTTTTTTTAAAAGTTTTGAAATGGTAATTGGTTTAAACCATTTGAAAGAAAGTTTTGAATTATTAAGTTGTGACTTAATTGAAATCCCATATCCATATGTTTTAAATGTTTCGCTCACTATTCGGTTTAGCCGGGAAAGGACCTTTGTGTCGTATAACCCATTCCGAATATGTGATACGTCGTTATGGATAGCATTTGAAGAACGGTGGTGAAGACCGGGAATTTGCGAGAACGATATGATGACCTATCGATTGTCTCTGCACTGAGTCGCGCCGGTATAGAGATTTCCTAAGTGATGGGAAGTTCGATCGGGATTGTGAATACCCGGATTTGCAAGGGCTTCGTAAGAAGTGCCTTCGGTTCTGTTCGAACCCGGAACAGACTTGTATGGATTGTGTGTCTGACATTACATTTTGAGATATAAAGTAGATTTCTTTCAAATACATTTCTGTTGGTGGCGGAGAATTTATTCTTTTAGCTTAACACCCTTCTCTGAGACGTACGAGCTTAGAGGTTATGTAGTTGAAGGTTATCAGTGATATATTCCCAATTTGGTAATGTGACATGCTAAGTGTTGCTGTGAAATGATCATTGTTTAATCATTTGTGATATGATCATTTGTTTGATCATTTATCTTTGTGATCATTACTTTGATCATTTGTTGACCCAAAGCATAGCTTTGTACCAAAGCGTAGCTTTGTGGACGTGACCTCGTCGAGCCTCACACCCCGGAATGGTCAAAACAGGAAAGATGCAGCAAGGTTATTAGGGGGTAGCGCCCCTTTAGGGTATGTACATCTCCTTCTGGATAGATGTGGTATCATGGTATGGAGCCCAGATACTTACTTATGTGGACATCACAAACTTATATATATCTTGTTTTGTGATTTGATGTTGGGGCCCCGGTTAAAGGTTGTTACAACCGGGAGGTGGCATACTCATGTCAGTAGTTACCCAGTTAGGGGTAACCCGGCCTTGTGTTGGCAGAGATCCGGTTAGGTTCTCGGGGATGTCCTTCCAGAGGCGTTCTCATGTGGCAATGGGAAGTTCCTTGGCCTGACCATTTGTTGGAAATCCAAAGAAACAATACGAGCCTTGTACGGTTTTAGTTGTATTACCTGCTATGGAATATGGCGGTAACCTGCTATTGAACATAGTAGCTATAGTAGGCATAAGTGCAGAATGCCTATGCTGGCTAAGATTTATATTCTACTTTCGAAATGTTTTCTGCACTGTGCACTTATAATAATAATATCAAAGAAATTTTCTGCGTATTAAGCATGTTTGACTATCATAAGAAGAAATCTCCTCCAAGTCTGCGTTTGCATTGTATGTGTGGTGGGAGGTCTTATGGTAGTTTCATTTTCAAAAGGCATTGCGAATTTACTTTAAAATCTTTTATTGATTGAATTAAAAGATAAACTGTTTTTGTTGCTCACACCAGTCCCATGACTGATCCGGAGTTTATTGTTCCTTTCCTAAACTCTGGATGCTCATTATTTTCCACACGAGCAGTCTAGAGTTGGGTTTTTCAGATAGTTAGATATAGTGGATTATCTGGAGTTAGTTCAGTCCTTGGTTCGCACCAGTCTTGCTTATCTTTGTGCATCATTATTGGGAGTTCGAGCTATTGCTGGATTGGTTCTTGGAGATGGAGTTACAGATCTGGAGTTCTTCGTTGAAGACTATCTTAGAGTTATTTGTTCCACCGCTAGTGTTATCTATTTTCTTTCCGCTGCTATTTTATTGTATCTCTGATGTATATTGATATTCATTGTATCACTCTGTTGTATCAGTGTTGTATATCAATGTATTATTCTTTTATTCCGCTGTGTTATTTACTTAATGTTGTTATAAGCTCCGGCGAATCGGATTTGAACGGTCGAATCTACGGCATTCGAATATGATTTGAAGTATGGATGTCGATTTTCGAGCGGGCAAAATTCGTTATCGTCACAAGGTAGGTCGTTGAGCGACTTAAGCATGCGACTTAAGATTGAGCGACTTAAGGAAATCATGATGCGCTGATGGTTAGGGCGGCTTAAGGTCGTTGAGCGACTTTCTGCGACTTAAGGAAATGCGACTCATAGCAGGCCGAGCGACTCATAGTAGGTGACTTATCATGGTGCGCTGCATCATCCTCCCCTGGTTGAAAAGAATTCGACCCCGAATTTACGCTTTCCTCTTCTTCGACATACTTATTCCCATGATATGGAATCAAGTGTTTGACGTTGAAAACGTCAGCAGTATGGATATGTTCCGGCAATCTTAACTGATAAGCATTCTCATTAATCTTCTTTACGATTTCCAAAGGACTAATCTTTCTAGCAGCTAGTTTGTTGTAAGTACCAATAGGAAATCGATCCTTAGTCAATACTGTATATACAAAATCTCCTTCTTTGAACTCAACATCTATCTGTTGATGTAAAATATTTAGACTACATGCTAAACCCTAGTTGTATTTGATAATTACAATTACTTATATTAGATAGGATTTTGTTTTTATCATGATTTAAAGTTATTAGAAAAAATATACAACTAATTTAAATTAAACCCTAGTTGGAAAAGATAAAAGCATTTATGTTTTTATCTGAAACATTAAAATACATAATAAATCCTAGATAAATTTTTATATCAGCTACTACATATAACATAATAAATACTGAATTTAAGTCAATTGCAGTTGTTCTGAAGGATTTATGCGAAATAAACATACTTTAACAACTTTTAAGTACAAAAAAATTATTCTTCACTCTTTCTAACATTTAATTATATATGACAATTTTTATGCAGCGTAAAGATGCATACAAGGTCTTCTAAATCAAAGATATTCATTCGAAAAACTACTTGCATATTCATAAATGAAGGTGGAACTCAGTGCATAAACATAAGACTTATATCCAGTCCTTTCTGCAATGAACACAACCAGAGACCATCATTATCTTCAACTCCATTAGTAATACTTATGTTTTCCATAATATTTAGTTCTATTCTTCAATCTGTATATACATATTAAATTGGAATCTAGATTCCATATTTCAAATAAAAAATAGCTAAAATTTTTGAGCTTACATTGTTTACCTTGGTTAGTCTGCTATTCTATCACTACATGTATGTATACATGTGTGTGTGTATATATGCTTGTGCATTCACTTCATGTAGTTTGTATTGGGTTGATGTGCATTGACTTGAGTTGTTGCTTTATATGCAGTCAGTTATCATGTAGCTTGTCTGCACTTGCATTCTCGTCTTGTCGACATGTCTGCATTGGACTCTGGTTTCAATGTGTATGATGTTGCATATTCACTTGATGTTTCATACATGTATATATGTAATGTTTGAACACTTCAGTCAGGTTTGGTTACTTCATTTGCACTGATCTTGAGTTGTTTTCATGTTGCGTTTGTTTATGTGTATGCTGTGCACTTGTTTGCACAGTCACTTTTGAATCTGACTATTCGTTTATGTTGTAGCTTGATTCTATGACCAAATGAGTCTGCACTGTGCACTGCATTCATACATGTTGTACCTGTTATTAATTCATGTATTGTGATGATGAAATTCTAATAACCGATCACCAATTTGTAATGGCTAATTTGTTTCTAATGCTCTGTTAAAAAGGATAAAAGCATTTATCTTTTTTATACAATGGTCTGATGGCTATTTTGTGTTTCATTCTCTTTAAGTTTTCAGATTTCTAATTGACCATTACTTAAACAACTAAAATAGATAAAGCAGATTATCTTTCTATACTTTGAAACTTTCTAATTGTAAATTTTCATTTCATCAAATAATTCTTGTTGATTTTCAGTTGTGAATGTTCATTTATCTTTTATTGGTCTAAAATAGAAATTTGAAAATGTGAAAATTTGAAACCGTGAAAATTGAAATAGGTCTAAAAAAAAATTCAAACATTTGTTCTTTACAAAAAGACCTGTTGGATTTAATTTGTACTTTTTTTAAAAAAGAAGAGGTACTTTATATACTAAAAAAGTGCTTTATCTTTTATTTTTTTAAATAGAGGTACTTTATAAACTAAAAAATTATCTTAATCCCAAAAAAATACAAAATAATTAAAAAGATAAACCATATTATCTTTTTATTCAAATTTTTGTGTAGGAAGATTTTTTTTTGATAAACCTGTTATTTTTACCTCCTAATTGATTTTTTGATTTTCATAAATGTAGAATCAGACTGGACCAAATCAAGAGTTACCTGATGCGAATGAAAAAGAAGACTTCGTATTTGATGATTTAAAAATGATTTCACAACAACTGGCTGAAGAAAGTACTGATTTGGATGAAGTTGATCAGTATGAAATTAAAAAAATAGCCAAGAAGCAAAAAAAGCAACAGTACATAGGTACTTAGATGTAATTTGGATGCAATTTATAAAGTGATGTCAACTATAAAGGAGAAATACATTCTTTCGCCTGAAGCAAAAGCTTTTTTAGAAAAAACACCATTCAAAAACTTTTTCAACGTTTTCTTAGAGATTCAATAGCACGACAAGATTTAAGGAAAAGTGCTTCGAATTTAGATAATATCATTACTTCTTTTGATGAAAAAGAAAATGCTTTCACAATTGGAAACAAATTACTCAAAATTACTCCCGAAGAAGTCAGCCTAATTTTTGGAATGCCATTAGCTGGAGAAGACTTATTTCCTATACCATCTTCTAATAAAGCCTCAGCCATGGAAAGTTTCTCTAATTTTTTAACTGCCAATTTTCAGGAAGAAGACATAATCAGCCAAAAAACAGTAACAAATAGATTGAATACACTGTTAGAAGAGGAAAAAGGAAATGAAGATTTAGTGAAATTGTTATTATTGTTGCTGGTTATAACTTTCCTTTTTCCAAACAACCAATGCAATATGCAATAGGGTTTCTTGCCGAAGTTGCTGAATTTAAAAAATTTCAATTCAATTTCTTGGCCATGGGCAATATGTGAAAATGTTTTGAAAAATGTTAAAAAGTATAATGCAACCCTAGAAGTACACCAGGCTGTACTATGGTGTTATTGGTATGTTTTCATAACCTTAACTAAATATAAATATATTCAAATTTATATTTAATACAAAAATATAAATGTATTTATCTTTTTCTTGCAGTACTGGATTTGTGAACGAAAACAAATAATTGATGAGAAAGAAAATCTGCAAACAAAATCCCAAGAATGATTAAATGGGATTTATCAAAACTGAAAGATTTGGACCTCATGAAGTTGACAATGACAAAGTATGCTATTTTTTGTTTTTAACTGTATTTTTTTTGATTTCTTGGAATGTAATTTTTTGGAATGTTAGTAGCCTAAATAGTAGGAAACCAAATGAGTATAGAAAGTATATGTGCAAGCTTAACTTGTCTAGTACTTCAACGACAGTATATGTGCAAACTTAACTTTAAATTTATTCATTGCATATTTAAAAAAAAATTGCAGCTGTAACAAAAGAAGAGAAAGAATTTCTTTCCAATAAAATAAAAGCTATTGAGGTGGAAGAAGACCAAAACAACAAAAGAAAATTAGATGAGTGCCAGGAAGACAAAAGTCCGAAAAAATATGCCAAAGAATGTGCTAATAACATAATGGAGCTACAATCAAAAGTCAATTTTTTGACTACTGAGATGAAAAATGTTGCAGAACAATTAAATGAGGAAAGACGTTTAAGAGAAGTGGCTGAAAAATAAATCCAGGTTCTTGAAATGAAGCTCCAGAAGTAGGAAAATTTAGAAAAGCACGATGTGAAGGAAAAGATAATTTGAACAAAAAAATTGAAGCTGAAAAAGGTAAAAAAAAATTGTTGGTATGATTCACATAAACAGTTCTGCTAATTTTTCAACTTTTGATATTATGCAAACTCAAGATTTCATACTAGAAAAGCAGACACAACATAGTTTAAAATCTAACAATCTGAAAGTGCCTGCTCAAGAAAATGCTTCTGAAAATCCTATTGTTGTTGAAGATGATGTCCTAAAAGAACCAAAAAAGAAGAAGAAGCCAAGGAACGTTGACAAATGTCCACTACTCAAATATCTTACCGAAGAACAAAAAGAAATTGTCATTTTTTTTCAAAATTCTTGGATGAAACAAGTAAGTAACTAAACTACTTTTCACTCAATTGACTTAAATATATATATTTATTCCAATAAGATATTGTTTCTAGTACAATATCATATTGTTTCTTGTAACAACCCGCATATTTATCGATTTTTATATTTAAATATTTTATCGTTAATCGGATTTTGGTCCGAAGCTACTTTTTGCAAACGGTCAAATTAGGACTCGAGACCACTTCCATTGAGTTCGAAACGTCGTTTGCAATCTTCTAAGTATAAACATTGATATGTTTGGGGTTAGTGGAATTTCACCACTTTTTCACTCGAGCCTTTGGTTTGGACTTTTAGCCCATTAGGCCCAAGTTCCACCCCCCCTTCTTCTTCATTGCTTCATTTCATTTCCTAACACTAAAGCTTCAACAAAAATGGTGAATGGAATGAGAAATTAAAACTCCAAAGTTTTTGTTTTATTGCAACTCCAACATTCAACTCCAAATTCAAGAAGAGGACATCAGATTCAAGCTTGTGGTTGCTTCTCCATTTGCTTCAAGCTTTGTTCTTCATTTTCATTGGGTTTTGGAGCAAAGGTGAGATTTTTATCTCACAAATCTAGTCTATAACTATATTGGACTGTTGGGAATGATTCCCTATCACTTTAGCATGCATATTTGCTTTTGGTTTGGATTGGATTGGCGAGAAACTCCGATTTTTGGCGTTTTGGCGAAATTTCTGCATTTAGGTCGTTCTGGCCATTTTAGGTCGTTCGGAGTTAGGTCGTGTGGATCTTAGGTCGTAGGTCGCGTACGAGATAGCTCCTAGATCGTTCTGGCCACTTTTCGTGTGTTCGGAGTTAGGTCGTTCACGACCTAGTACTTAGGTCGCTCGTGAGTTGGTGGCGTAGGTCGTAGGTCGTTTAACTCTTAGGTCGTTAGGCCTTGTGTGTGGAGTTAGATCGCCTGCTTTCCTTAGGTCGTAAGTCGCGTGTGCTTTAGGTCGCGCACTTTCTTAGGTCGCGAACCCTTTTAGGTCGTTGACCACGCTAGGTCGCTTGGCCCCTTCACTGCTTAGGTCGTTAAACCCTTCCTCTTTTGGGTCGCTCCCCTTTGTTTCTTAGGTCGTTATGGCCTTAGGTCGTGACATTTATAGGTCGCGGCAAAGTTAGGTCGCTCGACCCATGTTGCCGTTAGGTCGCTCGATCCTTGTTGCCGATAGGTCGCGTGCTTTCTTAGGTCACATGTCCCCTCTACCCCAGTTAGGTCGTGACATTTATAGGTCGCGGCAAAGTTAGGTCGCTCGACCCATGTTGCCGTTAGGTCGCTCGATCCTTGTTGCCGATAGGTCGCGTGCTTTCTTAGGTCGCGTACCTTTAGGTCGCGTGTCCCCTCTACCCCAGTTAGGTCGTATGACTCAGCATCGTTAGGTCGTTCGACCTATCTTGCACTCTTAAGTCGTTGCCTCCTTTCTCCTTAGGTCGCTCGACCTCCTTACCCACTAGGTCGCGCACTTAGTTAGGTCGCTCAGCTATTGTGTTAGGTCGCGTGAACCCTTAGGTCGTTAGACCTCATTTTGCTTTAGGTCGTAGGCCTCTTGCCTTCACTTAGGTCGTACCGTTTTGTCGGGGCGCTGCCCCGCACCCCGCCGGGGGCGCTGCCCCCTGGACCCCCGCGACCTGACCGGGCAGGTCGAACCCCGTAAGCGGTGGCGTTGCCCCCGCACCCCCACCTTGGGGGGTTGCCACCCCCCCTGGACTCCCCCTCCGTAGGGGATCTTATCTGAAAAATATTGAGCTGATTTCCTTGGATCTTATTCACATCTCCGTATGCGATTTTTGTGACTGATTGTTTCTACAATTGCTTCTGTGTTTTGTCACTTTAAAATATAAAGGTTTCAATACTAGTAGTAAATATCAAAACTCTTTTAACAAACAATTTCAACTCTATTTTTAATAAAAAAGCTCTTTTCTTAAACCGTTTTCCAATCTATTAGTATATACAAGCCTTTACCTCACTCGGATGAGAAATCTAATTAAACGACTTAGTAAAACAAGTGGTACGAAACGCTTGCGTTCACTTCGTCGGTTAATTCTTGGACTTGTTCGATTGAACCACTTGTGACAATTTTATTAGTGAAGATTTACAGTTTGTTCGTAAATATTTAAGTTAAGCAAGTGGTTATGGGACATGAAGCTAAACTTCTATATTTACTAGCTTAGTGTAATTGACACTTCTCGTTGATCTTGATGATCGCTTTATGAATTAGACTAGCAATTGCGCGATGTCTCTTTCATTGCAAGGTTAGACTAGACACCACTTGTGTGATTCCATTCACACATACCTTTCTGCTTTTTGGTTAGTCTTGACCTCAATCTGTGTGATTCCATTCACACATGCGGGGTAGCTCCCCATGGTCTTCGGACCGTCATGTGATAGGCCTCTTTCCCTTTTTATGATTTCTGGATTTCTTGTGTTGATTTCTGGAATTTATCTCTTTGACTTGTCATGAGTACAAGTTTAGGGTATGATGCCCCCTTTGGATCTTTGAGAAGATTCTTGTGATATTGATTTATCTCTTATCGGTTGATCTCCTGTTGATCATTATTTGCATACTTATAGTAGTATGTCAGTATGGATATTTTATGTTTATGCCATATCTTTTATTTTATATCATGTCATCTGATATATATAGCTAGACTGATCCGTTTATTATTTTCTTATAAATAATACTCGGGTCAGACCGAGATGTTACAGGTGCTACTGCTTGACTCCTTCCCCAGTGATTCACTACTCAGACTTTTGGCTACTTGTTTAGATTAGCAGCTTTTGTTGTTTACACTTGAGATATAGACTCATAGTTGTATTCTTTTGTATAGCACGCGTTGCTATTCTTTTGTATTATCGTGGATCTTTTTAGACCACTACTCTGATGTACACTTTTATGTGATATATATTCATATCTCTTTCCGCCTTTGTGATATGGATATCTGTGATTGATTCGCATGTTATGCTTACTTCTATATTTGTTTCCGAAGATTATTTTATAGCCACCGTGTGATAAGAAATTACATGGATGGTCGCTCCTCAACAGCCTTATTCTCCGCGCTAGTTGACAGCACTACACCGTAGTGTTCTTGGCTAGCGTGGGTATAGAGGTGGGGCGTCACATTTCTACTACAACATATAATTCAAATAAAGCTTTTTGTTTCAGCATCAAAATCTAATGATTTACAAATTAAGAAAATAAAAATACTAAACAAACTAAAAAAGATAGATTAATTTATCTTCACCTTTTCATTATTAGGTTTGATGCATTGCATTTTTAGGTTTGTTAATTATATACGATACACACTACACAAATTTAGGCACTAGTAATAAAAAGACGGAAGATGTACCCAAAGCTAGCAATAAAAACCATAATTAGTAACTGTGACGACCCAGAATTTTGAACATTTGAAATTGAAAATATTAATTAGTTTTAAATATTTGAATGATGATTTAACTTGAATTTCAAATATAAATATGAATTTGGCAATTAAATTATTGAATTTAATTTATTAATGATGGGTAAAAATTTGAATTTTCAATTTTAAGCTTGTTAAAAATATTTTCAAGGCTTGGAAAATTCATATTGATAATACTGAAGATAATGGAAGCTTCAGAATTTAAATTGGAAATGTTTTGTTCAGTTTTGAAATTATATTGTTTAAATCGATATTTAAAAATAGCCTTCCGAGGTACACTCTTGGAATTCGACGAAACTAGTTCCATTGGATCCGTAATATTGTATTATTATCAGATTTCAATTTTCATAGCATTTGGAGTTATTATATGAGCATACGATAGATAAATGAGCTGGAATTAAATCAAAAATTCAATTTTATAACTGGGTTCAAAAGTTATCTTCTCCATACGATCGAATTAGGACTCAAAACCTTTTCCATTGCGTTCGGAAGGGTACAACATTATAAATGCCTAGCGGCATGCCTCGATAGGAATTCAAAATTTTAAGTGGTGATTTCAAGCAGATTCAAATTTAAATTTAAATAAGGGGCATTTCACTAGAAGGACAAACTTTGCCGTACAATTAGTTTCTAGGACACACATCCACAGAAATTAATTTCAATGCCAAAGTCAGCAGAATAATTACTTTTAAAGACAAAGTCAATTGTCCAATTACTTTCAAGGACATAATTTTATAGGTTTTTAGGCCTTAGAAATTAATTATTTTGCATTTTGTCCTTAAAACTAATTATTTCAATTGTGTGTCCTTAAAACTAATTGCAGCTGCTAAAGAGACCCTTGTGGCTACTTAAATAATTTGTATACATTGTTGACCGGTCAAAATGCTATTCACATCAGAACACTATTCCTAACCTAATTCCACACGCAACTCGCCCTTCAACGCATGCTTCCTCTTGCTTCCAAAACAATCCAGCCGAAAGAAAAATTTATATAAAATTGAAATCTCGAAAACAAAGGGGTTGCTGAGCCTTTTCATTTTTTTTTGGTGATCTCGTTTCAAAAGAAAAGAAATGGTGACTGAAATCAACTCAAAATAAAAGAGAGAGAGAGAGGGGAATAAAATCGACTCCGTCGCGGCTGGGCATCGCGCGGCCAGGTAGGGTTTTGCGAGTCCGTGGCTCGAGCGAGATCGATGAATCAAACGCGGCGTCATCGCGATTAGGAGGGTCGCGAGGCTAGGGGTTTGTCAACAAGGTAGGCACATGAGTGTCTGGGGTTGGAGGATGTACGAGTGGCGATTCGCGTTGACCTGGTGGGTCGTGGCAGTTCGGGTCGAAGCATGTGGGTTTTGGGAAGCATCGATGTCAGGTGAGCCGTGGGCGCATTCGTGCTGAAGGTGATGTAAAGGTTCGTCGTCGATGGCGATTGAATGGATGCATTCGCATGCCTGGAAGCATGCTTAGATATGGATGCAGTAAGGTTAGGAATTGTTATTTCTGTTTAATTGAAATTAATATGCAAACAAACAAGAAAGAAATTTTTTACAGAAAGGATTTTGTAAAAATAAAATAGAATAATTATATATGTAGGATTTTGGAAATACCAGATTTTAAAATGTGACATTTCAAAAAAAAAAAATAGATTTTTGAAATCAATAGATTGTTTTTATAAGTATGCATGTAGTTTCAAAAGAAAAATAAATATATATTTTAAATTTACTAGTTGGTTTAAATTAACCCATTTAATTTTTCTAAGATACTAAGAGGTTTTTAAAAGAAGAATTATTTGTTTAAGAATAAAGTTAATAAATAATAATTTATTATTCAATTATCTCATATATTACTAAACTGTATAATGTATGTACAAGGTCTAAAATCATGAAAACAAGCTGGAATGGAATGGATTGCAAAATAAAATCAAAGGTGAGATCTTCTCACCCAAAATTTTAATAATTGAAAATTTCAGTTATTGATTGATGGTTGAATTGTGATAGTTAAATTTTAAATTGATTGACTGTGTATTTGGATAATTAATTTATTATCAGTTATATTAGTTATACCCTATTGCGCCGCATAATAGCGGAGGTTATTATTTTAAAACCCATATACCGCGATATTCCACCTCGAAGTGGGATTGGTATTATATATGTATTTGGAGTTGTTGATTTCCCGCATTATATAGCGGATGAGACCCTATTGCGCCGCATAATAGTGGATGATATTTTATAAATCCCATATACCGCGATATTCCACCTCGAAGTGGAATTGGTATTTAATTGTTGGGTTAACATCTGTGGATGCAGGGAAAACAGGTTGGAGGGATCCAACTGGATTCCTCAAATATTGAATTTGTTTCATATTTTGTGTGTTGATTATTTATAACCTGTGTGTGGTTATTTGTAATTGAAACCCTTGAAGGCTATAATTTAGCGGAATATATTTCTGATTTCGTAGAATATCAGGAATAAATAAAATTGGATTTTTGAAATTTAGTAGAAAGTTTAAAGTAAATTAATTTTAGAAAAATTAAATAAATTCAAAAGAAGAAATTTGTTTCAAAAGATAATAAATTGGATGTTGGAATAAATTTGGAAATTAATTTTGGAAATTGATTTGGTATTTGAAAATAAATTTGAAAATCAATTTAGGATTTAATTCGGTGCTGAAAATGAATATTTGAAAATCGATTTGAAAATCGTATATCAATGGATATTTAGAAGTTTAAATTTACAATGGGAATTTTATAAAGAAAAGGGAAATTTGTTTTAAAAATAAATATTGCTTTATTTTTAAAAGTTGAAAAGGAATTTACGGATTTGGAACGTAATTTAAAAATAAATCCAGAAAGATCTATAAATTGATTTTAACGAACCATTTTAGAATGGAATATGTATTTTCCCTGAAAGCCGAAAATGTTTTCAATATAGTTTATAAATATCGATTAAAGTTGTAAAGAAGGTTTAAGGAAAATAATGTTTTGGAAAAAAAATATTTACTAATGTTATTTTAAAAATCTTTAAAGTGAAATATGTTTTAAACCATTATAGAAGTGATGATTTAAAGTTTTAAAATTAACATTTATTTTACAAATTGGATATTTAAATAGTTATATTCTATCTACTAATTTAATTCTAAAATTAGTTTGGCCTTGAATTTTTATACGAGATTTTCATATAATATTTTCGTAACTAATATTTAAGCAAGTGTTCTAAAATAATTTTATTTTAAATATTTTCAAGTATATATGTTTGGATAAGTAATTTAAATTATTTTAAAGTATTTTAACTCGGCAGACCTTTAGTGGAAACAAATAATATCGGGAATCTTATTCCATGAGTGAAAAATGATTTGAAATTTGTTTTCAAAGTATTGGAAGGTGAAAAGTAATTTGAATTTGTTTTCAAATGGTTGAACTGTAAAATTGTATCTTGCAAAGATATCTTGAAAATAATAATTGGGAAAAATTTATTTGGAATCCAGTGATTGTTGTGAATGTTGATTGATAGTTAAATAAATGACTATCAATATTAGCTTTTTAAAGGACATTTGAATTTCGATGCGACCGGGGGTCGGATTCCAAGTGGATATCCGAAAACCACATCGAACCTTATGATTGTGTTAGATATTTTATTTAAAAGATCAACGTGGAATTTGTTGTGATTTGTTTGAAATCCGATTGAAAACTAATTTTAAAAATAAGCGCTCGTTATTCGAATTACCCGGGAGAGGAGCTTGTGTCAAAAAACCCATTCTGAATAACGATACGACGAAATGAGATTGCATTTGAAGATGGTGTTGAAGACCGGGTATTTTCGAAAATGAAAGGATTACCTGTCGATTGTCTCTGCACCGGGTTGCTCCGGTATAGAGATTTTATCATCTTTGTGATGGGAATTCCGGACGTGATTTGTGAATATCCGGATTTGCAAGGGCTTCTTTTGAAGTGCCTTCGATTCCGTTCGATCCCGGAACGGACTTGTATGGATATGTGTCTGACGTTACACTTTGAGATGTAAAGCTGGTTTCTATCAAATACATTTCTGTTGGTGGCGGAGAATTTATTCTCTTAGCTTAACATCATTCTCTGAGACATACGAGCTTAGAGGTTATGTAGTTGATGGTGACTAGTGATACATTCCCAATTTGGTAACGTGACATACGAAGTGCTGCCGATCATTTGTTGATCAAAGCATGGCTTTGTGAAAAGTGTAGCTTTGTAGATGAAACTTCGTCGGACCTCACACCTCGGAAATGGTCGAAACAGGAAAGATGCGGCAAGGTTATGAGGGTCGCGCCCTTTAGGGTATGTCATTTCCTTCTGGAAAAGGGTGGTGTCAGGTATGGAGCCCTGATATTTAACCTTTGTGGTTACTGCAAATACTTTTCTTTGTGGTTGTTGGTGTAGAGGTTCCTTGGATAAAGGTCCCAAAGGACCGAGGGATGGCATACTCGTGTAGTAGTTACCTAGTTACAGAGGTAACCCGACCTTGTGTTGGCAGAGAGCTGGTTAAGTTCCCGGGATGTCCCTTTAGAGGCGTGCCCATGTGGCAGTAGGAAGTTCCTTAGCCTGACCATTTGTTGGAAATCAAAAGAAACAATATGCGCCCTGTACGGTTTTAGTTGTATAACCTACCATCTACTTATGGTGGCGCTCCACTGTCTGGATGGTAGCTATAGTAGGCATACAATAATGGTTGTATGCTGGCTAAGATTAATATTATACTTTCGAAATGTTTTCTGCACTATGCACTAATAATAATAATAACATCGAAAGGAATTTGCGTATTAAGCATGTTTGACTATCATAAGGAGAAATCTCCTCCAATTCTACGTTTGCATTGTGTGTGTGATGGGAGGCCTTATGGTAGTTTCATTTTCCAAAACTATTTTGTATATGAAATGAATAGTTTTCCATAAATTATATAGTATATGGTTGCTTGGATGTTAGGAATTGATAATATTAAACTATTATCATCGATTATTGAATAAGAATTGAAATCAAAACCAAAAGCTAAGAAAATAAAAATCCAAATGGGATTTGTAAATGTAAATTGTAAATGAGGTTTATAATTTGAAATAGAATTCCAAAGAAATGTTTGGAAATGTTCTTAAAAATATTTGGAATTCGGGAAGTTTGGAAATTAAATTCCTTTTGGGATTGGAAATAGTTTTCAAGGATTTGGAAAAATGTTTTGATGGGATAAACGCTCTAAACTTTTATTGGTCGCTGGAAAGTAACTTCGGTGATGACTAAAGCATCATTGATGTTCATTTTCGGGTTTCCAAAAGAGGAATTGCTACCGAATTGATTTAAATTAAAGTTGTTTGGAAAATTTGGGTTTGGTTTTGACATTCAAAGGATAATTTGAATTGTTTTCAATAATGGTTTTGAAAGGTTGAAAAGACTTTGGAATGTTATATAAAATATTTATGAAATATCATTAAGTTGATAACTGGTAAAGTTTGAAGTTGTTAAAATAAAAATCTAACTTAAAGAGAAGTTGGATAAAAGTAAATGTGGAAGCGAAAATAAGTTGGATAAGAAATGAGTTGGATAAAAAGGTGGATTGGAATAAAATTATTAAAGTGGAAAATAAATTGTGAATGAATGAATAAATTTGCAATTGTAAGTACATGAAAGTGAATTGAATGTTGAAATTCATTTCGAATTTGTAAGTAAATAAAACTGGAATTAGAATTTAATTTGGTTTGTATTAAACAAATTGAAATATTAATATAAAATTAGTAAATAAAACTAATTAAAGGAACGACGAAATTGAATATGATTTGAAATGAATCGAAATTCAATAATTGTAAACGAAAGTAAATGTATTAACGGAGGTGAATAAAATTGAATTTTTAATCAATTGAAATAATATGGGTTTGTTTAAAATAATAATGAACTGAATGTAAGCAAGTGGGTTGTAAACCCTTCAAATTGAATGAAAATGGTATATGAATTAATTGAGAACAACTGAATTAGTATTAAAACTATATAAATTGCTTACGGAAGATGTTTAGTGTGCATTGCTTTTAGAATTCATGTGGTTAACTATTGAAAATAAGTGAAATGTTGTTAAACTTCATATATATGACACTGACATGTATTAGTTGAGAAAGTACAGGTTCAGGGAAGTCGTTGGGCTGGATTAGATTGCGCAAAATGCTAATAATAAACCGCTTTGCTTAAAAATACTAAATAAGGTACGCCTACGCAATAAAAATAGGAAATATGAACTGTTTTTGTTTTTTCCAATCGGGTTGGTCGATGTATATATATTTATATCTTTTGTCAAATTGAAAAGGTTCCTCCGTACAAAGGGGACTCTGCCAAAAGTTTTCGAAAATTTTGGGAGATAGAAATTTTTTGTTAGCGACAAACGATTTCAAATTTGGAATTGAAGTAAATTATTGAATGAAATTAAATTAAAATAATGATATGAATCAGTTATAAATGGAAGATAAAATTCAATATTCAAAGTTGAAGATAAATTGAATTCATATGGAAATGGAAAAACTAATTTGAATAGAAGTAGATATGAAACTTCTATAAAGAAATGTGCAAAAAAAAAAAGATATTTGAATGTTGTAATTGGATATTATGGTTAAATGGATATACAGGTGTATTAAAGGAAATGGAATTGCGATTTTGATTTCAAAGATAAAATTGTATTGCTCGAAAAAAAGGTATGTATTTGAATTTCAGTATGAAATTTGGTGATTTTCTTGTCCAACCACTTGGCGTTTTGTTTTCTTTTGGAATCTGAGGGCCTGTGGTGCCATTTTGTAGTTGGACCGAGCTAGCCGCGCAAAGGAGACGCTGGCGAAATTTTTCGAAAATTTAGAGTGTTAGAAAAATTTTGAGAAAATTTTGAAAGTTTAAATTTGAATTTGAATTTGAATTTAAATTTAAATTGTTAAAGAAAACAATGTTGTATGAAACTTACAATTGACGTTGGAAAGTTAGTTGAATTAATGATGGGTCTTAAATAAAAAGATTTGTTTTGGTAAGATGATAAAACTATTTAGATTGGGAAAAATAATAAATGGGTTAAGGATCGTTCTTCTTAACTTGTAATTTCGGGACGAAATTCTTTTAAGGGGGGAATGATGTAACGACCCAGAATTTTGAACATTTGAAATTGAAAATATTTAATTAATTTTAAATATTTGAGTGATGATTTAACTTGAATTTCAAATATAAATATGAATTTGGCAATTAAATTATTGAATTTAATTTATTAATGATGGATAAAAATTTGAATTTTCAATTTTAAGCTTGTTAAAAATGTTTTCAAGGCTTAGAAAATTCATATTGATAATACTGAAGGTAATGGAAGCTTCAGAATTTAGATTGAAAATGTTTTGTTCAGTTTTGAAATTATATCATTTAAATCGATATTTAAAAATAGCCTTCCGATGTACAGTCTTGGAATTCGACAAAACCAGTTCCATTGGATCCGTAATATTGTATTATTATCGAATTTCAATTTTCGTAGCAGTTGGAGTTGTTGTGTGAGCATACGATAGATAAACGCGCTGGAATTAAATCGAAAATTCAATTTTATAACTGGGTTCAAAAGCTATCTTCTCCATACCATCGAATTAAGACTCGAAACCTTTTCCATTGTATTTGGAATAAGGGTACAACTTATAAACGCCTAATGACATGCCTCGATAGGAATTCAAAATTTTAAGTGGTGATTTCGAGCAGATTCAAATTTAAATTTAAATAATTTGTATACATTGTTGACCGGTCAAAATGCTATTCACATCAGAACACTATTCCTAACCTAATTCCACACGCAACCCGCCCTTTAACGCACGCTTCCTCTTGCTACCAAAACAGTCCAGCCGAACGAAAAATTTATATAAAATTGAAATCTCGAAACCAAAGGGGTTGCGGAGCCTTTTCATTTTTTCTTTCGGTGATCTCGTTTCAAAAGAAAAGAAATGGCGGCTGAAATCAACTCAAAAGAAAAAAAAGAGAAAGAGGGGAATAAAATCGACTCCGTTGTGGCTGGGCATCGCGTGGCCAGGGAGGGTTTTGCGAGTCCGTGGCTCGAGCGAGATCGATGAATCAAACGCGGCGTCGTCGCGATTAGGAGGGTCGCAAGGCTAGGGGTTTGTCAACAAGGTAGGCAGGTGAGTGTCTGGGGTTGGAGGATGTACGAGAGGCGATTCGCGTTGACCTGGTGGGTCGCGGCAGTTCTGGTCGAAGCATGTGGGTTTTGGGAAGCATCGATGTGAGGTGTGGGGCCGTGGGCGCGTTCGTGCTGGAGGTGAGTAGAAGGTTCGTCGTCGAAGGCGATTGAATGGATGCATTCGCATGCTTGGAAGCATGCTTAGATATGGATGCAGTAAGGTTAGGAATTATTATTTCTGTTTAATTGAAATTAATATGCAAACAAACAAGAAAGAATTTTTTTACAGAAAGGATTTTGTAAAAATAGAATAGAAAAAGTATATATGTAGGATTTTGGAAATACCGGATTTTAAAATGTGACATTTCAAATAAAAAAAATTTGATTTTTGAAATCAATAGATCGTTTTTATAAATATGCATGTAGTTTCAAAAGAAAAATAAATATATATTTTAAATTTACTAGTTGGTTTAAATTAACCCATTTAATTTTTGTAAGATACTAAGAGGTTTTTAAAAGAAGAATTATTTGTTTAAGAATAAAGTTAATAAATAATAATTTATTATTCAATTATCTTGGATATTAATAAACTATATAATGTATATACAAGGTCTAAAATCATGAAAACAAGCTGGAATGGAATGGATTGCAAAATAAAATCAAAGGTGAGATCTTCTCACCCAAAATTTTAATAATTGAAAATTTCAGTTGTTGATTGATGGTTGAATTGTGATAATTAAATTTTAAATTGATTGACTGTGTGCTTGGATAATTAATTTATTATCAGTTATATTAGTTAGACCCTATTGCGCCGCATAATAGCGGAGGTTATTATATTAAAACCCATATACCGCGATATTTCACCTCAAAGTGGGATTGGTATTATATAAGTATTTGGAGTTTTTGATTTCCCGCATTATATAGCGGATGAGACCCTATTGCGTCGCATAATAGAAGATGATATTTTATAAATCCCATATACCGCGATATTCCACCACGAAGTGGAATTGGTATTTAATTATTGTGTTAACATCTGTGGATGCAGGGAAACAGGTTGGAGGGATCCAACTGGATTCCTTAAATATTGAATTTGTTTCATATTTTGTGTGTTGATTATTTATAATCTGTGTGTGATTATTTGTAATCGAAACCCTTGAAGGCTATAATTTAGCCGAATATATTTCTAATTTCGTAGGATATCAGGAATAAATAAAATTGGATTTTTGAAATTTAGTAGAAAGTTTATAGTAAATTAATTTTAGAAAAATTAAATAAATTCAAAAGAAGAAATTTGTTTCAAAAGATAATAAATTGGGTGTTGGAATAAATTTAGAAATCAATTTTGGAAATTGATTTGGTATTTGAAAATAAATTTGGAAATCAATTTAGGATTTAATTCGGTGCTGAAAATGAATATTTGGAAATCGATTTGAAAATCGATTTGAAAATCGTATATCAATGGATATTTAGAAGTTTAAATTTACAATGGGAATTTTATAAAGAAAAGGGAAATTTGTTTTAAAAATAAATATTGTTTTATTTTTAAAAGTTGAAAAGGAATTTACGGATTTGGAACGTAAATTAAAAATAAATCGAGAAAGATCTATAAATTGATTTTAATGAACCATTTTAGAATGGAATGTGTATTTTCCCTGAAAGCCGAGAATGTTTTCAATATAGTTTATAAATATAGATTGAAGCTGTAAAGATGGTTTAAGGGAAAGAATGTTTTGGAAAAAAAAATTTACTTATGTTATTTTGAAAATCTTTAAAGTGAAATATGTTTTAGACCATTATAGAAGTGATGATTTAAAGTTTTAAAACTGATATTTGTTTTAGAAATTAGATATTTAAATAGTTATATTCTATCTACTAATTTAATTCTAAAATTAGTTTGGCCTTGAATTTTTATACGAGATTTTCATATAATATTTTCATAACTAATATTTAAGTAAGTGTTTTAAAATAATTTTATTTTAAATATTTTCAAGTATATATGTTTGGATAAGTAATTTAAATTATTTTAAAGTATTTTAACTCGGCAGACCTTCAGTGGAAACAAATAATATCGGGAATCTTATTCCACGAGTGAAAAATGATTTGAAATTTGTTTTCAAAGGATTGAAAGGTGAAAAGTAATTTGAAATTTATTTTCAAATGGTTGAAGTGTAAAATTGTGTCATGCAAAGATATCTTGAAAATAATAATTGGGAAAAATTTATTTGTAATCCAGTGATTGTTGTGAATGTTGATTGATAGTTAAATAACTGACTATCAATATTAGCCTTTTAAAGGACATTTGAATTTCGATGCGACCGGGGGTCGGATTCCAAGTGGATATCCGAAAACCACGACGAACCTTGTGATTGTGATAGATCTTATATTTAAAAGATCAATGTGGAATTTGTTGTGATTTGTTTGAAATCTGATTGAACACTTATTTTAAAAATAAGCACTCGTTATTCGGATTAGCCAGGAGAGGACCTTGTGTCATAAAGACCATTCCGAATAACGATACGATGAAATGGGATTGCATTTGAAGACTGTGATGAAGATTGGGTATTTTCGAAAATGAAAGGATTACCTGTCGATTGTCTCTGCACCGGGTTGCTCCGGTATAGAGATTTTATCATCTTTGTGATGGGAATTCCGGACGTGATTTGTGAATATCCGGATTTGCAAGGTCTTCTTTTGAAGTGCCTTCGGTTCCGTTCGATCCCGGAACAGACTTGTCTGGATGTGTTTCTGACGTTACACTTTGAGATGTAAAGCTGGTTTCTATCAAATATATTTCTGTTGGTGGCGGAGAATTTATTCTCTTAGCTTAACACCATTCTCTGAGACGTACGAGCTCAGAGGTTATGTAGTTGATGGTGACTAGTGATACATTCCCAATTTGGTAGCGTGACATACGAAGTGCTGCTGATCATTTGTTGATCAAAGCATGACTTTGTGAAAAGTGTGACTATGTGAAAAGTGTAGCTTTGTGGATGAAACTTCATCGGACCTCACACCCCGGAAATGGTCGAAACAGAAAAGATGCGACAAAGTTATGAGGGTCGCGCCCTTTAGGGTATGTTATTTCCTTCTGGAAAAGGGTGTGTCAGGTATGGAGCCCTGATATTTAACCTTTGTGGTTACTGCAAATACTTGTCTTTGTGGTTGTTGGTGTAGAGGATCCTCGGATAAAGGTCCCAAAGGACCGGGGGATGGCATACTCGTGTAGTAGTTACCTAGTTACAGTGGTAACCCGACCTTGTGTTGGCAGAGAGCTGGTTAAGTTCTCGGGACATCCCTCCAGAGGCATACCCATGTGGCAGTAGGAAGTTCCTTAGCCGGACCATTTGTTGAAAATCCAAAGAAACAATACGCGCCCTGTATGGTTTTAGTTGTATAGCCTGCCATCTACTTATGGTGGCGCCCCACTGTTTGGATGGTAGCTATAATAGGCATACAATAATGGTTGTATGCTGGCTAAGATTAATATTATACTTTCGAAATGTTTTCTGCACTATGCACTAATAATAATAATATCGAAAGGAACTTGCGTATTAAGCATGTTTGACTATCATTAGGAGAAATCTGCTCCAATTCTGTGTTTGCATTGTGTGCGTGGCGGGAGGCCTTATGGTAGTTTCATTTTCCAAAAGCATAGCGGATTTCTTTTTATTTTCTTTGTGAAAATAACTGTTTTTAAGATCTTACACCAGTCCCACGACTGACCTGGAGTTTACTGCTCTCTTTCTAAACTCTGGGTACCCACAATTTTCCACACGGGCAGCTTAGAGTCAGGTTAGCAGTTATTCGGGAGCGAAGTCAAGAAGTTGCTATGGAAATCAGGAGTTGGAGCTGGGTGGCGAGGCGTATCACTTATATATGTAATATTTCTTCCGCTGTTTGTTGTTGTACGCTCTGATAATATAATGTGATGTAATGTAATAACTGATATAGTGATTCTGTTTAATGATATTCATTTATCTATTATATTTGTTCCGCTGTGAAATGTGAGATTCTGTTATTGTTTCTGTTTCTTCTTCTTCTTCTTTAAACCATAAAGACTCGTAAGTTTGTTCCTCTTCTACCTCTTTCTTCTTTAAACCCTAATGGTTCGGTTTTTCGGCATTCGATTGTTCGGCAGTTGATACAGTGGACGTATTAATGTCGACTTTCAGGCGTCGAAAAAATATCGGTCGTTACAGTAACATTAACAATGAACTGTTGTATTAGTTTTTCATGTTCTTTCGGATTTCCAAATACAGTTACTCAGAAAAAACCTTTAACATTAACAAATAGAATGAAACATACTAGTTATATCTTTTGCAAACATAACTTATGATATGCATATAAATTATAGCAAAACTTTTGTCGTGTTGATATGCATATAAATATTCTCCATGTTTTTTTGTCATATAGAGATCAAGTCTGCGATTTATACTGTAAGTGCCATAAAACCAGGACTGATTTAATACCCATGTTTTTTTGTCATATAGAGATCAAAAAAGCCAAACTAAAGTAAAAAAGATAAATTAATTTATCTTTATCTTTGCATACAAACTTCTACAACTATTGTTATTTTCATTTATTAACAAATATTTCATTACATACTAATCTTAATTTTTCAGTATACTAATTTTAATTAATTTTCTTTTATACTGTAAGTGCCATACAACACAGTACATACTAATCTTAATTTTTCAGCGATGAAGCATTTACTTATGATGATGGAAATTTCATCATCATAACAAAAAGTATGATAGAAGAACTTCTCTATGGAGAATATATTTCAGGTTAAGTAACTACAAAAAACTATACTTTGCGTCATTATAAATTCTATTCTTTGCTTCATTATAAAATCTATACTTAATCCATATTTTTTTTGAGTTGTAGGTTATTGATTGGTTTTGGTTCAGAAAAACAAACTTATTAGAACAAAGTTCTAGCAATATATATGTGGACACAACAATGACAGTAAGTGAACTATAATGTCAAATTTAATTTGTTTCTAAGATAAATTTTCTGAAATTATTTTTTAACAGAAAAGCACAACATATGGAAACATGGAAAATATCAAAAGAATAATGTTTAATCCTTTTATTAAACAAACACTTCTAAATCCATTATGTTGCAATATATTATTTCCTATACATGGCAAAGAACGTTGGAGCTTGCTAGAGCTAGTAGTGGATTCATGTACATGGAACCATTATGATTCTCTACACTTGACCACAAGATCTAAGACATTAAGAAGTGGACATTCAAAGTTTTCTATTAATGTGGTAAGTAAAATAAACAGAAAGTAAAAAAGATAAATAGATTTATCATTATTATAAAAAATCTATATATATATATATATATATATATATATATGTTTGGCGGAAAGCAGCGGTAAACAACATCAATAAAGATTTACAAGAAGCAGGCGAGAAAGCAATTTTGGGAAAGTCTACATTGATTAAAAATGTTAACTGTGCTCAACAAAGCAACGGGTAATTTTCTGGATACTGGAGATTTTTATACAACAATGAATGTTACACAATAACTAAAATTTTAACAAATGCAGGTTTGACTGTGGAATTTTCGTAATGATGTTTATCCAAAAGATAGCACAAGGAATGGACACAACATCAAAAACCAGACTAGAAAAAGTAAACGCATTTAGAGCACAGATAACTGCACAAATTCTCTCTAATGAACCATACTGCTGGACAATTGAAAAATTCTGCAGTTCAGCTTCAGCAACAAAAAATTTGAACCGACAATGATAGCAACAAATTCTTTGATGTCTAACAGTCTTTTTATCATACATTTGTTAAAATTTTATTTGATTATAGATTTTAAGCAGTATATCTAAATTTACTGATGAATTTGTAATGGTTGACTTAGGCCACATGATTTGAATTGTAAAACCTACTTGCAAATGTTGTAGACTTGAGTTTTTTTATGTGTATGTTGTGCACTTGTTTGCACTGTCACTTTTGAATCTGACTATTCATTCATGTTGTGTCCTAGGAAAAATTGGGCCGTATAATACAGAGTGTCTTTTCAAAACTGCCAAGCCAATTAATGCGTTTGTTGTTAATAATATGTTGTTTATTCGGTACAATGTGGAAAGAAACTCTTCCGGCAAATTAACAAAGCCTGATTGCTGCAATTGTTTTTCCACTAGAGCACCACTGAATCTCATTACGATTGTTATATATGTTGTTTCTAATGCAGTCTCTTTCTCATATACATTGCATTCATAGCCATTAAAAAGGCCAAAGATATTACCGTTTCTGCTGAAATATATATTTGCACTACTTTATTTGTAAATACATGCATAGATAGCTTAACAGTCATATGTCAGTTATTTTATTTGTGTTTCTCGGCTGACGGCCTGACTTCTTTAGATTTGGAAAAGAAGCAGAGAGGTTTCAAACGCTTTAGTGGACCAGTTTGTGAACCAGAGGTCGTTATTGTCAGAAGTATTTCCTGCAGCATTAGTAGCATCAAGCGACTGCAATTGCACGCAAGTTGAATACTGCTTTCTTGAAAAAAGAACTTATTAGGAAGAGATAAATAACTATTGGAGATAGATAGGTATTCCACTGTTATGAAAACTCAATGAATATTTATGCAGGAACAAGATTGAAATCAATGACCGCAAAATAAATCATACATGTTTATGGTAGCAATATACTTAAGTCCTAAGCTTATTCGAGGTTAATGATATATCAATTTATCTTTTTTAACAGAACTAACAACATTTTATTCCAAATAACAGTTAAACATAAATGCATACAACCAAAAGTAATCAAAATCAGATTATATCCAATTCAACATATGCAATAATCCAAATATTCAACTCAAAGTATTCATAGAACAACCAAGTATTCATAGAACAACCAATCAAATACATTGGACTAAAACAATCAACTCAATTATTTAACTCAAAGTATTCATAGAACAACTAATCAAATACATTGGACTAAAACAATCAACTAATTTATTCAAAGAACACCCACTTCTATTATGTGCTAATTTTTTACACTTTCCACATCTATTTTGCTTAGCATGAAAATCATCCCCTTCAATCCTATTCATCCTAGGCCTACCAGCTCCACGAACAGGCTTAGGAGGAATAACAATAGATGATTCTTCAGCGTCAATTGCTTCCTTATCAAAAGTTAGAATAGGATTGATCAAATGTGAATACGAAGCTCGATAATACTCAACAGTAAAGTAATTCTCACTATATTCATAAACAGAATTTCTGGTTAAAGAAATACACTTCAAAGCGTGCGCACAAGGAAAACCTGTCACTTTCCATTGATTGCAACTGCAAATGCGATTTTTAAGATCAACCTTTTGAGATGTTGGAGAATGAACTTCAAAAATATACCTACAAAATGTAAACTTAAAAACTATTAAAATATATAAGCAGATTGCATTTCCAAAAAAGGATTATTAACTCTATATATATTCTCTCTAATCTATCTAATACATAAGACCCAATTCATGTGCATAGAGCTAATAGTGAAAAATAAGATTCATAAACCAAAACAATTAACAACGGTCATACTGTTCATATTCTTAAAGATCACAGAATCTATGCTATAAGGGAAGAAAAAAAAAGATAATGTATGTTTGCTCATGAATTCTGCATGTGAGCATTTCTCAATATTTCCATTGTATATTTACTGTTAATCTTTAAATTTACAAACTTGAAAATATCTTGTCACAGCTTTCAGTTAGACCAAAAACCATAAATACTGTCAAAAATAAAACACTCATGCATGTGAATAAACCCTAAGCAGACGACTAATGCATCATACTCCTATGCACAACATTAGTTTTTACCATAACAAAATCTCAAAAATAAAACACTACAATGATACTTGTTTTATATTACTTGGTACTTACATTATTCATATTATCATAAGCCTCAATGCAGACAAAGAGAAAATATGTAGCAAGCAACACCAACAAAATGAAATCATAACACATGCTACACAGCAAGTTGAAAAAAGATAAATGCATTTATCATTTTTCAGAAACTGTGAACATCGTGTAAAAAAAATAGAAATACATACCTAGATGATTTAGAAACACTCCACCCAAATCCTTCTTCCTTCAATTTCAACAAATGATCTTCCATTTTTAAACATAGCACATTAGTCCACTTTGATGCCTCTTCTCTATGATTAGACATTTGCATCATAAGTTTTACCCTAATTCCATCAAGACAAGCAGTAACAGGCAAACTTCTTTCATCCAAAATCCAAGAATTAAAACTCTTAGCTACATTTGACTTATTTTCACCATATCGCTTCCCCGAAAAAACAAATCGGCCCAATGATCATATGGTTTATCATTCAAATACTCTATAGCATTGGTACCTCCAATTTCTTTGTACTTGGACATGGCTTTTTCAAACTCATGATGATTAGAAGCTATAGCACAATGCTCAAGTAAATGAGCTACCCAAACACCCCTTAAACTTTTCACAATGCTAGCAATATTATTTTGCATATGATGCAAACAATAAGAATGATGACTATTTGGAAATTTTTTTGGAATACTTAACAATAAACCCCAGTGTCTATCACTTAAAAAAGTTAATATTCTATCACAACTGAGTGCATTCTTTAGGTGTTTTAAAAACCAACTCCAACACTCTTCATTTTATTTGGAAACAAGAGCCATCGCTAATGGGAAAAAACCTGGAAAAAAATTTCGCTGTTTATGTATTACATTTGAAACAACAAAATGCATTATATTTGAAACAGTATTATCTAATAGTAGACAATCACATGAACACTATGCCCTCGGCCCAAATAAAGAAGGAAAAATAAATTTCCTAGAGGCAATTCATCCATTTTTTTTAAAAAAAAATTGCTACTTGAATGTGTAGTCTACGCAGAAAGGGTAGAAATTGCAAAGATATGATACATAATTCATGCATACAATACAAAGAATTATATTCGAACTTCTAAAACATATATGCTTTTATCTTTTCTATATGCTGTTTAAATCATTTGTATACCTTACGTAAGAACTTCAAATAAAGAGAAAAATGATAAATATGTTTAACATGTAGTAGTATCTATGATATATAAGTACAGCTTAATATGTTATTTAATTCTTTATCTTAAAAGATAAATGCATTCATCTTTTTCAACTCCTGTATACAGTAACATTTTGTACATCAAATTAAAGAACATTAAATCTTTTACAGTATTTGTTTTGGATCAAATTTACAATAAGAAGGAGCATGGCTGTACATTGAACAATTGTACCTACTTTGTAACTAGTGCAACTACATTGAAGATGATAGAGACAAAAACATATACGCATTTATTGTTTGAAATATAACAAATTCTGGTAAATCCAATATAAGCAGTAGGTATCATGACATTTGGTGGATAAACTGAAAAAATAAAACATCTACGTTATGTATCTATCAAGAAAAAAAACAACCAACATTAATCATCGTTAATTTTCAGTTGAACTAAATTGTGAGTTCGAATTCATTTCTGCAATAATTTCACATGCTAATCCCTAACGTAGAAGAAACTATAATGAATTGAACAGGAAATTACTACATTTGAAACAACCAAATGCACTAGGCTAATCACTTGAACAAAATGCAGTATGTGCACAACATAATTCACTAGAACAATAACTTAAAAAAACAGTACTATGTTACATAAATTTATAACAAGGAACTAATGCAAACAGTACAAAGTAAATACAACAGCAAAAAAAAGATCAAAATCAGTACCTTGATTCCCCTTTTTTGCAGTGACAGCCATCAAAATACCACTTCGCCCCTTCAAAAAGGTAGCATCTAAAAACACCATAGGACGACAATAGCTAAATCCAAATATACATGCCTCATAACATACAAAAACATTCTCAAATTGATTTGTGTCAGAATCCACATCCATTCTTGAATAACTATTCGGGTTATTTCTTTCCAATGCCTTCAAATACCAAACTAATTCATTGTAAGATTTCTTTTCATCACCGTAAATATCATTCGTAGCCAATTTCTTACCCTTATAAGCAAAGTAATAGATTAGCTCCACATCATAATCTCTTCTAAAACTTTTAATGATACCCTTGGTTTTTCTTTTTGGATCATCACGAATTTGATTGATGATTAGACTTTTCACAAGATCACTATTAATAGTTGGACTACCAAGCGAACGAAATCCACCACCACAAGTATGAATCAGATGAATGTTTTTAACAAACAGTTGGTCCAATTGCTTCAGTTTACAAGAAGCATGAATCCTAAAAGGACAACTAGCTACAGCACATCGAATTGTCAATCATTCTTTACAATTCTTAATATATTGTACTTTAAACCCATTCTTCAAACAATAAGCACTAACTGTTCTACGGAATCCAATAGCAGAATCAAACTATTGACCAACCACAGTAAAAAATTCCATATTTGAATTCTTTTTCAACAACTCATGTAAATCCTTTTGTTGAGTAAAACCAGAATCTAAATCATCATCATAACCTAACATATTATTACTTGACTCACTACCAACTACTGAACCAGGCTTGCTACTTTCACCAACAAAACTATCCATTGAATCCTTCTTCAACCGTAGAAAAAAAACAAAAAATTCTTCCTTTTCAAACCAAGACAAACACAATACAGCTTGAAGATCACTATCCATTTCAACAAAGGTAGTCTTTGATTCTCAAATACAAAAAATATCAAAGCATAATGGACTACAATTATTCCACTCCTCCCAAATCCTATTCCTAACAGAAGAAATAGAAGCATCCAATCCAAAACAAGCACTAAAACAATTGTTATTGAAATCAAACACAACTATAACAGATGAATCACACCTGCAAAAAAAATGTAAAAAAAATATAAGTATGTGAAACCGATCTTAACTAAAAACTAATAGCATAAAATACTACATAACAACTTTTATAGTTCACAAATCACCAAGAACTAAAGAACAAACAACGTCAACTAATATTATTTCAGATCCAATTTCATACCCAAAGTGAGTACAAACAGAATTAACTTACAAAAATAACTGCTTTGATTGCTGAAACCAAATATGAAGTGATAGTCTAAATACTAAAATCATAATCTAAAGTGAATGATGCAACCGGGCTAAATACACAGTGCTTGTGTTATCAGAATAAAAGAATACCATTCAGAAGCCATTATTCCAACTACGTCAAACAAAACCTTCCTCTAATAGATCAAAATTGCCTCCCTTGATAAGAAATATACAATAACATCATGAACATCATAAAACATCGAATTTGGAATGAAAAACACCAAATAAAATCGAGACTCACCAGAGAACAAGCAATCCAATAGAGAAAATTGATTAGCCTATCCAAATGAAGAAAATCGCCTCACGATTTCCCACAATTAAAGTCGAATTTGACTTGAGAAGAAACTAACGCCTAATTTATTCAAACAAAATCAATGACTACTTTGATTGCACAAGAAACGACCGCTTTGATTACATAAGAAATGACCGCTTTGATTGCACAAGAAACGACCGCCTAATTTCCACGATCGGTAGATTTCAGAAGATACATCGTTTGAGAAGATGAAGACGCACGCCGCATATATTTGTCCTGAAAAATAATAATTTCAAACCCGTGTCCTAGAAAAAAATTGGGCCGTACAATTAAGCCCTTCACACCAATTTCCACTTTTGAAAACATAGTTTAATCTATCTTGAACTCTTAATCCTTTACTTCTATTCACTCGCCTTCTTCCATTCCTGACTCGACAGGCACTGCCACTCTCTTATATAGAAACAAATTCTGGTACATTTCATATTATTTATCCTTCTTATTATTGTTTCTCTCTGAATCTAACTTATGGCACACTTTTCATTTCAAATTTCCAAAAGCTGGCTCTCTCTTTTCAAGAAAGTGCATCAAAATCTTCTACCGAGACATCCAGGCTTTAAGAGGAAATCTCAACCTTGAAAAGCCAGATCATTTCCCTATCTACCGACAAAAATAGTGCTATGAAGAAACTTGAAAGATTAGGAGCTTCTCTTGCTGAAGCGGAGTTTACTATATCTGAAGAGAGGAAAGCAAAACAACTTCTAACTGATGAAAATTTGGCCTTGAAAATGGCCTTAAAAGAATCTAATGATGAGAAGGCTCGAATGGTAGCCAAACAATTCTCTCTCAGGAAGAAATTGGAGAAAAAGAAAAGTTCCTTTAAAGTTGGCTGTCAACACTATCTCTGATGCTAAGAAAAGGGTGTCATAAGAACTTCCATTGATGACATCATTTTAAAATCTCACGAGGACACCCTTATACTTTCCTGCGCTGACAACAAAGAGAAGTGCCCTAGCTTGAGTTTCCCTTCACTCGACTCTGCTCTAATCAATAGATTTATGGATAAGGTCAAAGACATGGAGCAGGGAGTTGAAGTCCCAAAGAGAGAGGAGATTGATGCTTCCAAAATCTTATCCTTTGAAGTCCCTTCCATCGAAGTAGACTCTGATTCTGATGAAGAAGGTGATGAAGATGAAGCCACCACTGAAAAAGAAGGCAATGATGATGACGACAATGATAATGATAAAGATGATGACGATGATAAGGAAGATGGAGGCCCGGGTTCAGGTGGCAACGGAGGTGGTCACGTTGATTCTCATGAAAAAGATGGCGATGAAATCATCGGGGCTTCAAAAAAAGTCAACCCCAATCCGAGTATCTATAAAGCAAGCCCACCTAAACTTCCTGAGCCTTCAGACCTTCAAGAAGGAACTGCTAACATCAATGTTGAAGAACAAAAAGAGAAAAACAAGTTCTTCAAACTTCAGTTTCCGTTTCTCAAGTATGAGATTCCTTGTCTAAATGGCTTTCAATTCCAAGAAAATAATAGTTAAAATCTTTTATTTTACACAAGGAGAAAATCCATCCAACTTTATAAAAAAAGCTTGAAATAAAACAAGCAAAAATAAATAGCTCGTATATGGAGTTAGTGAAGCAGTTAAAAGAACATAATTCCCTCTCTGACAAGTATCATAGACTTAACAAAAGTGTGGCAATATTAGCGTCTTTCAAGGATCAAGAAGCTGCCCCACGACTGAGGAGGGCAAGCCTTTGATATGATAAACTTTTGGAAGGGAATCAAGAATTAATTATGCTCTTTTGAATGTTGGTTGAAGAGAGGGACATCCCTATAGACTTCCTGTACAAAGGCCATTGCAGACATCCTACTGTAGATTTTTCATACTTAGGTGATTTTAGTGGGGTCTACTTAGGCATTTACATATGATATATTTGATGAATTTGGATCTGATCCACATCGAAGGGTCTGCTGGAATTTATCATGAGTCAAATCGATTCCCCATGAGTTGCCTCCTAAAAAACTTAAATATTATAAGGACAAATTTATTTCAGAATTATTCAAAAGGTCGATTTTTTATGAATAGATGAACACTTATAATTTTGTAATAATATCGATTTGTAAATTTCCTGTACTAGCTTCCTTTTATACTTACTTGCATTTTATTACGTTATCACAAAAAATGTCTCTCACACAACCTTGTTTCTAGAGATTATTTTAGCAAATATGTTAAACTAAGAAGAGAATATCTAGAGAAGGCTTCACTTTTGAAATCTTCAAAATTAGCTAGTCACTGCTTTCTTAGAGACTTACAGAGACTTTACATGGAACATCCTTGCCTTTGTTTCGGTTTTCTTGGAGAAGACAAAGAAAAATTTCTTAAGGAAATTCGAACATATCATACCAGATTAATATGTGGTCGTGATAGTCCTCCTGTCGGGCAATAGGATTATAGCAAATATCTTCCAGTGATTACCCCAGAAGGATTTAATGCTCCTTTTAATTTAACAGTTACTCTTTAAGCTAATTCCTTGAATAAAGTGAGAAACGCGGTTTCTTAACTTTAAGTGTAAAACAAGTATCCAATGAAATTGTACTTTTTGTTTCGTTTTTACTTAAGTAATAATCTTTTATTGTTATAATAAAAGAAATTGATTATTTGAGTCCTAACTTTATTTTATTTTTGTTTGTTTAAATAAGAGTTACAGTTATCCATAACGTCAGTCTCATTCGATTCAACATCTCATTTTATCAGCATCAGAGATAGGTTGTTAGCAGGTATTGAAAAGAAGAAGCTCCTTAATGATCCTTTGTTTGCTCGTCTTTAAGGCAAGACTGAAGCATTAGAATGGCGTAGGAAATTTTTTGCTTCAGAAGACGATTGCTGGGGATCTTAACGATCACATTACAAGCCTCAAGGCGGACATTAAGAACAAAGATGAAACAATTTCTCAATTAAAGCATCAAGTTAAATCAAACCTCTCATTGACTTCAATCAAGATGTATCCAAGCCCCTTCAATAGATAAGTAATCTAGAGAAAAAGATAGTCAATCCCAGTGTAAATCCCTAGAGTTCATCGTGGGGCATAACATTCAAAATATCAATTTGCCAATTTCTTTGATTGCCTCTTCTACTATGAAATCGACAAGGTCTTCATCTTTAGCTATTTAAAAATTTTCAGCCACGACTAACCACTACATGACTTAGACGAAAGTGTAGTAGGAGAATGGTGGAGAAAGGTCAAATTTGAAATGATGAGATATTTTGACGACTAACGAAAATTGAGGTACTCACAGCGCATAAATGAGTATGCGGCTAGGATTCAAAAACTTAAACATGATAAATATCTTCTTCAAAAGAACACTGCGGATTTCGAAAGGCAAAACAAAACCCTTAAAGGTGCTAATAAAGCTTTTAACCATGCTTTAAAGGCTCGAATTGATTCCATCGATGATTATGATGAAATAAGGAAGAAGGAAAAGAAGCTTAAAGAAAATTTTCGTATATAAATTCAACATATTATTGATCCTTTGATTGTTCAAAATCTAAATAAGACCATTTAGGATTTGTAAAACATACGCTTGTGTGTATACTATTACCTGGTACCATGGTCCGGCTACATATGGTTGATCGCGGAGTCCAAATTCGACTATTGGTGGGAAGGATTATCATGAGGCAACATCTACATGACCAGAGTGGATAATCAGGCAAATTCAATGAAATCCAAAGAGGTCGGTATAGTGGTGTTTGGATCGACAGAGCACATGAAATTGTTCGGGTCAGCATGGTGCATAACATTGTTCAGGTCGGCAAAGGATTTAGTAGAGCTCAGGTCGGCAAAATATATGAGATGTTGCTCGGGTAGGCATAACATATGATGTTCCTCGGGTCGGCATAACATATGGTATTTGTAAGGCCGGCATAACGTATGCTGTTACTTGGTTCGGCATAGCATGTAGAGATAGGGCGGCATAAGACATAGAGATAATGGTTCGGCCTACCTAGATGGATCGACATGGTATGTGAGATGGATCAGATCGGCATAGGACACAAAGATTATGGGGTCGGCACACAAAAATGATCGAATCGGCATGATGATACAGGTCAGCATAGTGAGTAGGGCTAAGCATTCTTTATGGAGGCCCAAGTGGTCAGGGGGGTCCAGGCTTTGAGATGTCAGTCAGGTTGAAGGCTGCCTTCATCTATAAATACAGGAGCACAGGGCCATTTTTGGGACCTCTCTTTTTGGCTCACAAGCGAAACTCTGCAATTTTTGTATTTGATTTACTTTTTTTCTAACTTGGTCTCAAGCTCTTTCTTGTGGATTGTAATTATAATCAACCGGTTGACTAAGCAATAAAGAAAGTATTCAAAGTGGACGTAGGCAATCAACATCGGGCCACTATTAAAACTTGTTATTTTTGTTTTCTGTTGCATTTTTCTTGATATTCAGTGTTATTCCTCTGTTTTCATTTAATTTCCTCATTTATTTCACTACTTAAACCTATTCTTGGTTGTTTGTGAATAATTTGGTTACATACATTTCGGTGCTTTCACTAAGAATGCTCGATTCTCAGGCTATAGGATCACCTTTGTTACTACTGGATTGTAGAAACCCCCCAAAGGAGATCTAGGTTCACTTTCAGAAGCTTCCAAATACTATTCAGATTGTTCAAGATCTAAGCAAAGGAATTCAAGATGGTAAGGTGAATGTTGATGCCAACGAAACTGCTAGTGTCCAACAAGGGGGTCCAAGCGACTAGTCTGCTAATGTGAATGTGGAGCCTGCTACAACCCAGAACCCCACCGATTCTGTTACTAGAGCTGAATTTAATGACTTGATTAGGGAGCTGATGGAGAGCCGTAGGCAGCTAAACGAGAAAATCCAGGCTAATGTTAACCTGATGAACCAGATTTCTCAACAGCAATAGCAAAGCATCGGAGGAGATCTCACTTCCTACTCGGCGTCAGATAGCTCAACCTCGTCGGACGAGCACCATAGGAGAAGGCATCACAAAACTAAAACGATAGGAGCTGGAGTGATGAAGCAACATAGGGCAGACCACCACGGGCCACAGAATCGGGTCGGTGCCAAACCCTCCCTAGGGGTCGGTACCGATCCCTTAACCATGAGGATGGCTCCTCGATTGCACTTGGAGTTTCATGCTCGCCTTGGAACTAGGAACTTAGGCACATGAGCATGCTTGGACATCGATTAATTACCTTCCCAGGATGATAATGAAGTGAATCCTCAAGATAAGCGTTTGGAGGAAAATAGTCCAAAAAGGATAAGATGCCCCGGAGACACCGGCCAAAACATTTATGCAAGATGGAGCCTTACCTGGCACCTCCTGTCCAGACTTTATAATTGTCCGCAATGGTCAGGCAGCTGATGAGGGAGAACCAGGGCTTGACTAACGATTATTAGGGAGTCTGAGTCATAATTCGTTTACCGACAACATTTTACAGGCAGAATACCCTAGGAGGTTTAACATGCCGACAATGCTTGCTTACAAAGGGAAGACTGACCCTCGACAGCACCTCATGAGGTACCCATGGTTGATGGATTCAGCCAGGGAGAATGATGCAACCAAATGCAGATGCTTCCCTATAACTCTATCTGGGATTGCTACAGTGTGGTTCACAAGGTTACCCCTGCGATCAATCTCAAGATTTGATGAGCTGGCTACACGATTCTTAGAGCAGTTCCGGATTCATGCTACTTTCCCTAAAGATGTGGTGTCTCTATCCATTGTAATCCAGGCTTTCGAGGGAGTCACTGAAGGATTACTTGTAGAGATTTCATGTTGCTGCTACTGAGGTTAGTAATCCAAATGACCACGCCATACTTATGGCTATGACGAGGGGGTTGGCCCAGAATACGAGTTTGGTGATTGGCTAGCTAGAAAACCACCGGCCATGTTGGAACATTTCTACTCAAAGGAAAATCAGTTCATGAGAAAGGAGGAAGCCATATTGTCCAAAAGGAGCAAGCTGTAGGACCAAGTAGAGAAGCGGTGCAAAGCAACATCGCATTAAAGCAATCCGGTGAAAGCTCTAGAAAGGTTTAGGTCAATGTTCAAAACAAGCCGGGTTAACAGAAAAGGGGTAGAGAAGGAAATTCTGATCGAAAGTGATAGCACGGGAAGTGGAAGCCATGAATTCCTACTTGTAATGACTATACACCTCTAAATGCATCTTTGGAGAACATACATCTGTCGACCGATAACATTTTCCAGCATAGGAAGTCGCGTCCGTAAGAATTGATTGAGGAACAAAAGTAGATTGGGAAGTACCGTCGGTGTCATGAATGCTATGGGCACAATGCTGACGAATGTAGGCATCTTCATGATGCTATTAGGAAATTGATTCGCCAGAAAAAGTTGTAGAAGTTTGTCAAGAATCCGTAGGATGACGGACATGGAACATAATCGAGGACAAGCTCCGCACCGGCCTGAGGAACCCTCTTAGACCGATGGGAAGCTAGTGATAAACACAATAGTTGGTGGACTGCATCCCGCGGACAGAAGTTGGAAGGAAATGGATCATTACGCTAGTTCAATGAAACATGTGGAGTTTGAATGTTGCTCGAATATGGAGGATGGAACTTCGGCTAAGCAACATCGTACAATGATGGATGATATAGTGTTCAGATGTAGAGATGCTAATAGAGTGGAGGCCCCTAATATTGATCAAATGGTTATCTCTGCCATGATTAGCCCCGCTTCGGTGAGAAGAATTTTGATTGATTGTGGCAGTTCCATGAACATCATCTTTATGAATGCTTATGGTCAAATGAGGATGGAGGCTAAGGATTTGAAATCATCTAAAGCTCGTATGCATAGTTTCAATAGTGTGGCCACTAAGGCAGTAGATTACGTCGATTTATCGGTTGAGTTAAGAGAAGGTGAACGTAGAAGAGTGTGGATCCTACCGTTCATTGTCCTGGATATTGATTCGCCGTACAATGTCTTTCTAGGCCGTCCGCCCCTGGCTGAATTTTGGGAAGCCCTTGCCCTGTGGTGTTTGACGTTGAAATTTCCGATAGATAATGGAGTGGGTGTTGTGCATGGTGATCAGGCAACTGGCCGTGCCGGTTATGTGGCTGAGTTAAGAGAGGCTCAGCGAAAAGAGAAGAGAAACGATATGGACAAGTCTGTCCGCATCCAAGTTACCGAATATTGAAAAATAGCGCCTAAGCCTTGAGTTGGGAACCACGGTCGGTTCTATAGAAATATAGATCCGAGGGATTATGAGGAGGAACCCAAAGAGGCCAAGGCAGCGCCGTTGAATTGACGATTGATATCTCAGTTAGTCATGATGACCCATCGCGGGTATTGAAGATTGAATCATAACATAGCCCTACGATGATGAGTGAACTTACCGATTTCCTCCAAGCGAATCTAGATGTATTCGCTTGGACTCATTCTAACATGTGTGGGATCTCGCCTACCACTTTGAGCCATGCACTGAATATTGATCCGAAGTATGTCCCTGTGAAGAAGAAGAGATGAGGTATAGATCTGGAGAGGTCCATGGCTCATAAAGAGGCAGTGGATAAACTTAAACCCAATAGTTATATTCGCGATGCTCTCTATCCTGAATGGATATCAAACCCCATGCTGGTGAAGAAGCCAAATGGGAAATGGAGAACATGTATTGACTATTCGGACCTAAACAAGGCGTGCCCTAAGGATAGTTTCCCACTGCCTAGAATTGATCAGCTAGTTAATTCGATCGCGAGGCACAAATTGTTGTCATTTATGGATGCGTACTTGGGGTACAACCTGATCCTAATGCACATTCCAGATCAGAAGCATACCAGTTTTGTCATGGATGTTGTATTATACTATTATGTAGTAATGCCAATCAGATTAAAGAACGCAGGAGCTACCTATCAGTGTTTGGTTAATCGCATGTTCAAGGATTAGACTAGGAGGACAATAGAAGTCTGTGTGGATGATATGCTCGTGAAGTCATGACAATCAAATGACCACATTCGAGACGTATCAGAGATGTTCAATATCCTCCGATTTGATGATATGAAAATCAACCCTTCGAAGTGCTCATTCGGTGTTGCCTTAGGGAAGTTCTTGGGTTTTATTGTCAATGCACAAGGAATCGAAGTGAATCCAAAGAAGATTCAAGCCATTCGAGATATACAAGCACTCGGAACTATTAAGCAAGTGCAGAGCCTAAACGGAAAGGTCGTTGCCCTGAGTTATTTCATTTCCAGGGCGATCGATAAATGCATTCCTTTCTTTGATTTGATAAGGAAGGGAAAGTGGATTTCGAATGGACACAAGACTGTGAGGGCGCGTTCTAAGCTTTGGTGATTTACTTGGAGAGACCTCCAACTTTGTTAAAGCAGTAGATCATGGGGAGTTATACATTTACTTTGCAGTATCGCCACATGCTATAAGCGTCGCACTGATTCGTGAGGATAACTGGATCCAAAGACTGATGTACTATGCGAGTAAACGATTGATATGGGTAGAGAAAAACAACCCGAAGATTGAGAAATTGGCGTAATGCTTGGTAATCGTGTCGCGTAAACTTCGCCCGTATTTCTAGGCACATCCAATCAATGTCTACACTGATCAGCCTTTACGACAGGCCTTACAACGACCCGAGACGTCCGGGAGGCTGCTTAAATGGAACATCGAGCTCAGTCAGTTCGACATCACATATTTACCTCGAGGGCTATCCAAGGGCAAGCATTGGCCGACTTCATAGCGGAGTTTACCATATAGGACGAGCCCCTGTAATGACCCGTAAATTTTGATAATAAAATTGGTTAATTTAATAAATTTTTTGAATTTAAATTTTGAAAGAAATAAAATTTTATAATTTATGATGAAGTGAATGTTAAAAATGAAATATAGCAATGGTAATTAAAGCCAATATTTGACAATTTGAGTGAAATCCCAATAATGGACTAGTGTAAATTATTACACCCGGTTATAAAATTAAATATAAGAAAATAATAGTAAATATTCAATTAACCAAGGAAATAATACATTGGTTAATAGTAATTGAAAGAGATTAGTATTATGGAACTAATTGTAACATTTGTTCGTTAATAATAACTTATAGGTGTAACTGAAAGATGATGGTAACAATTATTGTATATTACTTATTTATTTAGCCTGATATTTTAAATTGGAAATAAATTTCAATAAATGTAATTAAATATTATGTTAATGTAAATTATGTTAATATTTGAAAATAATGTCAATTCTATTGATAATATGACGATTGGTTGATTAAAAGAATGGAAATCAAGATTTATTAATTTATGTGAATTTAAATTTTAGTAATTGGATTTGTTGCAAATAAATGAAATAAATATTTAAATATTACGTCAATGGAGATTAAGATGAATTTGGAAATTATAAGTGCACTGGGATATAGTTATATCCATAAGATGATAATTGATTTAATAATAGGATTGAAAATCAAATAAATGGATTTATTGAAATTCCAGTTGATATTAATGAATTTACTGAAAATGAAATATAACACTGAAATTGGTAAATTAATTAACTTTGAATTGATATCTAAATTGATTTAAGTATTGTAATTGTTTAAGAAATCAAAAGTGATAAAATTTGTTAATCCTAGAATTAGAGTTGAAATTTGATTTAATTAATCTAATATTAATTTAATTAATTAACTGAAAAATAGCCATTTTGGCCACTGACTCGGATATTGGCGAAACTCGTTTCATCGGATCTATAACGGTGAATTATTGTAGAATTTCAAGTTTCGTAGCGATCGGACTTGTCGTTTGATCGTACGGGCTCGAAACGCCTAGAAATCAATTAAATTGAAATCAATTTGAAATAAGCTAATATTAACATAACTTCTTCATACAATGGAATTTGGATATGAAACCTGTTCCATTTAGTTTAAAAATACTAAAAACAACTATTTTGATATATATGGCGACCCATTTTCGTTTCGAAAACGAAACGGGCTTTTCGGGGGCATTATTGTCATTTTAAACCAACTCGACTTTAAATAGTTTTCTACGAAAATGATTGAATTGAACCTAGAAACTGGTTCCATTATGTTCAGAAGGCCTTTTTACATTAGGAGCGCCAGGTGGCACGCTTCGTTTGGAGTTCGGGCTGTTTTGGACTTCGCGCTGTAAAAAGGCACGCAAAACGATAAAATAACAAAATATTATTCTAAAACCCTAGCCGCCGCTCCTCTTTACTTTTCAATGGTCGAAAATCCCTAGACTTCTGCCCTTGATTTCTCTTTATCCGTTCAAAGAAATCAAAACCTTCCAAAGCCAAAGTTGTAGGGCCCGACGAGCTCTACACATCCAACAGTTGATTCGTGATATTTCATCTCGGATTCGCCAAAATTGCTGCTTGAAGGTCGCGCGTATCTTGGGCATTTATCGTCAAACGGTGGCGGCTGGTGGGGAGCGACTTCGGGTGTGGGTGGAGTAAGATGAGGCGCATCTGAATGAGGCCTTCGATCATGCTTCGGTCAAGCGTTGGGGTGTGCGTATTTGGATGGGAATGGGTATTAATGGGTTGCGTATGTGAACCTTCGGGGAAGAAGGTGTACGTGCCTTTTTTTTACTTTTTTATTAATTATTATATATTAAAATTCAAATATTCTAACTCGGATAACTTTTTCATACTAGCTTGGATTCATGCGCGGTTTTCTGGTTTGTGATCGTATCGGAATCCTGGACATTAATGGGTTTGGACGAATTCTAAAACTGCTCAAATTTTGGATTTAAATTTGATTTAAATTCAATTTAAATTCAAAAGGTGAGTGTTTTAATCCACTCACAACTTCTAAAATTTCTTATGTTTGTTAAATTGATTTATGATGTGATTAGTGATTTATTTACGACTGTTTGGCATATTTTGAATCATCGTCGCAGTTTATTTGAATTTATTTGGATAAAATAGTTATTTAATTTACTATTGAATATAAACTGCCAGTAAATACCTGTTATTCATTATCTATTCTATATTGATATTATTGATTGAATTGGATGATGATTGTGATAAATGTTTGATGATTGATATTGGATGAATGTATGCTGAAATTTATATTTTTATAAACTGCAAGTTGTTATGGATTTTATTTCATTCGGGATTGCGGTTTGAAATGATATATAACCGTATTTATATTTTATATTACGGATCGAAATGATAGATATCCATATCACTTGACCATAGGATAGAAAATTATATAAGACACCGTCGGTCTATATATATATATATATATATATATATATATATATATATATATATATATATATATATATATTTTGGAAATGATTTCTATGGTTTTGTAAAGAAATATACGGTTTTATATAAATATTGATTCAAGATATTATATAAATGTTATTTTATTCTTGATTTTTAAGCTATCTATAAACTTGTTTTAATATAGAATTAGCTTAGTAATAAGTTGGGTTTTCATTAAAGATAATATGGTTGAGCATTTGAATTATATTTTATTATAGAGTTATAACGATTTAAATAAATTAAGGTTGGAGGGTAAATTTGGAATTTATTTGAAATTGAATTTATGTAAGAATTAATCTCAAATAAGTTGATGTAAAATTTATTAAATTTGAAATTTTAAAGGGTATGATTTTTATACTTGATTTTGGTTTAAGGTGAATTAAATGGATATTTCAAGTATAAATAAATTAAAGGAAGTATTTAATTATTTTTAATTTGAGTTTTATTTAAATGATAATAGATTTATTATGTAAATATTTCATAACTAAATAATAGAAAATTGAATTGTTGAATCGTAATTAACAAACTTAGTTTTGAAATTGTTGAACACTTAAAGTTTGAAATATATTGAATTTGAAATAGTTTATTATGTGGATCAATCTGTTTTGAAATTGATAAATTTGGAATAGTTTATTTGGAAATTGAATTGAATTGAATTTATGATTTGGGATTTGGTTAAATATAAAAATGTAGAAATTCGAGTTGTGTTGGATTTGATTTGTGAAATTAAAGAAGCTATTTTATTATATAAAGTATTTTAAATATTTATACTATTTGAGTGGTGGAAGTTATGTTTCAAAGTTATGAGTTTCAAGGTATTAAAATTTGGAAGTGTTATATTCAAGTGTTTGATTTCAAAATGTTATAACTTTGAAAGTGTTATGATTATATAAAAGGATATATTTGAAATGAAAATAATATCGTATTAATTTATTTTTGAAAGGGCAATGATAATTGGTTTTAAGTATAAACTATTTTGAAAATGACCGTGGTGTTATAATAAAGTTTGGCTGTTAAAGAGACCGGGATCGAAAGTTGTCATACTCTCTACCAACTTCGAAATCCACTTTAACAACCGTGTACACGGTGGAGATTCCAAAATGAAGTAGGATGGTGGTGGCATTTCCTTTGAGGTATATACATGGAACGACTCCCATGAGTTGGCATAAGGTGGCTAAAACAGGAGCGATCGACGGGCTAAGAAGGTAGCACCTTTTATCGGACACACTCCTTCGATACCATTCTATTACTTTGTGATTGATTAGGGCCCTTTTGATTTTGGGGGTGTGGCTCGAGCTGGGTGGTAGTAGCTGCCACGCGTTACCACCAGTCCGGAAGCGTAATTGGTATATTTAACTTGGCATTGCCTAGTTGTGCCGTGTCACCTACCCTAGCGCGCCTTGTACGAGTTTGGTTTTCTCCCGTGGCCCGTGGAGTATTTAGGGTAGTCTCCCGATCTGGAGATTCACTGATACTGGATGGACTACTGGGACTATTATTGTGTTAAGGGGGAGATTGGGTAACTCCTTAACGCTATTTAAAAGTAAGTTTATTTTACTATAGACATTATTATAATAGCGAAATATTATTACATAGTAAATAGTTTGACGGATCCTTAGGAGATGGAAATCCCAAACATCTCTTAAGTTACTGCACTCACGTTAGACACTGAATATGAGACGTCAAATCCCGTAAACATCTTTGACACCGTTCCACTCATATTATTTACCATTGATTTAACTTACATAAGATCTTTTAGTTCTGACTCGAGTGTTTTGTCTTTTCAATTTGCTCGGGGTTAGTCTAAGCATTTCAGAATTCGAAGACTTTATTTCTGGAGGACGAAGACGAAGATTGTATTAGTATTATTTATTATCTTATTCCACTACATTCATACTGTTCCGCTGCATTATTTATCATTCTCTGGTATGTGTAACTCTAATATGTGTTGTATAAGTAAAATCAAATGTTTCGAAAAATAGCTTCACGAACTGTTTATTTGATTATTATATTTTGTCGTTCCGCTGCAAGATTCTGTTTTGGTTTTTTTCTTTCTCTGCTTTTTCTTATTCACCCCAATAACAATCCACTCTTTTATATGGTTTGAGTCTGACGTGTGTGGTTTATCATCGATTACGTACAAAATGGCTGGATGTTACATCTGGTATCAGAGCTTTGGTTTAGCGATAAACCTTAGCTTTGTGGGGTCTGACTCTTTATTAATAGGGTAGTAATACCCTATGATGAATCGCTGAGTGTACATATATGAGAGAGCGTGTTTGTTAGTGTTATAAAAAGGTTTTAATATTGTGTTAACTTGTTCCGTTTTGTATTTATAAATTCTAGTTGATGCATATGACGCTATGACATCAATAGGGATTTCTAAACACTTAATAAGACAGACCAACAAAATATTTGTTTTGAATATAGGTGAACGAAATAATTTTACCTATTATATTTTCTATATATATAAAATAATTTTTTTAAATGATATATATTTGGTTGTAGTGTATTGATTGTTAGGTAGTGAAATTTATAAATGTTGGTTGGAAATAAGATCTAGAATAAAATAAATGAAATTTGGAAATTTCAGAACTTAAATTTCGGGATTTTGGAAATTTCTTTCAAAAGATTTTGGAATATAAGAATATTATTTAAAAGTATTTTCTGATATAAATATTTTAATATAATTTGAAAGAATTTCTTTAAAGAAATTTTTGGAAAAGAAATAAGTTATGTACTCCCATCTCTGTCGTTGGAAAATAATTTCGGTGATGAGTGCACGCATCATCAACATTCATTTTTGAGTTTCGGTGTGGAAATGCCACTGTAGTAGTTTTACTGCAGATTTATTTTGATAAACAAATATAAATTTTAAATTGTTTAAATATTATTGGTATATAAATTGTAAGGATATGCATTTATCTATTATTTTTAAAATTTTGAAATTTAACCCGGTATTTAATTCTTTAGTTTCCGTTAATTAATGTTTCAATTACTGTAGTGAAATGGAATGTAACTAATTAATAATTTGGAACCTTTAATTAAAATAAGAGATTAAATGCTAGGTTATAAATGAAATTACAAGCATTGAACATTAAATTAATTTAAAGAAATAAGATAAACTTGTGTAACTTCAAATTACATCCTTAAAAGCATATATATAACTTACCGAATATTAAAAGTTGAAATGTTTAATAAGAAAATGTAATGGAACCTTATACATGTAAAACTTGAAGTAATGAAAGTATTTAATGAAATTCTTTAATAAATAAGAATTTGATGTCGTAGTTGTAGTAAATTTAAGTATAATTGAAAATGCTTGTAATTTAATATAATAGAAAGGTAAGTATTATAAATAAATGATTATAAACTTAAGTAGATGAACTGGTACGCTAAGAAATTGAGTCAAACATGAGTAATATAAATAAAAGAATGTAAATAAATGAAATTATGTAATAATGAATGAATGAATAAATATAATGCAATAAAAAGAAACGGACATGACCTGAAAAAATGAAAATGAATATTTGCAAGGGATAAATGAAAATGAGTGAAATAAACACCGAATCAATGGATGGAAATGAAAATTTGAAAGAAATAAATGTAAATTAAAAAGATAAATCATTATATGAATGAAAAGGAAATCGAACAACAAACGTTACGAAATGAAACTGATATAGATAATGAACTTGATCTATTGTTTTGAATTGTTGTTTGTTTGGTTTATGGTTGTTTGGGCAATGATACTTTAAATTTGTTTAGATGTACGAATAGTCTATTTAGTTTCATCAAAGACTGTTGAGTAAATGATGCACTTAATAGTTTATTTTCCATTCTGTACAATTTAAAGTTTTTGAACCCGGACAAGTATTTGTTTTGTTTGATATGGGTGGATAATTGAATTGTGTTGATTCTATATGATGTTTGTACACTGTGGTTGCAAGTGATTGATGTTATGTATATTGATTTGTTTGATAGTGGTTGAAACAACTTTAAATATTTCATTTATATAATTATTATTAACTCTTTTAGATTATATTAGTGAAACGCAGGTTATGAAAGCAATTACTACTACTTTTGGTTTCATAAATAAGCGTTAATTGCCAGACAAATAGGTAAGTTCTCGGATTACGGTTTTATAGCGCTATTATATTGTTTTTCCCATTGTTGGGATGTATTATTTTGAGATATTGTGATATATATTGTTATATTTGATGTTATATTTTCTCCCTAGCCTCTCCATACAAAGGAGACTCTGCCAAAATTTTCCGTAAATTTTGGAATTAAAAAAATTTTGAAAAATGTTTTCCAAACTTCATTAATTTGAGTATAAAAAGATTTAATGGATAAAAATTGGTATATTTTATTCAAATTAATAAATTTGGTAAATTTATTTGTTTATAAAGAGTATTTTTGAATAAGATGTATTATTTACTTAATTCTTCTCTTTCCTTCTTTTTCCTTTTCGGGGACGAAAAGTTTTGAGTGGGGGAGAGTGTAACGTCTCGTAAATTTCGATAATTAAATTTGTTAATTTAATAAGACATTTGAAATTAAATTTTAAAAGAAATAAAAACTTTATAATTTATAATGAAGTGAATGTTAAAAGTTAAATGTAGCAATGGTAATTAAAGCCAATTATTAACAATTTGAGTGAAATCCCAATAATGGAATAGTGTAAATTGTTACACCCGGTTATAAATTAAATATAAGAAAATAAAAGTAAATATTCAATTAACCAAGGAAATAATACATTGATTAATAGTAATTGAACGAGATTAGTGTTATGGAACTAATTGTAATATTTGTTCATTAATAATAACTTATAGGTGTAATTGAAAGTTGATGGTAACAATTATTGTATATTACCTATTTATTTAGCCTGATATTTTAAATTGGAAATAAATTTCAATAAATGTAATTAAATATTATGTTAATGTAAATTCTGTTAATATTTGAAAATAATGTCAATTCTATTCATAATATGACGATTGGTTGATTAAAAGAATGGAAATCAAAATTTATTAATTTATTTGAATTTAAATTTTAGTAATTGGATTTGTTGCAAATAAATGAAATTATATATTTAAATATTACGTTAATGGAGATTAAGATGTGTTTGGAAATTATAAGTGCACTAAGATATAGTTATATCCATAAGATGATAATTTATTTAATAAAAGGATTGAAAATCAAATATACGGATTTACTGAAATTCCAATTGATATTAATGAATTTACTGAAATTGAAATATAACACTGAAATTGGTAAATTAATAAACTTTGAAGTGATATCTAAATTGATTTAAGTATTGTAATTGTTTAAGAAATCAAAAGTGATAAAATTTGTTAATTTTAGAATCAAAGTTGAAATTTGATTTAATTAACTAATATTAATTTAACTAATTAATTGAAAAATAGCCATTTTGGCCACTAACTCGGATTTCGACGAAACCAGTTTCATCGAATCTTTAACGGTGAATTATTGTAGGATTTCAAGTTTCGTAGCGATCGAACTTGTCGTTTGATCGTACGGGCTTGAAACATCTAGAACTCAATTAAATTGAAATCAATTTGAAATAAGCTCATCATAACATAACTTCTTCATACAATGGAATTTGGATCTAAAACCTGTTCCATTGAGTTTAAAAATATTAAAACATCTGTTTTGATATATGGGATGACCCATTTTCGTTTCGGAAATGAAACGGGCTTTTCGGGGCATTATTGTCATTTTAAACCAACTCGACTTTAAATAGTAACCTAAGAAAAATGATTGAATTGAACCTTGAAACTGGTTCCATTGTGTTCAGGAGGCCTTTTTACATTAGGAACGCCAGGCAGCACGCTTCGTTTGGAGTACGGGCTGTTTTGGACTTCGCGCTATAAATAGGCACGCAAAACAATAAAATAATAAAATATTATTCTGAAACTGTAACGACCCAGAATTTCTGTCATTTGAAATTCAGATATTTAATTGATTTTAAATATCAACAGGTAAAATTTGTAAGTTGAATAATTTATTTTTCGAATATCTGGATTTAATTAGATAATTAAATCGATAATTTAATATTTGAAATTCCTGAAATAATTGGAAATTGGGTTTTATGTGATTAAAAATGATTTATAAAGTTATATTAAATCATATTGGAGTTAGAACAATGTTTGTGTACTTTTAAAATTGAATTAAAAGTTAATTTGTGAAAATTGAATATTTTAATATTTAATCGACTAGTGAAAATAGTCATTTTTCAAACAGCCTCAGATTTCGACGAAACTAGTTTCATCAGATCCGTAATGTTATATTATTGTAAGGTTTCAAATTTCGTGTCAATCGGATTTACCGTTTGTCCAGGGCAAGCTAAAACGCATAGAAATTTGTTTAATCGATTTAATTTAAATCTGATCGTTTATTTCCGTAACTCGCACATATGATCGAATTAGATTCCAAAACATATTCCATTGTGTCCGGAACGTGGGTAAAACCCTAGAAACGTCAGCCGGCACGCTTCGTTTGGAGTTCGGAAAATTTGGATGAATAGTGTTTTCGTAAATTTTCTATAAGAGCACCTCAATAATTCACTTTTGCAAAATAAAACAAGCCCTAGGGTTTTAAGCTGCGGCCGCCACTCTATTCTATCAATGGCCAAGAATTTCCATCCTTCTCCCTCTGATTTCTTCAAATCCACTAATCGATTCAAGATAGTTTCAACTACAAAACCGTAGATCACACCCTCCTCTACAAATCCATACGAATGTGATCATTTCTAGCGGCGTATATCGATGAAAAATTGGCCTCAAAGGGCGCACGTTCGAGCATGATTTCCCTGGCCTCTGGACGACCGAGTTCAGTGTCGTCATGGCCGATGGTGGCACTCGCGATGGTCGTTTGAATGACTATGGCCGATCGTTTTATAGTTGAGCGAGATGGTCTCGAAAATTCGAGCAAGGACGGCGGCGTTGGGTTTGTTTGTGCGAGTAAAGGCTGGGGAAGAAAGAGGGAACGCGGCCTCGATCTGTTGAACGAAAATCAACGGCCAGAATGGCTTAGGGTTAAAATTATAAAAGAAATTGTAATTTAATTATGTTATAATTCGTATGAACTTTAAAAATCAATAACTTGTTCATACGAGGTCGAAATTGCGCGAAATGAATTGCGTTGGCTTTGTTTTGTCGAGCACTATGCAGTGGAGCTGGTTTGGAGTCGTTTGGAGCTAGTGATAATTTCGGGTGAAATTGAACACGTGTTTAATTTTATTCGAAACAAAACGCTAATACTGTTATCGGGAACTCAAGGTGAGAACTTCTCACTCAATCGAATTGTTTCGATTTAAATTTTAAATAGTTAAATTTAAAATTGCTTGATTGTGTGATTGGATGATAGTTATTATCTATTGTTTTGAAATAGACCCTATATGCCGTATGTTCAGCGGATGTTACTTATTAAACACATATACCGCGATAATTCCAACTTGATATGGAATTGGTATTATATATGTACTTGGAGTTGATTTCCCGCATTATATAGCGGATGAGACCCTATTGCGGCGCATAATAGCGGATAGTATTTTATAAATCCCATATACCGCGATATACCATCTCGAAGCGGAATGAGTATTGTGCTAACATCTTTGGATGCGGAGAAACAGGTTGGAGGGATCCAACTGGATTCCTCAAACATTTAAATTTATTTCAATGTTGTGTGTTGATCTATTTATAATCTGCGTGATTATCTTTGTGATTGAAATCATTAAAGGCTAAATTTTAGACGAATATATTTTTGGTATCGTTAGATGCCGAAAATAAATAAAATTTGATTTTTGAAAATTTAAGTTGAGAATTCATAGTAAAATTTAATTTTGAAGTTGATTCATTTTAAATAAATAAACGTTGAAATTTTTATGTTATAAAAATTATGATTTTTGTGAAATATAACCGAAATGTGATTTTTGAAATAAGTAGTTGATTAATTTATAAAATGGTTTAAATTGGGATTTTTGAATTATTATAAATGATTTATGTAAAAAATTTATAAAATTTATATTTATAAATTAAAATATTGGAATTATAAAACGAGTTTTTATAAGTGTTAAAGTGAAGTATAAACGGATTTCATAAGTGGATGAAATCTATAGATTTATAAATTGTGAAGTTATAAAATGAATGGATTTTTGTAAAATAAAAGATTTATAAGTAGTTAACTTATAAATTGGATTTTTGCGTGTAAATCGAATATGGATAGAATTTGTTAATAAAGTGATTTAATAAGTTGAAGTTGTTATAAAGTATAAATGGAATTTATAAACGTTGTTTTATAAATCTGAAATCGACTTATTTTGATAAGTTTAATTATTATAGCTTATTAAAGGAAATATATCCACGATTTGGACAGTGGATAATCCTTTAAATAAAATATGTGGAAATGCTGAATTTGGTTAACGAAGTATATTCACGATTTTGGACGGTGAATAATATATTAAAGAAATATTTTAGGAAAGTGATATTTTAAATAAAATTAAAACGATTCAAAAATGTTTTAAAATGTATTAAGTATCGAGACCATAGATTTCAACATTTATTGTTGAAATAGACGTTTTCGAGAAATAGAAGGAAATTGTGGACTATAACACTGTTGTTATAGTAAATGATCTACGAAAGGAAAAGTTTTGTATAGTATTGGGGTTTATATATCTATCTCAATTTCGAATCCCTATACTAGTGATTTTGGGTTGTCGTAACGATGTTTTACGCAACATTCGTTTTGACTCAAACAAATGTGTTTAAGAGAAGTTTTCCTTAAAGAATAAAATATATACTTAATTTGGACTTAAGTATATTGAATATTTTCCAAATATTGAAAATAATTATATTGGTGAATTACTTATTGTTGAATAAGTATGGAAATGTTTTCCAATATGAAGTGAATGTTTTGAGATTATATCTTTTAAAGATAAATTGAAAATGAATAATTGAAATCGATTTGAAAAATCGTATAATAGGTGAATATTTGGAAATGTACATTCACAATGAAAATTTATAAGGGAAATTTGTTTTAAAGTAAACATTGATTTATTTTTAAAAGTGTGGAAATAAATTTACGGATTTGGAACGTAAATTTAATAAATCGGTAAGGATTTATTTGATTGGTTTAAATGAACCATTTTGAAATGAAAGTTGTAAAGGTGAAAATTGATTTGAAATTTGTTTTCAAATGGTTGAATTGTGGAACTTATATCTTATAAATATATTTTGGAAATATATAATTTGGAAAGATTATTTGGAATCGGGTGATGTTGTGAATATTGATTCATAGTTAAATAACCGACTATCAATATTGACCCTTAAATGGCTATTTGTTGTGAATTGGTTGAAATTGAATGCTACACTTATTTTTAAATTATTGCGCTCGTTATTCGGATTACCCATTCCGAATAGTGATACGACGTAATGGATAGCATTGAAGACCGGTGTTGAAGACCGGGTATTTGTGAAAATGATAGGATAACCTATCGATTGTCTCTGCACTATTAGCTACGGTATGGAGATTTCCTTTGTGACGGGAAATTCGATCGGGATTGTGAATACCCGGATTGCAAGGACTTCTTTTGAAATACCTTCGGTTCTGTTCGAACCCGGAACAGACTTGTATGGTTACGTGTCTGACATTACATTTTGAGATATAAAGCAGATTTCTTTCAAATACATCTCTGTTGGTGGCGGAGAATTTATTCTCTTAGCTTAACACCCTTCTCTGAGACGTACGAGCTCAGAGGTTTTGTAGTTGAAGGTTATCAGCGATATACTCCCAATTTGGTAATGTGGCATGCTGAGTGTTGCTGTGTGATGATTATTTATTGATCATTTGTTGATCAAAGCGTGGCTTTGTGAAAAAGCGTAACTTTGTGGACGAGACTTCGTCAGACCTCACACCCCGGAAATGGTCCAAACAGGAATATGCGGCAAGGCTATGAGGGTCGCTCCCTTTAGGGTATGTCATTTCCTTCTAGAAAAGGGTGGTGTCAGGTATGGGGCCCTGATGCTTAACCTATGTGGTTGCTCCAATCTCGTTTTTCTGTGTGGTTGTTGCTTGGTGATAGAGGGCCCTCGGATAAAGGTTCCAAAGGAACGGGGGTGGCATATTCGTGTAGTAGTTACCTAGTTACAGAGGTAACCTGGCCTTGTGTTGGCAGAGAGCTGGTTAAGTTCTCGGGACGTCCCGCCAGAGGCGATCCCATGTGGCAGTAGGAAGTTACTTAGCCTGACCATTTGTTGGAAATCCAATTCCCAATACGAACCCAGTACGGTTTTAGTTGTATAACCTGCCATTTACTTATGGTGGTCACCACTGTTTAGATGGTAGCTATAGTAGGCATAGTTCGAAATGTCTATGTTGGCTAAGATTCGAAATGCTTTCATCACTATTCACTAATAATAATATCAAAAATGATTTGTTTTGCGTAGTAAGCATCTTTGACTATCATAAGGAGAAATCTCCTCCAATTCTGCGTTTCCATTGTGTGTGTGCGGGGAAGCCTTATGGTAGTTTCATTTTCCAAAAGCATTGCGGATATTTTTCACTTCCATTGTTGTTGTTGTTTTAAAGAATAAATAACTGTTTTGAGTTCTCGCACCAGTCTCATGACTGACCTGGAGTTTATTGTTCTCTTCCTAAACTCTGGGTGCCCATAATTTTCCATACGGGCAGTCTAGAGTCAGGTTATCAGGTCATTCTGGATTCAGAAATGCTATGGAGCTCAAGTGGGTGAGCTGGAAGGCGAGATGTATTACTTGTATATGATATTATCTTTCCGCTGTGTATTTCACTTGTAAGGACATGTTTGTATAGCTGTCTATTGTTTTGTTGTGTTGTATATTGTTGTTGTACCCTCTGATGATGTAATGTAATAACTGATATAGTTCTTTGTTTTAAAGATTATTCATTTATCTATTATATGTTGTTCTGCTGTGATATGTGAGATTCTGATATGGTTTCTGTTCTGTTTTCTTACTTCTTCTATCTTTTCTTCTACCTCTTCTTTTTAACCCTAACAATTCGGTTTTCCGGCATTTGATTATGCGGCATTTGATACAGTGGACGGATGAATGCCGACCTTCAGATCCCGATAAAATCACATTCGTTACAGAAACCCTAGCCGCCGTTCCTCTTTACTTTTCAATAGCCCAAATTCCTAGACTTCTGCCCTTGATTTCTCTTAATCTGTTCAAAGAAATCAAAACATTCCAAAACCAAAGTTGTAGAGCCCGACGAGCTCTACACATCCAACGGTTGATTCATGCTATTTCATCTCGGATTTGCCAAAATTACTGCTTGAAGGTCACGCGTATTTTAGGCATTTCTCATCAAACGGCGGCGGCTGGTGGGGAGCGACTGTGGGTGTGGGTGGAGTAAGACGAGGCGCATCTGATGCAGGCCCTTGATCATGCTTCGGTCAAGCGTAGGGGCGTGCGTATTTGGATGGAAATGGGTATTAATGGGTTGCGTACGTGAACCATCAGGGAAGAAGGTGTACGTGCCTTTTTTTATTAATTATTATATATTAAAATTTTAATGTTCTAAATCTGATAACTTTTCATACTAGCTCGGATTCATGCGCGGTTTTCTCCATTGCGATCGTATCGAAATTCTGGACATTGTGAAACTAGTTTGGACGAATTCTGAGACTGTTCAAATTTTGGATTTAAATTAGATTTAAATTCAATTTAAATTCAAAAGGTGAGTGTTTTAACTCACTCCCAACTTCTAAAATTTCTTATGTTTGTTAAATTGATTTATGATGTGATTAGAGATTTATTTATGACCGTATGGCATATTTTGAATCATCATCGCAGTTTATTTGAATTTATTTGGATAAAATAGTTATTAAATTGTTTATTGAATATAAACTGCCAATAAATACCTGTTATTCATTATCTGTTCTATATTGATATTATTGGTTGAATTGGATGATGATTGTGATAAATGTTTGATGATTGATATTGGATGAATGGATGTTGTATTTTATATTTTTATAAACTGCAAGTTGTGGATTTTATTTCATTCGGGATTGCGATTTGAAATGATATATAACCGTATTTATATTTTAAATTATGGATTGAAATGACAGATATCTGCATCACATGCCATAGGACAGAAAATTATATAAGATACCTTCGGTCTATGTATATATATATATAAATATTTTAGAAATGATTTCTATGTTTTTGTAAAGAAATATATGGTTTTATATAAATATTGATTCTAGATATTATACAAATGTTATTTTATTCTTGATTTTTAAGCTATGGATAAACTTGTTTTAGTATAAAATAAGCTTAATAATAATTGGGTTTTCATTGAAGATAATATGGTTGAGTATTTGAATTATATTTTATTATAGAGTTATAATGATTTAATAAATTAAGGTTGGAGGGTAAATTTGGAATTTATTTGAAATTGAATTTATGTAAGAATTAAACTCAAATAAGTTGATGTAAAATTTATTAAATTTGAAATTTTAAAGGGTATGATTTTTATACTTGATTTTGGTTTAAGGTGAATTAAATGGATATTTCAAGTATAAATAAATTGAAGGAAATATTTAGTTATTTGTAATTTGAGTTTTATTTAAATGATAATGGATTTATTATGTAAATATTTCCAAACTAAATAATAGAAAATTGAATTATTGAATCGTAGTTACCAAACATAGTTTTGAAATGGTTGAATACTTAAAGTTTGAAATATATTGAATTTGAAATGATTTATTCTATGGCTCAAATCTGTTTTGAAATCGATAAATTTGGAATAGTTTATTTGGAAATTGAATTGAATTGGAATTTATGATTTGGGATTTGGTTAAGTATAAAAATGTAGAAATTCGAGTCGTGTTGGATTTGATTTGTGAAATTGAAGAAGCCATTTTATTATATAAAGTATTTTAAATATTTAAACCATTTAAGTGGTGGAAGTTATGTTTCAAAGTTATGAGTTTCAAGGTATTAAAATTTGAAAGTGTTATATTCAAGTGTTTGATTTCGAAATGTTATAACTTTGAAAGTGTTATGATTTTAGAAAAGGATATATTTGAAATGAAAATGATATCGTATTGATTTAGGTTTGAAAGGGCAATGATAATTGGTTTTAAAGTATAAACTATTTTGAAAATGACCGCAGCGTTATAATAACGTTTGGCTGTTAAAGTGACCGGGATCGGAAGTTGTCATACTCTCTTCCAAATTCGAAAGCCACTTTGACAACCGTGTACACGGTGGAGGTTCCAGAATGAAGTAGGATGGTGGCTGCGTTTCCTTTGAGGTATATACGTGGACCCGACTCCTGTGAGTTGGCATAAGGTGGCTAAAACAGGGGCGATCAACGGGCTAAGAAGGTGGCACCTTTGATCGGACACACTCCTTTAATACCATTCTAGTACTTTGTGATTGATTGGGGCCCTTTTGATTTTGGAGGTGTGGCTCGAGGTGGGCGGTAGTAGCTGCTACGCGTTACCACCGGTCCGTAAGCGTAATTGGTATATCTACCCTGGCATTTCCTGGTTGTGCCGTGTCACCTACCCTAGCGTGCCTTGTACGAGTTTGGTTTTCTTCCATAGCCCGTGGAGTATTTAGGGTAGTCTCCCGATCTGGAGATGCGCTGATACTGGATGGACGACTGGGACTATTATTGTGTTAAGAGGGAGATTGGGTAACTCCTTAACGTTATTTAAAAGTAAGTTTATTTTAATATAGACATTATTATAATAGCGAAATATTATTACATAGTAAATAGTTTGACGGATCCTTAGGAGATGGAAATCCCGAGCATCTCTTAAGTTACTACACTCACGTTAGACACTGGATAGGAGATGACACTTCCCATAAACATCTTTGATGCTGTTCCACTCATATTATTTACCACTGAATTAACTTACATAAGATCTTTTAGTTCTGACTCGAGTGTTTTGTCTTTTCAATTAGCTCGGGTCAGTCTGAGCATTTCAGGATTCGAAGACTTTATTTCTGAAGGACGAAGACGAAGATTGTATTACTATTATTGTATTATTCCACTACATTCATACTATTCCGCTGCATTATTTATTATTCTATGGTATGTGTAACTCTGATATGTGTTGTATAAGTAAAATCAAATGTTTTGTAAAATAGCTTCATGAACTATTTATTTGATTATTATATTTTGTCCTTCCGCTGCAAGATTCTGTTTTGGTTTTTTTTTCTTTCTCTGCTTTTTCATATTCACCCTAGTAACAATCCGCTCTTTTGTATGGTTTGAGTCTAACGTGTGTGGTTTATCGTCGATTTAAAGCGTATAAAAAGGCTGGATGTTACAAGCCCCTAGAGAGCAGTGTAATCTTTATTGCAGGATGGAAGCTATATACCAATGGAGCATCCAATGATTATTATTTCGGCAGGCATCATTCTTGTAACCCTTAAGAACCAGTCAATATTCTATGCTCTGAAGCTTGATTTCCCTGGTACAAACAATGAAACTGAGTATGAGGCATCGATTACTAGATTGAAGCTTGCTAAAGAGCTTGGGGTGAAATCGATCGAAACCTTTTGCGACTTACAACTGGTGTTGTACCAAGTTAGAGTAGACTATCAGGCGAAGGGACAACAGCTTGCCCCATACCTTACTCAAGTTCAGGAATTGTTAGTGGACAATGAATATTACGATATTTCACATATCCCACATGAGCAGAATGGGGAAGCCGACACGTTGGCAAAGTTCGCAAGCACTGGCGATGCATAACAGATGGGCTTGGTTTCGGTCGAGACCCTACATACCCCAAGTATAAATGTGATGGAAGTTGATCAAGTACCGAAAATAGAATCCGACAAGGAATCGTGGATGTCCCCATTTAAAGAATACCTATTGCATGGAATCTTACCTAAAAAAGGGAACGAAAATCGACAAGTCCTTCGTAACGCCTCACAGTATGTTATGCGGGATGGAATTATGTATCGAAAGGGATTCTCCTTTCCTTAACTCTTGTGTATCACCCATGACGAGATAAAGCGGGTCTTGAAAGAAGTCCATGAAGGAGAGTGTGGCGACCACATTGGTGGCAAATATTAGCTGAAAAATACTTCGGTATGGGTACTACTTGCCGAACGTGAATCAGGATGCGAGCAGATCTTATGAGACGATGTGACAAATGCCAAATATATGTAAAAGTCCCAAGAGCGCCGCCGATAGAGATTATGAAAATGGTTAGTCCATGGCCATTTGCGGTATAGGGAATCGATATTGTCGGCTCGTTGTCGGTTTCCAAAGGTAGTCCGAGATATGAAATTGTCGCGGTTGACTACTTTACCAAATGGACCAAAGTAGAGCCTTTAGCTACAATCATAACCAAGAAGCTCATTAACTTTGTTTTTCGAAACATTGTATGCCGTTTTGGTCTTCCACAACTATCATAACTGATAACGAGACACGATTTGATAGTGCTGAGTTCAAGGAGTTTTTTTGGAGGTATCATATTGAGAAAAAGGTTTGCAGTAGTCGCTCACCCTTAGGCGAATGGATAGGTTGAAGCTGTAAACAAGATTATAAAGTCCATCTTGAAAAAGAATTTGGAAAAGGCTAAAGGCAAGTGGCTGGACGAACTTCCTACGGCGCTCTGGGCCTATAGGACCACTCATAAGTCTCTGATTGGCCATACTCCATTCGCCCTGGCTTACGGAGCTGAAGCAGTCATTTCCATGGAACTCAAAGTCCCTTCCCATCGGGTGACTTGCAACGATCTCAAAAAAACCAAAATCTCTTATTGGAGTCATTGGACTTTCTTAACGAGAAGTGTGAGGAGGCCGATTTGAGAGCGGCTGCACATCGAAATTGAGTTGCCCGGTACTATAATATGAAAGTCTGACCAAGAACCTTTGATGTTGGTGACCTTGTCCTGAAGCGAATCTTTTCGGTCCTATCACACATGAACCCGACATGGGAAGGGCCATATGTCATCAAACAAAGGCTTGGAGAAGGAACTTTTAAGCTAGCGACTGTTGATGGTGTAACGCTTCCCAGAGCATGGAATAGCAAACATTTACGTTGCTATTTCACCTAGATTGTTTCTTTCACATTCCAATAGTATTTTCTTTTAGTATTTGCTTTGGTGTTTGATTTTGTTTTTGATATGTAATAAGACAAGTTATTCTGTCCCTATTTTTTATGATAAATAAAAGCTTGAAGCTTCTTTCCCGTAGACTACTGTTGTTTCATATTATGATAATTATGTGTTGGAATTGATTAATGCCGACATTTGTGGTGTATAAACACACATATCGAACTAAAAATCGATCAGTACCGACCCCCGATGAAAATGAATAAGGGGATTTCCTTGGTGAATTTTGTCGGCTGATAATTTCCATGAGTGAATTGAAAGGGAAATGTTTGCATTGAAAAAATCTCTAAGCCCCCGGAGTACGCGTTAGAGTACTTTGAGTCCCCGAAGCGCGGATTCGAGTCTAAATGACTTAAAAAAAATCTCTAAGTCCCCAGAGTACGGATTAGAGTACTATGAGTCCCCGTAGCGTGGACTAGAGTCTAAACGACTTAAAAAAATCTCCATGTCTCCAGAGTGTGGATTAGAGTACTTTGAGTCCCTGGAGCGCGGAATAGAATATAAAGGACTTGAAAAAATCTCTAAGTCCCCAAGTGCATATTAGAGTACTCTGAGTCCCCGGAGCGTGAAAAAGAGTATAAACGACTTGAAAAAATCTCTAAGTCCCCGGAGTGCGAATTAGAGTATTCTAAGTCCTCGAAGCATGGACTAGAGTCCAAACGACTTGAAAAAATCTCTAAGTCCCTGGAGTGCGGATTAGAGTACTCTGAGTCCCCAAAGAGTGGACTAGAGTCTAAACAACTTGAAAAATCTCAAAGTCCCCGGAGTGTGGATTAGAGTACCCTGAGTCCCAGGAGCGTGGACTAGAGTATATACGACTTGAAAGAATCTCGAAGTCCTCGAAGTGCGGATTAGAGTACTCCGAGTTCCTGGTGCACGAATTAGAGTCTAAACGACTTGATAAAATCTTTAAGTCCACGAAGTGCGGATTAGAGCACTCCGAGTCCTCGACACGTGGACTAGAGTATAAATGACTCAACAAAAGTCTCTAAGTCCCCGGTTGCAGAATAAATTACAAACAATGTATTTTTTCCTTCTAAGTATCCAAATAGGAGGATAGTCAAGAAAGCTTATCCCATGAACTCTGGTCTGAGATCAACGAAAATGCTCACACTATTAGCGGCAGAATACGACCGTTGGTTACGAATCCGGCTTAGCATGGTTTATGATTTAAGTTGGAGCCTGCAGAGGATTTTAGAGAAAGATAATGAATTACTGATGAAACTTGGAAAAACTATCACAAACTCTTGGAACGGGAAACGTTATGCTACTATTGAAATAATAAGTCACACTATGAATAACTAAGGAACAAAATTTTATTTACAATCCCAGGACTTCTTTACAAACCATTCGAAAGGCCGGGATCCACGCCTGCACATAGCTGCTAAAAAAAAGAGGGAAAAACAACAACGCAAGTCTAACTTATTTGGACTAAGAAAAATAATTCAGGACATCAACTATTTCTTTGACTTCCTCTCCATCTTCGGCTTTTCGAGGGTTGAATCGACCGAGCGTCTTTTTCGAGACCCTTTGCCGCCTTGAGTAGAAGTACTCGAGGAAGGAGGAGGAACCGCAGTAAGAGTGGACCCATCAAGAGGGATGAATTGTAAAGGCCTACGAAGAGGATCATCAACCTCCACCCCATCAGGCTCACCTTTAACTTCGAGCTTTAATTTCTCCTCTATTTCAATCTGCTCCTTCGAACTAAACTTAGTAGTGTGCTCATAGGCACCCAGAACTATAACATCATCTTGCTCCTCCGTAAGTGATGGGTCTTCATGTTTGTCTTCATCAAGCGCCCTAATCACCTAAGCATCGGGCCCTGGAATATCTACGACAGCCAGAGCCTCGACATCTTTTCCTTCCTGCTCCGTGGCGACATCGCTCCTAGGAGTTGACTCGGGACCAGGATGACATATAAAATTACATAAAAAGAAAATGTTAGATTAAGGCTATTTTTCATCAAGAAAAGCAACTTTTTAGATTAAAAAGATCTCAATGTGATACCAGCGTCCGGTGACTCTCGGTAGTCATTGGAGTACTCCCTTCGATGATGGGAGATAGAGTGTGTATGCCAAGTCTAGGCTTGTTCTGGTTATAACCGACGTGTTCTCGATAGGTTGAGAAGATGAAATCCCAACCAGTTGAATGGGAGAAGAACTCTGGGGCTTAGTACCAGATGACCCACAGATATCTTCATTTTCATTAGGTAGTCTGGAAGCCCTGCCAAATTGAAGCTTTGCAGTGGCCAAGTCAGATGGCTCATTTCCTTGGAGCACTTCCCGCACAAGTGCCCCTTCGTCAAGTTTTACCATTCCTAGCTCCACTTTCTTGATCTTGATGATGGTATTCCAAGCCTCGACAAGCGACTCAAGATTACCTTCACCCAAGAAAGTTAAGTCATAGTGGAGGAGGGCCTTTGCATTATACTCGACAACGAGGGGATCAAATAAGCACTTGATTTCCTTCCCACCAGACTCAGTCGCTGCCTCACTTCAGGAGTCAGCTTCCGCAAGCACTGCTTTCGTGCCCTCTTCGCAAGCGGCTTCTTTCAACACTTCAATTTGGGAGAGTTGCTCATCAAGCCTCGTTTTTAGGTTTCTCGTTTCGACGATCTCCTCACAATACCTTTGTGACTCCTCTTGAGCCTTGACTTTCTCCTCCCTTTCCTTAGACAATAGTTTTTCTAACTCCTCCATGCGGTGAGCTAAAATGTCTTTCTCCTTTTGCGTTGGAGTGCATCATTTGGTTCTTTCTTATGAGAAGCCTCTAGGCGATTAACTGCCTCCGCCGTCTCCTTTGCATTCTTTTTCGCCTCGTCAAGTTGAGCTTTGAAAGCGATCAACTCACTATCTTGATGCCTTATAACGTCTTTATCGTGGATGGCCTCGATCTTAATGCGATCATTCTCATGTTGACGTTCAATAGAGAACTCGAAGACTTTTTTTGACTAAATGTATGAACGCTTCATGTTGTACATCACATCATTCACACATGCTAGTTTCTCTCTTTGGCAGTTCCAGGGGTTGCGTGTATAGTTGGGAGGAATTTGAGCCCGCCGAAAGAAATCTTTGGAAAGGTAGCCTTAAGCTCCGCTAGTTTCCCCGCCGTAGTCTAATTGCGGGCATGATCTGGGGGAATTTGTTTAGATGTCTTCGACATTTGTTTATGGTGCTCATGAGACTTCCTAGTGCTTGATGATCTAGAATGTTGGCTGTGGGTCATATCAGATTGAGAGTCTCGATGTATGGGATTTTCTCCACCACATGCAGGGGGATTAGTTGGGTCGCTTTGATGCGAAGCATGTGCTTGGGATTTCCTTTCAGTTGATGAAGATGATTCTTGAAAATAATTTTTTCCCGTCCTTCATCTCTGTCTCAGCATCTTCCAGACTTGAAATCTGACTCGAGCCATGAAGGCAATCGAAAGCGTATGAATAAGACATTGCACCTATAAAAGAACCAAACGTGAACATATTAGTAGTTTCTATGCCAAGAGTTAAGTGCAAGTGAATGGTGAGGTGCTAGTGCTAGTGCTTGTGTGTGTCCTGGTGTATCCCCCCGATGGACCAGTAACATTTTCTTTACTCATAGGATTTCCTTCTCCTTGGTTGGAAGGTTGTCTGCCTTCATCACTTCTTGCAGGAGAGTTAGGCCCTTCAACGCCATGGGTGTAAAGTCATAATTCAATAAACCGCCCAGAATAGAGATGTCAGAAAATCCCTTCAACGTGCTCTTCATTTATTGAGAAGACGAACCCTTTTCTACAGGAGTTATGACAAATTTTGGGGTCTCCCTAGTTTTCTTTTTCTTAATCCTATAAGCCAGACTTTTCACCTTTTTCGGGGGAGGTAGTGATTGGCATGTGTACGGCGCATTTACTACCGGTGCTTGTCCAAGGCCTGCATATTCGTTTTTTGGCCCTGCGTCTTTATATCCTTTATCTCCCCTTCTTTGGCGCCTTCTTGGATTCCCTCAGTAGCGGACTCCATGGGATCATTTAGTTCTCCCCTTTTCTCGACGATAATCTCTGGATCGCTCTACTCCCTAGGAGACCAATTCTGCAGCCGTCTTCTAATATCTCGAATAGTGAGAACACTTTGTCAATGATGATGAGTTTGATCTTTCAATCCTCCATCGGAGTAGCACAGATAGCTGCAATGGCCCTGGAATATCTAACGCCTTCTGCCCAAGAGCAAGCACCTGAAAAAGTTGAAAGAATTTTTTCGATTAAGAAAGAAGATGTGATTTGAGTTCTTGAATTAAGGGAAAAGGCAAGGATAGTACTTATGTCCTTCTAACCACTTTCTCGTGAAGCCGGAAGGACATCGCATGTAGCACCATTCTTACTTGAGCAAGGAGAGTTTATTCCATGCACCCATTAAAACTTGACATTTGGGCATATGTCCGAGGAAGACGTATGAAGGAATGTCGGTTCGTCTTTTGAAATTATAAATGTACCGGATGTCCTTGGGAGTTCGCGGACGAAACAAGAAATTCATGAAGAGGAGGAAATTGCCATGGGTAAAAGCTTAGCTATTGGGGTGAAGTTGAGTTAGAGAAATTCCCATATACTTTAGCACTTCACGAATAAAAGAATTGAAAGGTGGCACACATCTGGCCCAAACCATGAAATATTGCATGGTGTCTATCCAACTAGGGGCAAGTGAGGCCTATCTTGCCTTGACGGAACCAAAACATCTTCAAAAAGGATCCCGTGGATAGAACACAATAGATGAAGAGTAGGTTCGTCGATTTTTGAAGCCTGTGAGTCAGTCGGATTATTCAAGACAATCTCATCTTCCACAACATGGGGAGCTAGGCCTATAACTTCTATAGAAAGAATCGGGATATTGGAAAAAAGGTCTGCCTGTGGATCAGATGTCTCTACTTCTTTTCTTTTCTGGTTTGGTGCAAGTTGCCAGACAAAGTAGTGGAGCTTGATTTCATATCCGATCTAGAAGACATTGCAGGTGAATGCTTTTTATAACTCGATATCTGTGTCAGCTCTACTCAAAAGATAATCAATATTAGATATAATAACCTGTTCCCCCATGCAGTGTATGAACTAGTGTAATGGAATGTGAACAGTTTAAAACCGAAAAAGAGAAAGTAAAACATCGAAACGTAAAGGTTTTTTCCAAAGAGACCGTCATCGTTGACCATCTCGGACAATATAAAAGATGATAAGTGACAAAAGCTTTAGGATTGGTTGTTTATGTTCAGGATTATAAAGTCCGTTGTTCAAACATGTCAGGCTGGTTTTATACTTAACTCAAGTCGAGTGGATTGGAAATTTGTTCGTTCAAGTTTAAGTCCATTGATACATATATGCTAGTTGTGTTATTGTAAGTCACTTTATGCTTGGACAAGGCAGTATGCAGTCATATGTTCGAATAACATGAGTTAGGATAGTTTTAACTAGTCAACATCCACCGCAACAATTTATGCTGATCCCATGTCCTAAACCCATAGCCGATCCCTTCCTCTCTGACCTTTAAACCGATCCCTCCTTTCTTAGTATAATATTGATCCCTCTCCTTTTTACCTCTATGCCGATCCATCCTAATAACCTAGCTTACACCGACCCTTATGCCTAAAGAAGAATATAGACCTCTTATTTAAAACAACATGCATCGATCCCTTTCTTTTATTCTAACTTACACCGATCCTTAATCCTACCGACCCCATCTCCTATGTTTCCTTCACCGAATCCTCACCCAGCCACCTCATCCGAACCTTCTTTTTCCTACTCGTTCTCCTTTCCCTTCCTCCTATTCCCTCATCTTCTCCACTTCTCATGAAACCCATCTACTTGCACCTAAACTTAAACGGCATAAAAATTCACCGAAACTCAAAGATTACAACCCACCAACACAAGTAAAAGGAGGATTCGTACCTATATGCTTGACTCGGGTCGAGTTAGAGGGCGAGCATTTGGGTGTTAAGGTCCCAAATTAACAGGAAGCAACTATGGGGGGAAAAGCTCAAGTTTATGCTCGGTTTTAAGATTGTAGATTGAAAGAACTAAGTTTATCAGAAGGGGTATTGTATGGTGACAGTGGTTCAGTAGAAGGGAGGCCCGAGGGTATCAAGGAAGAAGATAAAAAATTAGAATAATGGAAGTAAAATAGAAAAGGAAAGAGAATATGTGTTTTTATATGAGAGAGGTGGAAGGAATACGAACCTGTCTCTTCAGAGAGACTCGGTCACAATATTAGAGGGGGTCGGCCATTGTGTATGCTGACCCCACCCTATATAGATCCATCGAGGGGATCGGCATGCCAAATGCCAACCCCTCTTTAAAAAAAGAAAGAGGAAAAAGAAAAAAGTTAAAATAATATTAAAGGATGCTATGTAATAATGGCATATATTGAGTGATGAAAGAAGGGAGGAAAAACGTTAATGAGATAAGAAGAGCAAAAGGCAACGACGAATGTTTGGAGAATCCAAATGACAACAGATACCATAAGGGCTAAGGTACCTCAGAAATATATGTATGAGCATACACAAGAGGAGTTAATCAATTCGACCTTTAAAAAAGGTTAAACCAGAGAGAAGCCTAGAAACTCTGTATGACCAAATTTATGAATTTAATGAGATGAGGCATCAGACCTGCTTCAACAAAAGCTAATGAGAGAACAATAATCAACCAATGACTTGGATAGGCCTGTTTCCATAAACTTGGTCTTTCTCTGATTCAAAGCACATCATGTTATTCACAAGTCATACTTTGGGGGCAAGTGTAAACTAGTACCATGGCCCGGCTACATAAGGTTGATCGTGGAGTCCAAATTCGACTATTGCTGGGAAGGATGATCACGATGCAACATCCGCACGACCATATTGGATGATTAGGCAAATTCAATGATATCTAGAGAGGTCGGTATAGTGGTGTTTGGATCGGCATAGCACATGAAATAGTTCGGGTCGGCATAGTGCGTAACATTGTTCAGGTCGGCAAAGGATATAGTAGAGCTTGGGTCGGAAAAATATATGAGACATTGCTCGGGTCGGTATAACGTATGACGTTCCTTGGGTCGCATAACATATGGTGTTTCTCGGGTCGACATAACATATGCTATTACTCGGTTCAGCATAGCACGTGGGGATAGGGTCGGCATAAGATGAAGAGATAATGGTTCGGCTTAAGTAAATGGATCGACATGATATGTGAGATAGATCAGATCGGCATAGGATACAAAGATTGTGGGGTCGACGCACAAAGGTCGGATCGACATGATGATATAGGTCAGTATGGTGAGTTGGGTTAAGCATTCTTTATGGAAGGCCCAAGTGGTCAGGGTGGTCCAGGCTTTGAGATGTTAGTCAGGTTGAAGGCTACCTTCGCTTATAAATACAAGGGCGGGGAGCCATTTTTAGGACCTCTCTTTTTGGCTGACAAGTGAAATTCTACCAATTTTGTAGTCGATTTACTTTTTTTCTAACTTGTTTTTGATCCCTTTCTTGTGGATTGTAATTGTAATCAATCGGTTGACAAAGCAATAAAGAAAGTATTCAAAGTGGACATAAGCAATCAATGCCTAACCACTATAAAACTTGTTGTTTTTGTTTTCTCTTGCATTTTTCTTGATATTCAGTGTTATTCCTCTATTTTCATTTAATTTCCTAATTTATTTCACTACTTAAACCTATTCTCAAACGTTTGTGACCAATTTGGTTACAAACATATACTTGTAAATAATTTTGTAAATTATGTAAATTGTGTAAATATCACTTAATTTGTGGTCCTTTCTCATAATGTTTTTTCTGAATCTGCTTTCTAATAACTTGGACTATGGATTTATATTTGTTGGCCCATTCTGTCTTCCTTGCTGATCTCATTTCCTTGAAAAGTTCAAAGCAAACAATATTCTTTATTGTTAACTTGAAATATATATAGAGGTTTATCTACATTATTAGCGGAGGTTAACAGATCATTATGTAAACATATTATAATAAATTAGAAGTAATTCTATAATTGAATATAGTTGAATGTCTTGAAATCCAACTTTGGTAATGATGAGAGAGAGCAAGGAATTCAACTTCAACTATATTGATAAAATACCATAAATCCAATGATAAAGATCCAGAAATTCAATTATGGATTCAATTATAGATGTTTAAAAATTCATCTTCTGGAGATAGCTAATAGAAAGTTAATAATAATCATGTAATAAAATTCTAGAAATCATTATCTAAAAGTTTGTAGTAGAAGTTCAGCGACCCATATTTGGGCATTAATAAATTATATCTCAAGCTTAATTGAAGATTAGGAATTCATAGAAATCTCAATATCATTTGCTCTAGAACCCAGATTTGGGCATTAACGAATGAAATTTAAAAGTAAAAAGATACGAAGCCAGATTCTGGTATTAGTGGATGGTAAAGAGAAATCCATAATAATAATCTCTATAATAGACCATTAAAGCCTAGATTCGGGCATTAATGAGTAAGTCCAGCAATTAATAGTAATAGCCCTGAAACCCAGATTCAAGTATAATGAGGACCATAGAATATTAGTGAAGACCTGAAACCCTGATTTGGGTATTAATAAGTGAAGTGCTAAAAAAATGAAAGACCCATAACCCAGATTCGGGTATTAATAAGTGAAGTTCATAAATTCTTCTTTGATAATTAGCCGGAGGCTATAGATTCTTATTCAAGCCTTCTATTCTGTATTGCTCCTTGGGTTTTGAATTTTTAAACATGTGCTACCTTTAGGCCTTCTATCTTGTCGCTGTTTGATTTGCCACTTTTTGGGCTCGAACATCTTAGTCCATTGTTTAATATGCCACTTCTCAGGCTTGGACGTCTTAGTTCGTTCTTTGATATGCTGCTTCTCGGCTTTGACGTCTTAGTTCATTGTTGTCTGGTGCGCTTGGTTGGCTTATCCACAAACAGAACCCAAGGATTTACCCAACCTCCCTCCAGGATGCGCCTTGAACTGGCCATAGCGTGGTGCGATCAAGGGCTTGTTTATGCTTTAACCTGGCCATAGCATGGCATGGATAAAGGCTTACTCTAACCTCCCTCTAGGAGGCACCTTGACCTGTCCATAGCATGGCACGACCAAGGGCTTGTTGATGCTTTAACCTAGCCATAACATGGCGTGGATAAAAGATTACTCTGACCCTATGTAGTTAAAGCGCTCGGCAGATTCAATGCGGCGGAGGTGAAAAAAGTCATAGCGGAGATACATCGAGGATATAGCGAGATACAACGACTGACTCTATAATAGAATATAAAACTCATACCTAATTTTTTTAAAAATATATAAATTGTAATTAAATGAAAATTTAATATCCAATTGAATTATAATTAATACATAAATAATTTTATACAAAAACATTTGCGAATATGCTGTAAATAAACGTAAAATTGTTATATAACATAATTGAATTTAGTAGAATATTAGAGTATTTCATTTCTAAAAAAAATACTTAAAATTCAAAATTTCATAATTTTTATAATGTATAATTGTCATTTTTAAATTCACTTCTTTTAAATAAAGATATAGTGGAAATAACAGAATATAGTGGGAATAAAGGGATATAGCATGGCTTAAAGTGGAAAGGCTATATTTGGGATTATATGGAAAAATCATAGCGCTAGAAATCCTCTACGAGATGTAGCAGGGTTATAGCGGGGTGTTAACTGCATAGCTCTGACCTCCCTCCAGGAGGTGCCTTGACCTGGTCATAGCGTGGCACGGCCAAGGGCTTGTCGATGCTTTAACCTGGCTATAGTGGTGCAGTTAAAGGCATACTCTAACCTCCCTCCAGGAGGCGTTTTGACCTGGCCAACTCAGCGTGGATAAAGGCTTTGACTGTTTAAGTTAATGTCCAGGTGCAAGGAGAATTCTACTCCCGACCACGTAGATTTTCTTAGTAAAGTGGTTCTTTATTGAATCCAATTAGGATCTCTTTACAAATTCATTGATTTTGCCTTGTCTAAAGAAACCGATCACCATTCCTTCCAATGCCCTAGATTGATTTGTCTCATGTTTATTCATCATTTAGTGACAATAGGGTCGTCCCCGATTCCTTTCATATTTTGGTTTTTTCTTCTGTGATAGCCAATACTATAGCTCTTCCTTGGTTAGTAAATAAGCATCTTCGATCGATGTTGTTAAATTGCATCCTTAGGGAGTCTTGACTTGAAGTTTGTCTTTTAAGGATGGTTCCTAGGTCTTTTATTACTTGGTTATGAAGCTTCACCCTCAACGATCAGTTTTCTTTTCAAAATCCTTTGAAGTTCGTATGTAGGCAATGTCCCACTTGTTGCTTGATGCCACTTATGTGCAAAGGCATTGTAATCAACCATCATTCCCTCATTAAAGATTGCGCCTTTGGTGTAATGTTGAATTGCTTTCCTCATTTGACCAAACAAGTTGTCACTTTCATTCTTTGTTCCTCCTAAGGAAAAGATTGGTGTGGGGCAAATGTGAAACGAGTTTAAACTCCATTTATCTGGATCATAAGATTCAACATTCATTTCTTGATGATCCTTAAAGCTTCCAATCTCAACATTTGTTCTTCATGAAGTTTATAATCATTAACTGTCATATGGGAGAATCCAACAGGGTGTGGCTCCGAGGATCCATTTTCGGACGTTTTGATTTTGCTAAACATGATGATGTAAAGTTTAAAGTAGGTAAGCCTAGAATAGGATTGGGTTAGAGATAAATGGAGTTGAAAATTCAACAAGATTAGAGCTTCAAGCCCTCCTTCGAGCGACAAAAAGGTCAACAAGAAAAATTGTCAACAACTCTAAATAGTGTTTAGTGTATCGATGCCTTCTTTGAAACCTCTTTTTGAATAGGTAGGGAAAGTTAGATCCTTATTATTCATTTAAAATCACCTTTCAAATAGGTCATTGCAGTTAAAACTTCTTCTTGTTTAACCTTTCGACACGGTTAAAGCATCTGATTCTATTATTGCACCTTTTCAGTTGGTTAAGTCAAAACTCCTTATTTGATCTTCTCACTCATTCAAAACACCTCTGTCTCTTTTTATTATACCTTTCGAATAAGTTAAGTGGGATTTGTATCCTTTAGAAACCCCCTTTCGAAATAGTTGAGGTGACTGAAGGGTTGGACCTAGAGATTTAAGGATGTGATTAAAAGTGAAGGTTGCGCCCTCTTCAAAAGTTAGCCTTCCAATAACTTGAGGTTAGGAGCTTAGGCTCTAAGGATATTGGCTGACTAAGGGTTTCAACTAACTCTAGAGGTAACCTTTTGATCAAGTCGACATACGTAGATCACAAACTGAATCCAATAGTAATGTCAAATTAATTTCATATCCAAAAATTCCATAATCTTACTTTGATTAAGCTAAAGTAATACAAGGTTATCAAATCCCCAATCTAAATTTAGAATTAGGGTTTACAAATTCAAGAACGTACAAGAATAAAGTGATCAAATTTGGATCCCTCAAACTAGATCCTAAGGTCTTATTTATAGGTGTGGGTTGGCACCTTTCGAGTCAGTTCATTCGACTTGGTCGAAAGGCGGCCTTGGAGACCTTTCGTTGATATTTACATTTAGCCTCCTTTTGCATTGCTTTTGAATGGATCTGAGCACTTTTGACTTCATTGAAGGTGGTTGGTGCGCTTCTCTACTTTATGTTGCTATGTAAGTAAGAAAAGATACAAGCATTCAACTCTATCGATAGGTAGATCTTTGAAGCTTCAAAGGAGTCGAGACGTTGAAGGTCTCAAAGCGGAAGGAAGCTTTCGATGGCACACTTGTCGATCGATGCGTAAGCCTATCCTATAATGTAGGAGATTGCAACATTGAACACTAGCAAGATTTTCCTTTTTAATGGTGAATGGTCTCGACCAGTTCGAAACGCTCATTTATGCTTTCGAAGGGGCTGCTTTGGCAAAACATCCTTATACGGAATGTGAATGAGGTCGAAATCTTTAGTTTCGAAAGGTGTGATGCACATGCAAGTGGCTATAATTTTTTGCCTTCAAAAGGTGTCCTTCAACTTATTCGAAGCGTCTTCATGCATGTGCAAAGCATCTGTTTTGAAAGGAAGCAATTGAAACGAAATGGTACTTTTGACCCTTTCGACCCCTTTAAAAGCTTATAGCATATCTAACTTTAGCTATAGCATCCCTACGACTCCTTCGAAAGGCTTTGTTGATGATATCACCTTTTGTAAATCCTTCTCTTCTATTCATCTTAGTGTTGATAATGTTGAAGTGAGAATTAGAGGTGACATCTTTTAACTACCATATATATTTAAACATATCTTTCGACTTCTTGGAAGACAAGAGATAAAATTTATTGATATGTCAGTTAACTAGATTTTTAACTCATCAGAATCCGATAAGAGTTAGAATATTTAGATTATGCTAGAATAACTCGAGACTCAACCAAAACAATCAAGCGAACAAGTCAATAGGACTCAAGGAAAATCAACCAATAAAATTCTAAGTATATGGATCACTAGCGATGCATTACCCATGGATCACTAATGATCCATAGGAAGCATCATGAGTTTTCCAAACCTCTTACATAATGATTCATTACTGTTTTTAGGAACGATTGCCGAATTTTATAGCATCTCAAACAATCTAGCTCTAGAAGTGGAGACTCATCTTATTCAAGCTGTTTGACCAAAAGTAGCTAATTCAAAATGAACTTAGAGAAATCATATAGTGTCAGATCGACTAGAAATTTTCGAAGAACACTTAGAAGACCTAAGAGAAGGGTCAAAGAAAAAATTGGATCATTTGGAGATTGTTTGGTGAACTATTAGAGACCTAACTAGATGGATCGCTAACGGTCCATGTAGATTAGGCCCCACCACATGAAATCTTTATGGTAGATCCCACACACCATAGAGAGAGTACTTACTAAATTTCATTTGGTTTCATTAAGTTTTGAGTGAGTTATGGACGATTCTTCTTAACCAAATGACCCATGAAGACGGATAATCAACCTAACTTCAAACGACTTGATATCTGGACAAGGCACTTAAATAGAAGATATGAAGATGACAAATCTAAGATCACTCAAAATTATATTAAGTGGTTGATAGCTAGTGATCCATCCCCTATGGGTAGCTAGCGATCCATCAAAATAGGTCGGATTGCCCTCAAACTTTCCAAGCCCCTTCGTAGTACTAAAGGCTTATGGTAGGAAAATATGCTAAGCTGATGGATAGTTAGCGATCCATGGAAAAGATTCGGATTAATTTGAGATTTTTGGTGATGAATTGGCATAATAACTGAACTCTTTTGCACTTGGAATTCTGGCCTAATACTCGTTGAATTCCCCTATAAATACTCACCTACCTGCAACTAGAGATGGATCATTTTTCGAGGAGAGAACTGCCATTACATTATTGGAATTTCTTCACTTCTTCAACTTTCCTCTCCTTCGCAATAGTCATCAAGGGGGTTGATGTGATTCTCTAGTCAACCCTTGCAGTTGTGACTTATTCTAACTTATTGTAACTTAGATCTATGGACTAACTAGTTGATATCCAGAGAAATTCAACTTGTACAATCATGATAAAGATTGATTAAAGTGGACATAGGCCAGAGTCAACTGAACCACTATAAAAATTTTGTGTCCCTTTTCTTACTTCTTCTTTTTATTTGTTTTTTATTCAAAATTTGTATTGCTAATTATCTAAACTAGTACTTTCACTCTCGATCCAGGATGTTGATCCGTTTTTTGGGTTAACATTTTGGTGCTTTCATTGAGAACCTTGAATGAGGTTTGAAGAATTGAAGTTTGAATCTAAGATTTAGAGAAGATGAGTAGGCCTAATGCAAGATCTGGAGTTGTTGCAAGTCAACTCGAGACTAAGGGCAGCCAGGAGGTATCCTGAAATTCTCATCAACCCAACTATGTGATTATAGAGGAGATGGAAAGGATGATGAAAGAGATGCAGAATGGAATCTTAGCTAGACAACATGAGATGACGGATGGCTTCTTCTAGAGGATGGAGCCACAAGGGATGGATAGATCTACTTGGAATAAGAATCAAACTCCAGGGAACAATGCAGGAGTTTCCAAAGTTGGATTGGAATAAGGTGGAGCCTTGCCCCTATACCCACAACAAAAAAAAAACTTGGGGGCAATGCTGGATTAACCCAAGAATCAATCCCAATACCAGAGTGACTGTTAAAACACCAGGAACTGGTGGTATGTGAGCTAATCCAAATACTAAGATGCAACCCACAGATGAATATGTACCAGAACTTCCTCGAAGGAACGCATGCACGAATGAATCTAGAGTTATAAATCGAAGCGCAGCCATGCAACCGGAAGAGTGCACTCGGGATTCCCCCACTGGAAAAGGGGGAAAGTATTGCTTTAGGATGGAGACCTTTATTGGAAGATGAGAACCGAATTGCTGAATTGGGACGATGGTTCATTATAGAAGGACCCCCAGATCAAAGTTTGGAAGATGTGAATAGGAATCCATTTACTGCTAATATTCGAAATGCGAGAAATCCTCTAGATTTAAAGCTTCTGACACTGGAAATGTACAATGAGAAGATAGATTCGACGATCCATATAATGAGATACATCTAACATATGGAGGTGTTGTGTGCTTTTAAGAAGGTAATAGGGTGGTAATTTCCATTATACTTAACGGATTTGACTGTTATGTGGTTTAGACAATTGAAAAATGGGTCCATAAGTACATGGACTGACTTAATGAGTAAGTTCTTAAGACAGCTCAGAGTTCATGTCTCACAACCGAGGATTGTACTTACGCTCTCAAATGTAAAACAAAGGCCTGGAGAGTCTTTAAGAAGTTATTTAACAAGATTCAATGCGGCGACAACTGAGATCGATAAGCCGGATCCATCATATATCCTAATAGCAACAGTATCTAGGTTCGCGAGTAAGACTGATTTCAAAGCTGCATTGAAAAGGGATCCACCAATGGTCTTGTCAAATTCTGTTATGAAACTAAGAGATATGTGCGTAAGAAGATGCTGAAGCCGAGGATAAAGATGTGGATGGTTCAGGCATTTGGAATTTTGAAGCAGGGTGAGGATCGAGCATACGAATCGAGCATACGAACATTTAAAGCGTACTCTGAGTCGAGCTGAAAGTTGAGTCGAGAAATATATCCGCTATCATCCATAACCATACACTTGGTCGTGCATTTAGAAAATCAATATGCTTTTGGGAACTGTTCGAGTTGGCAATCAAACGGTGCTTGTCTCGGTCCGGCCTGATGTTTAGTCGCAGGGCGTGTCGGGGTCGGAACGCAACTTACACAAAGCACGCCCAATAATGGCCTGCTTTAAGTCGAGAGTACGGAAACTTGAAGCATGCTTCAGGTCACTCTGCTACTTACTCGAAGCATGCCCTTGGATGCAGTTGCTTCGAGTTGGAGTGGGATAACTTGGAGCACGCTTTGGGTCACTCGACAACTTTCCCAAAGTAAGCCCAAGGAATTCCATGCTTCGAATCGAGCATGTGAAAACTTCTAGCGTGCTTTGGATCATGTGGCTTCACACTTAAAGCTTTCCCTGGATAATATTGCTCCGCGAAAATAATACATTCCATGGAGGATAGGGATCGTCCGGTGCTGGAAATGGAAAAGTCAAAGGGAAAAGGAAAATTGATGACGACTTCAGGGAGCTCGAACGACAAAGGAAGGAGCCAAGATTCTCTACATATGCTGACCTAACTAAAACCCTAGAGAGGGTATACTTGGATACTGGCGAGTAGAACCTCTACCGGAGGCCACCTAGAAAGGAGCCCATAGATTGAGAGAAAAGATCTGGAAAGATTTGCATCTTCCTTGAGCTGAATGGGCATGAAACGAATGAATGCCGACACCTTCATGATCTGATGGAAGAACTGGTTCGGAACGACCAGTTGCCACAATACATGAGGAACAAAACTGCTATAGAATTGCAAGAGCAACCACCATCCACGACAAATGCATTAAGAAACGCCCTGGCATTTGAGACAAGACAAAATATCTCATGATCGAGGTGGAATGGAGTCGGATCTGGCTCGCATGCTTTGCTTTTTCGTTTCTTTTTCCACACTTTATTTCTGGTATTTAGACAATAACAACCTCAGACTGCTTACACGTGTACGAGATCCTAAATGGTCCCTAGGCACGTCCTGAGTCGAATGCCTGAGATGATTATTTAGGACAATAATAACCTCGGACCGCTTAGACATGTACGATACCCAGATTGGTCTCTAGGCATGCTCTGAGTCAGATCTCCGAGGTGAACAATCATGATTTCTACTTGTTTTGATTCCTTCTTGTTTGATATTTTCTTGTTTGTTTTGATTTGAATATTTGAATATGAAAAATCCACATTGATTGTGGTGATTGATATTGATCGCCCAAAGTCCTACCATAGGACCAAAGTGCAGGGTGCAAATTCCCTTAACAAAGAGCGAGTGGATGGACTTGTATGATATTGATCGCCTTAGAGTATCGACCGGAAAGATGTGGCAAGAGGGTAAAAAGTAAGTCTCCTCGATGGAGAGTGAACGGATGGGCTTACGTAATCCTCCTTAAGTTAACAAACACACGATCAAGAGAGATCGTCCCCTTAACTTAAAACATTAAATGATCTAGAGAGATCGTGCATTAAACTTAAACATTAAACGATCAGGAGAGATCGATCCTTAAAGCAAGTTTGATTTAATTAAAGGATTTGAATGCCTTTTAAATAGAATAAAACTGATAAATCCTAGACGAACATAGGATGGTTTCGATATATGATGTGATTATATGATGTGATTTTGATATATAATGTGATTTATATATATGATGTGGCAATTCTGAATGAGAAGCAAAAATTGATAGTGATATAAATCCCAAATGAACATGGGACAATTGGAAAGATGGAGATATGTAATGTAATTGGAGATATGTAATGAAATTGGAAAGATGTGATTTAATTAGAGATATGTGATTTAATTACTTTGAAATAAATTGGAATGGTGATGTATAAATTAAACTTAGGTAGAATCTTGAGTCTTAGGGTATAACAGGTTTGGAATGAATTGTGATTGGCAGGAGAATATGAAGGAACTGGATAATTCACTAAGGCTAAAGCAATTGGAAAATTCAATTATCAAAGACTGGAGACATGAATTTGTTCTTAAGCAAAGCACACCTTTCATTAAAAAGGTGTACTTTGGAGGGAAAATGTTAAGTAGGTTTTTAACCCATCAGAATTTAGTAGGAGTTATAATATTCAGACTATGCTAGAATAACTCAAGCCTTAACTGAAACAACCAAGCGAACAAGTTAATAGGACCCAAGGAAAATCGCCAATAAAATACTAAGTGAATGGATCGCCAATGATCCATCACCCATGGATACTAGTGATCCATAAGGAAGCATCGTGAGTTTCCCAAACCTCTAGCATCATGATTCATTACCATTTCTAAGCACGCTTGCCAAGTTTCATGGCATCCCAAACAATCTAGCTCGAGAAGTGAAGACTCATCTAATTCAAGCTGTTTGTGTAACGACCCGAAATTTTCTAACCCGAAAATTCCAGATAGTTATGAAAAAGAAGAAAGAGATAGAAGAAGAAGAACAGAAACACCAAACATCTCACATTCGCAGCGGATAAAATACAATAATAAATAATCACAATTTATAAAGGAATACTATTACGTCGATTACATTTCATATACATTAGAGTTTCACATATATACAGTCATAAATATATACAATTAGCAAGTCTCCGATTAATAATAATATAAATACAGCGGAATACTCTATACGCTATTGCCATCCAGCCCGCCTCCTGAGCTCCAGAACGTACCTACCTGAAAAATCTGTAATACTCGCTCTGACCCAAGCATTTCACCAAAGTAACACCCGGGTCAGGCTGGAAACCAACGTGAGTAAACCATACTAACAAGGAATACCAAAGCAAACAACATATATAAACTCGGGGAACTTATATCAATTTAACCGCAATTTGCTATAAACAACATTTATTTCACATATCACTTTCTAAGTACCAAACTTAGATAAATAAATCCAATTCACTTAAATCATTTCCTTACAGTAGATTTCACATATCAATCAATAAATATTCGAAGTGGTTTCGGGTATTTTTCCTAATACCCGAACCGGTCTCTTCGAGTCTTAAGTCATCCTAACCCAAGTTATCCAAATGAAATTCTCAACATTTCATATCAGAGGTATCAACTCATTCAAGCATCCAATACTATTTAGTCATCCATAAGCAATGCTTAATCCCATATAAATTAATTCAATTGAGTCTAATTGAATTTCTAACCACATTCTCTTAGATTTCTTTCTTCAATATTAATTAACTTCAATCCAATTAATTCGTCATCCCTTCATTTTTCATCTTAATTAATCACCCTGGATTAATTACTTCAATCGCGTTTAAGTAATTATCTTTATCTAATTTCATGATATTAATTATTCTTGACCAAATCAATGAGTAAATTTTTAATTACTTCACAAATTAATGAATTAAAATCAATTACACTAATTCTTAATTACTCATATTAATTAATTTCTCAGGCGTCACTTATGATTAATTCATCTTAATTAATCAATCTTTAATTACATCGTTGATTACACAGATTAATAATTCTCGATTATGTTTTGATTTATTCTAAACTAAATTTATTACTTTAATTCAACCCCAGTATTAATCATTCTCGATTAACCTCAATTTGTAGTTCATTATTCTCTTATTTACTTCCTTAATAGATTAATTACTTCTTAATTAATTATCTTAATTAATCCCTTGATTAATTTCACAAAGTAATTATATTTTATTAATTACATTAAGTGACTGCCCTTCATACCATCCATTGATTATTTCAAATTAATCAAACTTAAGTAATTAATTTAGTCCATACTTAATTAAATCAAACCCTTAATTACTAAATTAATTAACCTAAATCTTAAATTAATTTAATTAATTAATTATCCATTCTATTTACCCTTCTAAATTGTTGAATCACAAATCATTAAACCCTTATTAATAATGAAAACATATTCTTATTTATAACTTAAGTTTAAAACAATTTAAAACCCCGATACTTCGAGTAAATCAACAATTTACTCGAGAACCAATCAAACCCAAAGTCAACAGATCATTTATTCACAATTCACATCAATTCAATTCAATCATTCTACCAATTATTAAATTCAACTATTTAAATTTAAATAATACCCGACGAGTGAGATTTACTCACCTTTGTTTTGCTGTTTGCAAATCCGATCCAATCTTGGCTTGGCTTCATGGTTTCGACCTTGTATACACATTTTATAATTTATTAATAATTTGAACTTATCGAACAATTTCTTCTCTTTGATAATTTACTTAGCTAATTACTTATTTAAATTACCTTTCTTTTTATAAAATATCCTTTAGTAACTAAATAAATAAATGAGTTTTATTAACAAAATTAAATCACCATTAAATAAATAACTCAACTAATAATTCAGTTAAACTAATTTTCTTTTACAATTCTTTAGTAACTAATAAATAAGAAATTAAATATATTAACCATCTTAGTATTTATTTTTAAATTGAAACACTATATTTCTCGGATTAAAACAGAAATAAGTTATACTTTACTGCTAATGTGGTATTTAATAAAAATTGAAACTAATACCTGCAGCTCAACAAACATCCCAGAACCCCGCGACATGCTCCACGCGAATACACCCAAATCGCCGTCAGTCACACCATCTCCTCGACACATACGAAGCCACCCTTTCCCACAAATGCGTCGCGGCCAAGTCGCGTGCCCTAAATCGCGACATCCTATCCACGGTATCAAGCGTGACGACCTCTCGAGCAACAATCCCTAACCCATCGCGACTTCCCCAAAATTTTCAGCGAGCCCTAGCTCGCGCGCGACCCAAGTTGCGACGCTCGGCTGCCGACATCGACACACAGGGAAAAACCCCTCGGCCGCAACGTCTCTCTCGCGGCCACGTCCTCCCCCACGAGTCCGAGCTTGAATGAATAAGCGTCGCCATCAATTTCCCCCATTTTTTTTAATCGGCTTCGGCCTCGTTTTATTTTATTTTTCGCTGATGAAAGAAAGAGAGGACGGGGATAAATTAGAGGTCGGGAAAGCTTCCTGATTACGCTAGTTTTATAAATATCTCTGACATGTTGACTATAAATTTATTATATTATAAAACTTCAAAACGTCTCGTTGCATAACACGAAATCCCGAACCCCGCATAAGACATGCCGACAGATGATTATAAGGTTTTACCTGCGTTCTGAACACAATGGAACGTGTTTCGGAAGCTAATTCGATCTTATGCGTAAGTTATGGCAGTAAACGATCAATTTTAAATTGAATCGATTAAAATATTTGTAAACGTTTTGAGCTGCCAGGGTCAAACGACAACTCCGATTGCTACGAAAATTTAAATCCGATAATAACTAACTATTACGGATCCAATGGAACTGGTTTCGTCGAATTCCGAGACTGTGCCTCGGAAGGCTATTTTTAAATTCTAATTTAAACGATATATTATTAAAATTGAACAAATGACCTTTAAATTAAATTTCAACACTTTCACTACCTTCAGTGCTATCAATATAAATTTTATAAGCCTTCAAAATTATTTTAAACAGGCTTAAAACTCCAGATTTAGCATTTTACCCAATTTCAACTTATAGGATTCAGTAGTTAAACTATATGATTCAATAATTTGATTAATAAGTAATTATTGATATTTCAAAATTCAAATTAAAATTAACTTTTTAAATATTTAAAATCAATTAACAAATTCCAATTTAAGTTGTTAAAAATTCCGGGTCGTCACAGTTTGACCAAAAGTATCTAACTTAAAATGGACCTAGAGAACTCACACGGAGTCGTGTTGACTTCAAATTTTGGTAGAACACTTAAAAGACATAAAAGAAGGCTCAAAGAGAAAATGGGATTATTTTGTTTTTTTTGATGGATCGCTAGCGACCTAACTAGATGGATCACTAACGATTCATGTAGAGTAGGCTCAACCACCTGAAATTTTTATGGTAGGTCCCACACATCCTAGAGAGAGTACCTGTATAGTTTCTTCTGGTTTCGTTAAGTTTTGAGTAAGTTATGGATGATTCTTTTGGACCAGATGACCCATGAAGAAGAATGATCAAATTAACTCCAAACGAATTGATATTTGGACAAGGCACTAAAGTAAAGGATAGCAAGAGATTAAGATCACTCAAACATATGTTAGGTAGATGGATAGCTAGCAATCCATCTCCAATGGATAGCTAGCGATTCATCAAAGTAGGTCGGATTGCCTTCAAGCTTTCCAAGCTCCTTCGTAGCACTTAGTAAAGGCTTCCAGTAGAATAATATGCTAATGTAACGACCCCAGATTTTTATGAATTTAAATTGATAATTTAAATGAATTTTTGAATAAAAAATTGTAAAATTGATTTTTAATGATGCGAGTTTCCCCGATTCAAATATAAAATATATTAAGTCAAATTGAATTGAAAATTTGCATATATTTGTATATATGTGAATATATATGTATATATTGGATTTGAAATAAAATCTCGAATAAATGGTTTTAGAAATGAATAGAAATAAATATAACAACTTTAAAATATGAAAACAAATGCACTATAAATATGTTCAAAACTGAAATATAAGTATGTAAACAAATTAGTTAAGAAACAAACATCATTAGAACTACTATTATAATATGTACATGAAGTAAAATAAAATAGAAATCTATCAAACATAAATAAAGTAAAATTTGTGATAAATATTTAAACTAAAAATAGGGAGTAGAACATTTGCTAAATTCTAACAACATAATAAAATAGAAATTTATTTGTATTACAAAACAAGAAGATTTAAAGAAAATAAAATACATAAATATACTCAGCTGAAAATAAGAAGTAAGTAAATACATTAACTAATAACCTAACAACAAATTAAATATAGAACTACATCCAAATAAATAAGTAAAGTAATAAACAAAAGCATGTATACTTACAAACTGATAAAACAAGACAAAGTAATATAAGTGTGTAAACTATAAAATGGATACAAAGTAACATATCAGCTAAAGATATAACAACATATAAGAAAAGAGAGAGCAGAATCAATAAGTATAAACAGATAAAGCTGCAGCCACCATAGTAAAGCAAACAAAAGAAAAAAAAATATTGCTAAACAAAACAAAGTATATGTTTTTACATAAGTAATAAAGCAAAGCACAAAGCAAAGTTGTATAAATATGTAGGCTGTAAAGAAAATCAAATATGAACAAAACAAAGAAAATGATTTGCAGCCACCAAACTGCATAATCAACAAGTTAAAAAGCAATATATGTTAAATTATAAAGCAAGTACAAATATAAGCATGGAATGAAACAAGTAAACAATTAATATCTTAGGCTAGTACATAGACAATTAATGTTTGCATCTCTAGCATACAAAGGAAGATATTCAGCCGAGACTTGTAAATCAAACAAATAGAAAGATCCTTAATACATAAATAAACAAATGCAAAAAAAAAAAAAGAAACAAAACCACATAAAGCTCCAGCCACCAAAGCAATGTATAAAGTAAAGGAAATAATGAACAAAAATATAAACAAAGTATACAAGGGAAATCTAAGTACATATAAAATATAAAGTAAGATCTGTACATACATAAAATAAAAAGTATAAGCTAGTAAACAAATGGAAGAAATAAAATATAGCCTGCATAAAGTGTAAGTGATTAATGCAACATACCTCATGCATTTAATGCAAGATTATCTTCAGCCATGCCTATTTTGTACAAACATGTCACCTATAGCCATGTATTAATATCAACCTGCAAATCTTTTCTTCTATATGTTTGTATCCTCCAGTTCATTTTCAACTATCAAAAATATAAACAAGCATTTTTATTTTTACAAACTCAAACATCATTTAATCAATAAACAAAAAAAAAAAAGTAAGAAGATCTTCAGTAAGCATTTTCTCAAAGCCTGGTTCAAAGACAAGTTCTGTTCTTGTTTGTTCTTTCTGAAAAATCAAGTGAGTAAACTCCCTTACTTCTGCTTATATTCTTGATATTGTGATTGATCTTTGAAGTGTTCTATGAGTTGTGATGGCATGTTGATTTTATATATGGGGATGATGATGTCTGTATGTACATATACCTGGGAACAGGCAAAGGAACATGCTTTTATTCTTTTATTACAGGGGTTTAAACCCTGTTTAGAAAAATTGGATTTTCTTCCTCCCTGTAGCTTATTAGGCCTTGAAAATTTAGACAAAGTTTGTGAGTAACTTTTTAAAGTTTAAAATAAAATTTGGTTGCTGTTTGTATAGTTGAATAATAAAAATGTGTATTGCATGTATATAAAAGTGAATGTCTGATGTAAACATGTATTTGTGTGTATGCTGTTACAACTACTCTGTTCTGTTTTGTTTCCCAAGCTCAAAGTTCTAATTAAATCCATTTTTCACTTAATTTAGTTTTGTTAGGATGAAATTTACAAATCAAATTTGTTTGATTTAACATGGATTATGTTTAAAATTTTTAAGTAAGTCGAAAATGAAGCAATTGTCTCTGGAAGTATAAAAACAACTGTATAAGTTAAATAACATCAAAACTCAAACTTTTGAATTTACAAATTCAGTATTATCAACTGAATACATAAACAAAAATATGATTTTTAACACAAAAATCAGGATTTTTAGTTTGGGATTCAAGGTGCAGTTTAAGTTTGATCGAATTAAGTGTTTTGAGTCGCCTCTGGCAATCAAGTTGATCGGAGTGGCTGCGATTCTTCCTGAAGGTGTATGGGCGATCGAAGATGGTAGGAAAAATAAGCGGGGGTGGCCTTGACGTCGGAGGTGGTGGCGGTAGCGAATTCTTTTTTTTTTTACCTAATTTACTGAAGCTCAAATTGTCGATCGGCATGACCACGTGTGTGCATCGAGCTGCACGTGACTTCGGGAAAGGCAGTGGGGGTTGCTGAAGGAAATGTAGTAGGGGTGGCAGCGACTCCGGTGGCCAGAGTTGCCGTGGAGGGAAATTTTTTCCGAGGAAGTTCGTTTCCAGGTCGATCGAGTTTCACTCGATTTTGGGATGGCTACTGATTGAGTGGTTCTTCGACTTGAGATGGATGTTTGGGTCAGTCGCGACTTGCTGGACGTCTCATCGACCATCGGAGTGACGTGGGTGAAATGTGCACATGCACGCGACATAGTTCGTGCCTGTTATTTCTACAGGGTTGGGGAAGAAGGCTCGGCATCAGGGAAAACTCAAAGAGATTCACGAAAAACTCGAAGCAAGTGAGGTAATGTCTCGGGCGTTACTCGAAGCAGCTCTAGGGTGATAACATTTTTCAGTTTTAACTTTTAAATCTAAGTTAAAATTGATTTTTAAACTATTCTTTTCAAATGAATAATTATTGATAAGTTGAAATTGGTAATCAAAGGTTTTAAAATAATTTAAATTATTTAAGTTAAGAATATTTTAAACTTATATTTTCAGTAGTTATTTTAAATAAAATTCAACAAAGTAATTAAGGAGATGATTAAATATTTTACATTTTTAACTTAACTAAAGAGTAATTCAATTAATGTGTTGTTAATGTTGACTAAATAATTGATGAATTATAATTACTTAATAGTTACAGAATCATTGGTTCAGGAGTAATTAATTTTTAATTTAAGTTAATTAATATGGTAATTAAAGAATGATTTATTAAGATTTTATAAATAAGTAATTTAGATTTAATTTATAATTAGGAATGAATAATGATGAATTAATCCAAGATAATTTTCTTGAGAAAGTAATTAAGGAAATGTTATTAGTTAAGAAAGATAATTAACTAGAGATTATTAAGTAATTAAATTAATGTGATTAATATTGATAATTTATCTGATGTACTAATTAAGATAATCAATTGTAAATCGTTAATTACCTAATGAAAGTAATTAAGGGGTTAATTACTAATTGTAACTTAAATTGGATATTTTGATTTATTTATTGATAAAGATTAATCGGTAATTAATGATTTATTGGTATGAAATGATCGCTTAATGGTAAGAAATTAAAGATTTAATTTCCAAGAATGATTAAATTAAGGGGTTATTTAATTATGTAATTGGTTTAAGGGTTGATTAAATTAATATGATTAATCAAGGATAATTTAATTTATTAAAGTGATTGATGAATTTATTGATATCAAATGATTTGTAATTAATTTATCAAGATTGGGAAATTTATTCGTAAGTAATTAATTTACTTGGAAATAAATTGAATTGATTAGGATTAAACGATTAAATTAGTCCTACTTATAAATGACTATCAAATGCTTGGCCTTACTTATGAATGATTGTATTGAATGAGTTGCCTTGAATTGTTTTTCCTATCTGATTTGTGATATTTTGTTCTGTAGATTGAGCTGTGTATATTTATTTACATTTGTATACTACCTGTGAATAGACGATAAGCGTTATAGCTTATATTGCTTATCAACTATATTTCTATGTTTCAATCTGTGATGATTGAAATGATGTTGCACTATTGTGTTAAACCCCTGGACCACACCATACACACACAAATATGGATTTCACGAGGAAATCGTTTAAGTCACAGATGTTTGAAATAGTTTTAAATTTGAATTTTTAAATTCAAATGTTTTGGAAATAGAATCGGAATAAATGTGAAAAGCTTTTGGAATGTATTTCAAAATAAAAATTTATTTTTAAATTACTTGATTAAGTTTTGGAATTTAAATAATTTGATTTAAATTTAAATTCAATACTTGAAATTGAATTCTATGATTTGAAATTAGGGATTAAAGATGTTATATTGGTTATATAGGGATTAAACCACTTTTAAGCATTATTTTTGGGAATTTGAATTTAACCCAAGGATTTCAACTCGTATAAATGAATCAGATTTCCAAAATGAAAACTGTTGTTTTCAAATGATAAACACTTTTAGATAAGAACTGAAATTCCAGTTAATTAGGGGAATTTCAAGATTGAATAGAGAAATGATTTTCCTAAGTTATAAATGAATTCTTTTTTTTGAAAGCTATGAATTAAATCTGTTTATTTTTAACAGATTTAAATTGATGATTTGTTTAAATCAAATTGAAATGAAACTGTTTTGAAGGCTATAAGTTAAATCTTTGATTTAAAGATTTAACGAGTTAATCAAATTGAAATGAAAATTGATTTGGAAAATCTGTGAATGAATCTTTTGTTTAAAAGATTAAAATGTGAAAATTGTTTTAACCGTTAAAAGGTTGTGAAAATAAATCTCTTTGTTAAAAGATTTGAAATGGTAATTTATTAAAACCATTTGAAAGAAAATTTAGAATTATTAAGTTGTGACTTAATTAAAATCCCGTTATCCATTTGTTTTTGAAATATCGTGCTCACTATTCGGTTTAGCCGGGAAAGGACCTTTGGGTCGTATAACCCATTCCGAATATGTGATTCGACGTTATGGATAGCATTTGAAGACCGGTGATGAAGACCGGGTATTTGCGAAAGCGATAGGATGACCTATCGATTGTTTCTGCACCGAGTCGCACCGGTATAGAAACTCCCTAAGTGATGGGAAATCCGATCAGGATTGTGAATATCCGGATTTGCAAGGACTTCTTTGTAAGTGCCTTCGGTTCTGTTCGAACCCAGAACAGACTTGTATGGATAGTATGTCTGACATTACAAATTGAGATATAAAGCCGATTTCTTTCAAATATATTTCTGTTGGTGATGGAGAATTTATTCTTTTAGCTTAACACCCTTCTCTCAGACGTACGAGCTCAGAGGTTATGTAGTTGAATGTTATCAGCGATATATTCCCAATTTGGTAATGTGACATACTGAGTGTTGCTGTGAAATGATCATTGTGTTGATTATTTATGATAGGATCGTTTATTTGATCGTCTATCTTTGTGATCATCTCTATGATCATTTGTTGACCCAAAACATGGCTTTTGTATAAAGTATGTTTTTGTGGACGTGACTTCGTCGAGCCTCACATCTCGGGAATGGTCAAAACAGGAAAGAAGCAGCAAGGTTATGAGGGGTAGCGCCCTTTAGGATGTGTGCATTTCCTTCTGGAAAAGGGTGGTATCATGGTATGGAGCCCAGATATTTACTCATGTTGAAAACACTTTGTTATGATTGTGTGAATTGATTACGAGCGCTCGGTTGAAAGGTCCCAAAGGACCGGGTGATGGCATATTCGGTCAGTTGTTACTCAGTTAGGGGTAACCCGGCCTTGTGTTGGTAGAGATCCGGTTTGGTTCTCGGGGATGTCCATCCAGAGGCATTCTCATGTGGCAATGGGAAGTTCCTTGGCCTGATCATTCATTGGAAATCCAAAGAAACAATACGATCTTGTACGGTTTTAGTTGTAGGACCTATCATTCACTTACGGTGTCGCAACACTATTTGGATGGTAGCTATAGTAGGCATAAATGCGAAATGCCTATGCTGGCTAAGATTTATATCTTTACTTTTGAAATGATTTTCTCTACACTATGCACTAGTAATAATATCAAATGTTCTTTTAAATGCGTATCAAGCATCTTTGACTATCATAAGGAGAAATCTCCTCCGATTCTGCGTTTGCATGTGTGTGTGTGCGGGAGGCCTTATGGTAGTCTCATTTTTAAAAAGCATTGCGAATTGACTTTAAAATTCTTTTGTTGAATGTTTTAAAAGATAGACTGTTTTTGTTGCTCACACCAGTCCCACGACTGATCCGGAGTTTATTGTTTCTTTCCTAAACTCTGGGTGCTCATTATATTTCTACACGAGCAGTCTAGAGTTGGGTTTTTCAGATAGTCAGGTTTAGTAGATTATCTGGAGTTAATTCAGTCTTTGGCTCGCACCAGTCTTGCCTAGCTTGGTGCATTGTTATGGGGAGTTCGAGCTATTGCTGGATGGATTCTTGGAAATGGAGTTGCGGTTATTTTTGGAGTTCTTCCTTGAAGACTGTTTTAGAGTTATATTGTTCCGCTGCTAGATGTTATCTATTTTTCTTTTCCATTGCTGTTTTATTGTATCATATCTCTGATGTATATTGATATCTATTGGATCATCTGTGTATCAGATATTGTATCAAAGCTGTATATCAATGTATTATTCTTTTATTCGGCTGTGTTGTTTACTTAATGATTGTTATAAGCTCCGGCGAATCGGGTTTGAACGGTCGAATCTATGGCATTCGAATACGATTTGAAGTATGGATGTTGATTTTCGAGCGGGCAAAATCCGTCTCGTTACAGCTAAGTTGATAGATAGCTAACGATCCATCCTCTGTGGATAGCTAGCGATCCATAGAAAGGACTCAGATTGATTTGATGTTTTCGGTGATGACTTCGCATAACAATTGGGCTCTTTTGCACTGGGACTTCTGGCCCAATACTCACTGAATTCCTCGATACATATTCACCTATATGCAACTAAAGATGGATCTTTTTCCGGGGAGAGAGCTACCATTACTCTACTAGAATTCCTTCACTTCTTTAACTTTCCTCTCCCTCACAACAATATCAAGTGGGTTAATGTGATTTTCCAGTCAACCCATATACCTGTGACTTATTCTAACTCATTGTAATGTAGATCTAAGATCTAACTAGTTGATATCCAGAGAGATTCAACTAGTATAATATAATAAAGATTGATTAAAGTGGATGTAGGCCAGAGTCAGCCGAACCACTATAAAAATGCTATGTATCTTTTCTTATTTATGCTTTTTATTTATTATTTATCTGAAATTTATGCCGCTGACAATCTGGACTGGTGCTATCACACGCGATCTAGGTTTTGATCCATTTTTTGAGTTAACAATGTCAACCTAAAGTTTTTCTAGCATATGAAGAGGTTGGAGTAACCCATGAATTAAAATATACCCTCCTTGACATATTCTTGCTCTCTCATTTCATTTTCTTCTAATATAATATTTGTTTTAGCTTTTTTCATTGTGATTTTACCCTAGAATAACTACATACAAGCCTTGAGTGGAATTCGTGCAACAAATTATGAACTAAAGTAGTATTGTAATGAGCAATAAGTATTCTTCTCTTATTAAAAATTAATCCATCTATGAACTTGTATTCACTACTATGGCTATCACCTTGGTGAATTTCCTTTTCTAAGCTCAAAGTTAGGAGTGTGCATTTAGGGTAATTATGTGATTTGATTATATAGCTTAACTCTTATAGTGAATCTTTCTCGAAATAAAGTTACCTTTTGGTTTAATTTTCTATTTTACATTGTAATATTGGATATAAGTAATGCTTTTGTTTTTTTTGAAAGTTTGATTGGGCTAAGGCAGCCTAGCCCATTTATTAACCAAACGATAGTTACATGTAAGGATATGCCAGGAGACCAAAATAAAACAAAATACCATGCACAAAACCCTATAGGGCTACAAAAAATAGTCAGGAAAAATAGGTTGGGTTCCTCATTTCATTCAGTATCCTCTTATGCAAAACATAATAGAGCTCAACATGCGTTTTCCTTCTCATGTAAAATACTCTCTCATTTCGCTCAGCCAAAATTGCACTTATCAAATGCTTAAGCATTCTAAGGAGTAGTTTGGATTTAGGAAATGTTTTGAATACATTAAATATACACAAGTAAAAGTCTTCAAAAAAGTATTTAATTGATTGCAGATGTGCATATGTTCATAACCATGTTGAACCATGTCAATGAATACTTGTCATTAAATAATGCTAATCATGATATATGGAAACATGATACTGATGCATCTGTTGAGACTAGAGTGTATGTAACATTATCCACATGGTGGACTTTGAATTACTCATGATTATTCGAAAACCAAGGGGTTACATATGTGTGATAATTTTTGAATAATTAAGGGACGATTCACCAAAAGTACTCTATAAGTTAATTATAAAGTCAAATCGACTCATGTGATGATGTGCATCAATTATGATTCATTTGAGAATGCAGTGTATCTCACATTGCAGTGAGGATCATGTTAAGGGCATAACTAGGTATAAGTTATAACATTTGAAGTGAAATGATACTTAAAAGAGGATTCGTTTCATTTAAATAGAAGAGTATTATCGTAATCGATAGTCAACTTGGGGTCAAGGTCTTCGGTCAAAGTAAATGGTTAAATGATAAATATTACCATATTCAGCCATGGCTTCAATGTTGAATTTTGTAGCGAATACGAATATTACTACAGTTTTGACCATCAACCAAGCTCTAGATATTTGTGTGATACAGTGATGATGAAGATAACACATGCACAATACATCGTTGCTTGGGGTATGACTTAAATGATTAGAAATAAGATTTCACCTAGATAATCTGTAAGCAATTGATTCCGTGCCCACTACCATGCTTCAACAACCATACACGCTTTACTATTTAATATGTTTGAACATTATTGAGGGCTAAGTTCACACTAGGAGTCATATAATAATACATGTCAGAATATTCCAAATTTAACATAATCAAACTAATTTATAAACTTCATATTTTTTGAGAAAAATGAGTGATCCTCCATTAGTAGTAGAGTGCACTTATGTAGTTTATTCTACACTTAAAGAACGAGCTATCAACTTGCCTGACAGATAGCGATACACCTCCCATCCCCCCCATACACCCCTACCCCATACAAAATGAAACAAAAGATAAAATAAAATAAAAAAATCCCAATCCTATGCAACTAAGGTCCATAATATAAAAGTACAACGAAAAATTCAAAATGCTATAGATGCGCATATCCTCAAAGACGACTGGATCTATCTAATTCCGTAATTATACATATAGCTGCTAAGAAAATTATATCAAAAAATGTAAGATTAATACATATATATGTATATAAATATGTATAAATTATCTGTAACGTCCCGATATTTTCAACCACTCGCATCCACACATGTCAGACTTGAATTGCTCAAAATATCAGATTATTAATTTATATTTGGCAAAACTCAGCATATATAGTAAATAAAATAATCACAGAATCAGAGACACAAAGTAATATGACAACAAGTAGCGGAAACAAAGGAATAGTAGTTCATGAAGCTACTATATATATATGTATATCAGAGTTAACAAGGTACAATAAAAGTCTTGAATATACAGAAGTCTCAATATAATAGTCAAATACAAAATCTGAATACATCACTGGAATCAACTAAATAATTGAAAGATAAATCGATAGTTGGATCTCCTAGCGAAGCTCCAAACTCCAAAGGTGAGTCTCGAATGCTGTGACACTCAGTCTAACCCAAGCGTAAAGCAAAACACAAAACACTCGAGTCAGGATTAACATAATCAAACTCAAGTGAAATATCAACTGAAATACAAGTAACTTAAAGGATGTTTGGGATAACCATCCTTTAAGGATCCGTGGAACTATCTACTATGTAGTAATATATGCTATTATAAAAATGTCTATAGTAAAGTAAAAGTATTAAAATAGCGCTAAGGCGTTACTCATATCCCCCTTAACACATTTTATACATTCCAATAGTCTATACGGTACTGTAAAATCCACGAAATCGGTAGGCTATCAGGGAGCACCCCATAGGTAAGGTATAAAACAAACTTGTAGTGGTCTCGATATGGTAGGTGACACGGCACAACTAGGCAATGCAAGGGTAGATATACCAATTACACTTCCAGGCTATTGGTAATGCATAGCCGCAGCTACCGCCCAACTAGATCCACACTCCCAAAAATCCGAGGGTGCACCCAATCAATCACAAAGTAATAGAATGGTAAACATGGAGTGTGTCCGATCGGAGGAGCTACCTCACTTGGCCCGTCGATTGCTCCTCTTTTAGCCACCTTATGCTAACTCACGGGAGTTAGGTCCACGTATATACCGCATATAGGATTGTCGCCACCATCCTACTTCATGCTGAAATCTTCACCGCGTACGCGATTGTTAAGGTGGTTTTCGGTATTGGCAGAGAGTATGACAATATCCAATCCCAGTCTCTTTAACAACCAAACGTTATTATAACACCGTGGTAATTTCAAAATAATTTATACTTCAAAAACAAAATATCATATTCATTTCAAAACCATATCAATACGATACCATTTTTCACTTCAAATATACTCATTTCCAAAATCATAGCACTTTCAAAGTTATAACACTTTCGAAATTAAAAAGCTTAGAAATTATAACACTTTGGAAATCATAACACTTGATAACATAATACTTTGAAATTCATAACTTTGAAATCATAACTTCAACACTTAAACAGTTTAGATATTAATAATAGTATATATAATAAAATAGGTTATAAAATAAAATAATTTATATAAAAATAGTTATAAGTTAAAATAGATTATATTAAAATAATTAGTATATTAAAATAGTTTATATTAAAAATAGTTTATATATTAATAATAGTATATATAATAAAATAGTTTATAAAATAAAATAGTTTATATAAAAATAGTTATAAGTTAAAATAGTTTACATTAAAATAATTTGCATATTAAAATAGTTTATATTAAAAATAGTTTATGTTAAAAATGATTTATATTAAAATAGTTTATATTAAAATAGTTTATAAAGTAAAATATATATAAATAGTTTAAATATAATTTAAAAATACTTTATATAATAAAATAGCTTCTTCAAATTTCACAAATCGATTCAAATCAACTCGAATTCCAAAATTCAAATTTTATGCAAATCTCAATTCATAAATTTCAAATCAATTTAGTTTCTCAATAACTATTTCAAATTCAAATTTGAACCACAAAATAAACCATTTCATTTCAATATATTTCAAAGCTTTAAATATTCCACATTTTCCAAACTAAGTTTGATAATTTCATATATATCTTAATTTAATATTTAGTTTTGAAATATTCACTTAATGAATCTGATATCATTTGAGGTTTGTGAATAAGTGATTGTCTGATAATGAGCAAGGAATATCCGTCTTTCTGCTAAACAGAATCTATTGAACTCATAATTCATTAGATACTTTTTCTGAATGTCAACTAAGTATCGTAAGTAAACTGATCCCAGTTGTTCAATCATTTGATAACCCGAGTCATTCTTTGAAATAAAACCTCACATTTCAAATAAGTAAATATTTCCTTCAATTTATTTAAACTTGAAATATTCATTTAATCACCTTAAACCAAAATCAAGTGATAAAATCACATCCTTTAAAAATCTCAATTTCAATAAATTTCAAATCAATTTAGTTAAATAAAATTCTTAATTAAATACAATTTCAAATAAATTTAAATTTATCTTCCCAACCATAACTTGTAAAAATCATAATAAAATCTATTTTAAAACAAAATTCTAAATAGATACTTAAACATATTATATATTAATTAAATCAAACTTTATTAATATTAAATCTTAATTTATATATTTTTAAAATAGTAAAATTATAAGTAAAATCTTAATATTTATAATTTCAAAACTAACTTATAACCTTTAAAATTTTCAAACATATAAATTTAAAAATCTAAATTTTAAACATTTATAAAATAATACACACACATATGTATAATATCTAAAAATTAATATTTATTAAAACCAAAATATTCATTTCAAAACCTTGAAAATCATTTCAATACACACACATACCCCCCAACGGTGTCGGTATATAATTTTCTATCTAATGGTCAAGTAATACGAATATTTATCATTTCAATCCGTAATTTAAACATATACGGGTATATATCTTTTCAACCCGCAATCCCAAATTTAATTCAATGAAAATCGTTTGGGTTTATCATTTCAACCCATAACGATTTTCTCCTATTCTATAGATCGTTCGGGTATGTATCATTTCAACCTATAGGGAATTCTAAACTAAAAGGAAACTTATAGAGTGAGAACAGATATGATAATAATATAACAGACATATATCATCAATAAAAAAAAGATAACAGTGTGAGATGTCACAGGTGAACGAATACAGATAATAACATGTATATAGCAATGTAAATAACTAACCGCAGTATAGTTCAATTGTCGTTTCAACTGAAATCAAATTTATTAAATATAAGAACGTTAATCGTGAGTGATTGCTCACCTTTCGTGGCTAGAGGGGTTTGACAATGAAATTAGCTACAACTCCAAGCACGAATTTCAAAGCGAACCAAGATGGGCACGGATTCAACGATCAAAGCAAGGCTAGAATCGACGAGAACAACCAATCAGCTTGATAGAAATAGAAAATATATTATGATATTACTTTCTTTTCAAAACAATGTTTAAATCAAAACACGTATTTTAAAGTAATAAATATATACTTAAAAATCAAAATAAATATTTATTATAGAAAAATCTATAGGCCTTTTAGACTCAAAGCATCAATATATATAATATATAATAAGACCCATATTGGCAGACATATTTCCATTATAGTATACATACCATAAACTTTTATATGCACAGAAAATGCCAGTATGCTAATCAACTTATACCTATAAGCAATTATATATATCAAGCTATGAACAATTTATAACTCACGTATACAATACTTCATTTCAAATCTAGTATACAGCAACACACACACACACACACAAACACACACACACACACACATATATATAGACGTACACACACACACATGAACAAAATAGCTAGATCATCATAAAAAAATCAAGATATAAATGAGCATCATTACAGGCTGCGCATATAAAAAAAATATAACTATATACATAACTATATATGAATTAAATCATATTTTAATTTTTAAAACACATAAAAACATATTTCTAAAACCTTGTTCTTAAAACATATACTTTCTTTCCAAAATTAAATGTGTATATACATACATTATATTTGAAACATCAATATCTAAAACTTAATATACATAACCAAATTGAAAATTCATGGATATACATAAACTGTAAATAAAATAAATTAAAGAAAATCAAACAGTTTAACCATATGCAGACTAACTTTTCAAAAAAGTAATAGGAGTATAAAACATAACAAGTATACTAGCTGTTGCTAAAAATCTAATTAAAATATGAGTATAAACTTGTATATGCAACCAACAGCCTAGCTTTATATTTATTAAAGGAAATGTATATATGTTCATAACGTACATATTATATTTTAGATCAATACTTATATAACGAACAGAATATACATAACTTACTTAATCTAATATACATGTGTGTATGCACACACACTAACATAAATATATCACAAGCAAACATATAACTGCGAAAATCAAAACACATATCTAACTTTATACATACCAACCAAGGTATTAAAGTCCTTCCGGCACGCCGGAGTTTCGGCCATCTCGGCCCGGTTCTGGCGTGGGCCGGACCGAAATAAGGGAAGAAAACCAATTCCGTGGTTTTCATCTTCGACAAAAAAAAAATAGAGAAAAACGAATACCAACAAAATCAAAAAGAATGAATGTGAAGCAAACAAACAAAATCAAAGCTTCATTCTAATCAATCACAGTTTTGTCTGCCATTTACAAATTCAATCCAAAAATTCACGTGAACAAGAATCGATTTACGCTCTATAAAACCAGAGATGTTCATACGATATATAGACAGTAACTAACCTCCTCTTCGCGTCGCGTCTGACGATCGTTGATCGAGTGGCAGCGTAGAAACGAACGCAACAGATCAAGCACCAGTTTGCGGCAGAAATCAACCTTGCTCGAGCACCGACGATCCTTGCTCGAGATTCGACGATCCTTGCACCTCCTCATTAGCCTCGGCTCTAACGATCTTGATCGAGCTTGGCAGCGGCGACCGGGTTTTTTCCCCTTTCTTCTGTTTGATTTTCGTTTTGGTAGGGCAGAAACGTATTAGTTAATGGGCCGATTAGTATTACAATTTACCGTGTGTAAATAAACAAACGTGGTGAGTTTATAAGAAAGCAAGATTACAATTAATTTATAACTAGTTCAACTCTTCTTAAACAAAAAGACAAATGCAGCTTGCATGTAATCATTCGGGTATATGACAACAATAATAGCAGTCTCACCTAACTTATTCGTTTTCACCTTTAAACATGTATCATCCTTCTACATGTAAATTGTAATCTTTCTGGTGCTGCAGTTGCGATTGCAAGTCTCAAATATGTACACTTCTCAACCCAATGGTAAACAACTCGGGCAATGTACTGTCAACTGAAAGAATACTTAGAAAATAGGTCAAACAAAATTTGCATATTCACATATGACACCAATACTAGCAGTTTTGCTAAAGCTAAAAACAATTTTGAAAATATATTGTGATAAAAATTATTATGTAAAAAAAAAATTTGTTACTTTAATTTTATAATGAACAACCATGAATGGAAGTTGTATAATGTAAATAATATATTGTTTAGTTTGCATTAAAATATATTAGCGTTAAGTAATTAAATATTAAATTATTTTGTTTCTTATTTAGGTGGCGGATTATGGCAAATCGTGATATCGTTTGGAATTATTGTATGGCAGTTATTGGTGAAAAAAGGAAAAACAAATGTAATTATTGTCATAAAATAATTTCTAGTGGTGGTATAACACGTATGAAAGAACATTTAACAGGACGAACAAGCAACGTAGCAGTACAGTATGTCCGACCGTTCCCAGAGAAGTCAGGAAACTTATACGAGAACATCTGAATAAAAAGAGAAGTGAGCGAAATCAAGGGAAGCTCGAAAAACAACGTGTGCAAGAAGAGCTAATGAGCATGCCCGAACAACAAAATGAAGATACCGACAGTGATGGAGGTGAAGAAGACATAGAGCTACGATGCGCCTTGCAAGAAAGTAAAGAAAGTTATATGAACTCAGGTGTAGGATCTAGTGGAACAGGTAAACGATCTAGCGGACAAAAGCGCAATGACCATTCTAAATCAATCAGAATAGATGACGATTTAGCAACACAGGCAGCTGGAAGGATTGATCCTTATGTACAAAAACGAGGAGATAGAACTCAACCTTCTATTAGAACTGCAATAAAAGGCTAAAGATGCCAAAAAACACATAGGTCGTGCAATATCAATTTTTTTTTACTTTAATCATATCCCACACAATGCTGCTAATAGTCCTTACTATGAAACTATGGTAGTGGCCATTCAAGAAGCTGGTCCTGGAGTTAAAGGACCCACAACACATGAATTATCAAAAATATATTTAGATTTAGAGTGCACCGAAATCAAACAACACATCAACACTTATTCCAACTTTTGGGATGAGTATGGTTGTACGTTGATGTGCGACGGTTGGAGCACACAAAATAGAAGAAAAATCATAAATTTTCTTGTGTATTCTACCCAAGGAACTGTCTTTCTTAAATCTGTAGATGCTATCGACAAATTTCAAAGTGCTGAGTATATTTGTGGTCTAATGGACAATGTTGTTAATTTTATTGGAGAAGATAGAATTGTGCAAATAGTAACTGACAATGGAGCAAATTACAAAGCTGCTGGCCAACTACTGATGGAAAAAAGAAGGAAACTATATTGGACACCATGCGCAGCACATTGTATCGATTTGATTCTTGAAGACATCTCAAAAGAAACTGAGGTGAAATCGATAATTTTAAATTGTCAATCAATAACAGGATTCATATATAATCATGGTTGGTTGCTTACCATAATGAGAAAAGAAACCAATAATAAAGAACTGATTCGGCCAGTAGTAACCATGTTTGCTACTCACTTTATTGCATTGGAATCCATGTACAGACATAAAGAGAATCTAAGAAGAACGACTTCTTCGAGGGAGTGGAGCACAAAGATTCCTAAACTCGGTCCTAAAGATTAAAAAACTGCAATTCTTATCTATAATTTGATCCACAGTGATAAATTTTGGGCCAACGTTGCTGCTATTATTCTCGTATTTGGTCCACTTGTAAAAGTTTTAAGAATGGTGGACAATGATGATAAAGCAGAGATGAGATATCTATATGAAGCAATGGATCGAGCGAAGGAATCAATTAAGAAAAATATCGGTATAAGACAGTGTCAAAAGTGGTGGAATATAATCGATAAAAGATGGGAAAGACAATTGCATCGACCTATTCATGCAGCAGGTAATTTTTTTAATAATTGCACAATTATAAAAGTACATATCATGTCAATATTTGCTTGAACTATCAAATTGTTTTAGGTTATTTTCTCAATCCTCATATACAATACGGAGATAATGCAACAAATGATGATGAGGTTTTAAATGGATGGACAAATGTTCTTGAAAAAATGGTACCTGATATTGCTATGCAAATTGAAATTTCAAAAGAGGTAAAAACCAAATTATTAAACTACTCATGATTTTTGCTATTATGTTTAGCGCAAAGAATAACTTGGTTTATTATGAATGATTCGTAGGTTGAAAAATATAGAATGAAACTTGATGTATTTGATTCTGCAAAAGCGAAACGTGCAGTTAAGTCGTGTCTTCCAACTATGTGGTGGTCAATAATTGGTAGGGAAGCTGCTCCAAATTTAACACGCATAGCTATGCGTATTCTTAGCCAAACAGTTTCTTCTTCAAATTGTGAAAGAAATTGGACAACATTGCAATGATTCTCACGAAGTTAAGAAACAAATAAAAATGGAGAACTAAGAAAAACTGTTATTTGTACATTACTATATGTGATTAAGAGTACGACATGCTAAACGCCAACAAATAACCGACCAATTTATTGATTTAGATTACATCTTTCACGAGGAGGATCCACTTGTAGAATGGACTAGAGTGTGAGAAATGCGGATTACGAATCTTAAGGCTAAGATTAACACTATAGGGGGGTGAATAGTGTTAATAAAGAATTACTAAATCTTTTTAATTTATGTTAATTTAGACACAAAAGTATACGATATACAGACACAGATATGATCACAGAAACAATCACAAATGCAGAAATAAAATAAAAGCAGTAAAGGAAAGAACACACCGGATTTTATACTGGTTCGGAGTTATCCTATATCCAATCCCGCAACACAAGTACGGATTTCCTTTCAACAGCAATCGTACAATTACCCTCCAGAATTTCGATCCTCTGGGTAGAGATACTTTCAAATGGCAGACAAAACCTAATTCCCAAATTCCAAAAAATAATTTCAATTTCAAAAAAAAAAACAAAAAAAAAACAAAAAAACAAAAAAAAAACAAAAATTTTTTGCGGATCTGCAACAGCTTCTGGTCGCGCTTTGGGTTTCAGAGGAGAAAACCCTAGAGCAACTTCGGGTCAGGAAGAAAATGACTAGGGTCGCTCCGGGTCGTTTTTGCGAAAACTCCTAGCAAGCACCGGGGATTTGAGGCGGCGCACCGAAGTCGAACCCGAAGTCGACCCAGGACCAGAATTTTTCATTTTTCAAATTTTCATAACTTTTGCATACGAGCTCGGATTCACGCGCGGTTTATTTTGCTGGGATCGTATCGGAATTTCTGACGTTTTGGCACTAGTTTGGATGAATTTGGAGACTGTCCAATTTTTGGGTTTAAATTGGATTTGAATTCAATTTAAATTCAAAAAGGTGAGTGTTTTAACCCACTCACAACTTCTAGAATTTCTTATGTTTGTTAATTTGATTTAAGATATGAGTAAAAATTTATTTATGACTGTTTGGCATGTTTTATTCGTCATCTCAGCTAAATCGCATTTATTTAACTTAACTGTTAATTAATTTTATTTATTGCATATAATTTGACAGTTAGAATTTATTTATCTGCATATTAACTGTCTGTCATGGTTACGTTTATTTTTATTTCATATTAACTGCCAGTTAAATTTACATTTATTTTTATATATAAACTGCTAGTTTAACAGTAGTTAAATTTATTATTGAATATAAACTGTTATTTAACACATGTTATTTATTACCTGTATAATTTATATGCTCTATATTGATGTTGTTTAAATTGGATGATGATTGTAATAAATGGTTGATGATTGATATTTGGATGAATGGATGCTGTATTTTATATTGTATAATCTGCAAGTTATCATGCATTTCTTTTCATTCGGGATTGCGGTTTGAAATGATATACAAGCGCATTTTTATTTTAAATTGCGGATTGAAATGATAAACATCTGTATCACTTGACCATAGGGTAGAAAATTTTATACAGGCACCGCGGTATATATATATATATATATATATATAAATATTTTGAAATGATTTTCCTATGATTTTGTAAAGTTATATATATATGGTTTATGGGATATTGATTTGGTTATTGATAAAGGTTATTATATATATATAGAAATTTCCGGTTTTTAAGCTTCGTATAAATTTGATTTGAAGTTTAAATAAAGTTTGATTTTAAGATCAAATAAGATTAAGCATTTATTTAAAATTTAATTTCTGGAGTTTCATTGATTTAAATGAGAATAAGGTTGGAAGATGAATATTAAGTTGAATTGGAATTAAATAAAAAGTTAGAATTTTTAAAGGATATGATTTTATAACTTGATGTTTGTATAGAGTGATCTAAATGAATATCAGTTTGATTTAAATGAATATATAATAAATGGAAAGATTTTCCAGTTATGTGAAGTTAAAGGTTTTTCTTAAATTATATTGAATTCATTAAGTAAATATTTCAAGCCTATATAATAAGTAATTGAATTTAATATATATGGGATTGTCAAATGAGTTTGTTTTGAAATGGTGAAATATTTAAAGCTTTGAAACATAAGAATTAAAATGGTATTTGGAAGTTGAAATCGATATTTGGAATTGATTTGTGAAATGTAAAGAAGCTATTTTGTTTTATAAAAGAAATTTAATATGTAACCATTTGAGAGATGGAAATTTGTTTCAAAGTTATGATTTTCATGGTAGTATAATTTGGAAATATTATATTCCAGAGTTTTGATTCTAAATATTTTACTTTGAAACCACTATGATTTTTGGAAAAATATATTGGAAAATAAAGATGATATCATATTGTTTTGGGTTTTAAAAAGAAATGATATCATATTTACATGGTTTTGAAATGGATATTATATTCTGGTTTTAAAAGTATAATTATTTTAAATGACCGTGGTGTTATAATAACGTTTGGTTGTTGAAGAGACCGGGATCGGAAGTTGTCATACTCTCTTCCAACTCCGAAAACCACTTTAACAACCGTGTACGCGGTGGAGATTCCAGAATGAAGTAGGTTGGTGGAGGCGTTTGCTGCAAGGTAAATAGGTGGACCCAACTCCCGTGAGTTGGCATAAGGTGGCTAAAACAAGAGCGATTCTCGGGCCAATGAGGTCATTCCTCTGATCGAACGCACTCCTTCGATACTATACTATGACTTTGGATGGATTCGGTGGCCAATATTGATTTCTTTGATTTGGGGGTGTTAGTTCGAGGTGGGCGGTAACTGCGGCTACGCGTTACCACCAGCCCGGATAGCAATTGGTATATCTACCCTGGCATTACCTAGTTGTGCCGTGTCACCTACCCTATCACGCCTTGTACGAGTTTGGATTTCTTTCGTAGCCCATGTGGTATCCTCTGGTGGCTTCCCGATCAGGAGGGACTATGATATTGGATGGACTACTAGAACTATTACGTGTTAAGGGCTATGTGGGTAACCCCTTAATGCTAAGAAAAAAGTAAGTTTATTTTACAATTAGACACTATTATAATAGCGCAATATACTACATAGTAAATAGTTTAACGGATCCTTAGGAGATGTAAATCCCGAGCATCTCTTGAGTTACTGCACTCATATTTATTTCTGTTAATTTAACTCACATAAGATCTTTTAGTTCTGACTCGAGTGTTTTTTTTTTCAAATTCGCTCGGGTCAGTCCGAGCGTTTCAGGATTTGAAGACTTTATTTCAGGAGGACGAAGACGAAGATTTGATTATTAATATTAATATGTTATATGGTTCCACTACACACTGTATTCCGCTGCATTGGTATTTATTGGTATGTGAACTCTGATATTTATTGTATAAAGAAGAATCAAATGTTTTGTAAACAGTTTTATGAACTGTATATTTATTATTATATTTTATCCTTCCGCTGTGAGATTCTGTTTAGTTTTTTTCTCTTCTCTATTTTTCTTATTTACCCATAACAATCCGCCCTTCCGTATGGTTTGAATCGACACGTGTGTCGATTTAAAGCGTGCGAAAAGGTGGGATGTTACATCTGGTATCAGAGCTTTGGTTTGGCGATAAACCTTAGCTTTGTGGGGTTTGACTCTTTACTAATAGGGTAGTAATACCCTATGGGAGTCGCTGAGTATATATATATGAGAGAGCGTATTTGTTAGTGTTATAAAAAGATTTTAATATTGTGTTAATCTGTTCCGTTTTGTATTTATAAATTCTGGTTGATGCATGGGATGCTATGACATCAATAGGGGTTTCTAAACACTTAATAGGACAGACCGACATAATATTTGTTTTATATAGGTGAATGAAATAATTTTGCCTATTATATTTTCTGTATATAAAATAAAAAATTTCAAATGATATCTATATTTGGCTGCAATAGATTGGTTGTTAGGTATTAAAGTGTATAAATAATAATAGAAATAAGATTGAAAAATAAAATAAATGAAGTCGGGATATTCAGAACTTAAATCCGGGGTTTTAAAATTTTCTCGAATAAATTGTGGAATATAATAATAATGTTTATAAGTACCTTCTGATATAAATATTTATTATAATTCGGGAAAATTGTTTTAAAAGAAGATTTTGGAGAAAATAAGTTAGTACTTTCCTCTCTGTCGCTGGAAAATAATTTCGGTGATGGTGGCTACATCATCGACTTTCATTTTCGAGTTTCGAAGGGAAAGGCCACTGTAGTAGTTTTACTGCAGATTCATTTTGGAAAATATATAAAATTTTGAATTGTTTTAAATATAATTAGAGATATATAAGTTGTAAGAATATATTTGTCTATTATTTTAAAATAATTTGAAATTTAACCCGGCATTAAATTCTTAGATTTCCATTAATTATTTGTTTCAATTATTGTAGTGAAATAAAAGGTAAGTAAGTAATAATTGAAACCTCTAATTTAGGTAAGAGATTTAAATGCTAAGTTATAAATGGAAATTAAAGAAAATTTGAAATTTGTAACATATGAAACAAAGAGTAATATTGTTGAACATTAAAATTTAATTAAAGGATGAGATAAAACTTGTATAAGTTCATTTGCATTTTCTTTAAAATATATAACTTACCAAATAATAAAAGTTGAAATGTTTAATAAGAGATTGTAATAGAATATTATACAAGTAGAAATTTGAAATAGTAGAATTATTCAATGAAATTGCTGTTAAATGAGAATTTAATGTTATAAACTTAAGTTAAAAATTGAAATTTTACTATAAGTGAATATGATTAAAAGTAAGTATGACAAATAGATGATTATAAACTTAAGTAATTAAGTAATTAAGTAATAAATCAATGAGGACATGCAATAATAAATGAATGAATAATTATAACGTAATAAAAGAAACGGGCATGACCTGAGTTAATGGATTGAATAATTGTAAGTAACAAGAAGAAAGAAAAAAGGGATAAATGAAGCAAACATTTAATGAGTAAATGTAAATTAAAACAATAAATCACTGTATAAATAAAAACATAACCCGTTATATTAACGAAAAAAAAATCACTGAAATGAATGAATGAAAGGAAATTAAACAACTAATGTATGAAATAAAATTAATAATAAGAAAAGTTGATTTGAATTGTGTTGTTTGATTTATGGTTGTTGGGGGTAAGGATACTTTGGATTTATATGGATGTGTGAATAACCTATTTAGATTTATCTAAGACTGTTGAGTAAATGATACGCTAGTAGTTATTCTTCATTCCGTATAAATTAAAAGTTTTGATCCCGAACAACTATTTGTTGTATTGGTTGAATGGTTGTTTTGAATTTGTTGTGTATACTGTTGTTAAAGTTGATGGTTTTTGTATTGATTTGTTGTTAGTGATTGAAATCCACTTAAATATTTCACTTTATATAAATTGTTAACCCTTTGGATTTTATAAGTGAAATGTAGGTTATGGAAGCAATTGCTACTGCTTTTGGTTCCATAAATTAGGCGTAAATTGCCTGACAAATAGGCACGTTTTCGGATTACGTTTTATAGCGCTATTATATATTTTTCCCATGTTGGGATTTGTATTATATTGTAAAATATTGTTGTATATTGTTATATTTTATTTTCTCCCGAGCCTCCCCGTACAAAGGAGACTCTGTCGGAATTTTCCAAAAATTCTGGACTTAGAAATTATTTTGAAATGTTTTTCCAAACTTTATTTATTTAAGTATAAAAAAGATATAATGATTTTAAAATGGGTGTATTTTATTTAAAGTAATAAATTTTGTAAATGATTGTTTATAAGTTAAATATTTTGAATAAGATGTATTGTTATTTAGTTCTTCTTTTCCCTTCTTTTCCTTTTCGGGGACGAAAAGTTTTGAGTGGGGGAGAGTGTAACGACCCGTATAAATTCGATGTTTAAATGAATTAAATTAATAAGATTTTTATTTAAATTTAGAAAGGAATAAAAATCTTATTTATTTATATGAAAGAGAATGTTGAAATTTGATGTATCAAGGGTAATTAAAAATTTACAAATTTAATTATATATTGCAATTAATTGTAATAGTGGAAATTTGTCGCATTTGAATATAAATATTAAAATGAAGGCTAAAATAAATTTTGTAAATGGTGACTTAAAACCTATAAAATCCAAATGAATTAGGTAGTAAAAAGATTCTTACCTGGATATAAAATTTAATATGCGAAATTTATGAAAGTATTAATTTGATTTAATGCAATAAAAGATTGTAAACGGTAATTGGAATAAATTAAGAAATCATATTAGTGCAAGTTGATAATTTATGACTTGAATGAGATTCCAATTCAAATAAATCATTTAAATGTTATGATTTGATTTTGAATGGAACATGAGAAAAACAAATGTAAGGATTTGATTAATATATATGTTATTTGTTCAGGGTATTGAATAAAAATTGGGAATCCAATTGTAATTAATGATAATAACGTTGGTATTAGTTAACAAATTAAATTTCAATGCAATACCCATAAATGAATGGAATGAAATGAATGTATGTAAATGTATACTAGGTTATTTATCAAATAGAAAGAAAGGTAAATATCGAATTGATTGATGAATAAATATGCATTGAATAGTAATTGAATGTAAGTTAATGGTAATTGTATAAAATCACTATAAGATAATGAATTGCAATAACTATGGGTTGATATTAAATGTTGAAATATTATATAGATAAGCATTTAGATGGACTGGATTAATTTATGAAATAAAGGATAGCAACCATATAAAATGTTAAGTAAGTCAATATTGTCATTAATAAAAACGTTACTTTAAGGATAATTAATGTAGTAACGTAAGGTGTAAATGTAAATTACAATGGAAGCGTAACCTTATTTATAGGTAGAAATTGCAGGTAGATTTATGAAATGGAGTTTATGAAATAAATGAAATTGAATATTTCGTTAGTATGAATTTAAAGGAAAATGGGTTAATTTGATTAAATCAATAAAAGACAATAAATGCAATGATGGTGGGTTATTAATAAAGGTGAATAGAGAAATGTTTGTTATAGTAAGAACGGAATTCCAACTTGTTGGAATGGATTAAATACACTTAGTAATAAATTTAGTATAGGAAAACGAAATGGAAATATTGAATTAATTAATCCGTATATTTATAGTAAATGGTGATTATTGGATTGTAAATAATAAACTTATTAAAGGTGATCAAGAGTTGTGACCACCAGTTATTATGAGTGATAAATACATATTTAATTCATTCAATTGATTTGGAAATCATTGCAATAAAAATAAACTAAATGTTACGTTAAATAAATTTAGGTAATAATGGGGAATAACGTATATAAATTCTTCATTAAATGATGATTTGTGAATATAAAGATGGAAATAAAGTTTATTAATATATCGGAATTTAATTTTGATAAAAGGTTAATTGCAATCAAAGGATAAATGCTTAAACAGGAATTAAGCTTTATTTATTCATTTGGATGTAGAATATGATAATTTGAATCTATTGAATTTATTTGAAATTGAATAGAACATTTTATGTTGATTGAAAATTTAAGTTGGAATTTGGAGATGTTTTAGTAATAGAGTATAAATCCAAAGGAATTCCCATCTATTGGGTACCAATAGATAGGATAATTGAATGAAAGGTCAACTAAGGGATTATTGCGAAGTTAATTTATAATTTGTAGATATAATGAAATTGAAATTTTATGCTGAAGTTAATAATTTAATCAGCATTTAAGAAACATCTTAAATTGTCTAAATTTGGATAATCAACGAAGGATTATTAATTGATAAAAAATTTCCAATACTAAAACCGAAATATAAAAATATGGATTTATTTACTAATTCTTAATTTAATTAATTAGTATAAAAATAGCCATTTTTGTTACGGACTCGGATTTCGACGAAACCAGTTTCATCGGATCCGTAACAGTGAATTATTATTGGGTTTCATGTTTCGTAGCGATCGGACTTGCCGTTTGATCGTACGGACTCGAAACGCCTTGGAATCGAAACTGAAATCAATTGAAATCAATTTGAAAATATTGATTTCAGCATAACTTCTTCATACGATGGAATTTGGACGTGAAACTTTTTCCATCGCGTTCAGAATATTTTAAAACACCTATTTGGATATATGGGTTTACCCAATTTCGTTCCGGGGTCAGAACGGGCTTTTTGGGCCATGTTAGCGTTAACACGTTTGTTTTTCTGGTCCATCTACTTTATTTCAACCCTACCTATAAATACCCTGTTATAAACCCTAATTTCTCCTCATTCTCATTTGTGTGTACGTACCTTCTTTCTCAACTCCTCATCCCAATGGCAGACAAAACCTAATTCCCAAATTCCAAAAAATAATTTCAATTTCAAAAAAAAAAAAAAAAAAAACAAAAACAAAAAAAAAACAAAAAATTTTTGCGGATCTGCAACAGCTTCTGGTCGCGCTTCGGGTTTCAGAGGAGAGGAGAAAACCCTAGAGCAACTTCGGGTCAGGAAGAAAATGACTTGGGTCGCTCCGGGTCGTTTTTGCGAAAACTCCAAGCAAGCACTGGGGATTTGACGCGGCGCACCGAAGTCGAACCCGAAGTCGAACCAGGACCAGAATTTTCCATTTTTCAAATTTTCATAACTTTTGCATACGAGCTCGGATTCACGCGCGGTTTGTTTTGCTGGGATCGTATCGGAATTTATTACGTTTTGGCACTAGTTTGGATGAATTTGGAGACTGTCCAATTTTTGGGTTTAAATTGGATTTGAATTCAATTTAAATTCAAAAAGGTGAGTGTTTTAACCCACTCACAACTTCTAGAATTTCTTATGTTTGTTAATTTGACTTAAGATATGAGTAAAAATTTATTTATGACTGTTTGGCATGTTTTATTCGTCATCTCAGCTAAATCGCATTTATTTAACTTAACTGTTAATTAATTTTATTTATTGCATATAATTTGACAGTTAGAATTTATTTATTTGCATATTAACTGCCTGTCATAGTAACGTTTATTTTTATTTCATATTAACTGCCAGTTAAATTTACATTTATTTTTGTATATAAACTGCTAGTTTAACAGTAGTTAAATTTATTATTGAATATAAACTGTTAGTTAACACATGTTATTTATTACCTGTATAATTTATATGCTCTATATTGATGTTGTTTAAATTGGATGATGATTGTAATAAATGGTTGATGATTGATATTTGGATGAATGGATGCTGTATTTTATATTGTATAATCTGCAAGTTATCATGCATTTCTTTTCATTCGGGATTGCGGTTTGAAATGATATACAAGCGCATTTTTATTTTAAATTGCGGATTGAAATGATAAACATTTGTATCACTTGACCATAGGATAGAAAATTTTATACAGGCACTGCGGTATATATATATATATATATATATATATATATATATATATATATTTTGAAATGTTTTTCTATGATTTTGTAAAGTTATATATATATGGTTTATGGGATATTGATTTGGTTATTGATAAAGGTTACTATATATATATAGAAATTTCCGGTTTTTAAGCTTTGTATAAATTTGATTTGAAGTTTATTTAAAATTTAATTTCTGGAGTTTCATTGATTTAAATGAGAATAAGGTTGGAAGATGAATATTAAGTTGAATTGGAATTAAATAAAAAGTTAGAATTTTTAAAGGATATGATTTTATAACTTGATGTTTGTGTAGAGTGATCTAAATGAATATCAGTTTGATTTAAATGAATATATAATAAATGGAAAGATTTTCCAGTTATGTGAAGTTAAAGGTTTTTCTTAAATTATATTGAATTCATTAAGTAAATATTTCAAGCCTATATAATAAGTAATTGAATTTAATATATATGGGATTGTCAAATGAGTTTGTTTTGAAATGGTGAAATATTTAAAGCTTTGAAACATAAGAATTAAAATGGTATTTGGAAGTTGAAATCGATATTTGGAATTGATTTGTGAGATGTAAAGAAGCTATTTTGTTTTATAAAAGAAATTTAATATTTAACCATTTGAGAGATGGAAATTTGTTTCAAAGTTATGATTTTCAAGGTAGTATAATTTGGAAATATTATATTCCAGAGTTTTGATTCTAAATATTTTACTTTGAAACCACTATGATTTTTGGAAAGAATATATTGGAAAATAAAGATGATATCATATTGTTTTGGGTTTTAAAAGGAAATGATATCATATTTATATGGTTTTGAAATGGATATTATATTCTGGTTTTAAAAGTATAATTATTTTAAATGACCGCGGTGTTATAATAACGTTTGGTTGTTGAAGAGACCGGGATCGGAAGTTGTCATACTCTCTGCCAACTTTGAAAACCACTTTAGCAACCGTGTACGCAGTGGAGATTCCAGAATGAAGTAGGTTGGTGGAGGCGTTTCCTGCAAGGTAAATACGTGGACCCGACTCCCATGAGTTGGCATAAGGTGGCTAAAACAAGAGCGATTCTCGGGCCAATGAGGTCATTCCTCTGATCGAACGCACTCCTTCGATACTATACTCTGACTTTGGATGGATTCGGTGGCCACTATTGATTTCTTTGATTTGGGGGTGTTAGTTCGAGGTGGGCGGTAGCTGCGGCTACGCATTACCACCAGCCCGGATAGCAATTGGTATATCTACCCTGGCATTGCCTAGTTGTGTCATGTCACCTACCATATCGCGCCTTGTACGAGTTTGGATTTCTCCCGTAGCCCGTGTGGTATCCTCTGGTGGCTTCCCGATCAGGAGGGACTATGATATTGGATGGACTACTGGGACTATTACGTGTTAAGGGCTATATGGGTAACCCCTTAATGCTAAGAAAAAAGTAAGTTTATTTTACAATTAGACACTATTATAATAGCGCAATATACTACATAGTAAATAGTTTAACGGATTTTAGGAGATGTAAATCCCGAGCATCTCTTGAGTTACTGCACTCATATTTATTTCTGTTAATTTAACTCACATAAGATCTTTTAGTTCTGACTCGAGTATTTTTGTTTTTCAAATTCGCTCGGGCCAGTCCGTGCGTTTCAGGATTTGAAAACTTTATTTCAGGAGGACGAAGACGAAGATTTCATCATTATTATTATATTATATGGTTCCACTACACACTGTAGTCCGCTGCATTGGTATTTATTGGTATGTGAACTCTGATATTTATTGTATAAAGAAAAATCAAATGTTTTCTAAACAGTTTTATGAACTGTATATTTATTATTATATTTTATCCTTCCGCTGTGAGATTCTGTTTAGTTTTTTTCTCTTCTCTATTTTTCTTATTTACCCATAACAATCCGTCCTTCCGTATGGTTTGAATTGACACGTGTGTCGATTTAAAGCGTGCGAAAAGGCGGGATGTTACAAGAAGTCTATAACTGTGAATAGCACTGAGAATCTTATAGAGATAATGATAGAGAATCAAACTAGAAGTAATCGAGTATGATTCAATGTTGATTTCGGCAGAGTAATGATAAGAATATGTATTAAGAAATGAGGAAGAAGAAGAGGAGTGAAAACCAGAAAAAAGTGATTTAAAATTCGTTGAAACTGACCCCTATTTATAGAAGAACAACAGCCATGACCATTCATGAAGAATTATGGCGAATAGACACTTCTTTTGAAATTTGAATTTTTGAACCAAACTGTCACCATGTCGACATGGTCATGCTAGGCATGTCGACATCCCAAAGAATTTTTTGGTGTTTTGATTTTCTTTGGAAATAACCTTTATCTTATATAAAAACTGTTTTAAACTTTATAAATATACTTGACTATAGTTAAAATTGATAAGCAAATATAGAGAATAATATATATAGATTTTGACTATAATTTTATATTTAAATTTAAGTTTAAATATTTAAAAGTTAAATATATTATTTAAAAAGATAGTTTAAAATCAGGAGTAATTTAACTTTGAAAATAAAGATGTTTTTTAGGCTAAAATTATTTAAAATCAAGATCGAGGGTTTTGAATCTTTTTAAAAGGAAAGTTTTGAAATCATTTTGAAAACAAGATAATTTGTAAAATCTTTTGAATTAAAATTAGTGGATACAAAACAATGTCCCACTAGATTTTCGTAGGTTCCATCCTACTTAGTATTCCATCCCTTTAACGGGCTTGAAGTGGATTCCATTCCACGAATAAATTGGATTTTAAGATGCCAATGTTTTTCTATGAGTTTTAACAAAAATTCCTAATAATAATAAAAAATGCTTATCCTTGAAATCTTGAACTCTTGATATTCTCGATACTCATGTGTCTTCTATCTTGATATCTTTAATCTCTATACTGTACAGTCTTCATTCTTAGTACCTACATGGTTAAATCCAGCATATACATATATTTCTAAACTTATAATGTTAGTATTTATATTTTATAATCTATTCTAAGGTTGTTGTCATCAAAACCATCATCTCACGGACTAACAATCTCCCCCTTTTTAATGATGACAACCTTTGTTTATAAAATATTATTTCTATCCTAATATCTCCCCCTAAAACTAATAACTCCCCCTTAATCTATACCTAACTATCCCATTTTATTTTCCTCCTCCTTTGTCATCAACAAAAACTTACTCTCCCTCATTCTTGGACTTCAGTACCTGCATTGATAAACTATACAATGAAATATATAAATTAGGAAATAACTATACTTCTAAGCATGATAACTGATTTAAAGATTATATACATTTCAATGTGTGTGCGTATATATATATATATATGTTTTACACACCAATCTTCAAATCAATAAGAAATCAATCCACACAAAGTATCAATTCAAACAAATCAAACAAAGTAAAAAAAATCAAACGTTATGTGGAAATTCCACCCATCCTTCTTCTCCAAAGATTGGGTCCGCCTTAATAGCATCCCAATTATCATTGTCATTTGTGAGAGAGATAGGAGGATGTGCTACGTTATCATCCTTATGCAGAGAGGAGATCATCCATCGTATTGCATCGAAGTGCCTTTCTTGTTCCTTTATCATCTGCATTTGACTTAATTCTAAATGACGCTAGTTTCGTAGAATAAATGAGAGAATATTCTTGAACGAATTAAGAGTTTCTTCAAGATTTTCGGATAAATTATGGATAGGATTAGCCATAGTTGAATTTGTGAAAGAAACGAAGGATATAAATGATAAGAAATAAATTTCAGTGAAGAATTCTGGAAGAAACAGGTATATATAGGTGTAGAAATTCGTTTGAATTGAATAGACATGTGGTAGTTATTCAAATTTCAAATTCAAAATCAATTGCCATTTCTGACAAGTACATGTCGACATGGTCACAGAGGGGATGTCGACATGGGTTAGTGAAATGTTATGACTAATTTGATTTTGTGAATAATTGTGTGTGTGTGTGTGTGTATATATAATATACTAACATTTATTCTAGACATAAGATAAGGTAGATAACAGAAAGGAAATTTCATTTCATTGCATACTACGATAATACAATGATTAAGCACACAACATACTACATGAACATTCGAAATAAATCAAACTGAAACAAATACAACAAGATACGAAAAGATAAAACTAGTTAGAGGATGAAGATGATGAAGATAGTCCAAGTTTCTTGCTGACTTTGGAAAAGAACTTGTTCATCTTCGAAGAAATGTTACCTATTTTTTTTACTAGCGGATCGTTTTAGAATCCGCTGATTCTAAAACGATTATCTTTTGGTTTTTGAGAAGGGTTTTGTTGGATGGATTGGAAGGATATTCAATGCTTTCCAAATACGTTTCACCTTCTTCTTCTTCTTCAATTTCCATTTCATCCCCTTCTTCTTCTTCAACTTCCTCTTCTTCTATTTCCTCATGAGCCAAACGCTCTCCCTTTTTGGTAAGTGTCTCATAAGGTTGCAAAACAAATGAAATTTTCATAAGCGAAATGTTAGAATGATTGAAAACTTTTCTAGAAATAAATTCTTCGCCTTTGAAATCCACTCCAAAATAGTTAAAAATTTGAGTGAGATAAATTCCATGGTATAAAGCATTCTCACCCATTTCAATATTTTTAGGACGAAGTTCATCCAAAATAACTTGCGTCCAATTTATGTCATAGTTTTCGAAAATAGCAAAAAGAGCTTTGCAAACTTTTGAAGTAGGATTGTTAAAATTTCCCGATCTTGGGGTTAAAGTATGTTGCAAAAGAAGATTAACAATTCTTGCTTTTGGTCGAAAATTTCTATTCTTAAAATCAAAATCATCATCTCTTTCGAAAATGTGATGAAATGTCTCACGATCATGTTCATCGATTTTAAAGTTAGAAAGATCCATTCCAGAACTCTTGCAATTGAGAATGGTACCCAAAAGATCACAATTCAAAACAATTTGAGTGTCTTTGACACTTCTCCAAATTTCATCTTCGTTTCCAACATAAAATACGCGATTTAAATTTGCATAGAAAATTTTGACAAGATTAGGATAGGAAACAAAATCATTTTGAGAAGCATCAATAAGACTAAGAACACCATTGTTTGCAAAAAGAGAATCAATTTCATAAGAAGAAAAATCTTGAAAAATAGCAAAATTTTCGGGATGGACTTTGGCATAGTTAGCATAATTAATGTATGCTTTAATTGCCTCCGGATCATTGAATAATTGCTCTTTGATTTTTTTGAAAATTCTCATGGTTGAGGGGTTGCTTGAAGAAGCCATTAGAGTAGAGAGTAGAGAGCTTGAAGTTATGAAGAGAGAGTTTGAATTTGAAAATGAAAGTGAAAAGATATGATAAAAGATAGTGAATAAATAGATTCTTAAAGGACATATTCTCTGGTCAAAAGGTATCTTTTCAGAGAATTGAATGAAGTGAAAATATGGAGGGAAATTCAAACATTTGAATTCAAATTTTGAAATTCAAATTCAGGTAGCCATGTTGACATCGTGGTAGGGACCATGTCGACATGTGCTTTTGAATTTTCATGAATTGATTTTTCCTAAGATCTCTAATATATATTATTATTATTATTAATGTATATATTTCTGAAATATTATTATACTTATAACATATTTCAGAAAGCATTAAAAATAATAAAAATAATAAAAAATAGAAAATAAATTTTAAAATTCAAACAACACATCAATTCAAAATCAATCAATCAAACTATCAAGCAACTAATCTTAAGCAAGCAATTTCAACCAATTGTATAGTAAACATGTACCTTTTTCTGAGTCCGTTTCTCTGAATTCGTCGGAGTCGATGAACAGCTGTGTAACACAAATTCGAATTATCCGTCTTCTGATCATCATGACTTGAGGACGAGTCTGAGTCATCTAGAGTAGCAGTAAATGCACGCTTCCGTTTCTTTGCTGGTTCATTGTTCATAGGAGGATTCTGCCTTTCCGGATATGGATAGTCTCTTTTGAAGTGGCCTGGTTTATCACAGTTGTAACACTTGTCATTATTTGGCACTATATTCTGATTTCCAGAATTCTTATAGTTGTTTCTTTTGAGATTATTCATCTTTCTGTATTTCAGGAATCTTCTAAAATTTCTGGTCATAAAGGCTATCTCTTCATCATTATCGCTATTTGAGTCTGATCCATCGGTCAATGCATTGAATGCCATTGATTTCTTTTCAGATGCTTTACTTTCTCTTCTTCCGATCATTTGAACTTCATACGACATTAGATTTCTAATTAATTCTTCTATCTTCAAAATACTGATGTCATTTGCCTCTTTGATCGCAAGTGTCTTTTGATCCCATTCTGGAGTTAGAGAATTTAAAATTTTTCTGACTTGATCTTCTTTAGAAAATTCCTTCCCATAGATATTAGAGAATGCACAATATCCTGAAATCTACTATACATATCTGAAATAGACTCATTAGCATTCATTTTAAATAATTGAAACTGATTTGTGAGCATTGAAATCTTGGTCTGTTTAATTTTGCTTGTTCCTTCATGAGTAACTTGCAAAGTTTTCCAGATTTCATACGCAGACTTACAAACCGACACTCTATTGAATCCATTTCTATCCAGTGAACAAAACAGAATATTCATTGCCTTAGAATTATTTTGTGCAACAGTCTTTTGCTCAGCAGCTTACTGTGCAAATTCAATTGTGGGTTCAGAATATTCAGTTTGTGTGATATTCCAAGTGTCTAATCCTATAGATTGTAAATATATTTTTATCCTACATGCCCAATATGCATGTTACTGCCATTAAAAAGTGGTGGTCTGACAGTAGACTGATCCTCTACAAATGAACTAGTGACAGGGATACTAGTGTTAATAACAATACCAGTGTTTGTAGCCATTTTGAAAACTTTTCAAAAATCAGATTATGAAACTTTGAAAACCTTGCTCTGATACCAAATGTGAGAAATGCGGATTACGGATCTTAAGGCTAAGATTAACACTAGAAGAGGGTGAATAGTGTTAATAAAGAATTACTAAATCTTTTTAATTTATGTTAATTTAGACACAAAAGTATGCAATATACAGACACAGATATGATCACAGAAACAATCACAAATGCAGAAATAAAATAAAAGCAGTAAAGTAAAGAGCACACCGGATTTTATACTGGTTCGGAGTTATCCTACATCCAGTCTCGCAACACAAGTACGGATTTCCTTTCAATGGCAATCATACAATTACACCATCGGTTTCAAGGCTACGAGGTACACCCTCCAGAATTTCGATCCTCTGGGTAGAGATACTTGATTTCCGGACCACAAGTTTACCCTTTTGATTTACCAAGGCTATAATCACACATTTTCCCTTTTGATTGATTTCCAAGGCTACAATCACACCTTTTCTCGCTTAATAGATTACAAAGAAGTCTATAACTCTGAATAGCACTAAGAATCTTGTAGAGATAGTGATAGAGAATCAAACTAGAAGTAATCAAGTATGATTCAATGTTGATTTCGACAGAGTAATGATAAGAATATGTATTAAGAAATGAGAAAGAACAAGAGGAGTGAAAACCAGAAAAAAGTGATTAAAAATTCGTTGAAACTGACCCCTATTTATAGAAGAACAACAGCCATGACCATTCATGAACAGTTATGGCGTATAGACACTTCTTTTGAAATTTGAATTTTTGAACCAAACTATCACCATGTCGACATGGTCATGTTAGGCATGTCGACATCCCAAAGGATTTTTTGGTGTTTTGATTTTCTTTGAAAATAACCTTTATCTTATATAAAAACTATTTTGAACTTTATAAATATACTTGACTATAGTTAAAATTGATAAGCAAATATAGAGAATAATATTTATAGATTTTAACTATAATTTTATATTTAAATTCAAGTATAAATATTTAAAATTTAAATATATTATTTAAAAAGATAGTTTAAAATCAGGAGTAATTTGACTTTGAAAATAAAGATGTTTTTGAGGCTAAAATTATTTAAAATCAGGATCGAGGGTTTTGAATCTTTTTAAAAGGAAAGTTTTGAAATCATTTTGAAAACAAGATAATTTTGTAAAATCTTTTGAACTAAAATTAGTGAATACAAGGCAATGTCCCACTAGATTTTCGTAGGTTCCATCCTACTTAGGGTTCCATCCCTTTAACGGGCTCGAAGTGGATTCCATTCCACGAATAAATTGGATTTTAAGATGCCAGTGCTTTTCTACGAGTTTTAACAAAAAATCCTAATAATAATAAAAAATACTTATCCTTGAAATTTTGAACTCTTGATAGTCTCGATACTCATGAGTCTTCTATCTTGATATTTTATCTTGATATCTTGAATCTCTATATTGTACAGTCTTCATTCTTAGTATGTGCATGGTTAAATCCTGCATATACATATATATCTAAACTTATAATGTTAGTATTTATATTTTATAATCTATTCTAAGGTTGTTGTCATCAAAATCATCATCTCACGGACTAACATAGAGAAGCTGAGAATCTACTACTTGATAATGCAAGCGATAATCCTTGGTCGGACAATGATAATGTATCTGCAGAAAATACTGAAAATGATAGCTCATCAAATGATGATTCAGGTAATGCTGGTGGTGACGGTATTGGTTCTAGTGGTTATGGCGTTGGTTCCACTTTTGATGAGTCTCAAAAACATATTGAAAATTATGAAGCAGATGACTATAGTCGACGAAGAGATAGAAATTTGAATGTTGTACATGAAGATCAAGTGGATTTATGATGACAGATATACTTCTAATAATGTCTCCAGTTTTAGGTATTCTACGTCTGACTATATTGGAGCTTATTCGTATTGTGGGTTAAATCAACCGTATGCTGCCGAGGCATCAATTAGCCAAGATGAACCTTCACCCTTTGATAATATGATGACGATATTTTTAAGTTCGGATCAGATACAACAGTATGCTTTTCCAGCATATTATAATCCGACACAAGATGAAGAGAGCGATTGACAAAATTTATATGATGCTCAGAGAAATAGCTTTTAGTATTAAACTTTTATGTTGTATGTTTTGTAACTTCTATGTCACTTGAATAATTTAGTGTAATTGACTATTATTATTGCGTATTTATTTGCGTATTTATAATAAAAATGTACCGGAATTCACAAACCGGATTTAAAACGAAATTTCCGGAAATCCCAAAACGGGACCGGAATTTTGAATTTTTCAAATGACCGGAACGGAAATGGAAACCGAAACTTCGAACCTTAATACCAACAAATATATAAACCTATGAAATAAAGAGAGGCTCGGAGATGGACTGCCTCGATTGGATCTGGGTGGAAGCGTCAGACGCGGCACGGTGGGAAGGCGATCAGGAGAGCAGGATGGTGGAAAGTGGCAGTTACTTGCTTCACGCTGAGGGAAGCTTGCTTAATCGGTCAAGGGAGGAGATGGTGATGCATGCAGGTGAAGAAAGCTTGGAGGAGACGTGGTAGGCTGCTGCGATGTAGGGGAACGTGGCAGGGCCGGAAGATGCGGGACAAGCAACGGTTGGGGTGTGAGCTGAGGCAGCCATGGAGAGGTCGTGGTGGGCGAAGGTGAGGAATCGTGCTGCTCGTTGGAAGGAGGTGGAGAAAGAAGAGAAGAGGCTCGGTGCAGGCTGTGGTCAAGCGGAGGTTTGCGGGCACGGTGGGTAGGAGTTCCGATGCGGGTTCGCTGGAGGGTGAGGAGATGTAAGTGGCATGGAAAGAAATTGTTCACGTTATCATTCATTTTCCTTTATAATTTTTTGTTCAGTTGAAAAACCAGCAGAAGGAAATGTAGAGAATGAGAACGGACAAAATAATGAAATGAACCAGCAAAATTGTTGAAAGCGATTGAACAGAAAAGGTAAAAAGCTGAAATAATAATTGTTCCCATACGTTAAGCGTTTCGCAGATTGCACCGCACGCGGAACTCCGAAAATACACAAATGAGATCAGCTCGCGAAACAATCAAAACGGTATACAGATATTAGTGTTACGATCATACTATCAAAAGTCGATAATCGGTACCGAAAATGTTGTAAATTTATCGAAAATAAGATATACGAAGCAATAGCGGTTCAAATTTGAAGATACTCTCACTCAGATGGTTTACAAATTTATTATATAAAAATATTCAGGTTTGAAAAATATATTTTATTATTATCAATTTTTAACTGATTTGAATTGAAATAGAGTTATACAAGAAAATAAAGTTTCATATTTTTAGACGAAAATTTACCATTTGCTATGTTGAAATAGACGTATTTCAAACATTAAATTTTTATTTTCAAATTTTAAAACTAAAATTTCACAAAATTTCAATGAATTATGTTATTAAAACCAATAAAATTTTCGGTTACTTACATTATCACTAAGTAAGGAAACAAACAAAGAGTATACAAGACTAATATCCTAATACAAACGAATCTTTTGTAATTTAGATCATAATACCTAAAATTTCCTTATAGCTCTGATGCGTCTCTTATTCTAAATTATCTTTATGTTAAGCTATAATACTTTCATCAAATATTTATTATATTTTGTCATTTCAGTTGTCAAAAGCAATTCATTTTCCAAACATAACAAATGTATTGTTTCTGAAAGCCAAAAAAGCAAAAGGATCTTAAGTATTTGATTAAAATGTTAAAGGTTGGCAAAAAAAAAAAAACTTAAAATAAGATACCAACAACAAAATATCAGAATCAAACAAAAAAACATGATACAAAATCCATATAAAGTTAGACATTTTTTTAAATGCATATAATATATATAACACAATTAGGTATACTTACAACAATAGTTTTGCAGATATTTCAGGGAAACAACTCATTTTTTCTCTCAATAAACTTATTTTGACCAAGCAACGTCAGCATACAACCATAGACTTTAGCACAAAATGGCATAAGATAGAGACCCATTTTTTTCATTGTCTACTATAATACAAGTTCCAGCAGGTTTTGATTTAAAACTGAGAAGTGGACCAACTGTTTTGTCATTTCTCTCAACCAACTAAAGAAAAAAAAACGACAGTAAAGTTATTTAGCATTGCATAATTTCAACAACAAAGATATTTAGTATTGTATAATTTCAACAACAAAGAAAATGGACAACAACAAAGACCAACAAATTGGATCTAGCAATTGAATTTACAAGCCAAACAAGAGCTGTAAAACATCATTCCTAGGAAAATTTCCTTACAACTCATATATACATCATCTACAGTTGAAGGATGCAGTTGAGTTACATAATTTCAATTAAATGTGAGTGTGTGCGAGTGTTTGGATGTGTGATTAATGAATATATCCTACATACCAAACCACTCTTACATAAACATTTACCACCTTTACTATTGTGCCTCATTTCCACTATATTTTCTTCTAAAACACCGTGCATCCATCGTGATATTACATAATTAAATTACTAAACCGTAAGCACTAAACCTTTTATTCTTCCTTTTATGTGCATTTACTTTCTTAATTAATGCATTTTCCATTCGATTACCTTTGTGCATGTTTAATGAACTTTTGTTTTCCTATAAGGTAAACATATAGTTAAAATTACCCATGTACATCTTAAAGTCTATACTTAGTTTGTAGAAACTACTATGCAATTAGATAACAGTAATCAGTAAAGCTCATCAGAGGTATTACACTTTGTTTTACAAGTGGATTATTGCTCTCAAATATCAAAGCATGTAGAGTAAGAAACATTTTAATTAACAATAATGGAAACAGTAAAGATTGTACAAGGCCAATATCCTAATAAAAACTAAGAATAAATAGTTACAATGGTTAGATCACCCAAGGAAACAACATTTAGCATTTTACTATTTGGTCTATTATTTAAAGTGATTTTGTTTTTTGAAAACTCAGTACGAGTTTTTTTAAGGAACTCTTTAGAACTCAAAATTTTATTTAATTTATAATTAGGATTTGAATTCTAATCAAAATAAAATAAAGCAATTACATATATTAATTTTTCCAAAGCAATACTAATATTATTAAATGCACGTTGGTTAAACCAACTATAAGAACATGTTATTATGTAAATAGTGTCAAGTAAAATTCTTTCTTGACCCCAATGATAATATCTAAGAATATTCTAATACAATTCACAATTAATTTGTCTACGATTTATATTCAAATAAAAAATATCGAGAATATTTACAAGAAGAAAACTAATTATATTACATTCAAAATATAAATGTATAATTTTCCATTTTATTATTACGAATATAATATTTTTTGTTATTAAATATATTTTTCTTTTTAAATTTTTTATAGTATCCAATTTCTCATGTAAAATTAACCACATAAACTAAAATGGAGAAAACTAATATAAAGATCATGTTAATTTATTATGGTATTTTTTTATTTGAAGCCTTATAATTAATTAAAATGATATATGTGTGTGTGTGTTACAGTGCTATATGTATATGTGTGTATAGGTGTGTATGTGTATTATATTGATTAAATTAAATAAATGAGTTGAAACAAGTATTTAAGTAATTAATAATTATTATTAGTTAGACCTAAAATCATGTATATGATATATTAAAGGGAGCTGACCATAATAAAAGAATTTGGAAGTTTAGTTCATTTGATAAAAATAGTTTGAAGCCTTTTTATCAAGGAGAAAAGTGTGTGAATATTATAGATATTGTCTAGCCTTTGGAGGCTATCAATACCACATTATTTGCTCTTTTTCGCAAAACCTCCCGCTTCCAATAGATAAAGTTGAAGCCTATATCTCAGCTTTCCATGCTAAGCTAGGATGAGAAAGGAGGAAATAACTCAAAAAAAAGTCAAAAAAATAAAATAAAAATAACTCACATAGTACGACCTGTAATCGATTGACTAGACCAAGGCAAATAATTTAAATTCAATTTACAATGTTGTTTATTATATTGGGTCTTAATGAAATAAAATTAAAGTTTTTTCATTTAGATGTATATACAAATATTATTTTTTGCACATAAAAAATAATGTTATCACATAATACAATAATATCTATGTATATATATATGTTAGATTTCATTTTTCGACCATAGAATTACTTTCAATTAAAATATACTTTAGAAACATACATATTTTAATTTTGTTAATATATGTACGTATGTATGTGTGTGTGTGATAGAGTTAGGGGTATGCTCTAGGGCAATTACGTATGTGACGACCCAAACTCGATGTCCGATAAACGACATAAAATTCGCATCGCCGGAGCTTATAACAACAATTAGATGAATATAAAATAGCAGAATGAATATCATAAATATCCTCATAGTTTCAACATCAACATAATATTTATACTACATCAGAGTATATAATACATACACCACAACTCCAAATACAACATCATGATAATACAACAGTGATCATATATCCAAAAGTCCTCAAATGAAAGAGGTGATAACGAACTTCCAAAAGATAAACACCTGAAATCTCCAAAAGCTCCTAAGATATCTCCAACATAAAGGCTCCAAAATACTGCTACTCCAAAATACAGAAACCTGCTACTAGGCTGCCCGTGTGGAAATAATTGGCACCCATAGTTTAGGAAATAAACAATAAACTCCGGATCAGTCATGGGACTGGTATGAGTAAACAAAAACAACAGTTACTTTTAAAGAAACTAGATTTATAAAATAAATTTTGGTATGCTTTTAAAAATGGAACTATCATAAGGCCTCCCGGCACACACACAATGCAATCGCACACTTGGGGGAGATTTCTCCTTATGATAGTTAAATATGCTTAATATGAAAAGAATTTCTTTGATATTATTACTAGTGCGTAGTGTGAAATTATTTCGGAAGTAGAACATCAATCTTAGCCAGCATAGGTACCATTATATTATTCCCACTATAGCTACCATATTAAATGGCAGGTTCTACAACTAAACCGTACTGGGTTCGTATTGTTTCTTTGGATTTCCAACAATGGTCAGGCTAAGGAACTTCCTGGGCCACATGGGTACGCCTCTGGAGGGACGACCCGAGAACCTAACCGGATCTCTGCCAACACAAGTCCGGGTTACCCCTAACTGGGTAACTACTGACACGAGTATGCCATTTCCCGGTTGTAACCAACCTTTAACCGGGGCCCCAGCAACTAATCACAAAGTAATACATATATATATCTGCGATATCAACATAAGTTAAGTATCTGGGCTCCATACCATGATACCACTTCTATCCAGAAGGAAATGCACATACCCTAAGGGGTGCTACCCCCAATAACCTTGCTGCATCTTTCCTGTTTCGACCATTTCGGGGTGTGAGGCTCGACGAAGTCTCGTCCACAAAGCTACGCTTATCACAAAGCCACGCTTCGGTCAACAAATGATCAGCAACACTCAGCATGCCACATTACCAAATTGGTAATATATCGCTGATAACCTTCAACTACATAACCTCTAAGGATGTTAAGCTAAGAGAATAAATTCTCCGCCACCAACGGAAATGTATTTGAAAGAAATCTGCTTTATATCTCAACTTGTAATGGCGGACATACAATCCATACAAGTCTGTTCTGGGTTCGAATAGAACCGAAGGCACTTCCAAAGAAGTCTTTGCAATCCGGATATCCACAATCCCGATCGGATTCCCCATCACATATGGAGAACTCTATACCGGAGCAACTCGGTGCAGAGTCATTCGACAGGTCATCCTATCGCTCTTGCAAATACCCGGTCTTCAACACCGGTCTTCAAATGCTATCCATAACGTCGTATCACATATTCAGAATGGGTTATACGACACAAAGGTCCTTTCCCGGCTAATTCGAATAGCGAGTGTCAATTTAAAAAAAAAACATGTGGATATGTCGTTCACAAAAATTCACAGGTTCGATGTGGGTTTCGGATAACAAACTGAAATCTAATTCCCTATCGCATCGAAGTTTAAATGCCGTTTTACAGGCAAACAGGGTTTTCACATCAATACAGAACAACCGCAATCACAGTGCAGTACATGGCAATCTACATCACACAGTATCACAATCAGAACAGAAATATCAATATAGTGCACAGCAATAGTTAATTTATTTTCAAATGTGGTTTAAATAAATTTACCACAAATTTTTTTTATTAATGATAAGAATTTGGATAAATAGATTAAATCTTAATTTACTCGATTTTTCGTTTCAAAATTAGTTATTTTATTTAACCGCCAAATTTGATTTGTCGACTTAATTTACCTGAATAACAAATTCTTAATTTACAATTTAATTTGAACACTTATTTGTTTATTTATCAATTTAATTATAAATTGTATACCCTTCTTAATTTCTTTCAAAATCATAAATTTAATAAAAATTATTCACCTTAATTATTATTTGAAAAATCTTCTTTATATCTTAAGAATCAATTTATTATTGTTATAAAAAGTTTAATGTTAATAATCTTAAATTCTTATTTTAAATTTAATTATTTAAAATATTAATTAGATTATTGAGTATCCACTTAGTTTATTAAAATTAGTTATACGCCTTTAACTCAATATAGTCAAGATTCACTGCCTTAAAACCTGGTAACAACAAAGGTTAAACTTTTATTTGGGTCCAAACCCATATTCGAAGTAAACTCGAGCAAACCTAGAAAACTTCGAGTTCAACCCCGTGTATTCCCCAACTTTCCCCGAGTCTCCCTGTACCCCTTTCTTCTTCTTTTTTTCTAGTAAAATAAATTTAAGCCTAAGTTTAAAATGAAATTATCAATAGCCTGCTTACTTCCTCGAGTAGAACCCGAAGTAACCACCACCCTTACTCGTGAATCATCTCGCGTCATTCACCACCGGTCTTCCTGACACAAGCGATAGCGTGCACATGCACAGCCAAGTTCGCCATCGTGGGTCGAATCTCCAGCCACCCTCAAGTCAATGGTCATCCACTCATACAATTTTCAAACTCCCGAACTCCACATCCATTCCAAATCAAAATCGAGCTTTAAAGTTCGAAACCTGGAAGTGTGAATCTGGAACCACCCTTAACCTGGAAACACGTCGCCTCCATAACCTCGACCACCAGAAAACCCACGATTTCGGCCATAGCACGTCGACAGTTCGTACTATCATTTATCGTTTGCAACTCGATCGCCCTTAGGTGTTGAAATCATCACGCGTTCAACCCACTGAAAAATTTAGGGTTAAACCCTAAATTGAACTCATCCCCAAAATTCTTTCAATAGATAATTTTTTTCAATATTTTTCCAAATATTATTGAGTTCCAAACCAGCTTTAAACGAAATTACTACATCCAATACTTCTTTGATTTCCAGAAATCGATCAAAGTGCTAATTTTGTTCAACTGTGAACAGCACATAACATACGCAACTTAAAATTTCCATTTTGTTTTTAAAAATCACAATTTGCAATAACAATTCAAGTTGTGTAATCCAGTTGATAATTTAAGATACCCAAATTTATCACATGATTTGGTTTTCACTGTAGTTTTTCATTTTTAAAGATAATTTTTAAATCTAAATTTACAGAACTATTTTTAAATTTACCAGCAAACATTAACATACAATTTTCATTCAAATATCAAGTTGAAACATGGTCTAGTTTGGAAGATTTGAATTTTTTTTCTTAAGAAAACCACTTCAGAAATTCAAACAGAGAGGATGGATATTTACAGTCACTTGAATTCCCTCGCAAGTTCACACTTCCAACATACAAACTTAACAATATTTATGTAACATATATTCATACCATAGCAAATGCTTAAAGATTTCAACTACAGATATAATTAAATTTGTTTTTAAAAGAGTTTACTCACATGTAAATATTTGAAAACAGAGAACGCTTTTGTTTTTGTTTTGAAATCTGCAGTTGAATCTTCCTTCAGTAAATTTCCCAACAACTTGAATATAAGGTGATGTTTGTTTTTTTTTTCTCTTGTTTCCTGATCTTTGCTAAGTTGTTTTTAACAAATGAACGTGAGGTTTTGTGCATGTATACATATAGGTGAAAGGTTGTGTACAGAGTAAGGTATAGGCAAGTACAGTTTTTTTCCTCTTATTTCCTGATCTTTGCTAAGTTGTTTTTAACAAATGAACGTGAGGTTTTGTGCATGTAAACATATAGGTGAAAGGTTGTGTACAGAGTAAGGTATAGGCAAGTACAGTTTTTTTTCTTTTCTTTTGCTCAACCATACTTTAAAGTTGCTGATGTGATTTTCTTCTTGCTGGAGAGTAAATGCATTTAATGAAAGTATGTTGCTTTGTATACTTTCAGCATGTCATGTTTAATTTGATTATTATAAGTACATTTTTTTTAATCTTAATGGTGGTTGTTTTTGTTTTATGGAGGCTTACATTTAATGCAAGTATGTTTTGTGATACTTCTATCTTGTATGCTTACAGCAATGTGCTGTTTGATTTTTATAAGTACTATTTATATATATTTTTTATAGTTTATTTTTGTTTTACACTCCTACACACTTATATTTAAATGTTCCTCCCTTTTGTTTTCTTTGTTTTCTTGTTTATTTTGCCAAATGTTGGATTATAATTATGTGATTTAAATTTTATATTTTTATCATAACTTACATTAACAATTTTATTTCTATTAAAAGCTCAACTATCAACTTTTAAATTTATAACCCATATTTCATTTAATGGTTTAAGACAATTTCTTATTTTACTTTGTTAAAAAGAAAAGTTGTTTTAGTTATTAACATTTAATAACTATGTGATTTTATTACAATATTTTATTTCTTTTGAAATTCTCAAATTAAATTTAAAAGTTCTAACAATTCAACGAATTTAATTTAACAAAATTCCGGGATGTTACAATGTAATTGTTACGTATATCTAACTCTGTGGCCATCCTTGTTCATAATAAAGGCATTTGATTTCGATTATATACTTTTTTATATAAATTAGAAAATCCTTAAATAAAACATTATGTGATTGTAATGCAAATAGTAGCAATTGTGAGTAATTAGTTATGATATATAATAATATTATCTTAAATATTCATGGTTAAGATCACTCTATAAATGTTAGGAAGTGTATTGCTTGTGGCTTCCGGGGACACTAAGTATAATAACCATGGAATGACTCACTCAAGAGTTTCAAATTAGTTAATAACAACTAAGGAAGGAAACACACAAAGAGTATACAAAAGTAATATCCTAATATAAACAAAGAATCTTTTGTAATTTAGATCATAATACTTAACATTTCCTTATAGCTCTGATGCGTGTCTTATCCTAAATTATCTTTATGATAAGCTGTAATATTTTAATCAAATAGTTAATATATTTTGTCATTTCATTTGTAAAAAGCAATTCATTTTTCAAACATAACAAATGTATTGCTTCTGAAAGCCGAAAAAGCAAACGGATCTTAAATATTTGAAAAGGTTAGCAAAAAAATTAACTTAAAATAAGATACCAGCAACAAGATATCAGAATTATACAAAAAAACATGATACAAAATACATATAAAATTCAACATTTTTTAAAATGCATATAATACAAATAACATAATTAAGTATACATAAACAATAGTTTTGCAGATATTCTAGGGAAACAACACATTTTTTCTCTCAATAAACTTATTTTGACCAAGCAACATAAGCATACTACCACAGACTTGAGCACAAAATGGCATAAAATAGAGACCTCTTTTTTGCATTGTCTACTATAACACAAGTTCCAGTAGGTTTTGATTTAAAACTTAAAAGTGGACCAACTATTTTGTCATTTCTCTCAACCAACCGAAGGAAAAAAAATGACAGTAAACATATTTAGTATTGCATAATTTCAACAACAAAGTAATTTTATATTGTATAATTTCAACAACAAAGAAAATGGACAACAACAAAGACCTATAATTGGATTTAGCAATTGAATTTACAAGCCAAACAAGAGCTGTAAAACATCATTCCTATGAAAATTTCCTTACAACTCATATATACATCATCTACAGTTGAAGGATGTAGTGGAGTATCGTAATTTCAATTAACTGTGAGTGTGTGTGAGTGTTATGTGTAATTAATGAATATATCCTACATACGGAACCACTGTTACATAAACTTTTACCACCATTACTATTGCGCCTCATCTCCACTATATTTTCTTCTAAAATACTGTGCATCCATTGTGATATTACATAATTAAATGACTAAACCATATGCACTAAACCTTTTTTTTCCTTTTATGTGCATTTACTTTCTTAATTAATGCATTTTCCATTCAATTACCTCTGTACATGTTTAATGAACTTTTGTTTTTCCCATAAGGTAAACATATGGTTAAAATTAACCATGTACATCTTAAAGTCTGTACTTAGTTTGTAGAAAATGCTATGCAATTAGATAACAACAATTAGTAAAGCTCATCAGAGTTATTACACTTTGTTTTACAAGTGGATTATTGCTCTCAAATATCCAAGCATATAGAATAAGAAACATTTTAATTAACAATAATGGAAAAAGTAAAGATTATATAAGGCCAATATATCCTAATAAAATCTAAGATAAAAAAGTTACAATGGTTAGATTATCCAAGGAAACAACATTTACCATTTTACTATTTTGTCTATTATTTAAAATGATTTTTCTTTTTAAAAACTCAATATGATTTTTTTTAAGGAACTCTTCAAAACTTAAAATTTTATTTAATTTAGAACTAGGATTTGAAATCTAATCAAAAAAATAGAGCAATTACACATATTAATTTTTCCAAAGCAATACTAATATTGTTAAATGCACCAAACAAAATATACCAACATGTTATTATGTAAATAGCGTAAAGTAAAATTCTTTCTTGACCCTTATAGTAAAATCTAAGATTATTCTAATACAATTCACGATTAATTTGTCTATGATTTATATTAAAATCGAAAATATCGAAAATATTTACAAGAATAAAACTAGTTATATTACATTCAAAATATAAATGTATATTTTTCCATTTTATTATTACAAAAAATAATATTTTGCCATTAAATATATTTTTCTTTTTAAAAATTGTATAGTATCCAATTTCCCATGTGAAATTAATTACATAAACTAAAATTGAGAAAACTAATATAAAGATCATATTAATTTATTATGTTATTTTTTTATTTTTTTTATTTGAAGTCTTATAACTAATTAAAATGATATATGTATGTGTGTATATTAAAGTGATATATGTTGTTACTGTTACCCGGTTGCTAGGTCCGGCGACGATATACAGACCATTAAGTGCCGTTCGGCATAAATGCCTCGCTCGGCATACAAGTGTCGCTCGGCATAGATGCCTCGGTCGGCATAAATACCCCGCTCGGCAATCGAATGTCGTTCGGCAGGGATATCTTGTTCGGCCTAGGTACCGTTCGGCCTTACTTCATCGCTCGACATCTAAGGTTCTAACTCCACTTCCCGGCATTCTTTGGTTCGACCACCATCGCTCGACATCTCGAGTTTAGAAGCCATCGCTCGGCATTGCCATCGCTCGACATTCTTTGACATCATCGTTTGTCAAAGCCACTCAGCAAGGTCGCTCGGAAATTGCCGCTCGGCATCCCTGGCTCGGTGCATATTAGAGGAGTTAGCAAGTTGTCAAGCCTATAACAACGTAAGAGCGTTCAGCATGACTCTATTTCGAGTCACTCAACAATCGACCAGACAAATTCTCGACCGGCATTCCTTGTTCGGCATGCCTGGCCCGGTGCGCAGAAGTCACCTATTGTGGGCCGAGGTACTTTGTTCCTTGGCCCGTGAGGGTTGTCTAGCATATCTTCGCCTATAAATAGAAGGGCAGGGGCACAGTGAAATTGACCTTTTTTCGAGAACGCTGGGGAGATTCTGCCGCTTTCAAGACTCTTTCTTTTTCAATTAGCATTTGCATTCGAGTAGTTTGTGTACGGATTGTATCTGTATTCAATTGTTTAGAAAAGCGATAAAGATTAAACTCAAAGTGGACGTAGGCAGTTACGGCGAACCACTATAAATCTGGTGTTCTAGTTTTGCCATTAAGTCTGCATATATTCCACTATTTTTATTTTCTATCTTCATTAATCTCCCTACACAAATCTTTCTTTGAGTGTTAGTGACCAATTTTGGTGCTTTCACTGAGAGCCGCATTCTCAGGTTATTAGGATCTACTTTATAGCTGCTAGATTGAAGAAATCCCCCAAAGGAGATCCAAGTCATTCACAGGAAACCCATTGATTCTACTCAGAGTTCCTACCAATAACTCTACAATGGAAAGACCTAATGAGACATTGTCCGAAACCAGGTGTGGTTGAAGCCTTCGAATCCATCAATTCAAAGCAGCAAAGTACTCGGGATGACTCGATCAAACCAGAGTGAAAAGCAGATCGACCCGAAGATAGCGCTCCACGTCATCACAACAACACGTGACGCCATCGATTCGAAGTCATCTAACAGCTCAACTTCATTTGATGAACCTCCCAGGCGTAGATGCCACAAAACTGAAATAACACAAGCAGGCGCCACAGATCGATCAACCAGGATGGTCCAGGTTCCTTGCCTGGAGCCACGGCACCTCACTTACATCAAGGTAATCATACCCAAGCTAGAGCTGGAAATTTAGGATCTAGAGCGCGAGTGGAAGCTGGACGCCCAGCTCACCAAGGCCCCAATAAAGCTGGCCTCCAAGATACACGTTTGGTAGATCGCCAACAGAGGAGACATTAACCCGAACGGTCTCGTAGAACAGATTCCAACTTGCCATCTTCCTTACAAATCCCAGACCTATCGGCTATGGTCAGACAGCTGATGAGAGAAAATCAAGGCTTGACTTATGATGATTGGGAGATATTTAGGAGTCATACTCCATTCACAGATACTATTCTACAGGCCGAGTACCTCAGAAAGTTTAACATGCCAATTATCTCGGCCTACGAAGGGAAGACCGATCCCCGATTACATGTGATGAGATATTAATGGATGATGAATTCAGTTAGAGAAAATTATGTAACTAAGTATAGAAGCTTCCTAATAACTTTATACAGAATTGCGACCATGTGGTTCACTAGACTTCCTCCATTGTATATATCCAGCTTTGATGAATTGGCGACGAAATTTGTAGAAAAGTTCAGGATACATGCCACTCGTACCAAGGACATGATGTCCCTATCCAGTGTAATGCAGGCTTCAGGGGAGTCATTGAAGGAGTACTTACTGAGATTTCACGTTGCACCTACTGAAGTTAGCAACCCAACTGACCATGTAATTCTGATGGCTGTGATGCGAGGAGTGGATCCAGATTCAAAATTTGGAGATTGGTTGGCAGGAAAGCCTCCGACTACGCTAGAGTATTTTTATTCAAAGACTCATCAATTCATAAAAAGAGCGGAAGCCAGGTTGACGAGGCGAGATAAGGCACCACGGCATGGTCAGGAGACTATGAAGAGCAATGTTGTTGTAAAACAATCTGGTGATAACTCGGAGAAGGTTCATGTCAATGTCCAAAACAAGCCTGGGCAATCTAAAGGGTCCGAAGGAGGAAATCCCAGAAAGAAAAGAGAAGCAGGAAAATGAAAGCCAAGGATTCCAACCTACAATGAATACAATCCTCTGAATGCATCTCTGGAAAATATTTACCTATCAACTTGTAATACTTTCCAATACATAAAGCTGCATCTAAATGAGTCAACAGAGGAACAAAAGCGGACTGGGAAGTATTGCCGCTTCCATGAGACTTACAGGCACAATACAAAGGAATGTTGACACCTCCACGATGCCATAGAAAAGTTCATTAGGCAGAAAAAGTTGCAGGAGTTTGTCAAGAACCCGTAGGAAGGTAGACAAGGAACATCTGACCCCGGACGCGGGCAAGCTCCATGCCATCCAGAGGAACCTGCTCGAACTTTAGGTAGACTAGTCATAAACACGATAGTCGGTGGACCTCGCCCCACGGAAAAGAATTGGCAGGAAATGGAGTGGTATGCTAACTCCCTAAGGCATGCAGATTTTGAGTGTCGTTCAAATACAGAGGAGGGGTCGCCAGCTAAGCAATAGCGAATGATGATGGACGGTATAGTTTTCAAGAGCAGAGATGCTGATCAGGTGGAGGCTCCTACCATTGACTCGATGGTCATCTCCACGAAAATCGGGCCAGCATTTGTGAAAAGAATTTTGATTGATTATGGAAGTTCTATTACCATCATCTTTAAGAAAGCATATGACCAGATAAAGATGGAGACGAAGGATTTAAAACCATCCAAAGCCCGTATCTATGGCTTTAATGGTGCAGCAACCGATGTAGTGGGGTTTGTTGAATTACCAGTTGAGCTTGGGCATGGATAACGTAGAAGGGTACGAATCCTGCCTTTCATCGTTCTGGATGTCGATTCTCCGTACAATGTGTTTTTGGATCGACCGGCCCTGGCAGAGTTCCGGATAGCTTTGGCCCCTTAGTGTTTAACTTTGAAATTTCCGACAGACAAAGGAGTCGGTGTGTGCATGGTGATTAGGAGACTGGTCAGGCGTATTATATGGCTGAGCTGAGAGAGGCCTGGCGGAGAGAGAAAGGAAAGGTTGCGGACAGCTTCGTCCGCACTTGGATCATTGAAAATTGACAAGTAGTGCCTGAGCCCTGGCTCGGGCAACACGATCGGATCTATAGAGACATAGATCCAAGAGATTATGATGAGGAACCCATGGACGCAAAAGCAGCACCGACTAAGTGACGATTGACATTTCAGTAGGCCTAGATGATCCATCACGAGTACTTAAGATTGGATCACAACTAGACCCCTCGATGGCCGAGGATCTCACTGATTTCCTTCGAGCAAATTTGGATGTTTTCGCTTGGACACATTCCGATATGTGCGGGATTTCTCCCGCTATTGCAAGCCATATGTTGAACATAGACCCGAGGTACGTACCACTAAAGCAGAAAAGGAGTGGCATGGACCCGAAGAGGTCCGCTGCTCTCAAGGAGGAGGTCGACAAACCAAAGCTAATGGGTTCGTCCGCGATGCCCTCTACCTTGAATGAGTGTCAAAACCCCGTGCTAGTGAGAAAAGAAAATGGGAAATGGAGAACCTACATAGATTAGTCTAATCTGAACAAAGCATGCCCTAAGGATAGTTTTCCTTTATCCAGGATTGACCAGCTGGTCGACTCAACAGCAGGACACGAGTTACTGTCATTTATGGATGCGTACTTGGGATATAATCAAATCCCGATGCACATTCCAGACCAAGAATACACCCATTTTTTCACAGACGTTGGGCTATATTGCTATGTAGTGATGCCTTTCGGATTAAAAGATGCAGGAGCAATTTATCAGCATATGATGATTCGAATGTTTAAAGATCAGATAGGTAGAACAATGAAATTCTATATGGATGACATGCTCGTGAAGTTACGACAGTCAAACGACCACATTCGAGACTTAGCGGAAATGTTTGATATACTCAGATATTATGGAATGAAAATCAATCATTTGAAGTGTTCCTTTGGCGTTGCGTCAGGGAAGCTTTTGGGTTTCATTGTTAATGCACACGGAATTGAAGCTAATCCAGAAAACATTCAAGCTATTGGGACCTACAAGTGCCCAATACTATAAAGGAAGTACAAACCCTGAACGGAAAAGTGGTCACGCTGAGTCAATACATATCCAGAGCCACAGTAAGTGTATTCCCTTCTTTGATGTAATAAAGAAAGAAAAGAGAAATTTCGAATGGACGCTTAACTGTGAGGATGCATTTCGAGCCGTGGTAAGGCATTTGGAAAGTCCGCCGGTGCTATCGAAGCCTGTAGACCATGAAGTATTATATGTGTACTTGGCCGTATCGCAGCATGCTATCAGTATGGCTTTGGTTCGCGAGGAGGACCGCATTCTAAAGCCTATTTACTATGTTAGTGAACGTTTAACGGAGGTAGAAAAAATTATCCTAAGATTGAGAAACTGACCCACTTCTTGGTGATTACATCATGCAAAATTCGTCCGTAGTTTTAGGCACACTCGATAGTGTTTATACCGATCAACCCTCGCATCGGGTACTCGAACGACCAGAAACCTCTGGAAGGATGTTGAAATGGAATATCGAGTTGAGCCACTTTGATATTACCTACCTTCCACGAAGGGCCATACAAGGACAAGCGCTAACATACTTCATTGCTGAATTCACCGTGTCAAACAAACCAAAAAGTCACGATGTCATTCCCCCCTTTCAATGGAAACTATACATCGATGGGGCATCTAACGACCGTTGCTCTAGGGCTGGTATACTTCTTATAACTCCCGAAAACTAATCAGTTTGTTACGCTTTGAAGCTCAATTTCCCAACTACAAATAATGAAGCCAATTATGAAGCATTGATTGCTGGCTTGAAACTTATCAGGGAACTGGGAGTAAAATCGGTTTAAATCTTTTGTGACTCACAATTTGTGGTATACCAGGCGCGGGAGGACTATCAAGTAAATGGATAGAGACTTGCCCCATACCTTGCATGGGTTCAAGAGCTGTTAGAAGATCTAGAATATTATGATATTTCGCATATCCCGCGTGAACGAAATAGAGAAGCCGATTCATTGGCCAAATTTGCAAGTACCGGCGATGCACAACAAATGGGATTGGTTCCCGTCGAAACTTAACAATCTCCGAGTATAAATGTGATGGAGATAGAATTCGTGTTAGAAACAGAAATCGAGAAGGAATCATGGATGACCCCATTCAAGCAATACTTGCTACACGGGGTCCTGCTCGAAAGAAAAAGCGAAATACGACAAGTCATTCGTAAAGCTTCGTGATATGTAATGCAGGATGGAATAATGTATCGAAAGGGATTCTCGGCCCCTTACTCCGGTGCATTGCCCATAACGAGATAAAACAAGTCCTGAAGGAAGTCCATGAAGGATAATATGGTGACCATACTAGGGGCAGGTGTTAGCAAAGAAGATCCTCCGCTATGGAAACTATTGGCCAATTGTAAATCGGGATGCTGCAGACTACTTAAAGAGATATGAAAAATGCCTGAATTATGCAAAAAACCCGAGAGCTTCACCGACGGAACTCACACAAATGGTTAGTCCCTGGCTGTTTGCAATGTGGCGGATCAATATAATCGGTTCTTTATCCATATCCAAAGGTGGTGCAAAATACGCAATGGTTGCAGTCGATTACTTTATCAAGTAGGCAGAAGCAGAGCCCTTAGCCACAATCACTACCAAGAAGGTCATTAATTTCGTTGTACGAAACATTATGTTCCATTTTGGCCTCCCACAGACTATCATTATAGACAACGGAACTCAGTTCGATAGTAGGGAGTTCAAATTTTGTTAAAAGTATGGCATTGAAAAAAGGTTTGCAGTAGTTGCTCATCCAAAAGACAATGGAGAAGTAGAAGCCGTGAACAAAATAATCAAGTCCATATTGAAAAAATGTTTGGAAAAGGCTAGAGGCAAGTGGGTGTATGAACTTTCAATAGCATTTTAGGCTTACAGAACCACGCACAAGTCCACGACTGGCCACACTCCATTCACATTGGCATATGGCATGGAAGTTGTTATACCCGTGGAACTTGAAGTTCCTTCACATCGAGTAACTCATTATGACCCTAAGATGAAACAGGATCTTTTACTGGAACCACTGGACTTCATTGATGAAAAACGTGAAGAAGCTGATTTAAGGGCGGCTACATATAGACGCTGAGTTGCTTGATATTATAATGAAAAAGTCCGACCGAGAACCTTTGATGTGGGTGATCTCGTCTTGAAATGAGTTTTCCCGGTCCCATCGCATATGAATCCCACATGGGAAGGTCCATACGTCATTGAACGGAGGCTTGGAGAGGGAACTTTCAAGCTAGTGACCGTTAATGGCGCGCCACACCCCCGAGCATGGAATAGCAAGCATCTGCGACATTATTATACTTAGTCTATTTCTTTCGTATTTTTGTTATAATTATTTCCAGTATATTTTCATTTCATTGATTCTTAGTTTTCATCATGTAATAAGGCAAATTTTTTTCATTAATAAAGGCTTGAAGCCATCTTTTCCATGAATTATTGATGTTTCTGTGTGTGATAATTCTATGGTAAAAAACTAAAGTTACATTATTCTGTCTGGCATCAGAATGCGCATAAAAAATTAAAAAATCTCCAAGTCCCCGGAGTGCGGACTAAAGTACTCTAAGTCCCCAGAGTAGGACTAGAATATAAACGACTTAAAATCTCCAAGTCCCCGGAGTGCGAACTGGAGCACTCTAAGTCCCCAGAGTGCGGACAAGAGTATAAACGACTTAAAATCTCCAAGTCCCGGAGTGTGGAGTGGAATACTCTGAGTCCCCAGAGTGCGAAACAGAGTATAAACGACTTAAAATATCCAAGTCCCAGAGTGCGGACTGGAGTGCTCCAAGTCCCCGGAGTGTGGACTGGAGTACTCAAAGTCCCCAAAGTGCGACTAGATTATAAACCACTTAAAATTTCCAAGTCCTCGGAGTGAGAACTAGAGTACTCTGAGTCACCAGAGTGTGGACTAAAGTATAAACGACTTAAAATCTCCTAGTCCCTAGAGTGCGGACTGGAGTACTCTAAGTCCTCAAAATGCGGACTAGAGTATAAAAGACTTAAAATCTATAAGTTCTCGGAGTGCGGACTGGAGTACTCTGAGTCCCTAGAGTGCGGACTTGAGTATAAACGACTTAAAATGTCCAAGTCCCCGGAGTGCGGACTAGAGTACTCTGAGTTCCCAGAGTGCGGACTAGAGTATAAAGGACTTAAAATATCCAAGTCCCCGGAGTGCGGACTGGAGTACTCTGAGTTCATAAAGTGCAGACTAGAGTATAAAGGACTTAAACTCTCTAAGTCCCCGGAGTGTGGACTGGAATATTCTGAGTCCCCAGAGTGCGGAATAGAGTATAAACGGCCTAAAATCTCCAAGTCCCTAGAGTACGGACTGGAGTACTCTAAGTCCTCAGAGTGTAGACTAGAGTATAAACGACTTAAAATCTCTAAGTCCCCAGAGTGTGGACTAGAATACTCTAAGTCCCCAGAGTGGGGAATAGAGTATAAACGACTTAAAATCTCCAAGTCCCCGGAGTGCGGACTGGAGTATTCTAAGTCCCCAGAGTGCGGACTAGAGTATGAACGACTTAAACTTTCCATGTCCCTGGAGTGTGGACTGGAATACTCTGAGTCCCCAGAGTGTGGACTAGAGTATAAACGACTTAAAATCTCCAAGTTCTCGAAGTGCGGACTGGAGTACTCTAAGTTCTCAGAGTGCGGATTAGAGTAGAAACGATTTAAAATGTCCAAGTCTCCAGAATTCGGACTAGAGTACTTTGAGTCCCCAGAGCGTGGACTAAAAATATTCTAAGTACCCAAAGCATGAAATAGAGGATTTACGATTCTAAAAAAACTTCTGATTCACATGGAGGTGAACTGGAGCTCGAGTAACTCATCGAATGTCGAGTTATGGCAACGAGTTAGGCAATAAGCTGAAAAACAGAAGTCATTCGAAAGACAAAAGAACTAAGTTTTATTTATTAATCCAAAACAAAGTTCCGCTACAATTCTTCCTAAAACTCGAAACCAAAAGTCTATTTACATTGCCTATGAAAATAAATAAAAATAATTACATAATCTAGGCTGACTCTCGTTGAAAGAGTATGAAAACTACTTCTTTGATTTCTTTTCCTTCCTCGGTTATTCAGGTGACTCCTCCCCCATGCATTTTTTCTTAGACGCTTTGCTTGCTAGGGAAGTAACGTCTGAGGAAGGAAGTGGAACTTCTAGTGGCCTGGACCCACCAGGAAGAATGACCTTCAAAGGCCTGTTCAAGGGATCGTCCGGTTCCACTACTTGGGGCTCGATCTTGATTTCGACTTTCTTCTTCTCCTCCATAAGTTTCTCCTTCATTCTCGTTTTAGAAGTATGTCCGAAGGTGCCAGCAATCTCAACCTCGTAATCTTCCTCGATAGATGATGGATTTTCAGACTTGTCCTCGTTTAGTGCCTCAATTACTTGAGCGTCAGGACCGGGAATCTCTTCCGTTTGAATTGCCTCACCCGTCTTCTCCTCCTTCTCCATGGCATCATCGCTCCTTAGAGTTGGTTCAGGATCAGAACGGCCTACATGAAATCATAAGAGACAAATGTTAGTATACACTAACTACTCGTCGAAAACGACGGTCTTTTGAGCTTTGGAAAGAGAAGTTATGTACTGGTTTTTTGGCTGACTCTCAACCATCCGGGGAGTTTCGACCTCTGGAATGGGAGATAGAACATGAATATCAGGGCCAAGATCTTTTGGGTCGTAGCCAACGTGCTGCTCGAAGGGATCAAGTGTTGGACGACCAATCGGTTGAGTAGGGAAAGGAGCTGGAGACTCGGTTCTAGACGGACCGGCAATGCCATTCTTTCCTTTTAGCGAGGAGGAATCTTTGCTATAGAGAGCCTTCACTGCAGACAAGTCCAAAGGCTCATTCCCCTGGAGGAATCCCTTCACTAAAGCTTCTTTGTCAAACTCTTTAGTGCCTGACTCAAACTTTTTGATCTTTATCAAAGTTTCCCATGCTTCAGCCAAAGATTCGAAGTGACCCTCTCAAAGAAATGTGAGGTCACGATGCATGAGAACCCAAGCATTATACTCAGCTATAAGCGGATAAAACATGCACTTGACTACATCCCTACCAGCCTCAGTGGACACCTCAAGGCGAGAATCAATTTACATGAGCGCGAACCTTTTGCCCTCTTGACAGGCCTCATCCTTTAGCATTTCGGCCTTGGAGAGTTCTTCATCGAGCTTTGTCTTTAGGAGTCATGTAGCAACGATCTAATCGCAATATCGTTGCGACTCCTCATGAGCAGCAGTCTTTTCCTCTTTCTCTCTGAGAAGTAGCTCTTCCAACTCTTTGACTCACTGAGCAAATGCATCCCTCTCCTTTTGAATGGAGTCTTTCTATAGAGCCAGGGCGCCGCAGCGTTGAACCGCTTCGTCGATCTCTTTCTTTTACAAGGATATTGCCTTGGTGCAGGACTGGATATAGGAGAATTCCGAACCAGTATAAAATCCGGTGTGTTCTTTCCTTTTACTTGCTTTACTTTACTATTTGCATTTGTTATATGTTCTGTGATCATTCGGTGTTAGAATTCTGTTTAGATTTGTGTTGAAAGTTTTAATTTAGTCATATAGTTCATATATTCTTTAAAACACTATTCACCCCCCCTCTAGTGTTATTTCTGCCTTAAGATCCTTAATCCGCATCCCTAACAATTGGTATCAGAGCATTGGTTTTCATTATTTTCATAATCTGAAATTTTGAAAAGTTTTAATGGCACAACACACTAATAATGTCATTCCTGTCATGACTACGTCTGTCAACACAAGTACTAACACTAGTTCATTTGTAGAAGGTCAGTCTACTGTCAGACCACCACTTTTTAATGGCAGTAATTATGCATATTGGGCATGTAGGATGAAAATTTATTTACAATCCATAGGTTTAGATACTTGGAATATGACACAAATTGAATATGTTGAACCAACTACTAATTTTGCCCGGTGGACTGCTGAGCAAAAGACAGCTGCACAAAACAATTCTAAGGCTATGAATATACTATTTTGTTCACTAGATAGGAATGAGTTTAATAGAGTCTCTGTTTGTAAGTCTACATTTAAAATCTGGAAAACTTTGCAAGTAACTCATGAAGGAACAAGCAAAGTTAAACAGACTAAAATTTCCATATTTACTAACCAGTTTCGATTGTTTAAAATGCACGAAAATGAGTCCATTTCCGACATGTATTGTCGATTTCAAGACATTGTACATTCATTGATTGCTTTAGGAAAGGGTTTCTCAAAAGAAGATCAAGTCAGAAAGATACTCAATTCACTCACTCCAGAATGGGATCAAAAGATACTTACTATTGAAGAGGCAAATGGTGTTAGTCAAATGAAGATCGAAGAGTTAACCGGTAATCTAATGTCTTATGAAGTTCAACTAGAAGGGAGAAAAGAATCTAAGGCAACGGAAAAGAAATCGATCGCATTCAAAGCAACAACTGGAGATTCAGAACAAGAGAGTGATGAAGAAATTGCTTTCATGACCAGAAATTTCAGGAAATTTCTGAAGTATAAAAAGATGAATAACTTTAAAAGAAATGATCAAAGAAATTCCAAAAATACTTCAGAGAACAACAACAACAACAAAAATAATGGTGATAGATGCTATAAATGCAACAAAACAGGGCACTACAAGATGGATTGTCCATATCCAGACAAACATACATTTCAACCAAACAACGAGCAACCAAAGAAAAGAAAGAAGGCATATGCAGCAACTCTTGACGATTCACATTCATCCAGTGATGACGAGAAGAAAACTGATAATTCAAATCTGTGCTTCACGGCTATTCTCGAATCAGAAGACGATCGGAGTTTGGATCTAAAAATAGGTACACATTTATTTTAATTTTATTGGATGCTTGCTTGCTTTGATTTTGTTTGCAATTTCTTGAATTTTTAAATTCACAATCACCCTTTGAAATTTGAATTTTTAAATTCAAAATAATATTATTTTAATAATATTTTAAATATTAAAATATTTTAATATTATTATATTTAATATTATTACTGGAATTAAATATAGATATAGAATATAGATTAGTTTTCTTAGGATTTTAGGAATTTATTAGATTTTAGAAATAGACACCTCCTTTCAAATTCAACAGGCACATGTCGACATGCCATGATACCCCATGTCGACATGCCTCTCAGAAATTTGATTTCAAAATTTGAATTCAAACTTTTGAATTTCCGTCCACCTTTTCACTTACTTTAAAATTCTGAAAAGATACCTCCTGACCAGAGAAAATGACTTTAGAGAATCTATTTAGTATACTTCTCTTATCATCTCTTTTCACTTTATTCTCATAATTCAAACCTTCTTCATTATCTTCTACTCCTCTCAAACACTCATCAATGGCTTCCTCAAGTAACCCATCAACTATGAGGCTGCCCAAATCCATCAAAAATGATCTTTTCAATGACCCGGAGGCTATCAAAGCTTACATAAGCTATGTAAACTATGGTAAAGTCAATACGGGAAAATTTGCCATTTTTGATGATTTTTTTTTCTTATGAAATTGATCAACTATTTGAAGAAAACTCCATTCTTAGCTTGATTGATAACAAGCAAAATGATTTCGTTTGTTATCCAAACCTTGTCAAAATGTTTTATGCAAACCTAAATCATGGATTTTATAATGGAAATGAAGATCAAATTTGGAGTAGTGTTAAAGGAACACTTATTGTTTTGGATTCCGATATTTTGGGTACTATTTTGGGTTGCAAATCTACCGGTATGAATCTCTCGGAATTTCAAATCAATGAAACCGATCGAGAGACCTTTCATCACATTTTTGAAAGCGATGACCACATGGATTTTAAGAATCGCTTTTTTCGCCCAAAAGCAAGAATTGTCAACATTCTTATTCAACACACAATTATTCCTAGGTCGGAAAACTACAATAATCCCACCTCAAAAGTGTGTAAAGCTCTTTTTGCTATTTTTGGAAAATATGATATTAATTGGGCACAAACTATTTTGGATGAGTTAAGACCCAAAAATTTTAATATGGGAGAAAACACTCTTTATCAAGGAATTTACCTTACTCGGATTTTCAATTATTTTGGTGTGGATGTTAAAAAGGAAGAGTTTGTAAGTAGGAAAGTGTTCAATCATGGGAACATTTCTCTTATGAAAATCCCACTTATGTTTCAACCATATGAAACACTTGCCGAAAAGGAAGAGATACTTGCTCATGAAGAGATGGAAGAAGACGAAGAAGAAGGGGAAGAAATGGAAATTGAAGAAGAAGAGGAAAATGAAGAAACCTCTTTGGAAAGTATAGAGTATCCACATACACCCGCCAATCCGTCCAACAAAACCATACTCAAGAACCAAAAGATACTTGCTCAAAACCAAAAGGTTCTTAAGAGATCTATTAGCAAGAAAATTGATAAAATCTCCACCAAGATCGACAAGTTCTTTGGGAAGATAGGCAGGAAACTTGGCTTGTCTTCATCATCATCTTCATCAAACTAATCCTAGCCATTATCTCTCTAGCTATCGTTTATCTATCTTTGTATTTTCTACTTTTTTAGTTAAGATTATGTAATGTTAACTAATATAAGTAATGCTATCTTATTCTCTGTTTTCCAGCTTTATATATCTCTGATAGTTATTTATTTTAAGTTTATATAGGTCCACTAGTATAAAAATAAACTTAGAAATCAAAAATAACTCAACTTGGTCATTCTGTCTAGACCATGTCGACATTCCCCATCCCCCCATGTCGACATATAACAGTCAGAAAGTAGTTTCAATTTCTAACTTCAAATTCTTGTAACTACCAAGTGACAATTCATTTTGAACGGCCAATAACTCCTATAAATACCTATTTTTTCCAGAAAAACTTCTCTACCTCCATTTCTATTCATCTCCTCTCATACTTCAACTTATTTCTTAAGTTATGGCTTCTCCAATTAAGCATTTAAGTAGAAATCTTGAAGAAACTCTTACTTCTTTCAAGAGTATTCTCTCTTTTATACTTAGAAATCAAAGGCACTTAGAATTAAGCCAAATGCAGATGATCAAAGAGCAAGAGAGACACTTCGACGCACTTCGTTGGATGATCTCAAGCCTTAGCAAAGACGAACCTGAAGCAAATCCACCGGTCACTCTCGACAAAGATAATTGGGAGGTTATCAAAACTGATCCTATCTTTGGAGAAGATGGATGGGTGGAAGTCCCAAGGAATGTCTAATCATTATGTATGTTTGTTTGTTTGTTTGATTTGATTTGACTAAGATTTGGTTAGGATTTGATCGATTAAGTTTGATTTGAATTTGGTTTGTATATAACTTCATATACTATACATGATTGGTTTGCTATGTATGATATTGATTTGATTGTCAAGTTGCACTTATATATATGCTCACACACTTGATCACTTACACGTTCACTTTACACTTTTATTCTATATATACTTGATTATCTTAGAATAGGTAAATCTTTTATTCCTTTTTGCTGACGACAAAGGGGGGGAAAGTTATAGAAATATATGTGCTTGGTGTAAGGGGGAGTCATGGAATAAAGGGGAGTTGTAGTTTTAAGAAGAAGTCACGGAGTAAGGGGGGCTTATGGAGAGTTATGGTATGGTAAGAATATTTTATAAATAAAGGTTGTCATCATCAAAAGGGGGGAGATTGTTAGGAACTGAGTTGATGATGTTTTGATGACAATAACCTTATATAGTTATTATACTTTACTTTATAAAATATATACTAACATTTCCATATATATATATATATATATGTGTGTGTGTATAGGAAGTATATGCAGGTATCATCGAAGACTGATCAGTATAAAGACTCAAGCATCAAGATGAAGATTAGAGAATCAAGATTTCAAGATCTCAAGATAAGTGTCTAGTATTTTGTTAAAACTTCATAATAGCACTCTCATCTTTCTTCCAATTTTCTTTTGGGATGGAACCCAATTTCTATCGAAACCAGTGGCTTACAAACCCACGACAAGTAGCTTACAAACCTATGACAAGTGGCTTACAAACCCATGAAAATCAAAATCATTTAGACTACTTTGTACAAGTTCTCGAGTCCTATGGAGGAGCTCTGTAGGAAGGTTCTTGCAATTTCAGTTTGAATAGATTTTTCAAAATGTTTTTAAATCTGTTTTCAAAATGTTTTAGCTTTCAAAATCATGTTTTCAAAAATGTTTTCAAAACTTTGTTTTAGCCTTGAAATATTCCTCCATTCTGATTTTAAAAACTTCTATTTTTAAAACATCAAAACTTATTCTGATTTTAAATATTACTTATATAATTGACGGTCTATATCAATTATATATATATATATATATATATTTAAAATAATGTTTTATATTCATTCTCTATCTCAAAATATTGTTTAAACACTTTATTTTGCTTTAGAGAAGTTTCAACTTGTTTTAAATTCAATTGCTTTTACAAAACAACATCTCTACAATTTTGAACTGAGGGATGTCGACATATGGGGATACCCCATGTCGACATGGTGACAGTTGGATTCAAAATTCAATTTTCAAAAGAAGTGTCCATTCGTTCAAAAACCTTTCGCCAATGGTTATGACTGTTGTGCATCTATATAAAGGCTTCCAAAATGAATTTTTTTTAACAACTACTTTCTTATTTTTTTCACTCTTTCTTCTCCACCATTCCGTATCCATAAAACTTCATATTTTCAAGATCGTGCCATCATTCTGCCAAATTCTCAATAGGAAATCATTTAGATACTCTCTCTATTTGATTCTCCATCATTCTACTAAAGATCAAAGTGCTATTCAGAGTTACAGGATCAATTTGTATTCAAAAAGTCCATAGAGTCTATCCATTCAAAAGGATTGTTATTAAGAAGTATTAGGGTGATGTTGTGTCCTGTAAATCAAGAGAGTTTACCCCAGACTCGGAGATAGGAGGGTTCCTCAAGGCCTTAGAAATTGAGGGTTGTAATTTGGATATTGGCTTATAAAAATCTGTACAAGGATATTGCCTTGGTGCAGGAGTGGATGTAGGAGGATTTCGAACCAGTATAAAATCCGATGTGTTCTTTCCTTTTACTTGCTTTACTTTACTATTTGCATTTGTTATATGTTCTGTGATCATTCTGTGTTAGAATTCTGTTTAGATTTGTGTTGAAAGTTTTAATTTAGTCATATAGTTCATATATTCTTTAAAACACTATTCACCCCCCATCTAGTGTTATTTCTGCCTTAAGATCCTTAATCCGCATCCCCAACAATAGTGAGGTCAGATAAGCCTTTCAGTGGACCCTTTAAGTGTTGTGGAGATGGCTCTCTTTCCATTGGAGTAATCATGACCTTTGAGGTTCTGCCTACAATCTTTTTCCTTAATTTGTAAGACGGTATCTTTTTTCCCTTCGAAGGGGGAGGTGTTACATCAATCCTGTGTGCCCCAACCATTGGTTCCAGAGTAGGACTTAAGTTTTCACCCAGTGTTACTGACACCTCAGTTTCTCTAATCTCTCCTTCCTCGGGTGTGTCGGGGGCACCATGTGTTGAAGGCCCAGCTTGACTTTTGCCTTTGTCTAAGGCAGACCCAGTTATAGTGACGCCGTGAGGAAGACTTATTCGACGACCTTCCGCCAACAGCCCAAATTTGAGCGATTCATTGGTAATGATGGATCTGATATTCCGATCTTCCGTGGGAACAGCTCGAATAGCTTCAACGGCCTCAGAGTACCCGGAGCCTTCGAGACATGGGCTTACCTGTAAAAGTAGAGAAAGGGTTTAGAAAGGATGCATTTCCGCCGAATACAAGTATTGGTCCAGAAAGAAACTTACTCCCTTCTAGCCATCTCCTTGCAAAGCCAGAGGGACAGCGCACGTAAAACCATTCATGCCTATACTGGGCGAATTTTCTCCATGCTCCAGTCAGGATTTCGCAGTTGTAATGCGGCTCAAGGAATACAAAAGATTGGCTGTCGAACCATCTCTTGAAACAATAAATATAACGAATGTCGCCGGGAGTAGGGAGCGTGAATAGAATGCTCATGAAGAGAATGCATGTGCCATTTATAAACGCGTGACTGTTGGGTTGTAATTGTGTTGGGGCGATCTCGATATATTGCAACACATCGCGGAGGAAGGAGTTGAATGCTAGCACGCTACCAACCCAGCAAATGAATTTGTTGCAGGCGGTATATCCGGCTGGGGGCAAGTGAGAATGATCTTGCCTCGATGGAACCAGTACATCATTAAAAGGAATTCCATGAATTGAGCATAGTCGATGGAGAGTGTTTACATTGATTCTTGAAGCTTAAGAATCAACCAGATTGTCCAGGATGATAGCTGCGTCTAGGGCACCAAGGGCCAAATCATCAGATGCAGTCGTTGGAATTGATATATTATGTACAGGAGTTGTCGATGGATTTGAAGTTCTGCCTTTTTTGATGGTTTAAATCGACGATAAACCACATATGGTTTAAAGATGACAAGTCATTCGTAAAGCTTCACGATATGTAATGCAGGATGGAATAATGTATCAAAAGGGATTCTCTGCCCCCTTTCTCCGGTGCATTGCTCATAACGAGATAAAATGAGTCCCGAAGGAAGTCCATGAAGAAGAATGTGGTGACTATACTGGTGCAGATGTTAGCAAAGAAGATCCTCCATTATGGATACTATTGGACAACTGTAACTAGGGATGCTGCAAACTATGTAAGGAGTTGTGACAAATGCCAGAAGTATGCAAAAATCCCAAGATCTCCGCCGACGAAACTCACACAAATGGTTAATCCTTGGCCATCTGCAATGTGGAGGATTGATAGTTCTTTACCCATATCCAAAGGTGGTGCAATATACGCAATTGTTGCAGCCGATTACTTTATCAAGTGGGCAGAAGTAGAGCCCTTAGCCACAATCACTACCAAGAAGGTCATTAATTTCTTTGTATGAAACATTATGTGCCATTTTGGCCACCTGCAGACTATCATTACAGACAATGGAACTCAGTTCGAAAGTAGGGAGTTCAAAATTTTTTGTTAAAAGTATGGCATTGAAAAAAGATTTGCAGCAATTGCTCATCCAAAAGCCAATGGACAAGTAGAAGTCGTGAACAATATAATCAAGTCCATATTGAAAAAATGTTTGGAAAAGGCTAGAGGCAAGTAGGTTGATGAACTTCGAACAACACTTTGGGTTTAAAGAACCACGCACAAGTCCGCGACTGGCACACTCTATTCGCATTGGCATATGGCACGGAAGATGTTATACCCGTAGAACTTGAAGTTCCTTCACATCGAGTAACTCATTATGATCCTAAGACGAAACAGGATCTTGTATTGGAATCACTAGACTTCGTTGATGAAAAACGTAAAGAAGCTGATTTAAGGGCGGCTGCATATAGACACTGCGTCACTCGATATTAAAGTAAAAAATTTCGACCGAGAACCTTTGATGCGGGCGATCTCATTTTGAAACGAGTTTTCTCGGTCCCACCGCATAAGAATCCCACATGGGAATGTCCATATGTCATTGAATGGAGGCTTGGAGAGGGAACTTTCAAACTAGCGACCGTTGATGGCGTGACACTCCCCCGAGCATGGAATAGCAAGCATCTGCGACATTATTATACTTAGTCTATTTCTTTCGTATTTTTGTTGCAATTATTTCCTGTATATTTTTATTTCTTTGATTCTTAGTTTTCGGCATGTAATAAGACAATTTAGTTTTTCTTTCATTAATAAAGGCTTGAAGCCATCTTTTCCATGAATTATTGATGTTTCCATGTGTAATAATTCTATGGCGAAAACTAAAGTTACGTTATTCTGTCTGGCATACGAATGCACACAAAAAATTAAAAAATTTACAAGTCCTTGGAGTGCGGACTGAAGTACTCTGTAACGACCCGTAAATTTTCGATAATTAAAATAGCTAATTTAATAAGATTTCGTGATTTAATGTTAGAAAAAATTTTGTAATTCGTTTGGAATAATAATAACTGGAATGAATTGCAACAATAATTATCCAAATAATTATTTATAGATTGAATAGAGTTCCAATCTAATTGAATTGACTCAAATGTTATAACTTGGTTATAAGGGAATATATGGAAAAACAAATGTAAATAAGTGAATAAAAAAATTGTGAATTATTTAGGTAGAAATACAAATTTTAATAGATTGGTTTCAAAGATTTGAATAGTAATAAGTATTGAAAAATAAATGCTACTTAGTGAATGCCTTTGAAATCAATAGTCGGATAGGATAATAAATGTCGAATTCATTGGGTATAATAGAGTAATTGATTGATAAGTAAAATCTATTTAAAATCAAAATATTGAATATTGAACAGGTAAATTGTTTAAATTGAATATTTAAAACTTATTGAATAATTGAATAACTGTAAAATGAAAATAGGGTTCTAAGATGTGAATTTGTTTTAAAAGTTAAATTTTAAAAGTTCGTTTTGAATATTTCAAAAGATAGTGATTTAATAATAATCAAATTTGTTTAACTTTAATATTACAAATGTTTGAATAATTAAATTCTGAATTTGATATGATTAATTTGATATTGAAAATTTAATATGTGGAAATAGAGTGAAAAATTGAAATTTGATTTAATATGATTCAAATTGGTTTCCAAAGGGAATGTAAGTTATATTGGGATTATAATAGAGTTAATAAGATTTAAAATTGAAATTTATTGGATAATTGAATAACGGGTTTAATATGATTAAAAATGATTTGTAAAATTTTATTTTATCATATTAAAGTTAGAATGATGTTGTAGAACTTTTAAAATCGAATTAAAAGTAAATTTGTGAAAATTGAATATTTTAATATTTAATTGACGAGTTAAAATAGTCATTTTTCAAAAAGTCTCGGATTTCGATGAAACCAGTTTCATCGGATCCGTAACGTGTTATTATTGTAAGATTTCAAATTTCGTGTTAATCGGATTTACCGTTCGTCCGGGGCGAGCCAAAACGCATAGAAATTTGTTTAATCGGTTTAATTTAAAATTGATCATTTATTGTCGTAACTCGCAGAGATGATCGAATTAGCTTCCGAAACCTATTCCATTGTGTCCGGAACGCGGGTTAAACCCTAGAAACATTGGTCACCGCGCGAGATTTGGAGTTCGAAAATTTGAAGTGAATAGTGTTTTTTGTTTAAATTCTATAAAAGGACCCCTCTACCATTCATTTGCTAACCCTTATCCTAGAAAACCCTAGCCGCCGGTATACTGTACACGGCCAGAATTTAGTCTCGTTCTTCCCCTCTGATCTCCTCATCCACAAAATGATTCGCGAAACTCCCAACATGGAAAATGCTGAGATCCTTAAATCCAACGTTTGTGATTTGATTTCATGTGGTAGATTGTCTGAAATTCGAGCTTAAACGCACACGGGTCGAGCATGTTTTTGCACGAGTGAGGACCACCGAGCTGGCCGTGGGTTCAAGCGTAGGTAGAGTGGGGGTAGAGCTTCCAAATGGAGGTGCTTGATCATTCTCTCGTGCGTTGTGGAGGTGGATATGTAAAACCCTAGATGGGTTCGGCTTTGTTGTTTTACTGGAGCTAGAACGCGACCTTGAGAGGGCGCACACGTGTGAGAAGAAGAAGCAAGTGGCCAGATCTCCATCAAGCAGAACGTGCGGCCGAGATGTCTTGGGTATAATAATAAAAATAATTGTTGAAAATTTATTATATTATAAATTGTGAAATGTTTAAAATACGATATCTTGTTGATACGAGGTCGGATTGTGACGAAACGAATTGCGACGAGTTCGTTTGAGCTGGATTGGAATCGTTTGGAGCTAGTGAAAATTTTGGGTAAAATTAAACGCTCGTTTAATTTTATTCGAAATAAAACGCTGGAACTACATTGAAATCAAGGTGAGTGTTTTATAATGTTCACAACGTACTAAATATCTTTATGCTAGTTAAATCTGATATTATGAAGTGATATGAATTTTATTTGTCGTTGTTTGATAAAATTTAATTGTCATATAGATTGTCATTTGAATTAACCGTTGAAAATTAAATTGACAGTTAAATTGAAATTAAAATTGAATTGTGATTAAATTACCTGACATTGATAACTATGAAATTGCCATGAATTGTATTGTCTATTGGATGATGTATTTCGATGGATGTTATTGGTTGATATTTAAATGTTTGGATATTTATTTGCTTATATATATTTATCCTGTTATGCATACATATGAAACTGTGATTTGGTTTAAGTGATATATATACATCCCGGACATTTAATCGAAATAAATAATTACTTGGCCATAGGATAGAAAATTATGCACGGACACCGAATTGGCTAAATTAATAATTTTTGAAATCGTCGATTTGAACTTTATTTAAACGTTTTGATTTAAAAGTTATAAATAGAAATCAATTTATAGAAATCGAATTTATAGAAAAATTGAGTTTGGAATGTTGAAATAAATTTTGGTTAAAAAAATTGTTAAATAATTAAAGTGGAGACTTTGGAATTTAAAATCGGGATATGATTGAATTTCGAAAATTGATTTGTTTAAAGATTGAACCTTAATTCGAGCTTTGAATATTACTAATAAAAGTGATATAAAAATGATATTTTGAAATCGAGCTTGGAATTGAATCATATTTGAAATTTGGATTTAAATTTGAATATTGATGGATAATTTTCTTAAGTGTTATAAACTGATATTTTTGAAAAATCAAGCTCCAAATCGATATAAATTGAAATTTAATTAATTGAAAGTGAATATAAAATTTAATAAATTTGAAGTCAAACTTGACGTTGATTTGAATTGAAATCGAAATTGAATCGGTGGAAGGGAAATTGAAATTGTTTGAATTGGGAAGTTATAATTGAAATGGTTTGGTTTTGAAGCTGTTTTATTTTGTTTTCCAAATTACTCTGTTATATAAACCATTTTTGAATACTTATACTATTTTAATCTATTTTAAATCTACTTAACCCAATTTAAATTATTTTGAACTAATTTATCTATTTTAAATCCATTTTAAGACTTTAAGTATTTTTAACTACTTTAATTATTTAAACTACTTTTGAACTACTTAAAACTATTTTTCTGAAATTTCAAGCTGGTCAATAAGGTGAAATGTTTATATTTAAATCTTGAATTTAAATACGAACTGGTTTAAATGAAGTTGCAACCTAAATTGAAATTCGAAATGATTTTGAAATCGAAATGAGATATTGATGCGAAAAATGATTTTTGAAACAGAATCTTACATTTGAAAAGATACGATGATATTTGAAATGGATTTGATTTTTGAAGCGAATATGATATTTTGATATCAATTATGAATCGATTTGAAATGTAAAAGAGCCAACGGTGTAATAATACATAGTTATTAAAGAGACCGGGATTGGGTATGGACATACTCTCTGTCGATACCGAACACCACTTTAATAACTATTATACGCGGAGTGCTGATCCAGAATGAAGTGGATGGTTTGGTGAACGCATTGACTGAAGAAAGAGAACGATATTGGATGACCCCTGACACGATTAAAACAGGAGCCGCGCCGGGCCATTGAGGTTCTCCATCTCTAGCGGACACACTTCTTCGATACCATATCTATTACATTTGTGATTCGATTTGGGTGCACCCCTTGAATTGGGAGTGTTGTTTCGCGGTGTTGGGGTAGCTGCTCGCTATGCTCAACATCAGTCCGGATCACGCAACTACTAGTATCCTAGTTGGTATCGCCTCATGTACCTTGTCATACTGATTATCCTATTCGCGACCACTACGTTATGTTTTATGTTATACCTATGGGGTACCCTCTGATAACCACCAGTTTACGGTGGGGCTTACGGTGCTGTATAGACTATGGCATTATAAAAATGTGTTAAGGGGGATTATGGTAACGCCTTAACGCTATTTTGATACTTTATATTACTGATATGCATTATCTACTTAGCGTATTGTACTACATAGTAGATAGTTTAACGGATCCTTAAGAGATGGAAAATCCTGTAACATCTCTTAAGTTATTGCACGCACGTTGACACTGGATATGAGATGTCAAACCCCGTAAACATCTCTGACGCCGTTACACTCATATTTATTTACGATTGATTTAACTTTCATAAGGATATTTTAGTCCTGACTCGAGTGTTTTGTCTTTTCATTACGCTCGGGTCAGACCTGAGTTTTTCAGCTTATTGAAGATCTATTCTGGAGGATGAAGACAAAGGTTCGGTATACTATTATTATTATTATCTTTGCATCATGCTGTCTGCCGCATTATTTTATTTGTTCTTTTGTATATGTATAACTCTGATAAATGTTGTATAAATAATTGTCAATGTATAGTAAACAGCTTCATGAACTTTTATTTGACCATTATATTTTATCGTTCCGCTGCGAGATTCTGTGTTGTTTCATTTCCTTTATTTCTCTTTCTTTTCTTTTCTTATTTACCCCAATAACCATCTGCCCTTTTGAATGGTTTGGAATCGGCATGTGTATTTGATCGTCGGTTTAAACTGTCCAAAAAGGCGGGTCGTTACAGTTGGTATCAGAGCTTTGGTTTAGCGATAACCTTAGCTTTGTGGGGTCTGACTCTTTATAAATAGGGTAGTTATACCCTATGATGAGTCGCTGAGTGTATATATATGAGAGAGCGTATTTGTTAGTGATATAAAATGTTTTTATATTGTGTCGGTTGATTTGTTGAGTGGCTTATGGATTCTGGTCAATACGAGTAATTAACTTCATTCATAGGGATCTCTAAACACTTAAACAGAACAATTCGACATAGTATTGTTTGAAATTGGGTAAATGAAATAATTTTGCTATAATTATATTTTGAATATAGAGAAAATTTCAGAAATTATTGTGACTTATCTAGCTTACCTGGTTGTTAGAAATGATATATGGGTTGTTATCATTAATTGGATATTGTAATTTAATAAATAAGGTGAATTGCAAAATTAACAATGATAAAACACTTGTGGAATGTTTTAAGAAAGAAAATCCTATAAGAATATTTATAAAGGTGACTTATAAATTAAAATAGATTTAAATTGGAAAATATTGAATATAAGACCCGGAGATTTTGAAAAATGGTTCTCAAAGTTTGAAGAAATATATAGTAATATTAGTTGGAAATTGTTTATGGAAATATTTTGAAAGGATTTTTAAGAAGGGATGAATTCAGTACTCTTCTCTTATGTCGCTGGAAAATAATTTCGGTGATGACTGCGCAGCATCATCGACGTTCATTTTCGAGTCTCAAAGTGGGGGAGACTTCTAAGAAGCTTTGCTTTTTATTCGGAATTATTTTGGGTAAATGGGTTTTGGTTTAAACTCCAAAGGTATGATTTGATATATTAAAGATACAAGTGTATATGTTTATTTCAAACGATTTGAAAAGAAATGGGCATTTAAATTTCTAAGTTATGTTAATTAGTAATTTTCAAATTATTTGAATGAAATGTGAATAACCAAAATTTATAAAATAAGAGGATTAAGATATCTAAGCTTATGTTTGGGAAAACTTTAGAGTTGTAGTGTACCTTTAAACTTGAAAGGTAAAGAGGATTTAAATAAATCAAATTTGTGAACATTCTAACTAAGTAAAATGAAATTCTATAAATTTGTAAAATACCGAATTTGCATTCTAAAAGCATATAATATGACTTACCGAATATTAAGAAGTTGAAATGATGTTTTGGATATGTAATGAGATGTTGTACAAATAAACAGAACCTGAAAAATAATTGAAGTATACGAGTAAGGAATACTCAAAAGGAATTAAAATGTATATAAATGGAAAATTTGGTTGTGATAAAAATTATACATACTTAAATATAGCATGAAATGATGAATGGATAAATGGAACAAGTAAGTGAACTTAAGAAAAGGCCATTGATTCAAGCAATGTCTTTGTAAACTGGTTATAGACTTTAAATATAAATTTGCAACAAAAAAAAAAATATGCGAAGATAAATTTGTAACTTTTGAGATAACTGTAAACTAAGAAAAGTCATATATAAGAAGTTGGACTTTTATGGAATGACTATAAACTAAAGTGATGATTAATAAAATGTTCCACAAATAAATTTGTATTAACTGAAACTATGAATATGAAGTAAATGTAAACAAAAGAATTTGGTATAGCTAAGAATCAATTGGGAAAAGAAATTGAGTTTAATTAAATTATATAGAATGTTTAAAATGAACTTGAGTAAGCAAATTCTATGATATGATGTTTAAGAAAAGATAATGTTAAAGAACATGCTATGTAAAGAAATGAATATACTAACTGAATAATGGATTGTGAATAATTAATTGTAAATAAAAAAATAAAAGCCAATAAAATAATTTAGTATAGATAAGTTGGATAGAAATCCATTGGAAGGTAATACATGAGTTGTACGTATATTAGTTTGTTCGCATAACGATTTGATCCAAATTCGAGCACAAAATTGCGAGATGATTTATATCGATCCAAGTTAGGATTTTCCACTCGATTCTCGACGGCGAACCTTGGATATGGATTTTTGGTTTGATTCTATAATTCTCTATCATAGTATATGGGTATGCAAGGAGAGTAACAGTTTCCAATCAAGGAACCAAATCCGAGTCCGCACTAGAGAGTCGGGTGAACGATACTAGTTGGAAGTGAAATTGTGTGATCGAATAAGCGATTAGATTGATATTGCTCACGGATGATATATGTACGGCTTACGGACTTAATTGAAGTTAATATTGGAAATTTAAGATGCCGAATATAAAATGATTCTTTTAAAATTATATAACAGAATATATATATATAAAAGAGATAAACCAAATTGAATGTAAAATTAATAATTTGGTTATGTTGGGTATGATTTGGTTGTTATATGATTGTTAGTTGATTTTATATAATTAATTAAGTGTTAATGAAATTGAAAGCTATAAATCATTGAAATCAAATTGGAAGTTAAATGAATTTAAATAGAATTTAATTTGATTCAAATTGGAAGTGCATTAATGTGAATATAAATTAGTGAATGTTGCCTAATTGAATTGAGAATGAATGTTAGTAAAATCCAACGTTAATGAATCAACTGTGATTAAAATTGAAACCCAAGTCAATAATATTAATGAGAAGTGAATTTATATTGATTGGTTATGGATTTGTTGGATGATAGTTGATTGATGGTTGCATTTGTTGCTTTTGTTGCATTTCCTATGTTGGCATATGTAGTTGTTATGTTGCTATATGATGTATATTGATATTATTTTCATATATGCATGTTTCTCATGGTTTGTTAAGTGTTTAGTAGGTGCGGATTGCGCTTGCTTCGCATTTGCAGCTCGCTTTCGCGCTATATTAGCCGTATATGCTCGCTAATAATATATAAGGTACATATCTCGGATTACATACCGTAGTTTTACACTTTTTTCCTGCGGGATGCCTCATCACTTGATGAGATGTATATTTGTGATATATATACTGTCATTTTTTTTTTCCGATCGAGCCGCGCAAAGGAGACCCTGCCGAAATTTTCCGTAAAACCGGGTGTTAAAAAATTTTCAAGTTTTAAAATTTTTTTATAACTTGTTTTGATAACTAACTTTTAAAGTTAGAAAGTCGTTCGGAGTAACTTAGTGGAAGCGTAGTTATGACTTTATAAATGGAATTTCATTGTTTTATAAGTTGGTAACTTTGAATAAAATATATCTAATGTTGAATTCTATACTTAGTTCCTTTTCCCTTCTTTTTCCTTTTCGGGGACGAAAAGTTTTGAGTGGGGGAGAGTGTAACGACCCGTAAATTGTTGATAATTAAAATAGCTAATTTAATAAGATTTCGTGATTTAATGTTAGAAAAAAATTTGTAATTCGTTTGGAATAATAATAACTGGAATGAATTGCAACAATAATTATCCAAATAATTATTTATAGATTGAATGGAGTTCCAATCTAATTGAATTGACTCAAATGTTATAACTTGGTTATAAGGGAATATATGGAAAAACAAATGTAAATAAGTGAATAAAAAAATTGTGAATTATTTAGGTAGAAATACAAATTTTAATAGATTGGTTTCGAAGATTTGAATAGTAATAAGTATTGAAAAATAAATGCTACTTAGTGAATGCCTTTGAAATCAATAGTCGGATAGGATAATAAATGTCGAATTCATTGGGTATAATAGAGTAATTGATTGATAAGTAAAATCTATTTAAAATCAAAATATTGAATATTGAACAGGTAAATTGTTTAAATTGAATATTTAAAACTTATTAAATAGTTGAATAACCGTAAAATGAAAATAGGGTTCTAAGATGTGAATTGGTTTTAAAAGTTAAATTTTAAAAGTTCGTTTTGAATATTTCAAAAGATAGTGATTTAAGAATAATCAAAATTTGTTTAAATTTAATATTGCAAATGTTTGAATAATTAAATTCCGAATTTGATATGATTAATTTGATATTGAAAATTTAATATGTGGAAATAGAGTGAAAAATTGAAATTTGATTTAATATGATTCAAATTGGTTTCCAAAGGGAATGTAAGTTATATTGGGATTATAATAGAGTTAATAAGATTTTAAAATTGATCATTCTCTCGTGCGTTGTGGAGGTGGATATGTAAAACCCTAGATGGGTTCGGCTTCGTTGTTTTACAGGAGCTAGAACGCGACCTTGAGAGGGAGCACGCGCGTGAGAAGAAGAAGCAAGTGGCCAGATCTCCATCAAGCAGAATGTGCGGCCGAGATGTCTTGGGTATAATAATAAAAATAATTGTTGAAAATTTATTATGTTATAAATTGTGAAATGTTTAAAATACGATATCTTGTTGATACGAGGTCGGATTAGGACGAAACGAATTGCGACGGGTTCGTTTTGTCGAGCACTACGCAATGGAGCAAGATTGGAATCGTTTGGAGCTAGTGAAAATTTTGGGTAAAATTAAACGCTCGTTTAATTTTATTCGAAATAAAACGCTGGAACTACATTGAAATCAAGGTGAGTGTTTTATAACGCTCACAACGTACTAAATATCTTTATGCAAGTTAAATCTGATATTATGAAGTGATATGAATTTTATTTGTCGTTGTTTGATAAAATTTAATTGTCATATAGATTGTCATTTGAATTAACCGTTGAAAAATAAATTGACAGTTAAATTGAAATTTAAATTGAATTGCGATTAAATTACCTGATATTGATAACTTTGAAATTGCCACGAATTGTATTGTCTATTGGATGATGTATTTCGATGGATGCTATTGGTTGATATTTAAATGTTTGGATGTTTATTTGCTTATATATATATATATGTATCCTGTTATGCATACATATGACACTGTGATTTGGTTTAAGTGATATATATTCATCCCTGACATTTAATCGAAATAAATAATTACTTGGCCATAGGATAGAAAATTATATACGGAAACCGAATTGGCTAAATTAATAATTTTTAAAATCGTCGATTTGAAATTTATTTAAATGTTTTGATTTAAAAGTTATAAATAGAAATCAATTTATAGAAATCGAATTTATAGAAAAATTGAGTTTGGAACGTTGAAATAAATTTTGGTTAAAAAAAATTGTTAAATAATTAAAGTGGAGACTTTGGAATTTAAAATTGGGATATGATTGAATTTCGAAAGTTGATTTGTTTAAAGATTGAACCTTAATTCGAGCTTTGAATATTACTAAGTAAAAGTGATATAAAAATGATATTTTGAAATCGAGCTTGGAATTGAATCATATTTGAAATTTGGATTTAAATTTGAATATTGATGGATAATTTTGTTAAGTGTTATAAATTGATATTTTTGAAAAATCAAGCTCCAAATCGATCTAAATTGAAATTGAATTAATTGAAAGTGAATATAAAATTTAATAAATTTGAAGTCAAAGTTGACGTTGATTTGAATTGAAATCGAAATTGAATCGGTGGAAGGGAAATTGAAATTGTTTGAATTGGGAAGTTATAATTGAAATGGTTTGGTTTTGAAGCTGTTTTATTTTGTTTTCCAAATTACTCTGTTATATAAACCATTTTTGAATACTTAAACTATTTTAATCTATTTTAAATCTACTTAACCCAATTTAAATTATTTTAAACTAATTTATCTATTTTAAATCCATTTTAAGACTTCAAGTATTTTTAACTACTTTAATTATTTAAACTACTTTTAAACTAATTAAAACTATTTTTCTAAAATTTCAAGCTGGTCAATAAGGTGAAATGTTTATATTTAAATCTTGAATTTAAATACGAATTGGGTTAAATGAAGTTGCAACCTAAATTGAAATTCGAAATGATTTTGAAATCGAAATGAGATATTGATGCGAAAAATGATTTTTGAAACAGAATCTTACATTTGAAAAGATACGATGATATTTGAAACGGATTTGATTTTTGAAGCGAATATGATATTTTGATATCAATTATGAATGGATTTGAAATGTAAAAGAGCCAACGGCGTAATAATACGTAGTTATTAAAGAGACCGGGATCGGGTATGGACATACTCTCTGTCGATACCGAACACCACTTTAATAACTATTATACGCGGAGTGCTGATCCAGAATGAAGTGGATGGTTTGGTGATCGCGTTGACTGAAGAAAGAGAACGATATTGGATGACCTCTGACATGACTAAAACAGGAGCCGCGCCGGGCCATTGAGGTTCGCCATCTCTAACGGACACACTTCTTCGATACCATATCTATTACATTTGCGATTCGATTTGGGTGCACCCCTTGATTTGGGAGTGTTGTTTCGCGGTGTTGGGGTAGCTGCTGGTTATGCTCAACATCAGTCCGGATCACGCAACTACTAGTATCCTAGTTGGTATCGCCTCATGTACCTTGTCATACTGATTATCCTATTCGCGACCACTACATTATGTTTTATGTTATACCTATGGGGTACCCTCTGATAACCACCAGTTTAGGGTGGGGCTTACGGTGTTGTATAGACTATGGCATTATAAAAATGTGTTAAGGGGATTATGGTAACGCCTTAACGCTATTTTGATACTTTATATTACTGATAGGCATTATCTACTTAGCGTATTGTACTACATAGTAGATAGTTTAACGGATCCTTAAGAGATGGAAAATCCCGTAACATCTTTTAAGTTATTGCACGCACGTTGACACTGGATATGAGATGTCAAACCCCGTAAACATCTCTGACGCCGTTACACTCATATTTATTTACGATTGATTTAACTTTCATAAGGATATTTTAGTCCTGACTCGAGTGTTTTGTCTTTTCATTACGCTCGGGTCAGACCTGAGTTTTTCAGGTTATTGAAGATCTATTCTGGAGGATGAAGACGAAGATTTGGTATACTATTATTATTATTATCTTTGCATCATGCTGTCTGCTGCATTATTTTATTTGTTCTATTGTATATGTATAACTCTGATAAATGTTGTATAAATAATTGTCAAAGTATAGTAAACAGCTTCATGAACTGTTTATTTGACTATTATATTTTATCGTTCCGCTGCAAGATTCTGTGTTGTTTCATTTCCTTTATTTAACTTTCTTTTCTTTTCTTATTTACCCCAATAACCATCTGCCCTTTTGAATGGTTTGGAATCGGCATGTGTATTTGATCGTCGGTTTAAACTGTCCAAAAAGGCGGGTCGTTACATACTCTAAGTCCTTAGAGTACGAACTAGAGTATAAACAACTTAAAATCTCCAAGTCCCCGGAGTGCAGACTGGAGTACTCTAAGTCCCCAGAGTGCGGACAAGAGTATAAACGACTTAAAATCTCCAAGTCCCAGGAGTGTGAATCGGAGTACTTTTAGTCCCTAGAGTGCGGAATAGAGTATAAACGACTTAAAATCTCTTAGTGTCCGGAGTGCGGAATGGAGTACTCTAAGTCCTCAGATTGCATACTAGAGTATAAACGACTTAAACTCTGTAGGTCCCCGGAGTGTGGACTGGATTACTCTAAGTCTCCAGAGTGCGACTAGAGTATAAACGATTTAAAATCTCCAAGTCCCCACAGTGCGGTCTGGAGTACTCTGAGTCACCAGAGTGCGGACTAGAGTATAAACGACTTAAATCTCCAAGTCCCCAGAGTGCGGACTGGAGTACTCTAAGTCCCCAAAGTGCGGACTAGAATATAAACGACTTAAAATATCCAAGTTCTTGGAGTGCGGACTGAAGTACTCTGAGTCCCCAGAGTGCGGACTAGAGTATAAACGACTTAAAATCTCCAACTCCCTGGAGTGCGGACTGGAGTACTCTAAGTTCCCAGAGTGCGGACTAGAGTATAAACGACTTAAACTCTCCAAATCCTCAGAGTGCGGACTGGAATATTCTGAGTCCCCAAAGTGCGGAATAGAGTATAAACGACTTAAAATCTCCAAGTCCGCAGAGTGCGGACTGGAGTACTCTAAGTCTTTAGAGTGCGGACTAGAGTATAAACGACTTAAAATCTCCAAGTCCCCAGAGTGTGGACTGGAATACTCTGAGTCCCCAGAGTGCGGAATAGAGTATAAATGACTTAAAATTTCCAAGTCCACGGAGTGCGGGCTGGAGTACTCTAAGTCCCCAGAGTGTGGACTAGAGTATAAACAACTTAAACTCTCCAAGTCCCAGGAGTGTAGATTGGAATTCTCTGAGTCCCTAAAGTACGGACTAGATTATAAAGGACTTAAAATCTCCAAGTTCTCGAAGTGCGGACTGGAGTACTCTAAGTCCCTAGAGTGCGGACTAGAGTAGAAACGATTTAAAATGTCCAAGTCCCCACAATGCGGACTGGAGTACTCTGAGTCCCCAGAATGCGGAATAAAAATATTCTAAGTACCCAAAGCAAGAAAAAGAGGATTTACGATTCTCGAAAAATTTCCAAGTCACATGGGGGTGAACGGGAGCTCGAGTAACTCATCGAATGTCGAGTTATGGCAACGAGTTAGACAATATACTGAAAAACAGAAGTCATTCGAAAGACAAAAGAACTAAGTTTTATTTATTAATCCAAAACGAAGTTCCGCTACAATTCTTCCTAAAACTTAGAACCAAAAGTCTATTTACATTGCCTATGAAAATAAATAAAATTAATTACGTAATCCAGGCTGACTCTCGTTGAACGAGTATGGCAACTACTTCTTTGGTTTCTTTTCCTTCCTCTGTTTTTCAGGTGACTCCTCCCCTACGTGTTCTTACTTGGACGCTTTGCTTGCTAGAGAAGTAACTTCTGAGGAAGGAAGTGGAACTTCTAGTTGCCTGGACCCACCAGGGAGAATGACCTTCAAAGGCATGTCCAAGGGATTGTCCAGTTCCACTACTTTGGGATCGATCTTGATTTCGACTTTCTTCTCCTCCATCAAAAGTTGCTCCTTCATTCTCATTTCAGAAGTATGTCCAAAGGTGCCTACAATCTCAACCTCGTAATGTTCCTCGATAGGTAACACATTTTTAGACTTGTCCTCGTTAAGCGCCTCAATTACTTGAGCGTCAAGACCGGGAATCTCTCCCGTTTAAATTGCCTCACCCGTCTTCCCCTCCTTCTCCATGGCATCATCGCTCCTTGGAGTTGGCTCAGGATCGGAACGGCTTATACGAAATCGTAAGAGACAAATGTTAGTATACATTAACTACTGGCCAAAAATGACGGTCTTTTGAGCTTTGAAAAGAGAAGTTATGTATCGGTTTCTGGCTGACTTTCAACCGCCCGGGGAGTTTCGCCCTCTGGAACAGGAAATAGAACATGAATATCAAGGCCAGGATCTTCTAGGTCGTAGCCAACGTGCTGCTCGAAGGGATCAAGTGCTGGGAGACCAGTTGATTGAGTAGGGGAAGGAGCTAGAGACTCGGTTCCAGACGGACCGGCAATGTCGTTCTTTCCTTTTGACGAGGAGGAATCTTTGCTATAGAGAGGCTTCACTGTAGACAAGTCTAAAGGCTCATTCCCTTGGAGGAATTCCTTCACTAAAGCTTCTTCATCAACCTCTTCAGTGCCTGACTCAAACTTTTTGATCTTTATCAAAGATTCCCATGCTTCGGCCAAAGATTCGAGGTAACCTCGCCAAGGAATGAAAGTTCACGATGCATGAGAACTCAAGCATTATACTCGGCTATAAGCGCATAAAACATGCACTTGGCTACCTCCCTACCAGCCTCAGTGGCTGCCTCAAGGCGAGAATCAATTTACGTGAGCGCCGACCTTTTGCCCACTTAACGGGCCTCATCCTTTAGCATTTCAGCCTTAGAGAGTTCTTCATCGAGCTTTGTCTTGAGGAGTCATGTAGCAATGATCTAATCGCAATATCGTTGCGACTCCTGATGAGCAGCAGTTTTTTCCTCTTTCTCTTTGAGAAATATCTCTTTCGACTCTTTGACTCGTTGAACGAATGCATCCATCTCCTTTTGAACGGAGTCTTTCTCTAAAGCCAGGGCGCCGCAGCGTTGAACCGCTTCGTCGATCTCTTTCTTGTGTGTAGCCTCCAGACGATTAGCTGCCTTAGCTGTGTCTTTAGCATTTTTTTAAGCAGTTTCAAGCTGAGATTTGTATGAGGAAAGCTTTTTATCCCGAGCCTTAATGATGTCTTTGTCATGAATGGCTTTGAGTTTTAGACGATAAATTTCATGTTGCGTTCGATAGAAACTTTTGACACTTTCTCTACCAAATGAACAAATGCGTCATGTTAAACGTAGAAATCATTGTTGCAAACGATGGAACTTTGTTTGACGTGCCTCAGAATGTGATCAATCACTGGAAGAAACTTCAGACCGTCAAAGCATATTTTTGGGAACGTGGCCTTAAGCTCGGTTAGCCTTTCTGCTACCCACGGATCATGTGCGGGGGCAAAAGGAGTTTGTCTATGGACTACGAGTTTCTTGTGAAGTTCCTGAGATTTCCTGGTGCTGGATAAACCCTAGTGTTGGTCACGGGGAGTATCGGACTGGGACCCCTTGTGACCAGATTTCTCCTTGCCTTGCTCCGAGAGAGAGAGGATCATGATGGAATGAAGGCTGATGATAATTGTTCCTTCAAGATGATGAGTCCTATGAGCGATAGTCCCTATCACTGTCGTCATCTCTATCTCGGCGTCTGCCGAAGCCTGAATCCCGTCCAGAATGATGAAAAATAGATGATCCACGAAGGCAGTCAATTCCGTGGGAGCGTCCCATATTGCCTGCACAGATATTAAGTAAACACGAGTTAGCCAGAATCACATGATGACTGAAGTTTAAGTGCAAGGTGAAGTGTAAGTGTCATTGTGTGTGTCCTAGTGTTTTCCCCCGACAGACCATTTTCTTTGGCTTTACTTATCAGAGTTTTTTCTCCATGGTTATGGGCTTGAACGCCTTCACTGCCTCTTATGGGAGAATGAAGTTTTAGGGCTTGTGGATCATCGAAGCCATAGTTGAGCAAGTCGTCAGGAATAGTGAGGTCAGATAAGCCTTTTAGTGGACCCTCAAAGTGTCGTGGAGACGGCTCTCTTTCCATTGGAGTAATCATGACCTTTAAGGTTCCGCCTACAGTCTTTTTCCTCAATTTGTAAGCCAGCATCTTTTTTCCCTTCGAAGGGGGAGGTGTTACATCACTGCTGTGTGCCCCAACCACTGGTTCTAGAGCAGGACTTAAGTTTTCACCCGGTGTTAATGACACCTCAGTTTGTCTAATCTCGCCTTCCTCGTGTGTGTTGGGGGCACCACGTGTTGAAGGACCAGCTTGCCTTTTACCTTTTTCCAAGGCATACCCAGTTATAGTGATGCCATGAGAAAGACTTATTTGGCGAACTTTCGCCAATAGCCCAAATTAGAAGAGCGTTTCATTGGTAATGATGGACCTGATATCCCTGTCTTCCGTGTGAGCATCTTGAATAGCTTCAACGGCCTCAGAGTACCCGGAGCCTTCGGGACGTGGGCCGATACCTATAAAAGTAGAGAAAGGGTTTAGAAAGGATGCACTTTCCATCGAATACATGTACTGGTCCAGAAAGAAACTTACTCCCTTCCATCCATCTCCTTGCAAAGCCAGAGGGACAACGCACGTAAAACCATTCCTGCTTATACTGGGTGAATTTGCTCCACGCTCCAGTCAGGATTTGGCACTTGTTATGCAGCTCAAGGAATACGAAAGATGGACTGTCGGACCATCTCTTGAAACAATAAATATAACGGATGTTGCCTGGAGTAGGGAGCCTGAATAGAATGCTCATGAAGAGAATGCACGTGCCATATATAAACGCGTGACTGTTGGGATGTAACTGTGCTTGGGCGATCTCAATATATTACAACACATCACGGAGGAAGGAGTTGAATGCTGGCACGCTACCAACCTAGCACATGAATTTGTTGCAGGCGGTATATCCGATTGGGGGTGGGTGAGGACTATCTTGTCCCGATGGAACCAGTACATCGTCAAAAGGAATTCCATGAATTGAGCATAGTCGATAGAGAGCGTTTTCATTGATTCTTAAAGCTTGAGAATCAACCAGATTGTCTAGGATGATAGCTACGTCTAGGGCATCAGGGGCCAAATCAACAGACGCAGTTGTTGGACTCGAGATATTTTGTACAGGAATTATCGACGGATTTGATGTTCTGGCTTTTTGGATTGTTTAAACCGATGATAAACCACACATGTTAGGCTCAAACCATTCAATAGGTCAGATTGTTATGGATTAAAAAATAAAAAGTAGAGAAAGAAAGAAAACAAAACACATAATCTCACAGTGGAATGACAAAATATGATAATCAAATAAATAGTTCATGATGCTATTTTACAAATAAAATTTGATTACGCTTTTACAATATAGAATCAGAGTACATGCAGCTGTAATAAATAAGTAATGCAACGGAACAATATGATGTAGTGGAAATGATAGAATAAATAGTAATAGTACTAAGTCTTCATCTTCGTCCTCCAAGAGCTATCTTCGATATACTGAAAAGCTCAGACTGACCCAAGCGAATTGAAAAGACAAAACACTCGAGTCAGACCTAAAATATCTTATGTAAGTTAAATCAACATTAATTAAATATGAGTGTAACGACGTCGGAGATGTTTACGGGGTTTGACACCTCTATCCAGTGTCAAACGTGAGTGCGATAACTTATGAGATGTTCGAGATTCCATCTTCTAAGGATCCATTAAACTATCTACTACGTAGTACAATACACTATTATAATATGTCTACAGTAAAGTAAAGTATCAAAATAGCATTGCGGCGTTACCTTTATCCCCCTTAACACATTTTATATATTCCCATAGTTTATATAGTACTGTAAGCTCCTCCGTAAACTGGAGGTTTACCCTGAGGGCAATCCATAGGCATGGTACAAAACAAACTCATAGAAGGCGTGATAGGGCATGTGAACACGACACACGAGGCACTGTTAGGGTAGGACTCTACCGTTTGCAGAATTGGGCTGGCGGTAACGCATAGCAGCTACTACCGCCCACCTCGGAACACACTCCCATAATTGAATCGAAGGGTGATCACCAAATTAATCATGAAGTCATAATATGGTATCGAAGAAGCATGTCCGATCGGAGGTGCAACCTCACTTGGGCCAAGTATAGCTCCTGTTTTAGTCACATCTAAGCTGACTCACCGGAGTCAGGGTCACGCAAATACCTCATATATAATTGTTCTCCAAACCATCATACTTCATTCTAGAATCTCCACCACGTACATAGTTGTTAAAGTGGTTTTCGATATTGGTAGAGAGTATGATAATATCTGATCCCGGTCTCTTTAACAACTAAATGCTTATTTCATACCACATGGTTCTTTTACATTTCCAAAAAATATATATAATTTATATCAAAATATCATATTCTCAAAAACATATCATTTTCGAAATCATATTTACTTTTGAAATTATATCACATTTGAAATCATATCACTTTTGAATTCAAATGTCCAAAAATAGATTAAATCCTCATTTGAAATCATCATATTCCTCAAATATGTCAATTAAATACCTACTTATGTTATAACAACATTTAATCGTATTCGACTTAAAAATCAAGGATTTAAATATAAAACATCCACTTTGCAAAACCTGAAATTTAGAAAACAGTTTACATAGTTTAAAATAGTTTTAAAAATAGTTTAAGATAGTTTAAAATAGATTAGAATAGATTAATATGGTTTAAAATTGATTAAAATGGATTAATATAGTTTATATAGATTAAAATAGCTTAATACAATTTATATTAGATTAAAATAGTTTAATATAGTTTAAAATAGATTAAAATAGTTTAATATAGTTTAAAATAGTTTAATATAGTTTAAAATAGATTAATATAATTTAGAATAGATTAAAATAGTTTAATATAGTTTAAAATAGTTTAAAATACATAAATATAATTTAAAATAGATTAAAATAGTTTCATATAGTGTAAAATATATTAAAATAGATTAATATAATTTAAAATATATTAAAATAGTTTAATATAGTTTAGAACAGATTAAAACAGATTAACTAGATTTAAAATAGATTAAAATGGGTTAAAATACTTTAAATAGATTTAAAATAGATTAAAATACTTTAGAATTTCGATTTAAACCAATTTCCAATTCCAACCTTCAAAATTGGATTTTCAAAGTAATTCAATTTATATAAGCCAATTTCCTTCAAAATATCATTTAATTCAATTCAAGATTTAAGGGTTTTAAAATCGTTTAATTTAAAACAATCCGGTGTCTGTATATAATTTTCTACCCTATGGTCAAGTGATACGGATATTTACCATTTCATTCTACAAAAATTTAAATTTACGGGTATATATTTATCCAACCCGCAATCCACAATTCCAAATCAATGAAAATCGCTTGGGTATGTCATTTCAACCCATAACGATTTTCTTCTATTTTATATGGTTGTTCGGGTATGTATCATTTCAACCCATACGGGTTTTCTAACAATAACTAAGCGAACTTTCGGTGTTATAACAATATAAACATAACATCGAATCATCCAATATCGACAATTAAACATACGTCACAATCATCACCCAAATCAACCAATAAACATCCATAGATAACTGATTATCAGTAACAGGTATTGAACTGACAATTAAATTTAATATTAAATTAAATAATGATTAAATGCAATAAAAGTTAAATTTAACTAGAATGACAATTTAAATATACCAAACATCAACCAAGCAATTCCAAATCATATCATAAATTCAATTTAACTAACATAAGATAATTTAGTAGTTCTGAGTGGATTAAAACACTCAACTTTGATTTTAGCCCATAAAAGTCAAAACAGACGCGCAAAAACTCAACAGTCTCCAAATTCAACTAAATTAATTTCATGCTATCCGGAATTTAAATATGAATCCAATAGAAGAAATCGCGCGTGAATTAAACTTTACATGCAAAAGATATTCATGTTATGAGAAATATTATTAAAATGAAAATTAGTACGCAAAAAAAATATGCAAATTTTAATACTTATATTTTCTCAAGATGAGGCTTAAAGAAAAGATTGAAGAACAACTAAGATGAGGACATGACGTGTACGAAAAATGAAAAAAAAATCATGTTTCATAAAAGAAAGCTTACGGATTTGCAAGAATAAGAGCTTTTGAATATGAGGTGACAGGAGAAACAAAACACAAATGAAGAAATAAGCTGCAGGTTATTTATAATTAGGAAATGAAGGTGGAGGGACAAAAATAAATTTCACTTTTTATTTTGAAAGCTCTAGGCATTAATAATGCATAAGGAAATGTACGTAGGAATGGAAAAGTTTGCAAACTAAAGAAAAGTAAATTTTTGTATACATGAAAATGAGGTGGCAAGAATGAATTACAACCTAAAAGTCTAGGCTTAGGTATTAAATAGAAGGAGAAATGAACGAATCAAGTATTAATAATAAGGTAACTATTTTAAAACGTTCATACAACAATTAATAACAAAAGAATTGAAGGTACCATGTACATCGCACAACTTTTTGAAATTCATTTTTTTTTGAAACGTCACAAAATTAATTTCATTAACTCAAATAATATTCAAATTTGTACGCATTTAGGTTTTTATCTACACATAATAAAAAAATTGTACTTACCTTACCTTAAAAATGAAAACGTTCAATTTGGTTTTCCCAAATGATCTTTCATTTCCATTAAAACACCCTTTTTGTTTAACACAAAATGTGCTTTTCTTTTATTAAATCTGTTAATTGCAATCAACGTTTTATTTCCTTTTAATTGAAATATTTAAATTACATTAATTGCAATTACTTACAAAGTTAAATTTCAATTAGACAACTAAAATGGATGAAAAATATAACGATTGTTTATTTAAACATGTAATGAGTCAAAATTGTGGTCGTTTATTTTTGAATATTTAATTTATTTTTAATGTTGAACTTGAATTACTAATTGATTTTGGATATGGAAGAATCAGGGAAATAGTTTAAAATTTCAAATATAATGATTAACGGATTCAGTAAATGGCAATTTAATATTTGAAATTGGGTAAATATGGGAATCTGAAATTAATGTGAATGGAAATGATTTCTAAGTTATTTTAAATTCTATTTGGATGAGAATTATAATATTGGACTTTTGGAGGGAATTAGAAGTCGATAAGTTAAAATTTGAAACTTATATATTAAATTAATAGTGAAATTTAATATTTAAGATATTGTAAGTAATTGAATTTGTGATTTTATATGAATCAAAATGTTTCTTGTACGGATATAAATTTTATTTGAATTATATTTGAGCTGGTAAGTCTTAAAATTTGAATTTCAAGAAATTCCATCGATTTTGAAAATCGTTCGTTCAATCGACACGTTAAATTAGCCTTCCGGGGAACCGTGGTGGAATTCGACGAAACTAGTTCCATAGGATCCGTAATAGTTTATTATTATCGGATTTCAAATTTCGTAGCGTTTGGAGTTACTGTTTGGTCGTACGGGATAGAAACACGTTGAAATAAATATCGAAAAATTTAATATTTTAATTCGATTCGAAAAGCTATCTTCTACATACGATCGACTTAGGCCTTAAAATGTGTTCCATTGTGTTCGAAATAGGAGTAAAACATTAAAAACGTCAGGCGGCACGTCTCTATTGGAGTTTAATTCGGAAAGGCACGTTAATTTTGAAAATAATATTAAAATAATGTTTATATACATGTATATATATGTGTTGAAACTGTAAACCCTAGGCCTTTTTTCACACAATCGCCTCTAACAAAATCAATGGTCGAGGTCATTAAACCTTTCCCCTTCGATTCCTCTTGTTCTATGCAATAATATCGAAAAGCTACAACTAGAAAGTTAAAGAGTGCGACGAGGGCTACAAATCTATACGGTGGTGATGCGATTTCGTGAGGTGGATCGGTGTGGCTTTGCGTGCGAAGGGCCGGCGTTGGGCGGTATTTTTCTTGTCATGGGTGAGGTCGAGTTGGGCAGGTCGGTGGTTTTAGGTGGAGGACGTGAAGGGCTTCAATTTGGGGGTGTCGATCGTAGCCTTGACGATCGTGGGGGAAGCGACATAGAGGAGTCGAATGGTGTGATGGGTTCAAGCATACGAGAGCAATCTCATGTGGAAGAAGATGGAATTTTCGGACCTGATCTTGCTTGTAGAAATTGACGGCCAGATCTAGGTTGATAAAAAAAGGAAATTTATTTATATAATTTATTACCAAAACTTTAAAAATTTGTATCTTACTCATACGAGGTCAAAATTAGATGAAACAAATGGCAACAAAATCGTGGCGACGAGCACTATGCTTTGAAAAAAATCTAGGGATGTTTGTGTTACCTGGAAAATCGACCAGGCAACTAAACGTTCGACCGCACAGAGTTGTACTCGGCATAAGAGGATGCTCGGCATAAGTTTGTACTTGGCATAAGTTTGTGCTCGGCATAAGTTTGTCCTCGGCATAAGTTTGTACTCGGCCTAAGTTTGTACTCGGCGTGAGTTTGTACTCGGCGTGAGTTTGTACTCGGCGTAAGTTTGTACTCGGCAATAAGAGACGTTCGGCAGTCCAAGATTGCACTTGGCATAAGACCGTTTAGCACTTCCCTCTACTCGGCATAACCTTAGCTCGGCATACTCCTCACACGGCAGACCCTTCTTCATTCGGCATGCCGAACGTTCGGCCTATTTGACTCAGCATGCAGGGTGCATCCTATCTGGACCAAGCTGTCTAGCCATCTGGCCCACCAGGGAAGTCCAACCCACATTCGTCTATAAATAGAGGGGCAGGGGCACAGAAAAAGGGGATCAGATTTCAGAGAACACAAGGGAGACTCTGCCTCATTCAAACCTCATCCAAAAACTTCTACTTTTATGTCACAATTGTATTCGAATACTTAAAAGTGGATTGTATCTGTAATTAAGTTTAAAGTGAAGAAATAAAAATGATCAACTTCAAAGTGGACGTAGGCTACGACGCCGAACCACTATAAAGTCTGTGTTCTCGTCTCCTGCATTTTAATTTACATTATCTTCTCTGTTTTAATTTATTTTCTTCATTACTCTCTCTACACAATCTCTCTAAACTCTCTAAGGGTGTTAGTGACCAATTTTGGCGCTAACATTTTGGTGCTTTCACTGAGAGTTGAATTCTCAGGTTGTGAGGATCTACTTTGTAGCTACTGGATTGCTTAAAACCCCCGAAGAAGATCCGTAATTATCCATAAGGCATCTGTTGATTCTACTCAGAGTTACAACCAACGACTCTACCATGGGAAGACCACGAACAAGATTGACCTCCCAAAATGTAGATGCCCGCGAAACTGCTAGTGTTCAACAACTTGGACCTAACGATCAACAAGCAATTCGAGGCGTGGGTCCCTCCAGCCAAAACCAAGCGGAGGCTGTTTCACGAGCAGAATTGAATGACTTGATAAAAGAGCTTACGGAAAGCAGAAGGCAACTCGCTGAGAAAATGCAAGTTAATGCTAACCTCATGACCCAACTTGCTCAACAGCAGCATCAGAATGCTGGAGGTAGCCCTGTCCCCTACTCTGAAGATGATAGCTCAACTTCAGCTGATGAACCACCCAGGCGTAGACGCCGCAAGGATGAAGATGACCAAGCAGGTGCCACTGATCGTTCTACTAGAAATCAAGCCCGTGGAGCGGACCACAACCTTCCTCCTACCATACAAACTCCGGATTTGACAGCTATGGTCCGACAGTTGATGAGAGAGAATCAAGGTTTGACTAATGAAGATTGGGGAATGTCTAAGAGTCATACTCCCTTCACAGATACCATTCTACAGGCTGAATACCCAAGGAAGTTTAACATGCCCACCATACCCTCCTATGAAGGAAAAACTGACCCTAGACAACATGTAATGAGGTATGGATGGATGATGGATTCAGCAAGGGCCAACGACGCAACTAAGTGCAGGTGCTTTCCAATAACCCTGTCTGGAATTGCCACCATGTGGTTCACTCGACTTCCTCCACGGTCCATCTCAAACTTCGATGAATTAGCAAGGAAATTCATAGAACAATTCAGGATACACGCCACTCGACCCAAGGATGTGATGTCTTTATCAAGCGTGACCCAAGCTCCTGGAGAATCACTGAAAGCATACTTGCAGAGATTTCATGTTGCCGCTACTAAAGTGAGCAATCCAAACGACCACGCGATTTTGATGGCAGTAATGCGTGGAGTGGATTCAGACTCTGAATTTGGGGATTGGTTGGCAGGAAAGCCACCGGCTACGTTGGAACGTTTCTATTCGAAAGCCCACCAGTTCATAAGGAGAGAAGAAGCTCGATGGATAAGGAAAGACAAGGTACCAGGGTCCGTTCAGGAGTCTGTAAAGGGCAACATCGCCATGAAAGCAACCGACGATAACCCTAGAAAGACACAGGCCAGCGTCCAAAATAAGCCCGGGCAGTCTAAGGGAACTGGAAGTGGAAATCCTGGAAAGAAGAAATAAACGGGGAGATGGAAGTCAAGGATCCAACCTACAACGAATACACTCCACTGAATGCGTCTCTTGAAAACATCTACTTATCGACCTGCAACACTTTTCAATACAGAAAACCACGCCTTAAGGAATGAACAGAGGAGCAAAAGCGGACTGGAAAGTACTGCCGCTTTCACGAGTCTTATGGACACAACACAGACGAATGTAGGCATCTCCATGACGCTATTGAGAAATTGATTAGGCAGAAGAAGCTGCAGGAATTCGTCAAAGATACGCCAGAAGGAAGACAAGAGACTTCAGACCCCGGACGTGGCCCAGCTCTACACCAACCGGAGCAACCTACTCGAACTGTGGGAAGGTTGATTATTAACACAATTGCTGGTGGACCTCATCCTGCGGATAAAAGTTGGCAGGAAATGGAGCGATATGCTAATTCCTTGAGACATACAGAGCATGAGTACTGTTCAAATGTGGAGGATGGAGCTCCCGCAAAGCAGCAGCGCACGATGCACGACGATATTATATTCGGGAATAGAGACGCGGATAAGGTGGAAGCTCCCACCATCGATCCATTAGTCATATCCGCAACCATCGGACCGACATTCATAAGGAGAATCCTAATTGATTGCGGAAGTTCCGTTAACATCATCTTCAAGAAAGCGTATGACCAAATGAAGCTGGAGACTAAGGACTTGAAACCATCTAAAGCCCAAATCCATGGCTTTAACGGCGCAGCCACAGACGCAGTAGGATATGTGGAGTTACCAGTTGAACTGGGACAAGGTGAACGCAGGAAAGTGCGAATCCTACCATTCATAGTGCTGGATGTTGATTCACCATACAACGTGTTTTTGGGACGACCAGCCCTCGCAGATTTCAGGGCAGTCTTGGCCCCGTGGTGTCTCATAGTAAAATTCCCGATAGACAAAGGAGTTGGAGTAGTGCATGGCGACCAAGCAACCGGACGTGCATGTTACGTGGCTGAGCTGAGAGAGGCCCAGCGCAGAGAAAAGGGGAAAACTGTGGACAGCATCGTCCGCATCCCGAATTCCGATGATTGACAATTAGCGCCCGAGCCCTGGCTCGGGCGACATTCTCGGATCGTTGAAGACATAGATCCGAGAGATGACAAAGGGGAACCCAGGGAACCAGACGCAGCACCGGCCGAACTAACAATTGATATTCCAGTTAGCCACAGCGACCCGACGCGAGTTCTTAAAATTGGGTCACAGCTCGATCCCCTAATGGCAGAGAATTTATCTGATTTCCTCCGAGCGAATCTTGATGTCTTCGCCCAGACACACTCTGATATGTGTGGGATTTCCCCTGCAATTGCGAGCCATATGTTGAATATAGACCCGAAACACGTACCTGTGAAGCAAAAAAGGAGAGGCATGGACCCGGAAAGGTCTACAGCTCTCAAAGAGGAGGTGGATAAATTCAAAGCCAATGGGTTTGTCCGCGACGCCCTCTACCCAGAATGGGTGTCCAACCCTGTGTTGGTAAAGAAAGCAAACGGGAAATGGAGAACCAGCGTTGACTATTCTGATTTAAACAAAGCATGCCCGAAGGATAGCTTCCCGCTACCACGAATTGATCAGCTGGTTGATTCAACTGCAGGGCATGAGTTATTGTCATTTATGGATGCATACTCTGGATAAAACCAAATTCCGATGCACATCCCAGACCAAGAACACACCAGCTTCGTCACAAATGTTGGGTTATACTCCTATGTAGTGATGCCTTTCGGACTGAAGAACGCAGGAGCAACTTACCAGCGTCTAGTAAATCGAATGCTCAAAGATCAGATTGGGAAAACAATGGAAGTCTATGTGGATGACATGCTCGTGAAGTCACGACAGTCAAACAACCACATCCGAGACTTGGCAGAAATGTTCGGTGTACTAAGGCACTATGGGATGAAGATCAATCCTTCAAAGTGTTCCTTCGGCGTGGCATCAGGGAAGTTCTTGGGATTCATTGTGAATGCACGGGGAATTGAAACTAATATGGAGAAGATCCAGGCCATCCGAGATATACAGGCACCCGGAACCATAAAACAGGTACAGAGCTTGAACGGAAAAGTAGCTGCGCTCAGTCGATTCATATCCAGAGCCACAGATAAGCGTGTTCCTTTCTTCGATGTCATAAAGAAAGGAAAGAGAAACTTCGAATGGACGACTGATTGCGAGGAAGCATTTCGAGCTCTGGTAAGACACTTGGAAAGTCCTCCAGTGCTGTCAAAACCAGTAGACCACGAGACGTTGTACGTATATTTGGCTGTGTCTCAACACGCTATCAGTACAGCCCTAGTCCGCGAAGAAGACAAGGTTCAAAGGCCGGTGTACTATGTTAGCAAACGACTGACGAGGGCAGAATAGAATTATCCAAAGATCAAGAAACTTGCCTATTGCCTGGTGATTGCATCACGCAAGCTTCGTCCCTACTTTCAGGCGCACTCAATCAGTGTTTACACTGACCAACCCATGCGACAGGTACTCCAACGACCGGAAACTTCCGGTAGGATGCTAAAGTGGAACATCGAGTTAAGCCAGTTTGATATCACCTACCTGCCGCGAAGGACCATCCAAGGGAAAACACTAGCTGACTTCGTTGCTGAGTTCACCATTTCGGATAAACCAAGTGAAAATCACAAAGTAATCCCTCCTGTCCGATGGAAGATGTTCACTGACGGGGCATCTAACAACCGTTGGTCGGGAGCTGGGATAGTTCTGGTAACTCCCGAAAACCGATCGATTTTCTATGCTTTGAAGCTCGAATTTACAGCAACAAATAACGAAGCCGAATACGAAGCACTGATTGCTGGCTTAAGACTTGCCAATGAACTGAGGGTGAAGTCCATCGAAATCTTCTGCGACTCACAGCTGGTGGTATATCAGGTACGGGGAGACTACCAAGCGAAAGGACAGAGACTGGCTCCTTACCTTGCCCAGGTCCGGGAGCTACTAGTAAACCTGGAATATTATGACATTTCGCATGTCCCGCGCGAACAGAACAGGGAGGCCGACTCGTTGGCTAAATTCGCGAGTACTGGCGATGCACAGCAGATGGGATTGTTCCCTGTCGAGACTCTGCTTGCACCAAGTATAGACATGATGGAGATAAACCTCGTCTTGGAGACCGAACTCGAAAGGGAATCATGGCTGACCCCGATCAAACAGTACCTGCTATACGGGGACTTACCTGAGAAAAGGAGCGAAAGACGCCAAGTCCTTCGTAAGGCTTCGCGTTATGTAATGTAAGACGGGGTAATGTATCGGAGGGGATTCTCGACCCCCTTACTTCGGTGCGTGGCCCATGACGAGGTAAAACGGGTGTTGGAAGAAGTCCATGAGGGAGAATGTGGTGATCATACCGGGGGGCAAACTTTGGCGAGAAAAATCCTCCGTTACGGATATTATTGGCCAACTGTAAATCGGGATGCTGCAGACTATGCGAGAAGATGCGACAAATGCCAGATATATGCAAAGATTCCGAGAGCTCCGCCAACGGAACTCACACAAATGGTTAGTCCCTGGCCATTTGCAATGTGGGGAATCGACCTAATTGGATCTCTGCCCATAGCCAAAGGAGGCGCGAAATATGCAATAGCGGCAGTCGATTATTTCACCAAGTGGGCGGAAGCAGAGCCAATGGCCACCATCACCACCAAGAAAGTCATTAATTTCATTGTATGAAATATCATATGTCGTTTTGGCCTCCCACGGATCATCATAACGGAAAACGGAACTCAATTCGAAAGCAAGGAATTCAAAGAGTTCTGTCAGAGGTATGGCATTGAGAAAAGGTTCGCAGCAGTTGGTCACCCGAAGGCGAACGGGCAAGTAGAAGCCGTCAATAAAATCATCAAGTCCATATTGAAGAAGCGTTTGGAAAAGGCTAGAGGCAAGTGGGTGGATGAACTCCCAACGGCGCTTTGGGCCTATAGAACTACCCACAAAACCGCGACTGGCCACACACCATTCGCACCGGCGTACGGTACGGAAGCCGTCATACCCGTAGAACTCGAAGTTCCGTCACACCGGGTAACCTATTACGATCCTGCGTCAAACCAGGATCTTCTATTAGAATCATTAGACTTCATTGATGAGAAACGCGAAGAATCCGATTTGAGAGCAGCCTCATACAGGCACCGAGTCGCTAAATATTATAATGCAAAAGTCCAGCCAAGAACCTTTAATGTGGGAGATCTCGTTTTGAAACGAGTCTTTCCGACCCCTTCGCACATGAATCCCGCATGGGAAGGTCCATACGTCATCGAACGGAGGCTTGGAGAAGGAACTTTCAAGCTAACGACCGTCGATGGTACGACACTCCCCCGAACATGGAACAGCGAGCATTTGCGGCGTTATTACACTTAGTCTATTTCCTTTATGCGGTAGTTGCATTTATTTCCAGTATGCTTTCTTCTTGGCATGTAATAAGATAATCCAGTTTGTTTTCATCAATAAAGGCTTGAAGCCATCTTTTCCATGAATGACCAATGTCTCTTTGTAAGATATTCCTATGATGCGCAATTAAAAATTATGATATCCTGGCTAGCGTACGAATGCTTATAGTAAATGACAAAATATCTCCAAGTCCCCGGAGCACGGACTGGAGTACTCCAAGTCCCCGGAGTGTGGACTCGAGTATAAACGATTAAAAGTCTCCAAGTCCCCGGAGTGCGGACGGAAGTACTCTAAGTCCCCGGAGTGCGGACTCGAGTATAAACGATTAAAAATCTCCAAGTCCCCGGAGTGCGGACAGAAGTACTCTAAGTCCCCGGAGTGCGGACTCGAGTATAAACGATTAAAAATCTCTAAGTCCCCAGAGTGCGGACGGAAGTACTCTAAGTCCCCGGAGTGTGGACTCGAGTATAAACGATTAAAAATCTCCAAGTCCCCGGAGTGCGGACGGGAGTACTCTAAGTCCCCGGAGTGCGGACTCGAGTATAAACGATTAAAAATCTCCAAGTCTCCGGAGTGCGGACTGGAGTACTCTAAGTCCCCGGAGTGCAGACTCGAGTATAAACGATTCGAAATCTCCAAGTCCCCGGGGGCACAGGCTGGAGTACTCGATGTCCGGGGTATAGACTTAATTACAAGTAGTTCAGACCTCCGAGTTCCTTGAATAGGAACTACGACACAAATAACTTGGATATGTCAAGTCCCCAACATACGGGCTATGAAATATTCCATGTGATTGAAGCACCAAGTGGGGATTGATCAAATCCAGGGAAACTCCCAAGCCATGTAAAGGCAAACCGAGAAGTCCAAGTTACCCACAATAATTCAGATTTCAATCACAACCATAAAAGAAACTGAATAATAAAAGTCTTTTAAGAAGACACAAGTGAAGATCAAATTTTATTCACGAAAAAAAAACTTCCCATTACAAAAAACGCTCCGAAGTCCAGAGCCAACAGCCTATTTGCACAGTCTACAAAAATTAGTACATGACTTAAGCTAGTTCTCGTTGAACGGGGATGACGGTCACTTTTTGTGTTTCTTCGACTTCTTCTCAGACGGTTCCTTCCCAGAGCGCTTACTCTTGGAATCCTTCCCTGACGGAGGGTTGACAACCGAAGACGTAGGGGGAACATCCATGGGCTGGGACTTGCCAGGAAGAATGACCTTCAATGGTTTGTTCAGAGGATCACCCAGGTCCACTTCACGCGGCTCGAGCTTGACTGAGATCGTATCTCTTTTCTCTTTCTCGAGCCATTCCTTCATGATCAAGTCGGATGTGTGCTCAGAGGTGCCTGTGATGTCTACTTCAAAACTCTCCGAGGAAGAGTCAGATTTGCCTTCATCCAACGCCCCGATTACTTGAGCATCTGGGCCAGGATCTCCGCCGACTTGAGTGGCCTCACTCGCCTTTGTCTCCACCTCCTTGGTGGCATCGCTCCTCGGAGAAGGCTCGGGGTCAGAGCGGCCTGCACAAAGTCACAAGAAAACAAGTGTTAGGGCGCGACAGCTTCCAAAGAAACACGGGAACCCTATAAAACAAAGAGATCGCTTACCGGGCGCTGGTGGGATCCCGGTTGTCAGAGGGGTCTCACCCTCCGGGATGGGAGATAGGACATGAACGCCAAGCCCGGGGGCATCCGGGTCGTAGCCAAGATGCCGCTCGAAGGGATCAAGCGTCGGCCGGCTGGGTAGGCGCATGAACTGGAGGCATAGCACCGGATGGACCTGAAATCACTTCCTTTCCTTTCCTCGAAGGAAAATCTTTGCTGTAAAGGGCCTTGGCCGCTGATAGGTCTGAGGGTTCTTTTCCCTCCAAGAACTCCTTAATTAAAGCTTCCTCATCGACTTCTTCGGCACCGCTCTCGACCTTCTTGATCTGAATCAAGGTCTCCCATGCCTCGATCAGAGACTCGAGGTAACCGTCGCCCAGAAAAGTTAAATCCCTGTGCATGAGGACTCGGGCATTGAACTCGGCGATCAGCGGGTCGAACTCAGTCTTAATTTCCTCCCTACCTTCTTCCCTAGCTGCCTCAAGGCGAGAGTCGATATCGGCAGTCGCTATCTTTTTGCCCTCCTCACGGGCTTCATGTTTTAGGGCCTCAACTTTGGATTGATCGTCCTTTAGTTTCTCCTCTAGGAGTCGGGTGGCGACAATCTCATCTCAATAATGTTGTGCCTCAACCTGGGCAGCCACTTTCTCTTTCCTCTCCACGAGAAGTTGCTCCTCGAGTTCCTTGACCTGATAACTAAGTGTGTCCCGCTCCTTCTGAACGGAGTCTTTCTCCAAAGCTAATGCCCCACACCGTTGAACCGCTTCATCAAGCTCTTTCTTATGAGTTAATTCGAGGCGGGAAACAGCCTCGGCGGTGTCCTTAGCGCTCTGACGAGTAGCTTCAAGCTCGGACTTATAGGCAGCAATTTCTTCATCCTATGCCTTAATGATATCCCTGTCATGAATAGCTTCAAGCTTTAGGCGGTCAATTTCATGCTGGCGCTCCATAGAGACTTCAGAAAGTTTCTCAGCGAGGTGAACGAACGCGTCATGTTGCACGTAGACGTCATTGGTACAGGCGATAGCATTTTGTTTAACATCTCCGGGAATAGGATGGATCGCCGGGAGGAACTTTAACCCATCAAAACAAATCTTCGGAAACTTAGCCTTAAGTTCGTTCAATCTCTCCGGCACTGTCGGGTCTGTTACAGGAGCGGGAGGAGGCGACTTTGAGAGTTCGCCCTACCTATGAGAATCTCAGGAGTGCCGGGTAGAAGAAGAGTCAGAGTGTTGGTCCCGGGGAGCATCAGAATGCGACCTCTTATGGCCACGTTAGTCTTTGCTTCGCTCCTGATGAGATGAGGTCTCCTGGCGGTGCTCGGGCTGATAATAAGTTTTCTTCTGGGATGACGAGTCCCGGGCATGATAATCTCGGTCGATGTCACCGTCTCTGTCTCGGCGCTTCCCGAGGCCCGAGTCCCGACCAGACCGGCGTAAAGTCGATGAGCCGCGAAGGCAGTCGTATCCATGAGAGCGCCCCATGTCACCTGCAATCGAACAATAGCGAATTAGCGAAAGAGCAGAATGGTGAAAGACAGGTAGATGCAAAGTGAAATGCATGTGTCTGTGTGTGTCCTAGTGCTACCCCCCGACGGACTAGTGGCTTTGCTAACGGGAGTCTTTTCCCCTTGGATCGGGGCCAGGACACCCGCATCGCCCCTGACGGGCGACCGAAACTTAAACAGCTCCGGATCGTTGAAATCATAGTTGAGCAAGTCTTCGGGAATGGAGAGATTCGATAATCCCTTCAGAGAACTTTCAACGCGCTGTGGAGAAGCCTCTTTCTCTGGCTGAATAGGCGTAACTTTGGAAGTCCCACCAGCTTTCTCCTTCCTCAACTTGCACGCCAGCTCCTTTTTCCCCTTCGAAGGGGAAGATGACGCTTCAATATCATGAACTTCGGCTGCAGAGCCCAAATCCTCACCTTGCCTTTCGGGTGACTCGCCTCGAATTTTTCCTTCTTCCGGAGCTTCAAGAGAAGGGCGAACGGATGATTCAGGCAGCTTTTTCCCTCTGACGTGTACGGGCTTGGGAAGCGAGGCGCCCTTTGGAAGACTAACCCGGCGGCCAGGGGCTAGCAAACCGAACTTTGATAATGACTCATTAGAAATGAGGGCTCGGATATCTCGCTCTTCAGCAGAAGAGCTCTAATAGCGTCGACAACATCAGAATACCCCCAGCCTTCGGGACGGGGGACGAAATCTGAAAAATAGAACAATGAGTTAGGAGAAGTTCAACCTCAATCGGGAATGGACATCAACTCAGAGAAAAGACTTACTTCCTTCAGTCCATCGCCTCGCAAAACCCTGGGGGCAACGCACGTAAAACCACTCCTGTTTGTACAGGGTGAATTTGCTACTCCACGCGCTGGTGAAAAGCTGGCACTTCCGATGTGGCTCAAGGAACATGTAAGAGGGGCTGTCTCCCCGTTTCTTGGTCATGTATATGTACCTTATATCGCCAGGGGTTGGAGGCCTAGAGAAGACGGCTATGAAAAGCATGTACGTGCCATAAATGAAAGCGTGACCGTTTGGATGAAGTTGAGACGGGGCAACATCTAGGTACCGTAGCACGTCATGGAGGAATAGGTTGAAAGGTGGCACGCTACCAACCCAGCACATGAATTTGCTACACGCCGTATATCCCACTGGGGGCAGGTGTGGGCGATCATGCCCCGATGGAACGAGCACATCAGCGAACGGGATGCCATGAATAGAACATATCCGCTTAAGAGCGGCTTCAGTGACTCTTGAAGCTTGTGAGTCAACTGGGTCATCTAGTAAAATAGCCGATTCCAAAGTGTCGGGAGCCCAGTCATGAGCGGGAGAAACTGACGGGTCAGATGCGTCGGGGGCCGTTCGCTTAGAAGACGGCCCAGGCTTGTCAGAAAGTGTAGCCGAACTAGATCTTTTGGACATCTTGAATAAATAGCAGACCCAGCCAAGCACCTGTGTGAACTATGCTCGAAAAATAATCGACGTTAGAATTAACAACGCAGATAACCCCCCCCGTGTGGTGTGTGAACTAGTGCAATCAATCGTGCATAAGCATTTAATATAACGTCAAGCCTAAAAACATCGCTTCCAAAAACCGTCATCGCTGACCGTCTCCGAAAGCCTTCCGAATAACGACTACAATAAGACACTGGAAGTAATTGACTGTTTGTGCCAAGTAAAGTTCAGTTATGAAGTTGGGCAATGATTGATTATGTTCGGCATGTTATGTATGTTCGACAAATTGAGAGTGTTCGGCATTTTGGTATGACCGGCATTAGTATATATTCGGCACCTAATTACGCTCGGCATGCTAACTATGTTCAGCGTAAAAGTATGTTTGGCATTTACTGCTTGTTCGGCATATAAGTATGTTCGGCAGTAAGTATGTTCGGCAGTTATGTTGTTCGGCATGAGGATACGTTTGTCCGGTCTAAGTTTGTTCGACATGGTCAATTATGAAATTTGGCAAGGTCACTGTTTGTTCGGCACTAAGGTCTGCTCGGCACTTAGTTTGTTCGGCATTTGTATATGTTCGACATTGGTTTATACTCGGCTTTTAATTATGTTCGGCATTCAACTATGTCCGGCATGCCAGTTTGTTCGGTTAATTGGTGACTCGGCAAGACTACTATTCGGCCCACGACCATCGTTCGGCCGAACCTCAGTTCGCACTGAGACAATATCGTTCGGCCAAAACACGATTCGACCGAAACAATGCCCGGCCTACCCACTGATTTGCACATCTTCCTTCTAACCCATCGTTCGGCCGTCGTTGTGCCGGTCGAACTAAGATCATACCGAGTCCTAACACTCGGCATAGCCTTCATACCATCCTCTCCTCCGCCTTACTCCCTCTCGAATCCTACAAGGCATTCGTACTTGATTCTCTCTCTCCCTACCTCACGTCTCTCAACTTTGAAAACACTCCAAGTAAAAATTCGGATGAACCCATGTGAATCAGTGGGAACTCACTAGGAAAAGGAGTTAGGTAAAGGGATTGTACCTAGTTCGTGGATCGAGCTTTAGAAAGGTTTGAGAAGTCCTTGGATTTTGATTGCAAGGGTGGTTCGAAAATTCGGAATTGCAAGAGTAAAAGTAAAGAAAGGAAGAAGAAGGAGGCGGTCTTTATAAGGAGGAAGGAGAATTCGAAGAGACTTTGACCAGCTCTACCGGACGAAACGGTTCCACTCGGCACTCGTATCGTTCGGCATCCTTAGCACCCGGTGACAATGCCCTGATCCAGTAGCTCAAAGCACACCCTGTTTGAACACACGGTGTACTTTGGGGGGCAAAATGTTACCTGGAAAATCGACCAGGCATCTAAACGTCCGGCCGCACAGAGTTGTACTCGGCATAAGAGGATGCTCGGCATAAGTTTGTGCTCGGCATAAGTTTGTGCTCGGCATAAGTTTGTGCTCGGCGTGAGTTTGTACTCGGCGTGAGTTTGTACTCGGCGTGAGTTTGTACTCGGCGTGAGTTTGTACTCGGCGTGAGTTTGTACTCGGCGTGAGTTTGTACTCGGCAATAAGAGACGTTCGGCAGTCCAAGATTGCACTCGGCATAAGACCGTTTAGCACTTCCTTCGACTCGGCATAACCTTAGCTCGGCATACTCCTCACACGGCAGACCCTTCTTCATTCAGCATGCCGAACGTTCGGCCTATTTCACTCAGCATGTAGGGTGCGTCCTATCTGGACCAAGCTGTCTAGCCATCTGGCTCACCAGGGAAGTCCAACCCACATTCGTCTATAAATAGAGGGGCAGGGGCACAGAAAAAGGGGATCAGATTTCAGAGAACACAGGGGAGACTCTGCCTCATTCAAACCTCATCCAAAAACTTCTACTTTTATTTCACAATTGTATTCGAATACTTAAAAGTGGATTGTATCTGTAATTAAGTTTAAAGTGAAGAAATAAAAATGATCAACTTCAAAGTGGACGTAGGCTACAACGCCGAACCACTATAAAGTCTGTGTTCTCGTCTCCCGCATTTTAATTTACATTATCTTCTCTGTTTTAATTTATTTTCTTCATTACTCTCTCTACACAATCTCTCTAAACTCTCTAAGGGTGTTAGTGACCAATTTTGGCGCTAACAGTTTGGAGCAAGTTAAAATTTTAGGTTAAATCGAATGAGTTCGATTAAATTTAAAATTGGAACGTTTGGTGAATTTAAAACTCAGGGTGAGTTAATCTCACTCCATTTTGGACTGCTGGTATAAATTTTAAATAGGTAAAATTAATTAATGATTGATTGGTTGAATTGATACCTTTTTATCAGTTGAATATGATATTATATATAGTAGTGTATATATATATATGGTGGAGTGATTGATATTCCTATATATATATAGCGGATGAGGCCCTATGCACCCCGCATAATAGTGGATGACCATATATACCATGATATTCCACGTCGAAGCAGAATTTGTATTTTCTATGTTGTGCTAACATCTGTGGATGTTGGGAAACAAGGTGGAGGGATCCAACTAGATTCCTCAAAATATTGAATTTTAATTTCATATATAGTGATATAAGTTTTGTTGGAGTAATCTGTGATAGATTATTATGTGATTTGAACTGATTGGATGCTATGGTTGTTTTGGCCTAAATTTTGGTATTTTAAAATACCAATAATATATGGTTTGAATTTGAAAAGTAATTTTTGAAGAAATATATTTGTAAATAATTTTGGGTTAATTAATTAGATAAAACAAATGGTCTTGAAATTTATGCTTAACTAATTCGGGATATTGTAAATAGAGAATTTGGGATAAAGAGCACAGAAGGATTTTAAATAATAAATTCTTAAGTGGTACTTATTTAGATATGAAAGGTGTTTAAATCAAGATTTTTAATAGATTGGAAGGATAGAAGTAAAATTTGAAAATAAAATTTGCTATACCGGAACTCAAGTAAGATTCCCAAATTTATGGAATGAAATTAGAATCGAGAAATTGGGCTTGTTTTAAAAAGAGGATTTTTAATTATTAACTAGGTAAGTTTAAAAGTGTCAAAAATATTCTGTAAATTGGTTATTTAATTATTTTAAATTTGTTTAGAACATATTCAATTATTAATTAGTAACCCTATAATAATTGTTAAAGATTTATTATTATTTTTTAAGAATCAGTTAGCATTGTGTTTTAAAAGATGAATTATTAAATATTAATATGGCTTTGTATAATAACTTTTATTTAAGTATATTTTCCTAAATTAAACTTGAAAATTCATTTTAGAACTTATAAGAATTATTTTGAGATAATTTTTAAATAAAGTTTTCGAGAAGTAAATGGCATATTCGCATGGCGTAATCGGAGGCAGTGAGTGCCTACAGTTAGGTTTTGGATTTCTCTGGAATAGAGATGTAACCATTGAGCTGTGAATCTATAGTTGATACCGTAGTGGTACTTTCCTTTTTATTTAAAGGGTTTCAATATTTAAAAAAAGGGTAGTTTGTGAATATACTGAATTCGATAAGGTAAGTACATGACCTTTGATAAGATATTTAAATTAAATAAGACTTGGAGTTTTTTAGTGGATATGGAAATATTTGGTTGAATGATTATTATTTGATAGTTAAATAATAACTATCAGATCTGAACCCAAAATATAACTTTGGAAATATCTAGGAGAAATACAGAAATTATATGGTATAGTTACCGTTCGAGGTGCTATATTACATGTATAAACTTGTTTCGTTCTTCTTGGATGATGATAGGGAAATCCATCAACTAATGGTTAGGCAGTGATATCCGATCTTATTTTCGTCTGTTTATTTCCTAAAGAATAGGAATTGAGTTTATCGAAAATATCAAACTTTGTTTCGAAGAGGCCGAGATTGGACAAGTTATCCGAAAGCCACTTTGATTCGACGAGTACATTTTCGATATGGAAACAAGAGCATGGAGTCGAAGATGGACCAGTGAAGTGCAAGGGCTAACTGCTACTAATCATGAGGGTGATTTCCAAATGGATATAGTAGGAACAGTGCCTTTGGTTCCGTTCAAACCCAGAAAGAACTTGTATGGATGATTGCTATTAGTATATTGTCATTAGAGGACAATGAGCATTCTAAATGGAAATTCCTTAAAAGGTAATCATAGCCTCTAGCCTCATCAATCGAGAATGACTGAAAAGAAGGGGAGATGCACCAAGGCTAAGTGGGTAACATCCAATTACGGTATGTTTATCACCTTTCTAGATACCCTCGGATATTATTACTATGATACATTGAAGGAGCTCGGAAAAGGGTGGGAATACCAGAGGTGATAGCATATTTGGCCTATCCAGGATCCCGGCGTGGTCCTTGGTACATTGTTTGTAGACATATACTGTAACAAGTACCCCAGTACCTAGTCATTCGTATGGAATCCATTCTCTAATAAGCGCCATGCGGTTTTGATTGTACCGAACTATGCTGAAACACGAGATGCAAGTATTTCAGCTATTTGAATAAGTAATTGTACTTAGACACTATTATAGTTTTAGAAGATTTTGATATGAAATATTTTGGTTATCGCAAGGTAAAAACACATCGTGTTTGTGTGTGGCATGGTCTTACGAGATACCTTTAATTTTCAAAGGGTTTTGATAACGTTAATAATTCAAATTTAGTGTGTTTTCTCACGCTGGTTTCCCAGACTGACTTGGGTTTTATTTTATTATAATGCTTGGGTTAGATCAAGTATTACGGGTTCAGGTTAGGATGTTATGGAGCTCATGAGACGAGCTGAAGATCGAGACGTATTTTCATACTTGTTTATTCCGCTGCAGTACTTGATGAAATTACTAGAAAAATTATGAGGGCGGGTTGTTATAACTGTCTAGGCTGGTAATTATTGATTTGTATACTCTGATGTGAGATACATATATTATAGTTTTGACTTGTATAAAGAATGATTGATATTATATGTTATTCAGTCCATTGTGAGATTATGTTTTGTTTAGTTTCTTCTTTCTTCTACCAACTTTCTTTCCCGTCAACAATCTGTCTTTCCGACACTCGATTGTTCGGCATGTTATACAATGAGCGTATTTATATCGATTTTCGAGGGTCGAAAGGGCGGGTTGTCACACTTTGTATCAGAACTTAGGTTCGTGATATACCTAGGCTTTGATAGGGTTACTCATTAGAGATAGAGTCAGAAGTACTCTAGAATGAGTTGAGTGTATTAATGATACGAGAATGTATTTGTTAGTGAATATAAAATGTTTTTATATTGTGTTGACTTATTGGTTAGGTGTTTATGAATTCTAGTTGGTACATGAAGTACAAACATATCAAAAGGAGTTTCTAAAACTTTTAAACAAGGTAAACCGCCACTATATTGTTTTGAAGTGGGTAAATGAAATAATTTTACCCAAAACTATATTTTGTTATAGATGGAAAAATTTTGTGAAATTATTATAGTGTATATAATTGGGGTGTTTGGTTGTTAATATTATAATCAAATAAGATTATAAAATTTAAATGGTTATATGTATAACCAAATAGAAATTGTATAAGTATGATTTATATGAAGGAATATAACTAAAATTGGATTCAAACCAGAATTTGAAATTTAAAACCCGAAAATTTTGAAAAATACTTTAAATTGGGTTTGGACTAAATGTTTGGGAATTTTTAAATCCTAGAGCTTTTGGGAAATGTTTTCCAAAGTTGCTTGTGAAGAATAATGGAGTACTATTTTGAGATGTTTTTGAATAGAAATTTTTTTTAAAATGAATTTTGGAAGTAAGGGAGCACTGAACTCACCTTGGTCGTTGGAAAATATCCTAGTGCTGATGGCCACATCATCACTAGGATATTTTTGAGGTCTAAGTAACGGATTGGTACCATAGTGATTGGCTATGATTATTTGCTTTTGACTTGTTTGGTAAGCAAGTTTTGTTTTAGAAATTTCAAAGAGGAATCGGTTTGGGCAAAAAAAGGTTATTTTGAAATCCGAAAGCATGATTGATATACAAAGTGAATATATGTATATTTATGATTTCAAAATTATTTGAAAATATAACCGGGTAATTAAATTCTAGGATTTCCATTTAAATGATTTACGATGTCAGCATAAAATCAGTTATTCAAATTATATTTTGAAGTTGATATAAATAAGAAAGGAAAGTTTATGAAAAATTTGAATTTTAAATGGAGAGTGAATTTCAATGGAGTAAATTGAATATAAAGATAAATGGTGCAGTGATTATATAACTATATGTTATAAATACTAAATGTGAATAAACTTATGTGGAAATTTAGGGAATCGTAGATAAATAAGTTGAATAACTTATTAAACTGAAAAGGTGGAAAAGTATAACCAAGTTAAAGGGTTAAGTAATTGATAACCATGGATGAATTCAATTTAAGAGTATACGAATTAACATTATTTTGGAACATGGGTTGGAATATGTTTGATATAAAAATGAAGCGAACAAAGTTTGGTAGACAACTTGAATAGGCATCAAATGGAAAATAGAACATTGATTTAGGGTCAATTTAAAAGGGAATAAATTGAAGCTTGATAAATGGACTTGCATATAGTGGGAGTGAATGAATGAATGAATGGAATACAAATAAATTGATTATGAATCAATTTGAAATTGAATGGAAGTGAATTTATGCAAGTAAAGCACATACAAACCAACTTGGAATGGATATGAGTTTGTTTGTCGTAAATAGGAATTGAATGCAATAAATTTGGTTGTAAATGATTTCGAATTCAATGAAATGATATACGGATCCATGGAAAGGAATTAAATTGCTGTTGGAACCTTATAATCGCTTGTAAATATAGGATTGGCATGCCCGGCTTATGAAGTTATCTGTTTAGCTAGTTAAAGTAATGAAATGTTATAAATTTTCATGTTTATGAAACTATGTGCTTATTTTGAGTAAGTACAGGTACAGGAAGCTGTTGGATAGATTTTGGTTGCGTAAATGCATATTAAATAAGTCGCTTGCTTAATAACGCTAATATGAGGTACGTCTATGCAATAAAATAAAGAAATGATTAAATATTGATATATAATTGTGTTTCCGACAATGTGGATCAATGTACATATTTTTCTCTCTTGTCATATTGTAAAAGGCTCTCCATACAAAAGAGAATCTTTCAAAAAAAATTTGAAAATTTAGGGTGTTAGAAAAATTTTGAATTATTTTGTTAACTAGAAAAGTTGATTTTTGAACTGCGCTAGAAATCAAGGCTTCTGAATTAGAACTGAAAGCTAATTGTTTTGGAGGAAACAAAATGGTTTTTAAAAGTGAATATAGAATTTTAAGTAAGTGGATTTTACAAAAAGTTAAAGGTTTGGGAGCATTTTTCCTACTTTAGCAATTTCGAGGACGAAATTTTTTATAAGGGGAAGGAATGTAACGACCCAAAATTTTGGTCATTTAGTTTTAAAATTTTAATTTATTTTTAAATGTTGTACTTGAATTATTAATTGATTTTGGATATGGAAGAATCGGTGAAATAGTTTAAAATTTCAAATATAGTGATTAACAGATTCAGTAAATGGCAATTTAATATTTGAAATTGGGTAAATATGGGAATCTGGAATTAAATGTGAATGGAAATGATTTCTAAGTTGTTTTAAATTCTATTTGGATGAGAACTATAATATTGGACTTTTGGAGGGAACTAAAAGACGATAAGTTAAAATTTGAAATTTATATATTAAATTAATAGTGAAATTTAATATTTGAGGTATTGTAAATAATTGAATTTGTGATTTTATATAAATCAGAATGAATTCTAATATGGATATAATTCTATTTGAATTATATTTGAGTTGGTAAGTTTTAAATTTTGAATTTTAAGAAATTCCGTCGATTTTGAAAATCGTTCGATTAAATCGACGCGTTAAATTAGCCTTTTGGGGCACTGTCTCGAAATTCGATGAAACTAGTTCCATTTGGTCCGTAATATGTTATTATTATTAGATTTCAAATTTCGTAGCATTTGGAGTTACTTTTTGGGCGTATGGGTTAGAAACGCATTGAAATAAATATCGAAAAATTTAATATTTTAATTCGATTTGAAAAGCTATCTTTCACATACGATCGAATTAGGCCTCCAAACATGTTCCATTGTGTTCGGAATAGGGGTAAAACATTATAAACGTCCGACAACGCGTCTCTATTGGAGTACTTTCGGAAAAGCACATTAATTTTGAAAGTAATATTAAAATAATATTTATACAAGTGTGTATATATATGTCGAAACAGCAAATCCTAAGCCTTTGTTCACACAGCTGCCTCTAACGAAATCAATGGTCGAAGTCATCAATACTTTCTCCCTCGATTCCTCTTGATCTATGCAATAATGTCGAAAACCTACAACTAGAAAGTCTAAGAGCATGATAAGGGCTACAAATCTTTACGGTGGTGATGCGATTTCGTGAGATGGATCGATGTGGTTTTGCATGCGAAGGGCTGGCGTTCGATGGCGGTCGAGTTGGACCAGTCGGTGGCCGTAAGCGGAGGATGTGAATGGCTTCGATATGGGGGCCTTCGATCGTAGCCTAGACGATCATGGAGCGAGCAACATGGAGGAGTCGAATGGTGTAATGGGTTCGAGCATACGAGAGTAATCTCGTCTAAAGGAAGATAAAATTTGCGGCCCTGATCTTGCTTGCAGAAATGGATGGCCAGATCTAGGTTGATATTTAAAAAAAGGAAATTTATTTATATAATTTATATCCAAAACTTTAAAACTTCGAATCTTTCACGTACGAGGCCGGAATTGGATGAAACAAGCTGTGACGGAATCGTGGCAACGAGCATTATGCTCTAGACTGGATCATGAGGTGTTTGGAGCAAGTTAAAATTTTAGGTTAAATCGAAGGGGTTCGATTTAATTTAAAATTGGAATGTTTTGCGAATTTAAAATTTAAGGTGAGTTAATCTCACTAATTTTGGACTGGTGGTATTAATTTTAAATAGTTAAAATGATTAATGATTGATTGGCTGAATTGACACATTTTTATCAATTGAATGTGATATTATATATATAGTAGTATATATGTGTTGGAGTGATTGATATTCCCGTATATATATAGCGGATGAGATACTATGCGCCCCGCATAATAGCGGTTGACCCTATATACCGTGATATTTCGCTTTGAAGCGGAATTGGTATTTTTATGTTGTGCTAACATCTCTGGATGCAGGGAGACAGGTTGGAGGGATCCAACTAGATTCCTCAAAATGTTGAATTTTAATTTCATATATGGAGATATATGTTTTGTTGGAGTAAGCTGTGATAGATTATTGTGTGATTTGAATTGATTGATGCTATGGTTGTTTTGGCCGAAATTTTGGTATTGTAAAATACCAATAATATATGGTTTTAATTTGAAAAGGAATTTTTAAAGAAAATTATTTATAAATTATTTAGGCTTAATTAATTTGATAAAAAAATGGTTTTGAAATTTGTACCTAACTAATTCGGAATATTGTAAATAGAGATTTTGGGATAAAGAATACAAAAGGATTTTAAATAATAAATTCTTAAGTGGTACTTGTTTAGATATGAAAGTTCTTAAAATTAAGACTTTTAATAGATTGGAAGGATAGAAGTGAAATTTGGAAATAAAATTGGTTATACTGGAACTCAAGTAAGATTTCCAAATTTATGGAATGAAATTAGAATGGAGAAAGTGGGCTTTTTTTAAAAAGAGGATTTTTAATTATTAACTAGGTAACTTTAAAAGTGTTAAAAATATTCTGGAAATTAGTTATTTAATTATTTTAAATTTTTTTAGAACATATTCAATTATTAATTAGTAACCTTATAATGATTGTTTAAGATTTATTGATATTGTTTAAGAATTAGTCAACATTGTGTTTTAAAAGATGAATTATTAAATATTAATATTGCTTTATATAATAACATTCATTTAAGTATATTTGCCTAGATTAAACTTAAAAAATTATTTTAGAACTTATGAGCATTATTCTGAGATAATTTTTAAATGAAGTTTTTTGGAAGTAAATGGTATACTCGCATGGCGTAATTGGAGGCAGTGAGTGCCTGCAGTTAAATTTTGGATTTCTCTGGGATAGAGATGTAACCATTGAGCTGTGAATCCATGGTTGATACCACAGTGGTACTTTCCTTATTATTTTAAAGGGTATCAATATTTTGAAAAGGGTAGTTTGTAAATATACTGAATTCGATAAGATAAGTACATGACCTTTGATAAATGATTTAAATTTATTTAAAATTTAAATTAAATAAGACTTGGAGTTTTTCAATGGAAATGGACATATTTGGTTGAATGATTATTATTTGATAGTTGAATAACCAACTATCAGATCTGGACCCAAAATATAACTTTGAAAATATCTAAGAGGAACACGAAAGTTATATGGTACAGTTACCATTCAAGGTGCTATACTGTATGTATAAACTCAATTCGTTCTTCTAGGAGGTGATAAAGAAATCCATCCACTAACGGTTAGGAAGTGATCTCCGATCTTATTTTCATCTGTTTATTTCCTAAAGAGCCGGACTTGATTTTATTGGAAATATCAAACGTTGTTTCGAAGCGACCAGGATCGAAAAAGTTATCCGAAAACCACTTCGATCCAACGAGTACATTTTCGATGTGGAAACAAGTGCGTGGAGTTGAAGATGAAGCAGTGAAGTGCAAGGGCTAATCGCTACTAATCTTGAGGGTGATTCTAGAATGGATGTAGTAGAAATAGTGCATTCGGTTCCATTCGGACCTAGAACGGACTTGTATGGATGAATGTTATCAGTACATTATCACTGGAGGACAATGAGCATTCTAAGTTAAAATTCCTTAAAAGGTAATCATAGCTTCTAGCATCATCAACCGAGAATGACTAAAAGCAGAGGAGATGCAGCCAGGCTAAGTGGGTAGAACCCAATTAAGGTATGTTTATCACCTTTCTAAGTACCCTTGGATATTATTACTACGATACATGGAAGGAGCTCGAAAAATGGTGGAAACACCCCGGGTGATAGCATAGTTGGCCTATCCAGGTTAGGGATAGTCCGGTCTTGTGTTGCAGGGGATCTCGGCGTGGTCCTGAGTACATTATTTGTAGAAGTGTACTGTGACAAGTGAAACCCCAGTACCAAGTCATTCGTATGGAATCCATTCTCCAATAAGTTCCATACGATTTTGATCGTACCCAACTATGCTGAAACGTAAGATGAGAGCATTTCAGCTATTTGAGTAAGTAACTGTACTTAGACATTATTATAATATCATAGGATTTTGATATGAAATATTCTAGTTTTCATAAGGTAAAAACCCGTCGTGTTTATGTGTGGCATGGTCTTACGAGATACTTTTGATGTAACAACCCTAGATTTTTGAATATAATTTAAATTTGACTTTATTTCATTTTGAAATTATTTTAAATTTGTTTTATTTGTAAGATTTCATTTCTAAATATTTTTAAAGTGATAATAGAATTTTTTTTCAAAATTTATTGAATTAATTTCCTATTTTTAAAGGCTAGTTTCTATTTTTCTGCTATTTTCTTCATTTAATTTAATTAAAATTTATTTATTTATTTTTGTGAATACATTTTTATTTTTTGTTATTATCTTTATTTATAAATATTTTCCAAGTCCATAAAATTTTCCCAAAGTTTATTCCATTTATTTTCAAATTTTCTAGACTAGTTTTCATTTTCTGTGCTATTTTCTTATTTTAATCATATATAATTAATATTTATTTATTTATATTTTGTTTATTTGTAATATTTTCATATTTTAACTGAAATTTTAAGTATTTTTAGTTATTTAAAATTATAAAAAGAAATTAGAGAAATGTGAATGGTTTGGTGACTTTTTATTTCTTAAGGCCTTTTGTATTCTCACCTATTCACTTTCAAACAACGCCTACTAAATTTTTGGCCATATCACTTCCCCATCATCCGACTTCAATTCCTCATTTTTCACGTAAACATTTCTCCTTCTCATTTCTAAAGAAAAAAAACGGCATCTCTTGCTTTGGAATTTTTTTTTTGGATAATCTTCTTTTTCTTTTCATTTTATGCTAGTTTTATATTGATTTTGCACTTGTTTTTCTTCTTTTTAGGTTCGGCCTTGCCACTCCTTCAGCCTTGCCGCCTCCACCACCACTGGAACCCATCACCATCACCTCCTCCTCACTGACAATCCCTTGCCGAGCCACCCTTGGTGGTAGATCCGTCACCAAATACTCCAAACTCCTCTTGAATGACCTAGCCGAGCACCATATATACATCCACCACCTTCATCACCCCCTTAGCCGCAACCTACTCCACCACCACCACCTCCATCCAACCTGAAACCCTCTGCCACGTCATCCTCTTGACCCCACCAGAGAAGGTCGTGCCCATATGGCCTTGACCGTGACCTATTTAAGCCTTGAAACCATGTATGTTGCCTTAGATTGTGTTGTTTCATATCACCAAACTTTGCACCATCTTCTATCCATGTAGGCCGACCCCTTATGAACCCAAAATCAGATCAAAAACCATGCCTTAGCCATGTATTCCACCCTATGGCCGAGTCTATGGAATGTTGGAAGCAAGTGCAAAGCATTTCAGCTTTGTTTTATGCAGTTAATTCTAGCATTGTTTAATCATATTTTGGTTTGAAAACTTATGTGTGTTATATTGTTTGGTTTGAATTGTATTCAAGGAAATTAATCTTTGGATCTCCCGCTCGAATCTTTTTCTTGCTTTTGTGCCTCTGAAGATCGTTGTTTGTGTGTTTCAGTTGTCATCTCCAACTGTACATGTGAGTTATTCTCACCAGACAGTTTATACCTATATAACTAGTAAATCGACCACTTTTGAATCTGTAAAATCCATCACCACATTATATCTGCTATGCTATGATTATATGATGTTCACCCATGCTTAAATACCTATTATATCATATGTTACTGTTATATTATGCTGTTTGTTATTTATATCAGTTCATCACACTGCAAGTTCCATTTAGATTAGAATCACTATGGTTGAAATGATACATACCCGAACAGACTTTAGAATATGGGAAAATCGTTATGGCCTGAAATGATAGGCCTGAGCGATTTTCAAATTATTTCATTTACTTGGGACTGCGGGTTTGAAATGATAAAACCCGGGTTTTCTTTATAAATTACGGGTTGAAATGATATATTACCCGTGTCACTTTACCTAGGCTAAAATGAAATACAGACCCTTGATTAAAATATTTTTTTAAATTTTAAAATATTTTAGAAATGTAAACATTATAATATTTTGATTTAAACTTAATTAATGATTTTTGTATAGTATTTTGATTTTTCTAAGAATTTATAAGTGAAATAAACTAATGATAAAGTGGAAATTTGAAATATAGGTTATTTTGGAAATTTTGATTTAATTATAAATGGAATTTAAATTAAATATGAAAATATGATAAATTTATGATATTTTGAATTAAATGAATTTAAAATGATTTTATATATTAATGTATTTTGAATAAGTCAAAATGTGAAATAAATGAATATTGAGTTGAATTTTGAAATATAACTTAAATTGGAATTTATGAATTTTGTTTAAAATTGAATTTTTGAAGTAAGTAAATAAAATGAAAATAAGTTATATTTGAAAATTTAAACTTATGTGTTAAGTTAAAAATTTAATTTTATGAATTGAAATTGAATGTTGGAATTTAATAAGTGAATTATTATTAAATATTGATTTTGAATGGAAATTTAACTTTATAAAATCATGAATTTAAGGAAAATTAAATGATTGTTATAAAAGTGAAAAATATATGATTTTATAAGTTTTAAATGGTTTAAATAAAATTTAATGGTTTGTGAAAGTATAGTGAATATTTGAAATTTAATAACAGCATTTTTAAATGCTATTATTTTCTAAAGTAAAGGCTATTACAGCATTTATAAATGCTGTAGTTAATATAAATGAACTAAAGGGCTAAATTGAATTAAAGGCTATTATAGTACTTTGTAAGTGTTATACTTGTTGAATTTAAATAAGGTTTTATTTGAATTAGTGTAACCCTATTACAACATTTTGAATGCTGTCTTTTGTTAAATTGAATTGTTTTAAAAGTAACTTTCCATAGCATTTTTCTAAATTATGCGAAAGTTGAATTTTCATTGTTTTAATAAATTTAAGTGAATAAATGAATTTTGAAAGATTAAAATTTTGAAAATTTAATAATTTAATTATTAAATATAATAACTTCATTTTTATGATTTAAAATGAAGTAATTTGTTTTGAAATATAAACTATTTGAAATGTGTGTTGAAATGGTATTTTAACTAAATGAATGTGGTTTGGAAGATATGATATTTTGATATTTTGAAATGGATTTTTGAATGATATTGAATTTTTGAAATGATATTTGATTTCGAAGTATAAAATACCATTTTGAAATTTAACCACGGGATGTATTTAATTTATAGTTTAACTGATTCTTAAAGGATGGGCAATCCCAAGCATCCTTTAAGTTATTGTACATTTCTACTACAGTTCACTTGAGTTGGTTTACATTATATAAGTATATATGTCCTGACTCAAGTGTTTTGTGTTTTACTTTACGCTCGGGTCAGCCTGAGTATTTACAGCTTAGCTTTGGATTTCTTTTCTGTAGCTAGGAATCATTGGAGATTCTGCTTGTTTAGTATTTGTTCCCTTTCAGTTTCAGTTGTTCTACTTCAGCTCTGGTATTAATAAACTGCTATGTATTGAGATTTTTATTGTATATGTTTTCAGACTGATATTATGCATTATGTTTTGAGAGTTTGTTATAGTAGCTTCATGAACTACTATGGTATTTTAATTTCCGGTGTGAGTTATTCTGATATTTCTGTTTCTGTGATTCTGTTATTGTATTTCATTTGCTCCAAATTTATTTACAATGCGGTATTTTGAGCAATTCAAGTCCGACATGTGTGGATGCGAATGGCTGAAAATATCGGGTTGTCACAGTTGGTATCAGAGCTTTGGTTTTAGGAAAAACATAGCCTGCGGAGCAAAAAACTCATTAGAGATAGGGTAGAAATACCCTAGAATGAGTGAAATCAATCTCAGAATCCATTCTTTGTGAGAGAACGTATTTTCGAAGTATAAAATGATTTCCAAATGATTTTTAAAGTATTTTCAAAGATTATTTTGGTATAAAAATCTTCTTATTTTGAAACCAAGATTTTCTAAGCTTCATTCCTTTTGTATCCACCTTGTTAGAAATCTCTTGGTTAGGATTCCTTGAACTTTGGAACACTCCCACTTGTTCTGAAATACAGTCTTGTCTTCCCTATTTTATCCATTTTGATTTTGAAGCATTCCAAAACTCCAATTTGGAATTACCTCTCTCAAGATCGGTGATTCCGCCAATCTTTGAATGATTTGTAAAGGGGTGAAACTCCTTTACAATTGGCATTGACTAACCGGAGATTTCTATATCCTCGGTTTACGATGCTATCTATCTCCTGCTCTATCTGGATTCTATCTCTGACGATCGAATGTCGATTTTCCTTAGAATTTTCTTCGCATTGATTATATTCCTGAAGTAACGGTTGACCAGTTAAGGTCACCGACGATTTATATGGGCTTATCCATCTTTTATTTGGTAATAAAATTTTATTATCTTCGTTCGAGCTTATCCTCGAACCAGAATTCTATTTGATTAGAGTTCCTCTAAATTCGAATCTCCGTATTGTTTGAAATCTAACCTTGAATCATTCTTTGGAAATTTGTCTTTGATGGTATTTTGAATTTGTGCATACATCGAAATTATTATTTTGATAAGGATGACCCTATTTTGTATATAAAAGTGAAATATTTTCAATAAGGATTTTATATCTTTTGAAAATGAGAATTTGAAGCTTTGAAAGGATTTGAAATTTTAAATTTTATAAGAATTTGATTTATATAAAAACGATTTATAACTGAAAGGTTTTTGAATTTGAATTTCGAGGAATCGAACTCCGGTATTTTGAAATCGGTTTTAAGATTTTGAAAAATATATAATAATAATATGATTTAAAGATATTTTCTGAATAAGAAATGTTTTAAATATTTTCGAATGAATTCCAATGATTTCGAAGAGATTTCAAAGAAGTTTCAAGAAATTAAAAGTCTAGAACCCGCTTATGTCGGTGGAAAATAATTTCGATGATGAATGCATGCATCATCGACATTGATTTTCGAGTTTCTGAGTGGGGGAGAGGCCACTCTAGTAGCTTTGCTATGCGAGTGATTTTTGGAAACCAAATTTTTGATTTCAGATTTCAAAGTATGGTTTGATGTTCGAAAGATATATGTGTGTGTGTGTGTGTGTGTATTTGAAATGATATAAAGTAAGCCGGTGTTCAGTCCTCGAGATTCAGATTTTTTTTTTGTATAACCCTATCTTTTGAAATTGGTTTACTGATTTGTTGGTGATTTCCAACTCTTAGATTGAAAATATGATTTCTTCGACTATTTTGAAGGTTCGAGCGCTTCCAAGTCAAGGTTAACTTTTCAAAGCTAAGAAATTTTGATAGGTATAGGGTATTTGATAAAGAATATAAGTTTAGTTTTGTATGATTAAAGTATAAAGTTATATGATTTATATAAGTTTGAAACTGTTTGTTGAGTGAAATAAATAAGACTATTTTGAATTATACTGGTATGAAATATAGATTTGAAATGTTTTAATAAAGTATATATATAGAATAATAATCTTTCCAATAGTAAATTGAATTTTTCATATAGAAATAAATAGTTTGAAGGGATGATTTTAAACTTAGTAACCATTTTAGATATTTCGATGATTGAAATGGCTTGGAAATGATTTAATCTTTATTTTGATAAAGAATGTGAATTTGAAATGATAATCGAGTTTGATAAATGAATATTTGAAATTTATATTTGTATGAAAGGATATTTGGTTTACTTGTAATTTGAGTTTAATTAGAAATGATGGATTTATGAAATGAATATTTCAAAACTAAGTAATAATGAAGAAAAATTTGAGATGTATGAAATTATAAAATTTAGTTTTGGAATATGGTATATTTAAGCTTTGAACAAAGATTGAATAGTTTATTTTGTGGATCATATCTTTATTTGAAATTTGATAATATTGAAATGGTTTTGTTGGAAAACTAAATTGAATTGAAATTGATGATTTGAATTGAATTAAAATTGGAAATTTTAGGTTTGGGTTTAATTGAATAAATTTGTGAAATGTAAAGAATTAAAGGAATGTTTTATGATTTCAAATGTATGATTTCGAAAGGTTATGATTTCAAGTATTTTGGTTTCGAAAGATTTATAACTTTGAAAGTATTATGATTTTTGAAAGTGATTATATGTTTGAAATGGAAATGAATTTGTATGACATAAATTTTTTTGATTTGGAAATTTGGATTATTTTCTAATCTATTGTTTTAAGAAACTTTGAAACTGAATATATGCAATTAGGACGAAATGATTTGACCAAATCATATATGATTTTCAAACTGAACTGATATTGAAATGGATTGAAATTGAGAACCTTGTTTATTTAAATACTTTGATTTGGGAGTTATCGAACTTATATAAAATTGATCTGTGTAAGTATGAAGTGATTTGAAAACTATTGATTTGTAAAGGTACTTAACTTGTAAATTGAAATCTTATATAATCGAAGTCTATATAAGAGTGATTTGAAAACTATTGATTTGTAAAGGTACTCAACTTGTAAATTGAAATCTAATATATAATCGAAGTCTATATAAGTATGATTTGATATACTATTGATTTGGAAAGTATTCGATTTGAAAATGGAATCTTTTATATAATAGACTTTATATAAGTATGATATTTGAAAGCGATTTTGAAAGGTGCTATATGATACATATTTTCGAAGTAAAGATATGGAAAGTGCCTTCTGCTTGATATCTGCTTTGTGGCCACACTATGGATTCATTCTATCGATATTATTCTCTCTCTGATTTGGGTTTTCCGGATATGATACTCGAGTGTCCATCGAATTCCACGGAAATCTCTGTGGTCTTACGAGCGTGACTGCATAGCGTAATTCACAGGGGCTGCGAGAGCCTACTGGTACGAATGTTTCTTGGGGGATCTAGGCGTAACCATTGTGTATCTATGATCTATTGGGTCGCTTGGTAGCGTAATCTGCAGGGCTGCGAGAGCCTAAGGGTACAGATGTTTCCTGGGGGATTCAGGCGTAATCATTGTGTATCTGCGGTACTACCAGTCTTCATGCCGTAATCGCAGGGCTGCAGTAGTCGGCCTACGGGTACAGATGTTTCCTGGGGGATCCAGGCGTAACCATTGTGTATCCGCAATCCATGTTCGACATGTTTCGGTTTGGTTGATTTGTTTGGATTGTACATTCCATATCTGTTGTTTTAAAAAGTTTTCCAGTATTTTCACTGAATGTTGAAACAAGTCTACCAAGAACCTGGAGAATTCTAGCTTTGCGCCTGATCAACGCATAGCCAGAGTCTGCCGGAACGAAAGTAAACTTGTTAAGACATCGAGTTATAAAGGTATTTTGATAAAGTATTGTATAAAGGATATTTTGATCATTTATGTAAAATGTTTTAAATATTATTTACTTTGAACTATCACATTTGAATCAAATGTCTATTTATCATATTATAAAAATGTTTAAATGTTGTAAGTATAAAATTTTAAATTGAAATGTATGGTTTTAAAATAATGGTCCATCCTTGTGTTCCAACCTATTTTTCCTCCTAGCTATGCCTACCTTCTTCTTCTTTGAGGGTTCTTTTGCATTATGGAAAGAATTGCTTCTTTGGCTTATCGTTTAGATTTGCCCAAGAAACTTGGTGGTGTGCTTGATGTATTCCATGTCTCACACCTTCACCGTCATCTTCATGATCCATCTCTTATTGTCCAGCCTTCTTCTCTTGATAGTTTGGATATTGAGACTAATCTGACTGTCGAGAGGAAGCCACTTCGTATTGTCGACAGAGATACGAAGCAGCTAAGAAGGAAATCTATTAATCTGGTCAAAGTATAGTGGAGTACTGACGATCGAGATTGTACCTAGAAAACGGAGAAGAGCATTCGTGCTTCGAATCCGGAATTATTCGTTTCAGGTACTATTTTGATTTTCTACCTTGTTTCTCTTTATTTTTCCTTCCATTCTTTTCGAGGACGAAAAGATTTGAGTAGGGGAGAGTGTAACAACCCTAGATTTTTGAATATAATTTAAATTTGACTTTGTTTCATTTTGAAATTATTTTAAATTTTTTATTTGTAAGATTTCATTTCTCAATATTTTTAAAGTGATAATAGAATTTTTTCCAAAATTTATTGCATTTATTTCCTTTTTTTAAAGGTTAGTCTCTATTTTTCTTCTATTTTCTTCATTTAATTTAATTAAAATTTATTTATTTATTTTTGTGAATGCATTTTTATTTTATGTTCTTATCTTTATTTATAAATATTTTCCAAGACCATAAAATTTTCCCAAAGTTTTTTCCATTTATTTTCAAATTTTCTAGACCAGTTTTCATTTTGTGTGCTATTTTCTTATTTTAATCATATATAATTAATATTTATTTATTTATATTTTGTTTATTTGTTATATTTTCGTATTTTAACTGAATTTATAAGTATTTTTAGTCACTTAAAATTATAAAAAGAAATTAGAGAAATGTGAATGGTTTTGTGACTTTTTATTTCTTAAGGCCTTTTGTATTCTCACATATTCACTTTCAAACAACGCCTATTCAATTTTTGGCCATATCACTTCCCCTTAAGCCTACTTCACTTCCTCATTTTTCATGTAAACATTTCTCCTTCTCATTTCTGAAAAAAATTTGGCCTCTCTTGTTATGGAAATTTTTTTTGGTAATCGTCTTTTACTTTTCATTTTATGCTAGTTTTATATTGATTTTGCACTTGTTTTTCTTCTTTTTAGGTTCGGCCTTGCCACTCCTTCAGCCTTACCGCATCCACCACCACTGGAATCCATCACCACCACCTCCTCCTCACTGACAATCCCTTGCCGAGCCACCCTTGGTGGTAGATCCATCACCAAATACTCCAAACTCCTCTTAAATGACCTAGCCAAGCCCATATATACATCCACCACCTTCATCACCCCCTTAGCAGCTACCTACTCCACCACCGCCACCTCCAGCCGAACTGAAACCCTCTGCCATGTGATCCTCTTGACCCCACCAGAGAATGCCGTGCCTATATGGCCTTGGCCGTGACCTATTTAGGCCTTGAAACCATGTATGTTGCCTTAGCTTGTGTTGTTTCATATCACCAAACATTGCACCATCTTCTATCCATGTAGTCCGACCCCTTATGAACCCAAAACCAAATCAAAAACGATTACTTAGCCATGTATTCCACCTTATGGTCGAGCCTATCGAATGTTGGAAGCAAGTGCAAAGCATTTCAGCTTTGTTTTATGCAGTTAATTCTAGCATTGTTTAATTATATTTTGGTTTGAAAACTTATGTGTGTTATATTGTTTGGTTTGAATTGTATTCAAGGAAATTAATCTTTGGCTCTTCCGCTCAAATCTTTGTCATGCTTTCGTGCCTCTTAAGATCGTTGTTTATGTGTTTCAGTTGTCATCTCCAGCTATACCTGTGAGTTATTCTCACCAGACAGTTTATACTTATATAACTAGTAAATCGACCACTTTTGAATATGTAAAATGCATCACCACATTATATCTGCGATGCTATGATTATATGATGTTCACCCATGCTTAAACACCTGTTATATCATATGTTACTGCTATATTATGTTGTTCTGTTATTATATCAATTTATCACACTGCAAGTTCCCTTTAGATTAGAATCACTATGGGTTGAAATGTTACATACCCGAACGGACTTTAGAATAGGGAAAAATCGTTATGGGCTAAAATGATAGGCCTGAGAGATTTTCAAATTATTTCATTTACTTGGGACTACGGGGTTGAAATAATAAAACCCGGGTTTTCTTTATAAATTACGGGTTGAAATGATATATTACCCGTATCACTTTACCTAGGCTAAAATGAAATACAGACCCGTGATTGAAATATATTTTTTCTAAAATTTTAAAATATTTTAGAAATGTAAATATTATAATATTTTGATTTAAACTTAATTAAAAATTATTTTTGTAAAGTTTTTTGATTTTTCTGGGAATTTTTATAAGTGAAATAAATTAATGATAAAGTGGAAATTTGAAATATAGGTTATTTTGGAATTATTGATTTAATTATAAATGGAATATAAATTAAATATGAAAATATGATAAATTTATAATATTTTGAATTAAATAAATTTAAAATGATTTTATAATATATTAATGGATTTTGAATAAGTCAAAATGTGAAATAAATGAATATTGAGTTGAATTTTGAAATATAACTTAAATTGGAATTTATGAATTTTGTTTAAAATTGAATTTTTGAAGTAAGTAAAAAAAATGAAAATAAGTTATATTTGAAAATTTAAACTTATGTGTTAAGTTAAAAATTTAATTTTATGAATTGAAATTGAATGTTGGAATTTAATAAGTGAATTATTATTAAATATTGATTTTGAATGGAAATTTATCTTTATAAAATCATGAATTTAAGAAAAATTAAATGATAGTTATAAAAGTGAAAAATATATGATTTTATAAGTTTGAAATGGTTTAAACAAAATTTTATGGTTTGTGAAAGTATAGTGAATATTTGGAATTTAATTAACAGCATTTTTAAATGCTATTATTTTCTAAAGTAAAGGATATTACAGCATTTGTAAATGTTGTAGTTAACATAAATGAACTAAAGGGCTAAATTGAATTAAAGGCTATTATAGTACTTTATAAGTGCTATACTTGTTGAATTTAACTAAGGTTTTATTTGAATTAATGTAACCCTATAACAACATTTTGAATGCTGTCTTTTGTTAAATTGAATTGTTTTAAAAGTAACTTTCCGTAGCATTTTTCTAAATGCTGCGAAAGTTGAATTTTTATTGTTTTAATAAATTTAAGTGAGTAAATGATTTAAAATGAAGTAATTTGTTTTGAAATATAAACTATTTGAAATGTGTGTTGAAATGGTATTTTAAATAGATGAATGTGGTTTGGAAGGTACGATATTTTTATATTTTGAAATGGATTTTTGAATGATATTGAATTTTTGAAATGATATTTGATTTCGAAGTATAAAATACCATTTTGAAATTTTAACCACGGGATGTATTTAATTTATAGTTTAACTGATTCTTAAAGGATGGGAGATCCCAAGCATCCTTTAAGTTATTGTACATTTCTACTACAGTTCACTTGAGTTGGTTTACATTATATAAGTATATATGTCCTGACTGAGTGTTTTGTGTTTTACTTTACGCTCGGGTCAGCCTGAGTATTTACATCTTAGCTTTGGATTTCTTTTCTGGAGCTAGGAATCGTTGGAGATTCTGCTTGTCTAGTTATCTGTTCCCTTTCAGTTTTAGTTGTTCTACTTTAGCTCTGGTATTTATAAACTGCTATGTATTTGAGATTTCTATTGTAAATGTTTTCAGACTGATATTATGTATTATGTTTTGAGAGTTTGTTATAGTAGCTTCATGAACTACTATGGTATTTTAATTTCCGCTGCGAGTTATTCTGATATTTCTGTGTTTGTGATTCTGTTATTGTATTTCATTTGCTCCAAATTAATTTACAATGCAGTATTTTGAGCAATTCAAGTCCGATATGTGTGGATGCGAATGGCTGAAAATATCGGGTTGTCACATTTGATTTTCAAAGGGCTTTGATAACTTTAATAATTCAAATTGAGTGTGTTTTTTCATGCTGGTTTTGCAGACTGACTCAGGAGTTATTTTATTATAATGCTTGGGTCAAACCGAGTATTGCAGGCTCAGGTTTGAATGCTATGGAGCTCAGGAGACGAGCTGGAGACCGAGATGTATTCTCATACTTGTTTATTCCGCTGCAGTGTTTGTTGAAATTACCAGCAAAAACATGAGGGTGGATTGTTATAACTGTCAAAGATGGTAATTATTAGCTTGTGTATTGTGATTTGAGATACATATATTACAGTTTTGACTCGTGTAAAGAACGATTTATATTATTTTAATGACCTAGCAATTCGAACCATTCGCATCCACACATGTCGGACTTGAATTCCTTAAAATATGAGATTCTTAATTTATTATTTGGCAAAACTTATCATATACAGTAAATAAATCAATCACAGAATCACAAATACAGTGTAATATAACAATAAGCAGCGGAATAGATAAATAGTAGTTCATGAAGCTACCATATAAATATAAGAGTTTAAACAGAATACAACAAAAATCTCAAATACAAAGTAGTCTCAAGTACAGAGGTAACTGACAAGACTAAACAGAATAACTAGAAACAAATGAAAGCTGACTAGATATTAGATGGATCTTCAAGCAAAGCTCCAAACTCCAAAGGTGAGTCTCAAATGCTGTGTCACTCAGTCTAACTCGAGTATAAAGCAAAACGCAAATCACTCGAGTCAGGATTAACATTCTTATATAAGTAAACTTAACTCAAGTGAAATGTCAATTGAAATACAAATAACTTAAAGGATGTTTGGCATTTCAAGCCTCTAAGGATCCTTGGAACAATCTACTATGTAGTAATATACGCTGTTATAATATGTCTATAGTAAAGTAAACTATTAAAATAGCATTAAGGCGTTACTCATATCCCCCTTAACACATTTTATATAATGTCGTAGTCTATACAGATACTGTAAACTCCACTCGGAAGTGGGCTATCAAGGAGAACTCCATAGGTACGACATAAAAGAAACTCGTAGAAGGCACGATAGGGCATGTGACAAGGCAAGCGAGGCAATGCCAGGGTAGATATACCGTTTGTGGATCTAGATTGGTGGTAACACATAGCAGCTACTACCGCCCACCTCATGACACACTCCCGAATCAAAGGTGCACCCAATCAAATCAGAAAAGCAAAAGAATGGTATCGAAGAAATGTGCCCGATCGAAGGAATGACCTCACTTGGCACGACATGGCTCTTGTTTTAGCCACATTAAGCTGACTCATGGGAGTCAGGGCTACGTAAATACCATATAGAATCATCACCAAACCATCCTACTTCATTTTGGAATCTCCACCACGTACACTATTGTTAAAGTGGTTTTCAGTATTGGCAGAGAGTACGACAATATCCGATCCCGGTCTATTTAACAACCAAATGCTTATTTCACGCCGTGGACATTTCATTTCAAATAGTTCATACTTCATATCAAAATTTCATATCCATTTCAAAACTATATCAATTCGATATCATTATTCACTTTAATTAATATTCATTTCCAGAATTGTAACACTTTTAAAATTACAACCCTTTCGAAATCATAACACTTTTGAAATCATAACATTTTGGAAATCATAACACTTTTGAAATCATAACACTTTCAACTTAAAAAGTTAGATGTTAAAAATAGTATATATAGTGAAATAGTTATAAAGTAAAATAGTTTATATATTACAATATTTTATATAATAAAATTTGTTTCCTCCAATTTCGCAAGTCAATTCAAATCTTCATAAATTTCAAAATTCAATTTAAATCAATTCCAGTTTAACCATTTCAATTTATTGGTCAAAGATTCAATTCAAATTCTCAATAAACTATTTCAATTTTTTTCGATTTCAAATCCAGGTTTTGAACTATCACATCAATTCCAATAAGATTCAAGTTTAAATATTCAACATTTACAACATAAATTTTATTCATATTTCAACATTTAACTTTAATTTTTATTCAAATTGGAAAGTATTCACTTAATCATTTTAATAAAAATTATTTATAATCCCAATTTATAAATTTAAATCAGTATTAAATATTCAATCTCAATTTTATTTAAAATTGAGAATATTCATTTAATCACCTTTTTATCGAATCAAGTTATAAATCAAAATTTTCAAAATCTCCAAAATCAATAAGTTCAAGTAAATTCTTATTGAATTGAATTAAATTTTATTGAATTAAATCTTATTATTAAATGTATGTATTGTGTATTAAATCTTATTTTATATATTTTTAAATTAATAAAATTATAAGAAAATCCTAAAATATTTATTTTCCAAAACTAACTTATAAGTTAAAATTTCCAAAACATATTATTTTAAAATTTCATTTTTTATATATACATAAAATAGCATTTATATATTATATAAAACAATATTTATTAAAACCCAATTATTTCCTTTCAAACTTTGGAAATCATTTCAAAATATAGACCAACGGTGTCCGTATATAATTTTCTATCATATGGTCAAGTTATACGGATATTTATCATTTCAATTTGCAATTTAAATATCTATGGATATATATCATTTCAACCCGCAATCCCAAAAATTCTAAATCAATGAAAATCGTTTGGGTTTATCATTTCAACCCATATCGATTTTCCCCTATTCTAGAACATTGTTCGGGTACGTATTATTTCAACCCATAGGGAATTTCTAAACTAACAGGGAACCCGAAAAGTGAGAAAAAATATGATAATAATATAACATATCAACCACAGGTATATATCATCAGTAACAAATTGAATAAAATATACACAACAAGATATGGTATTATATATCACAGGTGAATAATGGCAGATAATGACATATCATATTCGAAAACTAAATAACCAGCAATTGAAATTTAATAGCATATTTCAGTTGTCGTTTCAAGTGAAATCAAATTTACTAACTATAAGAATGTTAATCATGAGTGATTGCTCACCTTTCGAGGTTAGAGGAATAGACAAGAACAAGATCCGATAATCCAAGCACAAATTTCCAAAGGACGACACGATGGATATGAATTCGACGATCAAAGCAAGGCTAGAATAACTTGAAATTGATGAAAACAAATCAATATCTAGATATTGATGGAACATATTGATAAATATAAATCGATGAGAACAAATCACATCAGCTTGATATATACAGAGAATATAAATATAATAATTATTATTTTGTTAAAATCGATATTTTAATTTAAGACAAATATTAAAAATAAAAAATATATGTAATAAAAAATCATATTTAAAATAAAACTCTATACATATATTTTAATTTAAAATCAAAACGTACATCTTTTTTCCCATAAGATCAATATTCGATTTCAACACATATTAAATCAAGATACCCATATTATTTGGTTTTAAATAAAAAACATCATTTAATTTGAAACACCTTAAATCAACGTCCTTGTATATATTCATATTTAAATTAGTACTAAAATTAGTATGTATACTACACGAATTACATACTATATGAGTATTAATGAAATCAATAATTAAAACTAGTATATTATATGTATACTAACATATACAATTTCCTCTATGCTGATACTGCATAAAATATAAATAATATATACAACAGATCACCAATAATATATATTCATAAGTTATATATATATAACCAAAATCAAACTCAGGCGTACTAATATATATAACTAATATAACTAGTATATAACACGCATATGAACTAATATAAAATTTACATATATAAAATCAGAAGAGGGGGTTGCGTGTAGGTGAATGATGGTGGGTTTGGTGGAGCTGTAGCCTTGGGCTGCTACGAAGAGGCTAGGTCGAAGAGGCACTGGCATTGTGTGGTAGTTCGAGTGGAGGCGGGCTATGGGTCGGAGGTAGAAGGCGGGTCAGGCGGTGACATGAGAGTTGATGGCAGATTTGGAAATGAGGGTGGAAGGATTATGGGCGAGGGTTGCTCAGAAGGGAGGGGCTCGGGTGGAGGAAACGTGGCCGCAGGTGGACAGGCAGAAGAGAAGAAGGAGGGGAACGATCGGTAGGGGATGGGCTTTGGCGCTAGGTTGTGAGAGTTTGGCGATGTGGAAGCTCGAAGGTGAGCCGAAGATGGCCGATGGTGTGGTGATGGAGTGACGAGGAGTGGCGGCGGTGGAGCTGCATGTAAATAGTGGCAGCGGCAAGGGCGTGAGGCCTATAGGTGGCTGCCATAGGAAGGTGGAGGGGCACTCGGGTGTACTAGGAGGAGCGGTGATGTGGAAGGTCTCAGCTATGGCAAAGTGATGGAAGGACGGGCGATGAAGTGAGAGATGCGGGTGTGTTGGTGGACGAGGATGCAAGGGTGGAAGTCTAGACGTGGATGAGCAGGTTCTCTGATACAACATAAGCTTTATATTTGTAAACTATTATATTTGCTATCACTTTTTTCTCTGAAGTAAAGAAAACGGTGACCTAGAGAGAGAAAGGAGCATGCGACAAAGCAAAGTAAAAATGTGACTGCAAACTTCTATAATTTATATAATAAAATAAAACGGAAGGGCAAGTGTTTCGACAGTATAGATTATGGCCACTGCAAATGTATCACATTACATTATATAATATTATAATTTTTTTTAAATGAATCTACAGAAGAAGTGGTAGCGAGGGAGATAACTGAAAAGGCACGGCAAGTTTTTAAACAAAATAAGTTAAATAATCTATATGTGTATTTTAATGACAGGAGGTAGAGCAACAGACTTCAAAAAGAAGTACGCGAACAGATTCATGAATATGTAACATATAAGCTTCAAAACACAAGAAGACCAACTATGTGTGTGTCTCTGTGTATGTGTGTGTGTATATATATATGTATATATATATATGTATATATATATATGTATATATTTATTGTATTTCTCAAATGAAGGTCAAAACGAAATAGAATGAAAAATACAAACGTACCAAAATAAATCAACCGAATATTGAAAAGGTAGAATAACAATGGGAAAAGCTTTAAATTTTCTAGAAATATTAAACAAGTGGCCATTTGTTTTCAGCGATTTCACAAATGGATGGACACATTTAAAAATGGGTACCATTACGACTAACAGTTGTACTGATTTTGCTACGTACCAGATGCCAAAATACACAAATGAATATACTGCAGAGATTAACACGACGAGAAGAATAGAATGGTACACAGATATTGACAATACGACCATCCTATCAAAAGTCGATATTCGATGTCCAAACTGTTGCTAATTTGCCGAAAATAAGATAAAAGGAGCAATAACAATCTAAATTCGACGAAACGAAACATGATGTCTCACTCAGAAACTGATTTCAAATTTTATTATATAAAAATATTCAGGTTTCAGAAATATTTATTTTTATCCAATTAACTGATTTTAAATTGAAATGAAAAATTACACAATTGAATTAACTTTCATATTTTTCAATGAAAATTTTTCATTTGCTATGTCTAAATAGACGTATTCCAAATATCGAATTTTCACTGCAAAATTTTATAGTTTTAAATTTCACAAAATTCGGTTAATTACGTTATTAAATCGTTAAAATTTACGGGTCGTTACACTCTTCCCCAAAACTTTGTCCTCGGAAAGGAATGAGATAGGATAATAGAAACAAGCAGAAAAAAAGATAGATTTTAAATATAAAATACCAGATACCACAACTAAATCCAAAATCATATAAATTCCGTTTATTTTCAAATTGGTGTATATTCAACTAATTGATTTCAATTCATTTTATTTAGTCAATCAAATTTATTGTTCTCACATTTGATTGATTTCAGTTCCATATATTTTCATTCAATTGATTTGTTTTCAATTTATTAACATTTATAACAAAAAATTTCACAAAAAAAATTGTTTTATTTAACTCATTTATCAAATCTATTTGATCAAACTATAGTTAATTGCACCTCAACATTCCACTTCAGCTATTCTTAAGTTCATATTTATTTATTTAGATAGCATTCCCATTTTATTATTCAATTAATTTCACTGACATATCTTACAGTATAGGTTAAGTGTATAACATTTATTATAATCACCTAAATTTTTTTTAAAAAAATTTCCTAACAAAATTCATTTTTGACATCTTATTTATTATTATGTATTATTCAATTACATTCAAAACCTTCCAGGTAAGTTTTATTAAAATCTTTGAATATAATTGAACAATATACAAATTTACCTTTTAATTACAACATTTTTAGTAAGCAAGATTTTAGTTTGAATAATTTACTACTTAAGTTTTCTTTTGTATAACCTTCAATTAAATATTCATCCTAACATTTTAACTTTTTGAATGTTCTAGGTATGTTATATATATTAAAATGCAATTGACTATTATACAAATAAATTTTATCTCATATCAACTATTTTAAGTTGTATAAATTCTATTTCTCATTTTAGACTATCTAATTATTTAAAAATTTGCTTCATTTTTAAATGGAAAACAATCACTTTACACAGAAATTAGGGATTAATTTTCGGTTTCACTTCAAATCCTTTTTGAAATATATATATACACACACACACACACACACACACACACACACACACACACATACATACATATATATATACATACATATATAGATACATACATATATATATACATATATATATACATATACATACATATACATATATATATATATATATATATATATTATACATCCAACTATACTCAAGAAAATTTGAATCAAATCAACTTCCCAAAATCAAAAGTGCAACAAAGCTACTAAGTCGTCTCTCCACTTTGAGACCCGAAAATGAATGTCGATGATGCTGCAGCCATCACCGAAATTATTTTCCAACGACAAAATAGGAGAGTATTGACTTATTTCTTTAAAATTCTTTGGAACAAATTTCTATTCAAATTATATATATATATATATATATATATATATATATATATATATATATATTCAAAACCTTAAAACAAAATTTAGAAAAGCATCAGAAATTAAATCCTCAATTTTAAATTCATTTCATTTACAGATTAAATTTATAAACTATTTTTATAAATTTCAACTTTTTATGACATATAACAATAGTTAATGGTCTAGAAATTTTGACGAAACAATAAATGATAATCTACTATTTTCATTTCTAACAACCAATTCATTTAAGTATCAAATTTCAAATTTTTTTACTTATATATAAAATATAGTCATACAAAACTCATCTCCTTTACCAATTTTGAAAACAATATTGTGTCAGTTTGCTTTGTTCAAGTGTTTTGGAATTCCTATGGATAGCTTGACGAATCGATTGAAACCCAAAATTCAAACTTAACAATTTAAACAACACAATATAAACATTTTATATTAATAACAAATACACTCCCTCACACGATGTTTCAATAATAGATCTAGAACAAGGATAGAGGTTCAATTTAGAGAGACCCTATTCAAAGAATTCTAACTAAGAAGATGGGCTCGAAAGGAAGATAAGATGATTAAATTAAAAAGAGGAAAGAATGGATAGACTAATATTAATCGTGGGTGACCTTAACCGGGTCAACATAGATTCTAGGAATAATATTAATGCGGAAATTAAATTTCCCACTTGGGAGGAAGAGAAGTGACTTCACCAAAGATATCCAGAAATAGTTGGACAGCAGGGGTGGAGTCGAGATCACCAAGCCGAGAATCAAGCGAAAGAATAAGATTGCCTGTGAAATTTTGAGGCGATCGACATTCAATCACAAAAGAATTACCCCGTTCATCTACTAGGGAAGCAGTTCGGGCTTGAAAGAAATAACAACATCAAAACCGAGGACATATAAACCTCCTGTGAATCGACGCTTGTTGTAAAGGAGTTTTACCCCTTTACAAATCATAGGAGGTTGGCAGGACAAGAATGGAGCCATCGGATGCTCCAGTATCAAGGAGAATATGAATAAGAAGGACACGAATGGATTTCAGAACAAAGAGGAAAGTTCCAAAGATTCAAAGGAAACCCGAGTCAAAGAAAAAAAAACTCAAGCTTGAATGAAGATGATTTTATAATTAAATTTACTCTATATGCTAAGTTTTGCCTAAACTAGAGCTCTGATACCAACTGTAACGACCCTACATTTCGAACCATTAGCATCCGCACATGTCCGACCTGAATTGCTCAAAATATCAGATTGTTAATTTATTATTTGGCAAAAATTATCATACACATTAAATAAATCAATCACAGAATCACAAATACCGAGTAATATAACAATAAGCAGTGGAAAAGATAAGTAGTAGTTCATGAAGCTACCATATAAACATCAGAGTTTAAACAAAATAAAACAGAAATCCCAAATACAGAGTAGTCTTAAATACAAAGGTAATTGACAAGACTGAGCAGAATAACTAGAAATAAATGAAAGCCAACTAGATACCAGATAGATCTTCAAGCAAAGATCCAAACTCCAAAGGTGAGTTTCAAATGCTGTGTCACTCAGTCTGACCCGAGCATAACGCAAAACATAAAATACTCGAGTCAGGATTAAAATTCGTATATCAGTAAATTTAACTCAAGTGAAATGTCAACCGAAATACAAATAACTTAAAGGACGTTTGGGATTTGCATCCTCTAAGGAACCGTGGAACTATGTACTATATTGTAATACACGCTATTATAATAAGTCTATAGTAAAGTAAACTATTAACATATCATTAAGGTATTGCCCATATCCCCCTTAACATATGTTATATAATGCCGTAGACTATACAGATACTGTAAACTCCACTCACAAGTGGGTTACCAGGGAGCACTCCATAGGTATGACACAAAACAAACTCGTAGGAGGTGCGATAGGGCATATGACAAGGCACGTAAGGCAATGCCAGTGTTGATATACCGTTTGTGGATCCGGACTGGTGGTAATGCATATCAGCTACTATCGCCCAGTGTAACAGCCCGCAAATCCGTACCCCTTGAGTTAACACTATTCTACAACAATCAACTCAAGTTGTACAGAAATACGAACCATTTGGGTTTAAAGAAGAAGAGGTAGAAGAAAATAGAAAACATTAATAGAATCTATCCATCACAGCGGAATAAAATATAATAGATAATAAATGATCTTTACTCAAAAATCAAATATCTATGTTTATATATTACATCATCAGAGTACATCAATCACAGCTCAACATCAATATCATACAAATGGATACACAACAACTCAACACAGCAGAAATATATATATAAACAAGTACGAGAGTACGTATCATCATCCAGCTCGTCTCCTGAGCTCCACAGCATCATATCCTGTATCCTATAATACTCGGTCTGACCCGAGCATTACAGTTAAATAACACCCGAGTCAGTCTGGAATACCAGCGTGAGAAATCACACTCAATTGATTATTAAAGTTTCAAAAAAATCCTTTGAAAACAAAAGCATCTCGTAAGACCACGCCACAAATAAACATGTCGGGTTTTTACCTTACGATAGCTAAAACAATTTTTATAGAAATCCTCTGATATTATAATAAGGTCTATACACAAATACTTATAAAATAGCCAAAATTGTTACATCTATTAAATTCCAACTACTAGCCACAGAGTGGGTAATACAAACAAAACTCGTACAAGGCTCGTAGGGAGAATGGATTTCCAACTAATGACTAGGCACTGGGGTACCACCTGTCATAGTACGGGGCCTAGATCACCGTACCGAGGAGTAAGCCCGCTCCCCTGCAACACAAGACCGAGACTACCCCTTACTGGATAATCCCAAGTGAGATCACCCCGCAGTTGGGATCAGCAACTGCCCACTAAGCCGGAAAAAAAGGGACATCTAGACAGGGATGACCTCACCCTGCTTGGGTGCTACCCACCTAGCCTTGCTGTATAACCCCTAATTTTCAGTCATTCCCATTTGATGAGGCTTGAGGCTAAGCGTTACCTTTTTAGAACATGTCTCTTAGAATGCCCATCGTCCACCTGACGATGTTTAGCAAGCATTCATCCATACAAGTCCGTCCTGGGTTCGAACGGAACCGAAGGCACTATTCCTACTACATCCATTTTGGAAATATCCTCAGGATTAGTAGCGAATAGCCCTTGCACTTCACTGCTCCATCCTTGAATCAAAAAATCGTTTTTCAAGAAACGTACAAACCGGATCAAAGTGGTTTTCGAGAAATAAATCTCGATCCCGGTCTCTTCGAAACGATCAACGTATTTGGCCAATATTAATAGTCGGTGATTTAACTATCAATTAGTATTTATAACATCCATCAAACAAAAAATAATTTCCCAAATTATTAATTTATCTCAAAAATATCTTCACAAGATATATTTTCACTTTCAAACCCTTTTGAAAACAGTTTTCAAACTATCTTCCTTTTTCTCAGAATAAATTCCGAGTATTTCCATTTCCACTAGAATCACCAAGCACAAAACTTAAGATTTTTAAAATAATTTAAAAACACTTTATTGTAAAATATAGTTAACATTAATTTAGAAAATTTACTTTAGAACTAAATTTAAAATAATACATTAGAAATAACTAGACTAAATTTTCTTATAAATTTAACTAGATTTTCTTCTTTAACAAAATACCAAATCACTCTCTAAATAATTACTATAATAATAGATTTAAAGAAAATACTTACTTTGGAATTTACTTTAAAACATTTAAGCTAAAACTACTTCAATAATTGGTGAAAAATACATACTATATGAATATTTGAAAATAAGGTTACTTTATAAAATATAAAACTAGGTTTTTCACTTTTTAAACCGAATTACTGAGTCACCTTTTAAATAACTACTACGATAATAGATTTGAAAAATATTTACTTTAGAGTTTAAAAGATAAGAAATAATAAATTTTCTAAAACATGCTTTTAAAACAATATTAAAGCTTTTAACTTATACTTAAAAATTTACTTTGGACATACTTGGCTATCCAGAGAAATATACTTCTCTTCACATTCTTCTTTAAATTTTCAATTCCAAACACTCGAATCAATTTCCAAATTGATTTTCAACTTACTCCCCTTTTTATTCAAAATCTATTTATTTCAGATTTTATTTCTTAATTATGATTTAAAATACTTTAACCGAAAATTCCAATTTTTAGATTTCTCAATTACTTCTTTATACTATATAAACATTTAAACTTTGAATTTTAAAATAATTCTTTATTTCTTTAATTCATATAACTTAAGTTTTCAATTCATTTACTTCGTTTTATTCAAAAAAAATTCTCTTTCCATACTCGAAGTTATTTATTATTATTTTCATATTACTTCTATTTCCTTTCAATTCATTCTTAATTTATTCAAAATTTGCTATAATCATTTTGCTTACAATTTACCTCCTTTTAATTTCTTCCTAACAATACAATTTATATATTTTGGTAATTCAATTTACCGAATATATTCAATCAAACCATAACATTCAATATTTCAATATAACTCAACATAGAATATAAATATTCACAACGGAGAATATTAAATAATTTAAATAAATGTTGAGGGGTCCAGTTGGATCCCTCCAACCTGTTTTTCCTGCATCCACAGACGTTAGCACAATATAAATATCAATCCCAAACTATACCATGCTATAACACATCAATCAATTTAACCATTCAAATAATTATTTAAATTACATCATTTAAAATTTGAATTTGAATTTAAATTTAACTGAGTGAGATTAACTCACCTTTGCTCTTTGATTTGCAACCCGATTCAAAATCCGACTTGTTTCTTTACTATTTCATACCTTGTATAAATATTATACAACCTATTAGGTATTTGAATAAATTGAACTGTAAATTTTTATTTAAATAAATTTAATTAACCAGGAATTTAAATCAAACTAATTTTCCTTTGATAAATTATTATTTTTATTATTCTATATAGATAATCTACTTTTAATAAACTCCATATAACACATTTTTTTTAGTAACTAAAATAAATAGATAGGTTAATTAACCAAATTAACCACATTATTTCCCATAATTTAAAATTTAGCTTTAAATAAAAGTATGTACATATGTGTACTCAATCCATTTTATTATTATTATTATTATTGAAACAATCTATACTTTAAATGATCTGCCTTTCTTTTTCTTTTCTTTTATAAACCCCATATAATGTTTCTTTAAAATTCCTATATTTCTGTAGTTAATGAATTTCCAGATTATATTCATAGTTGTATATATTTTCCCGTTTTAGTAAATTAACAAGCAGGTAAAGTTAGTAAATAAATTATTTAAACTAAGTAAAAATCATTACCGAAGCTTATCTCTCAATCGTTGCTCGTGCTAGACCCATGCCGTCGTGACCAAGATCGCCACCGAGCTTGGTACGACCCCGCTGAACGCCACCCTCCTCCCATCCACAAACTGCTGCGTCGCAACAGCATCTCCTTCCATCTACCGCCCTACCCTCGAGCACACAGCGTCGCATCGAACCCTAGTCGCCTAAAACCTAGTCGCGACCACCAGCCTTCGCTGACAAACCTTCCACCACGCGACGAGAACCTACCGACCACCACAATTGCCATTCCAGATTTCATTACGAAAGCCATCGAAATCCCACGCGACCAAATCCATTATGCGAGCCTCCAGGGCTTGACCTGTTCGCCACTCGAGTTCTTGAATCGCTTTGCCCTGACGTCGTCGCTCGAGATTGGCATACAATTTGCCCGCCTCCATCGGTTCGAGCGAAAGTAAATCGCGAGATCCTTTCCTTTCTCTCTTTTTTTTTCTAGAGTATTTAGTTCGATTGAACTGGAAAGGGGGAAAGAAAATGAGATTTAATTTGAGAAGATAATATATTTCGGCCATTAAGAAAATTTCTCTCAAGTGAGGAACGAAAATGATTTGAAGACGGGAAAGTGAAGAATATTAGGTGAGAAGCTGGCGTACAGGAGAAGGTTGGAAAAGGGTTGATGTGAAGAGAAATTGACAGGTGAAATGACAAGAGATATTTTAAATTAAAACGATAAATTATTCACTAGGCGTTTTAATCTCATACGGTCACACGATAGCTCCGAAAATTACGAAATGTGAAATCCGACAATAATTCAATATTATGGATCCATCGGAACTGGTTTCGTCGGAATCCGAGACTGTGCCTCGGAAGGCTATTTTAAAATTCAATTTAAACGATGAAATTTCAAAACTAAATAAACCACTATTAAATTTAATTTTAAAACTTCTATTATCTTCAATAATATCAATATAAATTTTATAAGTCTTCTAATTATTTTTAATCGGCTTAAAATTCTAGATTCAATAATTTTTCCCAACTTCAAATTATTTAATTATATAATTTAATCATCAAATAAATTGTGATATTCGTAATAATGTTAAAATTACTCTATTGAATATTTAAAATCAATCAAATTCCGATTTAAAATACTTAAAAATTCCGGGTCGTCACATTCCTCCCACTTAAAAGATTTCGTCCCCGAAATTACTAATTAGGAAAAATGGTCCAATACCCGTTTACTTATTCCCAAAACCAAACAATTTAACATTCTACCAATTATCCTTTTTATAAAAGACCCATTATTATTCTTTTTAACTTTCCAAACTTTTCCCTGGTTCCCAAACATTTCTGATTATACAATCATTCAAATTATAATTCAAGACCAAATTTTGAATTATCAAAATTTTCTGACTCCCTAAATTTCCGAAATTTTTTGCCAGCGTCTCCTTTGCGCGGCTAGCTCGGTACAACTATAAAATGGCCCTACGGCCTCCCAAATCCAAAAAGAAAACAAAAGGCCAAGTGGCTCGATGCAAAAACCCAATCAAATTTCATACCAAACTTAAATACATACCTTTTTGTCGAGCATTTCAAATTTATCTTTTGAAATCAAATCCAGTTCTCATTTCCCTTTATATTACCTGCATATCTTACTAGACAATATTACCCAATCACAATATTCCAAAAACATTTTATCGGTTCCCTTACAAAATGTCAATATTTATTCCTTCGAATATTAACTTAGAATATGTTTGTAATATCAATTTCCAATTAAGAATTTATCATTGTTTACCTAAGTTAGTATAAGCATTTTATATGCTTCTTTATTTATTTTCATCTTACCACTTTAGTTTATATCTATTTCTATTTAAATTGATTACTCCATTTCCATATGAATTCAATTTATCTTTAACTCTAAATATGTAAATTTTATTTTTCATTAATAACTAATTCATATCATTACTTCAAATTGGTTTTCTTTACTAATTTATTTTAGTTTCCAATTTGAATTCGTTGGTCGTTAACACAATTTTCCAAAATTTTCAAAAATTTTCTAACTCCCAAAATTTATGAAATTTTTTGGCAGAGTCTCCTTTGTACGGAGGAACTTTTGCAATTTGACAAAAGAGATAAATATATATACATCGACCCACACGGTCGGAAAACTAAAAACAGTTCATATTTCCTATTTTTATTGCGTAGGCGTACCTTATTTAGCATTTTTAAGCAAGTAGCTTATTTGTTTAGCAGTTAGCGCAATCAAATCCAGCCCAACGGCTTCCAGGTACCTGTACTTACTCAATTTAAACATGTAAGTGCCAAATATATGAAGTTTAACAACATTTCACTTACTTGCAATAGTTAAACACATGAATTCTAAAAGAAATGCACATTAAACACTTTTTATAAGCAATTTAAATATCCAACATTAATTTTTATTTGCTTATAACCAATCATATATCGTTTCACTTAATCCGAATGGTTAACAACTCACAAGCTTACATTAATTTATTTTTAAGCAAAACGAACTCATATTTAATTCAATTGTTCTCAAAACCAATTTATTTTACTCCTATCAATTCATAGAATTTCAATTATTTCCATTTACATCCAATGATAATTTATTCTATGCAATTTGACAAGATCTATGTGAATAAATAAGTACTTATGTTTTATAACCAATTGAAATGGATTTCAACTCAATTTATACTTAATTCTATTCCATTTTTAAATTTATTCACAATCCATATATTCTCATTTTCATTGCATTTCAGATTTGAATACATTCACTTGTATTTCATTTTATTAACCAACTAGTTTCATTATTCAAATAAGTTCCATTCAAAACCACTTGATCAAGCTCGACACATTCTATTAAATTCTATCACATTCCAATTTATCCACGGTCCATTCATTTACATTTCATTCCATATTTGTTTATTCCAAACTATTTTATTCAGCTCGAAGATAATCCAGGCTATTTTATTCAATGACCATTTCAATTTTATTATATAATTCAAGTTTGGATTTCCGTTTCATTATCCAAAACATCAAACAATATTTATTTTGGATTTTCTATTCCACTTTAAAAAAATTTAAGTCACAATTTATTATTTACACAATCCCATTCATTATAGACTTGAATATGTTCTTCCTTTATTTTTAACTCAAGCCTTCTATTTATTTATTGCCCAAGCATATTTTATTTCCATGGATTTTTAATTTCTCTTATAAGTTATTCTGATTTATTTATTTTTCCATTCCAATTCTTATTCAACTTACCTCCATTTATCTAAATATCTAATTCCATCCCATAACTCAATTGGTTTTTATTCCAATTCAATTTTCTTTTAACTCGGATCTATTTAATTCAATTCGATTCAACTTAATTCGAATACAACTGGATATTATTTTCAGTCTGATCCAATTAATTTCAATCCAGTTAAATTTTATTTCCCCCATTTCATTTTTAACCTTACACTTTAAATTTAAATTTCATTATTCGAAGACTAAATTTCTTCCTGATTTAAAAATCATCTCAATTTATAAGCTTACAATTATCTCATAAGGATTTTTAAACCCCCGGCTTTGGTTTCAAATCATTTGAAATTTCCAATATCTCAAATCACATTTCTCGAAAGTCGTACCATTCCTGGTTTATCCCCAACAAATCTCCTTTGAAATTTCAAAAATAAACAGGTTTTCCTGAACAAATCAATTTGGCAGCAATCTGTCACTTAGAAACTCGAAAATGAACATCGATGATGCTGCAGTCATCACCAATGTTAATTTCCAGCAACTGAAGTGAATTTAATGCTATATCCATTCCCAAAACTTTATTTGAAACAATTTTCTTTCAGAAATACCCCAAAAACAACAATGCTGCTATTTATCTTCAAAATACTCTCAAAATTTTTGGGGTTTTAAAGTTTCAAATTCTATTTTAATTCAAATTTTAACTATAATGCATTTGTATAATTTATGCTTATATAAATTTCCCTTTGATTATATTTCAGTTTATAATTTACATTTATAATTCATATTTATAAATTTCATTTTATAATTGAATTTATCTCCTTAATCTTTGGATGTATTTACAATTTCTAGTTAAATTTCCACTCAAAATGATAATAATTTAAATATCATCATTCCTAACATCCAAGCAACCATATATTAGCTAAATAGTTTACAAAAACTTTTCTTTATATCAAAAATACGTTTTGGGTAAAATTGTTTCATTTACCCGCATTTAAAACAATACTGTGTCGATCGTTCTATTCAAGTGTTTAGAAACCCCTTCGATACAGTTGTCCAGACTGTGCCGACGAAAGTTCATATTCCACTCAATAAATCAATCAACACAATATTAAAACAATTTATATTCACTAACAAATACGCGCTCATATCTATTAATACGCTCAAACTCATTCTAGAGTACTACGGACTCTAATTTAAATGAGTAATTCCCACCAGAGCCAAGGTTATCACCGACCTAAGCTATGATATCAACTGTAACAACCCGCAAATCCATACCTCTTGAGTTAACACTATTCTACAACAATCAACTCAAGTTGTATAGAAATACAAACCATTTGGGTTTAAAGAAGAAGAGGTAGAAGAAAATAGAAAACATTAATAGAATCTATCCATCGCAGCGGAATAAAATATAATAGATAATAAATGATCTTTACTCAAAAATCAAATATCTCTGTTTATATATTACATCATCAGAGTACATCAATCACAGCTCAACATCAATATCATACAAATGGATACACAACAACTCAACACAACGAATATATATATATATATATATATATATATATATATATATATAAACAAGTACGAGAGTACGTACCGTCATCTAGCTCGTCTCCTGAGCTCCACAGCATCATATCCTGTATCCTATAATACTCGTTCTGACCCAAGCATTACAGTTAAATAACACCCGAGTTTGTCTGGAATACCAGCGAGAGAAATCACACTCAATTGATTATTAAAGTTTCAAAAAAATCCTTTGAAAACAAAAGCATCTCGTAAGACCAAGCCATAAATAAACATGTCGGGTTTTTACCTTACAATAGCTAAAATAATTCTTATAGAAATCCTCTGATATTATAATAGGGCCTATACACAAATACTTATAAAATAGCCAAAATTGTTACATCTATTAAATTCTAGCTACTAGCCACAGAGTGGGTAATACAAACAAAACTCGTACAAGGCTCGTAGGGAGAATGGATTTCCAACTAATGACTAGGCACTGGGGTACCACCTATCACAGTACGGGGCCTAGATCACCGTACCGAGGAGTATGCCCGCTCCCCTACAACACAAGACCGGGACTACCCCTTACTGGATAATCCCGAGTGAGATCACCCCGCGGTTGGGATCAGCAACCGCCCACTAAGCCCGAAAAAAAGGGACATCTAGACAGGGATGACCTCACCCTGCTTGGGTGCTACCCACCTAGCCTTGCTGTATAACCCCTGATTTTCAGTCATTCCCATTTGATGAGGCTTGAGGCTAAGCGTTACCTTTTTAGAACATATCTCTTAGAATGCCCATCGTCCACCTGACGATGTTTCACAAGCATTCATCCATACAAGTCCGTCCTGGGTTCGAACGGAACCGAAGGCACTATTCCTACTACATCCATTTTGGAAATATCCTCAGGATTAGTAGCGACTAGCCCTTGCACTTCACTGCTCCATCTTCGAATCCAAAAATCGTTTTTCACGAAACGTACAAACCGGATGAAGTGATTTTCGAGAAATAAATCTCGATCCCAGTCTCTTCGAAACGATCAATGTATTTGGCCAATATTGATAGTCGGTGATTTAACTATCAATTAGTATTTACAACATCCATCAAACAATAAATAATTTCCCAAATTATTAATTTATCTCAAAAATATCTTCACAAGATATATTTTCACTTTCAAACACTTTTGAAAACAGTTTTCAAACTATCTTCCTTTTTCTCAGAATAAATTTCGAGTATTTCCATTTCCACTGGAATCACCAAGCACAAAACTTATGATTTTTAAAATAATTTAAAAACACTTTATTGTAAAATATAGTTAACATTTAATTTAGAAAATTTACTTTAGCACTAAATTTAAAATAATACTTTATAAATAATGTAACGACCCGTATTTTTACGGATCGAAACATTGTTAAACTATATGCTTTAAGTCGTTGATGTTGTTAAGTCGTTTAAAGTTTGAGTCGACCATAGCTTAAGTCGTATGGAAGCAAGCTCGTGTGGTGCTTAAGTCGTGAGAGAGCTTAAGTCGTGACCGACTCATAGATATGACCGACTTAAGGGTTAGCAAGTTAGTGTATTGAGCGACTTAAGGTTGTAAGCGGGTTACGAGTTAAGAGAGCCAGCGACTTAGGGGATAAGGTGATAACGACCTAGTGGTTAATGGCTTGGGGGAAGTTAGCAGCTTAACAGGGTTAACGGGTTAACAACCTAAGGGATAAGTCGTTCGAACGACCTAAGGGGGAAGACTTAAGTCTTGGGACTCTGTGTGCTGAGTTGGGTCATATAGCGTTAGGTCGCTGAGTCGTGTGAGCGACTTAGTGGTAGGTCGTAACTCGTGTACGAGTTAGGTCGCGTATCTCTGTTAGGTCGCATGCATATTGAGTCGTTGGGTCGGCAACAGGTTTAGTGGTTAGGCCGGCAGGGCTTTAAGTCGTAGGCCGTTGAGTCGCGCGCGTGTGTTAAGGACTTAGGTCGTTAGATCGAGGCACTGCATGTGTTGAGTCGTGCCTGTGTTGAGTCGCGCGTGAGGCTCCGTGTTTGTTAGGTCGTAAGCCGTTAGGTTGCGAGTGTGCTAAGTCGTAGGTCGTGGGTATTAGGTCGTGGACAACTTAGGGGATCTGTTGAGTCGTGGACAACTCATAGGGGCGGCGACTTAAGGGACGTTTCAGCCTATAAATACTCGTCCATATCTCACTATTTTGGCACCGGATTTTGAAGCGACGAAGTGCTGCCATTTTGAGAGCTCGACTACATCACTTCTTCACTTCTTTTCTCCACTCTAACCTAGTGATTTCTTCCATCTAAATTGAAGATCAAATCAAAGATTCAAGAGCCAAAGTTGAAGATCTTCATCGAACAAAGAGAGATTTCATCGTTTGAAGCGAGATTTTTCCGGATCAAGCTTGGTTCCTTGCTGTCCAGATCTGGAGTTGATTATTTTTAAGGTGTTTAGGTGATTCGGTGAGTGGTAGTTATCTCTCATACGGACCCAAAGGAGTATATTGGATTGGTGGCTTGTTTATGTGATAAAGATAGTGATTTCTTGCATTTTCCTAAAGTTTGCATGTAGATCTATCATCTATGAAGTTTTGACACCTATTTTACTACATGATTACTTGTATAAGTTTATTCATCAAGTTGTAGAGACATATGCCTATGATTCATACTTGTTAGATTTGGACACTTTAATTACGAAATTGCCATTATTGTTGCAATTGTCTATTTTGATCTTGTTTGAATGATTGATTACTTGGATTGATGTTTGATTTGATTGATTAGTTGATTGATAACTTGATTTGGACAAGTTGGTCGAAGATGATTCAAAAGCTAAGTGGAAATGCTCTTGAATGGTGAAAGCTGCTTGTGGCATATGAAGCGGATGTGGAAGCTCATATGGATAGATTCGATGATGATGGACTTTTCCATGATGCGATGGGGCAAACCATGATGTTGAGATGAGACTTTTCTATGATGCGTTGAAGCAAAGCATGATGTGTGAAGCCTTGGTTTAATCCAGACGGGATCATCCCAAGTATGTTGATAACTCGATGATGCGGTTCGAGTTGGTTGATAATGGTGGGCTCGAGAGGCGCTTGAGCTAGTGTGAGAATAGTCGTCGAGGAGGATGACTAGGAGGCTTGGATCTTATCGTTATTGAAGGTTCTAGCATGCTCAAAGCAAGAGTACGTTGGAACGGGTCACGATGACGTTCCAGACACGGGTCATGATGACGTGTTAGTACTCTGGGCAGATGCGATAGTCCTAGGCACGGGTCATGATGACGTGCGTAGTTATGTCTAGAACCGGGGTTGCCATTAGCCCTTGACGGACGGCTGAAAGATGGTGCCGGTCATTCAATTAACGATGATATCGAGGCAATGATAACGGTGGTAGCCAGAGTCATGGATGTTTGATTGTACCATCATTCGGCCTCAAGAGCGATGTTTTCTGAGTGCTTATCTGATCTTGGTTTAGGCCTTGGGGGTTTGTATTTGGAAAACATCGACCTTGACTCGAGTGATAATTGCTTTACCTAAATTGTCTTCTTTGCTATGCTTGTTTCTGCTTAGTGGGTCTGGGGGCTATCACTATAGAATGAGGTGGAGTGGGATGGTTGAGTTCCTATTCCTTTTATCCTTTATTCTCTTTTGGTATGTTTGATAGTTAATTTACTGCTCACTAAGACTGTTGTCTGACTCAAGGTTTTATGTTCAACTCTTATTACCTTGGGCTGTTCATCCATGTTGGGATGGGCAGACTAGGTAGCAGGTGACAGGTGCTGTTCTTGGATACCAACGCTGTTGATGACGAAGACGAGTTGGAGGCTTTTGCATATTGTTTTCCTCTATATGTACTGGATGTTCCGCTGTTTGTTCAATACTCTGAGTGTTATGTAGTGAGGCTTGATGTATTGAAAATTCAGATGATTGTATAAAACTATTATGAGTTTATATGATGAGACTTCTGTTCTATAGAGCTTCACTATGTATATTTCCTATTGTATTTTATCCATGCGCTGTGAGTAATACGATAGATTCCGTTGTTTAATCTTACCATGACTATCGTCCATGGTTGCCTGGCACACCTTTCAGCGCACCATTCCCTTGTTTTGTGCGGGAGTCATGGGCGGTCGTCACATTTGGTATCAGAGCTTGGTTAAACGATTTTAGTCAACGCTCGCTGACGTAACTACGTATGAGAGACGTAATTGTATTTTGATGGATGACTACTATATATATAATATAGTAGTTTAGAAGGATTTGAACTCCTTATGCAGTTGTTTCTCAAGGTGTTCTAAGTCATTCCTTTTTGTAGATATTAAGGATGAGTCGAAGAGGGAGACCAGCTGCTAGGGAAGGCCGTGCTGTTGAGGGGGCTGCTGATTATGCTCCTATGTTCGAGGCTATGATGACTTCGATCATGAGGAGGATGCCAGCTCCGGGGCCATCAGTAGATGTTGGAGTTCAGGTTCAAGCTCCAAGACCAGTGGACTTTGCTAAGTTGTGTAAAGACTATACTGCTCTCGTAGGAAAGGTTTTCTTGGGAACGGAATCGACTATTGAAGTTCAGAGATGGATAGAGGCTTGTAGAAGGATCTTTGGTGACTTGGGAATTGAGGATGCAACTAAAAGGAAGCTTGCATCGAGACAGCTTCAGGGAAGAGCTGCTGATTGGTGGGGTTCTATCACCATTGATACTCCAGAGGAAGAGATTACTTGGGAGCAATTCCAAGTTAGATTTGAAGCTAAGTTCATTTCTACAGCTCAGAAGTCTGTTTTGTTTAAGAAGTTTGTGGAACTCAAGCAACGTGGGAGACCAGTTCTTAAGTATGTTTCTGAGTTTGAAGCTTTGTCCAAGTATGCTCGGTCGTATATTGAATCTCCCTACCAGAAGAACGAGAAGTTTGTGACAGGTTTGGACAGTTATCTTGGGAGGCAGTTGGTGGATCATCTGGACGATCCTTTTGAGAAACTTGTGGAGAAAGCTCTCAGGCACGAGAGTTTGTTTCCTAAGGAAGGGTCTGTTGTTGCTGTGACCAAGGAAGAGTCCAAACCACAGCAGGGTGGAAATAAGAAGAGGAAGCAGCAACAGCAGAAGGGTAAGGATGGCCAGAAGAAGCCAAAGGGTGAAGTGACCTGCTACAATTGTCGGCAGAAGGGCCATCTCTCCAGGGATTGCAAGAATCCAAAGGTACTGTTGAAGTGCTACAACTGTGATAAGTTGGGGCATATTAGGAAGAATTGTCCAGAACCACAAAAGGACAAACAGATTGTGCAAGCTTATGCTTTGGGGGCTGTTCCATCATCTTCAAAAGCTCCTACTGCGGAAGAGAAAGGGAAGAGTGTGGTGGTTCAAGGTACTCTTTCCATATGTGGTGTTCCAATTAGGGTGTTGTTTGATACTGGGGCATCGCATTCTTTTGTTTGTGATGATCTTGTAGGACGGTTGGGTTTGGAACCGGAAATTGTTGATAGACCATTGGTTGTGACTAATCCAGTTGGGGGTTCGTCTTGTTTGTGTATGGTATGCCGTGGTCTAGTGGTATCGAGTCATGATTGCTCTTTTGTTTGTGATTGTTTTGTTCTGAACTTTGCGGGGTTCGGAATTATTTTGGGTATGGACTGGCTTAGGAAGTATGCGGCAAAGGTTGATTGTGAGAAACTGGGGGTGACAGTCGGGAATGTGGAAGGGCGAAAGGTTGTGATACGATGTAAGCATGAAGAAGGCATCTTCATGGGCTTCATGTATTCGCTGGTTGTTCCACGGGATGGACTGTCATCGATGCCGGTTGTGAATGGATTTGAGGACGTCTTTGACGAGGTCAAAGGGTTACCACTGCATAGGGAGATCGAGTTTCGTATCGATCTAGTTGAGGGAGCCAGACCAGTTGTGATGCCTCTTATGCGGATGGCGCCTAGGGAACAGGAAGAGTTGAAGGTGAAAATTGATAACCTTTTACGGAAACGATTCATTCGGCGTAGTGTGTCCGAATGGGTGCACCAGTTGTGTTCGCAACCAAAGCGGATGGATCGTTGAGGTTGTGTGTCGATTATCATGAGCTGAATAAGGTGACTAAGAAGAACAAGTATCCATTGCCGAGAATAGATGATTTGTTTGATCAGCTTCATGAAGCTAAGGTGTTTTCTCAGATGGATTTGGCAACGGGATTTCACCAGTTGAGAGTGGCTAAAGATAGTGTGTCAAAGACTGCTTTTAGGACACCATCCGGTTTCTATGAGTGGCTGGTAATGCCGTTTGGATTGACTAACGCACCAGCATATTTTGTGGATCTTATGAATAGAGTATTCAGAGATCAGTTGAATAAGTTCGTACTTGTGTTCGTGGATGATATTCTGATTTATTCCAAAATTGAAGAAGAGCACAAGACGCACTTACGAATTGTTTTGGGAATCTTGCGGAAACATCAGCTGAAGGCTAAGTTTTCGAAGTGTCACTTCTGGAAGAGTGAAGTGAGGTTCTTAGGCCATATTATCTCTGGAAATGGAATAGCGGTTGATCCCGCTAAGGTGGCAGCAATCCAGGATTGGGAGAGACCTAAGAATGTATCTGATGTGAGAAGTTTTCTTGTATTAGCTGGATATTATCGTCGGTTTATCAAAGACTTTTCCAAGATAGCTGCACCGTTAACGGGATTGACGAAAAAGAACCAAGTGTTCAGATGGAATGATAAGTGTGAGCAAGCTTTCGGAATCCTGAAAGAGCGACTGACAAGTGCTCCTGTTTTGACTATTCCGAGTGGGAATGATGAGATGGTGGTGTACACCGATGCATGTGGTACTGGACTTGGAGCAGTGCTAATGCAAAAGGATAAAGTTGTTGCGTATGCAAGTCGACAACTGAAGCCGCATGAAAGGAATTACCCGACTCATGATTTGGAGTTAGCGGCGATTGTTTTTGCTCTGAAGATGTGGAGACATTATCTATTGGGAGTTCGATTCGAGTTGTTTACAGATCATAAGTCGTTGAAGTATCTGTTCTCGCAAAAGGATTTGAATCTTCGGCAGCAACGATGGCTAGAGTTTTTAGCATCATATGATTTTGGTATAGCCTATACTCCGGGAAAAGGTAACATAGTGGCTGATGCGTTGAGTCGAAGACATGCAGGATTGGGAGCCATGTTTTCGGAATGGAAGAATCTTGAGTATTTGGCTGGATTTGACTTCAGGCCTAGATGTGAATTGGAACCTAAGATGTTGGCAAACTTATCGATAAGACCTACTCTTGTGGAAAGAATTGGCGAGGGCCAAAAGCGAGATGATAAGCTTGTCAAGATTATCCGTGATTTGGAATCTGGATTGAACCCAGAAAAGGATAAAAGATTTGAAGTTGATCGAAAGGGTTGGTTTCGGAAACAAGGACGACTAGTTGTTCCCGATATAGATGGATTGAGAGATGAAGTTTTGAGGGAAAGTCATCACTCGAAGTTGACAATTCATCCAGGTGGAAATAAGATGTACCGGGATATGAAGAGAACCTACTACTGGGAAGGTATGAAGAAGGATGTTGGAAATTTCATTTCCAAATGTTTGAATTGCCAGTTGGTGAAAGCTGAGCAGAAGAAGCCTAGTGGATTGCTTCAGCCATTAGAGGTTCCTACATGGAAGTGGGAGCAGATATCGATGGATTTTATCGATGGTCTACCTAGAACCAGGGCAGGAAATGAAGGGATTTGGGTCATCGTAGATCGTTTGACTAAGAGTGCAAGATTCGTTCCTGTTCGATCAACTAGGACCGCATCGAAGTTGGCTGAGTTGTATGTTAAGTGGATAGTTCGATTCCATGGTATTCCGAAGAGTATAGTGAGCGATCGAGACCCATTGTTCACTAGTGGATTTTGGAAGAGCTTCCAGGAAGTTTTGGGGACTGAGTTGTGTTTGAGTACAGCTTATCATCCCCAAACAGATGGTCAGACCGAGAGAGTCAACCGAGTTTTGGAAGATCTTCTCAGAGCATGTGTTTTGGACTTCGGGGGATCATGGGAAGATCATCTTCATTTGGTGGAATTTGCATATAATAACAGTTATCAGTCAAGTATTGGTATGGCACCGTATGAAGCATTATATGGAAGGCCGTGTAACTCTCCGACATGTTGGTTGGAAACTGGAGAAAAGCTAATATTCGGGCCAGAAATGATTCGTCAGACTAAGGATTGTATAGAGATCATTCGGCGACGAATGAAGGCAGCCCAAGATCGTCAGAAAAGTTATGCCGATAAGCGTCGTAAGGATTTGGAATTCGACGTAGGTAATATGGTTTTCGTGAAGATTTCTCCTCTGAAGAATGTTATTAGATTCGGGAAGAAAGGGAAATTGACTCCGAGATTTGTTGGACCATTCCCGATCATCGAGCGAATTGGAAAGCTCGCTTACAGACTGGAGTTACCGGAAAGGATGGCGGGTGTGCACAATGTTTTTCATGTATCTTATCTACGGAAGTATGTGCATGACTCGAATACGGTGGTTTCTGTTGATAGCTGTGAAGATTTAGAAGTTGACCCAGTTGTTACGAGACCTCGTAAGCCGCTTCGTGTTGTTGAAACCGACACGAAACAGCTTAGGAGGAAGACGATTACGTTGCTCAAGGTACAATGGAGTGATGATGTTAACGACTGTACATGGGAGGAGGAAGAGAGGATGAAGGCAGCTCATCCTGAATTCTTCGAGGTATGGCCCTAAGGTGTCGTGACATCTCATGAATTTGTAGCTTGTTCTAAGTCTTAGAATTCTGCATGCTAGGCTAGTAATTGGATGCATGGTTTGTTGATTGCTATGGATGGTAGGCATGCGGAATAACTTTGGTTGCTCTTGTTGTTTGGAATTTCGAGGGCGAAATTCCTAAGGGGGAGAGAATGTAATGACCCGTATTTTTACGGATCGAAACATTGTTAAACTATATGCTTTAAGTTGTTGATGTTGTTAAGTCGTTTAAAGTTTGAGTCGACCATAGCTTAAGTCGTATGGAAGCTAGCTCGTGTGGTGCTTAAGTCGTGAGAGAGCTTAAGTCGTGACCGACTCATAGATATGACCGACTTAAGGGTTAGCAAGTTAGTGTATTGAGCGACTTAAGGTTGTAAGCGGGTTACGAGTTAAGAGAGCCAGCGACTTAAGGGATAAGGTGATAACGACCTAGTGGTTAACGGCTTGGGGGAAGTTAGCAGCTTAACAGGGTTAACGGGTTAACAACCTAAGGGATAAGTCGTTCGAACGACCTAAGGGGGAAGACTTAAGTCGTGGGACTCTGTGTGCTGAGTTGGGTCGTATAGCGTTAGGTCGCTGAGTCATGTGAGCGACTTAGTGGTAGGTCGTAACTCGTGTACGAGTTAGGTCGCGTATCTCTGTTAGGTCGCGTGCATATTGAGTCGTTGGGTCGGCAACAGGTTTAGTGGTTAGGCCGGCAGGGCTTTAAGTCGTAGGTCGTTGAGTCGCGCGCGTGTGTTAAGGACTTAGGTCGTTAGGTCGAGGCACTGCATGTGTTGAGTCGTGCCTGTGTTGAGTCGCGCGTGAGGCTCCGTGTTTGTTAGGTCATAAGCCGTTAGATTGCGAGTGTGCTAAGTCATAGGTAGTGGGTATTAGGTCGTGGACAACTTAGGGGATCTGTTGAGTCATGGACGACTCATAGGGGTGGCGACTTAAGGGACGTTTCAGCCTATAAATACTCGTCCATATCTCACTATTTTGGCACCGGATTTTGAAGCGACGAAGTGCTGCCATTTTGAGAGCTCGACTACATCACTTCTTCACTTCTTTTCTCCACTCTAACCTAGTGATTTCTTCCATCTAAATTGAAGATCAAATCAAAGATCCAAGAGCCAAAGTTGAAGATCTTCATCCAACAAAGAGAGATTTCATCGTTTGAAGCGAGATTTTTCCGGATCAAGCTTGGTTCCTTGCTGTCCAGATCTGGAGTTGATTGTTTTTAAGGTGTTTAGGTGATTTGGTGAGTGGTAGTTATCTCTCACACGGACCCAAAGGAGTATATTGGATTGGTGGCTTGTTTATGTGTTAAAGATAGTGATTTCTTGCATTTTCCTAAAGTTTGCATGTAGATCTATCATCTATGAAGTTTTGACACCTATTTTACTACATGATTGTTTGCGTGAAAAATGGCCGCAAACACCCAAAGTCGTATGAGTTGGTTGATTTTATGTTGTGTTTAGTGATTTGGGTGATTTATGCAAATATGTAAAAAGCAAGGACTAAAATGTAAAAGACACACAGATTTATAGTGGTTCGGCAAGAACGTGCCTACGTCCACTTTATATGTTATTCTCCTTTTTTCTTCAGATTACAAGTACAAAGCTTTGATTACAAGTATCTAAAGTTGTTTGAGAGTTCCTTCCAGGCTTGAGCTCTCAAACTTGTCTGCCATTGTTGTACCCCTGCCCCTCTATTTATAGAGTGAGGCAGGGGGCAGGGGTCTTGGATGCTTATAGCTGCTGGTGGGCTTGGGCTGATGCAATCTGGACTGGCAACTTCTGGTTCGGCGGAGCTTGGTTCGGCCATGTGGAGAAGGTTGGATCGGTGTTGGTGATGTGTGTGTTTGGTCCGGTAGTATGTCGTTCGGTGGAGCTTGGAAGCGGAGTTTGGTTCGGTGGTAAGGAGGTCCGGGGGTATGTCGTTCGGTGGTGTTTGGTTCGGTTGATGCTGAGTTGTTGGTCCGGCACCGAATGGTCCGGTGCCGAATGGAGTGTTGGAGAAGGGAACGCCGGATGTGTCAGTGGGTTCTGAATGCCGAATGAACGGCGCCGAATGAGATTGCCGAATGAGACTTTAACCTTTGATTCCTAGTGGATTCTCGCATTGCTTCACCAAATGAACTTTTATATTTGAACCTTGAGTGAATCCCCGGCTTTTGTACGCTCGCTTGCTTCTTCTTGGTTCCGGTCGTGGTGGAAATGCATACAACATCGATATTCCAGTTTTGTCCAAAAAATGGGATAACACTTTGCCCCCCAAAATATGCCTTGCGGTAGGAAGGCGTGTTTTGTAATGCCATGAGCTGGATGTTCATATCCTGTCATCAACCTGTAAAGAGCTTGATATTTTATATAGCCCCAAATGACGACCGTTCGGGATCGAGCTATTTGGGATGAAGCGCGGCCGTTCATGGTCAAGCGCCTAACTTCAAATGACGACCGTTCGCGATCGAGTCATTCGAGGTGAAGTGCGACCCTGCGCGGTCAAGCGCGTAAATCCGTGCGCCGATCGTTCGGGATCGAGTCATCTGTAATGAAATGTGACCGTTCAAGGTCAAGCGCTTTACTTCAAATGACGACCGTTCGGGATCGAGCCATTCGAGGTAAAGTGCGACAATGCGCGGTCGAGTAGGGACCGTTCAAGGTCAAGCGCTTAACTTCAAATGACGATCGTTCGTGATCAAGTCATTCGAGGTAAAGTGCGACAGTGCGCGGTCGAGTCTGTAAGTCCACGCGTCGATCGTTCGAGACCGAGCCATTTGTGATGAGATGTGACCGTTCAAGGTCAAGCGCCTAACTTCAAATGACGATCGTTCGTGATCAAGTCATTCGAGGTAAGGTGCGACAGTGTGCGGTCAAGTGGTGGTCCTCAAATGACGACCGTTCGCGATCAAGCCATTTGAGGTAAGATGTAGTAGTCAGTGATCAGGTGGCGGACCTCAAATGACGACCGTTCGCGATCGAGCCATTTGAGGTAAGGTGAGTTATGCCGTTCGAGGCGAGTTGTGCCGTTCGAGGCGAGTTGTGCCGTTCGAGGCGAGTTATGATCGTTCGCGATCGGGTGCCGTTCGAGGCGAGTTGTGACTGTTCGAAGTCGGGTGCCGTTCGAGGCGAGTTGTGACTGTTCGAAGTCGGGTGCCGTTCGAGGCGAATTGTGACTGTTCGAAGTCGGGTGCCGTTCGAGGCGAATTGTGACTGTTCGAAGTCGGGTGTCGTTCGAGGCGAATGAGTGTGCCCGGGGGGGACTTAATATTATCAGTGTTGGAGTTATTGTTTGGGGGAGTTTTCGAATCAAAGACTTCGGCAGTTCGTTGCCATGCAATAGGTGCTCGTGGACCGTTCGCGATCCAACGGGCATACAAGTAAATAATTTTTTCATAGAATTGTAAATGTTAAAGCAATAGTACCTTACAGCAGAAATGTCCAAACATGAAGAGTTCAAATGTTCAAATCGAAACAAAAGCAAAGCAAGGATGTCAAAGTGTAAGTTCCCACACCGAAGCAGTCAATGATCATTCAGAGCATGCCTGGAGATCGTTCGCGATCTCGTACATGTGTAAATGATTTAATTGCTTTAGTGGAAGCTTACGACTTGTTCATCGTTATTTTAATCAAGCAATCAATGGATAATCAAATGGTGCCCTGATTTAGGGTCACCTCTAGCTGATGTAGAGGGTGGTCGCTCTGGCTCCACCGCTGGAGTTCGCCTCCTCACATACTGAAGGAGCATACCGTTCTTGATAAGCCCTTCCACCTCGTCCTTCAAATGCCTACAATCATTAGTGTTATGACCATTCAATTCATGAAATACACAAAACTTATCTGATTTTCTTTCGTCAGAGGTTGGATCCCTTCGCATTGGTCTACGATACGGAACCTGCCCCTTGGTATTCTGATAAATCCGTTCCAAACTCTCATTCAACTCTGAATAGGTGGTGAATCGTGGCTCTCTTCGTAGCCACTTTGTCCTGTCATCATTATCCTCAGCCTTTCTTTTTCCTTTGCTAGTCTCCGCACCCTTTCCAGGTGGGTTTCCGCTCTTGATTGTGTAAACGTCATCTTCTTCCTCTCTTTCTGCACTAGCATCTTCCAAACGCAGAAACTTTTCAGCCTCGTGATAGAATTCTCCCAGATTCATAGGCGGGTCCTTGGTTAATGAATTCTTGAATTCTGTGTTACCAGCTATTCCAGATACAGCTGCCATCATGACCATAGCTGGATCTGGTCGATCTACTGATGCTGCTGCCGCATTAAATCGCGTTAGGAAGCTCCTCAAAGTCTCTCCAGTTTTCTGTTTCAAGGTTGCCAAAGTCATCACATTCTTGGGTCTCGCAATATGAACCCTGAATTGCCTCATGAATCTCTCAGTTAAATCTGCCCATGTTCCTATGGAGCCGCTCTCCAGTTGTCTAAACCATAACGCTGCAATGTCCGTCAAATACAGTGGAAAGCACCGGGCCATAACCTCCTCTGATGCCCCCAGCACTTCCATATGTCTCATATACTTCGTTAGATGGACCGTGGGGTCCGTTTTCCCGTTGTACATGTCCAATGATGGTAGCTTGAATTCTGGTGGGTTCCTAGCCGTCCTAATCGCAGAAGAAAAAGGACTCCTGTTTACATCTTCCAAGTCTCTGTTTACTAAACCGCCTCTCATAGCTCTTCTAACCATCTCTGCTAATCTGTCGTTGTTTCCAAGCTGTAGTTCTCGTTCACTGTCTTCGACCTGCCCGCCAAGTCCGCGGGAGTTTCCATGTGTATGCCTCCCTGGCTGAACGTTCATTCCTCTGTTGCTACCAGGTGGCTCGGATGCCCCCATCTCACTTCCCGGGGTTGGATCAACATGCTCTGCGTGAGTGCCCCCTAGCTCTGGTGCTGCGCCAGATGGTCCTGCTCCGTTCTGAATTCCAGTCGCTCCTTGGATCTGTGCTCCAATTTGCCCAATTTGTTGAAGTAAGTTCTGGATCATCTCTTCTTGTCTTCTCATCATGACCTCCATCTCATCCCTAGTGATGAAGATCGACGCTTGATTCCCTCCTGAGGAAGCCTCTTGACTTCCTTGGTGTTCACTTCTCTCTGGCCTTTGCCTTTTACTTGTTTGTCTCGTCATAACTCTTAGATCTGAACTCTTAGATTTTCAAATTCAACTTCTGTCCGTGTAGCGGAAGCTGGTTCCTCTCAGTGAAAGCACCAAAATGTTTGCGTGAAAAATGGCCGCAAACACCCAAAGTCGTATGAGTTGGTTGATTTTATGTTGTGTTTAGTGATTTGGGTGATTTATGCAAATATGTAAAAAGCAAGGACTAAAATGTAAAAGACACACAGATTTATAGTGGTTCGGCAAGAACGTGCCTACGTCCACTTTATATGTTATTCTCCTTTTTTCTTCAGATTACAAGTACAAAGCTTTGATTACAAGTATCTAAAGTTGTTTGAGAGTTCCTTCCAGGCTTGAGCTCTCAAACTTGTCTGCCATTGTTGTACCCCTGCCCCTCTATTTATAGAGTGAGGCAGGGGGCAGGGGTCTTGGATGCTTATAGCTGCTGGTGGGCTTGGGCTGATGCAATCTGGACTGGCAACTTCTGGTTCGGCGGAGCTTGGTTCGGCCATGTGGAGAAGGTTGGATCGGTGTTGGTGATGTGTGTGTTTGGTCCGGTAGTATGTCGTTCGGTGGAGCTTGGAAGCGGAGTTTGGTTCGGTGGTAAGGAGGTCCGGGGGTATGTCGTTCGGTGGTGTTTGGTTCGGTTGATGCTGAGTTGTTGGTCCGGCACCGAATGGTCCGGTGCCGAATGGAGTGTTGGAGAAGGGAACGCCGGATGTGTCAGTGGGTTCTGAATGCCGAATGAACGGCGCCGAATGAGATTGCCGAATGAGACTTTAACCTTTGATTCCTAGTGGATTCTCGCATTGCTTCACCAAATGAACTTTTATATTTGAACCTTGAGTGAATCCCCGGCTTTTGTACGCTCGCTTGCTTCTTCTTGGTTCCGGTCGTGGTGGAAATGCATACAACATCGATATTCCAGTTTTGTCCAAAAAATGGGATAACAATGATTACTTGTATAAGTTTATTCATCAAGTTGTAGAGACATATGCCTATGATTCATACTTGTTAGATTTGGACACTTTAATTACGAAATTGCCATTATTGTTGCAATTGTCTATTTTGATCTTGTTTGAATGATTGATTACTTGGATTGATGTTTGATTTGATTGATTAGTTGATTGATAACTTGATTTGGACAAGTTGGTCGAAGATGATTCAAAAGCTAAGTGGAAAGGCTCTTGAATGGTGAAAGCTACTTGTGGCATATGAAGCGGATGTGGAAGCTCATATGGATAGATTCGATGATGATGGACTTTGCCATGATGCGATGGGGTAAACCATGATGTTGAGATGGGACTTTGCTATGATGCGTTGAAGCAAAGCATGATGTGTGAAGCCTTGGTTTAATCCAGACGGGATCATCCCAAGTATGTTGATAACTCGATGATGCGGTTCGAGTTGGTTGATAATGGTGGGCTCGAGAGGCGCTTGAGCTAGTGTGAGAATAGTCGTCGAGGAGGATGACTAGGAGGCTTGGATCTTATCGTTATTGAAGGTTCTAGCATGCTCAAAGAAAGAGTACGTTGGAACGGGTCACGATGACGTTCCAGACACGGGTCATGATGACGTGTTAGTACTTTGGGCAGATGCGATAGTCCTAGGCACGGGTCATGATGACGTGCGGAGTTATGTCTAGAACCGGGGTTGCCATTAGCCCTTGGCGGACGGCTGAAAGAAGGTGCCGGTCATTCAATTAACGGTGATATCGAGGCAATGATAACAGTGGTAGCCAGAGTCATGGATGTTTGATTGTACCATCATTCGGCCTCAAGAGCGGTGTTTTCTGAGTGCTTATCTGATCTTGGTTTAGGCCTTGGGGGTTTGTATTTGGAAAACATCGACCTTGACTCGAGTGATAATTGCTTTACCTAAATTGTCTACTTTGCTATGCTTGTTTCTGCTTAGTGGGTCTGGGGGCTATCACTGTAGAATGAGGTGGAATGGGATGGTTGAGTTCCTATTCCTTTTATCCTTTATTCTCTTTTGGTATGTTTGATAGTTAATTTACTGCTCACTAAGACTGTTGTCTGACTCAAGGTTTTATGTTCAACTCTTATTACCTTGGGCTGTTCATCCATGTTGGGATGGGCAGACTAGGTAGCAGGTGACAGGTGCTGTTCTTGGCTACCAACGCTGTTGATGACGAAGACGAGTTGGAGGCTTTTGCATATTCTTTTCCTCTATATGTACTGGATGTTCCGCTGTTTGTTCAATACTCTGAGTGTTATGTAGTGAGGCTTGATATATTGAAAATTTAGATGATTGTATAAAACTATTATGAGTTTATATGATGAGACTTCTGTTCTATAGAGCTTCACTATGTATATTTCCTATTGTATTTTATCCATGCGCTGTGAGTAATACGATAGATTCCGCTGTTTAATCTTCCCATGACTATCGTCCATGGTTGCCTGGCACACCTTTCAGCGCACCATTCCCTTGTTTGTGCGGGAGTCATGGGCGGTCGTCACAAATAATTAGAATAAATTTTCTTATAAATTTAACTAGATTTTCTTCTTTAACAAAATACCAAATCATTCTTTAAATAATTATTACAATAATATATTTAAAGAAAATACTTACTTTGGAATTTACTTTAAAACATTTAAGCTAAAATTACTTCAATAATTGGTGAAAAATACATATTATATGAATATTTGAAAATAAGGTTACTTTATAAAATATAAAACTAGGTTTTTCACTTTTTAAACCGAATTACTAAGTCACCTTTTAAATAACTACTACGATAATAGATTTGAAAAATATTTACTTTAGAATTTAAAAGATTAGAAATAATAAATTTTCTAAAACATGCTTTTAAAACAATATTAAAGCTTTTAACTTATATTTAAAAAAATTCTTTGGACATACTTGGCTATCTAGAGAAATATACTTCTCTTCACATTCTTCTTTAAATTTTCAATTCCAAACACTTGAATCAGTTTCCAAATTGATTTTCAACTTACTCCCCTTTTTATTCAAAATCTATTTATTTCAGATTTTATTTCTTAATTATGATTTAAAATACTTTAACAGAAATTCCAATTTTTAGATTTCTCAATTACTTCTTTATACTTTATAAACATTTAAACTTTGAATTTTAAAATAATTCTTTATTTCTTTAATTCATATAACTTAAGTTTTCAATTCATTAACTTTGTTTTATTCAAAAAAAAAATTCTCTTTCCATACTCGAAGTTATTTATTATTATTTTCATATTACTTCTATTTCCTTTCAATTCATTCTTAATTTATTCAAAATTTGCTATAATCATTTTGCTTACAATTTACCTCCTTTTAATTTCTTCCCAACAATCTAATTTATATATTTTGGTAATTCAATTTACCGAATATATTCAATCAAACCATAACATTCAATATTTCAATATAACTCAACATCGAATATCAATATTCACAACAAAGAATATTAAATAATTTAAATAAATGTTGAGGGGTCCAGTTGGATCCCTCCAACCTGTTTTCCCTGCATCCATAGAAGTTAGCACAATATAAATATCAATCCCAAACTATACCATGCTATAACACATCAATCAATTTAACCATTCAAACAATTATTTAAATTAAATCATTTAAAATTTGAATTTGAATTTAAATTTAACTGAGTGAGATTAACTCACCTTTGCTCTTTGATTTGCAACACGATTCAAAATCCGACTTGTTTCTTTACTATTTCATATCTTGTATAAATATTATACAGCCTATTAATTATTCTAATAAATTAAACTGTAAATTTTTATTTAAATAAATTTAATTAACCAGGAATTTAAATCCAACTAATTTTCCTTTAATAAATTATTATTTTTATTATTCTATATAGATAATCTACTTTTAATAAACTCCATATAACGCATTTTTTTAGTAACTAAAATAAATAGATAGGTTAATTAACCAAATTAACCGCATTGTTTCCCATAATTTAAAATTTAGCTTTAAATAAAAGTAGGTACATATGTGTACTCAATCCATTTTATTATTATTATTTTTGAAACAATCTATGCTTTAAATGATCTGCCTTTCCTTTTCTTTTCTTTTATAAACCCCATACAACGTTTCTTTAAAATTCCTATATTTCTACGGTTAATGAATTTCCAGATTATAGTCACTATTGTATATATTTTCCCTTCTTAGTAAATTAACAAGCAGGTAAAGTTAGTAAATAAATTATTTAAACTAAGTAAAAATCATTGCCGAAGCTTATCTCTCAATTGTTGCTCGTGCTAGACCAGTGCCGTCGCGACCAAGATCGCCACCGAGCTCGACACGACCCCGCTGAATGCCACCCACCTCCCATCCTCAAACTGCTGCGCCGCGACAGCATCTCCTTCCATCTACTGCCCTACCCTTGAGCACACATCGTCGCACCGAACCCTAGTCGCCTAAAACCTAGTCGTGACCACCAGCCTTCGCTGACAAACCTTCCACCACACGACGAGAACCTACCGATCGCCACAATTGCCATTCCAGATTTCATTACGAAAGCCATCGAAATCCCACGTGACCAAATCCATTATGCAAGCCTCCCGGGCTTGACCTGTTCGCCACTCGAGTTCTTGAATCGCTTTGCCCTGACGTCGTCGCTCGAGATTGGCATACAATTTGCCCGCCTCCATTGGTTCGAGCGAAAGTAAATCGCGAGATGCTTTCCTTTCTCTCTCTTTTTTTTCTAGAGTATTTAGTTCGATTGAACTAGAAAGGGGGAAAGAAAATGAGATTTAATTTGAGAAGATACTATATTTCGGCCATTAAGGAAATTTCTCTCACGTAAGGAACGAAAATGATTTGAAGATGGGAAAGTGAAGAATATTAGGTGAGAAGCTGGCGTACAGGAGAAGGTTGGAAAAGGGTTGATGTGAGGAGAAATTGACAGGTGAAATGACAAGAGATATTTTAAATTAAAACGATAAATTATTCACTAGGCGTTTTAATCTCGTACGGTCACACGGTAGCTCCGAAAATCACGAAATGTGAAATCCGACAATAATTCAATATTACGGATCCATCGGAACTGGTTTCGTCGGAATCCGAGACTGTGCCTCGGAAGGCTATTTTAAAATTCAATTTAAACGATGAAATTTCAAAACTAAATAAACCACTATTAAATTTAATTTTAAAACTTCTATTATCTTCAATAATATCAATTTAAGTTTTATAAGTCTTCTAGTTATTTTTAATTGGCTTAAAATTCTAGATTCAATAATTTTTCCCAACTTCAAATTATTTAATTCTATAATTTAAGTTAAAGTTACTCTATTAAATATTTAAAATCAATCAAATATTCCGATTTAAATACTTAAAAATTCCGGATCGTCACACCCACCTTGTGACACACTCCCAAATCAAAGGTGTACCTAATAAATTCACAAAAGCAATAGAATGGTATCGAAGAAATGTGCCCGATTGAAGGAATGACCTTACTTAGCCCGGCATGGCTCCTGTTTTAGCCACATCAAGCTGACTCATGGGAGTCAGGGCTATGTAAATACCATATAGGATCGTCACCAAACCATCCTACTTCATTCTGGAATCTCCAACATGTACATAGTTGTTAAAGTGGTTTTCGATATTGGTAGAGAGTATGACAATATCCGATCCAGGTCCCTTTAACAACCAAATGCTTATTTCACACCATGGTCATTTCATTTCAAATAGTTCATACTTCATATCAAATTATCATATCCATTCCAAAACCATATCAATTTGACATCATTATTCACTTTAAATAATATTCATTTCCAGAATAGTAACACTTTTAAAATTATAACCCTTTTAAAATCATAACACTTTTGAAATCATAACACTTTGGAAATCATAACTCTTTCAACTTAAATAGTTTAGATGTTAAAAATAGTATATATATATAGTGAAATAGTTATAAATTAAAGTATTTTATATATTAAGATATTTTATATAATTAAATTTATTTCCTCTAATTTCGCAAGTCAATTCAAATCATCTTAAATTCCAAAATTCAATTTGAATCAATAAAAATATAACCATCTCAATTTAAAGGTCAAAGATTATATTCAAATTCTCAATAAACTATTTCAATTTTTATGGATTTCAAATCCAAGTTTTGAACTATCACTTCAATTCCAATAAGACTCAAGTTTAAATATTCAACATTTACAATAAAAAAATTCATTTATATTTCAACATTTAACTTTATTTTTTTTCAAATCGGAAAGTATTCACTTAATCATTTTAATAACAATTATTTAAAATCCCAATTTATAAATTTAAACCAATATTAAATATTCAATCTCAATTTTATTTAAAATCGAGAATAATCATTTAATCACCTTCTTATTGAATAAAGTTATAAATCAAAATTTTCAAAATCTCCAAAATCATTAAGTTCAAATAAGTTCTTATTTAAATTTAATTATTAACCAAATTAAATTCCATGTCAACATTATTTTATCTTCCTAACCTTTATTATAAAAGTTATAAAAATCTAATTTTAAAATCTTAATATAGATTTAAATAAACATTTAAACATATTAAAATCAATTAAATTAAATTTTATTGAATTAAATCTATTATTAAATGTATTTTATATTAAATCTTATTTTATATATTTTTAAAATAATAAAATTTTAAGAAAATCTTAAAATTTATTTTTTCCAAAACTAACTTATGAATTAAAATTTCCAAAACATATTATTTTAAAATCTAATTTTGTATACATATATAAAATAAGATTTATGTATTGTATAAATAAATATTTATTAAAGCCATATATTTTCTTTCAAACTTTGGAAATCATTTCAAAATATAGACCAACGGTGTTCGTATATAATTTTCTATCCTATGGTCAAGTGATACAGATATTTAACATTTCAATCCACAATTATAATATATATAGGTATATATCATTTCAACCCGCATTCTCAAAAATTCAAAATCAATGAAAATCGCTTAGGTTCATCATTTAAACCCATAACGATTTTCCCTTATTCTAGAATATCATTCCGATATGTATCCTTTCAATCCATAGGGAATTTCTAAACTAACAGGGAACTTGTAGAGTGGGAACAAATATGACAATAATATAACATATCAACCACATGTATATATCATCAGTAACAAATTGAATAAAATATGCATAACTGGATATGGTGCCATATATCAAAAGTGTACAATTGCAGATAATGGCATATTGTATTCAAAAATCAAATAATAAGCAGTTCAAATTTAACAGCATATTTCAATTGTCGTTTCAAGTGAAATCAAATTTACTAACTATGAGATTGTTAATCGTGAGTGATTGCTCACCTTTCGAGGTTAGGGGAATAGATAAGGACAAGATGTGACAATCCAAGCACAGATTTTCGAAGAACGACATTATGAATACGAATTTGATGATTAAAGCAAGGCTGGTATAACTCGAAATTGATGAAAACAAATCAATAGCTAGATGTTGATGGAACAAACTGATAAATAGGAATCGATGAGAACAAATCACATTAGCTTGATATATACAGAATATATTATTATTATTATTATTTTATTAAAATCAATATTTTAATTTAAAACAAAAATAAAAAATAAAAAATATATATATTTAAAAATCTTATTTAAAATAAAACTCTATACATGTATTTTAATTTAAAATCAAAACATACTTTTTTATTTCTCTATAAGATCAATATTTGATTTCAATGCATATTAAATCAAGATAACCATATATTATAGTTTTAAAAAAAATCAACATTTAATTTGAAACACCTTAAATCAACATCACTATATATATTTATATTTAATTAATACTAAAACCAGTATGTATACTACATGAATTACATACTATATGAGTATTAATGAAATCAATACCTAAAACTAGTATATTATATGTATACTAAATATATACTATTTCCTATATACTGATACTATAGAAAATGTAAATTAATTTATATACAACAGATCACCAATAATATATATATACATAAGTTATATATATGTAACCAAAACAAAATCAGGCGTACTAATATATATTACTAATATAACTAGTATATAACTCACATATGAACTAATATAAAAGTTATATATATATATATATATATATATATATATATATAACCTGAAGAGGGGCTGCGTGTAGGTGAATGATGGTGGGTTTGGTGGAGCTATGGCATTGGGCTGCTGTGAAGAGGCTAGGTCGGAGAGGCACTGGCATCGTTTGGCAGTTCGAGTGGAGGCGGGCTATGGGTCGAAGGCAGAAGGCGGGTCAAGCGGTGACATGTGATGTGACGCCACATCTCTATGCTCAACTAGCCAAGGACACAACTGGGTAATGCCGTCGACTAACACGAAGCATAAGGCTGTTGAGGAGCGACTATCTGTGTAATTGATTTGAGCGAGTACCGATATGCCAGATAAAATATGGAAATCTGACATACCAAATGCAAACTCAAAGCTACCACACAGTGGCTGTGTGGTCTGCGAAAACAAATGTAAAATAAACATAACACAAATCAATCACAGATATTCATATCACTAAGGCGGAAACAGATATGAATATAACACATAGAAGTGTACTTAAAGTAGTGCTCATACAAGATCCATTACATCACAAAAGAATAGGTACAAGTGCAAGACAAAAGAATATGTATACATCAAGGAGTCTGTATCTCGACCGTATAAAAGCAAAAACTACTAAGCTAAAGTAGTTAGCCAAAAGTCAGAAGCTAGTCCCTACTAAAAAGTCAAGTGGAAGCGCCTGTAACGTCTCGATCTGACCCGAGTATTATTTAAGAAGAAAAATAATAAACGGGTCAGTCTAGCTATAATTATCATAAAAGATGGGATATGATAAGAGATATGACAAATATATATATAATGACAACAAAAACCATACAATATCTCAAACTTTCTCAAATCACCAAAAAGAATATCATATTCTTTTGATTATTCACAAACCTAAAACATTGACAAAACATATCAATGCCAATTCGCAAAAATTGGTGAAACACAAATTCAAGAAATCAATAATTAGAAATCCAGAAAACATTAAGGGAAGGCCTATCACAAACGGAAGCATGAAAATTCACCAACATAAGGGGAGGCCTATCACAATTTAGAGATGTTATCATTTGGAAATCATACTACTAAAATCATAACACTTTGGAAATATTATTTAAAAAAATAATAATACTTAGAAAATCATAACACCTTTAAAATAATCTTCATTTAAACCATTTAAATTCAAGGTCAAATATTCATTTCAAAATTGTAACATTTCTAAGTTCATTCATTCAGTTATAAAATTTCCAAAACATTGTATTTTCAGAAACAGCAGCACTTATAATATGCTACGGTAGATATATTAGTATTTCAAATCAGTTCAATTTTAGAAATATTCATTTGGATATCATTTAACTTACGATTTATTAAAACAACTTTTATGAATGGAATATCCAAATAAACTATACTTCATTTATTTAGTCAAAAGTTCATTATTTTACCTAACTCTTAATTTAACAAATAACCTAACACTTTATTTAAAATACCCATTTCATAAATAAGATATTCCTTCAATAAGTTACACTTGAAATTTCCATTTGAAAACCAAATTCTCAATTATCAAATTTTAGTGATATTAAAAATACATCCTAACTATTTAAACCAATATTATTCATTTTACAAGACATATCTATTTTATAATAAAATATTTATCATAGCAAATATAACAATCAAATTTCTTTAAAAATAAATTTCAATTTAGACATCAATTAAACTATGATTCCAAGTTAAATAAACTTTATTACAAGATGCCCCATTAAAATGTATTTTATTTATCTATTCAAAGATACATTATTTATTACACAAACATATTCGTTTCAAGAAATAACCTTTATTAAAATTTCTAGGTTAAATTTAAGGTTCCATATTAAATCAAACTTGATTATTAAGTTATTTAAATAAAACTCTTTAAATTCACTTTTCCTCTATTTACCTCTGTTAATCTTTTATAACTAAAATTTAAGTGTATAACATTTATTATAACCACTCAAATTTTATTTATAAAATCTTTTTATATTGTACATCACCCAATTACGTTGTTAACTTCTGAAATTAAGGTAAGTTATATTTGAATGAAATTGTATTATACAAATAAAACTTTCCAATTAAATCATTTCATGCTTGAATATTCATCCAAAATCTTGATTGTTTCTTTTTGAAATTATTCTTTAAAATAAATTTTAAGAATTAAATTTTCGATTTCTTCAAACCATTTAGAGATAAATAAATGTATGTACATAATTTATCAAATAAAATTTAAATCATACATCTATATATATAATAAATCAAGTCATATTTTTAGAAATTCAAATCAACTTGATTTCCCAAAACAAAGCTATAGCAAGACTACAGAGCGGTCTTGTGACGCCCTACCTCTATACCTACGCTAGCCAAGGACACTACACAGTAATGCCGTCAACTAGCGCGGAAAATAAAGCTGTTGAGGAGCGACCATCCGTGTAATTGCTTTGTGCGAGTACCGATATGCCAGGTAAAAATATAACTTGCATTTCAAGAGGGAATCCAACATACCGATGCAAACTCAAAGCTACTACACTGGCTATAATATCTTTGGAAACAAATATAGAAATATCATAACACAAATCAATCACAGAAGTTAATATCACAAAGGCGGAAACATATATGAATATTACACATGAAAGTGTATATCAGAGTAGTGGTCAAATAAGATCCACAATATCACAAAAGAATAGTTACAAGTGCTACACAAAAGAATAAGTATACATCAATGAGTCTATATCTCAAATGTATACAACCAAAAACTGCTAATCTAAGTAGTTAGCCAAAATTCAGGATAATAATCCCAGATGAGAAGTCAAGCAGAAGCACCTGTAACATCTCGGTCTGACCCGAGTATTATTTAATAAGAAAATAATAAATGGATCAGTCTAACTATAAATATCAAATAAAATGGTATAGAATAAGAGATATGACAAAAACGTAAGATAACCATAAAGTCATACTATGATAAGTATGTAATTGAAAATCAACCAGAGATTAATCAATATCACAAGAATCTTCTCAATGATCAAAAGAATGTCATACTCTTTAGTTTTATTCACCAAGTCACAAATATCGACATCATATCGATGCCAATCATAAAAGCTGGTGGATCACAAATTCTAGAAATCATCAATAGAAATCTAGAAATCACAAAAAGGGGGAGGCCTATCACAAAACGGGAGCATGAAAACTCACCAACATGTGTATCACAAACAGGACGCTATCCCATGGTCGCTAACCATAGAGCTGATGCAACGACGTAGTACAATATCCGTACGCCCGAGGAACCTGAAACTCTAATAATTCGGAACAACGACGTAGTACAACGGTACGTCCGATGATTCGGATAAGCTGGTGCAACAACGTTGTACAAAGGTACGTCCGATGGACCGAACTCAATAAAAGAACATGGGTCGCTAGCCCACAAAAATATGGTCGAATCTCCAAATAATACATAGGTCGTTAGCCTATAAAAGAAATGAGACGAAACTCAATAAAACGAGGTACCGTCCCCTACGTGGACAAAGAAACATAGCATATCGCTAGTCTAAATCACAAAATGATCATCATCGATCATCAAGAAGTGTCAATTACATTAAGCTAGTAAATATATGAGCTTAGCCTCATGTCCCATAACAACTATCTTAACTTACATATTTACGAACAAACTGTAAGTCCCCACTTGAAAATTGTCACAAGAAATTCAATCGAATAAGTCCAAGAATTAACCGACGAAGTAAATGCAAGCGTTTTATACCACTTGTTTTACTAGGCCGTTTAATTAGATTTCTCATACGAGTGAGGTAAAGGTTTGTAAATGCTAGTAGATTGGAAAACGGTTTTATAAACAAGCTTGATATTGAAAAATAGAGTTGAAATCATTTTGATAAAAGAGTTTTGATATTTACTACTAGTATTGAAACCTTCGCGTTTTAAAGTGACAAAGCACAAAAATGATTGTAGAAACAATCAATCACCAAAATTTCACGTTCGAAGACGTGAATAGAATCCAAAGAAATTGATACCGAATCCATCAAAATGCATGTTCACAAAAATCCCAAAGAAAATGTCATTGAAGTGGAAAATAAATGATAACAACAAATTGGGGAACCAACGTGAATCGATTAAATTTGGAAACCAAGCAAAAGTAGACAAAAAAAGGCATAGTAGGAAAATAGGAGCAGGTCAGTCGACTGGCTCACTGAGTTCAGTCGACTGACTGCAGGAAACCGAGCCCCCAAGCCTTTGCAGACAGCCTTTGGAATGCTTATTAGCTACAGCCAGTCGACTGACTGCAAAGGTCAGTCGACTGACTAGTGGTTAGCAGTTTTCTAGCCTGTATAATTGATGTGCAATCACATCCAATTCGCGACTGAACGAGCAATGGCACTAGGGGTTTATGCCAATCGGCAACCCGACCCTATAGGCTCTTCGATGCATCATCAAAAACATGTTCAAACATCCATAAAAGGATTTTCATAGATTTTTCTTTCAAAACACCAAAAGTTGGAATATATACCAATTCAATCCAAACCAAAAGCAAATGCACATGAATAAGTGCTAGGAATTTCATACCCAACAATCAAAGATAGTTATAGGCATAGATGTGAGATAAAAATCTCACATTTAAACCCAAAACTATGAAGAAGAAGCTATAGAGCAATGGCAAGAACAATCACTCTTCAATTCCAACCTAAAGAGCTTGAATCTAAGCTTAAAAGAGAAACATTTCCTAAATTAGGTTTAGGAATTTCTGAAATTGGCAAGAGAATGAGTTGGAGAAGAAGAAGAGTAGGCTTGCCAAAGCTTCTTCTATAAATTTGGAGCTAGAACTTGATTTGCAAATGGAAACTAGGGCTTGGAGTTTTAATTTCCCATTCCTCTCTCCATTGTTGCTAAAGCTTGAGTATTAGGAAATAGAAATGAAGTAATGAAGAGAAGAGGGGTGAAGCTTGGGTCTAATGGGCTGAAACCAAATCAAAGCCATAAGTGACAAAGTAGCAAAATTCTACTAACTCCAAACATATTGAAGTTTATACTCAAAAAGGTCGCAAACGTCATTTTGAACCCGATGAGGGTGGTCTCGAGTCCTAATTCGATTGTTTGCAAAAAGTAGCTTTTCGGACAATAATCCGACTAACGATGAATTATTTTAAATAAAATATTTAAATATTCGATCGTAAAATATGCGAGTTGTTATAGACTCCCATCCTTAAAGAAATTGCATCCTCGTAATCACAAGAAATAAATGAACAAAAAGTAACAACCATAAAAGCATATCAACACAAAAGAAGAAATTTGGAATAAAAAGTTGACCTTAAAGGGCACGAGAAAGTAAGTCCGGATGTGTTCGCTCGATGAATTCTCTGGATTCCCAAGAACAATCCTTAGGATTTGAGGACCATTGAACTTTCACAAGAGGAACATCTTTATTCCGAAGGCGTTTACTCTCCGAAGGGATAAAACGAATAGGATGTTGCTCATAAGTTAAATTAGGTGAAACTTCAATTTCTTCCACAATACCGGGCTCAAGAATAGAATCGGAATCTTGAAGGCATTTCCGTAGTTGAGAAACGTGTAACACGTCATGAATAGCAGAGAACTAAGCCGGTAATGAAAGAGATAAGCCACGGAACCAATACGTTCGGTGATGGAAAATGGACCAATATATCAAGATGCTAACTTTCTCGATCGACTGAAACATACAACACCCTTCATAGATGAAACACGAACAAACACAAAATCTCCCACAGAAAATTCTAATTTCCTTCTTCGGTTATCGACATAGGATTTTTGCCTACTTTGGGCTTCTTTCATCCTATGACAAATAAGGTCAATCTTTTCTATGGAATCATGAATGAAATCTGGACCTAAAACCTGCTTCTCACCGGCCTCAAGCCAACAAGAAGGAGATCGGCATGGCCTTCCATAGAGTGACTCGAAAGGTGCCATACCAATACTAGGTTGGAAGCTATTATTATAGGAAAACTCAACAAGAGAAATATGATCTTCCTAACTCCCACCAAAATCAAGAACACATGCAAGAAGAAGATCTTCAAGAGTTTGATTCACACGCTTGGTTTGTCCATCGGACTGAGGATGATAAGCGGTGCTAAAATTAAGCTTCGTTCCCAAAGCTTTTTGAAGACTCTTCCAAAATCTACTAGTAAACAATGGATCGCGATCACTAACAATAGAAGTAGGAACTCCATGTAATTTAACAATTTCTTTAATAAAGAGCTTGGCCAAAAGAGGAACGGTCCGATTGGATCGAACAGGAATAAAATGGGCGGATTTAGTAAATCTATCAACAATCACCCATAAGCTATCATAACCCGAACGAGAACGGGGAAGGCCGTCATTAAAGTCCATGGAATTTTGATCCCACTTCCAAATTGAAATTTTTAAAGGTTGCAATAACCCACCAGGCCTTTGATGCTCGGCCTTGACAATTTGGCAAGTCATGCAACGCTTAACAAAGTTCGCAATATCAGATTTCATTCCATCCCAATGATAAAGTCGCTTCATATCCGCATACATTTTACTACTACCGGAATGAATGGTAAATTTAGAACGATGAGAATCTTCTAAAATGTCTTTATGAAGATCACTAATATTTTGCATGATAAGTCTACCAAATTTTCAAATACCGCCATGAGAATCAATATAAAAGTCTCTCAAACTTTCAGTACCAATTTTATCCCTACAACTTTGGCTAAGAAGAGCCAATTCGGGATCTAGTTTTTGAGCTTCAAGAATGCGGTTTAAAAGAGAAGGATGAGCCTCAAGGCTACATAAAGCCAAAGATGAACATAAATCGGACTCATGATCTCGAATCTCACAAGTGGATAAAATTCCAAGATCATTCCATTCAGATATAATCATGGAAACAACCGCTTGTAGCTTTCGGCTAAGTGCATCAGCAACACGATTTCCTTTTCCGGGAGTATAAAGAATATCAAGATCATAAGATGTAAGGAATTCGAGCCAACGTTGTTGACGCAAATTAAATTCCTTTTGAGAAAATAAATACTTCAAAGATTTATGATTGGTGTAAAAAATAAATCTTTCTCCTAAAAGATAATGATGCCAAATTTTAAGGGCGAAAACAATAGTCGCGAGCTCTAAATCATGAGTGGCATATCTAGCCTCGGCTGGGATCAATTGCCTAGAAGCATAACACGTTCTCTTTGCATAAGACCGGCACCCAAACCAACGTGACTAGCATCGGTATAAACAATAAAATCTTGATTCCCTTCGGGAATAACAAGAATAGGAAAAGGAGTTCTTTTAACTTCTGAAAAGAAGCATCACATTTGTCCGACCAAATGTATTTAACTCCCTTCTTTGTCAAACTAGTAAGAGGCACAAAATTTTTGGAAAAGTCTTTTATGAAATGGCGGTAATAACCTGCCAATCCAAGAAAGCTACGGATCTCCGTCCCACTCTCCGGTCTCTTCCGATTTTGAATCGCTTCAATCTTTGAAGGATCCACGGAAATTCCGGATTCGGAAATAATATGACCGAGAAACTTCACATGAGATTGCAAAAAGTGGCATTTAGAAAATTTTGCTTTCAATTGATTGCTCCTAAGAGTTTCCAACACAATCTGAAGATGCTTTTCATGCTCCTCCTCAGTTTTAAAATACACAAGAATATCATCAATAAAGATGAGAACAAATCGATCGAGGAAGTCTTTGAAAACTCTATTCATAAGGTCAACGAAATAAGACGGAGCATTCGTTAAACCAAATGGCATAACAAGCCATTCACAAGATCCATAACAAGCACGGAACGATGTCAAAGGAATGATATCCTCTGCAACACGAAGCTGATGAAAACCGGTTGCTAAGTCTAATTGTGAAAAGACTCTAGCACCACTAAGTTGATCGAATAGATCATCAATCTGAGGTAAAGGATATTTATTCTTGATAGTAAGATCATTAAGCTTGCGGTAGTCAACGCAAAGCCTAAGTGTACCATCAGATTTCTTCACAAAAATAGCCGAAGCTCCCCAAGGAGAGGAACTAGAGCGAATAAATTGCTTCGTCTCCAATTCGGATAATTGTTTGCGCATCTCCTCACTTTCTTTATTGGACATACGATAAGGAGGACGAGTAATAGGTAAAGCTCCAAGAATTAGATTAATTCTGAATTCAATTGCTCGCTTAGGTGGTAATTCTAAAACGGGCTCAAATATGTCGGAAAATTCATGAACAATGTGAATAAGAGAAATGACATCTTCCTCATCATCATTATCATCATCATGAGGATTTAAAGAATATAAATATGCAACCAAGCTGGAATCCGAATCCTTAAGATCAATAGAAATCTACTTAAGATTGAGGATGTCGAAGATGAATAGTCCGCTCAGGACATAGGATTTGAGCTTCATAGCGGTTAAGCCAATCCATTCCCAAAATCATTCCAAAGCCTAAATAATGCATGACATGCAAATCGGCTCGGAAAGAAAAATCACACAAAATAATCTCGGCATCTTTACAAAGTAAACTAATTGTTGCGGATCCATCAACCAGATTCGCAATTCTCAAAGAAGTCATTAAAGCAACAACACTTAAATAAAAAGTATCAACAAGTTCCTTTGATATAAAAGAATGGTACGCACCCGTATCAAAAAGAACTCGAATAGGTTGATCACGAAATAAAATAATGCCATCAAGATAGAATGAGAAATACCTTGACCACGAGAAGTGTTGCTAGGGGCTTGTGCAACATTTAACTTTCCCTCCTTCTTGCCTTGAAGTTTGGTACATGAAGATAAAAGATGACCCGAACTTTTGCAATAGCGACAAAAGAGAGGTTTCAGACATCTATTGGCATAATGATCTTTAGAACCACAATTGTAGCATTGCCCACTACTAGGGGCAGAAGTCTTTGCCACCGGAGATGCTTGCTTCCCTTTCTTAATGGGATAAGGACCTTTGAATTTAATAGGCCTTTTCTTGTTGTTGTTGAAGTTTGGTTTGACACCCACAACTTCAACATCACTTTCTTTATCTGCCTCTTCAAGTCGAAGAGCGATATCCACAAGTTGATCAAAAGAAACTTCTAACTTTAGAAGTAATGGCTTCTTAAGATTTTTATTCAAGCCATAGACAAATCTTTGGTTCTTCTTCAATGGGGTGTTTATATATTCGACCCCGTATTTAGAAAGTGACTCAAATGATGCGACATTGTCTGCCACGGAGGATTCACCTTAAACAAGGTCTATGAAACGACGAGCCAATGTCACCTTCTCAGCTTCTGGCACAAATTTAAATTCGAATTATTCCCGAAATTTCTCCCAAGTAAGATCCGCTTCAATAATTTCAGAAATAATAAGCTCATACCAATCTAATGCTCTTTCTTGGAGCATACTTGAAGCCACCTAGACACGGTGAAGATCAATTAGATTCATGCGAGTAAAGATGAGAACGCATGTTTTGACCCAAGCTTGGACTTGAATGACGCTTTCGGAACCCTTAAATGGCTTCCCACCCAAGTTGGTATAGTCACTGCACGAACGTGCAAATCCGGACTTAGGGTGAGTAGGCTCTGGATTGGGTCCGGCAGCTTGAGCATTCTTCACGAGATCTAAAAGCTGCTGGGAAGACATAAATACTCCATCCTGAGGAGTAGCACTAGATTGACCGGCGTTGGGATGGCCAGGTCTAACCATTTCTCTTCTTTAGGAAAGAAAGAAAGAAGAATAAAAAGGTTATTCACAAAATGAATATCGAACAATAATGATTGATAAAAAAAGGTATCACAAAAGAAAATAGGATAGAACGGTTCGAAGACCCGAATAAAATCCTAAGGTACGACTCTAAGATGGACTTAGGACGATGATCCTTGTTAAATTATTCTACATTGTTCCGAAGTTTGGCTCTGATACCAAGCTGAGACGTCCCACCTCTATACCCACGCTAGCCACAGTAATGCCATCAACAAGCACGGAGAATAAGGCTGTTGAGGAGCGGCCATCCGTGTAATTACTTTGTACAAGTACCGATATGCCAGGTAAAATATAACTTGCATTTCAAGAGGGAATCCGACATACCGATGCAAACTCAAAGCTACTACACGGTGACTATAATATCTTGGAAACAAATATAGAAATATCATAACACAAATCAGTCACAGAAGTTAATATCACAAAGGCGGAAACAGATATGAAGATTACACATGAAAGTATATATTGGAGCAGTGGCCAAACAAGATCCACAATATCACAAAAGAATAGTGACAAGTGCTACACAAAAGAATAAGTATACATCAATGAGTCTATATCTCAAATGTATACAACCAAAAACTACTAGTCTAAGTAGTTAGCTAAAGTCAGGATAATAATCCCAGATGAGAAGTCAAGCAGAAGCACCTGTAACATCTCGGTCTGACCCGAGTATTATTTAATAAAAAATAATAAACGGAACAGTCTAACTATAAATATCAGACAAAATGATATAGAATAAGAGATATGACAAAAACGTAAGATAACCATAAAGCCATACTATGATAAGTATGTAATTGAAAATCAACCAGAGATTAAACAATATCACAAGAATCTTCTCAAAGATCAAAAGAATGTCATACTCTTTAGTTTTATTCAATAAGTTACAAATATTGACATCATATCGACGCCAATCATAAAAGCTGGTGGATCACAAATTCTAGAAATCATCAATAGAAATCCAGAAATCACAAAAAGGGAGAGGCCTATCACAAAATGGGAGCATGAAAACTCACCAACACATCACAAACGGGACGCTATCCCATGGTTGCTAACCATAGAGCCGATGCAACGATGTAGTACAATATTGGTATGCCCGAGGAGCCTGAAAGTCGAATAATTCGGAACAACGACGTAGTAAAACGGTATGCCCGATGATCCGGATAAGCTGGTGCAACAACGTAGTACAAAGGTACGTCCGTTGGATCGAACTCCATAAAAGAACATGGGTCGCTAGCCCACAAAAATTGGGTCGAAACTCCAAATAATACATAGGTCGTTAGCCTATAAAAGAAATGAGACGAAACTCAATAAAACGAGGTACCGTCCCCTACGTGGACAAAGAAACATAGCATATCGCTAGTCTAAATCACAAAATGATCATCATCGATCATCAAGAAGTGTCAATTACACTAAGCTAGTAAATATATGAGCTTAGCCTCATGTCCCATAACCACTGGCTTAACTTAAATATTTACGAACAAACTGTAAGTCCCCACTCGAAAATTGTCACAAGAAATTCAATCGAACAAGTCCAAGAATTAACCGACGAAGTAAATGCAAGCGTTTCATACCACTTGTTTTACTAAGCCATTTAATTAGATTTCTCATATGAGTGGGGTAAAGGTTTGTAAATGCTAGTAGATTGGAAAGCGGTTTTACAAACAAGCTTGATATTGAAAAATAGAGTTGAAATCATTTCGATAAAAGAGTTTTGATATTTACTACTAGTATTGAAACCTTCGCGTTTAAAGTGACAAAGCACAAAAATGATTGTAGAAACAATCAATCACCAAAATTTCACGTTCGAAGACGTGAATAGAATCCAAAGAAATCGATACCGAATCCATCAAAATGTATGTTCACAAAAATCCTGAAGAAAATGTCATCAAAGTGGATAATAAATGATAAAAACAAATCGGGGAACCAACACGAATCGATTAAATTTGGAAACCAAGAAAAAGTAGGAAAAAATAGGCATAACAGGCAAATAGGAGCTAGTAAGTCGACTGGCTCACTTAGTTCAGTCGACTGACTGCAGGAAACCGAGCCCCCAAGCCTCTGCAGACAACCTTTGGAATGCTTATTAGCTACACCCAGTCGACTGACTGCAAAGGTCAATCGACTGACTGGTGCTTAGGCTGTTTTCTAGCCTGTATAATTGATGTGCAATCACATCCAATTCGCGACCGAACGAGGAATGGCACTAGGTATTTATGCCGATCGGCAACCCGGCCCTATAGGCTCTTCGATGCATCACCAAAAACATGTTCAAACATCAATAAAAGGATTTTCATAGAGTTTTCTTTCAAAACACCAAAAGTTGGAATATATACTAATTCAATCCAAACCAAAAGCAAATGCACATGAATAAGTGTTAGGAATTTCATACCCAACAATCAAAGATAGTTATAGGCATAGATGTGAGATAAAAATCTCACCTTTAAACCCAAAACTATGAAGAAGAAGCTATAGAGCAATGGCAAGAACAATCACTCTTCAATTCTAACCTAAAGAGCTTGAATCTAGCTTAAAAGAGAAACATTTCCTAAATTAGGTTTAGGAATTTCTGAAATTGGTAAGAGAATGAGTTGGAGAAGAAGAAGAGTAGGCATACCAAAGCTTCTTCTATAAATTTGGAGCTAGAACTTGATTTGCAAATGGAAACTAGGGCTTGGAGTTTTAATTTCCCATTCCTCTCTCAATTGTTGCTAAAGCTTGAGTATTAAGAAATAGAAATGAAGTAATGAAGAGAAGAGGGGTGAAGCTTGGGTCTAATGGGCTGAAACCAAACCAAAGCCCTAAGTGAAAAAGTAGCAAAATTTTACTAACTCCAAACATATCGAAGTTTATACTCAAAAAGGTCGCAAATGTCATTTTGAACTCAATGGGTGTGGTCTTGAGTCCTAATTCGACTGTTTGCAAAAAGTAGCTTTTTGGACAATAATCCGACTAACGATGAATTATTTTAGATAAAATATTTAAATATTCAATTGTAAATTATGCGGGTTGTTACAGGTCTCTTCACTTTGAAACTTGAAAGTGAACATCGATGATGCCGCGGTCATCACCGAAGTTATTTTCCAGCGATAAAGAGAAGAGCACTAATTTTTAAACTTTTAAGTTCTTTGAAAACAGATTTCTATTCGAAAATATAACCTTTTAAAACTTTAAACACTAGTTTTGAAAACCATCGGAAATTGAATTCTCAAATTTCTTGTTTTAAATTCATTTCAGTTCCCAAATCAATTTATAAACAACTATTTATAAATTCATTTATAGAACAATATATGATAAATCAAGTATTATCATTTCAAATAATCAATTTAAATCAATTTATTTAGTTCCATAAATTTACTTATATCAAAAATTTCCATTAACCAAATTTTTAAAATAATATTGTGTCAGTTTGTTATGTCAAAGTGTTTTAGAAATCATATCGATAGCGTTGATCAGACGAATCGATCGGAAACCCAAATCAACATCAACAACTCAAACAACACAATATATAAAAACTACATAGATTTACAAGTACAATTCAAAATGTTTGGAAGATATATTGGAAACAAAAGACAAGATGATTAAATAATAGAGTAGGGAGATGGGTAAGCTTAAGTAAATCGCGGGCAACCTTAACCGGGTCAACCGTGACTTAAAGAATAAGATCGATGTCGATTTTCTAGGGTAAATCTACATTCGATCTCAATAGATAGAGTTTGGAATAACAAAAGATATTAGCATCTAAACCAAGGATAGATATAAATCTCTGGTGAATCGATGCTAATTGTAAAGGAGTTTCACCCCTTTATAAATCATTAGGATATTGGCGAGACCACCAATTCACTATAAAGATCATTCGAAGCCGAGTTATGGGATACTCCAGAATCAAAAGAAAATGAATAGTGAGGGACACGAATGGATTTTGGAACCGTAGGAAACGTTACAAAATTCAAAGGAAATTCCAATCAAAGTGGAAAGATTCAAACTCGAACGAAAGTGATTCTGTAAATAATTTACCTTATATTCTAAGTTTTGCCTCAAAGCCAAAGCTCTGATACTAAATATAACAACTAGGTATTTTCAACCATTTGCATCCATTATAAGTGTATAGGTAGACACACATGCTGGACTTGAATTGCTCAAAATACGGCGTTGTAAATAAAATTTGGCAAATCTCAGAATATACAGTAAATAAAATCACATATCACAGACACAGAGTAATAATAGTACAGCGGAAGTAAAAGAAATAGTAGTTCATGAAGCTACTATATAAATATACCAGAGTTACATAAGATACAATAGTAGAAATAAAGTACAAAAGAAGTCTCAAAATGATAAACAAGTATAAAATGAATACAACACTGGGATCAACAGGATAACTGGAAGTGAAACAGATAAAACTAGACAAGCAGATAATCTCCAGCGATTCCAATCTCCAGAAAATGGAAATCCAAATCTGTGAATACTCAGGCTGACCCGAGCGTAAATAAAATACAAACACTCGAGTCAGGACATACATACTTATACAATGTAAACCAACTCAAGTGAACTGTAGTAAAAGTACAAGTAACTTAAAGGATGCTTGGGACCGTCCATCCTCTAAGGATCCATTAAACTATTTACTATATAGTATATTATGCTATTATAATAATGTCTAATAGTAAAATAAACTTACTTTTAAATAGCGTTAAGGAGTGACACAATATTCCTCTTAACACAAATAATGCCAATAGTCTATACAGTACCTGCGTATCTTCTGATTGGGAGACTACGAGAAGATACTGCATAGGTACGACACGAATAGAAACTCGTAGTAAAGGCTCGATATGGTAGGTGACACGGCACACAAGGCAATGCCAGGGTAGATATACTAATTACGACACTCGAGCTGGTGGTAACGCAGCAGCCACATACGCCCACCGTGGAACACATTCTCACAAAAATCGGAGGGGCGCCCAAACAATCACAAGTAATAGTATGGTATCGAAGAAATGCGTCTGCTACGAGGTGCGACCTCAACTGGCCCGAGACCGCTCCTGTTTTAGCCACCGTATGCCAACTCATGGGAGCTGGGTCCACGTAACATACCATAAGAATGTCGCCACCATCCTACTTCATTCTGGAATCTCCACCGTGTACACGGTCAGTCAAAGTGGTTTTCGGTATCGATAGAGAGTATGCCCATATCCGATCCCGGTCTCCTTGCCAATCGTTATTATAACCCGTGGTTATAACTTTAAAATAATATTTTTATACTTAAAATACAGATATCATTTCAATCCAGATCTTTATTAAAATAAAGATTAAATCATTTCCAAATCATTTCAATGTGTCAACATACCATATCTTTCAAATTCAAATATTTATCAAAATAAATATCAAGTCATTTCCAACCATTTCAATATATTAAATTATTATATCCTTTCAAAACTTTCCCTTCAAATCATTTTAATACATTAAAACATCACATCCTTTCAAAGCTTCATTTCCAAATCATTTTAATATCAAAATATCATATCTATCAAAACTTCCTTTCAAATCATTTTAATACATTAAAATATCATATCCTTTAGAACTTCATTTCCAAATCATTTTAATATCAAAATATCATATCTTTTAAAACTTCATTTTTTAAATCATTTTAATATCAAAATATCATATCTTTCAAAACTTCATTTCAAATCATTTTAATACATTAAAATATCGTATCTTTCCAAAGCTTCAATTTCATATCATCATATAAGTTCAAATCCAAATATTCAACTTTAAATACCTTTTAAATTCAGAGATATCATTCATTTATTTTCATTCTAAATCACCTTTTAAATAGCTTATATTTTAATCAAAATAATTCATTTAAACCATTTAAAATTTAATTTTATATACTTTCAAATCAAGTATTCAATTTCCAAAGTTTTAAACCCTTCTGAGTTCATTTACTAAGTTAAAACCATAAACATTGAAAATTTCAGCCTTTCACAGCATTCAGAAAAAGCTGTTGTAAGTTATACTTGAAAACATTTCAATTTAAACCATTTAAACATTATAAAAAAAAATCATATTTTAACATTCAACGATGTTCATTAAAATAATCTTTTAATTAATGATTTCTATAAAGTAACATTTTATAATTAAATCAAATTTTATAAATCATCTTAATAAATTCAAGTGTAAACTTTTCCATTTTTTCATTTAACACTTTATTAACATTTACATTTTCAAATTATCATTTCACAAATTAAACTAAATTTACAATTTATTTAATTAACTTAAACCCTTAATTAAAACTAAATTCACAATTCCAGGTCAAGTTCATTTTAAAGTTACACTTTTAAGCATTCATTCATTTAACCATTTTAATACATAGAAAAATCAATAATATTTTAATAAATCACTTGAATTCAAATTCAAATAAAATTATCATATTTACCATTTTCCAAATTAAATTAAATTTCCATTTTACTTATATAACTTAAATATCATTTTTAACCAAAACTCCAAATTTCCAAACTTAAGTTATATTTCAATAATTCAACTTAACCATTTATTTATTTAACATTTTCCACTTATACAAAAATCATAAATCCTTTATTTAAAACACTTTAAAAATCTATTTAAATCAAATTATCATAAATTTACGTTTAAACCACTTAAAATTTTATTTATATAACTTAAATGCCATTTTGAAAGCCAAAGTCCAAATTTCCAAATTTAAGTTATATTTCAAAAATTCACTTCTTACCATTCATTTGAATTACATTTTTAACTTCTAGAAAAATCCAAAATTTCTTTATTTAAACATTAAAAATCCAATTTAAATCAAATTTCATAATTTTTAACTTTTAAAAATATTTAAAATATTCAAAATACTTTATAAATTATAACCACGGGGTTGTTTATAGTTTTCTAACCTAGGTCAAGTGATACAGATATATATCATTTCAATCTGCAGTTTAAAAAGAAAAATCCGGGTTCTATCATTTCAAACCCGCAATCCCAAGTTAAAATAAAATAAATAAACTGTTCAGGCCTATCATTTCAGCCCATAATGATTTTTCCCTATTCTAAAGTCTGTTCGGGTATGTATCATTTCAACCCATGGTGATTCTAATCTACAGGGAACTTGCAGTGTGATAAACAGATATAAATAAACAGAATAGCAACATATAACAGTAACAGATGAGATGACATGTAATTTAACAGGTTTAACATCATATATAAATAATCACAGGCAGTTATAACATATCATAATATTCTACACATTCCATTGTTGTCAATTCACATTTGCATAAGTATAAATGTCAGGTGAGATTTGCTCACTTGTTCAAAGCTGGATATTGCCACCAAAGCAAACAATACTGACACTACGAAGGAACGACAATATGGAAAGGACTTGAGAGTGGAGAGCCAAAGCTATATGCCTTGATGACATATCCACAAAATAATACAATTATATGTAAGTTTCAACGCAAATTTAACATCAAATAACAATAGAATTCAATGCCCAAAACAACAACAAATGAATTGCACTTGTTCTCAACCTCATGTGCTTCAGCTAGGTAGGGTATAAGCTCCGCCTAGGGGTGGAAAAGGGTCTGGTTTGGATCCAAAGTTCCCACCCACATTATTCTTTGAAGGTGAATAGGTCTAGGTGCAACACGACTACACTACAAGGCAATAACATCATCACAAGGCTATAGTTTGGCTCGGCCAGAGGCTAGGTGGCACGGCCAGTGGGTCCAGGTGGTGGTGGGTGACGTGATAGAGGGTGGAGGTGAGGTCAGAGGTGGTGGTGGTGGAGGAAGTGGCGGCTAATGGTGGTAGAAGGTGATGTTGACAAATCTAGGCTAGGTTTGCATGTATTGGATGGTTTAATTGGCTTTTTGGTGGTAATCTCTAGCCTAGATGGCTCGGCCTAGCCATGGTGGGGTACTAGGGGGTGGTTGATCAGAGCACAAGGTGGTGGAGGTCGGCCTAGATCTGGTTGAGGAGGAGTGGAGCCATGAAGTTGAGAACAATATACAAAAATCAAATAGAAAAGTAAAAAAAAAAAACAAAGAAAAGGAAGAAGATTTTTACCCAAACTTTTGATCAATGATGGCTGTTTTTTTTTCTTTGTTTGAGAAATGATTAGAGATTCACGTGAAAATGAGAAAGTGGCTGAAATGAGAAAGAAACATACGGCCAAAAATCAAAAGATGTAGGTTGAAAAAATGAAGAGGTGGAAGATAAAAGGACTTTGGAAAATAAAGAGTTAAAACCTTTCAAATTTCCAACCATTTATTTGAATTTTATAAATACATAAAAGGCTGATAATAAAGAGTAAAGAAACTCAGAAATAAAGTAAAGAAATAAATAAAATAAATAAATTTTAAATTAAATGAAGGAAATAGCAATATATATATAGCTAGTCTAAATAAATTGAAATAAATTCAAATAAATTTCAGAAAAATTATATTATCACTTAAAAATATTAAAAGACAAAAATATACATACAATAACATATTAACACATATTAAAATAAAATATGACAAGGAAAATATAATTTTTATAATTTAAGATAACAAAATTGCTAAATAACTCAAATTGTACTCAATATTGAAATATACATAACTTTCACAATTTAAATCCATTTCCAACGAAATGAAAAGCAGTATTCATGTTACTAAATATATTTTCATAATAAAAGATAAAATTTAAGAATTTAAATTTGAATTTTAAAAGTCAAAATTTGACCAATTTGAACAGAAATTCACCTTTCAGTAAAAAATCTAATTATACGAGTTTGAAATTATAATTCACATAAAAATCAACATCTATATTTGAAAAACATAACTTGTTCATTTTAATAAATAAAATAAAGTTTCTAAATCAAAATTTCAAATAAAATAATCAAAATAAACAATTAAAATAAATCATAAAATTCAGGTTTGTTACACATTTGTACTGTCAAAGCAGGAAAGAACAAAACATTGATCAACGGGTAAAGGGGACAAATTTAGATAAAATTAATTCATGATTAATATGGCACAAATCAATACATACAAATCCAAGAACTTCATCCAATCAAAGGGAATTTCAGTACATCAGATCTGTAAACATAGCCCGTATTTACTAAGAAAAATACGTTACTCTTACAGTCTTACACGATTATTGTATATCTAATGATAAAAATCGAAAGAGAACAAACCTTCTCAATTTTTAACAGCCGAGGGTTCCAACACTTGATCTCAGGTCGATAATGATTTTCAGTTGCTTAGGTCGATGATGATTTGCGTGCGGTTAGGGCAAACAGAGGGAAATGTGGGTGATTAATTAAGGCAAACGTGCGAAGGAGGGAAGTGAAATTAAGGGGCGTAATTTTTTGGGAACGGAGGAGGGGGGGTTATGTACGCAAGTGGTCAACAAATAAAAAAAGGAAAACAACACAAGCAAAATTAAAATGGTCGATAACCGTTCCTAAATCATGTACAGCGGCCGCAAACCATTGCTATTTAGCAACGGCTCAGAACCGTTACGATTCTTCTGCATGGGGAGTTACAAAAGTGCCAATATGGTGTAGTGCTAGAAAGAACCAATTCAGTATCTTGCTTTTGAGCTTCAAGAATACGGTCTAAAAGAGAAGGATGAGCCTCAAGGCTACATAAAACAAGAGATGAACATGAATTAGATTCACAATCCCGAATCTCACAAGTGCACAAAGTCTCGAGATTATTCCATTCGGTTATCATCATTGAAACAACCACTTGTTGCGTACGACCAAGGGCATTGGCAACACAATTTCCCTTTCTAGGAGTACAAATAATATCAAGATCATAAGACGCAAGGAATTCGAGTCAACATTGTTGATGCAAATTAAGTTCCTTTCGAGAAAATAAATACTTCAAAGATTTATGATCGGTGTGGAGAACAAATTTCTCTCCCAAAAGATAATGACGCCAAATTCTAAGGGCGAAAACAATGGCTACGAGCTCAAAATCATGAGTAGCATATCTAGTCTCAGATGGCTTTAACTGCCTAGAAGCATAAGTGATAACATGTTTCATTTGCATGAGAACGCACCCAAACCTACATGACTGGCATTGGTATAAACAACCAAGCCTTGGTTCCCTTCGGGAATCGCAAGAATAGGAGCATTGGAAATGAGTTCTTTTAATTTCTCAAAGGTAGATTCACATTTGTCTAACTAAATGTACTTAACTCCCTTCTTTGTCAAACTATAAGAGGCGCAAAATTTTTAAAAAAGTCTTTTATGAACCGACGGTAATAGCCTGCCAATCCAAGAAAGCTACGAATTTCGGTCACACTCGTCGGTCTCTTCCAATTTTGAATCGCCTCAATCTTTGAAGGATCTACAGACATCATGGATTCCGAGATAATATGCCCTTAAATTTTCACAGGGGATTTCCAAAAGTGGCACTTAGAAAATTTTGCTTTCAAATGATTGCTTCTAAGAGTTTCTAACACAATCCGAAGCTGTTTTTCACGCTCTTCCTTAGTTTTAGAATAAATAAGAATATCATCGATAAAGATGACGACAAATCGATCGAGAAAGTCTTTGAAAACTCGATTCACAACATTAACGAAATAAGCTGGAGCATTCATTAAACAAATGGCATAATAAGCCATTCATAAGATCCATAACGAGTACAGAAAGATGTCAAAGGAATGCTATCCTCTGCAATACGTAGCTAATGAAAACCGGTTGCTAAGTCTAACTGTGAAACGACTCTAGCACTTCTAAGTTGATCAAATAGATCATCAATCTGAGATAAGGGATATTTATTCTTGATGGTGAGATCATTAAGTTTGCTGTAGTCAATGCAAAGCCTATGTATACCATCAGATTTCTTCACAAAGATAGCCGAAGCTCCCGAGGAACTAGAACGAATAAACTGTTTTGTTTCCATTTCATATAATTGTTTATGCATCTCTTTATTTTCCTTATTGGACGTACGATAAGGAGGACGAGTGATAGATAGAGCTTCAGGGTTAGATTAATTTTGAACTCAATTGCTTGCTTAGGCGGTAATCCTAACACGAGCTCAAATATATCAAGAAATTCATGAACAACATGAATGAGGGAAATGACATCTTCCTCATCATCATTATCGTCATGATGTGGATTTAGAGAATATAAGGACGCAACCAAATTGGAATCTAAATCTTTAAGAACAATAGAAACCTGCTTAAAAGTTGAGGATGTTGAAGATGGATAGTCCTCTCAGGACATAAGATGTGGGCTTCATAACAGTTAAGCCAATCCATTCCCAAAATCATTCCAAAACCTAAGTAACGCATAACATGCAAGTCGGCTCAGAAAGCATAATCACATAAAATAATCTCGACATCTTTACAAAGTAAACCGAGTATTGCGGATCCACCAACCGGATTCGCGATTCTCAATGAAGTCATCAAGCCTATAACATTCAAAGAAAAAGTACCAACAAGTTCTTTTTATATAAAAGAGTGAGATACACCCATATCAAAAAGAACTCGAATATAATGATCACAAAACGTAGTAATGCCATCAAGGATAGAATGAGAAATATCTTGGCCAAGAGAAGTGTTAATAGGGGCTTGCACAACATTTAGCTCTCTCTCTTTCTGCTTTGAAATTTGGGACATGAAGATATAAAATGACCCAAACTTTTGTAATAACGACAATAAAAGGGTTTCAGACACCTATTAGCATAATGGTCCTTATAACCACAATTGTAGCATTGTCCACGACTAGAGGTTGGAGTATTTGCCATCAAAGTTGCTTACTTCCCTTTCTTGTTGGGATTAGGACCTTTGAAATTACTATCGAGTTGCCACTTATTCTTGTTGTTGAAGTTTTATTTAGCGCCAATAACTTCAACATCACTTTCTTTATCGGCCTCTTCAAGTCGAAGAGCGATATCTACAAGCCGATCGAAAGAAACTTCTAGTTTCATAAGTAAGGCTTCTTTAAGGTTTTTATTCAACCCATAGATAAAATTATAATTTTTCTTCTATGGGTATTAATATACTCGATCCCATATTTAGAAAGAGATTCAAAACATGCGACATAATCGGTCACAGAAGATTCACCTTGAACAAAGTCAATAAAGCGTCGGGCTAAAGTTACTTTTTCAACTTCCGGCACAAACTTTAACTCAAACCTTTCTTGGAATTGCTCCCAATTAAGATCCACTTCAACAATTTCAGAAATCAAAAGCTCATACCAATCTAATGCTCTCTCCTGGAGCACGCTAGAAGCCACTTGGACTCGATGTAGATCAACAAGATTCATGCGAGAAAAATGTGGTCGCATGTTCTAAGCCAAGCTTGGACTTCTTCGGAACCTTTGATTGACCTTCCATCCAAATTTCTATAATCACTGCACAAGCATGCAAACCAAGATTTAGGATGTGTAGGCTCAAGAATGGGTCTAACAGCTTGGGCATTCTTTATAAGATCCAAAAGCTGTTAGGCAGACATGAATATGCCATCCTCAGGAGTAGCAATGGATTGACCAGTGCTAGGACGGCCATGTCAGACCATCTCTCTTCTTTCTACTGGGTAATGCCGTCGACTAACACGAAGAATAAGGCTATTGAAGAGTGACCATCTGTATAATTGATTTGAGCGAGTAACGATATGATAGATAAAATATGGAAATATAACATATCAAATGCAACTCAAAGCTACTACACAGATGCTATGTGGTCTTCGAAAAAAAAATGTAAAATAAAAATAATACAAATAAGTCACATATATTCATATCACTAAGGCGAAAATAGATACAAATGTAACACATAGACGTGTACATCAAAGTAGTGGTCATACAAGTTCCACTACATCATAAAAGAATAGTTACTAGTGCAAGACAAAAGAATATGTATACGTCAAGGAGTCTCTATCTCGAATGTATAAAAGCAAAAACTACCAAGCTAAAGTAGTTAGCCAAAAGTCAGAAGCTAGTCCCTACTAAGAAGTCAAGTGGAAGCACCTATAACACCTCGGTCTGACTCAAGTATTATTTAAGAAGAAAAATAATAAACGGATCACTCTAACCATAATTATCATATAAGATGTGATAGGATAAGAGATATGACAAATATATATGATAACAAAAAAATCATACTATATCTCAAACTTTCTCAAATCACCAAAAAGAATATCATATTCTTTTGATTATCCACCAAACCTCAAATATTGATAAAACATATCGATGCTAATTCACAAATATAGGTGAAACACAAATTCTAGAAATCAATAATTAGAAATCCAGAAAACACAAAGAGGGAGGCCTATCACAAACGGGAGCATGAAAACTCACCAACACGTGTGTCACAAATGGGATGCTATCCCATGGGCCGCTAACCCATAGAGCCGGTGCAATGACATAGTACAAGGGTATGCCTAAGGTACCTAAAACTCAAATAAGCCAAACAACGACATAGTACAACGGTACGTCCGATGAACCGGACTCCATAAAACGGTCAAAAGACCATGGATCGCTACCCCATAAAAATGAGACGAAGCTCCATAAGACTGGGTATAGTCTCCCATGTTGACAAAGAGGCATCGCATATCTCTAGTCTAAACCACAAAATGATCATCATTGATCAACAAGAAGTGTAAATTACGTCAAGCTAGTAAATAAATGAGTATAGCTTCATGTGCCATAACCACTAGCTTAACTTAAATATTTACGAACAATTTGTAGATTTCCACTAGAAAATTTCCACGAGAGTTAAATTGAACAAGTCCAAGAATTAATCGACGAAGTAGACGCAAGTGGTTCATACCACTTGTTTTGTTAAGCCGTTTAATTAGATTTCTCATACGAATAAGGTAAAAGTTTGTATATACTAATAGATTTGAAAAATGGTTTTAAAAACATGCTTTGTATTAAAAACAACGTTGAAATCGTTTTTGTGAAAGAGTTTGAGTATTTACTACTAGCATATAAACCTTTGTATTTTAAAGTGGCAAATCATAGAATTGATTGTAACAACAATCTATCACCAAAACTCCACATTCGACGACGTGAATTAAAATCCTAAAAATCGATATCAAATCCATCAATAAGATATTCCAAAAATCCCGAAAAGAAGTCATCAAAGTCGATAATAAGTGATAACAACCAACCGGGTCAATAAAAGTCAGTATAAATGGAAAGCCACATAAAAATAGGCAATTTTCCTGAATTTAACAGCACCAAACTTCTGGTGGTTTTCCCAAAAGTCTGAGCTGAATGACTTCAAATTTTCTTCCAAATCACCCAAACGTCTGGGGAACAACCTTAGATGTTTGAGCAGTAAGTCTGGAATTTTTATTCCGACTACCTATACGTCTGAATGTTCTACCAGACGTCTGAGTTGAAGATCAGGGAAAGAGTTGCCAAGGCCAACGATGGCCAAATCATATCAAAAGTGATCGAATGAGCGATGATGGCTAGGGATTTATGCCAAGTGGCATATCGACCTATAGACTCATCAACACACTCCAAACAACATGTCCAAACATCTATAGTAAGTCTTCCATTGATTTTGACTTCAGAATACCAAAAATTGGAAAATTCACCAAACCGATTCAATTCAAAAGCATTTGGACATGAAATAGGTGTTAGGTATTCATACCCAACAATAATGAGAGCTATAGACATAGATGTGAGTTCAAGAACTAACTCTAAACTCAAAACAAGAAATGAGAAGCTATAAAACAAGCTAAGTTCGATTTCTCTTTAACAACACTTCAAGAATCTACAATCTATTATCAAATGAAATGAATTTCCTAAGTTAGGTTATTGGAATTCTAAAAAATGGAAGAGAGATTGAGATGAAGAAGATGAATAGAATGTTTACTTAAGCTTCTACTTGATTTATAGTCTAGATTTAAATTTCCTAAGAGAATTAGGGCCTAGGAATTTCTAATCTCTTTTCTTTTCCCTCATTTTTCCTTTTGCTTGAGAGGGTTAGGAATTATGAAAGGAATGAATTAAGAGGAGTGGAGAGGGATGCATTTGGTAGGGATTTGGGTACTCTTATTGGGTTAGTGGGCTAGAACCAAACCAAAAGCCCAAATGAAAATACCAAAATCCAAATCAACTCCAAACATATCAATGTTTATACTCAAACAAATTGTTAATGTCGTTTTAAACTCAATGGAAGTGATCTCGAGTCAGGATTTGACTATTTACAGAAAGTCACATTTCAAACTTTAAATTCAACAAACGATGTTATATTTAAATAAAACATTTAAATATATAATTCACAAAATATGTGGGTTGTTATATGAGATTTGATGGAGGATCTAGAAATGAGGGTGGAAGGACTGTGGGTGGGGTTGACCAGAGGGGAGGGGCTCGGGTGGAGGAAACATGGCCTCAGGTGGACAGGCTGATGGGAAGATGAAGGAGGGGAACAGTTAGTAGTGGGATGGGCTTTGGCACAAGGTTGTGAGAGTTTGGTGACATGGAAGCTCGAAGGTGAGCCGGAGATGGCCGATGGTGTGGTGATGGAGTGACGAGGAGTGGTGGCGGTGGAGCTGCATGGAGATGGTGGCAGCGGAAAGGGTGTGGGCTTGCAGGCGGCGGCCATAGGAAGGTGGAGGGGGTGCTCGGGTTTGCTAGGAGGAGCGGTGATGTGGAGGGTCACGGCTATGGAAAAGTGATGGAAGGATGGGCGGTGAAGTGAGAGATGCAGGTGTGGTAGTGGGCGAGGATGCAGGGCTGGAAGTCTAAACGGGGATGAGCAGGTTCTCTGATACAACATAAGCTTTTATATTTGTAAACTATTATATTTGCTCACTTTTTTCTAAAGTAAAGAGAATGGTGACCTAGAGAGAGAATGGAGCAGGCGACGAAGTAAAGTAAAATTATGACTACAACTTCTATAATTTGTATAATAAAATAAAAATGAAGGGCAAGGGTTTCGATGTTACAATTATGGCCACTACAAATATATCACATTACATTATATAATGTTATAATTTTTCTAAATGAATCTACAGAAGAAGTGACGGTGGGGGAGATAGATGAAAAGGCACGGTAGGTTCTTAAACAAAATAAGTCAAATAATTTATATCTGTATTTAAATAGCAGGAGGTAGAGCAACAGACTTCAAAGGGAAGTACACGAACAGATTCATGAATATGTAAAATATAAGCTTTAGAACGCAAGAAGACCAACTATATATATATATATATTATTATATTTCTCAAATAAAGGTCAAAATGAAATAAAAATATAAACGTACCAAAATAAATCAACTGAATATTGAAAAATAGAATAACAACGGTCACAACTTAAATTTTTGGAAATATTAAACAAGTGGCCATTTGTTTTCAACTGTTTCACAAATGAATGGACACACTCAAAAATGGCTACCGTTACGGCTAACCGTTGTACTGATTTTGCCACGTACCGGATGCCGAAACACACAAATGAATATAATGCGGAGATCGGCACGACGAGAAGAACAAAATGGCACACATATATCAGCGATATGATCTGTAACGACCCAAAAGTTCTATTAATTAAAATTCGTATATTTAATTGATTTTAAATATTAATAAGTGATATTAAACAGTCGAATAAATTTTATTTCGAATAATTGAATTTAATTGGATAATTAAATCGATAATTTAACATTGGAAATTACAGAAATAATTGAAAATTGGTTTAATATGATTAAATTTGATTCGTAAAATTTTATTTAATCATATTAGAGTTATAATGATGTTATAGAACTTTTAAAATCGAATTAAGAGTTAATTTGTGTAAATTGAATATTTTAATATTCAATTAACGAGTTAAAATAGCCATTTTCAAACAGTCTCGGATTTTGACGAAACCAGTTTCATCAGATCCATAATGTTATATTATTGTATGGTTTCAAATTTCGTGTCAATCGGATTTACCGTTTGTCCGGGGCAAGCCAAAACGCATAGAGATTAGTTTAAATCTATTTAATTTAAATTTGATCGTTTATTGCCGTAACTCGCCAGATGATCGAATTGGCTCTCGAAACCTGTTCCATTGTGTTCGGAACACGGGGTAAACCTTAGAAACGTCAGCCGGCATGCTTCATTTGGAGTTTGGAAAATCCGGGATGAATAGTGTTTTGGAATATTTTCTATAAAAGCCCCTTTACTTTTCACTTTTGCAAAATTTCTAAAGCCCTAGGTTTCAAAAACATTACAGGCCGCCACCATCAATCAATGGCCGAAACTCTACCACCTTCCCCTCGTTTATCTCTAAATTATCGACCATTATCAAAAGCTTTCTAAAGCAAACTTGTACAGCATCGCGTAAGCTATAAATCCAACGGTGGATTTGAGTAATCATCATCGTTTGAAGTCGAATTGGGGCCGCCTTCATGCCACGTTCGCACGCGTTTCTAGGGGAATACTCGACCGATCTCAACAAGGTTCTATGCGTGGGTGGCTCACATGAAGGGCTTCGCAATGGTGGTTGTGGATCAACTTAGAAATGCTCGTGGTGGTTGCGTAAATTGCGAGATATGATGGCGGCTTGGGTTTGTGTTCACGTGCGCGTTCACTGGAGAGGGAAAAAGAAAATTTGCGTGGGACGGCCTGGATGCAGGGGGCTTGAATCCAACGGTACTGATTAAGTAGGGTTTGAAATTAAAAGGAAAATTGTAAATTAAATTGTATTAAATTCTAAATATCATAACTTGTTGATGCGAGGTTTGTTTTGGATGAAACGAGTTGTGTTGGGTTCGTATGGACGAGCACTACGCAAGGGAATTGGATTGGAGTCGTTTCGAGTTAGTGAGAATTTCGGGTAAAAATTAAACGCGTGTTAAATTTTATTCGAAACAAAAGCTGAAAACGAAATTGAAACTCAAGGTGAGAACTTCTCACTCAATCGAATTGGTTTCAATTTTAATTTTAAGTAGTTAGATTTAAAATTCTTAAATGTATATTTGAATGATGATTGTTATCTACTGATTGTTAAAATATACATTATACGCCGTCAGGAAGTGGATGTTATTTATTAAAAACATATACCGCGAATATTTCACAGTACGGTGAAATTGGTATTATTTATGTACTTGGAGTTGATTTCGCGCATTATATAGCGGATGAGACCCTATTGCGTCGTATAATAGCGGATAATATTTTAAATCCTATATAGCGCGATATTTCGTTTGGAAACGGAATTGGTATTGTGCTAATGTTTGTGGATGCAGGGAAACAGGTTGGAGGGATCCAACTGGACTCCTCAACAGTATTTATTTAATTATAGATATTTTGATATTTGTTGATTATCATATACAGATATATGATGTCGTTGTTGTCGTGATTGACTATTTGGTGTGTAGCCACATTGGGCCAATTTTGGAATTTTAAAAGGTTTTTAAAGTGATTTTTGAAAGTATACGTGTTATAAAATATTTTTGGAATTGATTCATTTTAAATAAATAAATGTTATAATTTTAAATGTTATAAAAATTATGATTTTTTTGAGAAATATAGTTAAAAGTTGATTTTTGAAAATATGGGGTTAATGATTTTATAAAATAGTTTAAATTGGGATTTTTGAATTTATTGTAAAAAGTTTAAATATAGGATTTATAAAATTTGATCTTTTTATAAATCAAAAATGATAAAATTATAAAGGAGTTTAAGGACATTTTAAAATAATAATATAAATTAATTTATATAAAAGATTTATAAAATTGATATTTATAAATTAAAATATTGGAATTATAAAACGAGTTTTTATAAATGTTAGAATGAAGTGTAAATGGATTTCATAAGTGAATGAAATTATAGAATTATAAATGGTGAAGTTATAAATGGAATTTATAAGTAGTGAGATTTAAAATTTTTGTAAAGTTACTAAAGGAATAGATTTGGGTAAATAAATGAGTCTTATAAGTTATAAGATCTATAATTTGGGAAGTCTTAAAAAGAACGATTTTGTAAACAAATAAATTATAAGTATTTAACTTATAATATGGACTTTTGGTATATAATTGGGTTATAAATTGAATAGGTTAATAAGGAGATTTATAAATGGAAGTTGTTATAAAATAAATAGAATTAGGATTTATAAATATTGTTTTATAAATCCAAATCAATTGAATTTGATAAAGTAAATGTAGAAATTATTAAAGGAGTTATATCCACCATTTTGGGACAATGAACAATCCTTTAAAATAAAATGTATAGAAATGATGAAATTGGTTAACGAAGTATATTCACGCTTTTGGATAGTGAATGATATGTTAAAGAAAATGTTTTGGAGGTGATATTTTAAATAAAATTAAAACGGTTTAACGATGTTTTAAAATGTGTTAAGGTTCGAAACCATAGATTTCAACATTCATTGTCGAAACAGACGTTTTCGAGAAATAAAAGGAAATAGTGGACTATAACACTGTTGTTATAGTAAATGATTTCCGGAAAGAAATGTTTTATATAGAATTGGGATTTATATATCTATCTTAACTTCGAATCCCTATACTAATGATTTGAGTTGTCGTAACGATGTTTTACGCAACATTCGTTTTGACTCAAATAAATGTGTTTAAAAGAACACTTTCCTTAAAGAATAAAATATATACTTAATTGTGATTTAAGTATATAGAATATTTTCCAAGTGTTGAAAATAAATAGATTTGTGAACTACTTATTATTAATAAGTATGGAAATGCTTTTCTAATATGAAATGAAATTTTTTTGAGAATTTATCTTTGTAAAGATAAATTGAAAACGAATATTTGAAAACTATTGAAAACCGTATATCAGTAGATATTTTGAAATACAAATTCACTATGGAATTTATCAAAGAAAGGGGTATTTGTTTAGAAATAAATATTGATTTATTTTTGAAATATTGAAATTATATATCTTGTAAAGATATTTTTGGAAAATAAATAATTTGGAAGATTATTTGGAATCTGGTAATGTTATGCATATCCATTGATAGTTCAATAATCGACTATCAATATTTACATTTGAATGGGTGTTTGTTGTGATTTGCTTGAATTTGAATGCCACACTTATTTTTGAATAAGCGCCCACTATTCGGGTTAGCCGGGAAAGGACCTTGTGGTCGTATAACCCATTCCGAATATGTGATACGTCGTTATGGATTACATTTGTAGACCGGTGTTGAAGACCGGATATTTTTGAAAACGGAAGGATTACCGTCGAATGCCTCTGCACCGAATGGCCCCGGTATAGAGATTCCATATGTTGTTGCGGAAAACTTATTACTTTGTGGTTGTTGGAAATCAAGGACCATCGGATATAGATCGGTTACGATCGGGGAATGGCATATTCGTGTCAGTAGTTACCCAGTTAGGGGTGATCTGGCCTTGTGTTGGCAGAGATCCGGTTAGGTTCTCGGGACATCATTCCAGAGGCGTTTCCATGTGGCAATGGGAAGTTCCTTAGCCTGGCCATTTGTTGGAAATCCAAAGAAACAATACGAGCCTTGTACGGTTTTAGTTGTAGAACCTGCCTCCTCAGGAGGTAGCTATAGCAGGCATAATATAATGGTACCTATGCTGGCTAAGATTTATATTCTACTTTCAAAATATTTTCTATACTATGCACTAATAAGAATATCAAAAATGATTTGATTTTGCGTAGTAAGCGTCTTTGACTAACATAAGAAGAAATCTCCTCCAAGTTTGTGTTTGGATTGTGTGTGTGGTGGGAGGTCTTATGGTAGTTACATTTTCAAAAAACATTGCGAATCTATTTTAAAATTATCCTGTAGTTTATTTTAAAGATAAATAACTGTTTTAAGTTCTCACACCAGTCACATGACTGAATTGGAGTTTATTGTTTTCTTCCTAAACTCTGGGTGCCCACCAATTTCCATACGGACAGTCTAGAGTCAGGTTATCAGGATATTCTGGAATTTGAGAGTTGCTGGAGGCAAGCTGGATGGCTTGGCGTATTCATTAGTATATATTATTTCTTTTCCGCTGTTGTTGTTGTTTGTTGTTGTAAACTCTGATAATGTAATGTAATGAAATGTAACGTAATAACTGATATAGTTTTTTGTTTAAAGATTATTCATTTATCTATTATATGTTGTTCCGCTACGATTGTGAGATTTTGATATTGTTCTGTTGGTTTCTTTCTGTTCTGTTCTATCTTTTTCTCTCTTCTTCTATCTTTTTCTTCTTTTTAAACCCTAAGAATTCGGTTTTCCGGCATTCGATTGCTCGGTAGTTGATACAGTGGACATATTGATGCCGACGTTTGGGCGTCGAAGACCCGTCTCCTTACATCTGGTATCAGAGCATATGGTTAAGCGACAACCATGGCTCTGTTGGGTTTTACTTATTAGAGAAAGAGTCAGTAGTACTCTAGAATGAGTTGAGTGTAATAATAGCTATGAGTGTGTATTTGTTAGTGAATATAAAATTGTTTTATATTGTGATGATTGGTTTGTTGAGTGGTATACGGATTCTGGTTAATACGAGTAATTAACGTTGTTGATAGGGATCTCTAAACACTTGTACAGAACAATTCGACATGATATTGTTTTAAATTGGGTAAATGAAATAATTTTTACCTTGATTATATTTTATTTATAAAGGAATAATTTTACAGAATTATTAAAGTGCATATAAGTTGATAGTTTGGTTGATTAAAAATGTAAGAATATATATAAGTAAATTAAAAGTTGTTTGAATAATCTAAATAAAAACAATTGTAAAAGAATAATTGTATAAGCAAAAGAATTATAAGAATTGAATTATAATTATTGTGATTTACAATTGTGAAATAATCTTATATATATAAGAAGTGAAACTATATGAATATATTTATGAATATGAGTTGTAAATAAAAATGAGTTTGAATAAGTGATGAAATTTGACTTTGGTAAAGGTTAAATAAAAATTTACTTTAGAATTGGAATCTGAATTGATTTATAAGTGAGAATTTAAGTTAAGTAAAACCAAATAATGTTTAAATGGAATATAACTTAAGTGATGTTGAATGAAGTTGATTTTGGTATCAAAGTAAATTAATAAAGTTAAGTGATAAATGTGAACTTGAGTTATATAAATGAAATTCAACTTTTGTGGTTAAATGAATTAGCAATTGAATTGAACGAATGGATTGAATGTTAATCAATTAAATGTAAATAATTGATATGAATTCATGAATGTAAGTGTTAATTCATTAAAAGCTAATGTTATTGGAAGTTGAATAATTGAATGAGAATCAATTTAATCAAACCAATTGAAAGTAAAGGTGTTAAACCAAAATGAATGTAAAGTAAAGCAAAGGAATTTGGTTGTAATTAATATACATTGGTTGTTATATGATAGTTAGTTGATTGTATATAATTCATTAAGTATTAATGAAATTGAGTTAATGAAATTGAAAGATAAAGTAATATTGAAATCCAATTGGAAGTTAAGTGAATCTTAAATAGAATTGATTTTGATTTGGAAGTGAACCAACTTGAATATGAATTAGTGAATATAAACTAATTGAAAATGAATGTTAGTAAAAACATCCATTGTTAATGAATCAAATGTGATTAAATTGAAAACCCATTTCATTGAACATTAATGAGAATATGAATGAATATTTATTGGTTATGGATGTTAGTTGAATTCTAGTTGGATGATAGTTGGTTGATGGTTGAACTTATTGCTTTTACTGCATTTGCTATGTTGGCATATATAGTTATTATGTTGTTATATGTTGTATATCGATACTATTGTCTATATACATGTTTCTCATCGGTTTGTTGAGTGTTTAGTAGGTGCGGATTGCGTTTGCTTCGCATTTGGAGCTCGCTTTCGCGCTATATTAGCCGTATATGCTCGCTAATAATATATAAGGTACATATCTCGGATTAAATATCGTACTTTCACACTTTTTTCCCTGTGGGATGCCTCATCACTTGATGAGATGTATATTTGTGATATATATACTGTCATTTTTTTTCGGACCGAGTCGCGCAAAGGAGACTCTGGCGAATTTTTCTGAAAATTTAAGGCGTTAGAATATTTTTGAGAAAAAATTAGAAAATTTTGAAAACTATAATTTTGATTTGGAGTTGAAAGTTAAACAATAGTAATTGTTTTTGAAAAGATAACTAAATTGGATTTGGAAACTTAGTAAAGATTTTGCAAGAAGTTTAACTTTGAATTTTGGGAAAGTTAAACACTTAAGAGATTTGAAAAATCTAATTAGAATGGATTGTTTTGGAAAATTGATAGATCTTGTAATTTTTCTTACTTGGTAATTTCGAGGACGAAATTCTTTTAAGGGGGAAGTTTGTAACGACCCAGAATTTCTATTAATTAAAATTCGTATATTCAATTGATTTTAAATATTAATAAGTGAAATTAAACAGTCGAATAAATTTTATTTCGAATAATTGAATTTATTGGATAATTAAATCGATAATTTAACATTGGAAATTACAGAAATAATTGAAAATTGGGTTTAATATGATTAAATTTGATTCGTAAAATTTTATTTAATCATATTAGAGTTATAATGATGTTATAGAACTTTTAAAATCGAATTAAGAGTTAATTTGTGAAAATTGAATATTTAATATTCAATTAACGAGTTAAAATAGCCATTTTTCAAACAGTCTCGGATTTCAGCGAAACTAGTTTCGTCGTATCCATAATGTTATATTATTGTATGGTTTCAAATTTCGTGTCAATCGGATTTACCGTTTGTCCGGGGCAAGCCAAAACGCATAGAGATTAGTTTAAATCGATTTAATTTAAATTTGATCGTTTATTGCCGTAACTCGCCAGATGATCGAATTGGCTCTCGAAACCTATTCCATTGTGTTCGGAACACGGGGTAAACCTTAGAAACGTCAGCCGGCACGCTTCGTTTGGAGTTTGGAAAATCCGGGATGAATAGTGTTTTGGAATATTTTCTATAAAAGCCCCTTTACTCTTCACTTTTGCAAAATTTCTAAAGCCCTAGGGTTTCAAAAACGTTACAGGCCGCCACCATCAATCAATGCCGAAACTCTACCACCTTCCCCCTCGTTTATCTCTAAATCCATCGACCATTATCAAAAGCTTTCTAAAGCAAACTTGTATAGAGCATCGCGTAAACTATAAATTCAACGGTGGATTTGAGTAATCATCGTCGTTTGAAGTCGAATTGGGGCCGCGTTTGTGCCACGTTCGCACGCGTTTCTAGGGGGAATACTCGACCGAGCTCAACAAGGTTCTGGGCGTGGGTGGCTCACATGAAGGGCTTCGCAATGGTGGTTGTGGATCAACTTAGAAATGCTCGTGGTGGTTGCGTAAATTGCGAGATATGATGGCGGTTTGGGTTTGTGTTCGCGTGCGCGTTCACTGGAGAGGGAAAAAGCAAATTTGCGTGGGACGGCCTAGATGCAGGGGGCTTGAATCCAACAGTAGTGATTAAGTAGGGTTTGAAATTAAAAGGAAAATTGTAAAATAAATTGTATTTAAATTCTGTTAACTTCTAAATATCATAACTTGTTGATGCGAGGTCCGTTTTGGACGAAACGAGTTGCGTTGGGTTCGTATGGACGAGCACTACGCAAGGGAATTGGATTCGAATCATTTCGAGTTAGTGAGAATTTCGGGTGAAAATTAAACGCGTGTTTAATTTTATTCGAATTAAAAGCTGAAAACGAAATTGAAACTCAAGGTGAGAACTTCTCACTCAATCGAATCGGTTTCAATTTTAATTTTAAATAGTTAGATTTAAAATTCTTGAATGTATGTTTGAATGATGATTCTTATCTATTGATTATTAAAATAGACATTATACGTTGTTAGTCAGCGGAGGTTATTTATTAAAAACATATGCCATGAATATTTCGCAGTACAGTGAAATAGGTATTATTTTTGTACTTAGAGTTGATTTCCCGCATTATATAGCAGATGAGACCCTATTGCGCCGTATAATAGCGGATAATATTTTAAATCCTATATACCGTGATATTTTGTTTGGAAACGGTATTGGTATAGTGCTAATGTTTGTGGATGCAGGGAAACAAGTTGGAGGGATCCAACTAGATTCCTCAACAGTATTTATTTAATTATAGATATATTGATATTTGTTGATTATCATATACAGATATATGATGTCGCTGTTGTCGTGATTGACTATTTGGTGTGTAGCATCATTGGGACAATTTTGGAATTTTAAAAGGATTTTTAAAGTGATTTTTGAAAGTATACGTTTTATAAAATATTTTTGGAATTGATTCAATTTAAATAAATAAACGTTATAATTTTAAATGTTATAAAAATTATGGTTTTTTTGAGAAATCTAGTTAAAAGTTGATTTTTGAAAATATGGGGTTAATGATTTTATAAAATAGTTTAAATTGGGATTTTTGAATTTATTGTAAAAAGTTTAAATATAGGATTTATAAAATTTGATCTTTCTATAAATCAAAAATGATAAAATTATAAAGGAGTTTAAGGACGTTTTAAAATAATAATATAAATTGATTTATATAAAAGATTTATAAAATTGATATTTATAAATTGAAATATTGGAATTATAAAACGAGTTTTCATAAATGTTAGAATGAAGTGTAAATGGATTTCATAAGTGAATGAAACTATAGAATTATAAATGGTGAAGTTATAAATGGAATTTATAAGTAGTGAGATTTAAAAATTTTATAAAGTTATTAAAGGAATAGATTTGGGTAAATAAATGAATCTTATAAGTTATAAGATTTATTATTTGGGAAGCCTTAAAAAGAACGATTTTGTAAACAAATAAATTGTGATATCCCGGAAATTTTAGCAATATCAACTTAATAATCTGTAATTAAAATTAAACTGATTTGATAAAATTTTGTTAATAAAAAATTAACTTGATTGAATAATCCAATTAAATAGATGTTTAATTTGGTGAATTTTATCTTTTAAAAACTAATAAAATGTTTTCCTATTTATAATGTATATATATATATATATATATTGTGAATAGATAAGTTTTGATTTGAAATATAATAAACAATTAAAATCTTGTTTTTAAATTCTAATATTCATTTTGATAATTTGGGAATTATATAAGTAAATTTAAAATGCCATTTATATCTTAAACATTAATTTATGTAAATAAGTTAGACAAGTGAAAATTAAATTATGATTTCTTTTATAAATGATTTAAATTTGATAAATGAGTTATTTTCAAATAATAATGATAAATGTATAAATATAGATATGTTTTAAAAGACAATATTATTATCACTTTAAAATTTAATATGTTAATATGAATTAGTTTTAAATTGGATTTTTAAATGTATGAATAGAATTTAAATTTGAATTTATTTTTGAATTCAAATGATTTAACATATCTAAATCTTGTAAGTAAGCTTTCATCTTTATATAAATTGTTTTATGTCATTTTCTTTAAAAAGTGATACATAGGAAGATAAATTTTATATATACATGTATTTAATAAATAAAGAAAGAGTTACATTTACTTTTAAATTAAATAAAAACAAATTAAATAATAAGTAAAATGTGTATAATGACAAGTGTTAGTGTCTTATATAACTAATGAGACAAGTGTAATTGAATTAAAAAGCTAGTGTAACAAGTATCCTTTTTATTTTGATTTTCTTTTAATTTTTGAAATAAATCATTTTAACTTATATAAACATGTTTTCTTCACTCTCATTCTTTTCTAATCTTCATTTTTGTTCAAAGTTAAGAAGAAGAAAAAAATCTCAGCTAAAAACAAATTTGTTTTCAAACTCTCAGGAAAAAAAAACCCAAAATCATGTTTCTAACCAAAATCTGAAATTTCCTCCTCAAAAATCAAAATCTGGAAATTCTTCTAAAACCAAAATCTAAAGCTCTTCCTCAAAAAAAATAAAGAAAATCAAAAGCCTGCACCTATAATTCCATTCAAAAGCTTATGCCTGCATGTTTTGATTCCTATAATCCGCTGTAAAAAATTAAGATCATGCAAACCTGAAATTCATTTCAAAAGAAGATTGTAAAGCCTTTGCATTCTTTAAACAAGAAGTTTTGATCAATTCTGTCTGCATTTCTTTTCAAAAATGCATGCAACTGCAATCTTGTCAAATTCAAGCATTTTCTTTAAAATCTGGGTTTAGCCTTTGCATTTCAACATTCTGGAAATAAAAAGCAAGCTTGCCTGCATTCCTTAAACCAGAAGCCTGCATGCAAGTTTAAATCTGCTAGCAACTCAAGTTTTATCAAAAATTCAAGGAAGTAAAAGCATTCAAATTGAAGTTTTAAAGCAAGGGACACTGGTTTTTGAAATTCAAAACAAAAGCTTTTCAATTAACAAGGGATGCTCTGCTCATAATTTCCAGGTGAGTAACATAACAGCTTTAAAGATTTAAGTAAAAAAATTTAGATTGCCTGATCATCTATAAACAAGTATGTTATGACTGAATTCATCAGTGAGCTTTGTGTATGTATGAATTGTTGTTGTGCATATATTTGTTTTGCCTCTGATTTTAGTTCCAGGTCCTGTTTCTAAAAAGAAAAAAAATGAAATCCTCTTGCTCTTGTTAAAATATTTTTGTTAAGGCTTGGGCCTTGAAATAACTATGTTAATTATACCATAGTTTAGTTTAAAACTTATTAAGTAAAGACAAATTGGGTGATGTCCTCTGTAAGTTGGAAAAACATCAGAATATGATATATAAGAGGAAACTCAAAACATAATAAATTATCAATTTAGTATTACAATATGAAAACGTAAACAAAAAGATGATTTTTAAAACTAAAATCATAGTGTTTAGTTAGAAGTTGAGACCGCAGTACCTTTTTGAACTGATAATGGGTTAGAGTCAATTTTTGGCGATCGAGATGATCAGAAGGTTGGGATTCTTGGTGGTGGTAGTGGGGTGATCAGGGGGTGTGGCAAAAATGCCAGGAGAGTGAACAGGGATAGGTGGAGGCGATGGGAGGTTGTCGAAATCTGTTAACCTAGTTTTGACATGATTCGAAGTTTTGATAATCTCGTTCTTCCTAGTGGACCGAATATATTGGAATTCAGGGAATGGGTAGCTGGAGTATCGATATAGATATGGCCGGAGTTGCAATCGACACGGTGGTCGGAATTGGATTGGCGAAGTATTTCCACGTGATGTTGTTGTTCCAGTAGTTTGCCAAGTTTTGGGATTGGGAGGAACTCGAATGCGATTTCGAAGGGTTGATGGGTTTATGATGGTCGTGATGGGTTCTAGGGATGAACTACGACATGCTCGAAGTTTTAGTGGTGACTGGAGGCAGCCAGAGCCACCGTGCATATGCACGGTGGGGTAATGTATCAGGTATGAAGTGGGTTTTGGGAAGATGTTGTTTCCTCGGGCGATTTGATCATTTTCTCGAAGTGGTTAGGAATTTTACTCGAAGTAAATAGAGGGGGAACTCGGGTTTTATTTTCTAAGTTTACAGTTTTTCTGAAACCTGTATCTTCAATTCAAAGAATTGTTTTAAAAATTGAATGCAGATTTTTAAACAAGACTTTTAAAACTAAATTTAAAAGTATAGTTTTCAATCCAAGTTGAATTTCAAATTTTCAAATTTAATTCAAACTTATTCAAATTAAAATGTTCACAGGGTTTTAGGGAAAACCTGTATATTTCCAGAAAAAAAGAAATTAAGTTTTTTTTATAAAAAAAAATCTGCAGCAGGATTTTTAAAACAGAAATTTAAACTTAAGTTAGAGTATAGATTTCAAAACTAGATTTAAATTTCAAGTTTTAAATTTAATTTAAACTATTTATATTAAAATGTTTAAGCAACATTTAAAAGGGTTTAGATAATTAAATTTAAAGTTAAAATTTTAAATTAAAATAGAAGATTGAAACATAAATTCAAATCTGGAAACAAGAATCAAATTTGAATCAGATTTTGAAAAGAAAATAAGTTTTAAATATTTTAAATGTTTAAAACCACTTTGAAACATATTTAAATATGATTTGAATCTTAAATAAATATGGGTTTAATTCTCTTTTATAAAAAGGGAGATTATTTAGCATAAGTTTTAAAGGGTTTAAAAATGTTTTAAAACTTTGATAAAGTTAAGTTTGGCAGTCATTTTAAATTTAAATTTTAAAATGAAATTTGGAAACAAATTTTAAGACAAGTTGTTTTAAATTACTTTGTTAGTGATAAAGTAATCATTAATAAGAAATGTTTTATTTTAAAGTAAATCAAAGAATTTAATGAAATTTGAATCATTAAATTAATAAGGTAAATTAAATAATTTAATTAATTAATTTGTTTAATTAATTAAGAATTGGAATAAATTAATTAATGTTAATTAAACTTGAAATTAATATTAATGAATTTTAGATAATTACTTAAGAAAGGTAATTAAGAATTTATTGATAAGTTAATGAAGGTCATTAACTTGGGATTATTTATTAATTAATTAATATAATTAATTTTGATAATTAATTGGATTAATTAATTTAGATAATCATTAATGGAACTTGATTAAGTATAATTAGTTTAAGGAAATAATTAAAGTTATTAATTACTCATTGTAATTAATTAATTAATTTGATTAGTTTAAATTAATTAATCCAGTTTAATTAATTTAGAATAATCATTAAGGGGTTGATAAGTAATCAATAAAGAATAATTACTTAGAGGAGTAATTAAGTTAAGTAAATTACTGGAAGTAATTAATTAAAGTAGAGAGGAGTTTTTGGAATTAATTTCTTTGTGTAACTAATATGAAAGGTAATTTCTTTGTGAAGTAATTAATAATTAATTACTTAGTGTAATTAATTTAAGTAATGATTAATTAAGTCTTTTGAAAATAATTAAGTGATGTAATTAATTAAAGGTAATTAATTACTAATGAGATTAATCAGGGATGATTAATAAGTATAAATAATTATTAAATGTAATTAATTTAGAAGTAATTAATGAAGTAGTTAAGGTTAGTTAATTACTAAAAGTGATTAATAATTTTGGTTTAATTAAGGTTAATTACTTAATGTAATTAATTTAAATAAGTAATTAATTTAAATTTAATTAGGAATCATTAATTAATATAATTAATGATGTAATAAAGGATTAATCAATTAAAATTAATTAATCAATGATAAGTGATTAAGGATGTAATTAATTTATGAAATTAATTAAGGATTAATGTAATTAAGGGATAATTAATCAAGAGTGGTTAATTAAGGTGATTAATTGAGGATAATTATTCAATTGATTAGTAATCAATTAAGGGTTAAGTAAGCAGGATTTAAAATGATGGAATAATTAATATAATTCATTTTAAATTAATTAAAGATAAGTAATTAATTTAATTCACTTTAAATTAATTAGAGATAGAAGTAATTAATTTAATCCATTTTAAATTAATTATAGATGGTAATTAAGTAAATCATTGCTTATGAATGGATGATATGGTTTACCCTGAATGGTTTGAATCTTAGACATGAGATAAATAGTGTTGTATGATATGGATGCATTGGTTGCATTGTTATGATGATATGAGTTATCTATTGATGATGATATTGTAGATTATCAATGTGTGATGATTACCTGTTTATGATGATATTGTTAATTATCTATTATGATGATGTGAATTATCTATCTGTGTGTATATAGATAGTTTAAATTGAATTGTTTTAAAATTAAAACAACTTGGACCTAAAAGACACGCTTTGGATTTCGATGAGACCGGGATCGGGCTTCCATATTTGGATATCCGAAAACCACATCGATTCCAATTAACGTTAGGTCATGTATCAAAGTGGAGCTTTGTGAAGACTCGAGGTGTAAGAACTATAAGTCAGTATAACTCTGTGGGTGATTCCGTAATGAGTTTGACGGAATAGTACTTATAGGTTCGAGATGAAGATTTAGAGTGCAAGGGTTATTGTCGTTAACTCTGTGGGTGATTCCAAAACGAGTGTAACGAGATAATGCCTTCGGTTTCGTTCGAACTCGGAACGAACTTGTATGGATTGCATGCTTTCAGAACATCGTCAGGTGGACGATGAGCATTCTAAGTGATATGTTCTATAAAGGTAATCGTAGCCTCAAGCCTCATCAATCGGGAATGGCTAAAACAGGGGAGGTGCAACAAGGCTTCGTGGGTAGCCCCCACTTAAGAGCAAGATTTACTCCTGTCTAGAAGTCCCTTTATATTCGGCTGTGTGGGGGCGGTTGGTCGCGACAACTGCCGGGGTTGTCTTGTTCGGAACTATTCAGTAAGGAATGGGTCCGGCCTTCTGTTGCAGGGGATGAAGGGAGTAATCCTCGGTACGGTGATCTAGGCAACGTACTGTGACGGGCGGTACCCCAGTAGCCCTGCCATTGTATGGAATCCAAAAAAGCAATAAGTGCCAACGGTTTTGATTGTATTACCCACTTTTGTGGCTAGTAGCTGGAATTTAATCATGTAACAATTTCGGCTATTTCATATTTATTTGAAAACCCTAGACACTATTATAATATCATCGGATTTCCTATCAAATGTTTTGGTTAGCGTAAGGTAAAAACTTTTCCATGTTTATGTGTGGGAAGTCTTACGTGATACCTTTCTTTTTAAAGGTTTTTAAAAAAAATTAAGCAACTTTAACCTGTTACTCACACCAGACCCATGTCTGACCCGAAGTTTATTTTTGTTTTTCATAAACTCTTGGGTACTCAAATTTTTACGAGTAGCCAAGGGATTCAGGTTAGCTTTGACGAATTGTGAAGGAGCAAATGGAGCAGGAGGCTTCTGCGTTGTAGTTATCTAGTAGTCCGCTGTGTTTGGTATCTCTGAGTTATTTGTGATGCTGTATTGAGTTGTATAACTAGACAGGTGTTTATAACTGTCTAGTATGTGATGTATATACTGTGTAACTCTGATTAGTGTTGTAAACTATGTAATATTTATGTTATTAATATAATTTATTCGTTCCGCTGTTTAGATTCTGATGTGTTGTTTCTTTTTTCTTCTCTTTCTTTCTCTTTCTATCCCTTTCTTTCTTATTAGCGATGCGTCTTCCTGGAGATAGGAAGTCGGGTTGTTACAATGTGGTATCAGAGCTTTAGGTTGAGCGAATACCTAGGCTCTATAGTGGTGTCTATCTTGAGAGAGCGTATTTGTAGTTTGATATATATCTATATATATATATATATATATATATTTATTTCTACCTATCTGTTGGGTTACCTGTTCGGGTTTTTCCAATATAGGTTATAAAGGTAGATAAGGTAGTGGTGTGTGTAACACGATTACTACCGTTGGTTGGAGTTTGAATGTTTGAGGTTGGAAGTGTATTTGTCGAGGCAGTAGACCTAATACCGTTGCGAGTGAGTTGTGCATTGGTGTAGAGATTTCATCGATCTCTGAAGGAAACCTATTAAGGTTTGGAGTCATCTTTGAAGATGGATGAGCAGAGTTTGGATCTGTTGGCTGGCAGAAGTGTGTGATGGTATCTTGATACCTTAGGAAGTAGTAGCTGCGTGATGAGATGCAGCGAATATGGATGTCTCCGAAGAAGTTTTCTTTGGAACAAGTTTTGGGAAGTATGTCCGCTTCGGTGTTGTGGCTGAGTTCAGCAGGATGTGGTGTTTGGCTTTGAAGCCTGAGTTTCTTGAAGAACTTTGGATCAGGAAGTTGTCTGGCTGAGTAGTTTCTGAAGGTAGAGTTCAGAAGCAGCAGAGTAGATCCGTTTCTTCGATGGATTGGCTAGTTAAGTGTGAGCTGTTCTGTTTCGTAAAGAGAGAACAATTTTCTTTGGAATGGTCCGGATTGATCGCAAAAGTGACTTGCGATAGGTTGAGTGTTCTTTTGAGGTATTGAAGTATTTTCTGGATGTCTTTTGAGAAGTCGGAGGTTTGTCCGCATCCGGAAGATTGAGTTTTCTTATCGGCTGGATTCCAGGATTGATACTGATGGTTCAGCTAGTAGAAGGAGGATTTCTCGAGATAGAGTTTGGTGAAGAAGCTCAGGATAGATCAGAGTGTGCAGCGGAAGCAGTTTGGAAATGTTTCTGTTTGTCTCTTTTTTTTTGGATAGAAGAAGTGAGTTTGTTCTTATGATGTTTGAAGAGTAGAGTTAGTGATCTTAGTCTTGGTTGATCTTGAGGAGATCGTTGTGTTGGATTGTTTTGGTCCTACCTGTTTCTTTTTGGGGCATCGGCAAGAGTTGAGCTGATCAGTTTGGATGTAGACAGCCCGGGATCATTCGAAGAGTTTTGTGGATAAGGGACGAAGGAATTTGGATTCCGGAGTCGGAAATTTGATTTGGTTAAGTTTTCTCCGATCCAAGGAGCTATAAGTTTTTGATAAGTTTGGGAAGCTGGCTTCGAGGTGATTTGGGATCTCTCATTTGTTTTGGTTGGATTGGTGTTTGGTTTTCAAGAATTGAATTGCCAGTTTGGACAACTGGGATTCGGTGAGATTCACGTATCTCTGAGGGAGTATGTGTATGAGCTATCTTTGGTTGTGGAACCAGCTGTTTAGAAAAGTTTGGTAGTTGAGTCAGACGCGTCTGTAGTCTGATATCTTGTTTAGTTCTGTAGATCTAGATGAGTGGAAGCTCTATAGCTTCATAGTTTTGATTGTTTGGATTCTGTAGGGCGAGTATCCCGGTATATATATACTTGGGGAAACTCGAGAAAATTTTATCCAGAATTTTACCTGGATAATTAAATTTGTTTGATTAGATAAATTGGTTGCTATGGTTGTTAGCATATGATTGATGTATGCTTGTGATTTAAAATTTAAAATTTAAATCTTAAATGAGTTATTAAATTACCTTTGCTTTTAAATTTCGGGGATGAAATTCTTTTAAGGGGGGAGGAATGTGATATCCCGGAAATTTTGGCAATATCAACTTAATAATCTGTAATTAAAATTTAATTGATTTGATAAAATTTTGTTAATAAAAAATTAACTTGATTGAATAATCCAATTAAATAGATGTTTAATTTGGTGAATTTTATCTTTTAAAAACTAATAAAATGTTTTCCTATTTATAATGTGTGTGTATATATATATATTTATATATTGTGAATAGATAAGTTTTGATTTGAAATATAATAAACAATTAAAATCTTGTTTTTTAAATTCTAATATTCATTTTGATAATTTGGGAATTATATAAGTAATTTAAAATGCCATTTATATCTTAAACATTAATTTATGTAAATAAGTTAGACAAGTGAAAATTAAATTATGATTTCTTTTATAAATGATTTAAATTTGATAAATGAGTTATTTTCAAATAATAATGATAAATGTATAAATATAGATATGTTTTAAAAGACAATATTATTATCACTTTAAAATTTAATATGTTAATATGAATTAGTTTTAAAATTGGATTTTTAAATGTATGAATAGAATTTAAATTTGAATTTATTTTTGAATTCAAATGATTTAACATATCTAAATCTTGTAAGTAAGCTTTCATCTTTATATAAATTGTTTTATGTCATTTTCTTTAAAAAGTGATACATAGGAAGATAAATTTTATATATACATGTATTTAATAAATAAAGAAAGGGTTACATTTAATTTTAAATTAAATAAAAAAAATAATAATAAGTAAAATGTGTATAATGACAAGTGTTAGTGTCTTATATAACTAATGAGACAAGTGTAATTGAATAAAAAAGCTAGTGTAACAAGTGTCCTTTTTATTTTGATTTTCTTTTAATTTTTGAAATAAATCATTTTAACTTATATAAACATGTTTTCTTCACTCTCATTCTTTTCTAATCTTCATTTTTGTTCAAAGTTAAGAAGAAGAAAAAAATCTCAGTTGAAAACAAATTTGTTTTCAAACTCTCAAAAAAAAAACCCAAAATCATGTTTCTAACCAAAATCTGAAATTTCCTCCTCAAAAATCAAAATCTGGAAATTCTTCTAAAACCAAAATCTAAAGCTCTTCCTCAAAAAAAAAATAAAGAAAATCAAAAGCCTGCACCTGTAATTCCATTCAAAAGCTTATGCCTGCATGTTTTGATTCCTGTAATCCGCTGTAAAAAATTTAGATCATGCAAACCTGAAATTCATTTCAAAAGAAGATTGTAAAGCCTCTGCATTCTTTAAACAAGAAGTTTTGATCAATTCTGTCCGCATTTCTTTTCAAAAATGCATGCAACTGCAATCTTGTCAAATTCAAGCATTTTCTTTAAAATCTGGGTTTAGCCTCTGCATTTCAACATTCTGGATATAAAAAGCAAGCTTGCATGCATTCCTTAAACCAGAAGCCTGCATGCAAGTTTAAATCTGCTAGCAACTCAAGTTTTATCAAAAATTCAAGGAAGTAAAGCATTCAAATTGAAGTTTTAAAGCAAGGGACACTGGTTTTTGAAATTCAAAACAAAAGCTTTTCAATTAACAAGGGATGCTCTGCTCATAATTTCCAGGTGAGTAACATAACAGCTTTAAAGATTTAAGTAAAAAAATTTAGATTGCCTGATCATCTATAAACAAGTATGTTATGACTGAATTCATCAGTGAGCTTTGTGTATGTATGAATTTTTGTTGTGCATATATTTGTTTTGCCTCTGATTTTAGTTCCAGGTCCTGTTTCTAAAAAGAAAAAAAAATTAAATCCTCTTGCTCTTGTTAAAATATTTTTGTTAAGGCTTGGGCCTTGAAATAACTATGTTAATTATACCATAGTTTAGTTTAAAACTTATTAAGTAAAGACAAATTGGGTGATGTCCTCTGTAAGTTGGAAAAACATCAGAATATGATATATAAGAGGAAACTCAAAACATAATAAATTATCAATTTAGTATTACAATATGAAAACGTAAACAAAAAGATGATTTTTAAAACTAAAATCATAGTGTTTAGTTAGAAGTTGAGACTGCAGTACCATTTTGAACTGATAATGGGTTAGAGTCAATTTTTGGCGATCGAGATGATCAGAAGGTTTGGGGTTCTTGGTGGTGGTAGTGGGGTGATCAGGGGGTGTGGCAAAAATGCCAGGAGAGTGAACAGGGCTAGGTGGAGGCGATGGGAGGTTGTCGAAATCTGTTAACCTAGTTTTGACATGATTCGAAGTTTTGATAATCTCGTTCTTCCTAGTGGACCGAACGTATTGGAATTCAGGGAATGGGTAGTTGGAGTATCGACATAGATATGGCCGGAGTTGCAATCGACGCGGTGGTCGGAGTTGGATTGGCGAAGTATTTCCCGGTGATGTTGTTGTTCCAGTAGTTTGCCAAGTTTTGGGATTGGGAGGAACTCGAATGCGATTTCGAAGGGTTGATGGGTTTATGATGGTCGTGATGGGTTCTAGGGATGAACTACGACATGCTCGAAGTTTTAGTGGTGACTGGAGGCGGCCAGAGCCACCGTGCATATGCACGGTGGGGTGATGTATCAGGTATGAAGTGGGTTTTGGGAAGATGTTGTTTCCTCGGGTGATTTGATCATTTTCTCGAAGTGGTTAGGAATTTTTCTCGAAGTAAATAGAGGGGGAACTCGGGTTTTATTTTCTAAGTTTACAGTTTTTCTGAAACCTGTATCTTCAATTCAAAGAATTGTTTTAAAAATTGAATGCAGATTTTTAAACAAGACTTTTAAAACTAAATTTAAAAGTATAGTTTTCAATCCAAGTTGAATTTCAAATTTTCAAATTTAATTCAAACTTATTCAAATTAAAATGTTCACAGGGTTTTAGGGAAAACCTGTATATTTCCAGAACAAAAGAAATTAAGTTTTTTTTAAAAAAAAAAATCTGCAGCAGGATTTTTAAAACAGAAATTTAAACTTAAGTTATAGTATGGATTTCAAAACTAGATTTAATTTTCATGTTTTAAATTTAATTTAAAATATTTAAATTAAAATGTTTAAGCAACATTTAAAAGGGTTTAGATAGTTAAATTTAAAGTTAAAACTTTAAATTAAAATAGAAGATTGAAACATAAATTCAAATCTGGAAACAAGAATCAAATTTGAATCAGATTTTGAAAAGAAAATAAGTTTTAAATATTTTAAATGTTTAAAACCACTTTGAAACATATTTAAATATGACTTGAATCTTAAATAAATATGGGTTTAATTCTCTTTTATAAAAAGGGAGATTATTTAGCATAAGTTTTAAAGGGTTTAAAAATGTTTTAAAACTTTGATAAAGTTAAATTTGGCTTTCATTTTAAATTTAAATTTTAAAATGAAATTTGGAAACAAATTTTAAGATAAGTTTTTTTAAGTTACTTTGTTAATTATAAAGTAATCATTAATAAGAAATGTTATATTTTAAATAAATCAAAGAATTTAATGAAATTTGAATCATTAAATTAATAAGGTAAATTAAATAATTTAATTAATTAATTTTTTTAATTAATTAAGAATTGGAATAAATTAATTAAGGTTAATTAAACTTGAAATTAATATTAATTAATTTTAGATAATTACTTAATAAAGGTAATTACGAATTTATTGATAAGTTAATGAAGGTCATTAACTTGGGATTATTTATTAATTAATTAATGTAATTAATTTTGATAATTAATTGGATTAATTAATTTAGATAATCATTAATGGAACTTGATTAAGTATAATTAGTTTAAGGAAATAATTAAAGTAATTAATTACTCATTGTAATTAATTAATTAATTTGATTAGTTTAAATTAATTAATCCAGTTTAATTAATTTAGAATAATCATTAAGGGGTTGATAAGTAATCAATAAAGAATAATTACTTAGAGGAGTAATTAAGTTAAGTAAATTACTGGAAGTAATTAATTAAAGTAGAGAGGAGTTTTTGGAATTAATTTCTTTGTGTAACAAATATGAAAGGTAATTTCTTTGTGAAGTAATTAATAATTAATTACTTAGTGTAATTAATTTAAGTAATGATTAATTAAGTCTTTTGAAAATAATTAAGTGATGTAATTAATTAAAGGTAATTAATTACTAATGAGATTAATCAGGGATGATTAATAAGTATAAATAATTATTAAATGTAAGTAATTTAGAACTAATTAATGAAGTAATTAAGGTTAGTTAATTACTAAAAGTGATTAATAATTTTGGTTTAATTAAGGTTAATTACTTAATGTAATTAATTTAAATAAGTAATTAATTTAAATTTAATTAGGAATCATTAATTAATATAATTAATGATGTAATAAAGGATTAATTAATTAAAATTAATTAATCAATGATAAGTGATTAAGGATGTAATTAATTTATGAAATTAATTAAGGATTAATGTAATTAAGGGATAATTAATCAAGAGTGATTAATTAAGGTGATTAATTGAGGATAATTATTCAACTGATTAGTAATCAATTAAGGGTTAAGTAAGCAAGATTTAAAATGATGGAATAATTAATATAATTCATTTTAAATTAATTAAAGATAAGTAATTAATTTAATTCACTTTAAATTAATTAGAGATAGAAGTAATTAATTTAATCCATTTTAAATTAATTATAGATGGTAATTAAGTAAATCATTGCCTATGAATGGATGATATGGTTTACCCTGAATGGTTTGAATCTTAGACATGAGATAAATAGTGTTGTATGATATGGATGCATTGGTTGCATTGTTATGATGATATAAGTTATCTATTGATGATGATATTGTAGATTATCAATGTGTGATGATTACCTGTTTATGATGATATTGTTAATTATCTATTATGATGATGTGAATTATCTATCTGTGTGTATATAGATAGTTTAAATTGAATTGTTTTAAAATTAAAACAACTTGGACCTAAAAGACATGCTTTGGATTTCGATGAGACCGGGATCGGGCTTCCATATTTGGATAATCGAAAACCACATCGATTCCAATTAACGTTAGGTCGTGTATCAAAGTGGAGCTTTGTGAAGACTCGAGGTGTAAGAACTATAAGTCAGTATAACTCTGTGGGTGATTCCGTAATGAGTTTGACGGAATAGTACTTATAGGTTCGAGATGAAGATTTAGAGTGCAAGGGTTATTGTCGTTAACTCTGTGGGTGATTCCAAAACGAGTGTAACGAGATAATGCCTTCGGTTTCGTTCGAACTCGGAACGAACTTGTATGGATTGAATGCTTTCAGAACATCGTCAGGTGGACGATGAGCATTCTAAGTGATATGTTCTATAAAGGTAATCGTAGCCTCAAGCCTCATCAACCGGGAATGGCTAAAACAGGGGAGGTGCAGCAAGGCTTCGTGGGTAGCCCCCACTTGAGAGCAAGATTTACTCCTGTCTAGAAGTCCCTATATATTCGGCTGTGTGGGGGGGGGGGGGGGGGTTGGTCGCGACAATTGCCGGGGTTGTCTTGTTCGGAACTATTCAGTAAGGAATGGGTCCGGCCTTGTGTTGCAGGGGATGAAGGGAGTAATCCTCGGTACGATGATCTAGGCCACGTACTGTGACGGGCGGTACCCCAGTAGCCCTGCCATTGTATGGAATCCAAAATCCAATAAGTGCCAACTGTTTTGATTGTATTACCCACTTTTGTGGCTAGTAGCTGGAATTTATCATGTAACAATTTCGGCTATTTCATATTTATTTGAAAATCCTAGACAATATTATAATATCATCGGATTTCCTATCAAATGTTTTGGTTAACGTAAGGTAAAAACTTTTCCATGTTTATGTGTGGGAAGTCTTACGTGATGCCTTTCTTTTTAAAGGTTTTTAAAAAAAAAATTAAGCAACTTTAACCTGTTACTCACACCAGACCCATGTCTGACCCGGAGTTTATTTTTGTTTTTCATAAACTCTTGGGTACTCAAATTTTTACGAGTAGCCAAGGGATTCAGGTTAGCTTTGACGAATTGTGGAGGAGCAAATGGAGCAGGAGGCTTCTGCGTTGTAGTTATCTAGTAGTCCGCTGTGTTTGGTATCTCTGAGTTATTTGTGATGTTGTATTGAGTTGTATAACTAGACAGGTGTTTATAACTGTCTAGTATGTGACGTATATACTGTGTAACTCTGATTAGTGTTGTAAACTATGTAATATTTATGTTATTAACATAATTATTCGTTCCGCTGTTTAGATTCTGATGTGTTGTTTCTTTTTTCTTCTCTTTCTTTCTCTTTCTATCCCTTTCTTTCTTATTCGCGATGCGTCTTCCTGGAGATAGGAAGTCGGGTTGTTACATAAATTATAAGTATTTAACTTATAATATGGACTTTTGATATATAATTGGGTTATAAATTGAATAGGTTAATAAGGAGATTTATAAATGGAAGTTGTTATAAAATAAATAGAATTAGGATTTATAAATATTGTTTTATAAATCCAAAACAATTGAATTTGATAAAGTAAATGTAGACATTATTAAAGGAGTTATATCCACGATTTTGGGACAATGGATAATCCTTAAAAATAAAATGTATAGAAATGATGAAATTGGTTAACGAAGTATATTCACGCTTTTGGATAGTGAATGATATGTTAAAAAAATGTTTTGGAGGTGGTATTTTAAATAGAATTAAAACGGTTTAATGATGTTTTAAAATGTGTTAAGGTTCGAAACCATAAATTTCAACATTCATTGTTGAAACAGACGTTTTCGAGAAATAGAAGGAAATGGTGGACTATAACACTGTTGTTATAGTAAATGATTTCCGGAAAGAAATGTTTTATATAGAATTGGGATTTATATATCTATCTTAACTTCGAATCCCTATACTAATGATTTTGCGTTGTCGTAACGGTGTTTTACGCAACATTCGTTTTGACTCAAACAAATGTGTTTAAAAGAACACTTTCCTTAAAGAATAAAATATATACTTAATTGTGATTTAAGTATATAGAATATTTTCCAAGTGTTGAAAATAAATAGATTTGTGAACTACTTATTATTAATAAGTATGGAAATGCTTTTCCAATATGAAATGAAACATTTTTGAGAATTTACCTTTGTAAAGATAAATTGAAAATGAATATTTGAAAAATATTGAAAACCGTATATCAGTAGATATTTTGAAATATAAATTCACTATGGAATTTATCAATGAAAGGGGTATTTGTTTAGAAATAAATATTGATTTATTTTTGAAATATTGAAATTATATATCTTGTAAAGATATTTTTGGAAAATAAATAATTTGGAAGATTATTTGGAATCTGGTGATGTTATGCATATCTATTGATAGTTCTATAACCAACTATCAATATTAACTTTGAGTGGGTATTTGTTGTGATTTGCTTGAATTTGAATGCCACACTTATTTTTGAATAAGCGCTCACTATTCGGGTTAGCCGGGAAAGGACCTTTGGGTCGTATAACCCATTCCGAATATGTGATACGTCGTTACGGATTGCATTTGAAGACCGGTGTTGCAGACCGGATATTTTTGAAAACGAAAGGATTACCGTCGAATGTCTCTGCACCGAATGGCCCCGGTATAGAGATTCCATATGTGATGGGAAGTCCGGACATGATTAGTGAATATCTGGATTTCAAGGACTTCTTTGTAAGTGCCTTCGGTTCTGTTCGATTCCGGAACAGACTTGTATGGATTGTATGTCTGACATTACAAATTGAGATATAAAGCTGATTTCTTTCAAATACATATCTGTTGGTGGCGGAGAATTTATTCTCTTAGCATTAACACCCTTCTCTAAGACATATGAGCTCAGAGGTTATGTAGTTGAAGGTTATTAGTAATATTCACCCAATTTGGTAGTGCGATATGCTAAGTGCTGTTGAGCATTTGTTGAATCAAAGCACAACTTTTGTATAAAGCGTAGCTTTGTGGACAAGACTTCGTCGGACCTCACACCCCAGAAATGGTCAAAACAGGAAGGATGCGGCAAGGTTATTAGGGGATAGCGCCCCTTTAGTGTATGTCATTCCTTCTGGATAGAAGTGGTATCGTGGTATGGAGCCAGATACTTAACCTATGTTGTTGCGGAAAACTTATTACTTTGTGGTTGTTGGAAATCGAGGACCATCGGATATAGATCGGTTACGATCGGGGAATGGCATATTCGTGTCAGTAGTTACCCAGTTAGGGGTGATCCGGCCTTGTGTTGGCAGAGATCCGGTTAGGTTCTCGGGACGTCATTCTAGAGGCGTTTCCATGTGGCAATGGGAAGTTCCTTAGCCTGGCCATTTGTTGGAAATTCAAAGAAATAATACGAGCCTAGTACGGTTTTAGTTGTAGAACCTGCCTCCTCAGGAGGTAGCTATAGCAGGCATAATATAATGGTACCTATGCTGGCTAAGATTTATATTCTACTTTCGAAATGTTTTCTACACTATGCACTAATAATAATATCAAAAATGATTTGATTTTGCGTAGTAAGCATCTTTGACTAACATAAGAAGAAATCTTCTCCAAGTCTGCGTTTGCATTGTGTGTGTGGTAGGAGATCTTATGGTAGTTACATTTTCAAAAAACATTGTGAATCTATTTTAAAATTATCCTGTACTTTATTTTAAAGATAAATAACTGTTTTAAGTTCTCAACCAGTCCCATGAATGACTCAGAGTTTATTGTTTTCTTCCTAAACTCTGGGTGCCCACCAATTTCCACACGGACAGTCTAGAGTCAGGTTATCAGGATATTTTGGAATTCGAGAGTTGCTGGAGGCAAGCTGGATGGCTTGGCGTATTCATTAGTATATAGTATTTCTTTTCCGTTGTTTGTTGTTGTTTGTTGTTGTAAACTCTGATAATGTAATGTAATGAAATGAATGTAATAACTGATATAGTTTTTTGTTTAAAGATTATTCATTTATCTATTATTTGTTGTTCCGCTACGATTGTGAGATTCTGATATTGTTCTATTGTTTTCTTTCTGTTCTGTTCTATCTTTTTCTCTCTTCTTCTATCTTTTTCTTCCTTTTCAACCCTAAGAATTCTGTTTTCCGGCATTCGATTGCTCGGCAGTTGATATAGTGGACATATTGATGTCGACGTTCGGGCGTCGAAGACCCATCTCCTTACATCATCGTCATATAAAAAGTCGATATTCGTTGTCCAAACTATTGCTAATTTGCCGAAAATAAGATAATTGGAGCAATAGCAATTCAAATTCGACGAAATGAAACATGACCACTCACTCATAAATTGATTTAATATTTTATTATATAAAAGTACTCATGTTTCAAAAATATTCTATTTTTTATCTAATTAACTGATTTTAAATTGAAATGGAAAATTATACTATAGAATTAACTTTCATATTTTTCAATGGAAATTTTCCATTTGCTATGTCTAAATAGATGTATTCCAAATATTGAATTTTCATTGCAAAATTTTATAGTTTAAATTTCACCAAATTAAGTTAATTACGTTATTAAATCATTAAAATTTACGGGTCATTACAATTATATGTTATTCAGTCAGCTATGAGATTCTGTTTTGTTTAGTTTCTTCTTTCTTCTACCTGCTTTCTTTCCCCTTAGCAATCTTTCTTTCCGGCACTCGATTGTTGGACATGTTATACAATGAGTGTATTTGTGTCAATTTTCGAGGGTTTGTAACAACCCGCATATTTATCGATTTTTATATTTAAATATTTTATCGTTAGTCGGATTTTAGTCCGAAAAGATACTTTTTGCATACGGTCGAATTAGTACTCAGGACCACTCCCATTGAGTTTAAAATGCCGTTTGCGACCTTTTTGAGTATAAGCTTCGATATGTTTGGAGAAAGTTGATTTTTGCTACTTTTTACGTTGGGTTTGGTTTTGGGCTCAGCCCTATGTTAACTTATGCTCAAATCTGAGCCACTCTTCCCCACCCACCCTGATTCTCTTCTCTTTTCAGTTCTAAGTCATTAATGGTGGGTGAGATTGGAAATTAAAACTCCAAAACACTAGTTCTTCTTGCAAATTCAATTTCCTTGCTCCAAATTCAAGAGAACCCATTGGTAAGCTTCTCTTCTTCTTCTCCAACTTATCCTCTTACCAATTTCAGAAATTCCTAAACCTAATTTTGGGAATGTTCTTGTTTTGAGCATAGATTCAAGCTCATTTGGGTTGTGTTGAAGAGAGGTTGATTCTCCATTTGCTTTCAAGCTTCTTCTCGTTTGATTTTGTGAAAAGGTGAGATTTTTTTTCTCACATCTATGCTTATATTTATCTTCGATTGTTAGGTATGAATTCCTAACACTTATTCGTGTGCATTTGCTTTTGGTTTGGATTGAATTGGTGTATATTCCAATTTTTGGTGTTTTGAGTTCAATTCGTTAAAAATCCTAACTTTGTGTTTGAACATGTTTGTGGTAATGCATCGAGGAGCACATAGAGCCGGGTAGTCGATTGGCATAATCCCTTAGCGCCGTTGCTCGAGAAAAATGCAATTTGGTCAATATTGAACCTCATTTGTTATAGGCAGGTAAGAGGCTGGAAACAGGTTCGGCCGACCGACCCCTCTGGTCTGGTCGACCGACCTGCTTCCAAGTGCATAAGCACTTTCTTTTTAAGGTTCGGTCGACCGAGTACAGGGTTCGGTCGACCGACCTGCTGTCCCGAGAGGTTTCCAACCTTTGGTTCGGTCGACCGACTCGGGGAGTCCGGTCGACCGACCTGATGATTTTTGCCAGATTTGCCTATTTTGCTAATTTGTTTGAATATCCAACTTTAATCGATTCGTGTTGTCTCCCTTTTGTTGTTGTCATTTATTATCGACTTTGATGACCTTTTCTTTGGGAATTTTAGATATATCCACTTTGATGGATTTCATATCGATTTCTTTGGATTTTATTCACGTTTTTGAATGTGAATTTTAGTGATTGATTGTTCCTACAATCTCCTTTGTGTTTTGTCACTTTAAAAATATAAAGGTTTTCTATACTAGTAGTAAATATCAAAACTCTTTCCTCAAACGATTTCAATACTATTTTAATACCAAATTCGTTTATAAAACCGTTTTCCAATCTATTAGTATATATAAACCTTTACCTCACTCGTATGAGAAATCCAATTAAACGACTTAGTAAAACAAGTGGTATGAAACGCTTGCGTTCACTTTGTTGGTTAATTCTTGGACTTGTTCGATTGAATCTCTTGTGACAATTTTATAGTGGAGATCTACAATTTGTTCGTAAATATTTAAGTTAAGAAAGTGGTTATGGGACATGAAGCTAAACTCATATATTTACTAGCTTAGTGTAATTGACACTTCTCGTTGATCATGACGATCATCTTTGTGATTTAGACTAGCAATGTGCGATATCTCTTTGTCTACGAGGGAGATTAAACCCCGTTTTGTGGAGTTTCGACTCAATTTGGTAGAGTAGCAACCTATGGTCTTCGGGCCGTTTGTGGAGCTTCGGCTCAATTTGTGATGGTTAGCGACCATGGAATTAGCGTTTCGTTTGTGATACACGTGTTGGTGGGCTTTATGCTCCCGTTTGTGATAGGCCTCCCCCCCTTTGTGATTTCTGGATTTCTTGTGTAGATTCCTAGAATTTGTGTTCACCAATTTTTGTGATTTCCATTGATAAGTTTTATCAATATTTGTGCATTGGTGAATTTGTGCGTCATTGACTTTTGTGATTTCTGGATTTCGCGTATTGAATTTTGGAATTTGTGTGTCATTGACTTGTGTGATTGACATTGATATAATCGTCAATATTTGTGGTTTGATGAACGAAATAAGGAGTATGGCATTTCTTTGTTTCTTGTGTAGATTTGGTGATATTGATTAATCTCTCGTTGATTTTCAATTACTTATATATATCACTGCTTGGCATTGTGATTATTATGTGTTTAGTCATAACTCTGATTCTAAATCGTTTCATCTGATATTTATAGTTAGACTGATCCGTTTATTATTTTCTTATTAAATAATACTCGGGTCAGACCGAGATGTTACAGGTGCTTCAGCTTGACTTCTCTCTTGGGATTGATTTCTCTGACTTTTGGTTGACTACTTAGATTAGCAGTTTTTGTTGTATACATTAGAGATATAGACTCCATAATGTATACTTATTCTTTTGTGTAGTTCGTGTAACTATTCTTTTGTGATATTGTGGATCTTTCTGACCACTACTCTGATGTACACTTTTATGTGTAGTATTCATATCTTATTCCGCCTTTGTGATATGAATTGTCTGTGACTGATTTATGTTATGCTTATTTCTATATTTGTTTCCGAAGATATTATAGCCACCGTGTGATATCTTTGAGTTTGTGTCGGCATGTCGGATTTCCACTTAAAAAGAATTGCATGTTATACTATCTGACATATCGATGCTCGCACAAAGCAATTACACGGATGGTCGCTCCTCAACAGCCTTATTCTCCGTGCTAGTTGACAGCATTACTTCGTAGTGTTCTTGGCTAGCGTGGGTATAGAGGTGGGGCGTCACAGCTTGGTATCAGAGCCAAACTTTGGAACAATATGGAATATTATAACAAGGATCATCGTCCTAAGTCCATCTTAGGAGTCGTGCTTTAGGATTTAATTCGAGTCTTCGTACCGATTCATCCTATTTTCCTTATGATTCCTTGTTTATCTATCAAGATTGCTTGATATTCAATTTGGTGAATAACCTTTTTCTTCTTCTTCTTTCTTTCTAAAGGAAGAGAAATGTCTAGACCAGGTCGTCCTAGAGCCGTGCCATCTAGCACTCCACCCCAAGATGGAGGTTTTATGACTGCTCAACAGCTTCTTGATTTAGTGACGAATGCTCAAGCAGCTGGAGCTAACCCGGAACCTACTCACCCAAAGTCGGAATTTGCACGCTTGTGTAGCGATTACACTAATTTGGGTGGGGAGCCATTCAAAGGTTCCGAAACTGTTATTGAAGTACAGGCTTGGCTAAGGTCATGCGATCGAATCTTTTCTCGCATGAATCTTATTGACCTTCACCGAGTTCAGGTGGCCTCTAGTATGCTCCAAGAAAGAGCATTGGACTGGTATGAGCTTCTTATTTCTGAGATTAATGAAGAGGATCTCACTTGGGAGAAATTTCGAGAACGCTTCGAGTTGAAATTCGTACCGGAAGCTGAGAAAGTGACATTGGCTCGACGATTTATAGACCTTGTTCAAGGTGAGTCATCCGTGACTGATTACGTCGCCTCCTTCGAGTCGCTTTCCAAATATGGGGTTGAATACATGAACCCCCCTCTTAAGAAGAATCAGAGATTCGTCTATGGCTTAAACAAAAGTCTTAAGAAGCCATTACTTCTAAAATTAGAAGTTTCTTTCGACCAACTCGTTGATATCGCTCTTCGTCTTGAAGAGGTGGATAAGGAGAATGATGTTGAAGTGGTGGGTTCCAAACCAGACTTCAACAACAAGAAGAGGCCAAACAAATTCAAAGGCCCTTATCCCAATAAGAAAGGGAAGCAAGCAACCTCCGTGGCAAAGACTTCTTCCTTTGGTCGTGGGGAATGCTATAATTGTGGTTCGAAGGACCATTATGCGAACAAGTGCCCAAAGTCTCTTTCTTGTCGCTACTGCAAAGTTCCCGGTCATGTTATATCTTCATGCCCCAAGCTTCAGGGCAAGAAGGAGGGAAAGATTAATGTTGCTCAAGCCCCTGGCAACACATCTCGTGGCCAAGGTATTTCTCATTCTATTCTAGATGGAATTATTTTATTTCGTGATCATCCTATTCGAGTTCTTTTTGATACGGGTGCGTCCCATTCTTTTATATCAAAAGAACTTGTTGATACCTTTTCTTTGGATGTTTTGTGTTTAATGTATTCTTTGAGAATTGCGAATCCGGTTAGTGGATCCGCAACAATCAGTTTATTGTGTAAAGAAGTCGAGATTATTTTGTGTGATTTTTCTTTCCGAGCCGATTTGCATGTCATGCGTTATTTAGGCTTTGGAATGATTTTGGGAATGGATTGGCTTAACCGTTATGAAGCTCATATCCTATGTCCTGAGCGGACTATTCATCTTCGACATCCTCAATCTGTTAATCAGGTTTCTGTTATTCTTAAAGATTCAGATTCTGCTTTGGTTGCATCTTTATATTCTTTAAATCCTCGTGATGACGATGATGATGATGAGGGTGATATTATTTCTCTTATTCACGTCGTTTGTGAATTTTCCGACATATTCGAGCCCGTTTTAGGATTACCACCTAAGCGAGCAATTGAGTTCAGAATTAATCTTCTTCCTGGAGGTCAACCTATCACTCGTCCTCCTTATCGTATGTCCAACAAAGAAAACGAGGAGATGCGTAAACAATTATCCGAATTGGAGACGAAGAAATTTATTCGCTCTAGTTCCTCGCCTTGGGAGCTTCAGCTATTTTTGTGAAGAAATCCGATGGTACACTTAGGCTTTGCGTTGACTACCACAAGCTTAATGATCCTACTATCAAAAATAAATATCCTTTACCTCGGATTGACGATTTATTTGACCAACTTAGTGGTGCTAGAGTCTTTTCACAATTGGACCTGGCTACCGGTTTTCATCAGCTTCGTATTGCAGAGGATAGCATTCCTTTGACATCGTTCCGTACTCGGTATGGATCTTATGAATGGCTTGTTATGCCATTTGGGTTAACGAATGCCCCGGCTTATTTCGTTGACTTAATGAATCGAGTTTTTAAAGACCTCCTCGACCAGTTTGTTCTCATCTTTATCGATGATATTCTTGTGTATTCTAAAACCGAGGAGGAGCATGAAAAACATCTTCGGATTGTGTTGGAAACTCTTACGAGTAATCAATTAAAGGCAAAATTTTCTAAATGCCACTTTTGGCAATCTCGTGTGAAGTTTCTCGGTCATATTATTTCCGAATCCGGAATTTCCATGGATCCTTCAAAGATTGAAGCGATTCAAGATTGGAAGAGACCGGAAAGTGTGACGGAGATTCGTAGTTTTCTTGGATTGGCAGGTTATTACCGCCGTTTTATCAAAGACTTTTCTAAGCTTGCCGTGCCTCTCACTAGCTTAACGAAGAAAGGTATTAAATACATTTGGTCGGACAAATGTGAAGCTTCTTTTCAGAAATTGAAAGAACTCCTTTCTGATGCTCCTATTCTTGTTATTCCCGAGGGGAATCAAGATTTCGTTGTTTATACCGATGCTAGTCGCGTTGGTTTGGGTGCCGTTCTTATGCAAAGAGAACGTGTTATTGCTTATGCTTCTAGGCAATTGAAGCCTGCCGAGTCTAGATATGCCACTCATGATTTAGAACTCGCGGCTATTGTTTTTGCTCTCCGTATTTGGCGTCATTATCTTTTAGGAGAGAAATTTGTTCTTTATACGGATCATAAGTCTTTGAAGTATTTATTCTCTCAAAAGGAACTTAATTTGCGTCAACAGCGTTGGCTTGAATTTCTTGAACCATATGATCTTGATATTCTTTATACTCCCGGAAAGGGTAATCGTGTCGCCGATGCTCTTAGCCGTAAACAACAAGCTGTTGTTTCTATGATGATATCCGAATGGAACGATCTCGAGATCTTATCCACTTGTGAGATTCGAGACCGCGTATCCGATTTATGCTCATCATTTGTTTTATGTAGCCTTGAGGCTCATCCTTCTCTTTTTGACCGCATTCTTGAAGCTCAAAGGCTAGATCCTGAATTGGCTCTTCTTGGCCAAAATATTAAGGATAAAATTGATATTGAAGGTTTGAAAGACTTTGATATCGATTCTCATGGCAGCATTCGGAAATTTGGTAGACTTGTCGTGCCAAATATTGGTGATCTTCGTAAAGATATTTTAGAAGATTCTCATCATTCTAAATTTACCATTCATCCCGGTAGTAGTAAAATGTACGCGGATATGAAGCGACTTTATTATTGGGAGGGAATGAAACTTGACATCGCTAACTTCGTTAAGCGTTGCATGACTTGCCAACTCTTTAGGGCCGAGCATCAAAGGCTCGGTGGGCTATTGCAACCTTTAGAAATTCCAATTTGGAAGTGGGACCAAATTTCCATGGATTTTATTGATGGCCTTCCCCATTCTCGATCGGGTTATGATAGCTTATGGGTAATTGTTGATAGACTTACTAAATCCGCCCATTTTATTCCCGTTCGATCTAACCGAACCGTTCCTTTTTTGGCCAAACTCTTTATCAAAGAGATTGTTAAATTACATGGAGTTCCTACTTCTATAGTTAGTGATCGTGATCCATTGTTTACTAGTGGATTTTGGAAGAGTCTTCAAAAAGCTTTGGGAAAGAAGCTTAATTTTAGCACCGCTTATCATCCCCAGTCCGATGGACAAACTGAGCGTGTGAATCAAACTCTTGAAGATCTTCTTCGTTCTTGTGTGCTTGATTTTGGTGGAAGTTGGGAAGATCATATTTCACTTGTTGAATTTTCCTATAATAATAGCTTTCAATCTAGTATTGGTATGGCACCTTTCGAGGCACTCTATGGAAGGCCATGCCGATCTCCTTCTTGTTGGCTTGAGGCCGGTGAGAAGCTGGTTTTAGGTCCAGATTTTATTCGTGATTCCACAGAAAAGATTGATCTTATTCGTCATAGGATGAAAGAAGCCCAGAATAGACAAAAATCCTATGCTGATAACCGAAGAAGGAAGTTAGAATTTTCTGAGAGAGATCTTGTGTTCATTCGTGTTTCACCTATGAAAGGTGTTGTACGTTTCAGTCGATCGGGAAAATTGGCGCCTCAATATATTGGGCCATTTCCTATCATTGAACGTATTGGTTCCATGGCTTATCGCCTTTTATTGCCGGCTCAATTTTCTGCTATTCATGACGTGTTTCACGTTTCTCAATTACGGAAATGCCTTCGAGATTCCGATTCTATTCTTGAGCCCGGTGTTGTGGAAGAGATTGAAGTTTCGCCTAATTTAACTTATGAGCAACATCCTATTCGTGTCATTGCTTCGGAAGTCAAACGACTTCGAAATAAAGATGTTTCGCTTGTTAAAGTTCAATGGTCTTCAAATCCTAAGGATTGTTCTTGGGAATCTAGAGAGTACATCGAGCGAACACATCCGGACTTACTTTCTCGTGTTCTTTGAGGTGAACTTCTTATTTCAAATTTCTTTTGTGTTGAATATGCTTTTATGGTTGTTACTTTATGTTCTCTTCTTAAATATTGCGAGGACGCAATTTCTTTAAGGAGGGGAGTCTGTAACAACCCACATATTTATCGATTTTTATATTTAAATATTTTATCTAAATATTTTATCGTTAGTCGGATTTTAGTCCAAAAAGCTACTTTTTGCATACGGTCGAATTAGGACTCGGGACCACTCCCATTGAGTTTAAAATGCCGTTTGCGACCTTTTTGAGTATAAGCTTAGATATGTTTGGAGAAAGTTGATTTTTGCTACTTTTTACGTTGGGTTTGGTTTTGGGCTCAGCCCTATGTTAACTTATGCTCAAATCTGAGCCACTCTTCCCCACTCACCCTCATTCTCTTCTCTTTTCAGTTCTAAGTCATTAATGGTGGGTGAGATTGGAAATTAAAACTCCAAAACCGTAGTTCTTCTTGCAAATTCAATTTCCTTGCTCCAAATTCAAGAGAACCCATTGGTAAGCTTCTCTTTTTCTTCTTCTCAACTTATCCTCTTACCAATTTCAGAAATTGCTAAACCTAATTTTGGGAATGTTCTTGTTTTGAGCATAGATTCAAGCTCATTTGGGTTGTGTTGAAGAGAGGTTGATTCTCCATTTGCTTTCAAGCTTCTTCTCGTTTGATTTTGTGAAAAGGTGAGATTTTTTTTCTCACATCTATGCTTATATTTATCTTCGATTGTTAGGTATGAATTCCTAACACTTATTCGTGTGCATTTGCTTTTGGTTTGGATTGAATTGGTGTATATTCCAATTTTTGGTGTTTTGAGTTCAATTCGTTAAAAATCCTAACTTTGATGTTTGAACATGTTTGTGGTAATGCATCGAGGAGCATATAGGGCCGAGTAGTCGATTGGCATAATCCCTTAGCGCCGTTGCTCGAGAAAAATGCAATTTGGTCAAGATTGAACCTCATTTGTTATAGGCAGGGAAGAGGCTGGAAACAGGTTCGGCCGACCGACCCCTCTGGTCCGGTCGACCGACCTGCTTCCAAGTGCATAAGCACTTTCTGTTTTAAGGTTCGGTCGACTGAGTACAGGGTTCGGTCGACCGACCTGCTGTCCCGAGAGGTTTCCAACCTTTGGTTCGGTCGACCGACTCGGGGAGTCCGGTCGACCGACCTGATGATTTTTGCCAGATTTGCCTATTTTGCTAATTTGTTTGAATATCCAACTTTAATCGATTCGTGTTGTCTCCCTTTTGTTGTTGTCATTTATTATCGACTTTGATGACCTTTTCTTTGGAAATTTTAGATATATCCACTTTGATGGATTTCGTATCGATTTCTTTGGATTTTATTCACGTTTTTGAATGTGAATTTTAGTGATTGATTGTTCCTACAATCTCCTTTGTGTTTTGTCACTTTAAAAATATAAAGGTTTTCTATACTAGTAGTAAATATCAAAACTCTTTCCTCAAACGATTTCAATACTATTTTAATACCAAATTCGTTTATAAAACCGTTTTCCAATCTATTAGTATATATAAACCTTTACCTCACTCGTATGAGAAATCCAATTAAACGACTTAGTAAAACAAGTGGTATGAAACACTTGCGTTCACTTTGTTGGTTAATTCTTGGACTTGTTCGATTGAATCTCTTGTGACAATTTTATAGTGGAGATCTACAGTTTGTTCGTAAATATTTAAGTTAAGCAAGTGGTTATGGGACATGAAGCTAAACTCATATATTTACTAGCTTAGTATAATTGATACTTCTCGTTGATCATGACGATCATCTTTGTGATTTAGACTAGCAATGTACGATGTCTCTTTGTCTGCGAGGGAGACTAAACCCCGTTTTGTGGAGTTTCGACTCAATTTGGTAGGGTAGCAACCCATGGTCTTCGGGCCGTTTGTGGAGCTTCGGCTTAATTTGTGATGGTTAGCGACCATGGAATTAGCGTTCCGTTTGTGATACACGTGTTGGTGGGCTTTATGCTCCCGTTTGTGATAGGCCTCCCACCCTTTGTGATTTCTGGATTTCTTGTGTAGATTCCTAGAATTTGTGTTCACCAATTTTTGTGATTTCCATTGATAGGTTTTATCAATATTTGTGCATTGGTGAATTTGTGCATCATTGACTTTTGTGATTTCTGGATTTCGCGTATTGAATTTTGGAATTTGTGTGTCATTGACTTGTGTGATTGACATTGATATAATCGTCAATATTTGTGGTTTGATGAACGAAATAAGGAGTATGGCATTTCTTTGTTTCTTGTGTAGATTTGGTGATATTGATTAATCTCTCGTTGATTTTCAATTACTTATATATATCACTGCTTGGCATTGTGATTATTATGTGTTTAGTCATAACTCTGATTCTAAATCGTTTCATCTGATATTTATAGTTAGACTGATCCGTTTATTATTTTCTTATTAAATAATACTTGGGTCAGACCGAGATGTTACAGGTGCTTCAGCTTGACTTCTCTCTTGGGATTGATTTCTCTGACTTTTGGTTGACTACTTAGATTAGCAGTTTTTGTTGTATACATTAGAGATATAGACTCCATAATGTATACTTATTCTTTTGTGTAGTTCGTGTAACTATTCTTTTGTGATATTGTGGATCTTTCTGACCACTACTCTGATGTACACTTTTATGTGTAGTATTCATATCTTATTCCGCCTTTGTGATATGAATTGTCTGTGACTGATTTATGTTATGCTTATTTCTATATTTGTTTCCGAAGATATTATAGCCACCGTGTGATATCTTTGAGTTTGTGTCGGCATGTCGGATTTCCACTTAAAAAGAATTGCATGTTATACTATCTGACATATCGATGCTCGCACAAAGCAATTACACGGATGGTCGCTCCTCAACAGCCTTATTCTCCGTGCTAGTTGACAGCATTACTTCGTAGTGTTCTTGGCTAGCGTGGGTATAGAGGTGGGGCGTCACAGTTGAAAGGGCAGGTCGTCACACAACACGTTTTTAAATTTGTTGTTTATACACAAGAGCAATAAATAACTTATTGAAATAAACTGTTTTCCTATTTTTCAAATCAATCTGTAAGCTAAAATACGGTTCAAATATATATATATTTCTTCCTTTAAAATCAATCATTCTATTCTTTAATGAAATTAAACCTACATTCACAAATGAAACATACATTCTATTTGATGTAAACGTTCTTTTCATTAAATCAAACTTTCCTTATATTTTCACAAAACATAAGCTAATTTTAATTACACCTATTAATTTACAGTTTAGTATTCTCTCTTCAATTACATTAATTTCAGTTGATTAAGTTTCAAAATGGACCAAATGAATGTAACGATAAATAGAACTATCATTTCATATCTAATAGCAATTTAAACATATTTATATACTATTGGATACAAACAGTAATTATACATTTCTTACTAAGTAATAGTTTCTCGTCTCCAGAATCAATCTTTCAGCTACCAAACATTTTAAATAAATAAACATATGTTTACTCCTTTACTAAAATTACTCATTTTTATTCTTTTATTTTGATTTACACTCCTACTATTAAATCAACCAATACCTTATGAAATTATTAACATAGGTTTCTATCTTGTTATGCGCATTTTCTACAATTGATGCCTTTTCTTACATTAACTGCAATATTTAGTTACATTTAATTCCAATTAATTATATTCTAATTTCAATAAATTGATTTAATTAGATTTCAATCTTTTTATTCAATCAAACATTACTCTATGGACATAGTTAACATTTGTTTACATCTTATTGCATTAATATTCTACAATTATCATCTTTTACCATTTTAGTTGCAATATTTCAAGTATATTGAATTTTTGTCGATTTTCACATTAATTATAATTTAAAGTCCCGGTAAATTCATTTATCTTAGTTTCACTCTTTTTATTAAATAAATTATTGCCTTAAGAATATAATTGACATCACCGCACATTTTATTACCTTCATATTTTACAGTCATCGTCTCAACTCATATTAATGTAATATTTAATTACATTTAATTGCAATTAATTTCCAACTTATTTCAACATATTAAATAAATTGGTAACAAAAACACTTGTTACCTTTTCTAAATGTAATCACATTTATGAGTCTATTATCTACACACAAATGTTATAACTACTAACACAACACAAATTTTATCCAATTTTATTTTATTACATATTATTCCATCAATTAATATAGCATTTAAATTTATTTCCTTATTTTAAATTTATAACCAATTATAACTTACAATTATTACAGTTACTTGAGATTACATTCAAATAGTCATATATTATATTATAAACTTCATTCTAGTTAGTTTCTCATTTCTACATCATAATTTTTTATTTTCTTCCAATATTAAATTACATAATCTTATTTAATTCGATATTTTAATTATTGAAAAATTGCGGGTTGTTACACTCACCTTCACTCAAAACTTTTCATTCTCGAAAAGGGAAAAGAAGGGTAAGGATTTAATACATCTTATTCAAAATATTAAATTTATAAACAATCAATTTACATAATTATATAATCTAAATAAATATGTCAATTTAAGATAATTAAATCCTTTTTATTCAAGTTAACAGAAGTTTGGAGAACATTCACAAAATTTTCTAAGTCCAAAATTCATTGAAAATTTCGGTAGAGTCTCCTTTGTACGGAGAGGTCTGAAAAAATAATAATATCAATAATAATATATAGCATATTTCAAAATAAAATATCGCAGATCGTGGGAAACAATATGATATCACTATAAATGTAACCCAGAAACGTACCTATTTGTCGGGCAAACAACGCTTATTTATGAAACCAAAAGCAGTAGCTATTGCTTCCATAAACCTGTATTTTACTTATACAATCCAAAGAGGTTAATAATTAAGTAAAAGAGAATATTTAGTTGTTTCAACTAATAACAACAAAACAATCACAACATAATAATAGCACTTGCAAACAAAACCATATAATCATCACATGCAAATCAGAGAAATCAACCATCCATCCATAGCAACCAAAACTAATGGTTTGTTTGGGTTTATAAACCTTTAATTGTATAAAATGATAAATAGACTACTAAGTATATCATATACTCAACAGCCTTAGTTAACTTAATAGATTATTTATACATTTAAAACAATTTAAAGTATCACTTTCCAAATCCCATAAGCCAAAATAAGGAAATAATTCAATACATATTTTAAGTTTATTCTAATCTTTTTTTCATATCATTTGTTGTTCATATTTTTTTTTACATATAATGATTTTTCTTTAATTCACATTCATTACTTAAAAAGTTTCAATTCTCATTCATCCATATAAGGCTTATTTCATTAGTCTACATTCTTACTTACATATTTTATGTCCATTTCAATTATTTGGATCATAAATGAATTCTAAAAGAATATATGGATCGTGTGCGTATATTTAATATGCAAGTGTTATGAAATATTATCTATCAACTAGCAAAGTAAGATAAGTAGAGTAAGAAAACGATCACACCAGAATTTTTATACTGGTTCAGATCGCTCATCCTACATCCAGTTTCGGGAGCTCCTCTTTGGCCTTTCGACCACTAAAACTACCCTCGCTTTTGCCCGGAGGAATAGGCTTACAATTAAAAACTTTCTTTGACAACAATGTGTTCTTGATAATACAGTTTCTAACTGCTCGGTACAATCCTTCCTATAATCTCCTTTGAGTAGTATGTAATTTGAAGCTTTGATATAAGGAAGAAATAAAAGTATGCTTTTGAGTATTTTTAGAAATCAGAGAAAGCATAGGAATATTAGAGAATGAAGAGGGAAGAGTCAAGAAAATCAAGTAAGTTTTACTTCTCAAATTCATGTTATTTATAGATGTTGAAGAGTTTGTTTGAGAAGTAACGACCTTTAGTACATTCTATTTCAGTCCAAGAGTTGTAATTTTTGAAGAGAAAGAGCTACGACAAGAGATAGTGGATGCAACTCTTCAATTGAAGAAGACGTCTGTTAAGGAGTGCTGGCCGTTACCCAAGTCAGATGTCTGGTCGTTTAGGTCAGACATTTGGCCTATATTAAAAAAGTTTAAACATAAAACATTTCCAGACGTCTGAATATATAAACCAGGCGTCTGACACATGTATATCCTGATAATTTCCCTTCTTGAGCTTGTAAAACCTTTTTAATAGTTTATTTGTGCTAATGCTTGTAAAAACTACTCAAGGAGATTGTACATATCATCTATTTAAGAAATTAACACAGTGTACTAATATTTCTTAATACAATGATCATGTTGTGTTTGTCTTCAAGTCTTGGTTGCGATAATTTACCTACGGATGATATATATATATATATATATATATATATATATATATATATATATATATATTGCATGCTAGTTATTGTATAGTTATTGTCGTCGAAATCATAGAAAAGAGGTTCTAACATCCTCCCCTTTTTGATGATGACAACTATACAATCTATTTTATAAGAATGCTCCCCTTGAGTTTTGTGATTTCTCCCCCTATCTATATGTAGTATAAAATCATTATCCCTTTGTCATTATCAAAAAGATTATAGGAATCAGTATGAGGAAACATCACAACAACATAATGTCACTAACACAATGTCACAACACTAAATAAAAATATCACAGTCATACACAGTAGGAATTCGGAATAAATTTATTCAACATTGGTAAATAACTTATTTATAGGAAAAATAACCCCATAGGTTAGAAGCGAATTCATCGTAGTCGCTATTCTACCATTGCGACTAATCATGATACTCTTCATCTTCCCGAATGGAAAGTCCTTGAAATGATTGATAGTGGCTATAATGTCGGGCGTCCTATGGAGGCCATGACATGTCTTCACTCTCCTCAGTGTCCACATTTATTGGATCTTTTCTAGGAGCATGGGTTTTTAAAGGCTCTTCGGCCGTGCTAGGTCTTGATGGATATTCATGAGGTGCTAGAGGTGGTGCAAGAGATGGAGACGAAGAAGATTATGAAGAAGAACATCCACGAACCTTTCTCATAACCTTTCCAAGAGTAGAAACGACCTTTTCTAAAGTCTTTTCTACTTTAGTCATTCGTGTAGAAAAAGATCATCCTAGTCAGGAAACTTTTGTAAGAAATGTGGATTAAGGATCTTAAGGCTAGAATAAACACTAGAGGGGGGTGAATAGTGTTTCAGAGAATTGTTAATTTTTTTGAGTTTTTGTTAATTTGAACACAAATGTATGCAATATTCAGACACGGATATGATCACTGAATCAAATACAGATGCAAATATAAAGTAAAAGCAGTAAAGGAAAGAACACATGCCAATATCTTTCCTTTATGTTTTAGCATCCTATATTCTGGTCTTCCTAATCTTCTAGATGCAATTCTATTCGCTGAAGGGTTTATTCAATTTATATTCACTATTGGGTTAACGTAATTGGTTCTCCTATCATTTTTCTCCAAAATGCAGTTATGGGTCCATTATAAAGTGAATAAATTCATATTAGAAGAAGCAATATAACAACATAGCAATATTGTTCCTGCAGGTTTAATTTATCAAAGATAGATTCTTCTTAAACCACAATAAAACCTCCTTTAATACACCCATGGGTTTTCTCTTTAAAAATAGAGTTTCGTTCATAAAACCTTTTGATACCTTTGAAACCCAGCTTTTGACTTCATAGGATAACCTACTTCGCAAGCTCTTAAAATGATCAGGCTCCTGCTTTATAATACTTTAAATTCTACTTTTAAAACCTTTCGAATATATTAAAGTAGCATTTAACTTTAGAAGCTTAGCTTTGAAACCAATTGAAAGTATCCCTTTCGAAAGTATAAAAATTGTTTAAAAAACAATTTTACAACCCTTTTGAAAGTATCCCCACCGAAGGGAAAGAAAACCAAGCAAACATATTCCAAAGAAAAGAAATCAACTCCTTCGAAAATATAAAACTTTGTTTTAGCTATAACTTTTTATGGGTGTAGAAATAAGGTCTCTAACATATTCCATTATGTTCAAATGATGGTTTCCTTTTCCGAGCGGTCACAGTACGAAAACAAAAGGGCTTTCGAAGGATTTACAACTACTGTCGAAAATCCTAGAAAAGGGCTTCCGCTACATTTATAACTACTGTCGAAAGGGAGCCTTCGACAAGGTCGAAAGGTGTCTAAGTCAAAATGTGACTTTGTCGAAAAGTGCTTCCGAAAGTGCTAGAGAAGGGTCCAAAACTACTACAGAATGAGACAGTCGAAAGGTGCTTTCAAAAAGGTTGAAAGGCGATTAAGTCGTAAGGTTACTAAGTTGAGAGGTGTTTCCAAAAATGGTACAGAAGGGTCCAGAACTGCTGCAGAATGATGCAGTCGAAAGGTGTTTTCGACAACGTCGAAAAGTGACTAAGTCGTAAGGTTACTAAGTTGAAAGGTGGTTTCGAAAATGCTACAGTAGGGTCCGAAGATGTTGTCGAATGATGTAGTCGAAAGGCTCTTTCAATAAGGTCGAAAGGTGACTCAGTCGAAAGGTTAGTAAGTTGAAAGATGATTCCGAAAATGCTACAGAAGGGTCCAGAACTGCTGCAGAATGCAGTCGAAAGGTACTTTCGACAAGGTCGAAAGGTGACTAAGTGGAAAGGTGCTTCCAAAAATGCTACAGAAGGATCCAAAACTACTGCAAAATGAGACAGTCGAAAGGTGCTTTTGACAAGGTCGAAAGGTGACTAAGTTGGAAAGTGCTTCCGAAATGCTACAGAAGGGTCCAGAAATGGTGTAGAATGATGCAGTCGAAAGATGCTTTCGACAAGGTGAAAGGTGACTAAGTCGAAAGGTGATTCAGTTGAAAGGTGCTTCTGAAAATGCTACATAAGGGTCCACAACTGGTGTAGAATGGTGCAGTCGAAAGGTACTTTCGACAAGGTCGAAAGGTGATTGAAGTCGAAAGATTACTAAGTTGAAAGATGCTTCTGAAAATGCTATAGAAGAGTCCAGAACTACTACAGAATGATGCAGTCGAAAGGTGCTTTTGACAAGGTCGAATGACAGAGTGGTAAATAACTTGAAAACTGTTATTTTACTAATTAAAGTATATTCTTTTCACCAACTCCTATCTTTGTCTAGTTTCTATTGGTTAATGACATACTTTAACACTTTCTTTGTAGAAAAACTGTTATAGATCATATTTTATTATTTCCAAAATTATTTTAAAAATAGTTAATTATATTAATATATTAATATAAGTATTAAGCCTTTTTAGCTTAGAAAATTTATAATAAATCGAAATCACTTGGAAAATATCCCAAAAATTCACCCAAAATCTAAAACAACATTTCCTACATCATATAAGAATTTCGGGGTAAAATTCACCATTTTATTTTTTTAATAACTAAAACATGAAATAAATACCTTTTTCACCTTAGGAAATTCATAAAATATTCCTATTAACTCCGAAAATTATGACAATGAAAAATTATTTCCATAGTTATGTTTGACACAACATATTCAAAACTCAAGTCGTTTGGAGTCGTTTACTAAGGTTTTTACTTTAAAACCCATCATTTTAATTGTAAAAAATTCCAATAAATCATTATTCTATCCAAACAATGATTATTAGATTCAATCATGATCAACACAGCAAAATACATTTGACTAATTTCCATAACCGAACCAAAATAAGGAAAACTAAGATGATTTACACTATTATTCACCTTGATTAAGTTGTTGGAGTTTGAGATTTGCCTTAGCTTTAATCTTTTAGCTTTCTCTATTGGATCTTCCAAGTTTTCTAATCTACTAAGGTATTTTAATGGCTAGCTATAACTTCTCTTTTATGTGTATTTTGATTTATGAAGTGGTAGGTGAGAATAAGGGAGGGTTTAAGGGTATATGAGTGTGGCTATTCTCATGTTGCCTTCCTCTTAGTTTCCTAACTTATAAATTATAACACATACTTATACATTCATTAGTTTAGCCGTGACCAAGTTGACTAACAATTAAATCTCAACTCCTTAATCAACCACATTATTCTATTTAATTTATCCATGTAAATGTCCTGAATAATGTTAAACAAAAATTAGGGGTGTTACACCTTCCGCACACGCTAAGACATCCTTTAATGTTTATCTAACACATCTACAACAACATAAGGGTCACTCATATACTTCCGATGGAGTAAAGGTATCCAAGTCTCATTCGAAAGCAACATTAAATTGGCGCTCTAGATTTAAGCGGCAGAAGGTCTTGAAGGCATCCTTTCGATTAAGTTGAAAGGAATGATGTGAAAGGTGGTCCAACCTACACCTGTAAATAAGACCATAGGGATGGTATTTTAGGGATGCAAATTCATTGTTTCCATGCTTGTAATCTTCTTCAGTTTGTAAACCCTTATTCTCAAATCAAATTGGGGATTTCACTTTGTTGTAATACCCTTTGTAGTCATGAAAATTATCAATAAAGTAAATACATGGCACTTCCAAATACCATCAATAATGTATGATTAATTGTTTATATATGGTTTCATTTTGTGGAATACGCTCATCAATACCTCTCGAAGAGGTTCCTTTCAAAAGATAAAACCCCCTCGACTCAGTTAATACCTTTTATTTCCACTAGGAATCGACCTTACATCACTTTGTTATCCATAAAATATTCCTAAGAATGAAAGTATATAAGAAGGATCAAGAACATTGGTGACGATTAAAAGGTAGTGCAGTGGATTTGTAATCATTAAATAAGGCTTTCGACAAGAGGATGATAGTATCAGCAAAACCTTTCGAAGAGGCCAAAAGGATGCTTCGGTAGTGTTTAGATAAGCGAACAGCTTTCAAAGAGGTCGAAAGGTACCTTTTGAAGGCAATGAATGGCATACTTTCTGTATATGCGCCAAACCATTTGAAACGATTGGTTTTGTCTTCATCTACTTTCATCATAAGAACATTCGGCAAAAGGAACCATTTTGAAAGCATATATTAGCCTTTCGAATTGGTTGAAGCCATCCTTACCTGTAAAGGAAAAACTATATGAATTCAAAGTAACGCCCACCGACATCAAGGGATGAAACTCCGCACTAGCTAGAGAAGATGCTTTTGAGTGGAGTATTTTGCGGCAAAGCTTTCTATTGACTCATTTGAAATCCAAAGGGTACATGTTTCGACAAGATCGAAGATCAACGTACATACCAACTAGCACGACACATTAACAAAAAAGTGAAGAGCACATCTATATACATTTCGGTAAAGTTGAAAGAAATCAAGTAATATACATTTCGAGGAAGTCAAAATGAATAAAGCAAGATAGAAGGAAACCCAGTCTTTAGTGGAAGCAGAAAGTTGACCATATAATCCTTTCGACTGGGTCGAAAGCTATGATTCAAGTGATGCACACAAAAGGAGGAAAACGGACCTTCCGACCGTGTCGAAAGCAAGGGGTCGAAAGGCACCAACCCGCACCTATAAATAAGACCCTAGGTGTCTGGTTTAGGGGACTCAATTTTATTCATTTCTTACTTTTCCTTTTTAAAGCCGGTAAACCCTAATCTAAAAATCAAATTAAGGATTTGGTCAACCTATACATCTTAGTTCAATAAAAGCGAGATTATGATAATTTTGATTATGCAGCTATTATGAGATTCTTATTTCATCTGATTATCATCATCTGATGTCGATCTAGTTGAAAGACTACCCTTCGATTGAGTCGAAAACCCTAGCACACTTATATCCTTAGTGCTTTAGCTTCAAAACCATAATATAATAAAGGCTCATCCTTTCAACATGATCGAAACCCACTCAGTTCAACCAATTTCCAAAAACTTTTAAGTCCCAACCTTAAGCCACCCTGACTGCTTTGAAAGGTGGATCCGATAGAGTTACAAATCAAATAATTCGAAAGGAATTTCTAAAGGGTGGTTACTCTTTCGACTATATTGAAAGGTATTAAAGTGGCACTTTCAACAATCTTTACATAATCATAGAGTATAAGTTACCTTTACCAACTTCGAAAGGAGGTTTTGAGGGGATCACTTATTCTTCAAACTTCACTTAGAGATGTTGACAAGTTTTTTTGTTAACATTTTTGATGCTAGAAGGAGGACTTGAACCTCTGATCCCCAATAACTTTCATCACAGATTAATTGCATAGAGTTCTTCATTCAATAGGAGAAAAGGGTAAGAGCAAGGAATAATAACGACAATCCAAATAAAGAAGCTGCATCACAATCAACTTTGGAAAACAATATAGTCCCCAACTTAACTTAGATAATATAGAAGTTGGACAACCTTCAACTCTAACAAGATTGGAAAACAATGAGATTAATGTTTGGTCTCTACAATAACAAATGATAGGTATGCAAGAACTTTTTAAGGAGCTCCATCTCAAGGATCATTAAGGAGTGTGGAAGGTGAAGATGAAGCACGATCTCCAAATGAGGAAGAAGATGAAAAGCTAAATAAGGAAAGGAAAGAAGAAAAGTTCCTTGGGTAATAGAATAGTTTAATCTTGGAAGGTAGTGAAGATCATCGCAACAACATTCTCAACCAAGTCACAAAGTATATGGTAAAAGATGTACTCCTTGAATTAAAGAAATATGTTATCCAATAAAAGGCTCCTTCTTTAGAAGAAATAATGGCAGTCAGCATCCGTCCTCACATTCAAATTCCTCTACTAAAGTATGATGGAACCACCGACCTAGAGGATCACTTAGTAGATTTTGAAATACAAATGGATCTCTACAATTCCTCTGAGGTAGTCCATTGTAAACTTTTCAAGGAGCAGCTATCAAATGGTACAAGAATTACCAAGTGAAAACCATCCATTCTTGGGACTACGAGTAATGGAATTTGTCCCCAATTTGATTTAGGGTTGCAAGAATTTGATTTGGAAAATTAATGTGAAAATTGAAAATTCGGTCATGAACTTGGACTCCTAGGGTTGTATTTATAGATGCGAGCTGGACCCTTCCCCATCCATCCTTTCGAAGCTATCAAAAGGCATCTTTTTCGGCCTTCCGCAACCATCCTTTTGCCTTTATGGTTTCGAAGTTGTGGGCAGGTATTTGGGTCTTTTGTTATGCTTGAATTTCCCTTTCGTCTCCATCAAAAGCATGCTAATAATGGATATTGATTCAATACTCATCAATACTACTTTCGCGTACTTCTGGAGCCTTTTGACACCATCGAAATGTATGATTCTTTTGGTAGCAAATGAATCAAGGTACCTCATTGTGTTGTTTGAGTATAAGCGGAAGCACTTCTGACATCTTCGAAACCCTCGAAATCTCTTTATTGTTCGTAAAATCTAGTGCTAATATGATAGAATGCTTCTTGAATGAATAAGGAAGGGCACTTGGATAGTTTTGAAAGGATTTTAATGGTGGTAGAAGGATAACTTCAAAAGGTAAACTGCAACGGAGGAGGCTTCTTGGTAGATAGATGATAGTTACAAAAGGTGGCTTTCCAAAGTATCCCCTTGATTGATGCGGAAACACATCTTCTGATGTTTGTGGAGGCAATATTGGTTATGTGCGAAAACTCTCTTAAACTTATAGAAGGGTTCAACCGGTTTGAAAGGATAGTCTTTGCTTTCAAAAATTTTTTTTTGGTAGGATTTTCTTCAACAGTTTCGAAGGGTCTGGCATATGTGCGGAAGCTTGTTATTTAGTACTATCGAAAGGTATTTTTAACACATCCAAAACTCCTTTATACGTGCAGAACCAATAATTTCAAAAGGATCAACTGAAGCGGAAGAGTAGTCATGTCCCTTTTCGATTCCTTCGAAAACCCATACTCTATTTAATACTTGCAGAAGCATCAAGTGCTTGTGGAACAAATCCAACCTCTTTAGAAGCTACTCCAATGTCTTCGAACCCCGCTTTTGAATCATGATGAAACCCTTCTTTTCAATTCTTGCAAAGCTTCTACAATGCCTTCGCAGCCCTTCTTTTGTACCTACATTCTTGAGTGAGTTCTGTGGTTAACAAAACCATGTATATTTTCTTACTTGAATGAATCTTTGTTGAACTCATTTAGGATTGATTTACGAATCCATTGATCTTTCCTTATTCGAAAAAGTTGATGATCATCTTTTCAAGAGCTCTGCATTGATTGATTTCATGTCCATTCATCATATGATAATGGCATTAAGGTCCTTTTAGATTTTTTTTCATATTTGGGTTCTTTCTTTTTAGATGGCCAGTAATTGAGTTCCTCTTTTGTTAGTAAGTAGATGTTCACGATTGATGTAGTCGAGTTGCATTCTTTATGGTGTATTAATTTAAAGCTTGTCTTTTGAGGTCGATTTCTAAATCTTTTGTTGCTTGATTTAGGTGCTTCAACCTCAATGACCAATTTCCTTTTGAGAACCTTTCGAAGCTCGTATGGAGGTAATGGTCTACTTTTAACCCAATGCCATTTCTAAGCAATTGTATAGTAATAGGCCATCATTACTTCTTCAAAGATGGTTCCTTTGGTGTATGATTGAATAGTCTTCTTTATTTTAACAAACAAATTATCACCCCTACTTCTTGTTCCTCCGAAATCGAAGGTGTTTGTAGGGCCAATGTGAATTGAGTTTAAGCTTCAATTGTATGGACCATAAGATTCAACTATCTTCTTTTCCATGATTCTTAAAGTTTCCCACCTTAACATTTGTTCTTTATATATCTTTGAACCTTTAGCAATTTAACGAGAAAATCCAACCACATGTGGTTCTAAAGATCCTTGCTTAGACTTCTTGATTTTGTTTAGCATTATGGTGTCGAGTCTGAGGTTGGTGTGGAATGGAAAAAGGATAGAAAAATAATGTTAGGAGTTTAAAAAAGTTGGAGGATCAGTCCCTCCTTCTAGCACCAAAAATGTTAACAAAAAATCTTGTCAACATCCCTAAAAAAAGGTAAGAAAAGCGACTAATCCCTTCAAAACCCCTTTCGAATTAGTTGAAGTGTGTTAACACAAAACTTATCAACACCTCAAAGTGAAGTTTGAAGAATAAGTAATCCCCTCGAAACCTCCTTTCGAAGTAGGTGAATCCCCAAAGTGATGTTTGAAGAATAAGTGATCCCCTCGATACCACCTTTCGAAGTAGGTGTAGGTAATTTATACTCTTTGATTACATAAAGATTGTTGAAAGTACCACTTTAATACCTTTCGCTACAGTAAAAAGGATAACCACCCTTTAGAAACTCCTTCTGAATTATTTGATTAGTGACTCCATCGGAACCACCTTTCAAAGTAGTCAACGTGGCTTAAGGTTGGGACTTATGGTTTTGGGAAATTGGTTGAATTGAGTAGGTTTCGACCTCATCGAAAGGATGAACCCTTATTATATTGTGGTTTTCAGCAACAACTCTAAAGATATAAGTGTGCTAGGGGTTTCGACTCAGTTGAAGGGTAACCTTTCAATTAGATCGACATCGGATGAAATAAGAATCTCATAATAGCCGAATAATCAAAATTATCATAATCTCGTTTTTATTGAACTAAAGTATACAGATTGATCAAATCCCCAATTTGATTTTTAGATTAGGGCTTACCATCTTTAGAAAAAACAGGTAAGCAATGAATGAAATCGGACCCCCTAAACCTAACCCCTAGGGTCTTATTTATAGGTGCAGGTTGGTGCCTTTCGACCCCTTTCTTTCGACAAGTTTGGAAGGTTTGCTTTCCTCCTTTCGTGTGCATCTCTTGAATCATAGCTTTCGACCCAGTCGAAAGGATTATATGGCCATCTTTCCGCTGCTATTGAAGATCGGGTTTCCGTCTATCTTTCTTTATCCCTTTCAATTTTGTAAAAAGGTATATTGCTTGATCGCATTCAACTTCATCGAAATGTATATAGACATGCTCTTCACTTTTCTGTTAATGTGTCGTACAAGTTGATATGGACGTTAGTCTTCGAAGCTGTTGAAACATATACCCTTTGGATTTTGAATGAGTCGAAACACCGAAGACAGCTTTGCTATAAAAGATTCCATTCGAAAGCATCTTCTCTAGCTAGTGCGAAACCTCATCCCTTGATATCAGTGGACGTATGTTGAATTCGTATGGTTTTTCCTTTGTAGGTGAGGATGGCTTTAACCAATTTGAAAGGATAATATATGCTTTTGAAAGAGTTGCTTTTGCCGAATGTTCTTATGATGAAAGTAGATGAAGATGAAACCAATCATTTCAAATGGTTTGGTGCGTATGTAGAAAATATGCTATTCATTTCCTTCGAAAGGTATCTTTCAACCTCTTCGAAAGCTCTTTGCTTATCCAAATACAGCTGAAGCATCCTTTTGGCCTCTTCAAAAGGCTTTGTTGACGTAATCATCCTCTAGTCGAAAGCCTTATTTACTGTTTGCAGTGACCACTCTACTGCCTTCTCATCCTCACCAATGTTCTTGCTTCTTCTTTTATACTTTCATTTTTGAGAATCTTTTATGGACAACATTAAGCCCCCTTAGTATGAAAGAAGATTTTGTTCTTTAGGACAAAATTCCAAAATTTTATTTCAAACTACTCGAACTCCAATGAAATCCTTTTCTTTGTTTTCCTGCAAAACATATAATAGCTTTTATTAGAATCGTAACTTTATTATGAGACCACGATTGGTAACTTTATAATTCAAGATACTATTTGATAGTAATATTGGGCAGAGCATTCAAATAAATGTATGACCAAATCCTTTAAATACAAATAATAGAAATATGAAATAATATCACCTAGTCAGTAGTCATTGATTTAATTAAATAAAACTCCCTAAAAGGCCATCACACACTCCAAATCTTGTGTACTTGGGTTATGTTTTCTTTAGACATCGAGGATTAATTCCTCGCTTTTGGAAATTTTACCTTGTTCCTCTATTATAATTTTATTTTCATGCCTGCACTGCATATTAATGATTTTCATTCATTCATTAACAAATTGGCATATCGTTATGCATTGATGTTGTTCGATAATATGAAAATTAGAGAGCTCTCATTCCCTTCTACCATCATCTTCTAACAAAACGAATAAAGGCCTGTTTGATAGCGAGAACTCTTATCTGGAATTCCTATCCAATAATAATGTGGAAACATTTCATTTTCAAATAAATCTCAATTCCAATACGAAATCTCAAAACTCATTCAAAAACTCATAAAGCCAAAAGTTAAATGAGAAATCCTCAACTCATCATGAAAATTAATAAAAAAATCAAGAATTCATAAAACCAGAAATTTATCAAGAAATCATAACAAAAATAAAAAAAGAATTGATGAATTTCGGGAATGTAATTAAAAACTTACTAGGATCTCTTCTATCAAAAAAACTGCTCAAAACTTTATCTATTACTAATATAAAGTCAGAAATTCAATAAAAAGTCTACAAATCATCAAGGAAATTAAATAAAGAAGTCAAGAATCCATAAAAACAAGAAATCATTACAAAAGTCCAATGGGAAACAAATATATGAATCTACAAATCATCATAAAAGTCAATGAGGGAGTCTAGAATTCACGAAACTAGAAATTCAAATGAAAATTCAATAAGGAAACTAAGAATATGAAATCCACAAACCATCATGAAAGTCAATAGAATTCGTAAGACTAGAAACTCAATAAGAAATCATTATGAAATATCAATAAGGAAACTAAGAATATAAAATCCACAAATCATCCTAAAAGTCAATAAGAAAAGTTTGAATTCACAAAACCCAATATGAAATCTTCATGAATGGAAACAAGGAAACTGAAAGTTCACGAAATCAGGAATTCAACCAAAATCTTGTTAGGATCTCATCTGACGAATAGACTAGTTAAAATTTCATTCAATATAGGCACAAAGCCAGAGATCTTTCTAGTAATGGTAAACTTAGTAGGTTTAAGCAAAAGATCCCTAAGCCTATCTGGCCTTAATTCTAATGTTATTCCTAAAATACTATGCTAGAGATTTTGTTTAAAACTCCTGCCTTGAATAGCGACAAGGATTTTCATATTCAAAGGGAAGTATCCTAGTAATAGATGTGCAATTCATAAAGTGCCTATAAATTAGTAGTATTATTGTTATATTAAAGCTGCGTAGTTCCATAAAGTCATATAATCAATCGGAATAGTAGTTCGATTTTACCAGTCAGCCATTCGGAGTAGCAGTTCGTTAGACCAATCAACCGTTCAGCAGATAGTTCTATTCGATTGTTCATCTTTGCAGTAATTCAACCATTCAGTAGGTAGTTCCGTCCAATTGACTGGCCATTTAGCAGTGCAAGCTTCGTTTGACTAGTCGATCGTTCAGCAGTGCAAGTTCCGTATTATTGCTTAGCCGTTCAACAGTATAATGGTCCAAATAATTTATTAATATATATATATATATAATATTATATATATAGACTCTTCTATCCTAAAGGGTCACCTTATTTCTAAGGATTCAGGAGTGGTTCACTTAATCTATTCTTCTAATGAAGTCAGTTTTATCTTTGTAGTAAAAATTAGTTTTTGTTCCATTCCTTTAGCTTTTGTATAGGTCTTCGCTTTTCATCTTATATTACGGATCTCTTTATCCATTTTCTTGTCTCATGTCTCATTTTAGGATGAAAGTTTCTTAATTCCTTGACGTGGGAATCACTTTTTAGGTATCATATGTTTTGAAGATTGCTCCCTGATACTCTGTCCTTTTTTATTATGGTTTTGGATTCCTTGTTTGTTCCTGATTGTAGCGTTGGACATCTTCATCCTTTTTCCTTTGTCTGTACCCTTTTTCGTGCTTCACCTTTATTTTAGATGATGGATAGATTTTTTTCCTTTAACCCTTTGTTCCTATGGGTTTTGATTTTTATTTTGAGTTGCAGATATCTTTGTCTTTCTTCACCTGTTTGGTGCCTCTTCTAGGCTTTGCTTGGTTCCAAGGGATGTAGTGTACATTAGGTTGACCTTCTTTTAAAAGGTTGCTGGTGGGTGCTTGACCTGACCCTTCCTCTAAGATGTGAACTAGATATTAAAGGTTTTTACCCTTCCTCTAGGAGGTGCTAAGGAAGATCATCGTAGGCTTTTGTCCCTTACTCCAAGAGTACTACAAAAGAGCACCGTAGGGTTTTATCCCTCCCTCTGGATGGTGTTACGAAAGAACGTCGTAGGCTTTTGTCCCTTCCTTTAGGAGGTGCTACAAAATAGCATTGTAGGATTTAAAATTTTCATATGAAAATCATTTTTATTTAAAAATCATTTTAGGCAATTAAATGTTTGTAAACATCTTTTTGAATGTCAGTTTTTTTGTCATAGAGTCTCTTTTGAGAGAAAGAAGTTTTGTAATCAAACCCTTCTAATATATTGATGGGTTACTTGTTGAAAAATAGTTTGGATACATGAATCCTTCTTATAAAATAATCTTTTCTTAATGTCGCTTTTTGCAATGGTTTTCTTACTGCTCTCATAATAGAAACATAGATCTAAAATAGGAGACTGAGAGGTCATGATTCATGAACCAATAGTCTTTTAGTCAAGAGTAGGATTCTTAATCTGAGTCTTTGTTAATAAACTTTTGAAAGCTTTAAAACTTTTCCTAAAAAAGTATGAATAGGCTTCTCCTCGCCAATGGTTTTAGAAAACTTTGAAATATTGAAATTTCTTAATTAGAAATCCTTTGTGTGCATTCGCTGATGTTACATAATACTTAGGAAGATTGCACAAATCAGTTCTTGAAATACATAGACATTTGTCTTCCCCGGTTTGTGTGATAACTGAAAATAGTCTTTCTATGAAGATACGTTAAGGAAATTTCTTCTAAAATTATTTTCCAGAAATAGAGTTAGTGTAAATTATTTTTTCTTTTAATATATAACCATATCTTGGTGGCACTGCTTAGTAAAGGAGGGGTCTATTTTTAGGTTTTTCTCAAAAACCGGTAAAGGATTAATAGTGGTCCAAGGTTCGTGAAAGAAAGCCTTTGTATTGCATTGATTGAAATATTGATAGTCATTTTGTATCAGGCATTTGAGCTTTCTTTTTCAGGTAGCTAGAAATTTGTTGTACTCCAACAGTATGTTGAATGCTATAGACAGATTTTGTTTTACCTGTAATGACACTCGAATTTTAAATTAGTACATGACCAATTTTCAGTGCACATAAAAGTAAAAATCAATGTACAAATCAAGTTAAAATGTTATGAAAAAAGGGAGTACACAATTGAACTAGTGCTGCAAGACTTCATGATTTGATAGGGGTCCGCATTTTGAAGTTGCTAAGCTGCTTTCTTCTTAGCTTGAACAAGAAGTTTCTTTAATGAACTCCTTTAGGAATCCTGACCTAATCATGCCTTGAATTGGTTCTGATAAAATGCAGCATTTTACGGTTTCATGTTTGTTTGCTTTATGGTAATCGTAGTTACTACCTCATTTATTTGGTTCAGGAAAGTTCCGGATCTTATAAGGAATACGAAAATTTTCATTATTCTACACCATGGTGAATAAGTGGGAGGGGGCTTGTTTAGGACTAAATAACTGGATTCAAAAATCTCTTTTCGATTCCCCTTCTTGTTTCCACTTTTCCTTGGTCTCTTGTCGAGATTCCTAAGGCTAAATTTTTCTTCTCTACATTCTCGATGAAATGTAAGCTTAAGTGGCTATTTATTTAAATGAATATCACCGAATTTCTATGAATTTTTTTTGTCATTTGACGTAAATGGAAGTAAACAAAATTTGATGAATCAACAGAAAGTGAATAAATTGATTTAGAATCAATTGGGAATGGATATGAATATATTGAATATGAATATGAGATGAATACAAATGAATTGTTTATGAATCACTTGGAATTGAATAAAATGGTATATAAATCGATTGAAATGAATAATCGATTATTATAAATTCCTACTATAACATGTTTGGTTATGGAATTTATGTGATTAGCTAGTTAAATGAATGAAAGTTATTAAATTTCATATATTTGGTACTTACGAGTTTTATTTGAGTAAGTACATGTACAAGAAGACTATGTGGATGTATTTTGGTAGTGCAATTGCATGTAAATTGAGCGGGCTTGCTTAATAATGCTAAAATAAGTTACGCTTACGAATTAGCGCGTGAAAATATATATATATATATATATATATATATATATATATATATATATATATATTATGTTTTTCGGCTATGAAAGCCGATGTATATCTTTTTATCTTATTTGTCCTATTGTAAAAGGCTCTCTGTACAAGGGAGATTTCGCCAAAAAATTTCAAAAATCTAGATTGTTAGAATTTTTTTGAAATTTTTGAAAAAAATTCTATTGATCAAAAGTTGATTTCAAATTGTAACTGAAATAAGGGTTTTTGATTTAGAAATGGAAAAAAAATGTTATGTATGGAACTAAAAGATTTAGAAAAGTGAATGTTGAGTTTTAACTAAGTGGCTTTTGAAAAGTTATTGGGTTTTGAGCAATTTTTCCTACCTTGGCAATTTCGGAGACGAAATTCTTTTAAGGAAGGAGGAATGTAATGACTTGGATTTGCGTCATTTGATTTTGAACATTTAAATGGTTTTAAATATTTTATTTGGAATATATATTTATTTTTGAATGTGAAAATTTTGTTGAAATTATAAAATGAATTTAAATTTCAAATATAATGATTTATCGTAATATAGAAATGGTGAATAATTGAATTCGAGTTGAATATGAATCAAAATGATTTTTGATGTTGTTATAGGTTCTATTTGAATAATAAATTAGATTATAAATTTTTTAAAACTAAAAATTCAAGCGATCTCGCCAATTTTTGAAATCATCGATTTAATCGACGTGTTGAAATAGGCTTCCAGGGCACAATCTCGGAATTCGACAAAACTAGTTCCATTGGATCCATAATAGTGTATTATTATCGGATTTCGAATTTAGGACCATTTGGATTTAACGTATAGGCATGCAAGTTGAATACATATAGGATCAATTTTGTTAAATAGTCAATTTAAAAAGCTATTTACACATACGATTGAATTAAGTCTCGAAACTTGTTCCCTTGTGTTTGGAATATAGGCATAATATTGGGAACGTCAGACGGTACATCTCTTTTTAGCACCAAAATTGATCACTAACACACTTGAATAGAATTGTGCAGAGAGATTAATGAAGGAAGTAAATTAAAACAAAGAAATAACTCAATTGAGAGCAAAACGAACAACAGAAATGAGAACACCATATTTATAGTGGTTCGGTGTACTAAACCCCAATCTTTAAAATTTCTTGCATGAAAATTTAGAATATTAGTATCCTCAAGTTTGTGTTCAAGGATACCAACAATATTGGGTCTATTTGTAAAAATTAGATTGTTTAAATCTAATTTTCTTTCATGAGAGTTAACCCTATAATATTCCAAGCAATAATCGACATAATTAATAATACAAAACATAAAGGATATCACTACTGCTATATTGAGAGGCTGGGGTTGAATTCCTCCAAGTTCTCTCTGTCTTTCTTCTCTTCCAGATACTCTGAGCTTTTGTGCCATATTCTTTTAGGTGACTTTCTTCCTTGAATTTTTAGATGCTCAATTCACTTTGGATTTTTCATTATATACTTTTAATGAATGTCATCTTTTTCACTGATACCCTCATTGTCTTGAGATAAAATGTTTTGTAGATTTTTTGTTTTTCTTTTGTTTTTTTTCTTCTGTCTTTAATATTCTTTTTTCTAGAGAAGAAGGTTTTGGAATAAGCTTCATGGCTTTTTGAACCACAGCTTCAAATATATTTTGTTGTGTATTGCTAGTATTTGCATTCTAATTTATGAACCCTTTTCTATCAGCATAATTGACAATTTCTTCTTCAGTGCTCATGTTAACTTCCATAATTTCTTCTGCTATCTCAATGTCATCTACACTATAGGAGTGCATATCTTGTGCACCAGGATCCTTCATTGACTATTTTTTTGTTGAATTTGATAAACTTGCATTTTTGCTGAATTTGATTTGTATTCTCCTTTGTATTATCTATTATTTCTTTGTTTGGTAAGTCCTTTCATTGGGAGGCATCCAATTGCTTGGAGACTTCAAGATTATTCACATTTCAATTCAAATATTTTGTACAACCCTTGTTTTTAATGTTTTCAAAAAATTTGATTTTGCCTGAAAGGGAGCTATCTAGTGTCTCAGAAGTGAAGGCCTCTGGTTGCCCAGACTTCTGGTTAGAAATGTTTTCTACAATGTTGATTATTTCTTGATTTTGTTCCATTGTAAACTCATTTTCTTTATTGCCACCTGAATCTTTTGCTTTCTCTTTCCATACTTTTTTTGAAGAACAACTTTCTGTATTATATCTAAAGCATTGACATATTAAACACTTTGGAGGAATCCACTCATATTTAATTTCTAAACTATGATTTCTCCATCATGCATTGTAATGTGTGCTTTCTCAGGGAGATCTGAATTTGCATTGATTTCGACAAGTATTCTTGCATAACTTAATCTAGTTTTTTTTGCTGTTTGCTCATCCGACTTTAGAGGAGTTCCTACTACACTTGCAATTGCTCCAAAAGCCTCACTGTCCCATAATTTTAAACTGAGCTCTGGGAGTCGAATCTAAATTGTAATTGTGTTCAACAGATCTTTATCAAAAGCAATTTTGTTGTTCCATCTTTTCAAAATAACCAGTTTTCCATTGATAAAATAAGGATCTCCATTGATTGTTTTTTCGCAGTCACTTTCAACAGCGAATTTGATAAAAAGAAACCATTGTTTCTTGTGAAAATTTTGAAATTACTTATGGGATTCAAAGTTCTTTGCACAAAAGCTTTAAAACGATGATAGAAAGACCTGTTACCACATACATAAGCTATCACCGATCAGCCCCATTTGGTCTCTGTTCTCCTACTAACCCCTTCATTCATTGTAACCATTTTCCTGTTGTTAATGGTTATAGGTGCTTAGTATTTCAGATTAAATTCATGCCTGAGGCCTCCCTCTTTAATCAAATCAGCCCAAGAAGATACTTTATGAGAGAAAGTCCCTTTATTGCTTATTGAATGTCTCTGATTTATTGCTACACCATTGTAATTTCGATTATTCTGTATATTAGTTGCAGATTTCGATGGGTTCTGAGAGTCTTGGCTTGAATTGTATTTGTAATTGTTGATTCTTTGCTCTCTGTAACCATTGTAATAAATCTGTGATGTATTTTTGGTGTGATATTAAGTTATTTTGATTGTTGAAGGAATTTATCTCTTATAGGACGGTTTCTAACTAGTTGCAACCCCTCATCGTTGAATTGAGGTTGCACCTTCTTGCGGTTAGATGAAGAAGAACGAGGGAGAAGAGGTGAAGGCTCGGACGTGATGGATTAAGAGGCCGATATCTGATTAGAGCTGATAACCATTTTCTTGATTTTCTGTAAAATCGGTTTTCTTTTTCCAAGAATAGGCAATTTGTTTTAGTTTGTTTTGTTTGAAAGTGAGAAATGCTATCTAACGCCATAACCCCAAATTATTTTCGTGGCCGCCGGTTCTTCAAAATTATTTCGTCCTCCCCCTTCCAAAAGTTATTTCCCTATATCATCACACAAAAACTCCTCGCTTTTCGTCGCCTCCGCCCTTTTCATCGTCTCTGCCCTTAACTCCTCATACCCGCCGCCTGCTAACCTGTAACGACCCGGTGTTTTCAACCATTCGCATCCGCACATGTCGGACTTGAATTGTTCAAAATACCGCGTTGTAGAAATAAATTTGGCAGAACTCAGAATATGCAGTAAATAATTAATCACAGAATCACAGACACAGAATCAGAATACTCGCAGCGGAATTTAAAAATACTTAGTGGTTCATGAAGCCACTATAAATATTCTTACTCAAGTAAAATTTACATAGTCTTAAATCCAAATATAGTTTTAACTTATCAGTAAACAGTCCAAATGTCCACTAGTCTTGATTTCAAAATTTTAGATAAAGAACTGGAAAGGAAGTTTGCCAGCAGCTTGAAAGTGATCTACAGAAATCCTAGCTCCGGGATGAAAACTGAACTGCAACTCAGGCTGACCCGAGCGTAACATAAAACATAAACACTCGAGTCAGGACATACATACTTATATAGTGTAAGCTAATTCAAGTGTACTGTAATATAGAGCAAGTAACTTAAAGGATGCTTGGGACCGCCCATCCTCTAAGGATCCGTTAAACTATTTACTATGTAGTATATTGCGCTATTATAATAGTGCCTAATTATAAAATAAACTTACTTTTTAATAGCGTTAAGGGGTTACCCATACAGCCCTTAACACAAATAATGCCAATAGTCTATACAGTACCGTAATACCTCCTGATCGGAAAGCTACCAGAGGATACTCCATAGGTACGACACAAATAGAAACTCGTAGGAGGCTCGGTATGGTAGGTGACATGGCACAACTAGGCAATGCCAGGGTAGATATACCAATTGCTATCCGGACCGGTGGAAACGCGTAGCCGCAGTTACCGCCCACCTCGAACAACACTCCCAAATCAAAGGTGCGCACCAAAACAATCACAGGAGTAATAGAATGGCATACGAAGAAGTGCGTTCGATCAGAGTTGCTACCTCATTAATCCGAGAATCGCTCCTGTTTTAGCCACCTTATGCCAACTCACGGGAGTCGGGTCCACGTATTTACCTTAAAGGAACCGTCACCACCATCCTACTTCATTCTGGGATCTCCACCGCGTACACGGTTAGTCAAAGTGGTTTTCGGTATCGACAGAGAGTATGTCCATATCCGATCCCGGTCTCTTTGCCAACCAAACGTTATTATACCCCGTGGTTATAGTTTAAAAATGGTATTTTTACAAATCAAATATATTTCAAATACCTTCAATATCAAATTCTTGATTAAAACATTTCATTTGATAATATACCATTTCAACTTATTCAATTTAATTTGGAATTTATTGCTTTTAACAAACTTTAAAATCAATTTCTTCCTTTAAAACTATCCAAAGTCCATTTCTTAATTTTTATTAATTACATATTTAAATTCCAAAAATTTAACTTATTCCCAAAATAAATTTCTATAAATTTAAATAAATCAAATTTCAATTTCTGCAGCACCTGTGAAATGCTACCTAAAGTTTATGGGTTAAACGGTCCAATTTTAAAAGACAGCATTTAAATGCTGTAATAGGTTATTAACTTATCAATTTAGTTTAAATTCCAAATACAACTTATTATCAATTATTTCTTAACTGAAATCTCATCTTAACAAAAATCCAGAATTTTTCCAAATAAGTTATATTTATTTATTTAAAATCTTAACTCATTCAAAAATCATTTTTAAATCTTTATAAAAATCCTTTAAATACATTAAACCACAATATTATAAACTTCCATTTAAAAATAATTTTAAAATATTTCAGAAAAATATTATAGGAACCACGGGTCTGTATAAAATTTTCTAGCCTAGGTCAAGTGATACGGATTTATATCATTTCAATCCGCAATTTTACAAACCCCGGGTCTATCATTTCAAACCCGCAATCCCAAGTTAAGATTTAACAGTTAACTGAATAAATGCATAATAATCATCGTTTTAGGCCTATCATTTCAGCCTTAACGATTTAAATTTATAGGGAACTTGCAGTGATGATTTAAATCAGTAAATAAACATTTAACAATATAACTGCAGAAATATTACAACAGATAAATAACTGATGAGGTGTCAATTTAAATGGAGTTTAACATCCTACGTTATATTACAGACAGATAATAGTTAAATAATAATTTACACATACACTTGCGATAATTCACAGAAATATAGGCATGTTTGTCTGGTGAGAAAAACTCACCTGAAGGCTGCAGAAATTTTTTGATTCAAAACGAAAATCCACCGGAAAAGAAACGAACAGAAAGTAACGATCAAATATCCCGGATGTCACGCCTAGATTCAAATCTATAACAAGATCCAAATACCGGATACGTGACTTTAGAAATTTACGGTCAAAGCAAAAATTAAAAATAGGACGAGAATTAGTTCGACTTGCTTGACCACCCCACTGGGTATACTATCAAAACATAACGAAACTTTTCCTACCCATTACTGAACCATGCCATTTCAAAAATCAAGGTAAAATTTACCTAAAGGCCATCTAAAACAAAATGGTGAAGTTTTTCTCCTATAGGCCGTGATATATGCATGTACAAGTGCATCCAATACTCTACTACCTACAGGCTTATGCACTGTCCCACGCAACTATAAAGCATATTGCAGTTATATGCTTTTATATGCAACTAAACATTTCCACCTAACATCTTCTCTGTTATCTGAAGTATTACAGGCTTTCTCCCCCCTTTTTTTTCCAACCGAATCTTATATTTATATATATATATATATATATATATATATATATTTATAAAACATGCACGGATACATCATTTCTTCTTTAAATTTTTTACTATCATCAACGAATAACTACCCAAGTCAGTTACCTAAAACACGGTCAAGATTTCACTAAAAGCCTGCCTATATGATATGCCTATATGCAACTGAAGGCTCACTCACTATGTCAACATGTTATATTCTGATGAACCCTGAAAACTCTCTTTCTCTCCCTCTGTTATATTCTTCTTTACTCTCGTTTTATATTTATTTATTTTCTTTTATTTTTTTTTATTTTTTTTTTAAACATGTCTAACATCCTATGCAAAACAAAACTCATGCAACTCTCTGCCTACAACTTGCGTCTCTCTGCTATCTACTATTACAAGATGGTAAAACATGCACAAATCATTAGTGATAAGTACATCCAGAATAACACTTACTACATCATAACTATACTAATTCCATAACCTAGCTTCCTACAGGTTATTGACCTGACTTGAATGAATTTGCAAGGTAATGCATTTCTCTTAAGACCTCATCATCAACACACATATCCACTGCTACTAGAAACAAGGTTTTTTTTTTCAAAATATATGTCTCATAGGAAACTCGGCTGAGCACTAGAGTGGTAGTCAGGGTTGGAGTGGTCGAGCCAAAAGATGGGAAAGCAAAGGAAAAAAACTGAAGAAGGAAAACAGAGAGGATGCAAAAGAAGAAGAGGAATAGTAATATTACCTGATAGAAGCTTTTCTCCTTGTGGATGATGTTATGCAAGATGAGGAGATAAAATATGAACCAGGCTAATATATTTATAGAGGGGAGAGTTTGCTTTAGATGCAAGAAAATATATATACGTGAAGAAAATCAAAAGGGCTCGGTACAAAAATGGCAACATATCTTGGCATGCCTAAACAATTGATTGATAAAGCAAAATTTCGTACATTCAAAAGTTTGAATGTGAATACCTTGGCAAGAGATTGAAAAAAAAAACGGTAGCATTGATAGAAGATTGAACGTTTTGCAGATAAAGAATTGATTTGAGGTGAAATCAATGGAAAAAGAAAATGCAAGCAGAGCTCAGTGATTTCTTTCCAGTTTTTATCTTGTTTGAATGGATAAGGCTCGTGTGATTTTAGGGACCACGGTTAGCAATTAGATTTGATTTTATATGCGTGATATTCATTGCCAGTTTATGAGTTTTGATTTCAACATTTTTTTTATTTGATAGTTGCGTGATTGTAGATTGAAGAAACGACATTTGGAAGAACTGATATTAGGCAAGAGATTGATTTTAGGCAAAAGATATTTGGATGAAAAGGTATATACAAAAGTTTAAAATAAATTTTGACAGTTAAAACAAAAGTAACGTTTGTTATAAAAATCACTAACTGATATTTTAATCGATAAGTATATTTAAATATGATTTTTACTTTATATGCGTGATTATAGGAACGAAAAATTTTATCTTGCAAAATAAAGGCAGTGGAAACAGAGAGATATAAATAGGAATGTGAGAATTTGAAAAGATAGGCAAGGTTAAATTTGAATGCATGAGTTGATTTTAGGAAATCAAATATATTGGTCCATTTAGGTTGCGTGAATAAATGAATACAGTGACATGCTCAAGAAACAAAAAGGCAAGAGGCAAATGCCAAAAATGTTAAAAGAATAAAATTTTGTGTCACGCGCAAAGGAATGCAAAATTGATTTTCTCTCAAATGATATATGCGTGATTTAAGAAGAAATATATGGTATGTTTAGATCAAAAAATGGAAGAGTTGATTATTATCATTATATTTTGAAGAACAGTTGCAAACAGATTTGAACGTTTCTCTTTTAAATTCAGATTTGCGTGCTTTTTTGATGCCTGGATATGCACGTTATTCCTCTGGATTTGAGATAAGGCTTGCGAAAATATTAGTTGCCAGTTATACAAAGCTTTGGATTCTATACTTTATATGCGTGATTAAAGCAAGCGTTGATTTTGTATACAGACCATTGATACGATATTTTAAATACATATCGATGTTGAAATATGATTTTTAAAATACGCCAAATTGACGTAATATAAAACACCCAAAGTTATATAAAAATAACGTTTTTAATTTATACGTTTATTTTGTTACTTATACCATAAATTTTTACGCGTCCTTTAAACGCGAAATTTAACAGTTCATTAATACACTAAATTCTTCAAAATTGTTACTTAACAAACTTAATTGGTTTTCACATATTATATATATATATACACAAAATTCCTTTTATTAAAATTCAAATGGAGTTGTCTTTTAACAAATTTAACCGTTTCACACTTTAAATTTCCATATTTAGTATTTTAAGGAAATGATTTAAATCAAATTATATATGTATATAAATTGGGAAGTAAATTTTACTAGAAAGAGAAAAATAACGGATTAAAGTTCTATACGTTTTCTTATATATAATCTTATATATATATATATATATATATATATATATATATATATATATATATATACACACACACGGTATTTATTCCCTAAATTTAGGCGCCCTTTTTAAGGCGTAATTACCCAGTTCATTTATATACTAAAAAAATTAGAATTTCTGACCATGCCGAGACTCGAACTCGTGACCTGTCGTGAATAGCCCAGATGTCTTAACCACCTAAGCTATTAATGTTTTCTTAATTAAAACTTGATTTTGCTAGAAATTATGTTATTTACCATCCTCGACAAAAACCCAAATTACCAAATTAAAGTCAATTCTTAACCATGTCAAAATTTCAGAGATCTTATTATTTAATTAAAATTTGGTCAATTGTTTTTTTTTTTAATCACTTTAAATAAACCCCAAAGTTTTTAAAATACAAGTAAAAAATACTTGTTAAAAAAAATTGGGCTGTTACGCTCTCCCCTACTCAGAACTTTTCGTCCTCGAAAAGGAAGAAGGTAGGTGAATAGAAACAACCTGAAAGAAAACTAAATTGAAACTTAAATTAGAATCATTAATCTAAACAATAAAAATTCAATTTTAAATTAATCATTGATTTCATCTATTTATACTTAAAATTTTAACATTTATTTATTTACATATTTACTTGTATAATATCCCTACACTTAAAAAAAGAAAAATCATTCATTTTTTTTTCTTTCTCCAATTTTTTCACAAGGTATTATAACATTCTAATTTAAAATGTTTAATTTTAATCCAAATTTGAAATGGTAATTTAACTTAATTGTTAAAGTAAATTTACCATTTCCCAAAATAAACTAAATTCCCCATTTAGTTTCTTCTTTATTCCAAACTATAATTAAATTTATTTTTCTCAATATTTTTCTCAATATATAAACTTTATAAATTCAATTTAAATTAATATTCAATAATTGATTTAATTCATTTGATTTTTACAGAAGTTAAATCAATCTTAACTATTTCCAAATTAATTATCTTATTATCCAATTATTTTCTAAAATCAGAAATTTGTATAGTCATTTATAATAATCATCTTTTATTCAACAAATTTAATTTTCTTTATTCCAGATTATTATTAAATATATTCTGCTTAATATATCTTATCGCACATATTAAGTAGATTATATTTAATATAACTATTCCAATATATTTCTAAATTTCCTTTAACACCATTTGATATTGTATATTATTCAATTATTATTTTGTTTCTATTTACCTCTATTTGTCTTGTTGTAACTGAAACTTTAAGTGTATAACATTTATTATAACCACTCAAATTTTTATTTATAAAATCCTTTTATATTATACATTATCCAATTACATGGTTAATTTCTGAATGATTTAGGTAAGTTATATTGGCATGCAATTTATACAAGTAAAATTTTCCAACTATATTATTCAAGTTTAAATATTCATTCCAAATTTGACTTTATTTTATCATTAGAATCACCTTTTAACATAAATTTATGAATTAAATTTCCAATTAACTTCAAACCCTTTAGAGATAAATAAATACATACATATTGCATATGTCAAATCAAATTTAAATCATATATCTATATATATTATAAATTAAGTAACATTTAGAAATTCAAATCAATCAAACTTTTGAAGCAAAACTACAACATGGTCTCTTTACTTCGATACTCGAAAATGAATGTCGATGATGTTGTACTCATCCCCGAAATTATTTTCTAGCGACAAAGAGAAGAGCACTGATTTTTAAAACTTTAAAATTCTTTGGAAACAAATTTATATTCGAAAATAATTTAAATAATAATATATCCTTTTAAGACTTTAAACACAAGGTTTGAAACTATCGAAATTGAATTCTTAAATTCTTATTTTAAATTCATTTCTGTTTCCAAATAAATTTATAACCATGTTTATATTCAATTATTTATTAAGACAAAACCAATGGTTTACAAAATTATAAATAAAATCAAACATTATTATCTCTAAACAACTAGTTAAATTCTGAAAATTATACTTATATATATAATATTAGATTTTTCCCAAATATAGGAATAATTTTTTTCAAAACAAGGATAGAGATTCAAATTTTGAAGGACTCAAATTAAAGAGAATTTTGATTTAAAGATAAGTTGGAATCAGAAGATCCGATGGTTAAATAACAGAATAAGAAACCAGATAAGTTTATATAAATCGCGGGCAACCTTAACCTGGTCAACCGTGACTTAAAGAGTCAGATCGATGTGGATTTTCTTGGGTAAATCTACATTCGATCTGAAGAGATAGAGTTCAGAATAACCAAAGATACTAGTATCTAAACCGAGGACAAATATAAATCTCCGGTGAATCAATGCTAGTTGTAAAGGAGTTTCACCGCTATATTAGAATATTGGCGAAACCGCCAATTCACTATAAAGATCATCCTAAGTGGAGTTATGGGATACTCCCGAATCGAAAGAAAAATAAATAGTGAGGGACACGAATGAACTTCGGAACCGCAGGGAACGTTCCAAAATTCAAAAAGGAAGAGATTCAAGCTCGAATGAAAGTGATTCTGTAAATCAAATTTACCATACATTCTAAGTTTTGCCTAGAGCCAATGCTCTGATACCAGATGTAACGACCCGGTGTTTTCAACCATTCGCATCCGCACATGTCGGACTTGAATTGTTCAAAATACCGCGTTGTAGAAATAAATTTGGCAGAACTCAGAATATGCAGTAAATAATTAATCACAGAATCACAGACACAGAATCAGAATACTCGCAGCGGAATTTAAAAATACTTAGTGGTTCATGAAGCCACTATAAATATTCTTACTCAAGTAAAATTTACATAGTCTTAAATCCAAATATAGTTTTAACTTATCAGTAAACAGTCCAAATGTCCACTAGTCTTGATTTCAAAATTTTAGATAAAGAACTGGAAAGGAAGTTTGCCAGCAGCTTGAAAGTGATCTACAGAAATCCTAGCTCCGGGATGAAAACTGAACTGCAACTCAGGCTGACCCGAGCGTAACATAAAACATAAACACTCGAGTCAGGACATACATACTTATATAGTGTAAGCTAATTCAAGTGTACTGTAATATAGAGCAAGTAACTTAAAGGATGCTTGGGACCGTCCATCCTCTAAGGATCCGTTAAACTATTTACTATGTAGTATATTGCGCTATTATAATAGTGTCTAATTGTAAAATAAACTTACTTTTTAATAGCGTTAAGGGGTTACCCATATAGCCCTTAACACAAATAATGCCAATAGTCTATACAGTACCGTAATACCTCCTGATCGGGAAGCTACCAGAGGATACTCCATAGGTACGACACAAATAGAAACTCGTAGGAGGCTCGCTATGGTAGGTGACACGGCACAACTAGGCAATGCCAGGGTAGATATACCAATTGCTATCCGGATCGGTGGAGACGCGTAGCCGCAGTTACTGCCCACCTCGAACAACACTCCCAAATCAAAGGTGCGCACCAAAACAATCACAGGAGTAATAGAATGGCATACGAAGAAGTGCGTTCGATCAGAGATGCTACCTCATTAATCCGAGAATCGCTCCTGTTTTAGCCACCTTATGCCAACTCACGGGAGTCGGGTCCACGTATTTACCTTAAAGGAACCGTCACCACCATCCTACTTCATTCTGGGATCTCCACCGCGTACACGGTTAGTCAAAGGGGTTTTCGGTATCGACAGAGAGTATGTCCATATCCGATCCCGGTCTCTTTGCCAACCAAACGTTATTATACCCCGTGGTTATAGTTTAAAAATGGTATTTTTACAAATCAAATATATTTCAAATACCTTCAATATCAAATTCTTGATTAAAACATTTCATTTGATAATATACCATTTCAACTTATTCAATTTAATTTGGAATTTATTGCTTTTAACAAACTTTAAAATCAATTTCTTCCTTTAAAACTATCCAAAGTCCATTTCTTAATTTTTATTAATTACATATTTAAATTCCAAAAATTTAACTTATTCCCAAAATAAATTTCTATAAATTTAAATAAATCAAATTTCAATTTCTGCAGCACCTATGAAATGCTAACTAAAGTTTATGGGTTAAACGGTCCAATTTTAAAAGACAGCATTTAAATGCTGTAATAGGTTATTAACTTATCAATTTAGTTTAAATTCCAAATACAACTTATTATCAATTATTTCTTAACTGAAATCTCATCTTAACAAAAATCCAGAATTTTTCCAAATAAGTTATATTTATTTATTTAAAATCTTAACTCATTCAAAAATCATTTTTAAATCTTTATAAAAATCCTTTAAATACATTAAACCACAATATTATAAACTTCCATTTAAAAATAATTTTAAAATATTTCAGAAAAATATTATAGGAACCACGGGTCTGTATAAAATTTTCTAGCCTAGGTCAAGTGATACGGATTTATATCATTTCAATCCGCAATTTTACAAACCCCGGGTTCTATCATTTCAAACCCGCAATCCCAAGTTAAGATTTAACAGTTAACTGAATAAATGCATAATAATCATCGTTTTAGGCCTATCATTTCAGCCTTAACGATTTAAATTTATAGGAAACTTGCAGTGATGATTTAAATCAGTAAATAAAATTTAACAATATAACTGCAGAAATATTACAACAGATAAATAACTGATGAGGTGTCAATTTAAATGGAGTTTAACATCCTACGTTATATTACAGACAGATAATAGTTAAATAATAATTTACACATACACTTGCGATAATTCACAGAAATATAGGCATGTTTGTCTGGTGAGAAAAACTCACCTGAAGGCTGCAGAAAATTTTTGATTCAAAACGAAAATCCACCGGAAAAGAAACGAACAGAGAGTAACGATCAAATATCCCGGATGTCACGCCTAGATTCAAATCTATAACAAGATCCAAATACCGGATACGTGACTTTAGAAATTTACGGTCAAAGCAAAAATTAAAAATAGGACGAGAATTAGTTCGACTTGCTTGACCACTCCACTGGGTATACTATCAAAACATAACGAAACTTTTCCTACCCATTACTGAACCATGCCATTTCAAAAATCAAGGTAAAATTTACCTAAAGGCCATCTAAAACAAAATGGTGAAGTTTTTCTCCTATAGGCCGTGATATATGCATGTACAAGTGCATCCAATACTCTACTACCTACAGGCTTATGCACTGTCCCACGCAACTATAAAGCATATTGCAGTTATATGCTTTTATATGCAACTAAACATTTCCACCTAACATCTTCTCTGTTATCTGAAGTATTATAGGCTTTCTCCCCCCTTTTTTTTTCCAACCGAATCTTATATATATATATATATATATATGTATATATATATATTTTCATAAAACATGCACGGATACATCATTTCTTCTTTAAAATTTTTACTATCATCAACGAATAACTACCCAAGTCAGTTACCTAAAACACGGTCAAGATTTCACTAAAAGCCTGCCTATATGATATGCCTATATGCAACTGAAGGCTCACTCACTATGTCAACATGTTATATTCTGATGAACCCTGAAAACTCTCTTTCTCTCCCTCTGTTATATTCTTCTTTACTCTCGTTTTATATTTATTTATTTATTATTAATTTTTTTTTTAAACATGTCTTAACATCCTATGCAAAACAAAACTCACGCAACTCTCTGCCTACAACTTGCGTCTCTCTGCTATCTACTGTTACAAGATGGTAAAACATGCACAAATCATTAGTGATAAGTACATCCAGAATAACACTTACTACATCATAACTACACTAATTCCATAACCTAGCTTCCTACAGGTTATTGACCTGACTTGAATGAATTTGCAAGGTAATGCATTTCTCTTAAGACCTCATCATCAACACACATATCCACTGCTACTAGAAACAAGGTTTTTTTTTCAAAATATATGTCTCATAGGAAACTCGGCTGAGCACTAGAGTGGTAGTCAGGGTTGGAGTGGTCGAGCCAAAAGATGGGAAAACAAAGGAAAAAAACTGAAGAAGGAAAACAGAGAGGATGCAAAAGAAGAAGAGGAATAGTAATATTACCTGATAGAAGCTTTTCTCCTTGTGGATGATGTTATGCAAGATGAGGAGATAAAATACGAACCAGGCTAATATATTTATAGAGGGGAGAGTTTGCTTTAGATGCAAGAAAACATATATACGTGAAGAAAATCAAAAGGGCTCGGTACAAAAATGGCAACATATCTTGGCATGCCTAAACAATTGATTGATAAAGCAAAATTTCGTACATTCAAAAGTTTGAATGTGAATACCTTGGCAAGAGATTGAAAAAAAAAACGGTAGCATTGATAGAAGATTGAACGTTTTGCAGATAAAGAATTGATTTGAGGCGAAATCAATGGAAAAGGAAAAAGCAAGCAGAGCTCAGTGATTTCTTTCCAGTTTTTATCTTGTTTGAATGGATAAGGCTCGTGTGATTTTAGGGACCACAGTTAGCAATTAGATTTGATTTTATATGCGTGATATTCATTGCCAGTTTATGAGTTTTGATTTCAACATTTTTTTTTATTTGATAGTTGCGTGATTGTAGATTGAAGAAACGACATTTGGAAGAACTGATATTAGGCAAGAGATTGATTTTAGGCAAAAGATATTTGGATGAAAAGGTATATACAAAAGTTTAAAATAAATTTTGACAGTTAAAACAAAAGTAACGTTTGTTATAAAAATCACTAACTGATATTTTAATCGATAAGTATATTTAAATATGATTTTTACTTTATATGCGTGATTATAGGAACGAAAAATTTTATCTTGCAAAATAAAGGCAGTGGAAACAGAGAGATATAAATAGGAATGTGAGAATTTGAAAAGATAGGCAAGGTTAAATTTGAATGCATGAGTTGATTTTAGGAAATCAAATATATTGGTCCATTTAGGTTGCATGAATAAATGAATACAGTGACATGCTCAAGAAACAAAAAGGTAAGAGGTAAATGCCAAAAATGTTAAAAGAATAAAATTTTGTGTCACGCGCAAAGGAATGCAAAATTGATTTTCTCTCAAATGATATATGCGTGATTTAAGAAGAAATATATGGTATGTTTAAATCAAAAAATGGAAGAGTTGATTATTATCATTATATTTTGAAGAACAGTTACAAACAGATTTGAACGTTTCTCTTTTAAATTCAGATTTGCGTGCTTTTTTGATGCCTGGATATGCACGTTATTCCTCTGGATTTGAGATAAGGCTTGCGAAAATATTAGTTGCCAGTTATACAAAGCTTTGGATTCTATACTTTATATGCGTGATTAAAGCAAGCGTTGATTTTGTATACAGACCATTGATACGATATTTTAAATACATATCGATGTTGAAATATGATTTTTAAAATACGCCAAACTGACGTAATATAAAACACCCAAAGTTATATAAAAATAACGTTTTTAATTTATACGTCTATTTTGTTACTTATACCATAAATTTTTACGCGTCCTTTAAACGCGAAATTTAACAGTTCATTAATACACTAAATTCTTCAAAATTATTACTTAACAAACTTAATTGGTTTTCACATATTATATATATATATACAAAATTCCTTTTATTAAAATTCAAATGGAGTTGTCTTTTAACAAATTTAACCGTTTCACACTTTAAATTTCCATATTTAGTATTTTAAGGAATTGATTTAAATCAAATTATATATTTATATAAATTGGGAAGTAAATTTTACTGGAAAGAGAAAAATAACGGATTAAAGTTCTATACGTTTTCTTATATATAATCTTATATATATATATATATATATATATATATATATATATATATATAATACACATGGTATTTATTCCCTAAATTTAGGCGCCCTTTTTAAGGCGTAATTACCCAGTTCATTTATATACTAAAAAAATTAGAATTTCTGACCATGCCAAGACTCAAACTCGTGACCTGTCGTGAATAGCCCAAATGTCTTAACCACCTAAGCTATTAATGTTTTCTTAATTAAAACTTGATTTTGCTAGAAATTATGTTATTTACCATCCTCGACAAAAACTCAAATTACCAAATTAAAGTCAATTCTTAACCATGTCAAAATTTCAGAGATCTTATTATTTAATTAAAATTTGGTCAATTGTTTTTTTTTTAATCACTTTAAATAAACCCCAAAGTTTTTAAAATACAAGTAAAAATACTTGTTAAAAAAAATTGGGCTGCTACATAACCCCAGCTTGCCTCAAGCATTTCGACTTTCTGCTAGTGTTTAGTTGCTAAATTCGCTTGTGAGTGTCGTCGATCTGAAGTGTTGCCTGCTATATTTGCTACGTCGACTATCTGTGGTTTGATTTGGACTAAGGAAGGTCAGTCTAAAAGGATGCGAAAATCTCCGATTCAGCTATTTATGCCCTACTAAAACATCATGGAGACACTCGAGTGCTTAATCTAAAAGGATGCAGCAAGCTTACTGATCGAATTATCTTATAAATTTCATTGCAATGCACATTGCTTGAGGAGCACGATATGTCCAGGACTGATATCACAAAGTATGGTGCTGCTCTTCTTGCCTCTGCAAGGCACTTGAGCTTCTGTACCGTTTCTTTATGGGGTTGCTCTAAAATCATCTCACGCTGCTTACCTTTAATTGGTAACATGGGGACAACTCTAGCTGTTCTTAACCTTCAGCATTGCAGTTCCATTGAAGCTAGTAGCGTGTCCGCTCTTGAGAAGAAACTGTACTGGTACCACATCCTCTATTGAGTTTCCAGAAGAAAAAAAATTACCTTCAAGCAATTGTAGGATTAGTACTCTTTTGAACTTTTCTACCATGGTCAGATTTGTTTCTCCTTAGAATTCTATGCTAGATAGGTTTTTTCTTTCGCAGATTTCCTTGTTATTTTGGATTTCTGTTATGAGCTTTTTCTTGCAATGGTGTTTGCAAGTGACTTTTGCACTCTATCTGGCATATACTTTTTTGAGATTAACAACCGTCTGATCATGCAATTTTATGTTTTCTTAAGTTTGTGAACTTTGTTAAGAGTCTAAATTGTTATGTAGATTGCCTTTCTCAGTTTTATTTTGAAGCTAAAGGGATTAAAAGGGGGCTTCGGCAATGGCAAGCAATTATTTTGCTTGATATATGCAGTCACTTTTGACTGTTTTTTAGGCCATGTCCTGCTTTCATTGGCTGATGTTATGAATTGTTATATTGGTAACTTATGTGTTTAATGAAACGCTTGGTTGAAAAGCTGGTTTGGCAATTTTAGGACCCATTTGATAATGACTTATTTTGATACTTCTAAGCAAAGTAATTTATAAGTAAAAATATTTGGATGTAATTTGACTTTTAACTAGAAATGTTTGGTAGAAATGGTTTTTTAAATTGCTTTACAAGACATAAGCAACAGATGGTTGCTTTTTTAAAACATCTAAATTGAAATCAGTTATAAGTAATTTTGATTAGTTATTATAAATATGTTCTTAGTATTAACTTTTTTTTTTGATTAATTGAGTAACTAATGTGTTTTAAGAATGTTTGCTTTCAATCTGATACGATATATGATGCAAAATTGGCTGGAAAGGTTTTTGTATGATATTATGCAGATATAGTATTTATTTACAAATGCAAGACACAAGGGGAAATATATAAATCAATGCTATGCAACGCTGCAAAGAATTAATCAAGGTACAATATATCTTTTGTTTTAGAGGACATTTAACATACTGGTGTATCAAGCATTATTGAACTAGCGATACACATATCAGTAATCTGTATATTAAACTAGCGATACCATTATTTCGGTTCTATTTTCATTTTTTAACATAACTATCTGCATCATTTATGTATCTAGCAACTACATCTGACACGTATGTGTATGCATGTCTTAAAGTTCATGCTAACATCTTGAATGTAAAAGCCTTTTTTGGTAGTTCTTTTAAGACCTGAAATTAGCAAATACTGTTTCACAAATTCTTGAAAAGCTATATGGCACTGACCATATTGTAATTGCACATGGTTGCTGATGCTTGTGTCAATTCAGTTATCCTCAGGCGATACAATCTCTTTTGGATGTAATATCAAGAAACTTGGACTATTTTTTTAGCTTTATTATGGATCTCATGCAACAATAATATTTCCTTGTTTAAAGAGTCTTAGAAGCTAGATTGATAACTAATAATCGGACATAGCAACGATTTTTTTATTCATACATGTAAAGGTGCTGTTTACTTATGTTTCATAATATAATAAAATAAGCATGATCCTGAACTAAATATTTAATTTAGTAAATCCTACATTTTCCTGCAGTTGGACTTGTGGCCTGCAATGAAATATGGTGTATCTAAGTGAAAATGAGTTCTAGTTCAGGCTGCTGCAAGTTTGGGCTGTTCAGGATGAAATATGGTCATCATCAAAATTATTATACTAGTTTAAACTTATGATTCTTTCTTTCACAGACTCATGCAAGTTATCATGCCATTGTCATAGCCCCATGATGGATGCTTATTCTTTCAGCATGCAACATGAGCAAACAACTCTGCAAATTCTTCAGGGTAAACTTGGGCCTGAAGTTCTTCGCACCAAGGTTCTACCCACTTTGTCTACAGCATATTATATGACATGTCCTTATTGAAGGATGTCCTTCTAACTTTCAGTCTTGATTTGCAATTTTCTTACGCGCAGGATGCTGCTGCGTGACTTGATTTTTTTGAGTCAAAAGCTTTTGAGCAGCAAGAAGCTGCACGTAGACATATCCCAAAACTTGATGCCTCTATTGCAAGCAAAGATCACCTCAGGTAAAATAATGGTTCCCATATTTATTATGTACTAGAAAATGGCATGATTTTTTTTTTTTTAAATAAAAAATCTTGACATTGGTAATTTATTGTTTATCATGTCAGATCTTCTCTGACTTATAAACCCAGATCAGGATAACAAGGGGAGAGATTTGCAAAGAAAGCATCGCCGTGCACAGGTTTTTTTTAACTACACCCAACTTGAAAATTAGAGAGTTCATCTCAGTAAGGAATCTTCTTTATTTATCCGTGCACATATTCTGCAAATCTTTATGATTTTTGAACCTCAATTTGATGGTATTATGGGTATCCACTGCCAAGATTTTAGTTTTGATGTAAATGTTTTATTATTTATGATTTTGTTGATACCCAATCCCAATGTGAGAATGAGTTTTCCTGCTTAAGTTTCTCCTTTGATGTGACAAATATTTCAAACCAAATCGTTCTGAGAAGTTTGTAAAACAAATAACTGTACTACTAAACAATAAATGCACGGTTCCATCATTACTGAGCGCTTTCTTGCTACTGTTATGTGATGGTGGGCATTTTAGCATAACAATATTTCCAGTTTTAATGCTCAATACACAAACATTAAAGTTTCATTTTTCCTCTTATAAATATGTAATCAGTCATCGTTTTCTTTCTTTTGTTTTGTTGTAACATTTCATATACTTACCTTATCCTCTTTGCAATTCAATGCAGAGTACTAGTTTTGTATAATAAAACTCATTTGAACCACATGATTTCATCCCGAGCATTTGCTTAAAAAAAAAAATCCAACTTTGTTTAGAAAAAATATGCAAACCAATTAATAGGTGTGGAGATTTTCGTTTCTGTTGTGTATCTACATCCATACTTGACTCATGTATTTCATTGATTTTGCTAACCATTAATATGTATGTGTCATATTGACCACAGTTTCTCATGTATATTACCAACTCACTTCATTGTTAGCTCCTTCTGTCAACCAATTACCGACCACTAGTTACTGCATTATTCAATTAGTCATTCCAACTATTGTCAATATATATATATATATATATATATATATATATATATATATATATATATATATATATGAATATTGACTACTTTTTGGGGGTGCGGATGGACTGTTTTTGTATGTGATATGTACTTAGTTCTAGCTAAACATACACAACTTTTTGGGATGTACTTAAAACATTTCCTGTTATTTTTTGGTATGTGCTGAAAACATATGTAATAGATATTATACGTATGTTTGATCATTTTTAATATGATGTCTGCGGATACTTGGTATATTTGATATAATGCGTTACATTTTTTTATTATTATATTCTTTGGCTATTGGATTGTTCATATTGTTATGTGTTTAAAGTAGATTTGTTTTGATATGCTATTACTAAACTGTTATATATAGCAAGATGCATCAAACACAAAAATAAACAAATCATAGCGCTTAATAAACGTTTATAGATGTATAATATAAGCGCTATAAAAAGGTAATATAATGCAGGTGCTCACTGTGATGGATAATGACATAAAAGCACTGTAGAAGAAGAATATTATAGCGGCAGTATGTTGCTATAGAGATTCTGATCTTTTTTGTAACATGTTGATACAAAGATTTTTTTAGCGTAGCAATGCACTATTCTCTATAAATACCATAGCGGTATATAGGCGTAATGAAAGCTTACTATTTTAATAGCGTTTTTTTTTGTGTTCTAAATATGCCACTCTTTTGATAACATGCCGATATATAGCGTTTATCGAACCGCTATAGTTTTGTTTAATAGCAGTCATGTGCCTTTATAAAAGTTTTTATTTATTTATTTTATAAATGAAGACTTTTAAGAGCGAAGTACTAAGGAAGCTAAAGAGGAGGTGTGTGACAAAAGCTTCTCCTTTATACTTAAAATAAGCTTCTCCTTTATACTTTTAATTTAGCATCTCCTTTACACTTCTTCACTTCCTTTACCTTCTTCACTGCGCTTTCCCTTCTCTATAAAAGAGTCTCCTTTGTTTTCTTTTTCATTTTGCATTTTCATTTTCCATCTTCTCTTTTTTAAGCTCTCAAACTCTTTAATGACTTTCATATTTTTCAAGTAAAAAAATCACTTCTTTCTTCTCTACACCTCTCTTCCAAAACAAGACGTAAAACACGTATTTTAACCCAAGGCTGAGCCTCATACCCCTTATGGACAAACCATATTGACCCTATCTAGGTCTTCAAGTTGAGTTTTTGTAGAAGGAAGCTCCATCCGTATGTCGGTTATAAGTTTGGTTGAAGTTTACTTCGATTCGGTTGCTTTTTAGTGAGAAAAATCTCATCTTTACAATTAAAGTTTTGAACTTTATTATTATGATGCAAACATATGTTTGCCTTGTTGTAATATATGATGTTTGTTTGGATATATATTGTGTTGACTTAGATGGATCTGTACGTGTTGTAATAAAATGACATAGCTTTTAATATGGGAGTTAATAGTCATGTTAGTTTGCTAGTTATATCTTGTTTGTATATGTTGGTTATAACATGCTTATATGTTGTGATGTGATTATGTGTGTTATGATGTTGAATGTATGATTGTACGCTAAAAAAAGTTAGCACTTTTCTAGTTAAGCTCCATGAAATCCCTTTTGTAAAAGCTTTGAATTTGGGTTTTATAATTTAAAAATATTTCCAAGTTTAAAATTTGTTTAGTTTTTTTCAAAAAGCGTGTCTTTATGTTTGCAAAGCGTGAAGCTTTCGAGAGTTAAAGTTTTAAAAAACAAAACTTCAAGTTTTAAAAATTACGGGTCATATAACGATGGTAACTAAAGAAACAGTTCGTAAAAACGAACTCTTTTTGTTAATTTAAAATGTTTTTACTTAAGTATATTTTTAAATAACGTTTTCAATGCTTATTTTAAGTATGGATAAGTAATTATTAATTAATTATGTAATGATTAATTAATTAATTAATTAATTAAGTTAATTTGTACTTAATCATTAGTTAACAAGGTGATTAACACTTAAGTATTTGTCAAGTAAGTTAATTATAATTAGTTTTAAAAATTGATTTTTAATTAAATATTTATTTATCAAAGGGTATGATCATTAATTAATTAATAAAGTTAAGATTTTATTAAGGTTTAATTAAGACCTAATTAACATTTCATTTTTTTAAACGAAGGATTTAAATTTTATTTAATTATTAATAAAATTTTAAAGTTTAAACCGATTTATTTCTAATGACCAGTTTTGTTTTTAAAGCAACTCTCTCTTAAAGAATGTTTTTTTAACCTAGAGATTTCTTTGTCGATTACCTTTAAGTAACCTCAAATGAATAGGCAGCCCATTAACATATTATTTAAATTGTAGAGAACCCATCTAACTATTTATCTATTACCTATAACCATTAATTTACAGGAGACATTTGTAGAGGGACCCTAAGAGGTTTCTTACCAATAATTATTAATTTATTTATTTCCTTATATTGCCATATTGATGTTTAGTTAAAAATAATTGTGACATTCTATTTGAATTGTTTAAGCATCAGTATAGCATTTTTTTGCTATACCATCACTTGTCATCTCTTTAGCCCCTTTGTGTATGTTGAACTTGAGCTTGTATTTTCACAAAATAAGTGTTTGAAATTAATTAATCATTTTAATTAATATCTGGATTAAATAAATTATTTTAATTTATGATATTTAAAGTTCACTACTCATTCTAATTAGCGATATTTGAAGTTAATCAATCATTTCAATTAATGTAAATATTAATTATTAATTTTAATTAATGATGTTTTAAGGTTAATATGCTGATTAAAATTAAAAAGGTGTTTAAAGTTAACTAATTAATTTAACAAAGGTATTTAAGTTAATTAATTGATTTAATGTCTTCTGGGATAATAAATACTGTAAAAATTTACAAATAATAGTTCAAAATTAAGATCTTTTAAGAATTGTTTAAAGACAAAAGCTAAGTGTAAATTGTCCTGGGTTTACAGTAAACAATATTTTAGTGACATTTGTTTTTGACACCTTGTTTTAATACATTTAGAAATATAATTTTTTTAAAAAGAATATTACAAAGAGCATTTTAAAGGTGTTTTACAGATATTTGAAATGTGAAAATCGAGCACAAGCATGAATCAAATGTTTTAAAAGTTCGATTCATTTATTTGTGGTAAAGGTAGGCAATTTAATTCCCACACATGAACCACTTTGTTATTCACGATAGTTTATTTATCGACTATCAATTTTGATTATGTTATCTTCTGTATATTTCATCGCTCTAACATGATGCGTTGCTCTTTTGAGCTTTGATATCCTTTGTTGAAAATGGCTAAAACCAAAGAGCGGGTAAGAGGGTGCACCCTCCTAGTCATTATTGTGCTTCATCATTCTAAGATGATTTGTCGCTCATTTTGGGCATTGGCGTCCAACACCGTGGAAACTAAAACCAAAGCACGAGTGGGAGCTTAGCCATGTAGGACGCACCCATTAGGTTATATTCATATTTATATAGTGGTGCAGATAGCATGCTTGCATTGATGTGAGTATATTTGGATGTCTGTGAATTTAACAAGGTCTAGCTTGGAAGTTCTCGAGAGTGATATGCTTTGGCGTGGGCTCTCAAGTATATTTTATCTAGAGGTGTACTTTCGGTGTTAGGGGGAGCACCAACCTAGTTATATTGGATAAATTCATTTTCCTTGCCCTATCTCGAACCTTGAAATTAATCTTTTCATCTCTTGTGTTTCGTTAATCCAAGATGATTTGTTGCTCATTTGAGCTTTGCTATCCTTTTTCGAAAAAGCGTAAAACCAAAGCACGAGTGGAGGCCAAGTTATGTGGGACTATTCCCATTAAGGTATCTTTACATCTACTCTAGGTTGTGTTCGGTTGTGTGCTTTGAAGATGTGTAATACTCAGATACTCGGTAAAGGTTGGCAGAGTCTGGCTTAGAGTTCCTGAGAGCCATCCGAGTTCTCAAGTATATTTCTAAAGATATACTTTCGGTAAAGGGACGCACCCTTCTATTCATTGTTGGAAAATTTCCCTTTCCTTATTTGATTCAAATCTTTGAATTTTTTTTTGATTTGCATCGAGAAATGTCTAAAGCTCTTCGAAGCTCAATTATTTTTGTCCATTCTTTAAGTTTGGATTTTTATCTTGTCTGTGTACATTCTTTCTTGTTTGGATTGTTGTTCTGTCTGTTTCACATTTCTACATACATGGACGTTGTTCTTGTGAGGTAAAAACTTATTCCGCGTTTAGTGGCATTGTCTTATAGAATTATTATATGTTTCTCATATCACCTGAGTTTTCTCACGCTGGTTTTCCAGACTTATCCATATGTTATTTTATCATAATGCTCGGGTTGGATCAAGTATTTTTCCTGGTTGTCGTTGTTGGGACATGGAGTTCATGGCCTAGAGTTGGATGTTCACCTTTCGTAGTATTTTATTTTCCATTGTATTATATTTACCTATTAGCAATTATAAGGTCAAAATTTATAACTGTCCAACTGATGGGATTTGTTTTAACTCTGATGTACTCTGTATTTTGGAGTGATAGTTTTACTATCTTTGTTGTATTATACATTGTCATTTCCACAGTGAAATTCTGTTTCCCCTGTTCTCTGTTCTTCTTCTTTTTACCCTAACAATTTGCCTTTCCAATGATTTGATATTCAGCACTTGAATATGGTGGATGTATTTGGTGTCAAATTTCGATGGTCGAAAAGGCGGGTCATTACAACTGTCGTGATAAAACTATAAGTGTCGTTGAGGCTGTTCGATAATGGGTTGTGGGTCAAATAATTATCTCTCTCACCATCCAGCCTCGAACATGTTTGGTGAAATGCCAACTACAATTAATGGTGAAAGAGCTGCTAATAATTCAACTTAGGTTCACCTTCATTAAAACTTATGAGCATTAATACTTTAAAGATTTAATCAAAACCTTAATATAGGATCGATAAGGTCCAAATCAAATCGATAAAAATAGCCAAATCGCCTAAATTCTAAAATCAATGAGTAGGCAATCAATCGACTTAAGATCGATGAGGCAATGTTATGAATTAAACAACCAAGGAAGTTGATAAACAGAATTTAGCAATGAAATCTGAAGATTGAAACTAAATGATCAGGCATGATTCATAAGCCACGTTCAAAACCTACTTTTTAATTTCAAAAGTGAAAGCCGGACAAGCCAAATTGTGATTTAAAGAAATCGTACCTTGATTATGAACCGTGGTTGGAAAAATCGAATTTGTTGATAATTTTCGAAAGTTTGATTCTTGCTTGAGTATCTGAATTTGAGGTAAAAAGGAAGGAAATGGAAGCTCATGTATTTATAGGGGGAGATAAGCTTATTGGAATTGTTGAATCGATTTTAAATGAACGGTTAAGATCGACATCAGAAGACCAAAATGCAGGAAAGGGTATCACAGATATTGTTGGCTTGAAAAGCAACGACTCCGCTGCACTAGGGGGAAAATGTTACTACAATAAATCTCATCAAAGGAGTTTGAAGTTCCACTAATAAGCAGTATTAATGCGACAACGTCAATATTAGTAATTGCTTCCTGATCATTTCGCATGATATGTCCATTGTCGAAGACATAGAGCCGTCAGTTTATTTGTAGTACAGTTTCGAAGAGGTAGAATGCCGCACCTCAACCGCAATAGGGTGAACATAATGCTGCTTATGACGAAACAAGTGAAGAGGTAAAATGGAACTCACCTCGCATGATATTAGAAGGTACCTAAGTGATCACAACATGTTCCATTGAAACAAAGCCATACCCATCTTGGACCTCGCAAGTACTTCGAAGACGTTGCACAAGTCTACACCTATGATGTCGATGACAAAGGTCATCGATATCCATGAAGACACCGAAGTCGTTGTTGCCAAAACGAATGTTGAAGTGTGACGAAGTTCCCAAAGCACTGTAATGAGTCTATCACTAGCCATCACGAAGACCTTGAGGCAGCTCCGCATATCATGGTAAGTCAGGGATACCACCCTATACCTGCACCAATTGGCAACAACGCCAAAGACATCAAGTATGAGACAATGCCGCCTTTATATGTGAAATCCAGATGTGAAAACCAAGGCCAACCTAACATAGTCGAAGACAAGTACTGTCGAGGTTAACCTCGCCAAGCATTTCCAAAGCCGGTCCTAGTCGAAGACATGGAGGCGGAGTGGCGGCCGCCCACCTCTATAATTACGACCCTAGGGGTGCCATTTGGGACCGAATTTTTATCTTCTCTCTTTTCAATTTATTCAAATTTCAATTATTTCACTTTTTGTTTAACACATTTCATACGAAATTCAATTATGGACCATTTTATAAATATAATTTCTTTAATACAAATATTGTAACGATCCCAATTTTAAATCAAATTTAAACTGGTAATTAATTTAATTTTTGAAAGTAAATTGTGAGTTAATTTGGTATTTTCCAAATCTAATAGATATTTGTTTGTTTGTTAATATAAATATATATAAATGGATTTTTAATTCAAATAGAATTTCTAATTCGAAATTAAAAAAAATATTTTGAATAATATATTAGTTAAAAACTTTGATTGTGGATTACGTGTAAATAAATATATTTATGAATATATATAGATTGAAAGTTAAATTGTAAATAAAAATTTTGATTTGTGAATTCCATATTAAATACCTTTGAAAATAAAGTGAGTTTGAAAAATAAACTCTATAATATAAAATAATAAAAAAATATGTTTTGAAATTATATTACATGTGTATATCTATATTTTGAAATTTATATTGTGAAATTGATATAAATAAATTAAAAAATCTATTTAAAGAGTTAAAATTCAAATATATATCATATTATATATTTATTTAATTATGTTTGATTTATTTTAAATCACATTCTTTAAAGTTATATATATATATATATATATATATATATATATACTTGTAAAGCATTAGTTTAAAAGTAGAAACATATTACATAATTTATTATGACACAGGGGTTTAAATCATAATTTACAAATGAAATTTTATAAAAGATATAAATACAAATTTAAGAGTTTTAACATTTGTAAGGTGGAGATTATAAAGTGTAAGTAAATGGTGCCATGCAAATTACAAATGGCATTATGATTTTCATTTTGATTTATTTTCAAAAAAAAATAACAAAACAAGCTTTAGATCAGTTTTAAAACTTCTCAGATCTAAAAACAAATTACGACCTAAAAACAAAAGAAAATTTATCAAACAACTTCCCCTATTCAACCTGAAACAAACCCATTAGCAATTCAAAGCAAATCAGGAAAACAAATCAAAGATCAACTTAATTCCGTATTTTTACAACAAGCTTAAAACAATTTTCAAATCCAAAAGCTGAAAATCAAACCTGAAGTCAGCAAGTACAAATCAAGTGGCAGATTCAATTCCATTTTTAAAAACAAGTTGCTATTTTAAAAATGCAACATCAAAAAAGATTAGAAAGTAAAGCAGTTCATTCAAAATCAGAGCCTGAGATAAATCAAACCCAAATCTTAAAGCCTGAAGCATCCTCAGTTCAAATTTCATTTTAAATTCAAAATCACACAAGCATACATACATCATAACTTCAAATATAAATTCAACACTTAGAAATATAACAGGGTCGAGGGGATTTGCTCACCTAGCAGTTTGAAAAACATAGAACATGTTTTGATCTGAAACCTAGAATTTGATCTTTTAATCCCATTTGAATCTGAGGCTTTGCTTTTTTTTTATTGATGTCAAGTTGCAATCTGGATCTGCATGCTTGTTGTTTTAAATTTAAACTAAAATTTGAACTGAAGATGCTTCAGGCTTTAAGATTTGGGTTTGATTTGTCTCAGGCTTTGGATTTTGAATGAACCGCTTTACTTTCCAATCTATTTTGATGTTGCATTTTTAAAATAGCAATTAGATTTTAAAACTGGAATTAATCTACCACTTGATTTGTACTTGCTGACTTTAGGTTCGATTTTCAGCTTTCGGATTTGAAAATTATTTCAGGCTTGCTGTAAAAATATGGAATTAAGTTGTTCTTTGATCTTTGATTTGTTCTCCTGATTTGCTTTGAATTGCTACTGGGTTTGTTTTAGGTTGAACAAGGGAAGTTGTTTGATAAATTTTCTTTTGTTTTCAGGTTGTAATTTGTTTTTAGATCTGAGACGTTTTAAAACTGATCTAAAGCTTGTTTTGTTATTTGTTTTTGAAAATAAATCAAAAAGAAAATCATAATGCCATTTGTAATTTGCATGGCACCATTTACTTACACATGTTAAAATAATAATCTCCACCTTACAAATGTCAAAACACTTAAATTTATATTTATATCTTTTACAAAATTACCCTAATCTTCTACGACTCTTAAACACTAGGTATGGATTCCAAATTCAGGTCGGAATACCCCAAAGTTTACTTTAACTTGACCCTCTTCGGACTTTGATTCTCACAAGAAATTACAACAGAATTCCAAATTTGGTTTTAATCGAAATTGTTTTTATCGATACAAATTTATATATCTTCATATTTGTTGACCAATTTATTTCAATTTGAAATTTCCAATTTATTAAAATTAACAATGATAGGAATCGATGATGAGAATACGAAATAAAAACTTTCTACAAGGATTCGTAGGGCCACCATCACATCGAAGCTTCTTTACGGAGCTGCCACGAAGCAATCGAAAAATTTGAAACTGAACCAAAGGGGATTGATAGAGAAAGTTGTTTCCGTTGTTGTAGGGTATCGACCATTTGTAGTGGTACTCCCCTGTCCCCTATTTGGTCCTCTTCTTGCACTCATACTCACTATCAGTGGATAGCAAGAGAATTTACTGAGGCATACAGGCAGATATCTTAGGGAATACTCATTCTAGGGTTTTTGTAACCCTATCTCTAACGAGTTACACAATGTGTTATACTCCAAAAGCTAAAGTCCAACCTTTGGCTCTGATACCACTGTAGCGACCCTGACTCGAGGTTCGAAAATCGGCACTCGTACTTCACTTACACTCGAATACCGCAGATTCAAACGCCGAATCTGGTTCGCTGGAGCTTATAACACATTAAGTATAATAGCACAGCGGAAGAAAAAGAATATCATTGATATACAATATTCGATACAACATTATGATACAATGAATATCAATACAAATATCAAAGATAGAATATAACAGCGGAATAAAGTTTTCGATAAAGGAACGCCAATATTTACTTCAATAGAAGAGAGAGAGCTTGAGAATCCAGTTATTGCATCTCCATTCAAATGCTCCAAAGCTCCGAAATAAGATAGGTTGAACTACGTGCTCGAACCACCATCATCGAGGCATTATGCAAGGTCAGTCCGGAATGTTAAAGAGGAACAAATGCTATCGCCAAAACCAAAGGCTGGATGCTATCAAATTTTACACCTACTATTCGATTATCTAAAAAATCCAACTCTAGACGGCCCGTGTGGAAAATTGTGGGCACCCAGTGTTTAGATAAGGAACAATAAACTTCAGGTCATTCATGGGACTGTATGAGCAAAAAAAAACAGTATTATCTTTAAAACAAACAACAAAAGATTTAGAGCTAAAATCCGCAATGTTTTTTGGAAAATGAAACCGCCATAAGGCCTCCTCCCACACACACAATGAAAGCGCACACTAGGAGGAGATTTCTCCTTATGACAGTCAAAAATGCTTGATACGCGAAAACCATTTGATATTATTATTAGTGCATAGTGAAAAACATTTCGAAAGTATAATATTAATCTTAGCCAGCATACAACATTTCATCGTATGCCTACTATAGCTACCATGTTCAATAGCAGGTTACCGCCACATTCCATGGCAGGTAATACAACTAAAACCGTACAGGGCGCGTATTGTTTCAGGGGATTTCCAACAATAGTCAGGCAAAGGAACTTCCTACACCGAAATGGGTATGCCTATGGAAGGACGCCCCCAAGAACCTAACCGGATCTCTGCTAACACAAGGACGACGTTACCTTACGCTTTAACCAAGCTATAACATGGGTAACAACCATATAAGTATGTTATCTCCGGTCGTTACCGACCTTTATCTGAGGCCTCGATACCAACAACCACAAAGTAATAAATTTGCAACAACCATATAGGTTAAATATCTAGGCTCTATACCATGATACCGCCTCTTACCCAGAAGAAAATGGACATATCCTAGGGGCGCGACCCCTAAAAACTTTGCCGCAACATTCCTGTTTCGATCATTTCCAGGTTGTGAGGTCCGACGAGGTCTCGTCTACAAAGCTACGCTTTTCACAAAAGCCATGCTTCGATCAACCAATGATCAGCAGCACTTCGTATGCCATATTACCAAATTGGGAATGTATCACTAGTAACCATCAACTACATAACCTCTGAGCTCGTACGTCTCAGAGAAGGGTCTTAAGCTAAGAGAATAAATCTCCGCCACCTAACAGAAATGTATTTGATAGAAACTAGTTTTACATCTCAAAGTGTAATGTCAGACACACATCCATACAAGTCTATTTCGGGTTCGAACAGAACCGAAGGCACTTCAAAGAAGCCCTTGCAAATCCAGATAATCCTTAATCACGTCCGGACTTCCCATCACAAAAGGTGATCAAATCTCTATACCGGGGATCAACCGGTGCAGAGACATTCGACGGATAATCCTTTCGCTTTCGGAATATCTGGTCTTCACCATCGGTCTTCAAATGCTATCATATCATTATATCATTATTCAAAATGTGTTATATGACACAAGGTCCTTTCCCGGCTAAACCGAATAATGAGCGCAATATTTAAAAACATATGGATATTGGGATCTTAGTTAAGTCACAACTTAAAGCCCAAAACTTTTCTTTCAAAATGGTTTAAACAAATTACCATTTACAAATCTTTAAACAAAAAGATTCATATTGGAACCACCCCCATCAGAAAATCTCCATGTGCCGACTCTCCTGACCACCAGAGAACTCGCCATCATACCAGAGATCTCCTCGCCACGTTCCCCTACCTACGAGTAAATTTAAAGTGATTTCAAAATTTGATTTAGGAAAATTAATAAGAAAGCTTTTAAAATCATTTAGAAATAATTTTAAAATAAGAAATGACAAGTGTTTAATTTATAAAGCTTGTAGTTAACATGTGTTAAGATATTATAAAGGAATTTGACAAATGTAAACAAATTTAACAAGCATCCTTCTTTTTTTCTTTTTCTTTAATTTTAATAAACCATAAATTACATAATATAAAACTTCCACTTTTCTTTCTTCATTCTTTTCTTATCTTCTTATTTTCAAAAGAAAGAACTTCACATAAGGTTCATAAATCTGTTGAACAAAAACCTGTAACATTGTTGTAAAAAGCAAAGATTATCAAGCTTCCACCCCAAAAATCAAAACCTTTTATCACCTCCTCTGATGCAAAATCAAAGCCCTGTAAAATTATTGACTCAAAATTCTCAAAACCAAACTCTATAACCTCTTTTATCAAGCCTGTATTCAAAATATACTCAAGTTCAAAAACTATAAATCCTCTGAACAAAGCTTGTGACCAATTCTCATCTCAAATCAAAACCCTGTAACTTTTTCTCAAAGCCCGTCAACCAAGATTTCAACTTCATAATGCAATCTGAAAACAAAAAAAATTCAAAGTCTTAGAAGCATTTCAGTTTTAAAGTTTCAAGCAAGACAAAGTTTCAGAATCAAAACAACAACAATATGCAGTTTTCAAATTTTCAGAAGCTTCAGTGTTAATTCAGTTTGCAAGTTCTCATCCAGTTTCAAAAACTCTCTGCATTTTCAAAAAGGCGAGTAAACATTTAATTTAAAAACTTAAGTAGATTTATGATTGTTGCTTGTGAGTTTCTGTGATGATGATGTCCTGCATGTGTATATATAAGTATAGAATCTTTGTATATGAGTGTGTACAGGTGTGCACGTCTGGTTGTATTCTTGTTCTCCTCTGTTTCATATTATAGAGTCTAAATATAGATAAAACTCATTCTCTTTTCCCCTGATTTCTGTTAAGGCTTAGTTTTCAAACATTAAATGTTTGTTTAGAAATAAATTAAATTTTAAAATGAATTTGAGTAAAAATATTTAGAGGGTTATTTGGAAAATGGAAATACAGTGAAAATCCTTTGAATTGTGTGATTTTGTGAAAAGGCATGTATATCATGTATATATGTAGTTTGTGTGTGTGTGCATGTCTATACATGCCTCTGTTTAGAGTTTGCAGATATAACTAAAATTCAAAACCCAAGAATCTCACTCCTCAATCCCCATTAGAGTTTGATGTTTGAACAAAGTAGGACCAAAACATCAAGATTTAAATTTTAAAAAATATTTTTAAGTATTAGAAATAAATGGATTTACTGGGAAATGTTGAAACACATATACAGGGCATTATTAACCTCCTTGAATAGTTTACTTTCTTCTTCAACAGCCTGAACATCAAGGGGATGCTCCATCATATTGTCCTGTTGTTTCTTCAGCTTATCCTTTAGTGTTGTCGACAGCAGGCAACCAGAACCAAAAGTGAAGGAAGCCCACAATTTAATCTCCTGCTTAATTCTTTTTAGCTTCCTGCAAAACTTATACATTGGATTACCAAAATAAGAAAATTCAGAGTTGATTTTAGAAACTAAAACAAGAAAGAATTCATGTTTGACCCAAGCATTAAAATTTTTAAAACTTCCCTTTTCCTTTTAAAATGGAGACCAAGAGTTAAGATTAATGGGGAGTGATCAGACATAATAGGTTGAGGGAGGAAAACAGAAAGAGAAGGCCAGTGGGTGATATCTTGGATATTACAGAAAGTGTGATCAATAGTTGTGAAGGTACGAATACCACTACCGCTTCTATTATTCCATGAAAACTTAGCTCCAGACTTGTTAACTATGATCAAATCAGATTCAAAAACAGCAAGGTTGAGAGGATCAAGATCAACAGGAGTTAGAGGAGTTCCACCAAATTTGTCACTATATTCATAGCAGGAGTTAAAATCACCCATCACAATCCAGGGATGAGAAGATAGTCTTAATGGTGGCAAGGACTTAAAGAAAGCATTCCTGGAGTTGACCAAGTTGTCAGCATATACAAAAGTAGTGTAGTAGGAGGATTGGGTTTGGGCTTCAAGAACATGAAAGTGGATGTACTGTCTAGAAGATAGGAGGGGAGTAAGAGTCAAGACAATAGGATCATAGATAACTAGAATCCTACCATAAGAGGCACTGTCAAGATTATGGTGAAAGGACCAGGATGGATTGATGTAAGAAGTAGCTTTTATTGATAAAGTTAAATTAAGCTTTGTTTCAAGCAGACCAAAGAGACAAATGTTGTACTCAGAGATAGTTCTTTTTACCTGATCAAGTTTCAAATTACCATGTCCTCCTCTAAGATTCCATGATGCAATTTTTTGATACATAAATAATTATTAAGGAAAAGAAGTGTTGTTTCTTCTCTTTGCTGAAAGAGATCTAGTTTCTATTTTCCTACGTGACTTAGAATATGGGGAGGGTGGTTGAGAGATAGATTTGATGGTGGTTGTGTCAATTGAAGGAACAGTTGAAGACTGGGAGATGGGGATACATGCTGGCCATCCTGGCAACTCAAAAGTAAAGTTGTAGTGAGTTGAGTCAGGAGGGTGTACATTTTCAGATGATTCATGGATTGTGGTAATTAGTTGTGTAACTTGTTGCTCAAAATTTTTGCACCAGTCTTTGTCCAAGTCTGATACGAGAGTATCCATAGGAGCATGCACATCGGATTCTCCTTTATCATATACAAGGCAATTTCCTGAATTGTTTGTATCATTTGAAAGCATATTTTGGTCTTCATCAGTTGTAGTCAGATCTATGTTTTCATTTTCTTTTCCATCAGCAGCAGTAGTGTTGTCAGTGGAAACAACAAAACAAGTTTCTGCAGTAAAGTCTTCATTTGTAATTTCCCCTTCCTCTACATCAAGTATTTCCAGTAAATCTTCCTTATCCACAACAGTATGCAACAAATGGAACTTATTTTGTGTGGTAACTACACAAGCTTGATCATCACTTGAAGTTTTATGCAGCTCATTATGCCCAATTTTTATTTTCTCATTTCCATCATTCTCAGAAGTCACCTTTTCACCTTGCATCTTCAAAACATTTGCTCCCACATCTTCACTCAGAATTCTTCTTTTTTCCTTATTCTTGTTTACCTTTTTCCAAACTTGCTTCACTTTTTCTTGTTTATCATTTGTTTTCCCCTTCTTCATCTTATTCTTTTTATCATCACTAGTTCTCTGTTGTTCAGTAACTACACATTGTTCAACATTTTCATCCACTTCATACTTCTTACAGTTTTTGACCAAATGCCCAAACTCTTTGCAAACAGTGCAAATTTCTGGTTTCCACAAGTATTCTACTTTCACAATTTGTTCAGTTCCATCAAGCAACATCACTGAGAAGTTATCCAGTAATTCATTGTTTGGAGTTACTTCAACTAAACATTTGGCAAAAGAGATACGCTCAAAATTTTCAGTTGATGCATCCGTACAAAGAAGTTTTCCAACCCTAGCAGTTAACCAATTTATACCCAAAGGAGACCATGCATACAGTGGAATATTAGATATTTTAATCCAAACTAGTACTGCTTTTATGCTACTACAGCTATTGCCTATATTTTCATCCCATGGCTTTACAATGAATAACTTATTCCTCATCACTACAGGGTCTGATTCAGAAATTCTTTTCCTATCATCATTACTGAACTTGAACAAGAACAGAAAACCATCTGATTTTACAGAAATGGAACCAGTAAGCTTCCAAGCTCGCTTAAGATAATACAAAACAGTTGAGTACGATAGAGGATTATCTAGGAAAAAACCAACAAGATAATCACGCCACATAGAACTACCTGCCTTGGCTACTTCAGAAGGAGGAACAATGGCATCTCCTCGAAAATCTAGTTGTATGTCATGAGGCACATAGGAGCCAGCATTATTTGGTTTTGCTTTGAAAAGAGAGTTCCAAGCTAAAGGAAGTTTAGGTTGAGACAGAGTTGGCAAGGAAGCGTTTGAGAGATGAGGAGGTGTAGGCAAAGATGAAACAACAGCGATTCGAGGAGAACCACTGACAGAGGGGAGTTTAGAAGAAGAAGAATGGTCTGGCAGAGGCAGTAAGGGTGGCGCAGAGGGAGGTACAAGTATAGGAGAAGAAGGACTAGGCTGAAGGGAAGTAGATGGATGGGACGGATCAGTGGGAAAGGGAAGAAGAAAACGATCGGTCATAATTAATTAAGATAATTAAAGGGAAATTAATGAAGGGCTAATTAATTAATGGAATTGATTTAGGAACAAATTAAGGTTAATTAATTTCATGATTAGGATTAATTATTTAATGATTAAGGATTGATTAATTTATTAATTAAAGTTGATTTAGTTATAATTAATGGTTAATTAATTATGTAATTAACTTTTTTGAAGAAACGGGTGTGTAACGCATTGCTACATAGCCAATTAGATAAATTATAATATAGCTAATAGGGATCATAGCCGATCAACAAGCCTGATCGGTGGCTAGTAAGAGTAACCATCTATAGAACCAAACCCAAAAAGGACCATTGTAGCAAGTTATATATACAGGAATAGGAATAGAGTTGTAGTCAAAACAAATGAAATAAGGGTCTAGCCATTCCCGGCCTAGATGGATGGCTTTAAGAATGCGGCAAAAGGAACCACCAAGTCGAGCAAAAGGAACTTCGAACACTAGCAGTCAATCCGAGGTGTCGCCGTTGTTGGGAGGAAGGCGCCAGGTGAAGGGGCGCATATGCACTGATCCTGTCCAAAGAGCAAACAAGTATGATATTTTGTTACAAGTACCAAGAGCACTGTTTTTAGGTTTATTGAAGACAAAAGAATTCCTTTCTTTCCAGATGTACCAGCTAAAGATACCAATGAAAGAGTCAAGAGTTTCATTTGGGTTGTTGGATTGCCAATGATCAAAGAATGAGTGTGTTGTCGGAATGAAGCCAATAAGATTGGCACTGGTTGAGGCAAAGTTGTAGTAAGAGAAGTCACATTCGAAAAAAAGGTGAGCAATGGATTCATCATGCATGGAGCACAAGACACAGCGAGGGTCAATCTGAGAGTTCCATCGTCTGAGCCTATCCTTAGTGTTGATACGGCCGTGGATGAGACACCATTGGAAGAAAAGGATGCGGGGAGGTAGTCTGCATTTCCAAAGTTTTGCAAAAGCAAACGACCTACCAGGATGATTGAGGTATGAATAGCATGCAGCAACCGAAAAGGCTTTTCTTGGATTTATAGCCCAGGTATAGAGATCAAGGGAGTTAGTGAGTTGGGTGGAGAGGAGTATGTTAGAGGCCGAGTTAAGGTTGGATAGTGTGTTAAGGTCAAAGAGAGTAGGAGGGTAGATGCTGGATAGGCCGAGCGAGGAAAGATCAGCAACCGATCCGAGTGGATGAGAGATATGGGGAAATAAATGGGTGAGAGAGTGCGCAAGGGGGAGCTGGTCCTGCCAGATATCAAGCCAGAAAAGGCAATGATGTCCATTACCAATGGATACATGGAATAGCAATTGGACTCGGGGAATGATTTTAGTAATGCCTCCCCAGAATGGAGACGTTGAAGGGCGTGGTGTAGTATGGAGAACCAAATGTGGGTTGGAGAAGTAATGATATGGCAGAATCCATGCCTTCTAGATGAAGTGCCCAGGAGTGATGATACGCCATAGCTATTTGGATAAGAGAGCTTGGTTGAAGGAGCGAAGATTAACTAGTCCTAGTCCACCGTGGTCCACGTGTAGGCAGATTGACTTCCAATTAATTAAGCATTTTCCTTTAGAACCATTCCAGAGGAAAGCACGCCTACAAGAATCCATTTTATTAATAACCCATTTCGGTAGCGCATGAAATGACATCCAGTTTGTGGGAAGGTCGGATAGCACCGATTTGACGAGAATTAAGCGGCCAGCAGAAGAAAGGGTTTGCTTTCCAAGATGATAAGCGAGATTCGATCTTAGAGATAAGCAGGTACCATTCTTGTCTGGCAAGTTTGATGGGATGGAGAGGGATACCAAGATAGGTGATGGGGAAATGACCAAGTTTACAGTTGAGCAGAGATGTAGTATAGGGGCCGAGCTGATGAGCACCACCAAGCATGATGACATAACTTTTATGGAAGTTGATGGAGAGACCAGAGATGAGTTCAAAACTATATAAGAGGACTTTGAGGCAGCGGAGGTGGTCTGGATTAGGGGAAATGAGTAATATGGTGTCATCAACAAATTGCAAGTTGGAGACCGACTGTTCAGAATTGGGTAGGTTGATGCCGACAAGGAGGTTATTGGATTTGGAGAGTTGAACCATGCGATTGAAGACATCTGAGATGAGCACAAAAAGGAGTGGCGAGAGGGGATCCCCTTGTCTAAGACCTCTGGCAGATTTAATATGATCGCCTACAGTACCGTTGATAGAGAATGTTGAAAAGCTTGTATCAAGGATACATTTTATCCAATTGCACCAAGAATATGAAAATCCTCTATATTTCATAAGTTCAATCAAGAAATACCAGTTGACAGAATTGAAAGTTGTGGAGAAGTCTAGTTTAAGGAGGACCCCTGGAGTGGAGGAATGGTGACAAAATGAGATAACCTCTTGGGTGAAAGCTACACAATCGAGGATATTTTGGCCTAGAATAAACGCCGATTGTTCAATACCGACCAGAGAACCAATAACCTGTTGAAGACGCTTAGCAAGGAGTTTGGTGATAATTTTAAAGTTTGTGTTGAGAAGACTGATTGGGTGAAACACAGGAAGGGTGGTGGAGCCCGGGAATTTGGGAATGAGGATGATGTTGGCATAGTTTAGCCTAGCGATCAGGGTGGGGTTAGATTGAAATTCCAAACACATACCAATAATATCGGATTTGACTGTTGCCCAAAAGTGTTTGAAAAAAGAGGTCCAAAGCCATCTAGACTAGGGATTTATCCTCAGCCATATCGTTCAACGCTGCCTAGATTTCATCCTCGGTAAAGGGGGGATCGAGAGGGATAGGATCCAGGTTGGGATAGAGGAGGTTCCAGTCAATATTGGGAAGCCGAGGAGAGGTTTTGCCAAGGATATTGCGATAGTATTCTGTGAAGAGATTAAGGATATTAGATTGGTTGGTGTAGATGGAATTATTGTGGCTGATTTCCACGATGAAAGACGATCTGCGTCGGCTATTGGCGATACAATGGAAATAGGTCGTGTTCTTGTCCCCGTCCTCAATCCATTTGGATTTTGACCGTTGCTTCCAACCTATTTCTTCTTGTTTGATAAGCCTTTCAAGATCTATTTCTATCTCTTTGAGGCGAGCAGCTTCTGAAACAGATAAGGGTCGGGATTACTCTAGGATATTGAAGAGCAAGATTCTATCCTGGGTGTCCGCAATCCAGTTGCGGATCGAGCCCCAGATAGATTTGACCCAAGGTCTAATGAGCTTACGGAGTGAGCGAAGTTTGGAGACTACTTTGGCAGTGACAGATTGACACTGAGATGGTTGAGACCAAGCGAATCTGATGAAGTCATCAAAAGAAGGTTCAAGGAGCCATAAGCGTTCAAATCTGAATTGTTTATGGGGTTAGCGTGTATCCAGAATCAAGGAGAAGAGGGCAGTGGTCAGATAGGGTCGAGGCACGGCCCGTGATAAGCGTTAATGGGTAAAGATCATCCCAGGATGGATTGAATAGGAAGCGATCTAACTTAGCCAGAGATGGAATGGATCGGCGAGTCGACCAGGTGAAGAGACGGTTGCTGATGGGTGGATCAATGAGAGCGCCGGAGTTGATAAAGGCATTGAAAGCAACTAAGTCATTCGAACAGGAATCTGAGTTTTCATCAGAAGGGGATCTGGTTGTGTTGAAGTCTCCTCCGATAATCCAAGGACCATTGAAAAGGGAGGCAGTTTCTAGACAGTTAGACAAAGAGTTTCTCGCTCAATAGAGCTTTGAGGGCCATAGACGTCAGATATGAGATATAATATGTTGGAATGAGTGTGGCGAAGGATTATATGTAAAGCTGTAGAGTGTTGGATGGATTGACACATGTTCCAATTGGATTCGTTCCACATAGTGATTATCCCACCACTTGAGCCAATGGAACCAATATGAGCCGACCCCGATTGATAGGGCCCAGCCAAAAGTCTAATTAGTGAAGAGGACAGATCTGTTAGTTTAGTTTCTTGCAGAAGAAGTCAATTCTTTGGGGGTCCAGCAGAAGATTGATTGCGTGGCATTTAGAAGGGTCACCCAAACCCCTAACATTCCATGTGACAATTTTCATTGGGATAAAGATATATGCTCAGACTCTAGTCTTTGCATGGCTATGTGGTGTTCGTTAGTCAAAATTAATTCCCATGCAACAACTCAATTTTTTATTTAATTTAGAGTTAGCTGATGAAAAGACGACCGGTTTAAGAAAACTATCGGAGCTCTTTGAAGCAGCCGTGCCATGGTTAAGCCTGTTGCTCCGTCGAACAAGGGCATGAGAGAGCGAGTCCAGATGTGACAGAGCTGAAGTGGAGACGTGGGGGCGGCTGTGACATAGGTGGAGGAGGCGATTCATCTTGTGGTTGAGGATAAGTGATAGGGGTGGATAGATCGAGGTCAGCCAGGGGGTCCCAACGAGGTTCAAGATTTAGCATATCACTAACATTGGGTGGACTCATCACCTCCGAGGAGTCATCTTGGATACATAGCTGTAGAGCAGGGGGAAGTTAGGCGGAGACATAACAGCCTCAAAGTTCATGGCATCAAAAGGGGCTTCAGAGTCTGATTGATCAGAGGAAATTACGAAGGGTTCATTGAAGCATTGCCAATCCCTTTCAAAGTCAGCACCTAAGATGAATGTTTTCGGGCGCCTATTAGGATGCTCGTGGTTACATTGGACAACAGTGAGGAAGTGGTCTGAGTTATTGAGGCGGGTAACAAAACTGCATGGGGTGGTTATTCCTTCAAAGAACTGAACTCGGATGTATAGAAATCTGTGGTCAAAGTGCGCCCAGTCGAATTCGTCGAGCGATATAGTTCTGCCAATGGAGTTCAAGGCGGAACTTACCGCGTCAAAATTATTGCGCAATAGTTCAGGAAATCCCTGCACCCGAGCCCATGATGGGGGTTCTAGGCTTGGAGCAGATGGCGGTATGAAATCCGACCATGGTTCAATAAGGACCGATCCAGCACTGTTATTTGTTGATCAACCTGACCCTTAATGCTTGATCTCTGGCAATGATCGAAAGGCAAAAGACAAGAAAATGGTTGTCTGATAGCAGCCATATCGACCATTCTTGTATGTGGAGGTGGGCCGTAAAGGTGATTTAAAGGGTTTCCACGGTCCAGAAACCATCTATAATTATGGCCATGAAGTAGTTTGAGGGGTTATCCATGGAAAAGCAAGGAAGATGAGCGAAGTTTGTGGGAGTATTTTGGAAGGAAAGTTGGGCAGGATGAGGAGTGCAACTGCGATTGATAATTGGCTTAGATGGTAGGGTCCTCTTAGGCTGCGGAAATTGGAAATTACATTTGCCAATTGGATTAGCGAATGGGGCCCCACTAGACTGCACATTAATTCGTTTGGCAGGAGGATCAGAGAGTGGGTCCGAGTAGACTGAGAAATTTGGCGATTTGGTATGATACGCGCAGTTCTCAATGTGTTGCAATTAATTACTTTTTTCTTGGGACACAACAGTTGCGAGTGGCCGAAAAATCCACAAAAAAGCAAATCTTTGCTTCTCTGCACTTTTGGGCCACGTGATCATTTCCAGCGCAACGGAAACATTGCCGTTTTGACTTCAGGATATCAATTGTCAAATAGGCAGATTTGAAGATGGGAAGGAATTTGTAACGCTTAATGATCGGAGGGTTGAGTAGCAGGGGAGGCAGAGGGGGAGTGGCGGCTGCCTGGGCATACGATTTTTTGGGGATTGACTTGGAGACCGTGGGGATCAGGTGGGGTGTGTTTGATGAATCGTATAGTGTCGTGTTTGGGACAGAAGATGACGGGGGGAAGTGGACAGAGGTCGAAGAAGAAGGGACGGGTTGATGATCGGTAGAGGGGCCAGGTTTAGCAGATGGACGACCAAATGGAGGGGCGAGTGGGGTGGAAAGAAGGAATGGGAGGAACGAAAGCCATTGTTAGTTTTTTAATCAACAGTGAGTACTTATAATTATGTAATTAACTTAAAAGTTAATTTAATTAATGTGATTAATTAAGGACTAATTAATTAATTAAAGGTAATTAATTAAGATGGATAATTAAGGATTAATTAATTAATATTAAATGATTTGTAATTAATAAATCAGGATTAAGTAATTAATTCATGAGTAATTAATTTAGTTGAAAATTAAGTTGAATTAATTTAGGATTAAAAAATTAATTAATCCTGTTTATAAATGATTATCGAATGCTTGGATTGCTTATAAATGTTTGCATTACGTGAAATGCCTTGAATTTATTGTTATCTCTGGATTGTAATATTTTGTTCTGTGAATTGGGCTATGTGAAATTTATTTTATTTATTTATCTGTAATACATTTATCTGTGAATCTGTGAATAAAGATAAGCGTTATTATATTATACCGCTTATCGATATTGTTGTGTTTGAATATGTGATTATTAATGTTGTTGCATTATTGTGTAAAACCCTTGGAATACACTATACACACACAAATATGGATTGCACGAGGAAATTGGTTAAGTCATAGATTTTTGGATAGTTTTAAAGATGGGTTTTGAATCCAAAGGGTTTTGGAAATGGAATTCGATTAATATGAAAAGCTTTTGAAAAAAAGTTTTAAAGACAAAAGTTATTTTAAATAACTTGATCAGTTTTGAAATTTAAATAGTTTGATTTGAATTTAAATTCAAGATTTGAAATTGAATTCTATGTTTGGAAATTATGGTTTAAAAAGGGTATACGAGTTATAAATGTGTTTATATGTGTTTTAAACCATTTTAGAGTTATTGTTTTGGGAATTTGACTTTAACCCAAGTTTTATACTTGAAGGGCTTTAACTTGTGTAAATGTAATCGGATTTTTTCGGAAAGAAAACTATTTGTTTTCAAATAATAATAGCTTTCATATAAAGAAAGGATTTCCAATTTGTGTCAAAAGATTTCAAGTTTGAAATGGAATTGAAATAGTTTTGAAAGCTATGAATGAATCCTTGTGAAAGATGGTTGAAGCTTGTTTTGAAATTGAAGAGGATTTTAAATGGTGTATCTTTTATATATATAAAAGATTTGAAATGGGAATTGTTTTGAAAGCTATGAATCTATGGAAATAGTTTTGAAAGCTATGAATTGAATCTTTAATTTGATGATTGGATGAGTTAATCCAATTTGAAAAGGGAAATTATTTTGAAAACCGTGAATGAATCTTTGTGGAAGATTGTTGAACTTTAATTGAAAAGGATCTTAAATGGTATCTTTTGTATAGAAGATTTGGGATTGAAATGGAGTTGTTTTGAAGGGCTATAAACGAATCTTTGTGAAAGATTGGTGAACTTTGTGAAGTGAATCTTTTTGTTTAAAAATTTGTAAATGGTAATTTGTTTAAACCATTTTGAAAGAAAAGTTTTGTGCTTTAAGTTATGACTTAATTGAGATCTCAATATCCATATGTTTTTAAATATTGCGCTCATTATTTGGTTTAGTCGGGAGAGGACCTTGGGTCGTATAACCCATTTCGAATAGTGATACGACGATATGGATAACATTTGAAGACCGGTGGTGAAGACTAGATATTTCCGAAAGCGAAAGGATAACCCATCGAATGTCTCTGCACCGGCTGATCCTCGGTATAGAGATTTGATCACCCTTTGTGATTGGAAGTCCGGACGTGATTAGGGATTATCCGGATTTGCAAGGGCTTCTTTGAAATGCCTTCGGTTTTGTTCGAGCCCGGAACAGACTTATATGGAAGTGTGTTTGACATTACACTTTGAGATGTAAAGCTGGTTTCTATCAAATACATTTCTATTTGATGGAGGAGATTTATTCTCTTAGCTTAACACCTTTCTTTGAAACGTACGAGCTCAGAGGTTATGTAGTTGATGGTTACTAGTGATACATTCCCAATTTGGTAATGTGACATACGAAGTGCTGCTGATTATTTGTTGATCGAAGAATGGTTTTTGTGAAAAGCGTAGCTTTGTGGATGATACCTCGTCGGACCTCACAACTCGAAAATGGTCGAAACAGGAATGTTGCGACAAGGTTTTTAGGGGTCATGCCCCTAGGGTATGTCCAATTGATTCTGGATAAGAGGTGGTATCATGGTACGGAGCCCAGATATTTAACCTATGTGGTTGCTGCAAATTTATTACTTTGTGGTTGTTGGTATCAAGGCCTCGGATAAAGGTCGGTAACGACCAAGGATGGCATACTTGTATGGTAGTTACCTATGTTACAGCTTGGTTAAAGCGTGCGGTAACGTTAGCCTTGTGTTAGCGGAGATCCGATTAGGTTGTCGGGGTCGTCCTTCCAGAGGCGTACCCATTTCGGTGTAGGAAGTTCGTTTGCCTGACTATTGTTGGAAATCCAAAGAAACAATACGCACCTTATACGGTTTTAGTTGTATAACCTGCCATGGAATGTGGCGGTAACCTGCTATTGAACATGGTAGCTATAGTAGGCATACGACGAAATGTTGTATGCTGACTAAGATTAATATTATACTTTCGAAATGTTTTTCACTATGCACCAATAATAATATCAAATGGTTTTTGCTTATCAAGCATTTTTGACTATCATAAGGAGAAATCTCCTCCAAGTGTGCGCTTACATTGTGTGTGTGGCGGAAGGCCTTATGGCAGTTTCATTTACTAAAAAGCATTGCGGATTTCAACTTTAAATCTTTTGTTGTTTGTTTTAAAGATAAAACTGTTTTTGTTTTCTCATACCAGTCCCATGACTGACCTGGAGTTTATTGTTCCTTATCTAAACACTAGGTACCTACAATTTTCCACACGGGTAGTCTAGTGTTGTGTTTTTCAGATAGTCGAATAGTAGGTGTAAAATTCGACAGCATTCAGCTTTTGTTTTTGACGATAGCATTTGTTCCTCTTCAACATTCCGGACTGACCTTGCATAATGCCTCGATGATGGTGGTTCAAGCGCGTAGTTCAAGCTATCTTGGTTCGGAGCTTTGGAGGATTTGAATGGGGATGCAATAATTGGATTCTCAAGCTCTCTCTCTTCTATTGAATTTAATATTGGTGTTCCTTTGTCGAAAACTTTATTCCGCTGTTATATTCTATCTCTGATATTTTTATTGATATTTATTGTATCAGAATGTTGTATCGAATATTGTATATCAATGATATTCTTTTTCTTTCGCTGTGTTGTTGTACTTAATGTATTATAAGATCCGGCGAACCAGATTCGGTGTTTGAATCTGCGGCATTTGAGTAAAAGTGAAGTACATGTGCCGATTTTCGAAGGTCGAGTAAGGGTCGTTACAGTGGTATCAGAGCTAAAGGTTGAACTTTAGCTTTTGGAGAATAACACATTAGGTAACTCATTAGAGATAGGGTTACAAATACCCTAGAATGAGTACTCCCTAAGATATCCATCTGTATGCCTCAGTAAATTCTCTTACTATCCACTGATAGTGAGTATGAGTGCAAGAAGAGGACCAGATAGGGGACATGGGAGCACCACTACAAATGGTCAATACCCTGCAACAACGGAAACAACTTTCTCTATCAATCTCCTTTGATCCAATTTCAAATTCTTCGATTGCTTCATGGCAGCTCCGTAAAGAAGCTTCGATGTGATGGTGGCCCTGCGAATCCTTGTAGAAAGTTTTTATTTCGTATTCTCTTCATCGATTCCTATCATTGTTAATTTTAATAATTTGGAAATTTCAAATTGAAATAAATTGGTTGAAAAATATGAAGATAGATAAATTTGTATCAACAAAAAAGATTTCGATTAAAACCAAATTTTGGAATTCTGTTGTAATTTCTTGTAAGAATCAAAGTCCGAAGAGGGACAAGTTGAAGTAAACTTTAGGGTATTCCGACCTGAATTTGGAATCCATACCTAGTGTTTAAGAGTTGTAGAAGATTGAATCTATCTATCTATTTTCTGGGGTCCGATATATTTTACGAATGGTTAGTTATCCCTTCGAACTAACCAGTGCTCTGCATATTCCGTAGATCTGGTGACTCGAGTATCCTGTGCAGTATTGAATGAGTTTGTTCTCATAATTATTGGTGATATTCTGATTTAGTGAGCCAAATAAAGAATAAATAATCGGCTTGATTAATGAGTCGATTTTCTATCCTTGTGCATCCATCCTTTGTTGGTCTCCCTGCCTGCAAATTTCGAGGACGAAATTTTCTTAAGGGGGAATCTGTAACAATCCCGGTTTTGAATCAAATTTAAATTGGTAATCAATTCAATTTTTGAAATTAAATTGAGAGTTAATTTGGTATTTTCCAAATCTAATATATATTAGTTTGTTTACTAATACAATATATGTAAATGGATTTTTAATTTAAATAGAATTTCTAATTGGAAATTTAGAAAAAAATATTTTGAATAATATATTAATTAAAAATTTTGATTGTGGATTACTTTTAAATAAATATATTTATGAATATATATAGATTGAAAGTTAAATTGTAAACAAAAATTTTGATTTGTGAATTCCAAAATAAATACCTTTGAAAATAAATTGAGTTTGAAAAAAAAACTCTATAATATAAAATTAATAAAAAAAATCTGTTTTGGAATTATAATACGTGTGTATATCTATATTTCAAAATTTATATTGTGAAATTGATATAAATAAATTATAAAAGCTATTTAAAGTGTTAAAATTCAAATATATATTATATTATATATTTATTTATTTATGTTTGATTTATTTTAAATCACATTCTTTAAAGTTAAATATATATATATATATATATATATATATATTGGTAAAGCATTAGTTCAAAAGTAGAAACATATTACATAATTTATTATGACATAGGGGTTTAAACCAAGATTTACAAATGAAATTTTATAAACGATATAAATATAAATTTAAGTGTTTTGACATTTGTAAGGTGGAGATTATTATTTTAACATGTGTAAGTGAATAGTGCCATGCAAATTACAAATGGCATTATGATTTTCTTTTTGATTTATTTTAAAAAGAAAATAACAAAACAAGCTTTAGATCAGTTTTAAAACTTCTCAGATCTAAAAACAAATTACAACCTGAAAACAAAAGAAAATTTATCAAACAACTTCCCCTGTTCAACCTGAAACAAACCCAGTACCAATTCAAAGCAAATCAGGAAAACAAATCAAAGATCAAGGAACAACTTAATTCCATATTTTTACAGCAAGCCTGAAACAATTTTCAAATCCAAAAGCTGAAAATCGAACCTGAAGTCAGCAAGTACAAATCAAGTGGCAGATTCAATTCCAGTTTTAAAGACAAGTTGCTATTTTAAAAATGCAACATCATAATAGATTGGAAAGTAAAGCAGTTTAATTAAAATCCAGAGCCTAAGACAAATCAAACCCAAATCTTAAAGCCCGAAGCATCTTCAGTTCAAATTTCAGTTTAAACTCAAAATGTTTAAATTGACAATAATCTACACATGTCCAACTCAAAAAATCCAAAACATAGATAATCAATGGGGTTAATTAAGAAAAATAAGAAAAAAGAAAACAAATACAGAATCTCGCAGCAGAATGAAAATAATAATAATCAAATAAACAGTACATGAAATTGTTTATACTATACATTTGTTTAAATTTTAAAACATCCGTCAGCGTTATATATACAACAAAATAAATAAAACAATACAGTGGAACAATGTAGTGAAATAATACTAGTAATAAAAATATACCAATCTTTATTTTCATCCTCTAGAAAATATTCTTCAATGCACTGAAAACTCAAGGCTGACCTGAGCATAATGAAAAGACAAAATACTTGAGTCAGGACTAAAATATCCTTATGTGTATCAAATCAATATCACATATAGTATATGTGTAATAGTGTCAGAGATGTTTATAGGGCTTCATACCTATCCAGCGTATAACGTGTGTGCAATAACTCAAGAGATGTTATGGGATTTTCCATCTCTTAAGGATCCATTAAAATATTTATATATAGTAGGATACGCTTTATATGTAATGTCTAATCAGTAAAATAAATATTTTCCTTGGCGTTAAGTCTTTACATTAATCCTCCTTAACGCGTTTCTAAGCATTGTCGTACATTTTGCATATGACGCCCCAATAACACGCCGGGGGACAGGGATGCGCCGTTATATGACAACATAGAACCAAAATCGTAGTAGTCTCGTATAAAGTTAAAATATGACAAGGCATGTGAGGCAGTGCCCAAGGTAGGATACTACCAGTTTGGGTCGCAGGGCTGGTGGTACGCATCGTACCCACGATCGCCCACCGCGGCCATCTATCCCATATCGAGTCAAAGTGGGGTTATCCCAAATCAAGGTGCACCAATCGAAACCACCATCAAAAGTAATGGTATGGACCAAGTCCAAGAAGAAAATAAAAGAACGAATATCCGCTAGGGTTAGCCAACCCACTTGGCCTTGTCAAGCCGTCCTGTTTTTGTCATTTTAAATTGGCACAAGCATCGGGGTCTATCCATCATAGTTAACTTTCTTCAAATCCAGCAAATGTATGCCAAATCCAACCACTTCGTTCTGGAGTCTCCTCTGCGTACACGGTTGTTAAAGTGATTCCAATATTGACAGAGAGTATGCCAATAAGTGGCGTCGTTCTCTTTAACAATCAAGCATCGTTTTATACACTGGTTGGTACTTTTACATTCCGAAATGATTCATGCTTGGTATCAAACTATCATATTCACTCCAAAATCAATTTAATTTCAAAATTATCATATTTAATTCGAAATCAATTTCATTCCCTTTATTCGAATTTCAACTTAGGTTATAACTTCATTTTAACCAAATTCGCATTTAAATCCACGATTTAAATATAAACAGTTCCCATTTGACCAATTTGAATTTTTAGAAAATAGTTTGAAATTTTTAATAGTTTAAAAACTCAAATTTGTTTGATATAAAATAGTTTGAGTCTTGAAATGGTTTATGCAGTAAAATAGCTTGAAAAATCAAAAAAAATTGAATATTTTTTTTTTTTAAATAGTTTATATTAAAATGATTTATTTGAAAACAGTTTCATAGTCAAACCGATTCAGTTCCAAATCTTTGAATTCAAATCATCTTCAATCTCAATTCATTTCAAATCGACTAAATTTTGATTTCAATTCGAATTAACTTTAATTTCAATTTTGATTCAAATTAACTTCAATCCCGATTTCAATTTGAATTAATTATAAATTTGATTTTCATTGATTTGATTCAAATAGTTTAAGTTTCAATTCAATTCTCAATTTTAAACCATTTTAATTCATATCAATTTCGAGTTCGATTTCGAAATATCGATTTAAATCACTTAAATAAAATTAAACTTCAATATTCAATTTAAGGTTCAAATCTTTTTAAAATAATTCAATTTCGAGCTCAAATTTGAAATATCATTTTAAATTCCTTTTTCTAAGAATATCTCGAAGTTCCAATAAGATTTATTTTTTAAAGTAAATTGAATTTCCATTATTCAAATCATATTTCAATTATACTTTAGACTAAATGATTTCTTTTGACTAATTTCAATTTTAACATTTCAAGCTCGATTTTGAAAATAATTCAATTTTCATATATCAATTAAATTTTATTTTTATAAAAGAAATCGTTTGAATAAACTCAAATCCAGGAATTTAAAACAATTTAATTTAACCAATCCGGTGTCTATATATAATTTTCTATCATATAGCCAAGTGATCAGTTATTTCGACTTTAAATTTCAAGGATGGATATATATCATTTCAATCCAAATCAAAGTGTCATAAGTATATATCAGTTCATCATATTTCTTAATTTCTTTGAAATAATTCAAATAGCAGTATTATATACTATCAAATAATATTACACGGTGATAATAGGATATATATATATATATATATATATATATAATAAATAAACATCGAATCATCAAAAATATTAACCAATAGCCATCCATTACAATCAACAATCAAACAGTCAGTATAACAGAGAAGTTAACTAGTTATCAATAATTGGGAGTTTAACTAGCAATTTAATTCCAATTTTACTTTAACTGTCAATTTTAATTCCTAATAGTTAATTCAGATATCAATTTAAATGTCAATTAAATTATCAAAAAACAATCAATAAAATTAAATCACTTCATGGACTCGATTTAATTAACATAAAAATATTTTAGTCTTCGTGAGTAATATAAAGTACTCACCTTTATTTGAATCTGAAAACTTTTCAGCTTCAAATAAATTCCACTTCAATTCCATGATGTAGATGACGTCGATACAATTCCAATCCAACTTGTTTCACTCGAATCAGACCTTCCTTGGAAAAGTTATACGATAATTATCATAACGATTTTAATAAAAATTTAATTAACTAAACCAATTAATATAATTAGAATAATTAAAAGAAAACCTAGCCTCCACTACTCGTTCACGAAATCCCCAGTCCGAACATACACGATAATTCTTCCTGTCAAAATTGACGATCGCCCCTCTGCGTACGGTGGTCGTCGAACCTAAAACCACTGACCTCGCCTTCCACCTCTCCAGTCCTGCGCCTAGCTTGCACCTCCACCACCACACGTGCTCCATCGTGTGCGCCTCACACTCGAGATCGTCGAAAAAACTCTCCCAACAGCCGCGAATTCGAGGTGAGATCTATATCGCCTCGCTCTACCTATGACGATCTCCCCCGTTGATCTCCTTCCATTCGTTGAGGCGACATTTTTGTAGTTAAAGACGTGGCTTAATTCCGCCCCTAAAGGCATTGATGATCTAGGGTCGTACGATGAAAATTCGAAACAAGCGGCTGAATTGGCTTTTAGGACTTGCTTGCAAAATGAATGAGAGAAGATGGTTATTTATAGAAAATTCCCACGAAACTATTCATCCGTGAAAATTCCAAACTCCAAATGAAGTGTGCTGCCTGGCATTCTATATACTATACCCTTATTCTGAACACAATGGAACTAGTCTCGGGAGCCAATTCCATCATATTCAGAAGACATCTTTTCAAATCAAATTATCTTAATTAAATTTCTTTAATTAATTTCTTCACATTTCAAGCTCGCACGGCCAAATGATAAGTCTGATCGCTACGAAACTTGAAATCCCACAATAATTCACCATTTCAGATCTGATGAAATTGGATTCATCGAAATTCAAGACAGTGACCAAAAAAGCTATTTTTTCAGGTTAATTAAAACGAAGAATTTCCAAAATCAATTTAATCACTTTAAATTAAACTTTAAAAGTTAACAATCTTTATTCTTGTTTAAATAAAATTGAAATCAACTTTCGACATCATTGTTATTCATATTAAATTTAGGATTCTATTATTTAAATAATTTCCAATATTAAATTTAAACAATTTAATTATCTAATAAATCGTTACACTTGAAATATAAGTTATTTAACTATTAAAATTTACTTTTAAAATGAATTCAAATAATAAAACAATTACTACACTTAGTTCCGCTTCTTTATATAAAGTATTCCAATAATCCAATTTCGATGAATTCCAATATTAGAATTTCTAATGAATTTTAGTTATCAAACAATTATTTTATTTCAATTTAAATAATTCAACTTTTATTATTCAATTCCACCTATTGATTATTAGACATTAAATATATTGAACTTCATTCTAATATAAATAATTTCTATTTCCAACCATTTTTAAAATAGTTGGAAATTCAGGTCGTTACATGTATATGAATTATCCTTTGGGACAAATTAACATTGTTTTAAATTTATAAAGGTATTTAAATTGATTTATTATCCTTTTGGATAACAATTGTTATTTTAAATTTATAAATGCTAGTTTATAAATGAGAAAATCTTTTAATAGAATTATTTAAAAATAAAGCTAAGTGTAAATTGTTTTGAGTCTATAGTAAATAATGTTTTAATGATATTTGTTTTCTGCCTTTGTTTTGATACACTTAGTGTTATAATTTTCCCTCTTAAAAGAATATTTCAAAAAGTATTTTTAAAATGTCTTACAATATTTGAAATGTGAAAACTAAGCCCAAGTGTGGATCAAATGTTTTAAAAGTTTGATTCATTTATTAGTGTTAAGCGTACGCGATTTAATTCTCATACACAAATCACTTTGTTATTTTCAATAGTTGATTTATCAATTCTCGATTTTGATTCTGCTATCTTCTTTGCATTTCGTCACACTAGAACGATGTGTTGCTCTGTTGAGTTTTATATCCTTTGTTGAAACTGATTAAAACCAAAGCGCATGTAAAGGTGTGGTGCACCCTCCTATTCGTTGTTGTGCTTCGTCATTCTAAGATGATCTGTCGTTCATTTCGAGCATTAGTAACCAACACCAGAAAAAATAAAACCAAAGAACAAGTGGGAGCCAAGCGATGTGGGTCACACCTATTAGGATATATTAACATTCATCTAAGGAAGTCGATAGCATTCATGCATTGATCAGAGTATATTCGGATGCCTGTGATTTTGACGGGGTCTGGCTTTGAAGTTCCCAAAAGTGCTGTGTTTTCTCCCAAGTATATTTATCTAAAGGTATATTCATGTTGAAGGGGGAGCACCCTTTAACATCCCGATATTTTCAACCATTCGCATTCGCACATGTTGGACTTGAATTGCTCAAAATATCAGATTGTTAATTTATATTTAGCAAAACTCAGCATATATAGTAAATAAATAAATGAATGAATCACATACACAGAGTAATATAACAATAAATAGCGGAAATAAATGAATAGTAGTTCATGAAGCTACTATATGTATATATATCAGAGTCAAACAAGATACAATAAAAGTCTTGAATACACAGAAGTTTGAATACAATAGTCAAATATAAAATCTGAATACATCACTCGAATCAACCGAATAACTGAAAGCTGAATTGATAGTTGGATCTCCAAGCGAAGCTCCAAACTCCAAAGGTGAGTCTCGAATGCTACGACACTCAGTCTGACCCGAACGTAAAACAAAAGCACAAAACACTTGAGTCAGGATTAACATTCTTATATCAATAAATCCAAGTCAAGTGAAATCTCAACTGAAATACAGGTAACTTAAAGGATGTTTGGGATAACCATCCTCTAAGGATCCACAGAACTATCTACTTTGTAGCAATATAAGCTATTATAATAATGAATATAGTAAAGTAAACTATTAAAATAGCGTTAAGGAATTACCCATATCCCCCTTAACAAATTTTATATTGTCATAGTCTATACAGTACCGTAATACCCCGTAAGCAGAAGCTACTCGAGGGCACTCCATAGGTACGACAGAAAAAAATTCGTAGTGGTCTCGATTGTTAGTCCTTGAGATGATGATTTTGATGACAACAACCATAGAATAAAATTATAAAATATAAGTACTAATGAAGACTGTACAGTATAGAGATTCAAGATATGAAGATTGAAGACTCATGAGTATCAAGATTATCAAGAGCTCAAGATTTCAGTAATAAACAATTTAATTAGGAATTTTGTTAAAACACCTAGAAAAGCACTATCATCTTAAAATATAATTTATTAGTGGAATGGAATCCACTTCGAGCCTGTTAAAGGGATGGAACCCTAAGTAGGATGGAACCTACAAAAAATATAGTGGAACATTGTTTTGTATCCGCTAACCTTTTATTCAAATGGTTTTACAAAATTATATATTGTTTTCAAAATGATTTCAAAACCTTCCTTTTAAAAGAATCAAAACATCTACTTGGTTTTAAATATTTTTAGCCTCAAAACAATCTTTATTTTCAAAATCAAATTATCCTTGGTTTTTAAACTATCTTTTAATAATAATATATTTAACTTCTAATATTTATACTTAGATCTAAATATAAAATTATAGTAAAATTTTATATATACCAAAATATTATTCTCTTTATTTATTTATGTATTTTAACTATAGTTAAGTATATTTATAAACATTAAAATAGTGTTAATACAAGATAAAAGTTATTTTCAAAGAAAAAAAATTACCAAAATTTACTTAGGCATGTCGACGTCCTCAAGTACCCCATGTCGACATGGTAGCAGTTTACTTCAAAAATTTAAATTTCAAAGGAAGTGTCTATTCGTCATATCCTTTCACGAATGGACATGGCTGTTGTTCTACTATAAATAGGGGCAGTTTTAAACGAATTTTCATTCATTTTTTCTCTGATTTCACTCCTCTTCTTCTTCCACATTTCTTTATATATATTCCTACCATTACTCTGTCGAAATCAACATTGAATCTAACTAGATCATTTCTGGTTTGATTCTTTATCACTATCTCAACAAGATCTCAGTGCTATTCAGAGTTGTAGACTTCTTTGTAATCAATTTAGCGACAAAAAGTGTGATTGTAGCCTTGGAAATCAATCAAGTGATAAAAGGTGTGATGTAGCCTTGGAAATCAACTGGGTGAACGTGTTGCCCCTGAAATCAAGCATCTCTACCCAGAGGATTTTGAATCTAGAGTGGTGTACCTCGTGGCCTTGAAATCGAGGGTGTAATTGTACAATTACTTTTGAAAGGGAATCCGTACTTGTGTGCGGGACTGGGTGTAGGGTAACTCCGAATCAGTATAAAATCCGGTGTGTTCTTTCCTTTATTGCTTTTACTTTATTTCTGCATCTGTGTTTGATTCTATGATCTTATCTGTGTCTGAATATTGCATACATTTGTGTTCAAATTAACACAAACTCAAAAAGATTTAATAATTCCTTAAAACACTATCACCCCTCCTCTAGTGTTTATTCTAGCCTTAAGATCCGTAATATGCATTTCTCACATTTGGTATCAGAGCAAGGTTTTCAAAGTTTCATAATATGATTTTTGAAAAGTTTTTAAAATGGCTATGTTTGAAAAACTTGTTAATACTAGTTTAGAGATATTCAGATCATCATTGTCTCTTGAGTCTGCATATAATCAATATTCAAATTCAACAACACCAAAATTGTATGATGTGCAGGAAACATGCTTTATGGGTGTTGAGGAATCAATCCACAATGGACAAATTGTGCAGATCAAAAAGAATAAATGGATACTCGATAGTGGATCCTCTAGACACATGACTGGGAATCAAGATATGCTGAATGATATAATATACAAAGACGGAGGACTGGTTAACTTTGGAGACAATTCAAAAGGATATGTGATTGGCATTGATAAAGTCGGTAACTCTGAAACTTCTATTATTACTAATGTTTTACTAGTTAAGAATCTGAAACATAATCTGCTAAGTATTAGTCAACTTTGCGATAAAGGATATAAAATTAAATTTGAAAAAGACAAGTGTCACATTGAAGATAATAATTCAACCATAATATTTGAGTGAATTAGGAAAAAGAATAATTATATTCTTGGTATGAAAGTCTCAAATGATAACTTATGTCTTTTGGAAAATATAAGTGACTATTGGATTTGGCATAAGAGATTTGGACATTTGAATTTCAAACTCTTATTTATGTCAAAAAATAATCTAGTAAGAGGCCTCCCTAAAATGAATTTTAAAGTAGATAGGCTATGTGATGCATGTCAATTAGGAAAACTTAGAAAAAGTTCCTTTAAATTAAAAGATATGATTTCAACTTCTAAACCTCTTGAATTTCTTCATCTTGATTTATTTGGTCCATCTCAAATTCTGTCAATAAATCATAGTAAATATGTTTTTGTAATTGTAGATGATTATTCTAGATTTACATGGACTATATTTTTGAAACATAAAAGTGATACTTTTGAATGTTTTAAGAACTTTACAAAAAGGATTCAAAATCAACTTTCTCCAAAAATGAAACCAAACGTAGTGATCACGATGGTAAATTTAAAAATGAAAAGTTTAAGAAATTCTGCAATGAAAAGGGAATAACTCACAATTTTTCATTTCCAAGAACTCCACAACAAAACGGAGTAGTAGAACGTAAAAATAGGACGATTCAAGAGTGTGCGAGAACTATGCTTTCAGATAGTAAATTACCAAGGTATTTTTGGACAGAAGCAGTTGTTATCGCCTGTTATATTTTAAATAGAATTTTAATTAGACCTTTAATTGATAAAACATCTTATGAACTTATTTACAGAAAGAAAACTAAGGTATCTTATTTTAGAATTTTTGGAAGCAAATGTTTTATTTTAAATAAAAAAGATAAATTAGATAAATTTGACCCTAAATCCAACAAAGGTATCTTTATTGGATATTCTAATAGCAGTAAAGCGTACAGAGTGTTTAATTTAAGAACTAGCACCATCGAAGAAACAATGCATGTTTTATTCGATGAAAATCTCAAAAAATTTGAAAATACAAACGATGAAGAGGATTTAATCACTCAAAATCAAGAGTTAACTGAAGCTAATAATGAAATTAATCATCCTAATAAAAGAATTAAACTTTTAAAAGATCATCCAATAGAAAATATACTAGGAGATATCCAATCTGTTGTTAAAACTAGAAATCAATTAAGTAAAATGAGCAATGTAGCCTTTATATCAACTATTAAACCCAAAAATCCAAAAGAAGCATCGACTGATGATTCATGGATTTTGGCTATGTAAGAAGAACTAAATCAATTCACTAGAAATGATGTTTGGGAACTTGTTCCTACTCCTGAAAATAAAACTATAGTTAGAAATTATGGCTTATTTTACCATAAAAATGATTCTTTTGACTTTATATCTTACTGTGATGCTGATTATGCTGGTTGTAAATCAGACCGAAAAAGTACAAGTGGAACTTGTCACTTTTTGGGGCATTCTCTGATTTTCTGGTTTAGTAAAAAGCAAAACACGGTTTCTTTGTCAACAACTGAAGAAGAGTATATTTCTGCCGCTTTGGCTTGTGCTCAAATAATATATATGCAACAAACTTTAAAAGATTTTGGTTTAAATATCTCAAAATCACCAATTTATTGTGATAATACTAGTGCAATAAATTTATCCAAAAATAGTACTCATCATGCTCGAACTAAACATATTGATATCATACATCATTTTCTCAGAGATAATATAAGTAAGGAAGTAATTACTCTCGATTATATCAATTCTGAGAATCAAATTGCTGATATCTTAACAAAAACCTTAAATGAATCTATATTTACTAAATTAAGAAGATAATTAGGTATTGTTCAATAACTGAAATATAAAACAAATAAAAAATTATAATTAAAAATCGAATCAAAATAAATCAAATAGTAAAAATATCAAGCACCATGTCGACATTCCCCTCTACCCATGTCGACATATAACGATTTTTTATTCTTGAAATTTTTTCCCACCAAAATTCATATAAATGGTTATATATTCTTCCTATTTCGAAATTTTGATCATTCTCTCCATTCTCTCTCTGTTCTAACTTCTGAAATCAATTAACAATGGCCTCCTCTTCCAAATCAAACAAAAATTCAACCTTTTCATTTCCTTCTCCTTCTTCTGGACTATTTCAACGAACTACGCTCGCACGAGTGATGAAAATGGAGGATTCTTTGAAGGATGCACTACAACTAATGACTGAAATTCAAGTGGTGCAACTTAGAATGGCCAAAGAACAAGAATGACAAGGCAAAATCCTTAAAAATTTGAAAATTTTCTAAAGGACAATCTCGCTAATCCGATCTTGATTGATGAAGGGTCTTCAGAAGATCAAGTGCAAGTGGACAGCAAGGAAGAAGAAGAAGAAGCCTTCATGGAAGAAGAGCACGCTGAAGATGACGGCAAAGTCGTTTGCGTTGGAGAAGTGTGGTTTGACAAGAATGGAAATCTAGTCGAACAACGTCGAAATTTCTGTTTCCACTACCTAAATTGTTCGGTTCATAGATCTCCCATTTTCAAAGACACACATTAGTTTCTTTTCTATCTTTCCTATTGTTGTATGTTTTTACTTACGTTCTCTACGCATATGTAAATAAAACAATATATAATTAATAAATAATTTGTGTTCTTATATTTGATTTCTCATTATTATAAGTATTATAATAGATTCTTATTTAGGATAGTTAGTAATTTAAGACTAAGTTTTAGCTTTGGAATTAAGTGATGAATATTTATGATAACACTGTCATTATAATCACATGTCATAGAGTATTGTATTAAGGGGGAGTTCTATAGTTTGGACTTAGTTTTTGTTGATGACAAAGGGGGAGAAGTATAAAATAGGATAGTTAGGCATAGATTAAGGGGGAGTTATTAGTTTTAGCGGGAGTTATTAGGATAGAAGTAATATTTTATAAACAAAGGTTGTCATCATCAAAAAGGGGGAGATTGTTAGTCGTTGAGATGATGGTTTTGATGACATCAACCTTAGAATAAGATTATAAAATATAAATACTAACATTATAGTTTAGATATATATGTATATGCAAGATTTAACCATGTAGGTACCAAGAATGAAGACTGTACAGTATAGAGATTCAAGATATCAAGATTGAAGACTCATGAGTATCAAGATTATCAAGAGCTCAAGATTTCAATAATAAGTAATTTAATTAGGAATTTTGTTAAAACTCCTAGAAAAGTGCTGGCATCTTAAAATCCAATTTATTCGTGGAATGGAATCCACTTCGAGCCTGTTAAAGGGATGGAACCCTAGGTAGGATGGAACCTATGAAAAATCTAGTGGAACATTATTTTGTATCTGCTAACCTTTTATTCAAATGATTTTACAAAATTATATCTTGTTTTCAAAATGATTTTAAAACCTTCCTTTTAAATCAAAAACGTCTATCCTGGTTTCAAATATTTTTAGCCTCAAAATAATCTTTTTTTTCAAAATCAAATTATCCTTAGTTTTTAAACTATCTTTTAATAATAATATATTTAGATTTAATATTTATACTTAGATTTAAATATAAAATTATAGTAAAATTTTATATATACCAAAATATTATTCTCTATATTTATTTATGTATTTTAACTGTAGTTAAGTATATTTAGAAAGTTTAAAATAGTGTTAATACAAGATAGAAGTTATTTTCATAGAAAAACAAATTACCAAAACTTCCTTAGGCATGTCGACATCCTCAAGTACCCTATGTCGACATGGTAGCAGTTTATTTCAAAAATTTGAATTTAGAAGGAAATGTCTATTCGTCATATCCTTTCAAGAATGGACATGGCTGTTATTCTACTATAAATAGGGGTAGTTTTAAATGAATTTTCATTCATTTTTTCTTTGATTTCACTCCTCTTATTCTTACACATTTCTTTATATATTCCAACTATTACTCTATCGAAATCAATATTGAATCTAACTAGATCATTTCTGATTTGATTCTCTATCACTATCTCAACAAGATTTCAGTGTTATTCAGAGTTATGGACTTCTTTTTAATCAATTTAGCAAGAAAAGGTGTGATTGTAGCCTTGGAAATCAATCAAGTGAGAAAAGGTGTGATTGTAGCATTGGAAATCAATCAAGTGAGAAAAGGTGTGATTGTAGCCTTAGAAATCAATTGGGTGAACTTGTTGCCTCTGAAATCAAGTATCTCAACCCAAAGGATTATGAATCTGGAGTGGTGTACCTCGTGGCCTTGAAATCGAGAGTGTAATCGTACAATTTCTTTTGAAAGGAAATCCGTACTTGTGTGCGGGACTGGATGTAGGGTACCTCCAAACCAGTATAAAATCCGGTGTATTCTTTCCTTTATTGGTTTTACTTTATTTCTGCATTTGTGTTTGATTCTGTGATCATATCTGTGTCTGAATATTGGATACATTTGTGTTCAAATTAACATAAACTCAAAAAGATTTAGTAATTCCTTAAAACACTATTCACCCCCCTCTAGTGTTTATTCTAGCCTTAAGATCCATAATCCACATTTCTCACATCGATATGGTAGGTGACATGGCACAACTGGGCAATGCCAGAGTAGATATACCAATTACACTTCCGGGATGTTCGTAACGCAAAGCCATAGAAATCACCCACCTCGATCCACACTCTCGAAAAATTCAAAGGTGCACCCAATAAATCACAAAGTAATAGAATGTAAACGATGAAGTGTGTCCAATTGGAGGAGCTGCCTTCCTTGGCCCGTCAATTGCTCATGTTTTAGCCACCTTATGCTAACTCACAAGAGTTAGGCCCACGTATATACCTCATATAGGATCATCGCCGCTATCCTACTTCATTCTGGAATCTCCACCGCGTACGCGGTTTGTTAAAGTGGTTTTCGGCATTGGCAGAGAGCATGACAATGACCGATCCCGGTCTCTTTAACAACCAATCGTTATTATAACACCGCGGTCATTTCAAAATAATTTATACTTCAAAACAAAAATATCATTTCCATTTCAAAACCATATCGATACATATCATTTTTCACTTAAAATATATTCATTTCAAAATCATAGTACTTTAAAGTTATAGCACTTTCGAAACCAAAACACTTGAAATTATAACACTTGATAACATAACATTTTGAAATTCGTAACTTTGAAATCATTACTTCCCATTCGAATAGTTTAGATATTAATAATAGTATATAAAATAAAATAGTTTATATAAAATATAAAATAATTAGTATATTATAATAGTTTATATTAAAAATAGTTTATGAAGTACAATATATAAATAGTTTTAAATATAATTTAAAAATATTTTACATAATAAAATAGCTTCCTCAAATTTCACAAATTGATTCAAATCAACTAGAATTCCTAAATTCAAATTTAATTCAATCTCAATTCATAAATTTTAACTCAATTCAGTTTCTAAATAAACCATTTCAAATTATATCGATTTCAAATACAGATTTGAACCACAAAAAAAACCATTTCAATTTCAATATATTTCAAAGCGTTAAATATTCCATATTTTAAAAACTAAATTTGATTATTTCATATATATATATATATATATCACATTCACTTTTCTATTATTTAGTTTTGAAATATTTACTTAATCATTTCAATAATATTTAAATAAAACTTCAAATTAAAATTATAATAAACTAAATATCCCACTTCAATTTATGTAAATTTTAAAATATTCATTTAAATCATTTTTATTCAAAATTAAGTTATAAAATTATATCTTTAAAATCTAAAATTCAACAAGTTTCAAACTGATTTTTAATTAAATAAAATTCTTAACTAATACGATTTCAAATCAATTTAAATTCATCTTTCCAACCTTAACTTATAAAAATTATTATAAAATCTATTTTTAAAATATAATTTTAAATAAATATATAAACATGTTATATATTAGTTAAATCAAATTTTATTAAATTAAATCTTGTTATTAAATTTCTTTTATATTAAAACTAATTTATGCATATTTTAAAATAGTAAAATGATAAGTAAATTCTAAAAATTTATAATTTCAAAATTAACCTATAACTTTAAAATTTTCAAAATATATAGTTTTAAGAATCTATAATTTAAACCTTCATAAAAATAATATATATATATATACATATACATATAATATCTTCAATATTTAATAAAACCATATATTTTCTTTCAAAACGATGGAAATTATTTTTCAAAATATTTATATATATAGACCAACGGTGTCTGTATATAATTTTTTATCCTATGATTAAGTGATACAGATATTTATCATTTCAATCCATAATTTAAATATATACGGGTATATATCTTTTCAAACTGCAATCCCAAATTCAATTCCATGAAAATTACTTGGGTTTATCGTTTCAACCCATAACGATTTTCTCCTATTCTACAAGATCGTTCGGGTATGTATCATTTCAACCTATAGAGAATTCTATGCTAACAGGGAACCTGTAGAGTGCGAACATATATGATAATATAACAATCAACAACATGCATGTATCATCAATGATAAAATAAATAACAGATCATGGTGTCATATGTCATAGGTGAACAGATACAGATAATAGCATGAATATAACAAAGGTAAATAACTAATAGTAGCACATTTCAATTTTCGTTTCAATTAAAATCAAATTTAATAAATATAAGAATGTTAATCATGAGTGATTGCTCACCTTTCGAGCCTAGAGAGAGATTCGAAAAATGAAACGAGTTACGAATCCAAGCATGAATCCCAATGCAAAGCTAGATTGGCACGAATTCGATGGACAAACTGATAAATAGGAATTGATAAGAATAAATCAAATCAGCTTGATACATACAGAAAATATATTATTATTATTCTTTTGTTAAATCAATATTTAAAACAAATAATAAAATAAAAAATAAATATAATTAAAATCATTATCCTTAAACACATATATTTAAAAGTCTATTCAATTTAAATCCCATATAAATTAAAGCCAAAATATTTTATATTTTCAAACAATACTTAACAATATTTGTAAAGCAATATTTATATAAAATTGAACATATGACATATAATGTTATTACTTAAAAAGTTAAATTACTACATCATATATAAAATACATGTCATCCACGTTGCAAATCTTTGGAAACACACACACACACATATATATCTTACACATATTCATGAAGAAGTCTGCAAAAACATAAATATACAAACAAATAAATCAAAATATATGTATTTACTGTATATGTATATATAACTTATATAAGAAATATATACAAATTAATAACTATATCCACAAATTGCATGCTATTATATATGCGGACTTCACAAAAAAAAAGAATACCAAAAGCTTATATATATATACTGTTAGCACCAGAATTGGTCACTAACACCCTTGAGAAAGATTGTATAGAGAGATTAGTGAAGAAAGCAATTAAAACGGAGAACTCTATGCTAAATTAAATGCAAAGACAAGAACACCGGATTTATAGTGGTTCAGCGTAACTGCCTATGTCCATTGTGAAGTTAATCTTTATTGCTTTACTCAACGATTGATTACAGATACAATCCGTATGCCAACTACTTGAATACAATTGCTAAGTAAAGAGAATGAGTCTTAAATGCGGTAGAGTCTCTCCAGTGTTCTCAAAAAAAGATCCCTTTCACTGTCCTCCTGCCCTTCTATTTATAGATGAAGATGGGTTGGACTTCCCTAATGGGCCTAGGGGCAAGATTCCTCGACCCGCGGTGAGTGACTTTTGTGTGCCGAGTCGCAAATACCGAACGACAAATGCCGAGCCACATATCCAAGCCGAACGGTACCTCTATGTCGAACGAGGCACTATGTTGAGTGAAGTGTGTAGGACGAATGAGACCCATGCCGGTCGAGGGGAGATGCCGAATGACATACTTATGCCGAGCGAGACCATATGCCGAGTGAGACCATATGCCGAGTGAGGCCATATGCCGAGCGAGGCTTCATGCAGAACAAGGCTGGAATGCCGAATGAGGTTCATGCCGAATGGGGATGGAATGCCGAACGAGGTTCATACCAAACGACCTTGCTATGCCGAACGGCCCTGCCATGCCGAGCGAGGCCTTATGCCAAGCGAGGCTTAATGCCGAATGAGGTTTCATGCCGGTTGAGGCTTCTACCGAACGAGGTTCATGCCGAACGATACTTATGCCGAGCCTCTAGTTACATGGTCAAACACCCAGGTAACACTTGCCCCCCAAAGTGCATCATGTGGATGAACATGATGGGCTTTGAATCACGAGTACTTTGTGTTTCCCTTCGAGCCCCTATTCCGTCTTTCCGATACCGTTTTCCTTCAACCTCTCGAATGTCGATCGAGGCATTGTATGCCGAACGACATACGAATGCCGAACGATATACTAATGCCGAACGATGGGGGTGCCTTGACCGGTCCACTGGTCACTATCCATTCGACTTCTCTTCTCTCTATATAAGTCAATACTTCTTCTTCCCCTCCCTTTTACTTTTACCTCCGCTCTTCAGGACTTACAAATTCGTCTTTGAATAGACTAAAGCTAACAATTTACCCTTCCCCTTTTTTCTCGAACTTAATATGTTGCCCCACATCCTTCCCAAAAAGGAAACTAAATAGAACCACGCTTCCTATTCCAAAATCTCTCTGAGTTTTGACCCATTTATTAGGTAATGACTCCTCCAAAAGCTTTACCCCGACTAAGAAACTTAGCACAAGATTCAAGTTCGTGAATCTCTGCAAAATCAAGGTCAGTAGGAGTCGAGCGGATGAGGGAATTGAGTCACGATTAGAACATGTCTTAGGGCTAGGCGGAGTGGTGGAGAGAAGAGGATGTCAGAGGTGTTTGGGGCATGATTCCTTGACGAGTTGCCTTGTAGAGGAATAGGAAGGGTGGTTGGCCTAGTAAGAAGTAGTTAGATCAGGAAGTGGAGGTTAAGCGTGGTATGCGAGTTGGAAGAGAATGTATGGATGTAACTCGGCATTACTCTCTCGTGCCGAACGACGAAGAGAGATTGGAAGAGCGCAAGGAGTCGTACCGAACGGCAAGGAGAGAATACCGAAGAGAAGCAAGGGTTGAGTCTAGAGTGCTGATCGAAGCGGCTAGGCATGACTTTCCAAAGGACTTATCTGTGCCGAAAGGCATAGATGGAGGGTAGGAAGGAATTTAGAGTTGAGGTAAAGTGCCGAGCGATGCGGCCCGTCATGATTGTGGTTCGGCAAGACTTGTCGTATGCTAAACGTTGGAGAGGAAAAGTGGGAGAGTTTAGGCGATTACTTAGTTGAGTTTCTCAAGTGTCGTTCGGCATTAAGTCTTGAAATCGACAGCAGTAGTCATGGCCATTCCAACTCAAATGTAATCCATGTTGACTCGACTAACTTACCATGCCTAAACACGTGACAAAGACAAGGACAAGGACTTAAGCATATAACCATTTCGACCACTCCAGACCGACAACTCTCCGTCTCAAGAATTACAAATCTGAATTTAACTCGATAAATAAACAGACTACGACCTCGATATATAGTATGAACTTCCAAGTTCAAAATTAAAAAACCACCACTAGACACCTGCACTTTACTTTATCTCATTAGTTTCATGGCTATAAATCCCTTCACACTTACACTCGAACGATTGCACTAGTTCACACACCACACGGGGGAAATATTTTTGTTGTCAAGTCTAATGTCGATTGGCTTTCAAGTATAGTTCAAACAGATGTTTCGTTAAATTCAACATTCACTAGAGATGTCCAAGAAATCTAGCTCTGCCACGACCTCGGATAGACCCGAGCCATCTTCTAAACAAGAAGCAGCTGGGACTTCAAATCTGCTGACTGCTCCTATACAAGACATGCCGAGACCTGCGATCGCACCTATCGATTTGGCTCCCGGTGCCTTGGATGCAGCGATATTTTTAGACGATCCGATGGTTTCCCAAGCCTCGAAGATGAACGAAAACACGCTTCGTCGTATATGCTTAGCACATAGGATTCCTTTCAATGATATGTTGGTTCCATCGGGGCAGGATCGCCCTGACTCTCCCCCGGTCGGATATACAGCCTGCAACAGATTCATGTGTTGGGTCCATAGCGTGTCGCTGTTCAACTCCTTTCTTCATGACCTCTTATAATATATGAGATCGCCCCGTCGCAATTACATCAAAATACCATGCGTTCATATACGGTCCTTGCATTCTCTTCATGAGTGTCCTTTTCAAGCTCCCGACTCCTGGCGATATCCGCTATATCTATTGCTTTAAGAGACGGTCAGTTAGCCCATCTTTTGTATTCCTTGAGTTTCATAGCAAGTGTTAAATCCTGACTGGGGCTTGGAGCAAGTTTGCCCAGTAAAAACAGGAGTGGTTCTATGTGCGCTGTCCTCTCAGCTTTGTGAGGAGATGGGTGGAAGGGAGTAAGTCTTTTTTCTGGATCAATACTTGTGTTTATCGGAAACTGCACCTTTCCTAACGCTCTCTCTATTTTTACATGTATCAACCCATGTCCCGAAGGCTCCGGATATTCTGAAGCTGTCGAAGCTATCTGAGCTATCCTCATAGTAGACCGGGGCATCAGATCTCCCATTTCAAATGAATCACTCATTTGGGCTACAGGCGGAAGGTCACCGAATAAGCCTCCCTCAAGGCGACCTGCTTCGGGCAAAGGAAAAAATTAGGTTGGGCCTTCAGCACGTAATGCCCCTGACACACTAGAGGAGGGGGAGATTAAAGAAACTGAAATGCCCGAAGTACAGGTTGAAAATGTTAGTCTCGCTCGAGACCCATAGTCGAGGTTCGTGACATCGAAACGACACCATCCCCTTCGAAGGGAAAGAAGAAATTGACCTACAAGTTGAGGAAGAAAACAGTGGGTAGAACTTCTAAGGTCACCCTTATTCCAGTGGAGAGAGAGACTTCCTCACAACACTTAGAGAGTTCTTTGAAAGGCCTGTCGAACCTCACTATACCCGATGATCCGCTTAACTACGGTTTCGACGATCCGGAGGACCTTAAGCTTCATTTTCCTGCGAGAGGCGATACAAGCGCTCAAGCCCAAAACCAGGGAGATAAAACTACTATTATTAAAGATAAAGAAACTGGTCTGTCGGGGGGAACACGAGGACACACACAAACACATGCACTTCACCTTGCACTTAAATTTTTGCCATCACTCTACTCTATGCTGACTTGTCGTTATTTAAATTCTATGCAGATGACATGGGGCATACACATGGACTTGATCGTCTTTGAGGTTCATCTATTTTCCACCACTCCGGTTGGGATTCGGGTTTCGGCATGCGTCGAGACTGGGATGACACCGGCGATCGGGACTACCGCTACCGAGAATCATTCTACCGGAGAAAGACCTATAGCTAGTCTCCTATCCTCACGATCCTCCTCCTCAATCGAAGAAAAGCAAAGAGAAGTCCACACACAAGGGGTCCCAGCCTGAGGCCCATTAGGATCAACACTCCGGTTCATCTAGTACCAAGCAATCTTGAGGTCCCCACAAAACACCCATAGTCTCCAGACAGACTCCTTCCGCTCTTGTTTCTGATCCATCGGTGTAGAATGACTTACTGAGCTTAAAGCTGCGTTCCGAAAGATATACTTTGATGGCTTAAAATTTCTCCCGGCGATTCACCAGATTCCAGGACATGTCAACCAAAGCGCTATTGCTTGTACCGATGACGTCTATGTCCAGCAAGATGCATTCATCCACTTAGCTGAAAAAGTCTCAGAAGTCTCTATTGAGTGTTAACACGAGATTGATTGCCTGAAGCTTGAGGTTATTCACGATAAAGACATTATCAAAGCTCAAGATGAAGAGCTCTCTTCGTACAAATCTATGATCGAAGCCGCCCAACAAAGTGCTAAAGATACTGCGGAGACCGTCGGTCGTTTGGAGACAACTCATAAGAAAGAACTTGACAAAGCGGTCGAACGCTACGTATCCCTGGCTTTAGAGAAGGATTCAGTTCAGAAGGAAAGGGATGCATTTTCCCTCCAAGTAAAAGAGCTGGAGGATCCACTCCGTAAAGAAAGAGAGGAGAAAACTGTTGCCCAAGAAGAGTCACAATGATATTACGATGAGATCATTGTTACGCAACTTCTGAAGGCAAAGCTCGACGATGAGCTTTCTAAGGTCGGGATGTTGAAGGATGAGGCCATTAAAGAGGGCAAGAGAATAGCATCTGCAGAGATTGACTCTCGCCTTGAGGCGGCTACAGAGGCTGGCAGGGAGGAGATTAAGTGCATGTTTGATCCTTTGGTAGCAGAATTCAACGCCCGTGTCCTCATGCATCGGGACCTAACATTTCTTAGTGAGGGCTACCATGGTCTCTAGCCGAGGCATGGGAGACTTTAATAAAGATTAGGAAGGTCAAACTGGGTACCGAAGAGGTTGACGAGGAGGCCTTGGTGAAAGAATTTCTCAGGGGGAACGACCCTTCGGACTTGTCTACAGCGAAGGCACTCTAATGCAAAGGTTCTCCCTCATCCAAAGGAAAAGACGTCCTTGTCGGTCCATCTGGAACCGTGTCTCCAGCCCTTCCTCCTACTCAATCGGCTAATCGGCCAGTACTCGATCCATTCGAGCAACACGCTTGTTATGACCCAGAAGACCCTGGTCTCGGCATCCACATTCTATCTCCCATTCCGAAGGGTAAGAATCCCCGGGCGGTTGAGAGCCAGCAAGAAGCCGATACATAACTCTTCTTTTTAAAGTTTAAAGAGTCTTCGTTTTCTACGTAAGATTATCGTATTCTAATTTTTGTTTCCTGTGATTTTACACAGGCCGTTCTGATCATGAACCCTCTCCAGGGAGTGGTGACACCAAGGAGGAGAAGGGGAAAACAAGCGAGGCCACTCATGAGTGAGAGACTCCCCGGTGTAGATGCAAAAAGTGATTGAGGCGCTTGACGAAGATAATTCTGAGACTTCGTCTCCTGTCGAAGGTAGTTGTGAAATTGAGATCACAAGTGCCTCTGAGCACACTTCTAAAATGACCATAAAGGAGCAGCTCGTGGAGGAAAATAAAAGGACAGCTGAAATCAAAGTCGAGCCCCGAGTCGTGGACCTAGATGATCCTTTGAACAAGCCTTTGAAGGTCATCCTCCCTGGCGGGTCCAGGCCACTGGAGGTCCTTCGTACTTCCTCGGTTTCTACCTCCCCATCAAGGAAAACTTCCAAGGAAAAACGCGTGGGAGAGGAGTCATCAAAGAAGATGAAGAAGGGAAAGAAATCGAAGAAATAAAAAAAAGTGGCTGTTACATTCGTTCAACGAGATTCAGCTTAGTTTATGTAATTATTTTTACTTATTTTCAAAGTCAATGTAGATAGACTTTTGACCTCAAGTTTTGGAGGAGTTGTAGTAGGACCCTATTTTGGATTAATGAATAAAGTTTAGTTTCTTTGTCTTTCAAATGACTTTTGTTGTTCAGCTTTCTGCATTATTGCGGTAGAAATCCGAGCTATCGGGAGTTACATAAACGCCCAATTCATCTTCATATAACTCGGGAATTCTTTGAAATTGTACATCCTTTGTTCCATGCTTCAGGTACTTAGAATGTTTTTCAGTCCGCATGCCGGGACTTGATGAATTCCAGCCGGCTGTACTCTAGTCTGCACTTCGGGAACTTAGAGATTTTTAAGCCGTTCATATTCTAGTCCAAAGTCAGAGGACTTAGAGTACTCCAGTCTGCACTCAAGGGACTTGGAGATTTCTAGTCGTTTATACTCTGGTCCACACTCAGGGGACTCAGAGTACTCAAATCCACACTCAGGCGACTTGGAGTGAGTCGTTTATTCTCTGGTCTGCACTCAGGGGACTCAGAGTACTCTAGTCGGCACTCAGGGGACTTGGAGATTTCGAGTCGTTTATACTCTGGTCTACACTCAGGGGACTCAGAGTACTCAAGTCCGCACTCTAGGGACTTAGAGGTTTCGAATCGTTTATACTCTGGTCCGCACTCAGGGGACACAGAGTACTCCAGTCCGCACTCAGGGGACTCAGAGTACTCCAGTCCGAACTCATGGGACTTGGAGATTTCGAGTCGTTTACACTCTGGTCCGCACTTAGGGGACTCAGAGTACTCCAGTGCGCACTCATAGGACTTGGAGATTTCAAGTCGTTTATACTCTGGTCCGCACTCAGGGGAGTTGGAGATTTTGAGTCGTTTATACTCTGGTCCGCACTCAGGGGACTCGGAGTACTCCAGTCCGCACTTAGGGGACTTGGAGATTTCGAGATGTTCGTGCGCGTTCGTACGTCAGAAAGAATAATGTAACTCTAGTGGTTTTCCATAGAATATCATACACAGAAACATCAATAATCATGGAAAAGATGGCTTCAAGCCTTTATTAATCAAAACAAGCTAAATTGTCTTATTACATGCCGAAAACTAAGAATAAGAATATGCTGGAAATAATTGCAACTAAAATATGAAGGAAATAGACTAAGTATAACTATGTCGCAAATACTCGCTATTCCATTCTCGGGGGAGTGTCACACCATCGACGGTCGCTAGCTTGAAAGTTTCCTCTCCAAGCTTCCGTTCAATGACATATGGACCTTCCCATGAGGGATTCATATGCAATGGGACCAGGAAAACTCATTTCAAAATGAGGTCAACCCCATCAAAGATTCTCGACTAGACCTTTTCATCATAATATCAAGCGATTCGGTTTCTATATGCTACCGCTCTTAAATCAGATTCTTCATGTTTTCAACAATGAAGTCCAATGGTTCCAGTAAATGATCCCGATTCGACTCAGGGTTGTAATAAGTTACCTGATGTGACAAACTTCAAGTTCTACGGGTATAACAGCTTCTATGCCATATGCCAGTGCCAAGGGAGTGTGGCCAGTCACCGCATTCTCCTTCATAGACTTCCTTCAGGACTCGTTTTATCTCATCGTGGGCAATGCATCGGAGTAACGGGGTCGAGAATCCCTTATGATACATTATTACGTCCTGCATTACATATCACAAAGCCTTACGAATGACCTGTCGTCTTTCGCTCCTTTCGGGCAAGACCGCGTGTAACAAGTATTGCTTGAATAGGGTCATCCATGATTCCTTCTCGATATCTATTTCTAAATCGAAATCTAACTCCATCATATTTATACTCGGAGTATGTAAGGTTTCAATGGGAACCAATCCCATTTGCTGTGCATCGCTAATGCTCGCAAATTTTGCCAATGAATCAGCTTCTCTATTTTGTTCACGTGGGACATGCGAAATATCTTAATATTCTAGATTTGCTAGCAGATCTTGAACCTGTGCAAGGTATGGAGCAAGTCTCTGTCCCTTCGCTTGATAGTCTCCCCGCAAATTGGTATACCACTAGTTGCGAGTCACCAAAGATTTCAACCGATTTTACCCCCAGCTCTCTGATAAGTCTCAAGCCAGCAATCAATGCTTCATACTCGGCTTTGTTATTTTTCGCTAGGAATTCAAGATTTAAAGCATAACAAACTAATTGGTTTTTAGGAGTTACAAGAACTATGCCAGCCCTCGAGAAACGGTCGTTAGATGCCCCATCGGTATACATCTTCCATCAAACGGGAGGTATGACATTGTTACCGTCTGATTCGTCTGACATGGTGAATTCAGCAATGAAGTCTGCTATCGTGCCCCTGTATGGCCCTTCGTGGCAAGTAGGTAATATCGAACCGACTCAACTCGATATTCCATTTTAACATCCTTTCAGAAGTTTCCGGTCATTGGAGTACTTGCCGCAAGGGTTGATCAATACAAGCACTGATTGAGTGTGCCTGAAAGTATGGCCGGAGCTTGCGTGATGCGATCACCAAGCAATAGGCTAGTTTATCAATCTTAGGATAATTTCTTTCTTCTCCCGCTAAATGTTTACTTACATAGTACACCGACTTCTGAACTCGGTCCTCCTCGCCAACCAGAGCCGTACTGATAGCATGCTGGGATATAGCCAAGTACACGTACAACATCTCATGTTCTACCGGTTTCGACAGTATCGGAGGACTTTCCAAATGCCTTACCAGAGCTCAAAACGCTTCCTCACAGTTGGATATCCACTCGAAATTTCTCTTCCCTTTCTTTATTACATCAAAGAAAGGAATACACTTATCTATGGCTCTGGATATGAATCGACTCAGCACGGCCAACTTCCAATTCAAGCTTTGCACTTGTTTCTATAGTTTTAGGCACTCGTATGTCTCAAATAGCTAGAATCTTCTCCGAGTTAGCTTCGATTCCCCACACATTCACAATAAAACCTAAAAACTTCCCTGACGCAACGCCAAAGGAACATTTGATCATTTCAAAGGATTGATCTTCATCCCATATTGTCTGAGTATATCAAACATCTCTGTAGAGTCTCGAATGTGGTCGTTTGACTGTCGTGATTTCACAATCATGTCATCCACATAGACTTCCATGGTTCTACCAATCTGATCTTTAAACATTCGATTCACCAGACACTGATAAGTTGCTCCCGCGTTTTTCAATCCGAAAGGCATTACTACATTGCAATATAGCCCCACGTCTGTGAAACTTGTGTGTTCTTGCTTTGGAATGTGCATCGGGATCTGATTGTATCCCGAGTATGCATCCATAAATGACTATAACTCGTGTCCAGTCGTTGAGTCGACAAGCTGGTCAATTCTGGGTAAAGGAAAACTATCCTTCGGGCAGGCTTTGTTCAAATCAGAGTAGTCGACGCAAGTTCTCCACTTCCCATTCGCTTTCCTCACTAGCACAAGGTTGGACACCCACTCAGAATAGAGGGCATCACAGATGAACCCATTGGCTTTGAGTTTGTCCACGAGCAGCATACCTCTCGAGGTCCATGCCTCACCTTTTCTGTTTTACGGGAACGTACTCTGGGTCTATGTTTAACATATGGCTCACAATAGCGGGAGAAATCTCACATATATCAGAATGTGTCCAAGTGAAAACATCCTGGTTCGCTTGGAGGAAATCAGTGAGATCCTCAGCCATTGACGGGTCGAGTTACGATCGAATCTTAAGAGCTCGTGACGGTTCATCCCGGCTAACTGGAATGTCAATCGTCAGTTCAGTCGGTGCTACTTTTTCTTCTCTGGGTTCCCAATCATCATCTCTCATATCTATGTCTCGATAGATCCGAGAGTGTCGCCCGAGACAGAGCTCGGGCACCACTTGTCAATCGCTAGTATTCCGCATGCGGATGGAGCTGTCTGCAACCTTTCCTTTCTCTCGCCATCGGGCCTCTCCCAGCTCAGCCACATAACATACGCGACCGGTCGCCTGATCGCCATGCACCACACCGACTCCTTTGTCTGTCGGAAATTTTAACGTCAAACACCATGGGCCCAAAGCTGCCCTAAACTCCGCCAAGGCCGACCGACCCAGAAACACATTATATGGAGAATCAACATCCAACACTATAAATGGTAGGATTCGCCACCCTCCTACGCTCGCCTTCTCCCAGTTCAACTGACAACTCAACATAACCCACTACATCAGCCGCTGCACCATTAAAGCCATGGATACAGGCTTTAGATGGCTTTAAATCTTTTGTCTCCATCTTTATTTGGTCATATGCCTTTTTGAAGATAATGTTAATGGAACTTCCACAATTAATTAAAATTCTTTTGACATTTGCTGGCCCGATCGTCGCAGATATGACCATCGGGTCGATGGAAGGAGCCCCCACCTTGTCCGCACATTGGCTTCTGAATTCTATATCGTCTGTCATCATGCGTTGCTGATTTGCGGGGGTCCCATCCTCCATATTTGAACAACATACCAAATCCGCATGCCTCAAGGAGCTAGCATATCGCTACATCTCCTGCCAATTCTTATCTGCAGGGTGAGGTCCACCGATTATCGTGTTTATGACCAATCTACCCACGGTTCGAGCAGGTTCACTGGTTGGCGTGGAGCCGGCCCGCGTCCAAGGTCTGATTTTCCTTGCCTACCCTCTTATGGGTTCTTGACAAATTCCTGCAACCTTTTCTATCTGATCAACTTTTCTATGGCGCCGTGAAGGTGTCTACACTCCTCTGTATTGTGCCCGTAAGTCTCATGGAAACGACAATACTTCCCCATCCTCTTCTATTCCTCTATGAACTCCTTTGGGCGCGGCTTTCTGTATTGAAAAGTGTTACAAGTTGATAGGTAAATATTCTCAAGAGATGCATTCAGTGGGGTGTATTCGTTGTAGGTTGGAATCCTTGGCTTCCATTTCCCATCTTCTCTTTTCTTTCCGGTATTTCCTCCGCCAGACCCTTTAGATTACCCAGGCTTGTTCTGGACGTTGACTCGAACTTTCCCGAGTTATTTTCGAATTATTTTACTGCGATATTGCTTTTCATAGTCTCCTGAACAGGCCCTGGTGCCTTATTTCGCCTCGTCCATCTGGCTTGTTCTCATCTTATGAATTGATGAGCCGTTGAATAGAAACGCTCCAGCGTTGTTTGAGGCTTCCCTGCCAACCAATCAACAAACTCTGAATTCGAATCTACTCCTCGCATTACGGCCATCAGAATTGCGTGGTTGTTGGGGTTGCTAACTTTAGTAGCCGCAGCATGAAATCTCTATGAGTACACTTTTAACGACTCCCCCAGATCCTAAATTATACTAGATAGGGACAACACATCCTTGGGATGAGTGGCGTGTATCCTGAACTGTTCTACATATTTCATCACCAATTCATCGAAGCTGGATATAGACCATGGGGGAAGTCAAGTGAACCACCTGTTGGCGATTCCGGATAAAGTAATTGGAAAGCATCTACATTTGGTCGCGTCATTTGCTCTGGCCGAATCCATCATCCATTCGTACCTCATCACATGCTGCCTGGGATCGGTCTTTCCTTCGTAGGACAGGATAGTTGGCATGCAAAACTTTCTGGGATACACTGCCTATAGGATGGTATCGGTGAATGGAACATGACTCTTGGATATCGCCCAATCTTCGGGTTAAGCCATGATTTTCTCTCATTAACTGTCTGACCATAGCTGATAAGTCCGTAGTTTGTATGGAGGATGGAAGGTTGGGCACTATTCTACAGGACCGCTCGGGTTGATGTCCCCTCTGTTGACGATCTTTCAAACGTGTATTTTGAAGGCCAACTTTATTAGGGTCTTGGTGAGTCGGACGTCCAGTCTCCACACACGTTCCAGCTCCTAAATTTTCTGTTCTGGCTTCGGTGTAGTCTCCAAGATGTGAGTGATCCCTAGTTGATCGATCAGTAGCAACTGCTTGTGCAGTTTCAGTTTTACGGTGTCTATGCTTGGGAGGTTCATTGGATGAAGTCGAGCTATCAGATGAAGAATAAGGAGCAAGGCTACCTCCAGCATTCTGATACTGTTGCTGAGTAAGGTGAGTCATCAGGTTAGCGTTAGCTTGAATGTGTTCAACGAGTTGTCTTCTACTTTCCATGATTTCTCTCATTAAGTCGTTGAACTCTATCCTAGTAACAACTTCCGTCTAGTTATGAGCACTGGCAGTCCCTGCACCAAGATTTGCTTGCTGATTGCTAGGTACTGCCTATTATACGCTAGCAGTCTTGTTGACGTCCGCATTATGGGAGGCTGATCGGGTGTGTGGTCTTCTCATAGTAGAGTGATTAATAGGAACTCTAAGTTGAATCAACAGACGTCCTGTGAATGACTTAGATCTCCTTTGGGGATTTATGCAATCCAGTAGCTTCAAAGAAGATCCTAGAGGCCTGGGTATTCGATTCTCAATGAAAGCACCAGAATTTTAGCACTAGAATTGTTCACTAACACCCTTGAGAAAGATTGTGTAGAGAGATTAATGAAGAAAGTAAATTAAAACAGAGAATTATATGCTAAATTAAATGCAAAAACAAGAACATCGGATTTATAGTGGTTCGGCGTAACTGCCTACGTCCACTGCGAAGTTAATCTTTATTGCTTTACTCAATGATTGATTACAGATACAATCCGTGCACCAACTACTTGAATAAAATTGCTAAGTAAAGAGAATGAGTCTTGAATGGGGAAGAGTCTTTCCAGTGTTCTCGAAAAAAGGTCCCTTTGACTGTGCCTATTACCTTCTATTTATAGACGAAGATGGGTTGGACTTCCCTAATGGGCCTAGAGCAAGATACCTCGGCCCGTGGTGAGTGACTACTATGTGCCGAGTCGCAAATCCAGAACGGCAAATGTCGTGGCACATATCGAAGCCGAACGGTACCTCTATGGCGAATGAGGCAGTGTGTTGAGTGAAGTGTGTAGGTTGAACAAGACCCGATGCCGGTCGAGGGGAGATGATGAACGACAAATTTATGCCGAGCAAGGCCATATTCCAAGCGAGGCTTCATGCTGAACGAGGCTGGAATGTCGAACGAGGTTTCATGCCGAATAAGGCTGGAATGCCGAACGAGGTTCATGCCGAACGGGGCTGGAATTCCGAACGAGGTTCATGCCGAACGACCTTGCTATGCCGAACGGCTCTGCCATGCCGACTGAGGCTCTATGCCGAGCGAGGGAGGATGTCGAGCGAGGCTCAATGCCGAACGAGGTTTCATGCCGGTCGAGGCTTCTGCCGAACGAGGTTCATGCCGAACGATACTTATGCCAAGCCTCTAGTTAGATGGTCAAACACCCAGGTAACATCTACTGTATACAACTTACAAATATAGTATTTCTTTAAAATCAATGTTTAAAATAAGATTAGTACAAACTTACTTTGTTGACATATATATGGACTCAAAACAGATTTCATAAAAATGCTATGAACTTATGTAAGTATATATATACAACAAACACACTTATATGATGTATACAACTTTCATATACTGACCTATACTTTATAATATATACATCATAAACTTTATAATATGCTATAGCTAACAAATATAACTTTGTATGTATATACAAACTCATACAGTAAAGCTATGCAAATCATACTTGTATACAAAATAACAAATAGGTGCATATAAACTAAATGTACTTAAACATCAAATCATACAAACTAAAGCATTTGTGTACAAAATGATATATATATATATATATATATATATATATATATATATATATACTAAATGAAATCAAAACTTCAAATCAATATATACCTCGTGAAAACTGTTAAAATCATGTATATGAACTAAATCTAATAATATAAATCTTGTATAGACTTATATATGAGCCTAAACAGGTAATACACAACTTATATAAATGTATTTATATATATAACAAACATAGTATATAAATCTAACCTTTTATATACAAACTGACATAAACCTTTATAAACAGGCAAATAGAAATCAAAAGCTTTGTATTTCATATTTAAGTCAATATATATGCAACCTGATATGTATTTTTATGCATACTCAAATAAAAATAAAACAAACAAAAAGAATCGAATAGCCTATAATTTACATACTTATAATCATATATAAGTTGTCATTTTTGTAACTAATGCTTTATAATATAATCAACATCTTGATATGTACATACCTACATAAGCTTTCATAAATAGCTAACACATATATAATAAAATTCTATATAAACTAACACATATATGTATTAACATATTTTTAACTGACTTGCACAGAATGATACGTATATATACACACACATATACAACAATAGGTCATATAACATATATAACTGCCGAAACTATATATGCTTTGTAATATATACAAACTGTATAAACTTTATAATATATACATTACCTATATATAACAAGGAAGATGTACACAAACACAAGCAAAAGAAAGGAGGGGAAGGTGGAGATGTTCGGTGTTATGTGGAAGAGAGGAGGGAGGAAAGAAGAGAGAGGGAAAAAGTGAGCTGCTATACGGTGGTTGGGCTTTGTTGTGTGGGCTCAGATGCTCGGACGTGAGCAGGTGGGGAGGCACAAGGGGAACAGGCAGAGGGCGACTTTGGGTGACGCTCGGTGGTTGATCTAGGGCGGAAGTTGTTGCCCGCATGGCTTAGGTTGAAGGTTGGCTAGCTCGGGGAAGGTGGGCGGGTGGACGGAGGAGTGCGAAGGCGGAAGTGGATTCGGTCTGGGAAGCATACATCAATGGTGAGGGCGGTGAAGATGGGAGGTAGGCTCGGGCGATAGTGGATCTGAAGGTGGTTCGAAAATTGGAAGGTGAAGTTAGGGAGATGGGCAATAGAAAAATGGATAAGGAACATTCTTTTGTGACAGAGAAACAAAAATGAACCAACGTATAATTAAATAAAGTGAGAATACCGAGACCAACGACGTTGAATTTCAAAAAATAAATGCAATGGCTATTTGTTTTCAACAGTTAAATAGATAAAAGGATAAGAAGCCCAAAATGGTACAAAACCGGCACCGATACGGTTACCATTTTTGTGGATTCCGCTATGTACTAGATTTCAAACACAAAAATGAATATGCCACGGAGATCAGCACGACGAGAGGATCAAAACGGAACAAAAATATCAGTTATAGGATCATTTGATCAAAATTATATATTTGGTATCGAAAATGCTGCTAATACGCTGTAATTAAGATAAACCTATCAATAGCAGTCAAAATTTGGTGAAACAAAATATGACGTCTCACTTAGAAGATGATTTATAAATTTATTATGTAAACATATTCAGGTTTGGAAAACATTTTATCATCATCAAAGATTAACTGATTTAAATTGAAATAAAATTGCATAATAAAATAAACTTCCATATTATATGATGAAAATTTACTAGTTACTATGTTTAAATAAACATATTCCAAATATTAAATTTTTATTTCAAACTTCAATTATTTAAAATTCACAAAATTTCAGTTAATTGCCTTATAAAAATCAATTAAAATTTACGGGTCGTTACACTCTCCCCCACTGAAAACTTTTCATCTTGAAAAAGGAAGGAGGTAGGAGAATAGAATAACAAAAAAGAAAATAGGTTTGAAATACAAATAAACAATTAATTCAAAACCATATAAATTTCAATTTAAATTAATTTATATTCAACAATTTGGTTTAATCCATTTTATTAAATCAATAAACAGTCATTCAATTCAAGTTGTTAGTGCAAATTGTCAACTCAAGTAATATAAATTTCATTTAGTTTTAAATTTGTTTCAATTCAATTATTTCAAGTTTTAAATATTTATTCAAAATTTTTGGCTTCATTTTATAATTGAAATCATCCTTTAAGAAAATTTAAGAATTAAATTTTCGATTTCACTTCAAACCATTTGAGATAAGTATATACATATATATTCTATATATATGAAATCAAATCTATAAACATATACGTGTGTGTGTGTGTGTGTGTGTCTATATATATATATCATACATCAAGTCATACTTCAGAAATTCAAATCAATTTATTTTCCAAAACAAAAGTGTAGCAAAGTTACATAATGGTCTCTCTACTCTGAAACTCGAAAATGAATGTCGATGATGCTTTAGTCATCATCGAAATTATTTCTAGAGACAAACGAAGAGAGTACGAATTTAAACTTTTAAATTTCCTTTGGAAACAAATTTCCATTCAAAAATACTTCAAATAATATGCATTTTGAAACTTTAAAACCAAAGTTTAGAATCACCGAAAATTTAAATTCTCAAATTCTTAATTTAAATTCATTTGAATTCCAAATCAATTTATAAACCAAGTTTTATAATTAAATTTATCAAATTTGAAAATAATATTGTGTCAGTTTGCTCTATTCAGATGTTTTGGAATTTCTATCGACAACATTGATCTGACGATCGATCGGACCCCAAATCAACATAACAACTCAAATAATACAATATGTAAAACATTTTAATATAATTACAAATACACACCCTCACTCGATGATTCCAGAATAAATTCTAAAACAAGGATAGAGATTCAAATACAAGGGGACTCTAATCAAAAGAATTCTAACTAGAAGATAGATTCGAAACGGAGATAAGATGGTTAAATTACAAAATAGACAGATGGGCATACTAATATTAGTCGCAGGCGACCTTAACCGGGTCAACCGTGACTTCTAGAATAATATCAGTGCAGAATTCTGAGGCAAATCGACATCCGATAACTAGAGAATAGTATTCAGGCATAGCAAGAGATAGCAGCATCTAAACCGAGGTTACAGGAATCTCCGGTGAATCAATGCTTGTTATAAAGGAGTTTCACCCCTTTATAAATCATTTAGTGAAGCTATGGAATACTCCAGAATCAAGAAAATACGAATAATGAGAGACAAGAATGGATTTCAGAACGAATGGAAGAGTTCCAAAATTCAAAGGAAACCCAATCAAAGAGGAATGAACTCAAGCACAAATGAAGATGATTCTGTTATTAAGTCTACTACATATGCTAAGTTTTGCTTAAAACCAGAGCTCTGATACCACATGTAACATCCCGATATTTTCAACCGTTCGCATACACACATGTCGGACTTGAATTGCGCAAAATATCAGATTGTTAATTTATATTGTGCAAAACTCAACATATACAGTAAATATATAAATCACAGAATCACAAATACAGAGTAATATAACAATAAGCAATGGAAACAAATGAATAATAGTTCATGAAGCTACTATATATATATATATAAGAGTTAAACATGATACAACAAAAGTTTCGAATACACAGAAGTCTCAATACAATAGTCAAATACAAAACCTGGATACATCACTGGAATCAACTGAATAACTGAAAGCTGAATCGATAGTTTGATCTCCAAGCAAAGCTCCAAACTCCAGTGGTGAGGCTCAAATGTTGCGGCACTCGGCCTGACCCGAGTGTAAAGCAAAAACACAAAACACTCGAGTCAGGATTAACATTCTTCTGTCAATAAATCCAACTTAAGTTAAATCTCAATTGAAATACAAGTAACTTCAAGGATGTTTGGGATAACCATCCTCTAAGGATCTGTGGAACTATCGACAATGTAGTAATATACGCTATTATAATAATGTCTATAGTAAAGTAAACTATTAAAATAGCATTAAGGCGTTACCCATATCACCCTTAACACATTTTATAGTGTCATAGTCTATACAGTACCGTAATACCCCGTAAACTGAAGCTACCAGAGGGAACCCCATAGGTATGACACAAAAAACTCGTAATGGTCTCGATATGGTAGGTGACACGGCATAACTAGTTAATGCCAGGGTAGATATACCAATTACACTTCCGGGCTGGTGGTGACGCAAAGCCCCAGCAATCGCCCACCTTAATCCATACTCCTGAAAATTCGAAGGTGCACCCAATCAATCACAAAGTAATAGAATGGAAAACGATGGAGTGTGTCCGATCGGAGGAGCTACCTTACTTGGCCCGTCAATTGCTCCTATTTTAGCCACCTTATGCTAACTCACGGGAGTTAGGTCCACGTATATACCTCATATAGGATCTTCGTCGCCATTCTACTTCATTCTGCAATCTCCACGGGCATTGGAGAGAGTATGACAATAACCGATCCCGGTCTCTTTAACAACCTATCGTTATTATAACACCGCGGTCATTTCGAAATAGTTTATACTTCAAAACAAAAATATCATTTCCATTTCAAAACCATATCAATACTATATATTTTTCACTTAAAATATATTCATTTCAAAATCATAGTACTTTTAAAGTTATAACACTTTCGAAACCAAAACATTTGAAACTATAACACTTGATAACATAATACTTTGAAATTCATAACTTTGAAATCATAACTTCCCCTTTGAATAGTTTAGATATTAATAATAGTATATATAGTGAAATAGTTTATAACATAAAATAGTTTATATAAAATAGTTATAAGTTAAAATAGTTTATATTAAAAATAGTTTATGAAGTGCAATATATAAATAATTTTAAATACAATTCAAAAATACTTTGTATAATAAAATTGCTTCCTCAAATTTCACAAATCGATTAAAATCAACTCGAATTCCAAAATTCAAATTTAATTCAATCTCAATTCATAAATTTCAACTCGATTCAGTTTTTAAATAAACCATTTCAAACTATATCGATTTCAAATGTAGATATGAACCACAAAATAAACCATTTCAATTTCAATATATTTCAAAGCTTTAAATATTCCGCATTTTAAAAACCAAATTTGATAATTTCATACATACATACATACATATATGCATACATACATACACACACACACACACACACACAGATATATATATATATCAAATTCACTTTACCATTATTTAGTTTTGAAATATTTACTTAATTATTTCAATAACGTTTAAATAAAACTTCAAATTAAAATTTTAAATAAACTAAATAACCCATTTCAATTTATGTAAATTAGAAAATATTCATTTAAATCACTTTTAATCAAAATTAAGTTATAAAATTATATCTTTAAAATCTCAAATTCAATAAGTTTCAAATTAATTTTTAATTAAATAAAATACTTAAAGAATATGATTTCAAATCAATTTAATTTCATCTTTCCTACCTTAACTTATAAAAATTATTATAAAATATATTTTTTAAAATATATTTTTTAAATAAATACTTAAACATATTATACATTAATTAAATCAAACTTTATTAAATTAAATCTTATTATTAAACTTATTTTATATTAAAACTAATTTATACGTATTTTATAATAGTAATATGATAAGTAAATTCTTAAAATTTATAATTTCAAAATTAACCTATAACTTTAAAAATATCAAAATATATAATTTTAAGAATCTAAAATTTAAACCTTCATAAAAATAATATTTGTATATAATATCTATAATATTTAATAAAACCATATATTTTCTTTCAAAACCATAGAAATCATTTTTCAAAATATTTATATATAGAGACCAACGACGTCTGTACATAATTTCCTATCATATGATCAAGTGATACGGATATTTATCATTTCAATCCGTAATTTAAATATATACGGGTATATATTTTTTCAACCCGCAATCCCAAATTCAATTCAATGAAAATCTCTTAGGTTTATCATTCAACCCATAACGATTTTGTCCTATTCTACAAGATCGTTCGGGAATGTATCATTTGAACCCATAGGGAATTCTATACTAACAGGAAACTTGCAGAGTGAGAACATATACGATAATATAACAATCAGCCATAGGCATATATCATTAGTGATAAAATAAATAACAGATTATGGTGTTAGATGTCACAGGTGAACAGATACAGATAATAACATCAATATAACAAATGTAAATAATTAACAATAACACATTTCAATTGTCGTTTCAATAAAAATAAAATTTAATAAATATAAGAACGTTAATCGTGAGTGATTTCTCACCTTTCAAGGCTAGAAGAGATTCGAAAAATGAAATGAGTTACGAATCCAAGCATGAATCCTAAAGCAAAGCAAGACTGGCACGAATTCGACGGACAAAAACAAACTGATAAATAGGAATTGATGAGAATAAATCAGATCAGCTTGATACATACTGGAAATATATTATTATTCTTTTATTAAATCAATATTTAAAACAAATAATATATATATATATATATGTATATAATTAAAATCATTATCCTTAAACACATATAGTTAAAAGTCAATATTCAAATTAAAGCCCATATAACTGAAAGTCAAAATATTTTATATTTTCAAAAAATACTTAACAATATTTGTAAAGCAATATTTATATAAAATTGAACATATTAAAAAGTCAGATTACTATATCATATATAAAATACATGTCATCCATGTTGCAAATCTTTGGAAACATACACACACACACACACATATACATACATACATATTTACATATTCATGAAGAAGTCAGCATAAACATATATATACACACACACATAAACAAATAAATCAAAATATATGTATTTAAAGTATATGTATGCATACCTTATAAAAGAAATATATACAAACAAACAACTATATGCACAAATTTGCATGCTATTATATATGCAGACTTCATAAAAAAGATGAATACCAAAAGCTTACTTATATACATATATACACTGTATACAACTTACAAATATAAGGTTTCTCTAAAATCAATGTTTAAAATAAGATTAGTATAAACTTACTTTATTGATATATATATATATATATATATATATATATATATATATATATATATATATAGACTCAGAACAGATTTCATAAAACTACTATGAACTTATATATATACAGCAAACACACTTACATGATGTATACAACTTTCATATACTGGCCTATACTTTTTAATATATATAGTATAAACTTTATAATATGCTACAGCTAACAAATATAACTTTATATGTATATACAAACTCATACGGTAAAGCTATGCAAATCATATTTGCATACAAAATAACAAAAAGGTGCATATAAACTAAAATTACTTAAACATCAAATTATACAAACTAAAATATTTGTATGCAAAATGATATATATATTCATACTAAATGAAATCAAAACTTCAAATCAACATATACCTCGTTAGAACTGTTAAAATCGTGTATATAAACTTAGTCTGATAATATAAATCTTGTATAAACTTATATATGAGCCTAAACAGGTAATATACAACTTATATAAATGTATTTATATATAAATGTATAACTAACATAGTATATTAATATAACTTTTTATATATAAACTAACATAAACCTTTATAAACAGGCAAATAGAAATCAAAAGCTTTGTATTTCATATTTAAGTCAATACATATGCAACCTAATATATATTTTTATGCATACTGAAATAAAAATAAAATAAACAAAAGAATCAAACAGCTTATAATTTACATACTTATAATCATATATAAGTTGTCATATTATAACTAATGCTTTATAATAAAATCAACATCTTGATATGTACATACCTGTATATACTTTCATAAACGACTAACACATATATAATAAAATTCTATATAAACTAACACATATATGTATTAACATATTTTTAACTGACTTGCATAAAATGATATATATATATATATACACATACATATAGACATTGTAATGACCCGATTCTTCGACGCCCAAAAGTCGACATCAATACGTCCATTGTATCAAATGTTGAACAATCGAGTGCCGAAAAACCGAACCGTTAGGGTTAAAGAAGAAGAAAGTAGAAGAAGAAATAGAAACAATATCAGAATCTCACAATCGCAGCGGAACAATATGTAATAGATAAATGACTAATCTTTGAATAAAAACACTATGTATGTTTATATATTACATTATCAGAGTATTACAACAACAAAACACAACACTGGGCATTTATGATAACTTGTTCACATGGAAACTGAATTTGCAGCAAACCATACGCAGTGAATAATACATCATATACGTGTGACACGTCCTGCCATCCAGCTTATCTCCTAATCTCCATAACATAATTTCCTGACTTTGCTCTAGAACTACTGATAACCTGACTCTAAGCTGCCCGTGTGGAAAATTATAGGCACCTAGAGTTTAGAAAGGGAATAATAAACTCTGAATCAGTCATGCGACTGGTGTGAGATCTACAAACAGTTATTTGCACAAAAGAAAAGGAAAATAAATCTGTTAATGCTTTTGGAAAATGAAACTACCATAAGGCCTCCCGACACACACACAATGCAATCGCACACTTGGGGGAGATTTCTCCTTATAGCAGTCAAACATGCTTGATACGTGAAAATCCTTTTGATACTATTATTAGTGCATAGTGTGGAAAACATTTTGAAAGTATAATATTAATCTTAGCCAGCATACGTACCATTATAGCATGCCTACTACGACTACCACCTGAGATGGCAGGCTCTACAACTGAAATCGTAAAGGGTTAGTATTAAGTGATTGGATTTCCAACAAATACCCAAGGCTAAGGAACTTCCATTATCTGAATGGGTACGCCTTTGGAGGGATGCCTCAAGAACCTAAACGAATCTCTGCCAACATAAGGCCGGGTTACCTCTGTAACTTGGTAACTAACTGTCACGAGTATGCCATCCCCTAGTCATAACCGACCTTTACCGAGGTGCCTTAATTTCCAACAACCACACAAGTAAAATATCCAGGATCCTTACCACAATATCACTATTTATCCACAAAAGTTAAATATCTAGGCTCCATACCATAACACCACTTTTTATCCAGAAGGAAATGCGCATACCCAGGCCGCAACCCTCATAACCTTGCTGCATGTAACGATTAGGAATTTTCGACTTTCGAAAATCGACATTAATACGTCCACTGTATCAACTGTCGAGCAACCGAAGGACGGAAAACCGAATTGTTATGGTTAAAGAAGAAGAGGTAGAAGAAGAAAGAAAGAAGAAGCAATAGAAACAAAATCAGAATCTCACAATCGCAGCGGAACAACATATAATAGATAAATGAATAATCTTTAAATCAAAAGAACTGCACATTTACTACATTACATCATCGGAGTCAATATACGACACTACACAATAATGGATAGTTATATAAACCTGTCCTTACAAGTGAATACACAGCGGAAAAAATAATATCATATACAAGTGATACGTTTCGCCATCCAGCTCGCCTCCGGAGCTCCACAGCACCTCCTGAATTCCAGAATATCTTGATAACCTGACTCTAGGCTGCCCGTGTGAAAAATGATGCGCACGCAGAGTTTAGGAAGGAAACAATAAACTCCAGGTCAGTCATGAGACTGGTGTGAGAACTTAAAACAGTTTATCTAAAAAACAACAAAGAAATATTTTTAAAATAGATCCGCAACGCTTTTAGAAAATGAAGGCCTCCCGCACACACACACAATGCAAACGCAGAATCAGAGGAGATTTCTCCTTATGATAGTCAAACATGCTTGATACGCAAATTTATTTAATTTTATTACTATAAGTGCAAAGTGCAGGAAAACATTTCGAAAGTATATATAAATCTTAGCCAGCATAGACATTTTGCACTTATGCCTACTATAGCTACCATGTTCAATAGCAGGTTACCGCCACATTCCATAGCAGGTTATACAACTAAAACCGTACAGGGCTCATACTATTTCTTTGGATTTTCCAACAAATGGTCGGGCAAAGGAACTTCCCGAATAAAATGGAACGCCTCTGGAGGGACGTCCCCGGATCCTTACCGGATCTCTGCTAGACAAGGCCGGGTTACCTCTGTAATAGGTAACTACTGACACGAGCATGCCATCCCCCGGTCGTTTGCGACCTTTATCCGAGGATCCTCTCAACCAACAACCACAAAGCAATAAGTTTGCAGCAACCACAAAGTAAGTATCTGGGCTCCATACCATGATACCACTCATAATCCAAAAGGAAATGACATACCCTCAGAGGGCGCTACCCTCAAATAACCTTGCTGCTACGATTCTTGTTTCGACCATAACCGGGTTGTGAGGTTCGATGAAGTCTCGTCCACAAAGCTACACTTTTCACAAAGCCACGCTTTGATCAACAAATGATCAGCAGCACTCAGCATGCCACATTACCAAATTGGGAGTATATCACTGATAACCATCAACTACATAACTTTTGAGCTCGCATGTCTTAGAGAAGGGTGTTAAGCTAAGAGAATAAATTCTCCGCCACCAACAGAAATGTATTTGAAAGAAATCTGCTTTATATCTCAAAATGTAATGTTAGACATACAATCCATACAAGTCTGTTCTGGTTTCGAACAGAATCGAAGGCACTTCCGAAGAAGCCTTGGCAAGTTCGGGTATTCACAATCCCGATCGAACTTCCCATCACAAAGGAAATCTCCATACCGTAGCCATCGGTGCAGAGATAATCGATAGGTCAACCTGTCATTCTCGCAAATAACCGGTCTTCACCACCGGTCTTTATATGCTACCCATTACGACGTATCACTATTCGGAATGGGATTCATGACCCAAAGGTCCTCTCCCGGCTAAACCGAATAACGAGCGCTTATTTATAAAAATAAGCGTTCATTCAGATTCAAGCAAATCACAATAAATATCCATTTACGGGTAAATATTGATAGTCGGTTATTTAACTATCAATAGATATGCACAACATCACTAGATTCCAAATAATTTCCCAAATTGTTTATTTTCCAAAAATATCTGTACAAGATATATTTTCCACACTTCAAAATAAATCAATGTTTATTTTCAAAAAAATTTCCCATTCCTTTATAAATTCCATGGTGAATTTAAATTTCCAAATATCCACTGATATATGATTTTCAAATCGATTTCAAATATTCACTTTCAATTTATCTTTAAAAGATAAAATCTCAAAACATTTCAATTCATATCGAAAAACATTTCCATACTTAATTACTAATAAGTAATTCACAAATCTATTTATTTTCAACATTTGGAAAATATTCAATATACTTAAATCACAATTATGTATATATTTTATTCTTTAAGGAAAACATTCTCTTAAACACATTCATTTGAGTCGAAACGAATGTTGCGTAAAACATCGTTACGACAACCCAAAATCACTAGTCTAGGGATTCGAAATTTAGATAAATATATAAATCCCAATACTATAAAAACATTTCCTTTCAAAAATCATTTAGTATAACAACAGTGTTATAGTCCACCATTTCCTTATTTCTCGAAAACGACTATTTCAACAATGAATGTTGAAATCTATGGTTTCGATACTTAATACATTTTAAAACCTCTTTAAAACTCCTTTTAATTCTATTTAAAATATCACTTCCCCAAAACATTTCTTTAATATATTATTCATTGTCCAAAATCGCGAATATACTTCGTTAACCAAATTCAACATTCCTACACATTCTATTTTAAAGGATTATCCACTGTCCAAAATCGTGAATATATCTCCTTTAATAAGCCATAATAATTAACTTATCAAAATAAGTCGATTTCGGATTTATAAAACAATGTTTATAAATTCACACACACACACACACACACACACACACACACACACACACATATATATATATTGTAAAACTTCAACTTATAAAACCCCTTAATTAAAAAATTCTATTTATATCTCATTTAAATGCCAAAATCCAATTTATAAGATAATTACTTATAAATCTTTTATTTTACAAAATCTATTCATTTTATAACTTCATAATTTATAAATCTATAAATTTCATTCACTTATGAAATCCATTTATACTACATTTTAACACTTAAAAAAAACTCGTTTTATAATTCCAATATTTTTAATTTATAAATATCAATTTTATAAATCTTTTATATAACCCGTTTATAATAATTCAAAAATCCCAATTTAAACCATTTTACAAATTAGTCAACTACTTATTTCAAAAATCACATTTCGGTTATATTTCACAAAAATCATAATTTTTATAACATTAAAATTATAACGTTTATTTATTTAAAAAGAATCAATTTCAAAATTCAATAAAATGTATACTTCCAAAAAATCACTTAAAAATCCTTTTAAATTCGAAATCGTTACTTTAACATTTTTAAAACTCCAAAAATAGGCCCAATGCTGCAACAACACCAATACATCAACCACGACATCCAAACATCATATATCAATATGATAACAGAATATATCACAAATATTTGTAAATAAATCAATACTTTTGAGGAATCTAGTTGGATCCCTCCAACCTGTTTCCCTGCATCCACAGATGTTAGCACAATACCAATCCCGTTTCAAGACGGAATATCACGGTACATGGGTTCATATAAAATATTATCCGCTATTATGCGGTGCAATAGGGTCTCATCTGCTATATAATGCGGGAAATCAACTCCAAGTATGTTATCCCACCTTTTGGTCAAGGCTGCAATATCAATAAAATGACAAGGAATGATGGATATCGGGATTGGAGATCGATTGGAATCAAGGCCGCAATCGATGTCGTCAAAATTTGGTTGAGCTCCGATCGGGATGGAATCGGTTCGAGATGATGATGAGGACTAGGAGAAGCTATGTTTTAAATTTCAGGTCAATCGAAGTTCGTACGGAGGAGATATGATCGATACAAGGTAGAAAGGACATACTATTCGACTCCATCAGGTTCGTATCGATAAAAGGCATGGCATGGTGGTGGTTCGAATCGACACGTTTCGTATTGATCATAATGTGAGAACTTCGAATCGATACCGTTCGTATCGATCAGCATAGGTTCGGCTCAATGGTTTCGTACCGATCAGATGGGAAGAGGCGGCATGTCTCGAATCGATACTTTTATATCAATGACAGAAGACGTTGGCACTTTCGAATCCATCAGGTGAAGGTTTGTTCGTGTCCATCAGGTAAAACCTTGTTCGTATCCATCAGGTAAGGTCTCATTCGTATCCATCCCAAGGATGAGGTTCCTATCCATTTTTACGACCACTTCGTATCGATTCCCCCATGCCACAATGAGATCGATACGAAGGAAGACATGAGTGGATGGATGCGAACGAACGACGTTATACAAGCACGAGATGCAGAAACGAACAAGGAAGATCCACGAATCAAGGGAGTAACGGTGGAGAATGCCCGCGTCTCCAGGAAAAGAAGCATTCAACACGGCAAGAAAGGTGGATCAACCCAGGGATTTGCAGACACGTCATCAATGCGCACACACTTTGGATCGAGTCGAAGGAGATGTATTCGAAACAATGGATTCGAACAGGACAGCCAACGGACAACCCAAATTCGAATCGATCATATCTCCTACACCGCTGATCCAAATGCAACTAAACTTTCATAGCAGCTTGCGTACAAGGTAAGGAATGTTCCTGCCAAGTTTCAGCTCGATTGGATCATTTTTTGATGGATACGAAATCACTTCGTATCGATCACAGATCGAGTCGAAACTTGATGGGGCCGGTCGCGTGGGCCCACTCACGTGCCAGAAAAAGTCTCCTGGAGTTTGAGCGAGATCTGAGCCTCCTACGCCTATAAATAGCACCCAGAAGCCTATAGATAAAGGGACTCTTTGGCTGTTGGACGTCCAGACTTTGTCGGATTCATTTCCATACTTCAATACAACTATTATACTTGAAATTATTCATTATTGCTGCTGCAATCATCTGCAACCAGTAAAGGATAATCAATAAAAGGATAAAACTTTAGAGTGGACGTAGGCCAGAGATAGCCGAACCACTATAAATCTTATGTCTTTGTTCATTATTTCTGAATTGCTGTTTGATATTTGCTGAGATCTGATATTTGTGCTTGAATATCATTGGTTTTTATTCATACACTGGCGCTTTCACGATACTTGGGGTTTGTGACCAATTTTGGCGCAAACACTTTGGTGCTTTCACTGAGAAGGACTAGCACCCGCTACATCGGATTCAAAGTTCAGATTTGAAGAGTTTGAGGAGTTTTGACTTGAAGATAATGACTAGGCAAAATAGTAGAAGACAAAGGGCTGAGAGAAGCCAACAAGGAGGAAGCCAAGAAGCATCCTCCGGAGCTGGAGAAGGGCAAGCTTCCATCTGCATCACGAGAGACGAAATGGAAGCTATAACAAATTCACTGCAAGAGAGGTTGTTGAAGAGTCAACAGGAGATGATGCAGACTTTCTTTGAGCAAATGAGAGCGGGAGGGATGCAGAATTTAGGAACAGCTACAGTGGCTGTGGATGCAGGACAAGGGACTAGGGTTGTAGAACCCAATGGAGGACATGACACAGAGCCAGAAGGCAATCAACAAGGGCTTGGGGGCAGGCCCACATGATCCAATACAGGAGGACCTTTGGAAGGAGTTCAACAAACCAGAGCTAACGTTGCTGCTAGTGAGCCACATGAGGAATATGTGCCGGAGTTCCCTCGGAGGCATGGGGGGAAACCCCTGACAGACAATACTGGATTAGTGGAGATCATCAGGAAAACTGTGCGAGGTGGTTTGATCAACAGAGACTTAGAAGGAGTGAACATGAGTCCATTCGCTAGGGAAATAAGTATGGCTCAGGATGCATCAAAGTTAAGTTACCTAGCGTAGAGGTGTATGATGGCAAGGCAGACCCGACTGATCACTTGATGAGGTACACCAGACACATGGAGGTGCTGGGGGCATCGGAGGAAGTGATGGCCCGATGCTTCCCTTTGTACTTGACGGACTTAGCTGCAATATGGTTTAGGCAGCTGGGAGAAGGATCTATCAGGACTTGGAGGGAATTGGTAGATAGGTTTTTGGGACAGTTTCGGGTTCACATCAAGAGGTCGAAGAATGTGATGACATTGACATCGGTAAAGCAAAGGATGGATGAATCGCTTAGAGCTTTTCTAACTCGATTCAATGCGGCGGTTGCTTCGGTGGATCGGCCTGATCCGTCGATGGTTTTAATGGCGGCAGTATCAGGAGTCATGGAGGACTCGAATTTCAAGGTATCTCTGATACGAGATCCCCCGCAGGATCTCGAGGAATTCTTTCATTAGGCGGAGAGGTTCCTTCGGCAAGAAGATGCGAGTATGGATTTAAAGTTGAGGGAGATAAATGCAATTGAGGGTAGAGGACCATCCAGCAAAGGCTCAGATAAAGACAAAGGAAAAAGGAAGTTGGATGATGATTCTGGAAAAGCTAGGAAACAATGGATGGATCCAACGTTTTCCACATACACAGGATTGAACGAGATGTTGGAGCGGATATACCTGGATACTCGGAATCGTCTTCCCTACAGAAGGCCGGCTAGGAGAGGACCATCAGAAAGGGAGAGGACATCAGGAAGGCACTGTCTCTTCCATGATTTAGATGGACATGATACCAACAACTGCAGGCATTTAAAGGATATAATCGAGGAGCATGTAAGGAATGGATAGTTAGGACAATATGTCGGAACTCGGAATGCAGCGGTGGAACAGGAGCAGCCTCCATCTGCCTCACACCATGACGATGTGAGGCCTAGGAATGACGGTCGATTGATTATCCATTGACCAGGATAATATGAAATAAGTAACAAGCTACTGGCAAACGGCCAAGTCATTTACACATGCACGGGTACAGAGATAGCCCATAGGCATGCTCTGAATGATGATAAACCGCGATGCTATGGTTTGTGAAATTTGTTTTTTTTTTTGGATCGGACACTTGGTTTTTTTGGATTGGTTTTGGAGTTTGGATCGAAATCCTAGTTTTGTTTGCTTTCTGATTTGGATTTTCCTTTAGATGATTGTTTTTGGTTTTGGACGCTGGTTTGGATTTCTGATTTTCTGGTTTTGGTTTGGATTTTGGATTGGATTTTGATTGGATATTTAATTGTTTTTTGATAAAAGGTCGTCGAGCATGGATTATGCCTGGTAAGGGGTGAGTCGCTTTTCCCGAACGTGGTAAGTTTACTCATTCAAGTCATTGAGTATGGACTATGCCCGACAAGGGTCCGGAGAGACCAGGATTCGGCCTAGGACTTAGCCCTGTATTATCATTTGTTATTTTCAGGTCGTTGAGTATGGACTATGCTCAACAAGGGTCCGAAGAGACCAGGATTCAGCTTAGGACTTAAGCCACGGCATTGTACAACGTCCAGGGACACTGGACCACGATCGTCAAGTGTAGATTGCGCTTGGCAGGAACCCGGCAAGGTTAGCTCAACGTCCAGGGACACTGCACCACGGTCGTCTAGTGTGGATTGCGCTTGGCAAGAACCTATAGAGGTTAGCTCAACGCCCAAGGACACTGGACCACGGTCGTCAAGTGTGGATTGCGCTTGGCAAGAGCCCAGAGAGGTTATGGATTTGGATATCGATCCGGAAAGGTCCTGGATTCTGTTATTGGCTATTGGATACGGATGGATTAGGACTCGGTTGTCGAGTTCACATGGAATTGGAATTGGCTATGGACTTTGGATATCGGATTCAGAACTATTCAAAACACGCCTTCTTATCAGAAGGCATGTTTTGGGGGGCAAATGTTATCCCACCTTTTGGTCAAGGCTGGAATATCAACAAAATGGCAAGGAATAATGGATATCGGGATTGAAGATCGATTGGAATCAAGGCCGCAATCGATGTCATTAAAATTTGGTTGAGCTCCGATCGGGATGGAATCGGTTAGAGATGATGATGAGGATTAGGAGAAGCTATGTTTCAAATTTCAGGTCAATCGGAGTTCGTGTAGAGGAGATATGATCGATACAAGGTAGAAAGGACATACTGTTCGACTCCGTCAGGTTCGTATCGATAAAAGGCATGGCATGGTGGTGGTTCGAATCGATACGTTTCTTATAAATCATAATGTGAGAACTTCGAATCGATACCGTTCGTATCGATCAGCACAGGTTCGGCTCAATGGTTTCGTATCGATCAGATGGGAAGAGGCGGCATGTCTCGAATCGATACTTTCGTATCGATGGCAGAAGACGTCGGCACTTTCGAATCTATCAGGTGAAGGTTTGTTCGTGTCCATCAGGTAAAACCTTGTTCGTATCCATCAGGTAAGGTCTCATTCGTATCCATCCCAAGGATGAGGTTCGTATCCATTTTTATGACCACTTCGTATCGATCCCCCCATGCCACAATGAGATCGATACGAAGGATGACACGAGTGGATGGATGCGAAGGAACGACGTTATATAAGCACGAGATGCGGAAACGAACAAGGAAGATCCATGAATCAAGGGAGTAACGGTGGAGAATGCCCGCGTCTCCAAGAAAAGAAGCATTCAACACGGCAAGAAAGGTGGATCAACCCAGGATTTCACGATACGTCATCGATGCACGCTTTGGATCGAGTCAAAGGAGATGGATTCGAAACAATGGATTCGAACAGGACAGCTACCGGACAACCCAAATTCGAATCGATCATATCTTCTACACCGCTGATCCAAATGCAACGAAATTTTCACAGCAGCTTGCATACAAGGTAAGGAATGTTCCTGCCAAGTTTCAGCTCGATTGGATCATTTTTTGATGGATACGAAATCACTTCGTATCGATCACAGATCGAGTCAAAACTTGGTGGGGCCGGTCGCGTGGGCCCACTCACATGCCAGAAAAAGTCTCTCAGAGTTTGAGCGAGATCTGAGCCTCATACGCCTATAAATAGCACCCAGAAGCCTACAGATAAGGGACTCTTTGGCTGTTGGATGTCCAGACTTTGCCGGATTCATTTCCATACTTCATACAACTATTGTACTTGAAATTCTTCATTATTGCTGCTGTAATCATCTGCAACCAGCAAAGGATAATCAATGAAAGGATAAAACTTTAGAGTGGACGTAGGCCGGAGATAGTCGAACCACTATAAATCTTGTGTCTTTGTTCATTATTTCTGAATTGTTGTTTGATATTTGCTGAGATCTGATATTTGTGCTTGAATATCATTGGTTTTTGTTCATACACTGGTGCTTTCACGATACTTGGGGTTTGTGACCAATTGTGGCGCAAACATCCAAGTACATATATAATACCCATTCCACTTCAAGATGGAATATCGCGCTATATGTGTTTAATAAATAACATCCGCTTAATATACGGCGTATAAGGTCTATTTCAATACAACAGATAGCAATTTATCATCCAAGCATACAATCAACACAATCAAGCAATTTTAAATTTAACTATTAAAAATTTAGATCGAAACAAATTCGATCGAGCGAGAAGTTCTGACCTTCCTTCCAATAACAGTTGCAGTGTTCTATTTCGAATAAAATTAAACATGCATTTAATTTTACCCAAAATTCTCACTAGTTCTAATCAACTCCAATCCAGCTCCATCGTGTAGTATTCGTGAATACGAACCAAACGCAATTCGTTTCGTCAAATTTCGACCTCGTATGAACAAGTTATGACATTTTAAAGTTTAAACGAATTATACATAATAAAATTTCAACATTTATTTTTATTTTTTAAACCTTCTATCCATCTGGGCCGTTGATTTCATTACCATCAAATAATGACCGCCCCCTTCCTTCTTTTTCCATCACGTAAAAAACACAGGCCGAGGAACCCATATGCACACGCATATGCCATCGACTACGCTCCGCCTACGACCATCTCCACAATGATCAAACACCACCACACTGAAGCCCTCACGCACGTGCACCATCGGCCAAAACGCCTCGAAGCTCGGTCAAGCCTAGGTCGTAAAATCGTCTCTCGAACGCGCGACCATTGAATTGAAATTGTCGACTATTCGCTCGACTTTATTCGACCATCTCCGTATGGATTCGAAGCTCTCGTTGTGACCTTCATCTTTGTAGTTGAAAGCTTTTGATGATAGTGAGTGGATTGAGAGATATTGAGTGAAGAAGAGGGGAAAATTTCAGCCATTGATAGTAAAACTGGCGGCTAGGTTAGAAACCCTAGGGTTTTTGCAAAACAGAAACAAATGGAGGGCTTTTATAGAAAATATTCGTGCACTATTCACCCGAAATTTTTCCGAACTCCAAACGAAGCGTTCCGCCTGGCGTTTATAATGTTTTACCCCTATTCCGAACGCAATGGAATATATATCGGGAGCCAATTCGATCATATTTAAAAGATAGGTTTTCAAATCGACTATTTGAATTTAAAAATTCACTTAAACCGATTTCAGTGTGTTTTAGCTTGCCCCGGACAAACCATAAATCTGATTGACACAAAATTTGAAATCTTACAGTAATATAACATTACGGATCCAATGAAACTGGTTTCGTCGAAATCCGAAACTGTTTGAAAAATGACTATTTTTACTCGCCAATTAAATATTAAAATATTCAATTTCTGCAGTTTGACTTTTAATTCAATTTTAAAAGTTCTATAACATCATTCTAACTCCAATATGACTTAATACAACTTTACAAATCAAATTTAATCATATTGAACCCAATTCCCAATTATTTCTGTAATTTCAAATATTAAATTATCGATTTAAATTATCCAATTAAATCTAGGTTTTCGAAATAAAATTTATTCGACTTACAAATTTTACTTGTTAATATTTAAAAATCAATTAAATATACGAATTTCAAATGACAGAAATTCTGGGTCATTACAAACTTCCCCCTTAAAAGAATTTCGTCCTCGAGATTACCAAGTAAGAAAAAGTTACAGAATCCATTAATTTTTCAAAACCATTTGTTCAATTTAAATTTCAAATTCATTTAAACATTTTAACTTTTCCAACATCCATACTTAAACTTTTCTAGTTCAATTCCTACATTTTCATTTCAATTTAGAAATTGACTTTTGGTTAACAAAAATTTTCTAAAAAATTTTCTAACTCCCAAAATTTACGGAAAATGTTGGCAGAGTCTCCTTTGTACGGAGGAGCTTTTGCAATATCAAAATAGATATAAATATATATACATCGACCCACACGGTCGGAAAACGGAAAAACTGTTCATATTTCCTATTTTTATTGCATAGGCTTACCTTTTTAGCATTTTTAATCAAATCACTTATTTATTAGCATTTTAGCGTGACCAAATCCAGCCAACTACAGCCCTGGTACCTGCACCTACTCAATTTAAACATGTAAGTGACATATATAGGAAATTCATTTACATTTCACTAATTTTCAATAGAAAACATATAGTTTTCATAAGCAATGCAATCAAAATAATTCCCATAAGCTAAAATTTGTATTGAAACCTTACAAATTGCTTACAACCAATTCACATTAGTTCACTTCGAATTCAAATTCCATTACATAGCTTTCCATTTATCAATTCAATTTCATTAACACTTAATGAATTATATATAATCAACTAACAATCATATTACAACCAAATCATAACCAACATAACCAAATTATTAAATTCACATTCAATTTGGTTTAACACTTTTAATTCCAATTGGTTGATATTAAATTGACTTCCATTCAATTATTCAATTTTCAATTTACTATGGTAGCAAATCCATTACACAGAAACTTGAAAATGATACTGATGATGCTGCAGTCACCACCCTTATTATTTCCCAGCAATTGGTACTAAATTCAATGCTTAATATTCTTTCAAAATTTTCCTTTTATTCATAAATCATATTTATAAATCTTTTTCTTATATAATTTCACAATTTAACTTTTAATTTTGGAAAAGAATTTCCAAAATAAACAGGATTCAATATTTTCAATTCATAATTCAAATTCATTTTTATTTGCAACTCATATTTATAAATATATTCATATAGTTTCACTTCTTATATATAAGATTATTTCACAATGGTAAATTACGTTAAATATAATTCCATACTTAATAATTCATTTGCTTATACAATTATTCTTTTACAATTGTTGTTTTTATTTAGATTATTCAAGCATCTTTTAATTGACTTATATATATTCTTACATTTTCAACAACCAAACAACCAATTTATATACACTTTAATAATTTTTGAAAAATTATTTCCTTTATATATAAAATATAATCGAGGTAAAATTATTTCATTTACCCAATTTAAAATGATAATATGTCAGTTTATCTCGTTTAAGAGTTTAGAAATCCCTATCTATAATATGGCGTCCCACATATCGACCAGAATCCACAAACTTCTCAACGGATAAACAAACACAATATAAAACATTTTTATATTCACTAACAAATACGCGCTCAAATCTATGATTACACTCACACTTATTCTAGAGTACTACTGACTCTATCTCCAATGAGTAATTCCCAACAGAGCCAAGGTTGTCGCTTAATCGAAAGCTCTAATACCAACTGTAACGATTAGAAATTTTTGACTTTCGAAAATCGACATTAATACATCCGCTGTATTAACTTCCGAGCAATCGAAGGCCGAAAAACCGAATTGTTAGGGTTAAAGAAGAAGAGGTATAAGAAGAAAGAAAGATGAAGCCACAGAAACAAAATCAGAATCTCACAATCGCAGCGGAACAATATATAATAGGTAAATGAATAATCTTTAAATCAAAAGAACTGTACATTTGCTACATTACATCATCGGATTCAATATGCGACACTACACACTGATGGACAGTTATATAAACATGTCCTTACAAGTGAATACACAGCGGAAAAGATAATATCATATACAAGTGATACGTTTCGCCATCGAGCTCGCCTCCGGGGCTCCACAACACCTCTTGAATTCCAGAATATCCTGATAACCTAACTCTAGGCTGCCCGTGTGGAAAATGATGGGCACCTAGAGTTTAGGAAGGAAACAATAAACTCCAAGTCAGTCATGGGACTAGTGTGAGAACTTAAAATAGTTTATCTAAAAAAACAAAAAAGAAATATTTTTAAAATAGATCCGCAATGCTTTTAGAAAATGAAACTACCATAAGGCCTCCCGCACACACACACAATGTAAACGTAGAATCGGAGGAGATTTCTCCTTATGATAGTCAAACATGCTTGATACACAAATTTCTTTGATATTATTACTATAAGTGCAAAGTGTAGGAAGACATTTCAAAAGTATATATAAATCTTAGCCAGCATAGACATTTCGCACTTATGCCTACTATAGCTACCATGTTCAATAGTAGGTTACTGCCACATTCCATGGCGTTTATACAACTAAAACCGTACAGGGCTCGTAATGTTTCTTTGGATTTTCCAACAAATGGTTTGGCAAAGGAACTTCCCGAATAAAACGGAACGCCTCTGGATGGACGTCCCCGGGCCCTAACCGGATCTCTACTAGACAAGGCCGGGTTACCTCTGTAATAGGTAACTACGGACACGAGCATGCTATCTCCGGTCGTTTGTGACCTTTATCCGAGGATCCTCTCAACCAACAACCATAAAGTAATAAGTTTGTGGCAACCACAAAGTAAGTATCTGGTCTCCATACCATGATACCACTCATAATCCTAAAGGAAATGCATACCCTCAGAGGGCGCTACCCTCAAATAACCTTGCTGCTACGATTCCTGTTTCGACCATAAACGGGTTGTGAGGTTCGACGAAGTCTCGTCCACAAACTAAGCTTTTCACAAAGCCACGCTTTGATCGGCAAATGATCAGCGACACTCAGCATGCCACATTACAAAATTGGGAGTATATGATTGATAACCATCAACTACATAACCTCTGAGCTCATATGTCTCAGAGAAGAATATTAAGCTAAGAGAATAAATTCTTTGCCACCAACAGAAATGTGTTTGAAAGAAATCTGCTTTATATATCAAAATGCAATGTAAGATATACAATCCATACAAGTCTGTTCTGGGTTCGAACAGAACCGAAGGCACTTCCGAAGAAGCCCTTGCAAATCCTGGTATTCACAATCCCGATCGAACTTCCCATCACAAAGGAAATCTCCATACCGTAGCTATCAGTGCAGAGACAATCGATAGGTCATCCTATCATTCTAGCAAATACCCGGTCTTCACCACCGGTCTTCAAATTCTATCCATTACGACGTATCACTATTCGGAATGGGATTCATGACCCAAAGGTCCTCTCCCGGCTAAACCGAATAACGAGCGCTTATTTATAAAAATAAGTATTCATTCAGATTCAAGCAAATCACAAAAATACCCATTTACGGGTAAATATTGATAGTCGGTTATTTAGCTATCAATAGATATGCACAACATCACCAGATTCCATATAATTTCCCAAATTATTTATTTTCCAAAAAAATCTATCAAGATATATTTTCCACACATCAAAATAAACAATGTTTATTTTCAAACAAATTTCCCTTTCCTTTATAAATTCCATGGTGAATTTAAATTTCCAAATATCCACTAATATATGAATTTCAAATCGATTTCAAATATTCACTTTCAATTTATCTTTAAAAGATAAAATCTCAAAACATTTCACTTCATATCGGAAAACATTTCCATACTTATTTAATAATAAGTAATTCACAAATCTATTTATTTTCAACATTTTGAAAATATTTAATATGCTTAAATCACAATTAAGTATATATTTTATTCTTTAAGGAAAACATTCTCTTAAACACATTCATTTGAGTCAAATCTAATGTTGCGTAAAACATCGTTACGACAACCCAAAATCACTAGTCTAGGGATTCGAAATTTAGATAAATATATAAATCCCAAAACTAAATAAAACATTTCCTTTCAAAAATCATTAACTATAACAACAGTGTTATAGTCCACCATTTTCTTATTTCTCGAAAACGTCTATTTCAACAATGAATGTTGAAATCTATGGTTTCGATACTTAATACATTTTAAAACCTATTTAAAACTCCTTTTAATTCTATTTAAAATATCACTTCCCCAAAACATTTCTTTAATATTTATTTATTGTCCAAAATCTTTAGTATACTTCGTTAACCAAATTCAACATTCCTACACATTTTATTTTAAAGGATTATCCATTGTCCAAAATCATGAATATATGTCCTTTAATAAGCCATAAAAATTAACTTATCAAAATAAGTCGATTTCAGATTTATAAAACAATGTTTATAAATTCACATTTATATATATATTTTATAAAAATTCAACTTATAAAACCCCTTAATTAACAAATTCTATTTATATCTCATTTAAATGCCAAAATCCAATTTATAAGATAATTACTTATAAATCTTTTATTTAACAAAATCTATTCATTTTATAACTTCACAATTTATAAATCTATAAATTCCATTCACTTATGAAATCCATTTATACTACATTTTAACATTTAAAAAAAACTCGTTTTATAATTCCAATATTTTTAATTTATAAATATCAATTTTATAAATCTTTTATATAACCCGTTTATAATAATTCAAAAATCCCAATTTAAACCATTTTACAAATTAATCAACTACTTATTTCAAAAATCACATTTCGGTTATATTTCACAAAAATCATAATTTTCATAACATAAAAATTATAACGTTTATTTATTTAAAAAGAATCAATTTCAAAATTCAATAAAATGTATACTTTTAAAAAATCACTTAAAAATCCTTTTAAATTCGAAATCGCTACTTTAACATTTTTAAAACTCCAAAAATAGGCCCATTGCTGCAACAACACCAATAAATCAACCACGACATTTGAACATCATATATCAATATGATAACAGAATATATCGCAAATATCTGTAAATAAATCAATACTGTTGAGGAATCCAGTTCGATCCCTCCAACCTGTTTCCCTGCATTTACAGATGTTAACACAATACCAATCTCGTTTCAAGACAGAATATTGCAGTACTTGGGTTTATATAAAATATTATCCGCTATTATGCGGCGCAATAGGGTCTCATCTGCTATATAATGCGGGAAATCAACTCCAAGTACATATATAATACCAATTCCACTTCAGGATGGAATATCACGGTATATGTGTTTAATTAATAATATCCGCTTAATATACGGCGTATAGGGTCTATTTCAATACAACAGATAGCAATTTATCATCCAATCATACAATCAACACAATCAAGCAATTTTAAATTTAACTATTAAAAATTTAGATCGAAACAAATTCGATTAAGTGAGAAGTTCTCACCTTGCTTCCAATAATAGTTGCAGCGTTCTATTTCGAATAAAACTAAACGTGCGTTTGATTTTACCTAAAATTCTCACTAGCTGTAATCAACTCCAATCCAGCTCCATCGCGTAGTATTCGCGAATACGAACCCAACGCAATTTCGTTTTGTCAAATTTCGACCTCGTATGAACAAGTTATGACGTCTTAAAGTTTAAACAAATTATATATAATAAAATTTCAACGTTTATTTTTATTTTTTAAACCTTCTATCCATATGGGCCGTTGATTTCATTACCATCATATTGTGACCGCCCCCTTCCTTCTTCCTCCATCACGTAAAAAACACAGGCCGAAGAACCCATATGCGCACGCATATGCCATCGACCACGCTCCGCCTACAACCATCTCCACGATGATCAAACACCACCATGCTGAAGCCCTCACGCACGTGCAACATCGGCCCAAACACCTCGAAGCTCGGTCGAGCCTAGGCTGTAAAATTGGCTCGCGAACGCGCGACCTTTGAATTGAAATTGCCGACTATTCGCTCGACTTTATTCGATCATCTCTGTATGGATTCGAAGCTCTCGTTGTGACCTTCATCTTTGTAGTTGAAAGCTTTTGATGATAGTGAGTGGATTGAGAGATATTGAGGGAAGAAGAGGGGAAAATTTCGGCCATTGATAGTAAAACTGGCGGCTAGGTTAGAAACCCTAGGGTTTTGCAAAACATAAATAAATGGAGGGCTTTTATAGAAAATATTCACGCATTATTCACCCGAAATTTTTCCGAACTCCAAACGAAGCGTTCCGCCTGGCATTTATAATATTTTACCCCTATTCCGAACGCAATGGAATACATATCGGGAGCCAATTCGATCATATTTGAAAAATAGGTTTTCAAATCGACTATTTAAATTTAAAAATTCACTTAAACCGATTTCAGTGCGTTTTAGCTTGCCCCGGACAAACTATAAATTCGATTGACATGAAATTTGAAATCTTACAATAATATAACATTACAGAACCAATGAAACTGGTTTCGTCAAAATCCGAGACTGTTTGAAAAATGACTATTTTTACTCGTCAATTAAATATTCAATTTCTACAGTTTGACTTTTAATTCAATTTTAAAAGTTCTATAACATCATTCTAACTCTAGTATGATTTAATACAACTTTATAAATAAAATTTAATCACATTAAACCGAATTCCCAATTATTTCTGTAATTTCAAATATTAAATTATCGATTTAAATTATCCAATTAAATCTAAATATTCAAAATAAATTTTATTCGACTTACAAATTTTACTTGTTAATATTTAAAAATTAATTAAATATACAAATTTCGAATGACAGAAATTCGGGGTCGTTACAAACTTCCCCCTTAAAAGAATTTCGTCCTCGAAATTACGAAGTAAGAAAAAGTTACAGAATCCATTAATTTTTCAAAATCATTCGTTCTAATTAAATTTTAAATTCATTTAAACATTTTAACTTTTCCAAAGTCCATACTTAAACTTTTCTAGTTCAATTCCTACATTTTAATTTCAATTAAGAAATTGACTTTTGGTTAACATAAGTTTTCTAAAAAAATTCAAAATTTTTCAAACTCCCAAAATTTACGGAAAATTTTGGCAGAGTCTCCTTTGTACGGAGAAGCTTTTCAAATATCACAATAGATATAAATGTATATACATCGACCCACACGGTCGGAAAACAGAAAAACATTTCATATTTCCTATTTTTATTGCGTAGGCGTACCTTTTTAGCATTTTTAAGCAAAGCTGTTATTTATTAGCATTTTAGCATGACCAAATCCAGCCAACTACAGCCCCAGCACCTGTACATACTCAATTTAAACATGTAAGCGACATATATAGGAAATTCATTTACATTTCACTAATTTCAATAGAAAACATATAGTTTTCATAAGCAATGCAATCAAAATAATTCCCATAAGCTAAAATTTGTATCGAAACCTTATAAATTGCTTACAACCAATTCACATTAGTTCACTTTCAATTCAAATTCAATTACATAGCTTTCCATTTATCAATTCAATTTCATCAACACTTGATGAATTATATACAATCAACTAACAATCATATAGCAACCAAATCGTAACCAACATAATCAAATTATTAAATTCACATTCAATTTGGTTTAGCACTTTTAATTCCAATCGGTTGATATTAAATTGACTTCCATTCAATTATTCAATTTCCAATTTACTATGGTAGCAAATTCACCACACAGAAACTTGAAAATGATACTGATGATGCTGCAGTCATCACCCTTGTTATTTCCCAGCAATCAGTAGTGAATTCAGTGCTTAATATTCTTTCAAAATTTTCCTTTTATTCATAAATCACATTTATAAATCCTTTTCTTATATAATTTCACTATTTAACTTTTTATTTTGGAAAAGAATTTCCTAAATAAACAGGATTCAACATTTTCAATTCATTGTTCAAATTCATTTTTATTTGCAACTCATATTTATAAATATATTCATATAGTATCACTTCTTATATATAAGATTATTTCACAATGGTAAATCATGTTTGTTAACCCGCCTGTTGTCAAAGCCATAAGTAGGCGGATTCAACCTAACTAAGTTGACGACTATCGAGTTTGGAGTATGATGGATTTGGTTTTGAAGGATGAAGTTTACTTGGATATGTCATTTGGTCAAGAAATGAAGGGGATACATGGCGCAAGTACTTCGTTCGGCCTACAAGTACGTTCGACAAAGTTTCCTAGTTCGGCCTACAAGTATGTTCGGCTTAGTTGCCTCGTTCGGCATACGAGTATGCTCGGCATAAGGGATGGCTCGACATTGGTTGTCGCTCGACATAAGGGATGACTCGGCATTGGATGGATCGTTTGGCATTGGATGGAACGTTCAGCATCAGGGATCGTTCGACGTATTGGATTGTTCGGCGAAGAAATCGTTCGGCTGAGACATCGTTCGGCCAAGACAGTGGATCGGCTTTCGGTATCGTTCGGCACGAATACATCCCACTACATTCAGAGTGTTCGGCCTCACTGTGATCGGCATAAGAAGTATGTTCGGCATTAGGAAACGGTCGGCTTGATAGGCTATTTGGCATCATATGAGGCTCGACATTGGGAGAGGCAAGTACGTTCGGCACGGAATTTCGGTTCGGCATATGGCCTTGGTGGGCCGGAATCATTCAGAGAGCCCAACATCTACCTGGACGTGTCTATAAATAGAGCACGTAGAGCTTCAGAAAAGGGATCCTGATTCTCGCTCCTGCTCTCTAACTTTCTATCCCCTAAGGCTAAGGCTAGCCTACCACTTTGTAACTGTAATCGATTGTTACAGCAATAAAAAAGAAATTACTGGAGTGGACGTAGGGCAGAGTTAGCCGAACCACTATAAATTCCGTGTCTTTACCGCTTTCATTTTATTTTCTGTTATTCTTCATATTAAATATCCTCTACATACATCCTACCCGTGAACTGTGATTGTTGTTTGGTACTTTCACTTGGATTTGGGTGTTAGTGACCAATTTTGGCGCTAACATTTTGGTGCTTTCACTGAGAATTGAACTCAGGAATTTTGGAGTTAGAAACTTGGATTTAAAAGAGCAATGGCTAGACCATCAGCAAGGAAACAAGTAATGGAAAGGAGCAATCATGAGGGAAGTCTAGAGGCTTCCTCTGGAGATGGAGCAGGTGGAGCATCCATTTACATCACTAGAGAGGAAATGGAGGCAATGATGAAAAGACAAGAGGAGATGATGCAGACTCTTCTCAGACAATTTGCACAAACAGAAAATGCAGGAGCTCAGATTCGTGGAGTTGGATCAGAAGCACTCAACCAGCAAGCAGAGGGAATAGCTCGGCAGGGGGCAACCCCCAATCAGCAAACAGCTATCAATCCAGATGGATCTAGACTTGGGGGCATACCACCAGGAAATGTTGGACCAACCCATGGAGGGATACCAGACGATGTTGTGCAACCCGACACCAACAGAAGTGCAGGAGTGCAAGATGAGGAGTATGTGCCAGAATTCCCTCATAAACTCGGGGGGCAGACCAAAGGCGATGGACAAATATTACATCTTGGGGGCAACGACAGACTAGCGGAGATGGTTAGACGGGCTATGAGAGGTGGATTGGTAAATAGAGACTTGGAGGATTTAAATAGGAGTCCCTTTACTCCTACTATCAGGCAAGCTAGGAACCCACCCGAATTTAAGCTACCAAATTTGGAAATGTATAATGGGAAGGCGGATCCAACGGTTCATCTAACGAAATACATAAGGCATATGGAGGTACTGGGGGCATCGGATGAGGTCATGGCTCGATGCTTCCCATTGTATTTGACAGATATCGCAGCTATATCGTTTAGACAGCTGGAGAATGGTTCTATCGGCATATGGACGGAGCTAATTGAGAGGTTAATGAGACAGTTTCGGGTCCACATAGTTAGACCCAAGAACGTGATGACTCTGACATCTATGAAACAATGGAAAGGGGAATCGCTCAGGGACTTCTTAACCAGATTCAACGCAGCGGTAGCCTCAGTGGATCGACCCGATCCGTCAATGGTTTTTATGGCAGCCGTCTCAGGAATCGCGGATAACTCAGATTTCAAAATATCATTGGAACGGGACTCCCCGAGGGATGTCGGGGAGTTCTATCATGAGGCGGAAAGGTTCTTGAGACAGGAGGATGTGCAGCCTGAGAGAGTAGGGAGAGAGGTTGAAGCTTATGCAGTGAGGGGTGGAGGTCCATCCAGGGAGGATCTAAGTAAAGATGATAAAGGAAAACGAATGGAAATGGTGGCACTTCGAAGAAACCTCGGAGGGAGTCAAAGTTTTCTTCTTACACAGATTTAACTGAGACTCTAGAAAGGATTTACTTGGACACTCGAGGGCGGCTCCAATACCGAAGGCCAGCAAAGAGAGAGCCTTCAGAATACGAACGGACATCGGGAACGCATTGCCTATTCCATGAGCTGGATGGGCACAACACAAACGACTGTAGGCATTTGAGGGATATCATTGAGGAGCATGTAAGAAATGGTCACCTACAGCAATATGTCAGGAATCGAACTGCGGCAGGGGAGCAAGAGCAGCCACCACCTACCTCTAGCAATGGCGGCATTGGGTCTGGTCAATGTCGGTTTACTATCAACTAAACAGGTTCATGGTTTTGAATAAGTAATAGAACTCAAAGTAATACGGCTAGGTCACTTACACACGTACGGGATTGAGGATGGTCCCTAGGCGTGCTCTGAGATAACTTAAAACCGTACTACTTGAGTCTATGAAATTCTGCTTTCTTTCTAGTTTTCTGCAAACTTTGGTTCTCTCTTTCATATTTCGGACGTTTCCTTTTCTTTGGTATGGTTTTGGAGTTTGGATTGAACTCCCGATTTGGTTGGTTTTTTCTTGGTTTCTCATTCTGGTTTGGATGTTTGATTTTTGATACGGATTTCTGGTTTTATATTTGGTTTTGGATCAATGTAATAAACAGTTCAGGTTTTATAATTACTGCCCCGACCGGAGAGATGGGGCAATGGTCACAAGTTACGAGTCCCTTCGCTGGAGAGCGAAGAAATGGACTCGGGCAGAATATAAAAGTCCTTGACCGGAGAGTCGAGGCCGGAGAATATAAAAAGTCCTTGACCGGAGAGTCGAGGCCGGAGAATATAAAAAGTCCTTGACCGGAGAGTCGAGGCCGGAGAATATAAAAAGTCCTTGACCGGAGAGTCGTGGCCGGAGAATATAAAAAGTCCTTGACCGGAGAGTCGAGGCCGGAGAATATAAAAAGTCCTTGACCGGAGAGTCGAGGCCGGAAAATATAAAACGTCTTTAACCGGAGAGTCGAGGCCGGAGAATATAAAAAGTCTTTGACCGGAGAGTCGAGGCCGGAGAATATCAAAATCCTTAGCCGGTTTGCTGAGGCCGGTGAATATCAAAGTCCTTGACCGGAGAGTCGAGGCCGGAGAATATCAAAATCCTTAGCCGGTTTGCTGAGGCCGGTGAATATCAAAGTCTTTGACCGGAGAGTCGAGGCCGGAGAACATACAAGCCCGTGATGGAAAAGTCAAGGCTGGAACAGGATAACACGACCCGGCGAGGTCTACAAAATCAAGATTAAGCCCGGAGAGGTCATGGATTTGATAGTATGGTCACAAAAAGGATATAGACTTTGGATATTGGATTTGAGGCTATTCAAAACACACCTTCCAATAGCAAGGCATGCTTTGGGGGGCAAGTGTTAACCCGCCTTTTGTCAAAGCCATAAGTAGGCGGATTCAACCTAACTAACTTGACGACTATCGAGTTTGGAGTATGATGGATTTGGTTTTGAAGGATGAAGTTTACTTGGATATGTCATTTGGTCAAGAAATGAAGGGGATACATGGCGCAAGTACTTCGTTCGGCCTACAAGTACGTTCGGCATAGTTGCCTCGTTCGGCCTACAAGTATGTTCGGCTTAGTTGCCTCGTTCGGCATACGAGTATGCTCGACATAAGGGATGGCTCGGCATTGGTTGTCGCTCGGCATAAGGGATGACTCGGCATTGGATGGATCGTTCGGCATTGGATGGAACGTTCGGCATCAGGGATTGTTCGACGTATTGGATCGTTCGGTGAAGACATCATTTGGCCGAGACATCGTTCGGCCAAGACACTGGATCTGCTTTCGGTATTGTTCGGCACGAATACATCCCACAACATTCAGAGTGTTCGGCCTCACTGTGGTCGACATAAGAAGTATGTTCGGCATCAGGAAGCGGTCGGCTTGATAGGCTATTTGGCATCATATGAGGCTCGACATTGGGAGAGGCAAGTACGTTCGGCACGGCATTTCGGTTCGGCATATGGCCTTGGTGGGCCGGAATCATTCAGAGAGCCTAACATCTACCTGGACGTGTCTGTAAATAGAGCACGTAGAGCTTCAGAAAAGGGATCCTGATTCTCGCTCCTGCTCTCTAACTTTCTATCCCCTAAGGCTAAGGCTAGCCTGCCACTTTGTAACTGTAATCGATTGTTACAGCAATAAAAAAGAAATTACTGGAGTGGACGTAGGCCAGAGTGGACGTAGGCCAGAGTTAGCCGAACCACTATAAATTCCGTGTCTTTACCGCTTTCATTTTATTTTCTGTTATTCTTCATATTAAATATCCTCTACATACATCCTACCCGTGAACTGTGATTGTTGTTTGGTACTTTCACTTGGATATGGGTGTTAGTGACCAATTTTGGCGCTAACAATGTTAATTATAATTCCATACTTAATAATTCATTTTCTTATACAGTTATTCTTTTGCAATTGTTCTTTTCATTTAGATTATTCAAATATCTTTTAATTAATTTATATATATTCTTACATTTTCAACAACCAAACAATCAATTTATATACACTTTTATAATTTCTGAAAAATTATTTCCTTTATATATAAAATATAATCGAGGTAAAATTATTTCATTTATCCAATTTAAAATGATACTATGTCGGTTTATCTCATTTAAAAGTTTAGAAATCCCTATCGATAATATGGCGTCCCACATACCGACCAGAATTCACAAACAGCTCAAGGGATAAGCAAACACAATATCAAACATTTTTATATTCACTAACAAATATGCGCTCATATCTATGATTACGCTTACACTCATTCTAGAGTACTACTGACTCTATCTCTAATGAGTAATTCCCAACAGAGCCAAGGTTGTCGCTTAACCAAATGCTCTGAGTCCAACTGTCACGATTAGGAATTTTCGACTTCCGAAAATCAACATTGATACGTCAACTATATCAACTGCCGAGCAATCGAAGGCCGGAAAATCGAATTGTTAAGGTTAAAGAAGAAGTGGTAGAAGAAGAAAGAAAGAAGAAGCAATAGAAACAAAATCAGAATCTCACAATCGCAGCGGAACAACATATAATAGATAAATGAATAATCTTTAAATCAAAAGAACAGTACATTTACTACATTACATCATCGGAGTCAATATATGACACTACACAATAATGGACAGTTATATAAATCTGTCCTTACAAGTGAATACACAGCGGAAAAGATAATATCATGTACAAGTGATACGTTTCGCCATCCAGCCCGCCTCCGGAGCTCTACAGCACCTCCTGAATTCCAGACTATCCTAATAACCTGACTCTAGCCTGCCCGTGTGGAAAATAATGGGCACATAGAGTTCAGGAAGGAAACAATGAACTCCAGGTCAGTCATGGGACTGGTGTGAGAACTTAAAACAGTTTATCTAAAAAAAACAACAAAGAAATATTTTTAAAATAGATCCGCAATGCTTTTAGAAAATGAAACTACCATAAGGCCTCCCGCACACACACACAATCCAAACGCAGAATCGGAGGAGATTTCTCCTTATGATAGTCAAACATGCTTGATACGCAAATTTCTTTGATATTATTACTATAAGTGCAAAGTGTAGGAACACATTTCGAAAATATATATAAATCTTAGCCAGCATAGATATTTCGCACATATGCCTACTATAGCTATCATGTTCAATAGCAGGTTACCGCCACATTCCATGGCGGTTATACAACTAAAACCATACAGGGCTCATATTGTTTCTTTGGATTTTCCAACAAATGGTCGGGCAAAGGAACTTCCCGAATAAAATGGAACGCCTCTGGAGGGATGTCCCCAGATCCTAACCGGATCTCTACTAGCAAGGCCGGGTTACCTCTGTAATAGGTAACTACTGACACGAGCACGCCATCCTCCGGTCGTTTGCGACCTTTATCCGAGGATCCTCTCAACCAACCACAAAGCAATAAATTTGCAGCAACCACAAAGTAAGTATCTGGGCTCCATACCATGATACCACTCATAATGCAGATGGAAATGACATACCCTCAAAGGGTGCTACCCTCAAATAATCTTGCTGCTACGATTCCTGTTTTGACCATAACCGGGTTGTGAGGTTCGACGAAGTCTGGTCCACAAAGCTATGCTTTTCGCAAAGCCATGCTTTGATCAACAAATGATCAACAGCACTCAGCATGCCACATTACCAAATTGGGAGTATATCACTGATAACCATCAACTACACAACCTCCGAGCTCGTACATCTCAGAGAAGGGCGTTAAGCTAAGTGAATAAATTCTCCACCACCAACAGAAATGTATTTGAAAGAAATCTGCTTTATATCTCAAAATGTAATGTCAGACATACAATCCATACAAGTCTGTTTTGGGTTCAGACAGAACCGAAGGCACTTTCGAAGAGGCCCTTGCAAATCCGGGTATTCACAATCTCGATCAAACTTTCCATCGCAATGGAAATTTCCATACCGTAGCTATCGGTGCAGAGACAATCGATAGGTCATCCTATCATTCTCGTAAATACCCGGTCTTCACCACCGGTCTTCAAATGCTATCCATTACGACGTATCACTATTCGGAATGGGATTCATGATCCAAAGGTCCTCTCCCGGATAAACCGAATAACGAGCGCTTATAAAAATAAGTGTTCATTCAGATTCAAGCAAATCACAACAAATACCCATTTATAGGTAAATATTGATAGTTTGTAACAACCCATAAATTTTCGATGTTTAAATTTTGTTAATTTAATAATATTTTATGAGTTAATATTGAAAGAAATAAAATGTGGTAATTTAATAATGGAATAATAACTAAATTAAAGTGAAACAATGTTAATACAAGTTAATTATCAACAATCTTAATGAAATTCCAATCCATTGTATTTAAATATGCTATGCTTAGTTTAAAAAAAATTAATAAGTAACAAATGTAAACATTTAATTATTGTTTAAAATAGATAGTTAAGGGTAATTGAATAAGATCAGTATTGTATAAGGGATTATAATACGTGTTGTATTAATGTGTGCATTGATTATAGTGGGATGTAAAAGGTAAAGAATAAATTTACAAATGTTATAAAATGTATAATGGTGACGACTATTGTTCGTTACCAATGTATTTAATTAATAGCAATTAAATGTAATTAAACATTACCTTATGTAAGTTAAGATAATAACTGAAAATTTTTGAATGTGAAATCAATAGAAACGTTAATTATATGCCTAAATGGAAATTGATTTAATAAAAAAAATAAAAAAAAATTGAAACCAATATAAATAAATGAATTGGAATACTAAGTGTGTATAAGTGACTAAATCTCAGCATAATGGAAATAAAATAGTTAACACAAATAAAAATGAAATTAGAATTATATAGATGATTTGAACATTTGTTGTAATTAATGAACTTTAAAATGTAATTAGAAGTTAAGGGTAACAATGGTTATAAGTTACCTATTTATTTAGTTCATAAAATTTGTTTTATTTAATTTGTGTAATTAATGTAGATTAAATTGGTAATCGAAGAATGTTAATTCAATAGGATGTAACCAATGAAAATTTTAATCATAATATGACTATTGATTTGAATAAAAATGGAAATCTTGTTTGATCAATTTATTGTATTTTATATTATGATAAATGGATATATTGCAATTGAACGTAAATAAATTTTACATTAATATGGAATAAGACAATAATTGTAGTGTCAACATAATAAAAGGTATAGAAATGTAAACTTTATTTATAAGGCAATGATTTATGAAATAAAAAGATAGAAACCTATGTTAATAATTTCATAAGGTATTGTTGATTTAATAGTAGGAGTGTAAATCATAAAGAATAAAAATGAATAAGTTTAGTAAAGGAGTAAACATATGTTTATTAGCTGAAAGATTGATTGTAGAGATGAATAACTATTATTTAGTGAGAAATGTGTAATTACTATTTGTATCCAATAATGTAAACATGTTTAAGTTACTATTAGATAGGAAATTTTTTTAAATTCTAATTACATTAATTTCGTCCATTTTGAAACTTAATCAACTGAAATGAATGTAATTGAAAATTTCTAATTTATAGGAGAGAGAATACTAATTGTAAATTAATAGGTTTAATTAAAAGCAGCTTATGTTTTGTGAAAATATGGAAAGTTTGATTTAATAAAAAGAACATTTACATCAAATAAATAAATGTTTCATTTATGAATGTAGTTAATTTCATTAAAATATAGAATAGAATGATTGATTTTAAAAAAAGAAATATATGTTTATTTGAACTGTGTTTTAGCTTACAGATTGATTACAAGAATAGGAAAATAATATATTTCAGTAAACTTTTTATTACACTTGTGTATAAACATTTTTTCTATTTTTTTTCATGCATTTTAGTTGTATGTTTTAAAATTTAACTTTGTAAGTGATTGCAATTAATGTAGTTCAGATGTTTCAATCAAAAGGAAAGAAATGGTGATTGCAATTAATAGATTTAACAAAAAAAATGCACGTTTTTGTGTTGAACAAAATTTAATGCTAGTTTACTACATATATGTTTATACCTAAATTCAAACTTATATTTTAGATCAAAATTTAATGTTAGTTTATACTGAAATCTCATACGTTGTTAAATTAAATATTAATAGGAGATGATAAAGGGGGTAAAATAGATTTACACTTGACTATTTCCTTTCCAATTAGGCTTTATTAGATTTTATTGCAACATAACTTACGTTTCCATCTTCACTTTTCTAATTTACACTTACATTAATTGCCTCCTTATGTGGATTATTTTCATACCTTTTATTTATGAATGTAAACTATAAGTGGCGATAAAGACGTACATATATATTATACACATGTTTATATTACCTTGTTTATGCTATCATATTTTGGAATGTATGTTAGTGCATTCCTTGTAAAACATTCAATCGAAATGTTAACATGTTGTTTAATTTCCAATCAAATCGCAAAGAGGGAGAAATGAAGATTTCTTAATGTTGCATATTCTTTTAATTTATGACACAAATTTGGGTGGAGAATTTATTTTCATTTATTGTGTGTTGATTAAATCTTTAAAAGATGTTAATTTCGGTATGTTTAGGGTTAATAAAATTTATTAAGTAAACAATTGTTCTGAAATTTGAATTCTAAAAGTTTTTTCATATTTATTTTATTTCTTTCCATTCATTTTCCAACTTCATTTTCTGAAACGTCATTTTATTTATTTCTAATTAATAGCGGTCTCTCTTTTCAAATCTCTTTGACCCTAAACCTAACTCTAACCTTATAAATAAGATATGACGCAAATGAAACCACAGCCTCCATTCTAATCTTCTTCTTCTTATTCCTTTTTTTTCCTTCAAATCTCCTTATTATCTCTCATTTTAATTTTTCCTTCCTCTTCAAATATTCTTCGTCTTCAAATTTTCTTCTATTTCAAACTTTCTTCTTTCTTTTCAAATCTAGATATTTTCTTCCATTTTCAGTTCTTATTTTAATCCTTTTCTTTTTCAATTCTTCGTTTTCAAATCTTTTTTTTCCAAACCTATTAAAAATACATACATTCATATAATAAGGAGGAAAATTAAAGTAAATCAAAATAAAAGAAAAACTATGGAACAAAGCTAGTAATCAAGAAGAAGCATACGCGTTTTTCACGTGGGAAGAGTGGATGTGGCACGGTATTTTATTTTTGTTTAATTTATTTTTGTAAATCTCAATTTCAATTAGTCCTAATAATCATAACTCATACATACGAACTCCGTTTCACGCGCGGTTTTCTCTGCTAGGTTCGTATTGAGATCCCGGACACTTTGACCCTGGTTTGGGCGAATTTGGAGACGGTCAAATTTTTGGGTTTAAATTGGATTTAAATTCAATTTAAATTCAAAAGGTGAGTGTTTTAACCCACTCACAACTTCTAAAATTTCTTATGTTTGTTAAATTAATTTATGATATGAGTAGAAATTCATTTATGACTGTTTGGCATATTTTATTCATCACCTCAGTTAGATTGCATTTATTTAAATTAAATTGTTATTTAGTTTTGTTATTGCATATAAATTGACAGTTAAATTTATTTATTTTTGCATATAAACTGCTAGTTAAGCAGTTATTAATTTTTTTGAATATAAATTGTTCGTTGATACCTGTTTATATGCTCTATTGATGTTTGTTTAAATTGATGATGATTTCAATAAATTGGTTGATGATTGATATTGGGTGAATGGATGATTTGTTCTATATTATATAAACTACAAGTTATTATGCATTTTCATTTCATTCGGGATTGCAGTTTGAAATGATATACAACCGCATTTTTATTTTTAAATTACGGATTGAAATATAAATATCCGTATCACTTGACCATAGGATATAAAATTTTATACAGACACCGTCGGTATATATATAATTATTTTGACAATGATTTCTATGGTTTGGATAGGATACGGTTTATTAAATTTTGATATTTTATAAATATTATTTTATATATATAGTTAAATTTTGAATTTAAGCTACGTATAAATCTGTTAAATATATATAAATAAGTTGAATAATGGAGTTTGATAACTTATATTATATGATTAAGTACAGGTTTAAGATATTATATATATATATATATATATAGATTTCTAATGATTCAAATCAATTAAGATTGGAAGATAAATTGAAAATTTATTTGGAATTGGGCTTATTTACAAATTAAACTCTATAAGTTGATGTAAACTTATTAAAATTGGAAATTTTAAAGGTATGATATTTATAACTGGAATTTTATTCAAGATAAATTAAATGAATATTTCTTGTATAAATAAAGTGAAGGAAATATTTAATTTTTAGAAATTTGAGTTTTATTTATCGATTTCTTTGTGAATATTTCAAACTAAATAATAGGACCACAAATTGTTAAATAGGATTTCCAACCTTAGTTTGAAAATTTTAAACACTCGAAGTTTGAATATATTGAAATCGAAGTGTTTTATTGAAACTAAAAGTGAATCTAAATTTAATGGGTTTAGACCTAAAATTTTAAGTGAATAAAATTGTGAAGTCGTGGAAATTATTTTATAAAGTAATTTTAAATTCAAACTATTTTATTTTATATAATGTTTGAATATCCAAACCATTCAAGTTTTAGAAGTATGGTTTTAAAGCTATGAATTTCGAAGTATTATGTTTTGAAAGTTATAATTCAAATGTTTGATTTCCAGATATTATAAATTTTAAAGCAGTATGATTTTGGAAAAGAAATATATTTGAAAGAAATGATATTATTGATTTGGGTTTTATAAAAATAATATCAAATGAGTTGTTTTGAAAATGGAAATGATATCGTATTTATGGGTTTTGAAATGGACAATTATATTCTGGTATTATAGTATAAACTATTTTTAAAGGCCGCGGTGTTATAATAACGTTTGGTTGTTGAAGAGACCGAGATCGAAAGTTATCATACTCTCTGCCAACTCCGAAAACCATTTTAACAACCATGTACGCGGTGGAGATTCCAGAATGAAGTAGGTTGGTGGCGACGTTTCCTTTAAAGTAAATACGTGGACCCAATTCCCATGAGTTGGCATAAGGTGGCTAAAACAGGAGAGATCGACGGGTTAATAAGGTAGCACCTTTGATCGGACACTTCCCTTCGATACTATACTCTGACTTTGGATTGATTCGGTGGCCACCTTCACTTTTGATTTCTTTGATTTGGGAGAGTTTGTCCGAGGTGGGCGGTAGCTGCGCGCAACGCGTTACCACCGACCCCGAAGCGTAATTGGAATATCTACCCTGGCATTGCCTAGTTGTGTCATGTCACCTACCCTATCGCGCCTTGTACGAGTTTGGATTTCTCCCGTAGCCCATGTGGTATCCTCTGGTGGCTTCCCGAACAGGAGGGACTATGATATTGGATGGACTACTGGGACTATTACGTGTTAAGGGCTATATGGATAACCCCTTAATGTTAAGAAAAAGGTAAGTTTATTTTACAATTAGACACTATTATAATAGCGCAATATACTACATAGTAGATAGTTTAACGGATCCTTAGGAGATGTAAATCCCGAGCATCTCTTAAGTTACTGCACTCATATTTATTTCTGTTATTTAACTTACATAAGATCTTTTAGTTCTGACTCGAGTGTTTTGTCTTTTCAATTCGCTCGGGTCAGTCCGAGCGTTTCAGGATTTGAAGATTTAGCTCTGGAGTACGAAGACGAAGATTTGTATTACTATTATCTACTATATTATTCCACTACCCCATTTAATTCCACTGCATTGATATTTATTGGTATGTGAACTCTGATATTTATTGTATAAAGAAGAAGCTAATGTTTTGTAAAGAGTTTTATGAACTATATATTGATTATTATATTTTATCATTCCGCTGTGAGATTCTATTTTATTTTATTTCTTCTTTGTTTTTCTTATTTACCCCACAACAATCCGCCCTTCCATATGGTTTGAATTGGCACGTGTGTCGATTTAAAGTGTGCAAAAAGGCGGAACGTTACATCTGTTATCAGTGCTTTTGTTTAGCGATAAACCTTAGCATTGTGGGGTTTGACTCTTTACTAATAGGGTAGTAATACCCTATGGGAGTCACTGAGTGTATATATATGAGAGAGCGTATTTGTTAGTGTTATAAAAAGGTTTTAATATTGTGTTAATCTGTTTCGTTTTGTATTTATAAATTGTGGTTGATGCATGGGACGCTATGACATCAATAGGGATTTTTAAACACTTAATAGGACAGACCGACACAATATTTATTTTTAATATAGGTGAATGAAGTAATTTTTCCTATTATATTTTCTATATATATAAAATAAATTTTTATAAAGATTATATTTGGTTGCAATATATTGGTTGATAGGAATAAAATTTATAAATAATAGGTAAAATAAGATTGAAAATAAAATCAATGAAAATTTGGAAATTTTAGAACTTAAGTCCGGGATTTTGAAAATTTTCCTTCAAAGACTTTGAAAGATAATAATAGTATTTAGAAATATTTTCTGATATAAATATTTCAATATAATTTGAAAGTATGGTTTTAAAGAAATTCTGGAAAGAAAAAAGTTGTCTCCCATCCTATCGCTGGAAAATAATTTCGGCGATGAGTGCACGCATCATCGACATTCATTTTCGAGTTTCGAAGTGGGAAGGCCATTGTAGTAGTTTTACTACAGATTTATTTTGATAAACAAAAGTGAATTTTAAATTTCTTTAAATATACTTGGATATAAATGAGTTGTAAGTATATATTTATCTATTATTTTAAAATGGTTTGAAATTTAACCCGGTATTTAGTTCTTCAGTTTCCGTTAATCAATAGTTTTAATTTTTTGTAGGAAATAGGTTGTAACTAATTTATAAATTGGAACCTTTGATTGAAATAAGAGATAAATGCTAAGTTATAAATAAAATTTAATGAAATTTGAAATTGTAATTTATAAACCAAAGATGTAATTATTGAACATTTAATTTAAATTAAAAGATGAGGTAAATCTTGTATAAGTTTCATTTGCATTTCTTAAAAACATATATATAACTTACCATCTATAAAAAGTTAAAATGTTATAAGAAATTTAAACAGAATATTATACAAGTAATAAATTTGAAGTAATGGAGTATTCAATAAAATTCTTTAATAAATAAGGATTGATGTTGTTATTGTATAGACTTAAGTTATAATGAAGATCTTACTATAACAAAATATGATAGAGATAAATGTTGTAAGTAAGTAATTATAGACTTAAGTATATGATGAAGTTATTTATTTTAAAAATAAGTAGAAAGATGAATACTGTAAATAAGTGAAATTAAGCAATAAATAAATGAATGTAATGCAAATAAAAGAAATTTTCATATATGGATGAATGAAAACTGTAAGAAATAAAATGTAAAATAAAAAGATAAACCATTATATGAATGAAAAAGAAATCAAATAACAAAAGTATGAATGGAATTAATAAGAATAAACTTAATCTATCGGTTGAGATTGTTGTTCGTTTGGATTATGGTAGTTTGGGCAAGGATACTTTAAAATCTGTTTGGAATGTATGAATAATCTATTTAGTTTCACCTAAGACTGTTGAGTGAAGGGTATGCTTAGTAGTTTGTTTTTCTTTTCGTACAATTTAAAGTTTTGAGCCCGAATAACAATTTGTTTTGTTTGATATGAATGAATGATTGATGCGTGTTGATTTTTTTTAATGGTTGTATGCTTGTTGCAAGTGATGGTTGATTGATTTGTTTGTTGATTATTTGAAACAGCTTTAAATATTTCATTTTATATAATTGTTAACCTTTTGGATTATATAAGTGAAATACAGGTTATGGAAGCAATTGCTATTGCTTTTGGTTTCATAATTAAGCGTAAATTGCCCGAAAAATAGATACGTTTTCGGATTACAGTTTATAGCGCTATTATATTGTTTCCCATGTTGGGATATATATTATTTTGAAAATATTTGTTATATGGATATTATATTTTCTCCCGAGCCTCTCCATACAAATGAGACTCTGCCGAAATTTTTCGTAAATTTTGGACTTAGAAATTTTTTTGAAAATGATTTCCAAACTTTATTTATTTAAGTATAAAAGATTTAATGGGTATAGAATGGATATATTTTATTTAAAGTAATAAAATTTGTAAATTATTTGTATATAAAGTTAATATTTTGAATAAGACGTATTGTTTATTTAATTCTTCTTTTCCCTTCTTTTCCTTTTCGGGGACGAAAAGTTTTGAGTGGGGGAGAGTGTAACGACCCATAAATTTTCGATGTTTAAATTTTTTAATTTAATAACATTTTATGAGTTAATGTTGAAAGAAATAAAATGTTGTAATTTAATAATGGAATAATGACTAAATTAAAGTGAAACAATGTTAATACAAGTTAATTATCAACAATCTTAATGAAATTCCAATCCATTGTATTTAAACATGCTATGCTTGTTTAAAAAAAAATTAGTAAGTAACAAGTGTAAACATTTAATTATTGTATAAAATAGATAGTTAAGGGTAACTGAATAAGATCAGTATTGTATAAGGGATTATAATATGTGTTGTATTAATGTGTGCATTGATTATAGTGGGATGTAAAAGGTAAAGAATAAATTTACAAATGTTATAAAATGTATAATGGTGCCAACTATTGTTCCTTACCAATATATTTAATTAATAGCAATTAAGTGTAATTAAACATTACCTTATGTAAGTTAAGATAATAACAGAAAAATTTTGAATGTAAAATCAATAGAAACGTTAATTATGTGCCTAAATGGCAATTTTTTTAATAAAAATAAAAAAATAAAAAAACTGAAACCAATATAAATAAATGAATTGGAATATTAAGTGTGTATAAGTGACTAAATTTCAGCATAATGGAAATAAAATAGTTAACACAAATAAAAGATGAATTTAGAATTATATAGATGATTTGAACATGTGGTAATTAATGAACTTTTAAATGTAATTAAAAGTTAAGGGTAACAATGGTTATAAATTACCTATTTATTTAGTTCATAAAATTTGTTTTACTTAATTTGTGCAATTAATGTAGATTAAATTGGTAATCAAAAAATGTTAATTCAATAGGATGTAACCAATGAAAATTTTAATCATAATATGACTATTGATTTGAATAAAAATGGAAATCATGTTTGATCAATTTATTGTAGTTTATATTATGATAAGTGGATATATTGCAATTGAACGTAAATAAATTTTACATTAATATGGAATAAGACAATAATGGTAGTGTCAACATAATAAAAGGTATAAAAATGCAAACTTTATTTACAAGGCAATGATTTATGAAATAAAAAGATAGAAACCTATGTTAATAATTTCATAAGGTATTGTTGATTTAATAGTAGGAGTGTAAATCAAAAAGAATAAAAATGAATAAGTTTAGTAAAGGAGTAAACATATGTTTATTAGCTGAAAGATTGATTGTAGAGATGAGCAACTATTATTTAGTGAGAAATGTGTAATTACTATTTGTATCCAATAATGTAAATATGTTTAAGTTACTATTAGATAGGAAAAATTGTTTAATTCTCATTACATTCATTTAGACCATTTTGAAACTTAATCAACTGAAATGAATGTAATCGAAAATTTCTAATTAATAGGAGAGAGAATAGTAATTGTAAATTAATAGGTGTAATTAAAAGCAGCTTATGTTTTGTGAAAATAAGGAAAGTTTGATTTAATAAAAAGAACATTTACATCAAACATATGAATGTTTCATTTATGAATGTAGCTCTAATTTCATTAAAATATAGAATAGAATGATTGATTTTAAAAAAAGAAATATATGTTTATTTGAACTGTTTTTTAGCTTACAGATTGATTATAAGAATAGGAAAATAATATATTTCAGTAAGTGTTACAGAATAAAAAAGAGAATGGAGGCAATTAGGGAGAGAACAATTCTATTGAATTGAGAGATATATTTACAATACAATCAAGCTCCATATTTATAGACTACTTATGCAGTGCAGATTGCAATAATGCCCTTTCATATTTAGCATATTCATCCCTGTTATTAGTGTATATTACAACACTCCCCCTTGAATATGCGTATGTAAAGATGATAAGAGTAATTGTCTCATTAAAAACCTTGTTATGAAAAACCCAGTGGGAAAAAATCATAAACAAGGAAAAGAGTACAACATGATTTCATCTTTAAGTAACATATATTTTATAATGTTACTAGAGGGTTGATTTTTCTGGATCAAGATAATGCCTCATTATAACCTTACTAATAAAACCCCAGTGGGAAAAAATATTAGTGAAGGAAAAAAAGTACATTATAGCATATTTCATACGCTCCCCCTGGATTATGACGCATTATTCAATTAGTTTGTTGATGCAGCCGACGCATACCAATTTTGTACACCATCTTCTGAAATGTTGATTTTGGAAGCGCCTTTGTGAATAAGTCCGCTGGATTTTCTTGGGATCAGATTTGTTTCACTTCTATCTTGTTATCCTTTTATAGCTCATGTGTGAAGAAAAAATTAGGAGAAATATGTTTCGTTCTATCACCCTTAATGTAACCTGCTTGAATTTGAGCTACACAAGCTGCATTGTCTTCATAAATAATGGTTGACCTTTCCGTTACTGATGGAAGTTGGCAGCTTTTTCGAATATGCTCAATCAGTGATCTTAGCCAAATACATTCTTTACTTGCTTCATGTAGTGCCAGTATTTCAGAGTGATTGGATGATGTTGCTACCAATGTTTGTTTTGTAGATCGCCATGAAATTGCTGCATTGCTGTTATTAAATACATATCCAGTTTGTGATCTTGCTTTATGTGGGTCAGAAAGATAACCTGCATCAGCATAGTCAACTAGATTTGGATTATTTCCCGTGTTAGAGTAAAATAAACCCAAATTTGTCGTTCCACGAAGATATCTCATGATATGTTTTATACCATTCCAGTGTCTTTTTGTTGGTTCTAAACTGTATCTTGCTAGAAGATTTACTGAAAATGCAATATCTGGTCTTGTGCATTGGGCCAAATATAATAATGCACCAATGGCACTAAGATATGGCACTTCCGGGCCAAGCACATTCTCGTCTTCTTCTTTTGGGCGGTAAGGGTCCTTTTTAATATCTAAAGATCAAACAACCATTGGCGTACTAAGTGGATATGCTTTATCCATTTGAAAACGCTTTAGAATTTTCTCAATGTAGTTTGATTGATGGATTAATATGCCATTAGTACTATACTCAATCTGTAGACCGAGACAGTGCTTAGTTTTGCCAAGATCTTTAATTTCAAATTCCTTCTTTAAATAATTTATTGTTTCGTCAATCTCTTTTGGAGTTCCAATCAAATTTATGTCATCAAAATAAATTGCTAAGATAGCAAATCCCTTTATCGATTTCTTTATAAAGACACATGGACAAATGAGATTGTTTTCGTATCCTTCTTTTACCAAATATTTACTAAGACGGTTATACCACATCCTTCCAGATTGTTTCAATCCATATAGTGATCGTCTTAGTCTTAATGAGTACATGGACTTTGATTTTGCTTCAGGCAATTTATATCCATCTGGAATTTTCATGTAAATGTTGGTATCTAATTCACCATAAAGATAAGCTGTCACAACATCCGTTAATCTTATATCGAGTTTTTCAGAAACTACAAGGCTTATCAAATATCGGAATGTTATGACATCCATGACAGGGGAGTAAGTTTCCTTAAAGTCAAAACCTGGTCTCTACAGGAAACCTTGTGCGACAAGTCGTGCCTTGTACCTCACGACTTCATTTTTATCATTTCGCTTTCTAACGAATACCCATTTATAACCTACTGGTTTAACATTTTCTGGTGTTTTCTCTATTGGTCCAAATACACCATGTTTTTGAAGTGAATCTAGTTCCACTTGGATAGCATCTTTCCATTTTGGCCAATCGTGTCTTTTTTGACATTCATTTATGCTATTTGGTTCATTATCATCATTGTCATTATTCTCATTATGGTCATGACTTTCAATTATTTCAGTAGCTACTGCGAATGAGAATACATCATCAATTATTATTTTACTTCGATCCCATATTTCTCCGTAGTTCGTATAAAATATCGAGATCTCATTATTATTAGGTACCATTTTATCGTTGGAATCGTCTTTTATCTCTTCTTGGATAATATTTCCTTCCGCGCTTCTAGGAGAGTTGGGTTTTTCATTTGAGTGATCTTTTTGATCATTTATAACCTCTTCAGGGGGTTCCTTAATTGATGATTTTTCATTAGACTTTCTTTTTCTAGGCGCCAAGTCTTTTGAACCAATTGGCCTTCCACGTTTTTGTCTTGCTTTAGATTCATTTGCTGCTATATTTATTTTTGATCCTTCAGGGACATCAATTTTTGCTGGTGCATTTGCTGCTGGAATGTGAGATTTAATTATTTTTGCAGTGTCACTAAATGCATCCGACAGTTGATTTGAAATATTTTGAATATGCAAAATTCTTTGTACCTCATATTGGCATTGTTTAGTACGTGGATCCAAATAAGACATAGATGGATTATTCCATGATATTTCACGCCGTTCTACTGGAATGGTCTTTTCTCCCCCTAACGGCGAGAAGATTGTCTCATCAAATTTGCAGTCTGAAAATCTTGCAGCGAAGACATCACCTGTAAGAGGTTCAAGGTAACGAATTATCGATGGGGAATCAAATCCCACATAAATTCCCAACCGTCGTTGAGGACCCATTTTAGTACGAAGGGGGGGATTAATAGGTATATGCACAGCACAACCAAATTTTCGTAAATGTGAAATATTTGGTTGAAATCCAGTTAAGAGCTGTGATGGTGAAAGCTGATGATAAGTTGTTGGTCTAATTTTAACCAATTTCGATGCATGCAAAATTGCATGCCCCCAAGATGAAACGGGTAGTTTTGATTGCATAAGCAACGGTCTTGCAATAAGTTGCAAGCGCTTAATTAATGATTCTGCTAGACCATTTTGAGTATGAACATGAGCTACTGGATGTTCAATTTCAATCCCCAATGATAGACAATAATCATCAAATACTTGAGAAGTAAATTCTCCAGCATTATCTAGTCGAATCGATTTAATTTGATGATCAGGGAAGTGTGCTCTCAATTTTATTATTTGAGCAAGTACCTTGGCAAATGCCAAATTTCTTGTAGAAAGTAAACAGACATGTGACCAACGAGTTGATGCATCAATCAATACCATAAAATATTTGAATGGTCCACATTCAGGGTGGATTGGGCCACATATATCACCTTGAATTCTTTGTAAAAATGTTGGAGATTCAGAGGTGATTTTACTATATGAAGGTCGAGTGATTAATTTTTCTTGTGCACATGGGGCACATAAGTAATCACTTGGTAAATTCAATTGGTTTGATAAATCATGTCCGTTTGAGTTTTTGGCAATTTTACGCATCATAGTTGATCCAGGATGACCCAAGCGATCATGCCAAAGAATCAATGTCTTTGTATTTGTGAGCTTCTGGCTCATGTTTATAGAGTGAGATTCAACTATGCCAATTTTTGTAAAATATAAACCAGTTGAAATTGTACCAAATTTTTCTAGGATAAGCTTTTGGCTTTCAATTCTAGAAATAACACAAAGATATTCTTTGTTGTTTTCATTTATAGTTTCAATATGGTATCCATTCATTCTTATATCTTTGAAACTCGGCAAATTTCTTTTAGAATTGCTTGAGTATAATGCATTCTGAATAAAGATATGCGTACCATTTGGTAATATTATATGGGCTCTTCCGGACCCGTCAATTATATTAGCAGATCCAGCTATAGTGGAGACTTTAGCTGAGAAATTTTTAGATAGTTCAGAGAAAAACTTCTGGTTTTTCAAAATTGTATGAGTAGTTGCATATCTAATAAGCATATATCATCACCCAAATAGCGTTCCATACCTTAAGAATTAAAGACAATGATTAGTCAATCACTAAAAATTTGTATGCATAAATGAATGTAATGTAAACAAACAAAGTAATATGATTAAAATATGTTATTGATTAAAAACAACATCCACATTACACATTACTAGTACTGCAAAGGGAAATACAATTAAACGAACACAAATTTCAAACTGATTTATTGATGCAAGCTAATGAAATAAAATGAAAGTCACATAACAAACTTCAAGACATTTCTAATTGATCAACTCGGTCATATCATTGATCATTGCACTTAGATTTTCATCATTGATGAAATTTTCATTGTCATCTTCGAAGAAATTATCTAACTTCAGGTTAGTGTTTTCAGGTAACTTTTCGGCATTATTTGCCTCAATATTCTTCGAGCGATGGTATTCTTCAACTATTTTCTTTGATGATCTACATGTACGAGACCAGTGACCAGGTCGTCCACATCTATAACAAACTTCCTCATAATGCCTTTTATTTTCTGAAGCTGAATCATTGTTCTTTATTGGCTCAATTTTCTTTTGTTGCTTTTTAAAGTTGGTGGTTTTGTTACCTTTAAAACCACCATAACCACCTCTGCTAGAGTTATATCCATGTCCACGACCATGTCCTCTACCTCGACCTCGACCCCTACCTCTTCCAGAGTGGGCAAAATTAGCATTAACTTCAGGTAATGCAGTTGAACCAGTTGGTCTTGAGGAATGGTTTTTTATAAGCAATTCATTATTTTGTTCAGCAATTAGTAAGCATTCTATGAGTTCAGAATATTTTGTAAAATGACGCTCTTGATATTGCTGCTGCAGGAGTATGTTCGAGGCATGAAATGTTGAGAAAGTCTTTTCAAGCATTTGTGCGTCATCCACCTTTTCTCCACATATTTTCAGTTTAGAAGTGATTCTAAACATTGCAAAATTATATTCTCTTACGGACTTAAAGTTCTGAAACCTCAGGTTCAACCACTCTTGCCTAGTGTTTGAAAGTATGACCGTCCTCTGGTGGTCATAACGCTCCTTCAGGGAGTTCCATAAGTGGAGAGGGTCTTTTTCAGTCAAATATTCTGTTTTTAGATCGTCATGGATATGACGTCTTAAAAATATTAGAGCCTTTGCCTTGTCCTGCTGGGACATAGTATTGCCATTTTTAATGGCATTTTCTAAGCATTGAGATTGCAAATGAATCTTAGCATCCAATATCCATGATAAGTAGTTGTCTCCAGATATATCCAAAGCTTTAAATTCAAGCTTGGCGATGTTTGTCATTTTGTGAACTGTTCATAAAATAAATTGCATAAGGTGAAAATATTCGCCACAACAGCATTCACTATATGTTCGTTTCCAGCTAAAAAGAAGCAAAAAAAATGAAAAGTCTTCATTCATGATATCAAACAACTATACCCAAAAAAAAAATTGTATCAACAAAACCAAACATTTGGATTTTGCAACTTTCATGTATTTATCAAATAAGAAAGGAAAATTAGCTGTTGCGTATATTCCATTTCAAACTTTTGAATCTTATTTGGCAATAGATCCGCAAAGGAAAAAAAAATGATACTGAATTTAGAAGCCAAAGAATAAAAGTAAGAGTGATACAAGAAAAGGCACGAAAAATATAGAAGCGAACCCCAAACTAGCATGTGCTGACTTGATAGCTTTATCAAAAAAAAAATGATATTGACAATTACCTTTTTGGAGAGAGGAAAAGTAACGAGTTTATAAAGAAATGCAAGAACAATTCCTTTACCTGCTGTTTTAAAGGAAATAAGAAATAGAATGTATGTAGATATATTCTAAAAAGACTCGTCTGCACTAATATATATAATAGGATTTTGAATATAAATAGCCTTAGAATTGGAATGGTCAGAAGAGAAACGGTCAGAGTAATTAATATTTAATTACTTGCTGAGAAGTTGAAAAGTTTGAAGGTGAACAGGTTGAGGTCAATAATTAATTCGCATTCCTTCATGCTGATAACGTGTTGCAGAATAAAGAGAATGGAGGCAATTAGGGAGAGAACAATTCTATTGAATTGAGAGATATATTTACAATACAATCAAGCTCCATATTTATAGACTACTTATGCAGTGCAGATTACAATAATGCCCTTTCATATTTAGCATATTCATCCCTGTTATTAATGTATATTACAACAGTAAGTTATTTATTACTCTTGTGTATAAACAAATTTTCTATTTTTTTTCATGCATTTTAGTTGTCTGCTTTAAAATTTAACTTTGTAAGTGATTGCAATTAATGTAGTTCAAATGTTTCAATTAAAAGGAAAGAAATGGTGATTGCAATTAATAGATTTAACAAAAAAATGCACGTTTTTGTGTTGAACAAAATTTAATGCTATTTTACTACATATATGTTTATACCTAAATTCAAACTTATGTTTTAGATCAAAATTTAATGCTGGTTTATATTGAAATCTCATATGTTGTTAAATTAGATATTAATAGGAGATGATAAAGGGGGTAAAATATATTTACACTTGACTGTTTCCTTTCCAATTAGACTTTATTAGATTTTATTGCAACATAACTTACCTTTCCATCTTCACTTTTCTAATTTACTCTTACATTCATCGCCTCCTTATGTGGATTATTTTCATACCTTTTATTTATGAATGTAAACTATAAGTGGCGATAAAGACGTACATATATTATACACCTGTTTATATTACCTTGTTTATGCCATCATATTTTGGAATGTATGTTAATGCATTCCTTGTAAAACATTCAATCGAAATGTTAACATGTTGTTTAATTTCCAATCTAATCACAAAGAGAGAGAAATGAAGATTTCTTAATGCTGCATATTCTTTTAATTTATGACACAAATTTGGGTGTAGAATTTATTTTCATTTATTGTGTGTTAATTAAATCTTTAAAAGATGTTAATTTCGGTATGTTTAGGGTTAATAAAATTTTGTTAAGTAAACGATTGTTTTGAAATTTGATTTCTAAAAGTTTTTTCAATTTACTTTATTTCTTTCCATTCATTTTCCAACTTCATTTTCTGAAACGTCATTTCATTTATTTCTAATTAATAGCGGTCTCTCTTTTCAAATCTCTTTGACCCTAAACCTAACTTTAACCTTATAAATAAGATATGACGCAAATGAAACCACGGCCTCCATTCTAATCTTCTTCTTCTTTTTCCTTTTCTTTTTTTTCTTCAAATCTCCATATTATCTCTCATTTTAATTTTTCCTTACTCTTCAAATATTCTTCTTCTTCAAATTTTCTTCTATTTCAAACTTTCTTCTTTCTTTTCAAATCTAGATCTTCTCTTCCATTTTCAGTTCTTATTTTAATCCTTTTCTTTTTCAATTCCTCTTTTTCAAATCTTTCTTTCCAAACCTTTTAAAAATACATACATTCATATAATAAGTAGGAAAATTAAAGTAAATCGAAATAAAAGAAAAATTATGGAACAAAGCTAGTAATCAAGAAGAAGCATATGCGTTTTTTACGTGGGAAGAGTGGATGTGGCACGGTATTTTATTTTTGTTTAATTTATTTTTGTAAATCTCGATTTCAATTAGTTCTAATAATCATAACTCATACATACGAACTCCGTTTCATGCGCGGTTTTCTCCGCTAGGTTCGTATTGAGATCTCGGACACTTTGATGCTGGTTTGGGCGAATTTGGAGACGGTCAAATTTTTGGGTTTAAATTGGATTTAAATTCAATTTAAATTCAAAAGGTGAGTGTTTTAACCCACTCACAACTTCTAAAATTTCTTATGTTTGTTAAATTGATTTATGATATGAGTAGAAATTCATTTATGACTGTTTGGCATATTTTATTCATCATCTCAGTTAGATTGCATTTATTTAAATTAAATTGTTATTTAGTTTTATTATTGCATATAAATTGACAGTTAAATTTATTTATTTTTGCATATTAACTGCTGGTTAAAAACTTATTAATTTTTTTTGAATATAAACTGTTCGTTGATACCTGTTATATTTTATATGCTCTATTGATGTTTGTTTAAATTGAGGATGATTTCAATCAATTGGTTGATGATTGATATTGGGTGAATGGATGATGTGTTCTATATTATATAAACTGCAAGTTATTATGCATTTTCATTTCATTCGGGATTGCGGTTTTAAATGATATACAACTGCATTTTTATTTTTAAATTACGGATTGAAATGATAAATATCCGTATCACTTGACCATACCATCGGTATATATATAATTACTTTGAAAATGATTTCTAGGGTTTGGATAGGATACGTTATATTAAATTTTGATATTTTATAAATATTGTTTTATATATATATATAGTTAAATTTTGAATTTAAGCTACGTATAAATCTGTTGAATATAAATAAATAAGTTAAATAACGGAGTTTGATAATTTATATTATATGATTAAGTAGAGGTTTAAGATATTATATATATAGTGTTCTAATGATTCAAATCAATTAAGATTGGAAGATAAATTGGAAATTTATTTGGAATTGGGCTTATTTAAAAATTAAACTCCGTAAGTTGATGTAAACTTATTAAAATTGGAAATTTTAAAGGTATGATATTTATAACTGGAATTTTATTCAAGATAAATTAAATGAATATTTCTAGTATAAATAAAGTGAAGGAAATATTTAATTGTTAGAAATTTGAGTTTTATTTATCAATTTATTTTGTGAATTTTTCAAACTAAATAATAGGGCCGCAAATTGTTAAATAGGATTTCCAACTTTAGGTTGAAAATTTTAAATACTCGAAGTTTGAATATATTGAAATCGAAGTGTTTTATTGAAACTAAAAGTGAATCTAAATTTAATGGGTTTAGACCTAAAATTTTAAATGAATAAAATTGTGAAGTCGCGGAAATTATTTTATAAAGTAATTTTAAATTCAAACTATTTTATTCTATATACTGTTTGAATATCCAAACCATTCAAGTTTTAGAAGTATGGTTTTAAAGCTATGAATTTCGAAGTATTATGTTTTGAAAGTTATAATTCAAATGTTTGGCTTCCAAATATTATAAATTTTAAAACAGTATGATTTTGGAAAAGAAATATATTTGAAAGAAATGATATTATTGATTTGGGTTTTACAAAAATAATATCAAATGAGTTGTTTTGGAAATGGAAATGACATCGTATTTATGGGTTTTGAAATGGACAATTATATTCTGGTTTTATAGTATAAACTATTTTTAAAGGCCGTGGTGTTATAATAACGTTTGGTTGTTGAAGAGACCGAGATCGGAAGTTGTCATACTCTCTGCCAACTCCGAAAACCACTTTAACAACCGTGTATGCGGTGGAGATTCCAGAATGAAGTAGGTTGGTGGTGGCCTTTCCTTTAAGGTAAATACGTGGACCCAATTCCCGTGAGTTGGCATAAGGTGGCTAAAACAGGAGCGATCGACGTGATAATAAGGTAGCACCTTTGATCGGACACTTCCCTTCGATATTATACTCTGACTTCGGATTGATTCGGTGGCCACCTTCACTTTTGATTTCTCTGATTTGGGGGAGTTTGTCTGAGGTGGGCGGTAGCTGTGCGCTACGCGTTACCACCGACCCGGATGCGTAACTGGTATATCTACCCTGTCATTGCCTAGTTGTGCTGTATCACCTACCCTATCGCGCCTTGTACGAGTTTGGATTTCTTCTGTAGCCCATGTGGTATCCTCTGGTGGCTTCCCGATCAGGAGGGACTATGATATTTGATGGACTACTGGGATTATTACGTGTTAAGGGCTATATGGGTAACCCCTTAATGCTAAGAAAAAGGTAAGTTTATTTTACAATTAGACACTATTATAATAGTGCAATATACTACATAGTAAATAGTTTAACGGATCCTTAGGAGATGTAAATCCCGAGCATCTCTTGAGTTACTGCACTCGTATTTATTTCTGTTAATTTAACTTACATAAGATCTTTTAGTTCTGACTCGAGTGTTTTGTCTTTTCAATTCGCTCGGGTCAGTCCGAGCGTTTCAGGATTTGAAGATTTAACTCTGAAGGACGAAGACGAAGATTTGTATTACTATTATCTACTATATTATTCCACTACACCATTCTGCATTGATATTTATTGGTATGTGAAATCTGATATTTATTGTATAAAGAAGAAGCAAATGTTTTGTAAACAGTTTTATGAACTATATATTGATTATTCTATTTTATCCTTCCGTAGTGAGATTCTGTTTTATTTTATTTCTTCTCTGTTTTTCTTATTTACCCCATAACAACCCGCCCTTCTGTATGGTTTGAATTGGCACGTGTGTCAATTTAAAGTGTGCAAAAAGGCGGGACTTTGCATAGTCGGTTATTTAACTGTTAATAGATATGCACAACATCACCAGATTCCAAATAATTTCCCAATTTATTTATTTTCCAAAAATATCTATACAAGAATATTTTTCACACTTCAAAATAAATCAATGTTTACTTTCAAACAAATTTCCCTTTCCTTTATAAATTCTATGGTGAATTTAAATTTTCAAATATCCACTGATATATGATTTTCAAATCGATTTCAAATATTCACTTTCAATTTATCTTTAAAAGATAAAATCTCAAAACATTTCACTTCATATCGGAAAACATTTCCATACTTATTTAATAATAAGTAATTCAAAAATATATTTATTTTTATCATTTGGAGAATATTCAATATACTTAAATCACAATTAAGTATATATTTTATTCTTTAAGGAAAACATTCTCTTAAACACATTCATTTGAGTCAAAACAAATGTTGCGTAAAACATCATTACGACAACCCAAAATCACTAGTCTAGGGATTCAAATATTAGATAAATATATAAATCCCAATACTATATAAAACATTTCCTTTCGAAAATCATTTACTATAACAACAGTGTTATAGCCCACCATTTCCTTATTTCTCGAAAACGTCTATTTCAATAATGAATGTTGAAATCTATGGTTTCGATACTTAATACATTTTAAAACCTCTTTAAAACTCCTTTTAATTATATTTAAAATATCACTTCCCCAAAAAATTTCTTTAATATATTATTCATTGTCCAAATCGTGAATACACTTCGTTAACCAAATTCAACATTCCTACACATTTTATTTTAAAGGATTATCCACTGTCCAAAATCGTGAATATATCTCCTTTAATAAGCCATAAAAATTAACTTATCAAAATAAGTCGATTTCAGATTTATAAAACAATGTTTATAAATTCACATTTATATATATATATTTTATAAAACTTCAACTTATAAAACCCCTTAATTAACAAATTCTATTTATATCTCATTTAAATGCCAAAATCCAATTTGTAAGATAATTACTTATAAATCTTTTATTTTACAAAATCTATTCATTTTATAACTTCAAAATTTATAAATCTATAAATTTCATTCACTTATGAAATCCATTTATACTATATTTTAACACTTAAAAAAAACTCGTTTTATAATTCCAATATTTTTAATTTATAAATATCAATTTTATAAATCTTCTATATAACCCGTTTATAATAATTCAAAAATCCCAATTTAAACCATTTTACAAATTAATCAACTACTTATTTCAAAAATCACATTTCGGTTATATTTCACAAAAATCATAATTTTTATAACATAAAAATTATAACGTTTATTTATTTAAAAAGAATCAATTTCTAAATTCAATGAAATGTATACTTTCAAAAAATCACTTAAAAATCCTTTTAAATTCGAAATCGTTACTTTAACATTTTAAAACTCCAAAAATAGGCCCAATGCTGCAACAGCACCGATACATCAACCACGACATCCAAACATCATATATCAATATGATTACAGAATATATCACAAATATCTGTAAATAAATCAATACTGTTGAGGAATCTAGTCGGATCCCTCCAACCTGTTTCCCTGCATCTACAGATGTTAACACAATACCAATCCCGTTTCAAGACGGAATATCATGGTACATGGGTTTATATAAAATATTATCCCCTATTATGCGGCGCAATAGGGTCACATCCGCTATATATTGCGGGAAATCAACTCCAAGTACATATATAATACCAATTCCACTTCAAGATGGAATATCGCGCTATATGTGTTTAATAAATAACATCCACTTAATATACGACGTATATGGTCTATTTCAATATAACAGATAGCAATTTAGCATCCAAGCATGCAATCAACACAATCAAGCAATTTTAAATTTAACTATTAAAAATTTAGATCAAAACAAATTCGATTGGGTGAGAAGTTCTCACCTTGCTTCCAATAACAGTTGCAGTGTTTTGTTTCGAATAAAATTAAATATGCGTTTAATTTTACCCAAAATTCTCACTATCTCTAATCAACTCCAATCCAACTTTATCACGTAGTATTAGTGAATACGAACCCAATGTAATTCGTTTCGTCAAATTTTGACCTCGTATGAACAAGTTATGACGTTTTAAAGTTTAAATGAATTATATATAATAAATTTTCAACATTTATTTTTATTTTTTAAACCTTCTATCCATCTGGGCCGTTGATTTCGTTACCATAAAATCGTGACCACCCCTTCCTTCTTCCTCCATCACGTAAAAAACCCTGGCCGAAGAACCCATATGCGCACGCATATGCCATCGACCATGCTCCGCCTACGACCATCTCCACGATGATCAAACACCACCATTCTGAAGCCCTCACGCACGTGCACCATTGGCCTAAACGCCTCGAAGCTCGGTCGAGCCTAGGCTATAAAATCGGCTCTCGAATGCGCTACCTTTGAATTGAAATTGCCGACTATTCGCTTGACTTTATTCAATCATCTCCGTATGGATTCGAAGCTCTCGTTGTGACCTTCATCTTTATAGTTGAAAGCTTTTGATGATAGTGGGTGGATTGAGAGATATTTAGGGAAGAACAGGGGAAAATTTCGGCCACTAATAGTAAAACTGGCGTCTAGGTTAGACACCCTAGGGTTTTTGCAAAACAGAAATAAATGCAGGGCTTTTATAGCAAAATATTCGCGCATTATTCACCCGAAATTTTTCCGAACTCCAAACGAAGCGTGCAGCCTGGCGTTTATAATGTTTTAAACCTATTCTGAATGCAATGGAATATATATCGGGAGCCAATTCGATCATATTTGAAAGATAGGTTTTCAAATCGACTATTTAAATTTAAAAATTCACTTAAACCGATTTCAATGCGTTTTAGCTTGCCCCGGACAAACCGTAAATCCGATTGACATGAAATTTGAAATCTTACAATAATATAACATTACGATCCAAGTAAACTGGTTTTGTCGAAATCCGAGACTTTTTGAAAAATGACTATTTTTACTCGTCAATTAAAAATTAAAATATTCAATTTCTACAGTTTGACTTTTAATTCAATTTTAAAAGTTCTATAATATCTAACTCCAAAATGATTTAATACAACTTTACAAATCAAATTTAATCACATTAAACCCAATTCCCAATTATTTTTGTGATTTCAAATATTAAATTATCGATTTTGAATTATCTAATTAAATCTAGATATTCGAAATAAAATTTATTCGACTTACAAATTTTACTTGTTAATATTTAAAAATAATTAAATATACGAATTTCAAATGACAGAAATTCTGGGTCGTTACACTACATCCATCCTCTTTCGACCATTTCTGGGGTGTGTGGTCCGATGAAGTCTCGTCCCACAAAGCTACGCTTTTCACAAAAGCCATGCTTCGGTCAACTAATGATCAACACTTAGCACGCCACATTACCAAATTGGGAATACATCATAGTGGCCATCAATTATATAATCTCTGAGCTCGTACGTCTCAGAGAAGGGTGCTAAGCTAAGAGAATATATTCACCGCCACCAAACAGAAATGTATTTGATAGAAACCAACTTTACATCTCAAAGTGTAGTGTCAGACATGCATCCATACAAGTCCATTCTAGGTCTGAATGGAACCGAAGGCATTTCGTCCAATTAAGGAAAAAGTCCTTGCAAATTCGGATATTCCCTAATCACGTCCGGACTCCCCGTCACATAGGGTAATCTCTGTATCGGAGAACCTCAGTGTAGAGTTAATCGACAGGTAATCCTTTCATTTTTGAAAATACCCGATCTTCAACCACCATCTTCAAATGCAATCTCAATTTGTCGTATCATTATTCGGAATGGGTTTTATAACTTAATGCCCTCTCTCGGCTTAACCGAATAACGATCGCTTATTTTTAAAAAACAAGTGGATACATTTAGATCTAAATTAAGTCACAACAAATTTCCAATTTTGATCTATTAAACAAAAGATCTACCTTTAAGATTCGATGTGGTTTTCGGATAACCATTTGGAATCCGACCCCCAGTCTCATCAAAATTCAAATGTCGTCTTAAAGGCCAATACTGATAATTGGTTATTTATCTATCAAACAACATTCACAAACAACCTTCAAATTTAGAATAATTTCCCCAAATTATTTATTTATTTATAAATACCTTCGCAAGATATATTACCACACTTCAACCCTTCGAAAAAAAAATTCAAACCACTTTCCTCCCGTGGAATAAATTTTCAAACTTTGTTTATTTCCACTGAAAATTTTCCAAGACTAAATGCTTTGGATTTTAAAGTAATTTAAATCACTTTATCTAAAAATATATACTTTAATATACTTAAAAAAAACTATTTAAAACACTTTATTTAAAATACCAGTTATGAAATTTAATAATAATTTTTTATGAAAACTTAAGCCAAACAAATTTAAAAATAAAGTTGCTGAATTCTATACAAGTTTTCCAAATAAAAACTTTAGCCAAACTATTTTTTAAAATAAAACTACTTTATAAAATATAAATATTAATAATTATCTTTTAAATCATAATACCAGTTAGCCTTTTAAAGTAATTACTACTATAACCAATTCAATAAAATATTTACCTTTAAAATTTAAAACAACTTAAATAAATGATTTCTCAAAGAAACATCCTTTTAAACAACTTTTAAAACTTTTAATTTTTACTTAAAAATCTGCTTGAAATCGTACTTGGCTTATCAGGGAAACACACTTTTCCTTCACCCTTTTAAAAATAAACCACTATTTATTTTTAAAACAAATTACCCATTCCACTATAAATTCCCACCGTGAATTTATGCTTCGAAATATCCACCGATATCTGTTATTTCTCTTTACAAAACCCAGTTTATAAATTCCATAGTCTCATTCTCCTTTTAAAACATAGTTTCGAACATTTAATCAGTTTTTAAATCGATTTCCCAAAACTAACTCCATTTTTAAAATATATTCCTTTATTTCTCCCAAACCATTTAAAATCCGAATTTTTAAATAAATTCTTCAACTTTTAAACAACACTACTCAAAATCCATTTATTTCTATTTATTAAAATCTTTTCCCCATACTTGGAATTAATTCGATAGGATTTCAAAAATCTACTTTTATCCTTTTCCAAATTCCTTCTTCTATTTTATCCAATTCTCTAAAATTAATTTACTTAAAATTCTTTACTTTAATTTCCTTCCAAAAATCCAATATTTTATATTTTGGTATTTTAAAATACCAATATATATTCGGCCAAACCATAGCCCTCAATAATTTCAATTACCAATATAATCAATCGCAGATTATCAAGAAATCATATCACAACATATGAAATAAATTCAAACTATTTGAGGAATCCAGTTGGATCCCTCCAACCTGTTTCCCTGCATCCACAAATGTTAGCACAATATAAAATACTAATTCCACTTCGAGGTGGAATATCGTGGTATATGAGGTCATCCGCTATTATGCGGGGAGCATAGGGTCTCTTCCACTCATAATGCGGGAAATCAATCACTCCAATATATATATATATATATATATATATATATACTATCATATATAATATCATATCCAAAAATTAATCAATAATTTAAATTCTAACCATTCCAGTTGAGTGAGAATATCTCACCTTTGCTTTTGTTTTGCAATCCATTTCCCTTCCAACTTGTTTTCACGATTTTTAAACCTTATATAAACATTATACAGTTGATTAATATTTGAACAATTGGACAAATCAATTTCCATTTGATGCATTCAATTAGCCAATGATTTCATTTTAAACAAATACTTAAATTTTAAACTAATTTTCCTTTTTATAAATAATTTAATAACTAAAATAAGTTAAATAAGTAAGTTAAACAAATAAATCAGCTTAATAAATTATTTTAGAATAAATTTGTAAGTTGAAATATGTTTATGTATATATTTTTTCTGTATGTATATACAAATTGAAAATCTGCACATATAAACCTTTATATAAATTCACACATATTCTTCTATACATATATTTACACATATAGTTATTTATTAAAAATAAATTATACCTCACTCGATCGAGCACTGTAGATCAAAGGAAGCTCCCCCACCGCATCGCATCGCATTCGACCAGAGGATGTTGCACGCGCGTAAGTCCTGATGTCGCCAGAGTTGCGACGTTCTTCCCTAATATTCGCCATCAGCTGCCTAATTTTCTTCTCCTCCCAATTGTGTCCAGGTCGCCACACATAAACGCCTACCTTCGTACGGTCATTCGTGACCTAATTACATTCACTCGTTCGCCCCTCAAGTTGTTCGACGACGCGAGCATGCCTTCGAATCACTGTTGAAGTAGCGCCATCTCCCCCGCCTTCACTAACGATCATGTCCCCAAACCCTTGTCCTATCTGCCCAGATCGAGATCGTGATCCATGGAAGCTCGACAACGAGCTCGTGATTCCGATTTGAAATCGAATTCGAATTCATATTTTATTTTTTTGTGTAAAATGGAGAAGAGGGAAGAAAATGGGAAAAGAAAAACTCGATCGACCATGAAATTTCCAAGTGACAGTTTTATTTTTTTCTTTTGTTTTTGGATCGATTCGTAAAGAAAAAAGGAAAGGGAACAAAATGGTTTCGATTTTCGTTTTGGCTCGCGAATCACTTCTTTTTTTTTTAACAAACGCGTGTGGAATTTCACAGAGAAAAGGAAACACGTGTTAAAAATTTCAGTACATGTTATGTAGGGTCTTAACACAATATTTTAATGCAACAATATTATTTATATTTAAATTCAAATTCAAATCATCTCGATTTCCACAACTCACAATCTCGATCTCCAATCGAGGCCTGTCGTTAGGCATTTATAATGTTAAATCCCTATTCCGAACATAATGGAAAAGGTTTCGAGTTCAAATTTGATAGTATGGAGAAGATAGCTTTTTGTGCCAATTATTATACTGAATTTTCGATTTAAATTTCAGTGGGTTTACAATCCGTATGACCAAACGAACACTCCATGTACTACGAAAATTGAAATCCGATAATAATATAACATTACGGATCCAATGGAACTAGTTTCGTCGAAATCCAAGATTATGCCTCGGAAGGCTATTTTGAAATATCGATTTAAACGATAAAATTTCAAAACAGAACAAAACACTCTCAAACTCAATTTTAACACTTCTATTATCTTCAATATTATTAATATAGATTTTACAAGCCGTCAAATTATTCGTAACAGGCTTAAAACTGAAGATTGAACATTTTCCCCAACTTCCAACAATTAAATTCAATAATTTAATTGCCACATAAATAGTTATATTTGAAATTCAAGTTAAACTACTTTCAAATATTTAAAATCAATTAAATATTTCAATTTCAAATATTCAGAAATTCCTGGGCGTCACATTCTTCCCCCCTTAAAAAGAATTTCGTCCCCAAAATTACTAGTTAAGAAGAATGATCCACACCCATTCACTATTTCCCAATCCAAATATTTTTTTAACAACTTCCCAAAACCCAACAGTTTTAACTTTCCAAACAAATTTATTAAGGGCTCTATCGTTCATACTAACTTCCTAACCTTAACCATAAGTTCCAAACAATATTATTTTCTCAACAATTCAAATTTAGATTTAAATCCAAATTTTAAATTATCCAAATTTCTCAAAAAAATTCTAACTACCTAAATTTTTGAGAAATTTTGCCAGCGTCTCCTTTGCGCGGCTAGCTCGGTATGACTATAAAATCCATGGGCCCCTAGATTTCAAAAAGAAAACAAAAGGCTAAGTGGCTAGACCAAAAATCATCAAATTTCATACAGAAATTTTAATACATACCTTTTGACGAGAAATTTCATTTATCTTCTGAAATTAAACACATCTGTTTATCCTTGCCTTTAGATACCTGTACTTATGTACCATAATATTTACTAGCACGGTCAAATTTATTTTACTCATCTCTTTTACAAAATTTCAATATTCATTTCATTCAAGCCCGTACGATGTCCGTATATCATCCGTACGCAATACCAAATTCGATCGCTCACTCGATCACACAATTTCACTTCCAAACTAGTATCATCCACCCGACATCCTAGTGCGACTCAAATCTGGTTTCTTGATCGGAAACCGTCATTCTCCTTGCATAGTCGTAAACTATGATAGAGAATTTCCAGAAGCAACCAAAAATCCATATCCAGGGTTCAACGTCGAAAATCGAGTGAAAAATCCCAACTTTGATTGATATAATTATCTTGAAATTCTGTGCACGAATCTGGATCAAATCGCTGTGCGAATAAAATAATATACGTACATCCTACGTATTTATTTCAATTGATTATTAGCTATCTCAATTCTCTTTTATTCACATTTATTTTGATTTCTATTCACTCATTCACTATTATCATTTAGCATCCTTTTATTTAAGCTTCATTCCAATATCAACTTAGAATATTTTCCTAAAACCAAATTTACTTAAGAATTTCACCATTCCTTCTTAATTACAATATAAATGTTTTTATATACTTCTTATATTTATTTCACTTCATAACTTTGGTTTTATGTCCATTTATATTCACTTGCATTTTAATTTCATTTGAATCTAGTTTAACTTAAAATTCTGAATTCTGAATTTTTATCAACTATCCTTCATTCATTTGTAATCCATATCATTATTTTATTTGACTCAAATTTTCAATCCCATTCTGAATTTAATTTTTATCTTCAATTCTTAATTTATTTCCAAATCAAATTAAATATTGAATTCTATTCGCCCTATCTCAAACCCATTTCTTTAATTAGTTCCACTTATTAATTTATTTTTAAATCTCAATGGTTTTTTATTTCCAAACTTTAATTTATTTTTTAGTCTACTTTGACTTAATTCCAAAACTTTACTTTAATTACACAATTTTAAATTAAATATCAGCCCAATATTCATTTTTAATTTATTTGCTTGCCCATTCCAATTAATCATTTCCTAACTCTTATAAGTTTTCAAATTTATAAATATTCCATAACCATTTCTTAAATAAGATTCCAGAGTTTAAATAATCACTTAAGTATTTCAAAATCATTTTTGAAATCAATTATATCCAACATCAAACTATTTCAAAATCGAACTCAATTTCGCAAATATTCCCAATTCAAAACATTCAGGTAGCAATTCCTCCCTTGGAAACTCAAAAATGAACACCGATGATGTTGCGATCATCATCGGAATTATTTTCCAGCAACCGAAAAGAGTTTAGTGCTTTTATCCCTTCAAAAATATTTTTCTACACATTTTTTTAATCCAAATCCCACCAGATTTCATATCCAATTCAAAAATATTTTCCCCAAATAATTTCACCATTATTTTTCCAAAACCTTCGAAAACCATTTTCAAATCAAAGGAATTTGATCTTTTTAAATTTCAATCCCAAATCCTTTTACTCCCTATCAAAAATTACTCTGGAATCTTTGTTTCAATTTTATAAATCACATTTATAATTTATAATTCGTGTTTCAAATTCCATTTTGTTATCTAAATTTATTTCCTTATCCTTTGGTTAGGATATCAATTCCTATTTTTAAATTTTTACACAACAATGATAATAATATAATATTATCACTTCCAAAGAATCAAGAAACCATATATATAATTTAATAATTTATGGATGATTATTTCTTTTATATACAAAAATAATTTGGGTAAAATTATTTCATTTACTCTATTTTCAAACAATACTGTGACGGTTTATCTTGTTTACGAGTTTAGAAACCCCTATCGATAAAATGGCGTCCTACATATCTACCAGAATCTATGAACACTCAACCAATAAGTTAACACAATATAAAAACAATTTCTATGTTCACTAATAAATATGCACTCATATCTATTATTACACTCAAACTCATTCTAGAGTACTACTGACTCTATTTCTAATGAGTAATCACCACAGAGCCAAGGTTCTCGCTTAACCTTCGGCTCTGATATCAAATTGTAACGATACGATTTTTCGATGCCCGAAAATCGACATCAATATGTCCACTGTATCAAATTCCAAACAATCAAATGCCGGAAAACCGAACCGTTAGGGTTAAAGAAGAAGAAAGTAGAAGAAGAAATAGAAACAATATCAGAATCTTACCATCGTAGCGGAACAATATATAATAGATAAATGACTAATCTTTAAACAAAACAACTATATCTGTTTATATTACATTAGAGTATTACAACAACAAAACACATCTTTGGGCATTTATGATAACTTGTTCACATGGAAAGTGAATTTGCAGCAAACCATATGCAGCGAATAATACATCATATACGTGTGGTACGTCTCACCATCCAGCTTGTCTCCTGATCTCCACAACATATTTTCCTGACTTCGCTCCAGAACTATTGATAACCTGACTCTAGGCTGCCCGTGTGGAAAATAATAGGCAGCCAGAGTTTAGAAAGGGAACAATAAACTCCGAATCAGTCATGGGACTGGTGTGAGATCTAAAAACAATTATTTGCATAAAAGAAATAAAAAAGAAATCCGTTCATGCTTTTGAAAAATGAAACTACCATAAGGCCTCCTGGCACATACACAATGTAATTGCACATTTGGAGGAGATTTCTCCTTATAGTAGTCAAACATGCTTGATGCGTGAAAATCCTTTTGATATTATAATTAGTGCATAGTGTGGAAAACATTTCGAAAGTATAATATTAATCTTAGCCAGCATACGTACCATTATAGTATGCCTAATATAGCTACCACCTGAGATGGCAGGTTCTACAACTGAAATCGTAAAGGGCTCGTATTGAGTGATTGGATTTCCAACAAATGGCCAAGTCAAAGGAACTTCCTTTATCCGAATGGGTACGCCTCTAAAGGGACGCCCCGAGAACCTAGCCGGATTTCTGCCAACATAAGGCGGGGTCACCTCTGTAACTAGGTAACTAACTGTCACGAGCATGCCATCCCCGGTCGTAACCGACCTTTACCCAGGCGCCTCAATTTCTAATAACCACACAAGTAAAATATCTAGGATCCATACCATAATATTGTGAGAACTACGGATTAAGGATCTTAAAGCTAGAATAAACACTAGAGGGGGGAGGGTGAATAGTGTTTTAGAGAATTGTTAAGTATTTTTCAGTTTTTGTTAATTTGAACATAAATGTATGCAATATTCAGACACAAATATGATCACAGAATCAAACACGGATGCAAATATAAAGTAAAAGCAGTAAAGGAAAGAACACACCGTGTTGTGTGCATTTCCACCACCGAGCCAAATGAAAGGAAGCATCACCGAACCAAGGGGGGAAGGCCCAAATGAACCAATAACGTCCCACCTGCCACCGAACCAGCTACCCCCATAAACTACTGAACCAGAGGCCTCCAGCACCTACCGAACCAATTCCCTTCTCCTCCATCACCGGACCACTTCCCTGCCGAACCAAACACCTACCGAACCAACCCACCTCCACCAACTACCGGACCAAAGCATGGCCGAACCAGTCTCCATCCACTCACCACCGGACCATGTCCCACCGAACCAACCTACCTCCACACATCACCGGACCATGTCCTACCGAACCAACCCACCTCCACACGCTGCCGAACCAGAAGCAGGGAAGTACACGACCGGACCAACTCTGCCAGGCCAGATAGCTTCAGCCCAGGCCCACCAGCAGCTATATACATCCAAGACCCCTGCCCCCAGCCTCACTCTATAAATAGAGGGGCAGGGGTACAACAATGGCAGACAAGTTTGAGAGCTCAAGCACGGACGAAACTTTCAAACCACTTTCATATACTTGTATACAAAGCTTTGTACTTGTAATCTGAAGAGAAAAGGAGAATAACATATAAAGTGGAAGTAGGCACGTTCTGGCCGAACCACTATAAATCTATGTGTCTTTTACAGTTTAGTCCCTGCTTTTTATGTATTTGCATGAATCACCCAAATCATTAAGAACAACTTAAAATCGACTAAATCATACGACTTGAAGGTGTTTGCCCATTTTTTGTGCAAACATTTTTGGTGCTTTCACTAAGAACAGGAGCTCGAAGCTTCAGCTTCTCCCACTTAACCCTTTTCCTATCAGCATCGTTCATTGCTTGGAAAACATGCCTCCCGAATGCAAGAAAGATGCTAACAAAGGAAAGAACATCGCAACTGGCAGTATCCGAGATCTAGTGATCAGAGATCAAGACAATAGTCCGGTTCCAACTGAAAAGGGAAATCGGGCAAATCCGACAACCCGTGCCATGGAACAACCAATTACAAGGGCGGATCTGGACAGGGTTGTAGCTGAAGTAACTAACCACTTCGCATCTCAACAAGAAGACTTGGTGGATCAACTCATGTCACGCTTAAGGGATGTCGAAGAAACTAACCGCAACACTGAATCATGGGGTGAGTCCCGGTCTGGAGGATTTGGGGGACGACATTCTTCTTCGAAGAGGCTAACAACAGAAACAACAATGGTAGGAGCCGAGCCCGGACTCAGCCCGAATACCGACCCGAGGAAACACTTGGAACCGAACCCGTAATACTCGATTCATAAAATCAACAAAGAAAGCTGGAGCGTTTGTCAAACCTTATGGGATAACGAGCCACTCGTAAGATCCATATTGAGTGCAGAAAGATGTAAGGGGTATACTATCTTCCACCACTCGGAGCTGATGAAAGCCAGTGGCCAGGTCAAGCTAAGAGAAAACCTTAGATCCACTCAACTGATCGAACATATCATCGATCCTAGGCAACGGATACTTATTCTTGATAGTCAACTCATTAAGCTTGCGATAGTCAATGTAAAGCCTAAGAGTACCATCAGACTTCTTCACGAAGATAACCGTGACACCCCACGATCAAAAACTAAACTCGATCAACTTCTTGGACTCAAGCTCTAAAAGCCGCTTCTTGAGTTCCTCATTTTCCTTTGTAGGCATCCTCGTAGGTGGATGACTAACTGGCTGCACGCCTAGAATGAGATCAGTGTGGAACTCAATCACCCACTTGGGTGGCAAACCCTAAACTGGCTCAAATACATCAAAAAATCACAAACAATAGGAATATGAGATATATCATCATCATCTTGTGAGTCGTGAGAAAATAAAGATGCTTCATAATTTTTCACATTTCGAAGAACAACTGATAACTGAGTAGACGAATCTGGATGTCAAAGATATAAAATTCTCTTAAAACAAATAATCCTGCCATCATATCGCACTAGCCAGTCCATACCCAAAATCATATCGAATAAAGATAATGAATAACGTGCAGATTCGCACAGAAATAAAGACCACAAAGAACAATCTAAACATCACTGCAAAGCATGCTAAGTGTTGTGGATCCCCTAATAGGATTCGCAATCTTCAAAGGAGATATAAGCCAACTATATATCATCAACAAGCTCCTTCGATACGAATGAGTGTGATGCACCCGTATTGAAGAGGATTCGTATTGAACGATCATGAAATAAAATGGAACCTTCAAGAACAGAAGAAAGGGTACCTCTAGGCTAAGAAGAACCACCAGAAGCATCAACAACATTAAGCTTGCTAGAGCCCGAAGACTTTGGCTTGCTTGGTCACGAAGAAGACCAATGTCCCTCTTTCTTGCAATTACAGCAAATGCGGGGCTTGGGACAATCTTTAATCATATGATCATAAGAGCCATAACTATAACACCCCTTCTGAGTAGGAGGTTTTCGACTAGGTTGAGAACTAGGACCAGATCCAACGGGCTTCTACTTATTGGAAGGGAAAAACTTCCACTTATGAAATGGGAACTTCTTCTTATTAGGGTTCTTGAGAACCTCAACCTCTTCACCACTCTCGCACTCCTTCTTGACAGCTTCGAGATGAAGCGTCGAGCCAATCAACACCTCAAAAGAAAGCTCAAGCCGAAGCATCAAAGATTTCTTCAAATATTTCTTGAAGCCAGAAACAAACTTGAGATTCTTCTTATAAGAAGTGCTAATGTTTTCGAGACCATATTTGGACAAGGCCTCGAAAGAAGAAACATACTCTGAAATAGAAAACTTCCCTTGCTTCAGCTCAAGGAAGCGACGGGCTAAGAGAACTTTCATGGATTCAGGAACGAACTTAAGTTCGAATCGCTCCATAAATTGTAGCCAAGTAAGAGTGGACTCATCAATCTCAACAATAAGAAGCTCATACCAATCAAGAGCATGCTGTTGCAACATACTAGATGCTACAAGAACTCGGTGGTGGTCAAAAAGCTCCATGCAAGTAAAAATGCACTCGTATGTACGAAGCCATGTCTGGACCTCAAGAACAGACTCTGAGCCTTTGAAAGGCTAGCCTCCAAGATGAGAAAAATCACTACACATGCGCGCAAAATCAGCCTTGTGCGAAGGAGACGAAGGAGTTGGAACTGGAGGCTGAGTGCTCCTAAATAACTCCATGAACTTATCAGCATATATATAAACACCATTCGGATGCGAGCTGCTAGATTGCCCAACGTTCGAGCGTCGTCCTCTGCCTCTTCCAGCCATTAGCTGAAAGTTAAGATAAGATAAAATTATTCACATGGTAGATATAATTAATTCAAATATGGAATACTACAGAATTAAAATGCATTCCTAGACGTATTCCTAAACTTCTATCTACCCCAAAGGACGTGGAGAGAACAAAGGCATGATGATTCAAGGAATCGTAATACTTGTATTACACTTTGATGTACTGTAATATGTGTTTCTATTCTGTGTTTATCATATTTTATTCCGAACCATGCTTTGATACCAAGCTGTAATGCCCCACCCTGAGACCCACACTAACAAAGGGTATTACGGAGTAATACTGTCCGCTAGTGCAGAGAATAGGGCTGGTTAGGAGCGACCATCCGTAAACTTTGTCTTAAACAAATATTGGATATGTCGATTGGGTGCACTTATTTTTTTCTCTTTACCTTTTTCTTGTGGATCGACTTACCCAATAGATGTTTAACACAAACTAAGGTGGCTAATGGATCTATTCAGAACAAAATACTATAACAACAAATATACAACATATCACAGAACAGTAGACTCACATATATACAGATTCATCATCAGTACACTATATAGTGATACGTAAGTGGGTGGTAACATGGACCACATATATATGCATCATGTCCCAAAAGAATATACATAGATCAGAGTACACAAAAAGATAGCTAAACGACAACACAAAAGGTGGACTAGCATCCAAAAGATAGTAAAGTGGACCATAGGGAAGCAGCTAAATGGAAATCTACAACAAGTGGTTATCTTAAAACAATTCGGTCTGACCCAAGTACACAAAATACACGGATCAGTCTAGCTTAAATAAACTGATTAGAGAATGATAGGTGAAGTATAAGGATAATAAATAATAATTCTTCTCAACAGAAAAGAAACAACAACATATGTCAACACATAATTCATGGGATGACAGCAACAAGAATATCATACAATATTCTCATGAAAAGGGCAACAACAACAACATCGATTAAATCACGTATAAATTCCTCATATCATTGGCTTCAACATCGACATGATAAAAGGCTTCCATCAACAACAGGAAGCTAGGGTCCATGGCAAAGCCATATATAAAAACTTAATCAACAACAAAACAACAAGAAGGAAACAACATCATAGCACCAAATATGACACGTAATGTCCCAAAAACCACATAATGTATTCACCACAAGAAAATCTTCGAATAGCATATAGGCTATGTATATACATATAACTCCAAGAAAAACGTCATGGTGAACATATGGAAAACAACAAATCTAAATTCAATAAGAATGAAATCTAGAAATAACAACAACAGTAGGATCCATAGCAACAACAACTGCACGTGCATATAATAAGTGGTCCCCTGGCCTTGCCAAGTACTATAATAGTGCGCTTATCAACATTGGCCCCCCGACCTGATGTATATATGTGGCCCCACCGACCCAGCACTAATGGCCCCCTGGGTGATTACCGACAACAACAGCGGAATGTGTTACCAACTTCCAAATGTGTGTAGCTTCAAAGGAACAAGTCCAGAATTAACCTGTATTGCAAATCTACGTGTCCCATACCACGTGGTTTATTATATCGTTTAAGTCGCTTCCTTATTCCCTCGAAGCGTGCAAAAAATATGTGTTTTTATATAGAAAATACTTACTTTGAGAAAACGGGTTTTTAAACGATTTGGAAATTATTTGGAAATTGTTGCTCTGAAATTCTCTTTATTATAGAGAATACATATACATATATATATATATATATATAGTTTTAAAAATAATTATAAATTTTTGTAAAGAATTTACTTTGAAAGCTTTTCCATTTTAAAATTCATTCCGAAACGGTTTAGAAAACACGTGCACAGAAACAGAAAAAAACACGATGAAAATTCAATAAAATTAACATATGACAAATGCCAAATGAAACCATCAATTCATAGTACGAATCAATGTTAATGTCAGCTTTTCTATTAGTAGGAACTAGCCATTTAGAACCATCTCAAAAAAATTCTCGAAATTTTCAAAAACAATTCAACGGAAAATGCACCAACTTTGCAAAAGAACTTACGCCTGTGGCTTGTTTTACCAGTCTTCCCTTTTAAACTTAGAATTTGAGAAAACGTGATACATAAAAGGTTAAGATGATTGCCACAGTTTGAAGTCGGAAAAAGAATCGCCTACTTCGGACATTCGAGTCAAAAGTTATGGTAATTTCAATTCTCGGGTCTAAAATTACAAAACTCTGAATTAAAATAACGACAGGGCTTTGGCTTAAAGAGCCATTTTGACCCTATAGAACCCGGAATTTGATAAATCATAAAACATGAAAGTTAAAAGCATTCCTATACTAGAATCTAGAAAAAGAATCACCAAATTCGGAAGTCCGAGTCAAAAGTTATGGCAATTTCAATTCTGAAGTCAAAAATTATAAAACTGAGAATAATTAAAATAACGACAGGGCTGCGGCTTAAAGTGCCATTTTGACCCTCTAGAACCTAGAAATTGATAAATCATAAAACATGAAAGTTTAAGATAATTTCTATAGCTAGATGTCAAAAAAATAATCACCTGATTCAGACAATCGAGTCAAATGTTATGGCAATTTTAATTTTCAGGTCTAAAATTACTATCCCTGTCACTTTGCTCTCGGGATAGTAAGAAAGAAGTGCAATTTTGACTTACTTAACTTCAAGATTTCATAAAACTAAAAAAATGAAACTTGTAGAAAAATGTCTAAGATTTTCGAAACATATAAAATTACTGAATTTTGATAAGTAATGTAAAAGATATGGCAAAATATATTTTAGGTATAAACTCAGGAAATTTTTCTTTAAGACATAACTACACTTTTACTTTCAATTCTATTTCAGGTTAATCAAACTTCCATAAATCGAAATGTAACCAAAAAGAAATTGTTTCTCCTTGAGTTTAGTTTCTAACCCAAAAGAATGAGCACAAACAGGTTAGAAACAAACACGATATCACTATTTTACTTCTGTGCATTTTTCTAATGCATTTTCAGCAAGCATAGAAGCCCAAAAATCATCTTTCAAATTCACAAATTCAACCAAAGATTCATCTAATATAACCAAAAAAACATAAAAAGTTAAAAAACTAGAAAAGTGAGTGTTTAAACTCACCTTAGATTATTTGCAACGAATTTAGTGAATTTAGCAAGCAAGATCGAGGCTTTAGACCTTGTATTGAAGCTAGAAACCTGCTAGAGAAAGTAGAATAGACATGTAAAGCAAAAACATAAATTACAGTAACTCAAATTCTCAAAAGGAAGAAATTGATGAAATATTTTCTGGTTTTTTCATAGACTACTTGTTAGAGACTTAAATTTTCAATATTTTCTGTTAATTTTTATTTAATTTTTGGGAGAAATTTGATTATTGAGAAGAGGAAGCCATTTTGGTGTTTCTGGTTTCTCTAAGAAGGAAGATGAAATGAGAGATTGTGCGTATAAACATCTCTCTGCTTGCTTCCCAGAAAATAAGAGATGAAATGAGCCATTTTGGGCTTTTGGGCTTGGCATGGATCCAATAAGCTTAAGTGTTATAATACTTAGACAAATTTTTGTTATGTCATACTATTAACATGTTTACACCAATTTCATCACTAAATTCACCAAATAATTTATACAAAACATGTTTCTATCTTTACAAAAATGCAACTAACATATTTTAAAATTACTTTAGCCACTAAAAATAAATTTCCATCATTAAAATTTCATTTTGATTAAATACTTAAATTTACACTATTATTTACACAAAACAACATTTTTATCAACAAAAATTACACAAAAATCATTTCCTTGTCCAATTCATCATAGAAAACTATATTAAGATTATTCTTACACCTAAATGTTGTTTTTAAATAAAATTATATTTTTTTTATTTAGAATATTTACCATATTTAATTTTAATACATTATTAAAATTAACAAAAATCACTATTTGACCACTATTTCCACAATTATTACATTCTACCAAAATAAAACCATTCAATGTTCAATATTACCCCAAAATAACTTATAAAAGTTTTCAAAACTTTATTATCTCCATTTTATATTTATTTAAAACAAATAAATGTTGAATTAATTGCTTTTATCTTTTATTTAGTTAATTCACCACCAAATTAACATAATTCCATTATCCACATTTAATTTCCAAACAAACCATCATATTACCATTTTATTTCACCAAGTAAACATTGTTTATTGTAAAGCAAACAATTTTTAACAAAATTTACATCTCCAAATTTATTTTATTCCTCCATTTTAAATTATAACCGTCGTTATAATTTATTTTCACAGGTAATCACAAAACCAGGGTTGTTACAACATCACCAGCTCATGACCGAACAGCCCATCGAACTCCTCCACTGCTGCCACTTTTTGACGTCGCTCTCCTCTAGCACCGCCGACCTCGTGCCTCCATCCTTTCTCACAGCCCTATTCTAAAATCGATCGCAAAAATCGCGATGCCTCCCTCCATCGCACTGCTTCGATACTTGCCGCCATCGCCACGACCTTCCAGTGCCTCACCCCTGCACGTACGCGTGCACCTTACGCTCGCACCTACAACTCAAATCGTGAATTGCTCGAACAGTTGCGATATCTTGAAGCCTGCATACCTCTCCCCTTCACGATTCCAAGCTTCTCGATCTTAATCAAATACGATTCCGATCTTGATTTTATTCGAGAGGTCGATCTTTTTTTCTTCTTTGATAATTTCGATTTTCTGGTTTAAGAGGTGGAAATGAAAGATTCGTGATTTTCGATTGAACGAAAAGATAGGATCTTGACTTAAAGTAAAGGGGTAGCGTATACGTTTCAAATTGAAGAAGGCGACTATGATTTGATTTTGACTAGATTTTTACATAGATTTTTATTCCAAATGTCTCTAATTACTTACAGTGAACTCTCGATCTCCTGTTGAGGCGTGCCGCTAGGCGTTTATAATGTTATACTCCAATTCTGAATGAAATGGAAAATGTTTTGAGTCATAATTCGATCGTATGGAGAAGAGAGCCTTTTGGACCCAGCTATTATATTAAATTTCGATGTTAATTTCAACGCATTTCTATTCCGTACGATCAAAGGACAACTCCAAACGCTACGAAATTTTCAATCCGATATTAATACACTATTATGGATCCAATGGAACTGGTTTCGTTGAATTCCAAGACTAAGTCCCGAAAGGCAATTTTTAAATGTCAATTTGAACAAACTATTTTTAAACTTGAACATATTGCTTTTAAATTCAACGAAATTTAATATAAATTATTTTAAACTTGAACATTATTAATATAAATTTGACAAGCCTTTAAATTATTTTATTGAGTTTAAAATTAAAGATACAATAATTCACCCAATATTCAATTTATAAAATTAAATAATTAAATTATCCAATAAATCGCTATATTTAAATTCTGAATTTATTTTATAAATAAAAAATAAAATTTACGTATTCAAAATCAACCTACAATTCAAATTCAATATTTAAAATCATTTAAATATTCCAAATTAAATATCGAAAAATCCGGGTCGTTAACCCCTTAAAAGATTTTCGTCCCCGAAATTGCTAAGGCAGGAAAAACGCTCCAAACCCATTAATTTATCCAAAACCCACTTAGTGAAAACTCGATATTTCACTTTCTAATCTTTTGTTTCGCCCGAAGCAATTGTTTTTAATCCTTTTGCAATATGACAAGAAATATAGATATATATACATCGACCCACACAGTCGGAAAACAAAATATAGAACAATATTTTATATTTTCGCAGTATTTAATCCAAAAACATACCTTATTTAAACGTTTTTAAGTAAGCGGCTTATTTGCTTTGCAATTCGCGCAATCAAAGTCAAGAAAAATAGCTCCAGGTACCTATACTTACTCAATTTAAATATGCAAGTACCAAAACATCAAATTCAATAACATTTTACTTATTTAAACAATTACAGCACATGAATTTCAATAACCCATCGCGCTAAACATGTAATATAAGCAATTATAAGGTTCCAACATTAATTTAATCACTTTCAATCAATCCATATACCATTCATTTAATTCGGAATGATTTAAAACCAAACTAACTTGCATTCAATTCACATTTATAATAAACAAATTTATATTCGTTCCAAATTGACCAAAAATCAATTTATTCACTTTCCGTTCATTCGTAGAATTTAATTTATTTTCGTTTACATCAAATGACAAATTTTCTATGAAAATTCGGCGATATTCACTTAATACATATCTTCTTTAGTTTTTAACTATTGTGAATTGATTCCAACTCAATTTATATTTAATTCTATTCCATTTTAAATTTATTCTCGATCAATTTATTTACATTCCATTCAGTTCACTTTTACTATACTCAAATCCATTTAATTTAGCCCAGAAAACATTCCATGTTGTTATATTAAATAACCATTTCACAAATTAATTTGAGCCAAGCTTCTATTTAAAATATTTACTTAAGTTGATATATTTTCTTCAAATTATTTCAACTCCATACTTAAATTTATTTTTCCGGTAAACAATTTCGAATTCAAATTACTGATTTGATTCTTATTCAATCAATTTTCATTCCGTTTACTAATTAATCTAATTAGTTTCATTCATCCAATGCACTTCAATTTTGATTCCAAACTCAATTCATTAAAATAATAACCAAGGCAACATTTAATTCATTCATATTCAAATTTGATTTATTTGCAACTCAACCCAGTTAATATCCCTTTTATATCCAGTTAACTAATTAGTTCATTTCCACTTCATAATTCAATATCTAATTTTTATTTCAAAAATCACTTCAGTAAATTTACTCGAGTTCAAAATTATTTTATAATTCATGTTTGGACTTAATTTCTTCACTTTAAAATATTACACCACTTTTATTTCGGGTTTTCTATTTCATTTTTCAATTTTATAAGTCACATAACTTATTTTTCATATTCCCATCAATTCTATACTCGAGTATTTTCCTATTTTATTTTTAACTCGAGACTATACATTTATTTATAGCCTAAATATATTTTTATTCAATTCATTTCAATTTTTATAAGCCATTGAAGTTTATTTATTCCATTCAAAATCATTTATAACTCAATTCAATTTTATTTCAAATAAATCCAAATTCAACCCAATTTTTTTAAATTTAGCTTATGTTAATTTCATCCATTTTGACTTTCTTAAGTTAGAATTTATTCCAAAATTCACTTTTCCGTATTTTCCTTTCTTATCGAGAATCATTTTAATTTATAAGCTTATAACTTATTTCCTAATTATCTCTAAATTATTTAAATAAGGATTTTAGAATTTAAACACCCAGTATTTATTTTAATTTACTTTGAAATCAATTAGACACATATATAACCCTTCGTTTTAACAAATCATTCCATTTGTATTTTAAAATTTCACTTGATTCTATCCCAAAACAATTCCCCTTCGAAATTTTCAAAACAACCCTTGTTCTTACCAAAAATCTCCACATCAATTCACTATGGTAGCAATCCATCACTTAGAAACTCAAAAATGAATATAGATGATGTTGCAATCATCACCAGAACTATTTTCCAGCGACTTAAGTGAGTTCAATGCTTTTATCACCATCAAAAATCAATTTAAAACTATTTCTCTATTCAAAATATCTCTAAATAATAATACTATTATTTGTTTCAAAATGCTTCAAAAAATATTTCCAAAATCTCTGGGAATTATTTTTTTTTTTCCAAATTCTAGTTTGAACCCATTTGTAGTTTTTAACTCATTTGTAAATCCACTTATACAATTACCATTTGGTCATATATAACCAACTCCAGATTTTATAATCTTGCTTTTGCCTATAACATCCAATCACGCTAATTTATAATATAATAGTTTCAAAAAATTATTCTCTTTTATACCAAAATATAGTTTGGGTAAAATTATTTCATTTACCCACTTCAAAACCATATTATGTCGAATTATCGTATTCAAGTGTTTGAAAACTCCTATCGATTTAATGGTGTCCCATTATTCAAACAGAATTTATATGCCACTCAACCGATAAGTCAACACAATATAAAACTGTTTATACTAACTAACAAATACGTGCTCATATCTATTATTGCATTCAACTCATTCTAGAGTACTACCGACTCCATCCCTAATGAGTAATCTCCACTGGAGCCAAGGTTCTCGCTTAACCTTCTTTTCTGATACCAAATGTAAAGGCCTGCAATCCGTATCCCTTTGAGTCGACAATATTTCACATCAGCTCAAATCAAAGTGGACGGAAATTCGAATTCTTAGAGTAAGAAGAAGAAAGAGAGAGGGGAAAATAAAAAAATAACAACAATAGAATCTCACAATCGCAATGAACAAAATATAATATATAATAACAGATTTTTATACAAAGGAATCTGTAACTGTTTTATACTTACAATCATCAGATTACAACAAAAAATACATCAATCTGGACAGTTATAGTAACTTGTCCTTATACAGCGGAAATACAAATCTACGAAAATACGTCTTGTCATCCAGCTCGTCTCCTGAGCTTCATGGTATCTTATCCTAAATCTTATAATCGGCCTGACCTAAGCATTATAATAAAATAACACCTGAGTCAGTCTGAAAAACCAGCGTAAGAGAAACACACTCAATTTGAATTATTAACCTTTTCAAAATCCAGTAAAAACAAAGGTATCTCGTAAGACAACTTCACAAATAAACACGACGGGTTTTTACCTTACGATAATCAAAAAAAATTATGTCACAATCATCTGATATTATATTAGTGTCTATAGAAAGTAAATATAAAATAGTTGAAATGCTTGAATCTCACGTTCCAACATAGTTGGGAAAAATCAAAACCGTACGGCGCTTATTGGAGAATGGATTCCATCGAATGACTGGGCCATTGGGGTATCGCCCACCACAATACACCTCTAGAACAATGAACCGAGGACCACGTCATAATCCCCTGCTACACTAGACCGACCTACCCCTAACTTGGATAGACCAAATATGTAAGCACCTCGGGTGTTCCCACCCTTACCACTGTGCGCCCCTTCCGTGCACAACCAGATCCATAATAAATAGGTTTTTCGATGACATCTAGAAAGGTGATAACATACCCTACTTAGGTGCGACCCACTTAGCCTTGCTACATCTCCCCTGTTTTAGTTATTTTCGGTTGATGAGGTTTGAGGCTAGGGGTTACCTTTCATAAACAAATATTCATTAGAACGTCCATCGCGCTCCAATGACGATGTTCTGATAGCATTCATCCATACAAGTTATCATGAGTCTGGACAAATCGAATCACCGTCTTCATCATCTTCATGGTATTCATTCGTAATTTTAAACTGGACCAAAGTGGTTTTCGGATAATTAAATCTGATCCCGATCTCTTCGAAACGACTAACGAAATTGGCGAATATTGATAGTCAGTTATTTAACTATCAAACAACAACCAAAAGCAACACTAGGCCTTATTTAATAAATTTCCAAAATATTTATTTCAAACATCTTCACTAAGATATATATATATATATATATATATATATATATATATATATTCAATTGTTCAATATTCTATATTCAAAAACAATTTCAACACTTGCATCCATAACAGGATATTTAACCATTTCAATACTTAGAAATATCTCCAACTTCCATTTTTTTAACACTTAGAGAATATTCTTTTCCAAATCTTTACTACTAAAAATATTCTTCCAAACCCTTCCTTCCAATACTTAGGAAAATATTTATAATATAATCTCCAAAACCTTTTTTATTTAACTTGGAAATATTTCACAACTTACCTCATAAGTTTTCAAAATTTTTTAATAAATTCTTCCTACGATTTCCAAACCGATTATACTTGTTTATAATCCCAACCCACCATTTATAACTCCTTTAAATGAATTCAAAATCGTTACAAAATTATCGCATCTAGACATTGGAATTTTTCTTAAGTCTCTAGAATTTCATTTATAAGATTTCTCTTATAAAATCTCAACCTTAAAATTTAACTCATGTTTACACATTTCAAGAGAATTTTGTAAATAAATTTTCAATCATTTCAAACCATATATATAATGAGCATTTCAAAAGAATAGCAATTTATTTATTTATGTTAAACACCTTTAATAAACCTTCAATAACTCATTTAAAATGAAAAGAATCAATTTACAAAGCTGATTTTAAAAATTAGAAATTTTATTCAATGAATATTAAATATTTGAAAATCCATTTTTCTGTAGTATTCTAATACTAACTGGTTTAAACTTTCATAGTTTAACTAATGAAGTTTCCTTTTTAAACGAACTCAACTTCTTAAAAACAAAGATATATTTTAAAATCTCAATAGCCAATTTTATTAATAACTTCCTCTCGATTTCACAACATATCAATTTATCTTTGATTCCCTAATCATTCTCATTTTAAAAACAAAATTTACTATTTTTCTCAACCCTGTTATACATATTCTCTCAATTTCATCTGTTATCGAATTCCTTTATTTATAAACATCGTTTATACATTTTATAACCCATTTAATTTACATGTCCAAAAAACAAATATTATTTATTTAGTTCCATTATATAAATTCATCCCTTATAAATTCCCTTTATACTTCCAATCTATTTTCAATACTGATTTTAACTCTTTTTATATTTCTAGAATATCATTTATAAAATCTCTAATATAATTCATTTTTTATAAAATCTCCATTCAATAGTTCACAATATCTAAGTAAAACCAAAAATCAAATTTATTTTCCTAGACCAATTGATTTCCAGGTACAACCACACCTTATAGAGAGACTCGATAAACTTTTGATCACAAATTGATCCTATTACTCTGAATAGCACTTCGATCTTCAAGAGAGGGCAGAGAATCAAACATGAATGAGATTCTAATTTCATTCACTTGAGAATTCGGTAGAATTTCGACACGATCTTAAAAATATGAAGATTTTAGAATATGGATTTGTGGAGAAGGAGTGAAGAAAATAAGAAAATAGTTAGTTAAAAAATTCATTTGTGAAGGCTATTTATAGACCAGTAACGGTTATAACCATTCACGAAGAGATTTAAACGAATATACACTTCTTTTGAAAATTGAAACTTTTGAATTTAATGGCCACCATGTCGACATGGGGTATCCCATGATGTCGACATCCCTTAGTTAAAAACTATGTAAAATTTATTTTGAAAATGTTATTGAAAGGAAAACAAGATGAAATGATTCTGGAGTAAAATAAACTAATTTTCCTATAATGTAAAAAAAGAAGAGTAGAAAATATATTTTGAGAATGTAGATATAAATTTGATTTTAAATCTCAAGTATATATATACACACAAATATATATTATAAAAGAATTTTTAAAAATCAGAAGATAGTTTAAAAACAAATGAGTTTAAAACAAGATTTCATTCGAAAACAAAAACAAAGAATATTTTAAGACTAAAACATCTTTTTGAAAATCATTTGAAAAGAAGTTTTGCAAGCTTCTTCCTGTAGAATATTTCATCACATCAGGACTCGAGAACTTGTACAAAACCAGGATGTTCGTGGATTTGTAAGCCACTTGTCGTTGGTTTGTAAGCTACTTGTCGTGGGTTTGTAAGCCACTAAAATGGTAGAAATGGTTTCCATCCCAAATGAAATTTGGAATGAAGATTTCCATGCTATTATGAAGTTTTAACAAAACAAGACACTTATCTTGAAATCTTGATCTTGATACTCATAAGTCTTCAAACTTGATTTCTTTATTCTTGATCTTTATACAGTATAGTCTTCAATAACCAGTACCTGCCTTATATATATCCTGCATAATAACATTCATATATATCTAGACAATAGTGTTAATATATAAGTTATAATAAAATAAGTTACAAAGGTTGTCGTCATCAAAACCACTATCTCCTGTTCCTAACAATCTCCCCCTTTTTGATGATGACAACCTTATAAAATATACTTACCACTTCGATCGTATCGTAACTCCCCCTTACACCAACAACTCCCCCATACTCCAAGCCTACTATTTATATAACTTATCCCCCTTTGTCAGCAACAAAAGTAACCTATAAACCTTGAACTTAATAGAAAATGAGGTAAACAAACATATGACATAATAATCATAACTAAGTATGAGTGAAATATAGCATCCTAAGTTAAATGGAATTCAATGTTTATACACCAAAGATTGTTTTTAGAAGAACATTAATTAGATAACACTTATATACAAATTAACAAACCAATATACAGTCAAGAAAGAGAAAAACGAAAAATGCTTTACGAGGACCCTTAACTATTTGTTATTTTTGGACCGAACAATTTGGGTAGTGGAGATAAAAGTTTCCATGTTATTCGACCAAGTTCCCATTAGCGTAAAAAAGGACTTTTCCTATGCAAATCACACCATCGCCTTCGTCCATATGAACATCCGGATTCGACAGAGGATGTTCTTTTTCTTGATCCTCTTGTGGTTCATCTAGAGGCTCTTCTTCTTCAGAATCCATGGCTTGTGATGATTCTTCGATGACAATGGGATTGGCATAGTTATCCATAAGGAATTTTTATAAATTCCTAAGGATTCTACCTTGCCTATCTTGTTCTTTAGCCATTCACAGTTGACCCACTTGAATTTCCATCATCATTTGAAGCAAATCTTTCGTCTTCTCTTGTAATATGATGACCCGTACATGTGTAGAACATTGAAAAGGACCAGAATGAGGGAAAGTAGGTGAAGAAGGTTCATATTAGAAGAGGAAGTCATTAATTTACTATTTTAGAAGTTTATTACAGAGAACAGAACAGAGAAAAGGAGTAAAAGTCGAAAAATATAAATATATAACCAAATAACTTCTTATAGATGGATTTAAATTTGAAAATCTCGACCTATGTGTTGACATAGAGGAATGGGTCATGTCGATATGCCCAGTTCAATTTTTGAGAAATTTTTATTTACATTAATTATTAACTATACTTGTATTATTTCTAATTTATATTTCAGTTAATGAACATATACCTAATTCTCTTCTAAATTTAGTAATGTTTTGTTCATTTAATGGATTGGTTAATATTTCAGCAATTTTTTTCAGTATTAATACCTTCAAGAGTTATGACTTCTTTACTTATATTATCTTTAAGAAACTGATGTCTAATATCAATATGTTTTGTTCTAACATGATGAATTGGATTTTTAGATAGGTTTATTGAACTATTATTATCACAATAAATTGGTGATTCTGTTATAGTTAATCCAAAATCTTTTAAAGTTTGTTGCATATATATAACTTAAGAACATTCCAAAGCAGCGGATATATATTCTTCTTCAGTTGTTGACATGGATACATTTTTTGCTTCTTACAAAACCAGGAAACCAGAGAACGTCCTAGAAAGTGGCAAGTTCCACTTGTACTTTTTCGGTCTGATTTACAACCAGCATAATCAACATCACAATATGAAATTAAATCAAATACATCGTCTTTAGGGTAAAATAAACCATAATCTAAAGTATGTTTTACATATCTTAAAATTCATTTAATAACTTTAAGTGAGTTTCTTTAGGTTAAGATTGGTATCTTGCATAGAGGAAGACACTATGCATTATGTCAGGAGACTTGCTGTTATGTAAAGCAACAAACCAACCATTCCCCTATATAATTTTTTATCAACATTTTTTTGATTTATCTTCTTTATGTCATTGGAGTTGGTTTCCTACTAGAAGTGGTCAATCCAAATTTATTAATTAAATTCTTAGCATATTTTTCTTGACTGATGTAAATTCTTTTATCTAATTGTTTGATTTGAAGTCCTAAGAAGAAACTTAGTTCTCCTATATGACTCATTTCAAATTCTTTAGTCATTATATCTAAAGAAAATTTATTCATTATGTCATTAGTTGACCCAAATATTATATCATCTACATATATTTGTACTAATTGAATATCATTTTTGTTTCTTTTAATAAAAAGAGTTGTTTCTATTTTATCAATTTCAAAACCAGATTGTAGTAAATAAGATCTTAGTCTTTCATACCAGGGTCTAGGAGCTTGTTTCATACAATATAAAGCTTTCTTTAATTTATATACATGATTTCGAAATTTATTATCTTCAAAAAGAGGAGATTGTTCAACATAAACATCTTCTTTTACAAAACCATTTAGAAAAACACTTTTAACATCCATTTGATATAACTTGAAATTATTGTAGTTTGCGTAAGCAAGTAGAATCCTGATAGCTTCTAGTCTTGTTGTGGGTGCGAAGGTTTCGTCATAATCAATTCCTTTTTCTTGACAATAACCTTGCACAACTAAATGAGCTTTATTTCTCACGACCTCACCAAGTTCATTCATTTTATTTTTATAAACCCATTTTGTTCTAATTAAACTTTTATCCTCAGGTTTAGGAACAAATTTCCGAACATCTTTTATGGTGAACTGATTCAATTCTTCTTGCATAGCAAGAATCCATGAATCATCATATGATGCTTTCTTTGGATTTTTAGGTTCAATAGTTGATATAAGAGCTACATTACTCATACTATTTAGTTGATTTCTTGTTTTAAGCACAGATCCTACTATATTTTCTACATGATGATCTTTTAATAGCCTAATTCTTTTATTAGGTTGAATGATTTCACAATTAGTTTCATTATTTAAAGTAACAAAATCTTCTTCATCTTTTATTTGTACAGTATCTTTAAAATTTTCATCAAAAGATACATGCATTGTTTCTTCAATAGTGTTAGTTCTTAAATTAAATGCTTTACTTCTATTAGAATATCCATACAGATACCTTTGTCAGATTTAGGTTCAAATTTATCTAAATTATCTTTTGTATTAAGAATAAAACACCTACTACCAAAAACTTTAAAATAAGCTACTATGGGTTTCTTATTGTAAAGTAATTCATATGATGTTTTATTAGTTAATGGTCTAATTAAAATCCTATTTAATATATAACAAGTTGTAGAGACTGCTTCAGCCCAAAAAAATTTAGGTAAGTTACCATCAGAAAGCATTGTTCTAACACACTCTTGAATCATTCTATTCTTACGTTCTACCACTCCGTTTTGTTGTGGAGTTCTTGGAAAAGAGAAATTATGAGTAATTCCTTTTTGATTATAGAAATTCTCAAAATTTTCATTTCCAAATTCTCCACCGTGATCACTACGAATAGTTTTAATTTTCAAAGAAAGTTGATTTTGAATTATTTTAGCAAAATTCTTAAATAATTCAAAAGCATCACTTTTAACATTAAGAAAAATTCCAAGTATATCTAGAATAGTGGTCTACAATTACAAAAACATATTTATTGTGATTATTTGATTGAACTTAAGATGGACCAAATAAATCTAAATGAAATAATTCTAGAGGTTTAGAAGTAGAAATCATATCTTTTAATTTAAAAGAACTTTTCTTAAGTTTTCCTAATTGGCAATGATCACATATACTATCTACTTTAAAGTTTAACTTGGGAAGGCCTCTAACTAAGTCAAGTTTTGATAACTTGGAAAACAGTTTGAAATTTAAATGACCAAATCTTTTATGCCAAATCCAAGGGTCACTTGTATTAGCCAAAAGACATAAGTTATCATTTGAAATTTTCATACTAAGGATGTAAATGTTTTTCTTCCTAATTCCTTCAAAGATAATATTTGACAGATTATCTTCGATGTGACACTTATCTTTTCCAAATTTAATTTTAAATTCTTTATCACATAGTTGATTTATACTAAGAAAATTATGTTTTAAATTCCTAACTAGCAAAACATCAGAAATAAGAGGAGTTTTAGAATTACCGACATTTTCGATGCCAATCGCATTTCCTTTTGAGTTATCTCCAAAGTTGACCAATCCACCATTTTGATATATAATGCCATTGAGTATCTCAAGGTTTCCAGTCATATGCCTTGAATAGCCACTATCAAGTATCCATTTATCTTTCTCAATTTGCATAGTTTGTCCATTGGTTGTTGATTCTTCAAAAGCCATGTAACATGTATGTTCCTGCATAACAAACCAGTTCGGTGGATAACTTGATTTTTCATAAAAACTATATGTAGACATATGATACTTTGATGAAATGCATAAATTCAAACTAGTATTAACAAAATTTCCTTACAATGCCATTTTTAACTTTTCAAGTTTCTGATTATAAAAACCTACGCTCTGATACTAATTGAAAGGGAGTGCGGATTAAGGATCCTAAGGCTAATTTGACACTAGAGGGGGGTGAATAGTGTTTAATGGATTATAAGACTTATATGGACTAAATTAAAATGATGACCCAAACAAATGCAGAACTTAATCATAGAACAGTCACATAATCAAACACAGATGCAGAAAGTAAATAAAAAGCAGTAAAAGGAAAGAAAACACCGGATTTCATACTGGTTCGCAGTTACCCTACGTCCAATCCTACACCAAGGCAAACACCTCGTATAGATTTTAATTATACCAGTGTCGAGATTACAATCCTCAATTTCTAAAGGCCTTGAGGTACCTTCCTGTCTTCGAGTCTGGGGCAAACTCTCTTGATTTACGGAACATAAGATCGCCCAATTGATTTCCAGACACAACCATACCTTATAGAGAGAATCGATAAAATTTTGATTATAAATTGATTATATAACTCCGAATAGCACTTTGATCTTCGAGGGAGGGCAGAGTACCAAACAAGAATGAGACTCTAATTTGATTCGCTTGAGAATTCGATAGAATTTTGGCACGATCTTAAAAATATGAAAATTTTAGAATATGAATTTGTGGAGAAGAAGTAGTGAAGAAAATAAGAAAATAGTTAGTTAAAAGATTCATTCGTGAAGGCTATTTATATACTAGGTAACGGTCATAACCATTCGTGAAGAGATTTAAACGAATAGACACTCCTTTTGAAAATTGAAACTTTTGAATAACGGCCACCATGTTGACATGGGATATCCCATGATGTCGACATCTTAGTTAAAAACTATGTAAAATTTATTTTGAAAATGGTATTGAAAGGAAAACAAGACGAAATGATTCTGGAATAAAATAAACTAATTTTCCTATGATGTAAAATAAAGAAGAGTAGAAAATATATTTTTAGAATGTATATATAAATTTGATTTTAAATCTCAAGTATATATGTATTATAAAAGAATTTTTAAAAATCATAACATAGCTTAAAAACAATTGAAGTTTAAAACAAGAGTTTATTTAAAAACAAAAACAAAGAATATTTTAATTCTAAAACATTTTTTTGAAAATCATTTGAAAAGAAGTTTTGAAAATCATTTTGAAAAACCATTTTAAAGTAGTTTTGCAAGCTTCTTCCAGCAGAATATTTCATCAAATCAGGAATCAAGAACTTGTACAAAACTAGGATGTTCGTGGGTCTGTAAGCCACTTGTCGTAGGTTAGCTACTTGTCGTGGGTTTGTAAGCAACTAAGAAGGTAGAAATGGTTCCTATCCTAAATGAAATTTGGAATGAAGATTTCCATGCTATTATGAAGTTTTAACAAAACTAGACACTTATCTTGAAATCTTGATCTTGGAACTCATGAGTCTTCAAACTTGATTTCTTCATTCTTGATCTTTATACTGTACAGTCTTCAACAATTAGTACATGCCTTATATGTATCCTGCATAATAACATTCATATATATATATATATGTATATCTAGGCAATAGTGTTAGTATATAAGTTATTATAAAATAAGTTACAAAGGTTTTTGTCATCAAAACCACTATCTCCAGTTCCTAACACCAGTGCCACCATAGCATCTAATAATTCCAATTACTACAATAATCTATAACAGATTATTCAGCACAAATCATATCACTATATATGAAAAATAAACAATAAATTTAAGGAATCCAGTTGGATCCCTCCCACCTATTTTCCTGCATCCACAGATGTTAATATAATATAAATAATACCAATCCCACTTCAAGGAGGATATTGTGGTATATAGGGTCATCCGCTATTATGCGGGACGTATAGAGTCTTATCCGCTATAATGTGCGGGAATATCACTCCAAATACTAGTATATATACTACTATATATATAATATATCATTCAACAGATAATTATAATTTATCAATCCAATCAAGCATCGAATAATTTAATTTAAACGTTTACATTTAAATGTGATAATCCAAAAGAGTGAGAAATTCTCACCTTGATTTTTACTTGCAATCCGTTCCAATTTAATTTGTATCCCACATCGTCACAAATCCAATGTAAAACCCACACTCGAATTCAACCTCGTATGAGTTTGAGATTGCATTTATAAGTTTTTTTTCCTTTTTTTGTCATAAATTAAGTAATTAAATCATTCACTTAAAACAACTAAGCACTGCTAATTACCTTCCTACTCTTATCCATTCGATTCCAGTCCTTCGTATACACCATCTCCACTATAGCCATCGAAAATCTACCATCACCCTCTAAACCCAAAAAATCACGACCTTGCCATCTCACGATCGAACACCCCCCTCACGCTCCTCCGCTCCTGCTACTTTCTTACATCGCTCGCCTCTAGCACCGCTGACCACGCATCTCCATTTTTTCTCACATCCCTCTTTGAAAATCAACCCTAAAAATTGTGATGCCACCTCCCATCACGCCGCTTCAATTGTTACCGCTATCGCCTCGACCTTCCAGTGCCTCACTACCGCGCGTAAGTGTGCACCTTACGCTCGTGCCTACAGCCCAAACCGTGAATTGCTTGAATGGTCGTGACATCCTGAAGCCCGCGTACCTCTCCCCTTCACGATTCCAAGCTTCTCGATCTTAAACTAATTTTGTTTTCATATCGATTCAAAAGAAACTACTCAATCCAATTATAATTTAGCAAATTCTTGAACATATTCTTTACTTTTTATCTTAATGAGTCATAGTTAAAGGTTTCACTTCTTTATTATGTTCAAATTAAAGAATATTATTCAATCCAATTAAGCTAATCAAGCTACTACTTCTAAGAATATTCCTTTTTCCATGTAAATCAAGCATGTTACCATTTTTTTTTTTACTAAGGAAGTTATAACCATTAAATAAATTTTTGACACATCAATTTTAGATACATAAGTACATCTGAGATATTCCTGAAATGCATTATAAGACCCGAGACGTCAATCCGAGATGTATACTCGATATGTACTCATCTTGTCCGAGATCTTTCTCGATACGAGATAACTAGTGTAAAAATTCCAAGACAAAACGTGACCGAAATCCAATATTTAAAACCGTGAAAATGAAGGATTTATGATTTTCAATTGAATGAAAAGATAGGATGGTGACTTAACGTAATTGAATGAAAAGATAGGATCTTTCTCTAATTACATACAGTGAACTCTCGATGTCCTATTGAGGCATACTGCCAAATGTTTATAATGTTATACCCCTATTCCAAATAAAATGGAAAAGGTTTCGAGTCCTAATTCGATCATATGGAGAAGATAGCTTTTTGGACCCAATTATTATATTAAATTTCAATATTAATTTCAACGCGTTTCTATTCCATACGATCAAACGATAACTCCAAACGCTATAAAATTTGGAATCCGATAATAATTCAATATTACGACCCAATGGAACTAGTTTCATCGAATTCCAAGACCATGCCTGAGAAGGCAATTTTTAAATGTCAATTTGAACAAACTATTTTTAAAGTTGAACATGTCATTTTTAAATTCGATTTTAAAACTTTTATTATCTTTATTATTATTAATATAATTTTTACAAGCATTTAAATTATTTTTATCGAGCTTAAAATTCAAGATACAATAATTTACCCAATATTCAATTCACAAAATTAAATAATTAAATTATTAGCTATATTTAAATTCTGAATTTATGTTATAAATAAAAATCCAACTTTTCGTATTCAAAATTAAACTATAATTCAAACTCAATATTTAAAAATATTTAAGTATTCCAAATTAAACGTCGAAAAATCCGGGTCATTACACCGGATGAGAACGTGAGAGGTTTTTTTTAATTTTGTTAATTAGTTTAAGTATAATAGTATATTAATAAATATCGTAACTTTTGCATGCGAGGTCCAATTTGGGCCAAACGAGTTGCAACAAACTTGTATCGACGATGTTTGTGACTTAGCATTAGCCTGTTATTTATTTGAAGCCAAAAATATTTTTGGTTTTAAATAAAAAGGCAGTGTTTTATATGTTCAGAATTGACTAAAATAATTTTTATGTAGTTAAATTCATATCGTGAAGTGATTTAAATTTATTGATTGTTGTTTGATAAATTTAATTAACTTTCAAATTGACATATAAATTAACTGATAGAATTTGAATTGACGGTGAAACTGAATTAGAGTTAAACTGCTAGTAAAACTCCCGATTACTGATAATTGATTTATTATTGTGATTATTGACTGTTTGGATGTTGGTTGTGATGTATGAAAATTGATTGATGTTTTGGATGTTTTGGATATTTATTTATTTTGATATATCATGTTATCATCCTATGTATCATTTGCAATATATAACATTGTAAATCGAATTTTATTTTGAAGAAATTAAGAAATATGTAGAAATGATATACACCTATGACATTTATTTTGGGTTGAAATGATATATATCCATGTTTGAATTATAAATTGAAATAACTAATTCACTTGGCCATGGGATAGAGAATTATATACGGACACCGGATTTGGTTGAATTAAATGATTTTGAACATCTTCGATTTGAAATTATTTAAATGATTTGATATAAAGAAATTAAAAATCAAATTTATGGAAATTGAATTATTTTTTATTTTGAACTCGGAATGTTGAGATTTAAATTTGGAAGCATGAATTGTCTAAATCACATTGAAGTTGAGATTTTGAAGTATAATCAAAATATGATTTGAATTTTAGAAATTGATTTGTTTTAAAAGATTGGAATTTTATTCAAATTTTGTATATTACTAACTAAAAGTAATATAAAACGATATTTCAAAATTGAGCTCGAGATTGAATGATATTTGAAGGTTTTAGATCTTAAATTCAATATTGAAGGGTAACTTGATTTACGTGTTTTGAATCAATATTTTGAAAATCGAACTCGAAATTGATATAAATCGAAATGGTTTAAACTTGAGAATGGAAATTGAAATTAATTTGGAATTGAAATCAAATTTGGATCGAATTGAATTTATTCAAGTTAGAATTGGAATCGAAATCAATTGGAATTGGAAGCAAAATTGGGTTAGTTTGAAATTGAAATTGAATTCATTTGAATTGAAATTGGAATCGAAGTAAAAAAAATTCAAATTGAAATGAATCGATTAAATTGAAATTGAGATTAAAATGATTTGAATTGGAAGATTTTGAATTTGATCAGTTTGACTTTGGAACTATTATTAAATAAATTATTTTATTATAAACTATTTAAAATCTATCTTTTAAATATGCAAATTACTTTGATTTTTCAAGCTATCTTCCTATATAAGCCATTTTCAATACTCAAACTATTTTATATTAAACTTTTTTAACTTTTAAAATATTTAAAAAAATTCAACTATTTTCTAAAATTCAAGCCGGTCAAGGCTGGAATGTTTATATTTAAATCGTAGATATTAAGACAAAATGATTTTGAAGTGAAATAGTATGTTTTGAATAAATATGATGATTTGAAATAAAATTGAATTTTGAAATGAATATGATATTTTAATATCAAATATGAATCGTTTCGAAACTGTAAAAGGATAATCGTGTGTAAAATGACGTTTGGTTGTTAAAGAGACCAAGGCCTTTTATTGGCATACTCTTTGTCAATATTGAAACCACTTTAACAACTCTGTACGTGGTGGATGATATCCAGAATGTAGCGGTTGAATTTGCAAACTTTTACTGGAAAGAAGCAGGAGAACGACAATGGATAGCGTCATAATTAAAATGACTACAATAGGAGCCTATGTTTGGCCAATGAGGTTCGCTACCTCTATCGGCGTTGATCCCTCGTATTACTATTGTGATTTCGTACTCAATGGTTGCACCCTTTTGTTTGGACTAATGGTCGCGGTTGGCCACGTATGGGTTACAACCTGCCAGAAAGAGCAAACTGGTAGAATCCTACCTTAGGCATTACCTCAGTACCTTGTCATTTTTATCCTTATGCGAGCCCATACGACTTTGGTTCGGTATTGTACCTATCAGAGACTCACTGGCTACCGACGTTACTAGTTATGTTACAGGACCTACATAGACTACATGCTGTCAAAATGTGTTAAGGTGGATCAATGTAAAGCCTTAATGATATTTTGATATTTATGTTACTGATAGACGTTACCTATTTTAGTATATACTATTATATAAAAATAGTTTAACGGATCCTTAGGAGATGGAAAATCTTTTAACATCTCTTAAGATATTGCATGCACATTATACACTAGATTGGAGATGTGAAACCCTATAAACATCTCCGATGCTATTACACTCATGTTATGTGATATCGATTTGACTCATATAAGAATATTTTAGTCCTGACTCCAATGTTTTATTTTTTCATTTGCTCAGGTCAGCTATGAGTTTTTTAGTGCAGTGAAGATCATTTTTTTGGAAAAGGAAGACGAAGATTTGGTATATTATTATTATTATTCATGCATCTTGTTGTCTGCTGCATTTATTTATTTATCCTTGTTATATATATATATATATATATATATATAATAAACATTGTATAAATTATAATTAAATGTATTAAACAGCTTCATGAACTATTTATTTGATTATTATATTTTGCCATTCCGCTACGAGATTTTGTATTTGTTTTCTTCTTCTTTTCTTATTTTTCTTAATTAACCCATTGATTATCTATATTCCAGATTGTTTAAGTTGGACATTTGTGGACTTATTGTCAATTTAAACCTTCCGAAATATGGGTCGTCACTGTGTGTATCAGAGCTTTGGTTTAGCGATAACCTTAGCTTTGTTGGGTTTTGACTAATTAGAGATAGGGTAGTAATACCCTAGAATGAGTCTGTTTGAGTGTGTATATATGAGAGAGCGTACTTATTAGTTTTATAAAATGTATTATATTATGTTTACATATCCGTTAAGTTGTTTATGAATTCTGGTCGGTGCATGGGACGCCATGTTAACGATAGGTGTTTCTAAACACTTAAACGAGGCAAGTCGATATAATATTGTTTAAAATAGGGTAAATGGAACAATTTTAACTAAATTATATTATATATATAATTACTATTAATGAAATTATTGTTAGGAGAGGATAATATTTAGTTATCATCGATTATTGGTTGAATTAAAATAAAATGAATACTTTATGAACTCTATTTCACGAAGCGTTCTACAATTAAATTGGATTGGAATTTAATTATGACAAGAATTGTTTACAAAACAAATTTGTAAATTAATGAAATGTTTTGATAATAAGGTGATGAAATTGAATAAGTATATTTATAATATAACCTATAAATAGCAAAGACTTAAAAGTCGAGAAATTTTGAATTTGAAAATCCCGTTGCTTTTCAAATTTGTTTTCAAAGCCTTCAAAAATTAATAATATTATTTGGAAGAGTTTTGAAAATTCCGACAAACATATAAATTTGTTTCAATAAATGAATTTTATTGGATATAACTAATGATTACTTGATGATTTATGTGGTTCATTAGGATGTTTGATTGGTATGGTTGTATATGAGTTTATAAAAATGAATCGAAATAATAAAAGCAAGCTTTTGTTTTTGAAGAATAAAGAAAATTATTTGCCAAATAATTTAAATAAAATTTTTCTTATTATATATATAGTGATAAAAAAGGAAGGTGTAAGTCTATGTAAAATTAATCTTACATAATTTAGATTAAAATGTTTACTTTACTGAATTGTAATCATAAACAAGATAACTAATTAATTCATAATTTAAAAGCAAGAAAATCCTTCTCTTATCCACGTCTTTATTGATGGAAAACAAAATAGGACGACTTTAAGATAGATCTTCGTGCACTTGTATATGAAATAACTTATGGTAGAAGAAGGTATCATATTATTTTATGTTCACATAAGTGTGTAATCTACGATTTATTATATTAATATTTTTTATTTCTTCACATATAAGTTACTTGATAACTCAATGGTACAATTGACTATATACAATAAACCTATCAAGTTGCTTTTATGTCCAACTAGTTCAGCACAATGAAATGATTCATGTTTGAGATTCAAGTTTCAAAGCTGTTGGAATATATAATGATTTCCCTAAACTAAGTTACTATATTCGTTAATCTTTTGCTAATGCAACATGCCCAACTCAGAATTATCATCACTTTCTTGCAATTTCTAAACCGCAAAATCATTTTCTCTTTAATATAATTGATTACTTTATCAACTAAGTTATACCTAAAATGAAATATTGTTAAAGTTCATAGAAGCTAACTTAAACATAGTTGAGGTTTAGGTATTGGAATGCAAATTGATAAAGACATCAACTAAAATATTTGAAACCCACTGGGTCCAATCTTGATCTGATCATATGAGTTGCTTCATCTCAATTTTTGCACATTTAATATTACTTTTAGTTGGTTAATCTAAGCTTGGAGTTGATCTTGTACTAACTATCATAACTTTTGATAGAAACCCATCTACATCATCTAGAACACTGTATTTAGTAGTACTTGATTCATCCCAGTATATCATCATTTAATGAAATATGTTACTAAAAAAATAATGTGCTGCCTATAAGGCAGCAATGGGTTGCTGCCATGTAGCAGTGTCGTTCTTCTGTGACACAGCACAAGGCTGCTAACTGCTGCAATATGCAGCAATGAAAAAAAATCCTTTAAATGTGTTACAATTTTTATGTGGTTTGGCACTTAAAACTAAAGCAATTTATATGCTTTGCCTATAAATGTCACATAATAACTTCTTTCGAATAAAGGAAGAGTTTTGAGATGCATTTTTAGAAAAATTAGATAAAATTTGATTTATTGTTATTATATTTTACTCTTCATAGAGCTCGACTATCACATCTATCATAACATAGAAGTTGGTTTTAGGTAGAATGCAGGGCTTAACCTTGGCTAGCAGATTCCCATTTTTGAATGACTTTAAACATAACAATTGCTATGAACAAAACCGAAGTACTTTGCCAGCTGTATAGTCCATAGTGGCATAATAATTGAAGTTTTTAAATGTACAGAAAGTACCATCAAAAAAGTAAACATCTATTTACATGAATGTGATTTGTATGAAATTTTGTTATTCTATTAGCTCGCTAAATTTCATTTCAGCGGCTTCCAACGTCATATTATCAAAATTTATTTATATGGGACTTATACTTTGAATTGAGTTAAGCATAGGTACAAGAAGGCCACATGGATGGGAATGTGATACAACTTACTTTTGCTTACTAAAATAATAAGCTAGCTTGTTCTAAAATGCTAAATAAAGATATACTTTCAGATTAAATATAGGAATGATAGAAATATTGTTGTATATTGTGTTTCTACCATGTGATCGACTTATATTGTTTATATTATGTTTATGAAATTGCAAATGGCACTCCATACAAAGGAGATGTTGGGGAAATATTTTAAAAATTTTGATACATAGAAATTTTTTCGATAATTTTTCTTTTTTTGCATGCGAAGAAATGTAAATCAATAAACGAGTCCATTTTAATTTATAACATACAATAATCTAATTCTAATGTTAATGTAACAACCTAAAATTTTGGTTATTAGATTTTAAACGTTTAATTAATTATAAATGTTTAATTAATTTTGAATATTTAAAACAGTAGAATTTTGAAATTTTATAATTTGTAATTCAAATATAGGAGATAATTAATATTTGGATTTTGAATTAAATGTCAATTAAATGGATTTAGTAATTTTACTTAACTCCTTTTAATAAATAAATAATATTGGTGAATTCAATTCGTAAATTTATTTAAAAATATAAATAAATCAAATTTAAAGATAATTAAATATTTAAATATGTAAAATTAGCCTTACATGGCACAATCTCGGGTATCGACGAAACCAGTTTCATTGGATCCGTAATAGTGAATTATATTACGCTGTCGAATTTTGTAACAATCAGACGTATCGTTTGGTCATGCGAGATCGCAATGCGTTGTAATTAATGCCGAAAATTTAATAAAACCACTAGGTCTATCTTCTACATACGACTAAATTAGGTCTCGAAAAAATTTCCATTGCGTTCGGAATAAGGGTATAACATATAGAACACCAGGCGGCACGCCTCATATGGAGTTCAAGATTTTCTGGTATGTTTTGTGAATATTTAAAAGTAAAATAATATGAAGATGTATATGCATATGCTCCATTCTCAAGCCGATATCCTTGCTTTTCAACCCATCCTTACTTTCACACCTCCCACATTAACTCCATGCCCCTTCTACCTATTTATATCTATTTGTAACTAGAAGATAGAGTTTCCCTTTTGCCTTTTGAACTTCAAAAATTCAATCTTCATATCTACTCATATAAAAATCCTGGAACTAGTTCCAAAAATCTTGTTTCAGCTAAAGCTTCCGTCCTATACCCAAGTTGTAGCTCACGGTCATGTTTTGGCCATTGCACTTTTTTGGGCGTGAACTAGGGCTGAAATTTTAGGGGTTTCGGGAATCGATTGGTCAAGGAGAGCTTAGATTTGGGTTTTGCAATGGGAGGAGATCTTATAGCCAAAGTTTGAAGGGGATCAATGGCAGTTGGGAGGTTGCGACCTGTAGGACAATGGCACTTTGAGGTGCAGGTCGCGATTTTTTAGGTGGCTCTAGAATTTTCATATTGGGTATCGGCGCGTGGAGGCTTCGAAGGGCGGTGAAGGCGGCTTGTCGAATGGTGGCCCAGATATCTTGTTTTTTCATGCATGCATATGGTTGTGCACAAGTATGGCCATGTATCTCTGTGCATTTCTTATTTGAGGGAGAAGAAGGATAGAGGTGTATAATTTTAATTGTTTTAAAGTTATGTAATTTTAATTTAAAAATTATATATAGCTTCTAAAATTCATATCTCGCTCTTACGACGTCGGATTCAACGCATTTGTTTCGTTGGGCTCATGTCGTCAAGATCATCATGACAGAGTTTGTTTGGTTGGATTTGGAGCAAGTGAAAATTTAGGCTAAAATCGGACGGTCGTTAGGTTTTAGTCTGAAGTCGGGACTTTTCGGAGAAAACGAAAACCAATGAAAGTTTAGCCTCACATTTAATTTGATTATATCATATTTATAATGTTATAAACATTTATTGATTTTTTAAATGTTAGTTAAATTGTTGATGGCTTGTTTAGTTGAATTTTCGATTGGAAAATAGATGACATATTAATTTGACCGTTATAAAACTCGTGTGATTATCTCTATTTATCCATAACCATTGTTTTGCAGGAAAAATATGTAGAGAGACCCAAAGGGGTTTTCTTGCTTATAAATTATTTATTTACATCCATATGTTGTTATTGATAGTTAATTGAAATTAATTTCCAATATCCCATTTAATAGTTTAAATGTGGTTACAGCTAATTTTTGCTATATCGTCGTTTATTCAATTTCATTCCCTATCGTATGAACTTAAGCTTGTGTTTCCATGAAAAAGATATTGAAAATTTATTAATCATCTTGATTAATGATAATTTAAATTAATTAATCGTTTTAATTAATTAATTTGAGGACTAATTAACAAATTTAAGAAATGATGTTTAAATTGGTTTATCATTAGGTTTAATAATGTGACGACCCGGAATTGGACATTTGAAATTGGGATATATAATTGATTTTAAGTATTTGAAATTAGTTTAACTTGAATTTCAAATATCACTATTTATTCAGATAATTAAATTATTGAATTTAATAATTGGAAATTGGTTAAAATAATGAATCTTGGTTTTTAAGCTGGTTAAAAATATTTCAATGGCTTATAAAATCTATATTAATAGTACTGAAGATAACAAAAGAGTTAAAATTGAATTTTTAAGGTGATTTGTTCAGTTTTAAAAATATAGTTTTTATATCGATATTTAAAATAGCCTTCCGAGGCACAGTCTCGGAATTCTACGAAATCAGCTCCATTGGATCTGTAATAGTGTATTATTAGCGGATTTCAATTTTCGTAGTGTTCGGAGTTTTCATGTGATCGTACGAAAAGTAAATGCGTTGAGATTCATATCGAAAATTTAATATAATAACTGGGTCCAAAAGGCTATCTTCTCCATACAATCAAATTAGGACTCGAAACCTTTTCTATCGCGTTTAGAATAGGGGTATAACCTTATAAATGCCTAGTGACACGTCTCGATTGGAGATCAAGATAGTGAATTATGAAAATTGAGGCGATTTAAATTTAAAATCGAAATAATTTCATCATTTCTTTTTACTTCAGAACACGTGTCTCCTGGAGCAACATGTGTTCTCTCCACTTTAACATGCGTTTGATTTTAATAGAAAAAATAAAAAGAAGAAACTATCTCGTTTAAAAATCACAGGAGAAGAATGGCGAGCAAAATCAACTCATCAATTCAAAATATTAATGGCCGATATGATGCCCCACCTCTATACCCACACTAGCCAAGGACACTACGGGGTAATGCCGTCAACTAGCACAGAGAATAAGGCTGTTGAGGAGCGACCATCCGTGTAATGGCTTTGTGCGAGCACCGAAATGTCAGATAGTACAACATGCGTCTGGTTTCTGGAGGAAATCCGACATACCGATACAAACTCGCAGCTACTACACAGTGGCTATAATATCTTCGGAAACAAACATAGAAATAAACTTCACACAAATCAGTCACAGACATCCAATCACAAAGGCAGAAATAGATATGAATATATAACACATGAAAGTGTACATCAGAGTAGTGGCCAGACAAGATCCACAATGTCACAAAAGAATAGCCACAAGTTCTTGAAAAAAGAATATGGATACATCAATGACTCTGTATCTCAAATGTAAGCAACAAAAAACACTACTAATCTAAGTAGTAAGCCAAAAGTCAGGGTGATAATCCCGGATGTGAAGTCAAGCAGAAGCACCTGTAACATCTCGGTCTGACCCGAGTATTATTTCATAAGAAAATAATAAACAGACCAGTCTAGCTATAAATATCAGATAAAATGATATAGAATAAGAGATATGACGTAAATATATGATAACCATAAAGCCATACTGTAATAAGTATGCAATTGAAAATCAACAATAGATTAACCAATATCACAAGAATTTTCTCAAAGATCAAAAAGAATGTCATACTCTTTATTTATATTCACTAAACCATAAATATTGACAATAATAATAATGCCAATCACAAAAGCTAATGATACTCAAATTCACCAATGCACATTATTGATAAAACTTATCAATGTAAGTCATGAAAATTGGTGAAACAGAAAATTCTAGAAATCATCAATCGAAATCCAGAAATCACAAAAATGGGGGAGGCCTATCACAAAACGGGAGCATGAAAACTCACCAACACGTGTATCACAAAATGGAACGCTATTCCATGGTTGCTAACCATTAATTTTGAGCCAAAGCTCCACGAAACGGCCCGAAGACCATGGGTCGCTACCCCACCAAATTCAGCCGAAGCTCCACAGAAACGGGGTTTAGTCTCCCTCGTAGACAAAGAGACATCGCACATTTGCTGGTCTAAATCACAAAAATGATCATCAACGATCACCAAGAAGTGTCAATTACAATAAGCTAGTAAATATATAAGCTTAACTTCATGTCCCATAACCACTAGCTTAACTTAAATATTTACGAACAAATTGTAGATTTTCACTCGAAAATTGTCACAAGAGATTCAATCGAACAAGTCCAAGAATTAACCGACGAAGTAAACGCAAGCGTTTCATACCACTTGTTTTACGAAGCCGTTTAATTAGATTTATCGTATGAGTGAGGAAAAGGTTTGCATATTTTTAAAATGACAAATCACAAAAATGATCGTGGAAATGATCAATTACAAAAATTCACATACGAAGACGTGAATGAAATCCAAAAAATACGATTCCAAATTCATCAAAGTGGAAATACCCTTGCGACACGATACAGCGCGACCTAGCAGATAAGCGACCTAAGAGGTAGCGACATAAGTGCAGGGGCGAGCGACCTAAGAGGTAACGGCATAAGTGCAGGGGCGAGCGACTTAGGAATGGTGCGACCTAACATGGCCAAGCGACCTATGTGGCCAGCGACCCAAGGCGAGCGACCCACGTAAGAAGGACGAGCGACCTAAGTAGCCAAATGGGCGCGACCTAAGAGAGCGAGCGACCTAACAGATACGGCATATGGCCGAGCGGCCTAGGGATGAAACGACCTGAGTGGGAAGGCCGAGCGACCTAACAACTTAAACAAGGCCGATCGACCTAACGACTTAAGGGGTAAACAAGGCCGAGCAACGACCTATGGTGCAAGCGACCTATGGGGGAGGAACGACCTAAATGCAGGCCGAACTAAAGGAGACAAGGCCGAGCAACGACCTAGCACGACGCGACCTATAGGGGAGCGACCTAAATGCAGGCCGACCTAATGTGCAGGCCGAGAATCCTTCATGTGCAGGCCGAGAATCCTTCATGTGCAGGCCGAGCGACCTAGGGGTTTGAAGTGCAAAAACTCTCCTAATTTGCAACCGATCGAGCACGGACGCTAAGGGATTATGCCCATAGGCTACCCAGTCGTATTGGCTCCTCGATGCATCACCAAAAATGTGTTCAAACATCAAAGTTGTGATTTTTAAAGATTTGAACCGAAAACACTAAAAATTGGGATTTTCACCAATTCAATCCAGATCAATAGCAAATGCTCATGAATAAGTGTTAGGAATTCATACCTAACAATCAAAGATAGTTATAGACAAAGATGTGAGATAAAAATCTCACCTTTACACAAAATCAATGAAGAAGAAGCTTGAAATCAATGGCTTCTCTTTGAATTTGGAGTTGGATGCTGGATTTGCAAATGAACTAGGGCTTGGAGTTTTAATTTCCCATTTCTTCCTCCATTTTTTATGAAGCTTTAGTGTTAGGAAATGAAAGTGAAGTTATGAAGGGAAGGGGGTTGTGCTAGAATTAATAGTTTAGGCTAATGGGCTAAACCAAACTCAAAGCCCAAAGTGAAAAAGTGGAAAAATTCCACTAACTCCAAACATATAAAAGTTTACACTCAAAAAGATCGCAAACGGTGTTTTGGACCCAATGGAAGTGGTTTCGAGTCCTAATTCGACCGTTTGCAAAAACTAACTTTTCGGACTAAAATCCGACTAACGATAAAATATTTAAATAAAATATTTAAATATTAAATCGTAAAATATGCAGGTTGTTACAGCCGAGCTTTCTCCTGTTCAAAATCAAAAACCCAAAATTAATCTTCCATCATTATGGCCGCAGACCTTGCTGGTAGCTGCGATATAGACAGTAATTTTTCAATTAATGGCCGCCTTCTTTTCTTTATAATCGCAAACCTCCCTCTCCTCAAATTCTTCCTCTCGTATTAATTACAAAAAAAGGGAAACGAACGAATCGAATCAAGCAAGCCATGATTTTTGAAGCAGGGTCGAGAAAAGGAGATCGCGACTTCGTGGGCGAGGCGGTCGATGGGTCGCTTGTTCCAGTGGCGGTTAAAGTCGAAGGGGATGGAGAGTTCGATGACTTCGAAGGCGGTAGAGGAGGAAGAGGCTGTGGTCGTTTTGGGGCATGATTTCGATTCTGGGCAGTCTAGAAGCCGCGGAAGTGGTTGTTCACGCGGTGGCGAAGTGGTTCGAGCAGTAGGATTTTTAGGCGAATGGGATGTTCTGGGTCGTGGGTGTTAGCGACAGTGGAGGCCGAAGATGAAGTCGTCGATGAATCCTTGACCGTTTGAGGTGGTCGCAACGGTGGTCGCGTAGCGGCAGCTTGGGCCTGGGATCGTGGTGCCACAGTGAGGTATATCTCTGTTTTTATTTGAAAATTAAGATTTTTGACAGTAAACTAGGGCTTTGGTTTTGAAAAAAAAATTAACTGTTGAGCAGTTTTAAATCTTAAGTTAATCCTAGTTTAATTTAAATATATGTGTATGCAAAGAAGGAAGATCAATGAAGGAGAAGCTTGAAAGCAAGAAAGAATCAATGGCTTCTCCTTGAATTTGAAGTTAGATGTTGGATTTGCAAAAGAACTAGAGCTTGGAGTTTTAATTTCCCATTCCTTTCTCCATTTTTGATGAAGCTTGAGTGTTAGGAAATGAAAGTAAAGTTATGAAGGGAAGGGGGTTGAGCTAGAGTAAATAGTTTAGACTAATGGGCTAAACCAAACCAAAAGCCCAAAGTGAAAAAGTTACAAAATTCCACTAACTCCAAACATATCAAAGTTTATACTCGAAAAGATTGCAAACGGTGTTTTGGACCCAATGGAAGTGGTTCCGAGTCCTAATTCGACCGTATGCAAAAAGTAACTTTTTGGACTAAAATCCGACTAATGATAAAATATTAAAATAAAATATTTAATGAATCGTAAAATATGTGGGTTGTTATAGACTCCCCTCCTTAAAGAAATTACGTCCTCGTAATATTTAAGAAGAAAATACTAGATAACAACCATGAAAGCATATCAACACAAAAGAAATTTGAAATAAGAAATTCACCTCATGCAGCACGAGAAAGTAAGTCCGGATGTGTTCGCTCGATGAACTCTCTAGATTCCCAAGAGTAATCCTTAGGATTTGAGGACCATTTGACTTTAACAAGCGGAACATCTTTATTTCAAAGGCGCTTGACCTCTGAAGCAATAATACGAATAGGATGTTGTCCATAAGTTAAATTATGTGAAACTTCAATTTCTTCCACAACATCGGGCTCAAGAATAGAATCGTAATCTCGAAGGCATTTCCGTAATTGAGAAACGTGAAACACGTCATGAATAGCAGAAAACTGAGCCGGTAATAAAAGACGATAAGCCATGGAACCAATACGTTCGGTGATGGGAAATGGACCAATATATCGAGGCGCTAACTTTTCCGATCGACTGAAACATACAATACCCTTCATAGATGAAACACGGATAAACACAAGATCTCCCACAGAAAATTCTAATTTCCTTCTCCGGTTATCGGCATAGGATTTTTGTCTACTCTGGGCTTCTTTCATCCTATGACGAATAAGGTCAATCTTCTCTGTGGAATCACGAATAAAATCCGGACCTAAAACCAGATTCTCACCGGCCTCAAGCCAACAAGAAGGAGATCGGCATGGCCTTCCATAGAGTGCCTCGAAAGGTGCCATACCAATACTAGATTGGAAGCTATTATTATAGGAAAACTCAACAAGAGAAATATGATCTTTCCAATTTCCACCAAAATCAAGAACACATGCACGAAGAAGATCTTCAAGAGTTTGATTCACACGCTCAGTTTGTCCAACGGACTTAGGATGATAAGCGGTGCTAAAATTAAGCTTCATTCCCAAAGCTTTTTAAGGACTCTTCCAAAATCCACTAGTAAACAATGGATCAAGATCACTAACAATAGAGGAAGGAACTCCATGCAATTTTACAATTTCTTTAATAAAGAGTTTGGCCAAAAGAGGTATGGTTCGATTAGACCGAACAGGAACGAAATGGACGGATTTAGTAAGTCTTTCGACTATCACCCATAAGCTATCATGACCCGAACGAGAACGGGGAATGCCGTCTATAAAATCCATGGAAATTTAATCCCATTTCTAAATTGGAATTTCTAAAGGTTGCAATAGCCCACCAGGCCTTTGATGTTCGGCCTTGACAAGTTGGCAGGTCATGCAACACTTAACAAAGTTAGCAATATCAGATTTCATTCCCTCTCAATAATAAAGTCGCTTCATATCCAGTACATTTTACTACTGCCGGGATGAATGGTAAATTTAGAACGATGCGAATCTTCTAAAATATCTTTACGAAGATCACTAATACTAGACACGATAAGTCTACCAAATTTTCGAATGCCTCCACGAGAATCAATATCAAAGTCTTTCAAACCTTCAATATCAGTTTTATCCCTAAAATTTTGGCCAAGAAGAGTCAATTCGGGATCTAGCTTTTGAGCTTCAATAATGCAGTCTAAAAGAGAAGGATGAGCCTCAAGGCTACATAAAACAAGAGATGAACACAAATCGGAAACACGATCTCGGATCTCACAAGTGGATAGAATTCCGAGATCATTCCATTCGGATATCATCATAGAAACAACTGCTTGTTGCTTACGACTAAGTGTGTCTGCAACACAATTTCCCTTTCTGGGGGTATAAAGAATATCAAGATCATAAGCTGCAAGAAATTCGAGCCAACGTTGTTGATGCTAATTAAGTTCCTTTTGAGAAAATAGATACTTCCAAGATTTATGATCGGTGTAAAGAATAAATTTTTCTCCCAAAAGATAATGACGCCAAATACGAAGGGCGAAAACAATATCTGCGAGTTCTAAATCATGAGTGGCATATCTAGTCTCGGCTGGCTTCAATTGCCTAGAAGCATAAGCAATAACACGTTCTCTTTGCATAAGAACGGCACCCAAACCAACGCGACTAGCATCGGTATAAACAATAAAATCTTGATTTCCCTCGGGAATCACAAGAATAGGAGCATCGGAAAGGAGTTCTTTGAATTTCTGAAAAGAAGCTTCAAATTTGTCCGACAAAATGTATTTAACTCCGTTCTTTGTCAAACTAGTAAGAGGCACGGAAATCGTTGAAAAGTCTTTTATGAAACGATGGTAATAACCCGCCAATCCAAGGAAGTTACGGATCTTCGTCACACTCTCCGATCTCTTCCAATTTTGAATCGCTTCAATCTTTGAAGGATCCACGGAAATTCCGGATTCAGAAATAATATGACCAAGAAACTTCACACGAGATTGCCAAAAGTGGCATTTAGAAAATTTTGCTTTTAATTGATTGCTCCTGAGAGTTTCCAACACAATCTAAAGATGTTTTTCATGCTCCTCCTCGGTTTTTGAATACACAAGAATATCATCAATAAAGATGAGAACAAACCGATCGAGGAAGTCTTTGAAAACTCTGTTCATAAGGTCAACGAAATAAGCCAGAGCATTCCTTAACCCAAATGGCATAACAAGCCATTCATAAGATCCATAACGAGTATGGAACGATGTCAAAGGAATACTATCCTCTGCAATACGAAGCTGATGAAAACCGGTAGCTAAGTCTAATTGTGAAAAAACTCCATCACCACTAAGTTGATCGAATAGATCATTAATCTGAGGTAAAGGATATTTATTCTTGATAGTAAGCTCATTAAGCTTGCAGTAGTCAACGCAAAGCCTAAGTTTACCATCGAATTTCCTCACAAAAATAGCCGAAGCTCCCCAAGGCGAGGAACTAGAGCGAATAAATTGCTTCGTCTCCAATTCGGATAATTGTTTGCGCATCTCCTCATTTTCTTTATTGGACATACGATAAGGAGGACGAGTGATAGGCTGAGCTCCAGGGATGAGATTAGTTTTGAACTCAATTGCTCGCTTAGGTGGTAATCCTAAAACAGGCTCAAAGATATCGGAATATTCACGAACAACGTGAATAAGAGAAATAATATCCTCCTTGTCATCATTATCGTCATCATGAGGATTTAGTGAATATAAAGATGCAACCAATCTAGAATCCGAATCTTTAAAACCAATAGAAATCTGCTTAACAGATTGAGGATGTCGAAGATGAATAGTCCGCTCAAGACATAGGATTTGGGCTTTATAGCGGTCAAGCCAATCCATTCCCAAAATCATTCCAAAGCCTAAGTAGCGCGTAACATGCAAATTGACGCGGAAAGAAAAATCACACAAAATAATCTCGACATCTTTATACAATAAACTGATTGTTGCAGATCCACCAACCAGATTTGCAATTCTCAAGGAAGTCATTAAAAACAAAACATCCAAAGAAAAAGTATCAATAAGTTATTTTGAAATGAAAGAGTAGGACGCACCCGTATCAAAAAGAACTCGAATAGGATGATTATGAAATAAAATAATGCCATCAAGGATAGAATAAGAAATACCTTTACCACGAGACGTATTGCCAGGGGCTTGAGCAACATTAAGCTTTCCCTCCTTCCTATTTTGAAGTTTGGTACAAGAAGATAAATAATGATCCGGGCTTTTGCAATAGGGACAAGCTCGGGGCTTTGAACACTTGTTTGCATAATGGTCCTTAGAACCACAATTGTAGCATTGCCCACCACTAGAGGTAGAAGTCTTAGCTGCCGGAGAGGCCTTCGTCCCTTTCTTATGGTTGGGATAAGGACCCTTGAACTTATTAGGCCTTTTCTTGTTGTTGAAGTTCGGTTTAGCACCCATAACTTCAACATCACTCTCCCTATCAGCCTCTTCAACACGAAGAGCGATATCAACGAGTTGATCAAAAGAAACTTCTAACTTTAGAAGTAATGGCTTCTTAAGATTTTTATTCAAGCCATAGACAAATCTTTGGTTCTTCTTCAATGGGGTGTTTATGTATTGGACCCTGTATGTGGAAAGTGACTCGAATGATGCGACATAGTCTGTCACAGAGGATTCACCTTGAACAAGGTCAATGAAACGACGAGCCAAAGTCACCTTCTTAGCTTCTGGCACAAATTTAATTCGAAGCATTCTTGGAATTTCTCCCTAGTAAGATCCGCTTCAACTATTTCAGAAATAAGAAGCTCAGACCAATCTAATGCTCTTTCTTGGAGCACACTAAAGGCCACCTGAACACAGTGAAGATCAATGAGATTCATGCGAGAAAAGATTCGATCACACGTTCTTAGCCATGCCTGGACTTCAATAATAGTTTCAGAACCTTTGAATGGCTTCCCACCCAAATTGGTATAATCGCTGCACAAACGTGCAAATCCATACCTAGGGTGAGTAGACTCCGGATTAGATCCGGCTGCTTGAGCATTCCTTACTAGATCAAGAAGCTGCTGGGTAGAAATAAATACTCCATCTTGGGGAGTAGCACGAGATTGACCTGCGCTGGGATGGCCAGGTCTAACCATTTCTCTTCCTTTTGAAAGAAAGAAAGAAAGAAAGAAGGATAAGGTTATTCACCAAATGAATATCAAGCAATCTTGATAGATAAACACGGAATCATAAAGAAAATAGGATGAATCGGTACGAAGACTCGAATTAAATCCTAAAGCACGACTCCTAAGATGGACTTAGGACGATGATCCTTATTAGATTATTCTATATTGTTCCGAAGTTTGGCTCTGATACCAAGCTATGATGCCCCACCTCTATACCCATACTAGCCAAGGACACTACGGGGTAATGCCGTCAACTAGCATGGAGAATAAGGCTGTTGAGGAGCGACCATCCGTGTAATGGCTTTGTGCGAGCACCGATATGTCAGATAGTACAACATGCGTCTGGTTTCAGGAGCAAATCCGACATACCGATACAAACTCAAAGCTACTACATAGTGGCTATAATATCTTCGGAAACAAACATAGAAATAAACATAACACAAATCAGTCACAGACATCCATATCACAAAGGCGGAAATAGATATGAATATATAACACATGAAAGTGTACATCAGAGTCGTGGTCAGACAAGATCCACAATGTCACAAAAGAATAGCCACAAGTGCTAGACAAAAGAATATGGATCAATGAGTCTATATATCAAATGTATACAACAACAAAAAGTACTAATCTAAGTAGTAAGCCAAAAGTCAGGGTGATAATCCCGGATGTGAAGTCAAGCAGAAGCAACTGTAACATCTCGGTCTGACCCGAGTATTATGTAATAAGAAAATAATAAACGGATCAGTCTAGCTATAAATATCAGATAAAATGATATAGAATAAGAGATAGGACATAAATATATGATAACCATAAAGCCATACTGTAATAAGTATGCAGTTGAAAAAATCAACAATAGATTAACCAATATCACAAGAATCTTCTCAATGATCAAAAAGAATGTCATACTCTTTATTTATATTCACCAATCCATAAATATTGAAAATAATATTAATGCCAATCCCAAAAGTTAGTGACACGCAAATTCACCAATGCACAAATATTGATAAAAACTTATCAATGTAAATCACGAAAATTGGTGAAACAGAAAATTCTAGAAATCATCAATGAAAATCCAGAAATCACAAAAATAGGGGAGGCTTATCACAAAACGAGAGCATGAAAACTCACCAACACGTGTATCAAAAAATGGAACGCTATTCCATGGTTGCTAACCATTAACTTTGAGCCGAAGCTCCACGAAACGGCCCGAAGACCATGGGTCGCTACCCCACCAAATTGAGCCGAAGCTCCACAGAAACGGGATTTAGTCTCCCTCGTAGACAAAGATACATCGCACATTTGCTAGTCTAAATCACAAAAATGATCATCAACGATCATCAAGAAGTGTCAATTACAGTAAGCTAGTAAATATATAAGCTTAACTTCATGTTCCATAACCACTAGCTTAACTTAAATATTTACGAACAAATTGTAGATTTTCACTCGTAAATTGTCACAAGAGATTCAATCGAACAATTCCAAGAATTAACCGACGAAGTAAACGCAAGCGTTTCATACCACTTGTTTTACGAAGCCGTTTAATTTGATTTCTCGTACGAGTGAGGAAAAGGCTTGTATATTTTTAAAATGACAAATCACAAAAATGATCGTGGAAACGATCAGTCACAAAAATTCACATACGAAGACGTGAATGAAATCCAAAGAATACGATTCCAAATTCATCAAAGTGGAAATACCCTTGCGACACGACACGGCGCGGCCTAGCATATGAGCGACCTAAGTGGTAGTGGCATTAGTGCAGGGGCGAGCGACCTAAGAGGTAACGACATAAGTGCAGGGGCGAGCGACTTAGGAATGGTGCGACCTAACATGGCCAAGCGACCTATGTGGCCAGCGACCCAAGGCGAGCGACCCATGTAAGAAGGCCGAGCAACCTAAGTGGTCAAATGGGCGCGACCTAAGAGAGCGAGCGACCTAACAGATACGGCATATGGCCGAGCGGCCTAGGGACAAAAAGACCTAAGTGGGAAGGCCGAGCGACCTAACGACTTAAACAATGCCGAGCGACATAACGACTTAAGGGGTAAACAAGGCCGAGCAACGGCCTATGGTGCAAGCGACCTATGGGGGAGGAACGACCTAAATGCAGGCCGAACTAAAGGAGACTAGGCCGAGCAACGACCTAGCACGACGCGACCTATAGGGAGCGACCTAAATGCAGGCCGACCTAATGTGCAGGCCGAGAATCCTTCATGTGCAGGCCGAGAATCCTTCATGTGCAGGCCGAGCGACCTAGGGATTTGAAGTGCAAAAACTTTCCCAATTTGCAACTGATCGAGCACGGACGCTAGGGGATTATACCCATAGGCTACCCGATTGGCTCCTCGATGCATCACCAAAAACGTGTTCAAACATCAAAGTTGTGATTTTTAAAGATTTGAACCCAAAACACTAAAAATTGGGATTTTCGCCAATTCAATCCAAATCAATAGCAAATGCTCATGAATAAGTGTTAGGAATTCATACCTAACAATCAAAGATAGTTATAGACAAAGATGTGAGATAAAAATCTCACCTTTACACAAAATCAATGAAGAAGAAGCTTGAAATCAATGGAAGAATCAAATGGCTTCTCTTTGAATTTGGAGTTGGATGTTGGATTTGCAAATGAACTAGGGCTTGGAGTTTTAATTTTCCATTTCTTCCTCCATTTTTGATGAAGCTTTAGTGCTAGGAAATGAAAGTGAAGTTATGAAGGGAAAGGGGTTGAGCTAGAATTAATAGTTTAGGCTAATGGGATAAACCAAACCCAAAGCCCAAAGTGAAAAAGAGGCAAAATTCCACTAACTCCAAACATATAAAAGTTTACACTCAAAAAGATCGCTAAAGGTGTTTTGGACCCAATGGAAGTGGTTTCGATTCCTAATTCGACCGTATGCGAAAAATAACTTTTCGGACTAAAATCCGACTAACGATAAAATATTAAAATAAAATATTTAAATATTAAATCGTAAATCGTAAAATATGCGGGTTGTTACAGCCGAGCTTTCTCCTGTTCAAAATCAAAAACCAAAAATTAGTCTTCCATCATCATGGCCGCAGACCTTGCTGGTAGCTGCGATATAGACGGCAATTTTTCAATTAATGGCCGCCTTCTTTTCTTTATAATCGCAAACCTCCCTCTCCTCAAAATCTTCCTCTCATATTAATTAAAAAAAGGGGGAAACGAACGAATCGAATCAAGCGAGCCATGATTTTTGAAGCAGGGTCGAGAAAAGGAGATCGCGACTTCGTAGGCGAGGCAGTCATTGGGTCGCTTGTTCGAGTGGCGGTTAAAGTCGAAGGGGATGGAGAGCTCGGCGACTTCGAAGGCGGCAGAGGGGGAAGAGGCTGTGGTTGTTTTGGTGCACGATTTCGATTCTGGGCAGTCAAGAAGCCGCGGTAGTGGTTGTTCATGCGGTGGCAAAGTGGTTCGAGCAGTAGGATTTTTAGGCGAATGGGATGTTCTGAGTCATGGGTGTTAGCGACAGTGGAGGCCGAAGATGAAGTCGTCGATGAATCCTTGACCGTTTGAGGTGGTCGCAACGGTGGCCGCGCAGCGGCAGCTTGGGCCTGGGTTCGTGGTGCGACAGTGAGGTATATCTCTGTTTTTATTTGAAAATTAAGATTTTTGACAGTAAACTAGGGCTTTGGTTTTGAAAAAAAAATTAACTGTTGAGCAGTTTTAAATCTTAAGTTAATCCTAGTTTAATTTAAATATATGTGCATACAAAGAAGGAATTTTTTTTACAGTGAAGTTAAAATCCATTCTGTTCTAAATTTAAAATATATATTAGGAAGATAACTTTATTTTCTTTAGAATAAAAATATATATATTCAAGAAAGACAGAAACATCTATATAGGAAATCAGATAAGAAAACAAAATTTTAATATACACGAATATTTAATTTGTACAGTAAAACAGAAATTTTATATATATAGGACTTTGGAAAAAAAAATATAAAGATTAGATTTTTAAAATAAATATAAATCATTTTGGTATAAGTAGTTGCAAAGAAGAAACTAAAATAAATATATATCTCTACATTTTTAATATTACTAGTTCATTTTAAAATAATGAATTATGGTGATTAACTCGTTTAATTAACTCGTTTAATTATTTTTAGTTACTAAAAGATTTTTAAAAAGGAGAATTAGTTTTAAATTTAATTACTTGTTGAAATAAATCATTAGTTAAAATTAAATTATTAGATTAAAATAAATTCATTAAACGTTAATTAATTGTTCGATTTGTTCGAATGTTAATAAAATCATATAATTGTTTATATAATGTCAAAAGTGGGGAAATTGAGTCGAGATTGGAGAGGATTGCAACTTAAAAGCAAAGGTGAGATTTTCTCACTCATATGGATGCCTTGTTAATTAAATGTTAAATTTAAATCATTGGATGTGCTTGGTTGATTTATAATAATTTATCCAGTGGATGATATTATATATATAGTAGTGTGTGTGTGTGTGTGTGTGTATATATATTGGAGTGATTGATTTCCCGCATTATATAGCGGATGAGACCCTATGCTTCGCATAATATAGGATGATATTATATAAACCCATATACCGCGATATTCCACCTTGAAGTGGAATTGGTATTTTATTTTGTGCTAACATCTGTGGATGCAGGGAAACAGTTTGGAGGGATCCAACGGGATTCCTCAAAAATATTTATTGATTATATATATATATATATATATATATTGTCATATGACAAAAATATTTATTGAGGATTTGGATTTGCTTCTATTTGAGAGTTAAGTAAAATAAAAGTATATTTATTACTTTGGTTATACTTAAAAGTGGTTAAAAGTTGAGTTTGGGAAAAATTAAATTATATATAAAAGACTCGAAGAAATATTGGAATCGATGAGTGAATTTGAAGTAAAGAGAAGTTTTATTAAGAAATAAGAAGGAATTTTATTAAGGAATGAAATGGAATTTATTAAGGAACAATATGGGATGTATTGAAGAATAAAATTATAAAGATGGAATTTTTGAATAAAATTGTTTTTATAAATAAATGGAAAACTCAGGGAAGTTTATGAAATTTATAAATGGGGTTTATAAATGAGATAGGAAGATATCAGTGGATATATAAAGAGACAAGTCACAGCGAGAACTTATATAGAGTTATGAAAATTTATTTTGAAAGGAAATAGTAAAATATTTTCGAAGGTGAAAAATAGGAATATGGTCGTTGAGACAGGAATCAAGAGTAATTTATGGGTGGATATTAAATTTTCTAAAAAAATATAATTTTTTTTAAAAGGAATATTTTTTAAATTACTATACTATATAATTTGTATAGAACTATTATCTAGATTTAGAGTATTCTGGAATAGCTATTTTAATGCTTAGTAATTATTAAAATAAATTCTAATTTTCTAAATCGGTTTTGTAAAATTTGTCAATAACTGAATATAATTTTCATATATATTTAATTTTATCTTAAACCATATTTTGAAAAAAAACCATTATTTTTACTTATATTTTTAAACGTTTTGAAAATCCAGTTATAAATCCTCTTGAGAAGGAAAGCAAGTGTATTTAAATTTGAATAAGATTTTATAGAGGGTTATGAGAACTTGAATAAAATCTCAAGTATAAGATAAGTGAATTTCGAGGTGAGATAAAATTCACAAGAAGAGCAGGAGTGAAACCTGAATTTTTAATAAGCTAAATGCTTTGGAAATAAAAACTGGAATCAACTAGGGAATCCTGGGACCTACAGGATTCATAAGAAATAAGTTTGGGAAATTTACAAATGAAATTGTAAACGATTTTTGAGGAAAGAAATAGGAGATAAAGAAATATTTTGCAAGTTTTGAGAAGCTAGTGAAGTGGGAAAATATTAAAAGTGATCGGCAAATATTTAAGTGGTTCCACGAGAAATAGAAGAAATTGAATCTAATTTTAAGGTGTTGGAATGTGAAGATAATATCTTAAGTAGATATTTTGAGATAAATAATTTGAGGAAAATTATTTAAGACTTGATGGTTGCTTGTGGATGATTATTTGATAGTTAAATAACCGACTATCAATATTGGCCAATGCGTTGGTCGTTTCGAAGACTCCGGGATTGGATTTATATCCGAAAACCACTTCGATCTGGTTTGAACGATAATGAATGAAGACCGTGAAGATGATAAAGATGGTGATTCGGTTTGTCCAGATCCAGGGCAACTTGTATGGACGAATGCTTTCGAACATCGTTAGGGGGACGATGAGCATTCTAAGTGGGACTCGTTCTTGAAGGTAACGCTTAGCCTCTTGCCTCATCAACCGAGAATGGCTAAAAGAAGGGAGGTGCAGCAAGGCTATGTGGATAGCACCCATTAGGGTGAGGTCATCCCTGTCTAGATGTCCCTTTTATTTCGGCTTAGTGGGTGGTTGGTCGCGCCAACCACTCAGTGATCTTACTCGGGATTATCCAGTAAGGGGTAGTCCCGGTCTTATGTTGTAGGGGGTCGGGAGTGATCCTCGGTACGGTGATCTAGGCCCCATACTGTGACGGATGATACCCTGGTAGCCCTGCCATTGTATGGAATCTAATCTCCAATAAGAGTTTGTACGGTTTTGATTGTGCCCAACTATTGCTGAAACGTGAGATGCAAGCATTTCAGCTAGATTCTATTTTACTTTCTATAGACACTATTATAATACCAGATGGATTTAATAAAAAGTGTTTTGGCTATCGTAAGGTATAAACTCGAGATGTTTATTTGTGACGAGGTCTTACGAGATGCTTTTGTTTTCCAAAGGATTTTTGAAAATATAATAATCCAATTGAGTGTGATTTCTCACGTTGGTTTTCCAGACTGACTCGGGTGTTGTTTTATATGATGCTCGGGTCAGACCGAGTTAAACAGGATCAGGTTAATAGCTAAGGAGCTCAGGAGACGAGCTGGATGATAGAACGTACTTTCGTATTTGACTATTATTTCCGCTGTGTATGGACAAGTTTAAGTTGTCTCTGTATGGATGTTTGTTGTACTCTGATGATGGTATGTATGTATATAACAGTACATATTTCTTTGTATTTAAAAGATGTTATTGTATATTATATTTTGTTCCGCTGCGATTGTGAGACTCTGATGTTGTTTTTATTCTTCTTCTTCTACCTCTTTCTTTTCAAAACCCGAAGACTCGTATTTTTGTTCCACTTTGGGCTGAATTGTTGTGGCATTTTTCCAGCTCAAAGGGGTACGGATTTACGGGCCTTTACAGTTGATAGCAGAGCTGAAAGGTAAGTGAGAACCTTGGCTCTGGTGGGGGTTACTCATTAGAGATTAGAGTCAGTAGTACTCTAGAATGAGTTTGATCGTATTAATAGATATATGAGTGCATATTTGTTGGTAAATAAAATGATTTTATATTATGTTGATTGATTTATTTAGTGGCATACGAACCTTCGTCGGCACAGTCTGCGCAACTGTATCGAAGTGGTTTCTAAACAGTTGAATAGAACAATTCGACACAATATTGTTTTCAAAGGGAGGTGAATGAAATAGTTTCACCCAAAATATTTTTTGATATAAAAAGGAAATAATTTTCTGCAAATTATTTTATATAATTAAAGTGTTTGGATGATAATATTATAGTTAAATAAAATTTTAAAGATTTAAATTGGCTTATATAGCCAAGGAAAGTATGAGATTGAATTACGGAGTTAAAATTTAAAAGTGAAGTTAAAAATGAGGATTTAACTTGGGTTAAGTTGAACATTTAATTTTTGGAATTTAACTGATGGTGATGAAACAAAAAGGAAAATATAAATATAAATTAATTAGTGAAGTAAATTAAATTTAGAATGTAAATGAATTGGATTGGGAAATTTAATAGAAATTAAATTGGGTTGAGATTAACTTAAGTTTAATATTTGGATTTGAATTAAGTTGAAATGAAATGAATTGAGATGTAGATGATATTAAACGAAATTAAGTTCTTATTTAATTAAATCCAAGTGAATTGGTGGATTAAAGAGAATGGTATGATGCTCGATTTAACGGAAGTTAAGTTAAATAAATTGAATTGATATAAAATTCGGTTGAGCTATAGATATTATTGTGTGGAATTAAATTCTTACTTTAATAAGTGAAGGTAAGTTGAGTAAGAATTGTATTGGGGTAAATGAATTAAAAATAGCACATAAAAGTTAAAGGGATTGAAATAAAAATATACTTGAATAAGTGAAAATATATAATTCCAAGTTAAAAGTAGAATTGTAAACGAATGAAGGTGTGAACACGAATAAGTGTGTGACTTATAAATTAAAAAGAGAGAAATTCTAACCCAAAATAGAATTGTTTGATATTTTGATGAATGAAATAAAAATCCAATCTTGAATTATAAAATAGGAATTCAAGTAAAGTAATAAAGAGATTTTTGAAAATAAAAATCAAATATTGAATTGTAAATTGTAAGTGAACTAATTGAATAATTAATTATTTGATTTATATGGAAATGGAACCTAATTTTGATAAAAAAAAGTCGAAATTTGAGTTAATAATGGAATTTGGAGATGAAAACCGAGTTATAAATATAAATTCAACTTGGAATTGTAAGCGAATTAAACATGAATTAAAGTTGTTATGAAATGGGATTAAAATAGAGATGATTTGAGTTGCAATAAGTCCAATTCGAGTATGAATGAATTAAATATGGCCTTGGATATTATTTTAACGAATTGAGAATGGAATTAAAAATTTAAATGGATTACGAGAATGGCTAATTGAATTAAATGGATTTTGATTAGATAAGAATCAAACTAAAATGGAAATGAACTTGAGTAATGAAGTTGGAATCATCTGAAGTAAATTAACCTAGGTCTAAAATTAATAAAAGCATGCCTTATAGAAATGTGGGAAATGGTTATTAATTTATAAACATGGAGGCTGTCACGCTTAATAAAATGGTTTGAATGAAACCAAAGCAGAGAGGGAATTAAATGAAAAATAAATTGGTGGCGAATGAGTTATAATTAGGATGGAATGGAATTAAATAAATTGAGTTGGAATCAATTTTTAAATGATTATAAAACGAAAGAAATTGCTTGTTTGAATGAATGTCGTCGAATTGCATAAATTGGTCGTTCGACTTAAACAGAAGTAAATAAAATTGATTTTTGAACCAATTACAATGAAAACGAGTTTGTTTGGATTACAAATTAATTGAATATAATAAAATGAGTTTAAAATCATTCCGAACTGGATAGGATGATATAAAAATCGAGCAAAAGCAATTGAATTAATATTGAGACCTTATTAAATTTCTTATGAAACTTATTTTGTGTTTATCTCTTATAAAAAAATGGCCCTGTTGTTAATAAAATAAACTCGGAATAAATTGAGTGTGGAAGTGTTAAATTTAAATGACCATTTGATGAAAACGGAATTGAATAAGATACTATAAATTGACAGAAGTGAAATAGATTGATTGCAAAATCAATTAAATTGAAAATGGGTTTATTTGGACTTTAAAAAAAATGAAAAATGAAATGAATTGAAGTTAAGTAAGAGAGTTGTAAAATCACTTAAATTGAATGGAATGGTTTGAGAATTGATTGAGAACAATTGAAATAAATGTTGAAACATTACATGTGTGCTTATGAAAGTAGATAGCATGCATTGTTTATAGAATCCATGTTTTAGCTATTTAAATACAAGTGAAATGTTATAAACTTTTTACAAATAGTGCTTATATGCTTAAATTGAGTAAGTACAGATACCGGGGCCATTTGACGGGATTTTGGAACGCGAAAATTGCTAAATAAATAAGCCGCTTGCTTAAAACTACTAAATAGAGGTGCGCCTATGCCATAAAAGTTAGGAAATATGAAGATTGTTTTGGTTTTTGTTTTTCCGACGGCGTGGGCCAATGTATATATATATTTATATCTCTTGTAAAATTGCAAAAGCTCCTCCGTACAAAGGAGACTCTGCCAAAATTTTCCAGAAATTTTGGAAGTTAGAATTTTTTTGAAAATTTTGATTACAAGGAATTGATTTCAAATTGGAATTGGAATAAAGGATGTTGAAGTTATAATTAAAAACCAATTGTAGGGTAAAGGGAAAGATTAGGATGGTGAATAACAAGTTTAACTAAGTAACTTCAAAAAAGTTAGTGGGTTTGGGCATTCTTCTGTGTTAGTAATTTCGGGGACGAAATTCTTTTAAGGGGGGAGGAATGTAACAACCCGAATTTTCACACGGTTAACTTGGAGTATTTAAAATTGATTGAAATATTTGATTTTAACTATGAATTGATTTTGAATATGAAAGGTGTGGTTTTATTTAATAAAATGATTTAGAATTTAAATATAACAATCTATTAAATAAATTAATTATTAAAGTTGTAATTGGATATTGGGTAAAATATAAAATCTGGAATTATAAGTTTGTTAAAAATATTTCAACGGCTTATAAAATTTATATTAATAATACTAAAGATAATAGATGGGTTAAAATTGAATTTAACAGTGATTTCTTCAAATTTTAAAAATATTGTTTAAATTGATATTTAAAAATAGCCTTCCGAGGCACAGTCTCAAAAATCGACGAACCAGTTCCATTAGATCTGTAATATTGAATTATTATCAGATTCCAATTTTCGTAGCTCTCGGAGTTATCGTGTGATCGTACGAGATATGAACGCCTAGAAAATAATTAGTTGAATTAATTTTAATAGTCGATCCAAAAGGCTATCTTCTCCATACGATCGAATTAGGACTCGAAACCTTCTCCATTGAGCTCGGAATAGGTGTATAACATTATAGGCACCTAGCGGCACGCCTCGGTAGGATGTCGAGACTTTAAGTTGCTTTTATCAAGACGTTTGAATTTGAATTTAATATTTATATATACCCTAATCGACATAGTTGAAATTATTTCCCATCGGCTACTTTTCCCTTCCATCAGAGAACTGTAGTTTGTTTTCTTCCATACGCTACACATTTTCAATTTAATCGCAAGGTACCTGTTCTAACCGATAAATCTTGTTCCTTTCTTCAATCAGAAATAAAATTCAATTAATGGCCGCCTTCTTTTCTTTATAATCACAAACCTCCCTCTCCTCAAATTCTTCCTCTCGTATTAATAAAAAAAGGGGAGACGAACGAATCGAATCAAGTGAGCCATGATTTTTGAAGCAGGGTCAAGAAGAGGAGATCGCGACTTCGTGGGCGAGGCAATTGATGGGTCGCTTGTTCGAGTGGCGGTTAAAGTAGAAGGGGATAGAGAGTTTGGCGACTTCGAAGGCGGCAGAGGGGGAAGAGGCCGTGGTTGTTTTGGGGTACGATTTCGATTCGAGGCAGTCAAGAAGCTGCAGCAGTGGTTGTTTGCGCGGTGGCGAAGTGGTTTGAGCAGTAGGATTTTTAGGCGAATGGGATGTTCTGGGTCGTGGGTGTTAGCGATAGTGGAGGCCGAAGTTGAAGTCGTTGAAGCCTTGGTCGCAACAGTGGTCGCGCAACAGCAGTTTGGGCCTGGGATCGTGGTGCGACAGTGAGGTATATCTCTGTTTTTATTTGAAAATTAAGATTTTTGACAGTAAACTAGGGTTTTGGTTTTGAAAAAAAAATAACTGTTGAGCAGTTTTAAATCTTAAGTTAATCCTAGTTTAATTTAAATATATGTGTATACAAAGAAGGATTTTTTTTACAGTGAAGTTAAAATCCTTTCTGTTTTAAATTTAAAATAGATATTAGGAAGATAACTTTATTTTCTTTAGAACAGAAATATATATATATTCAGGCAAGACAGAAACATCTATATAGGAAATCAGAAAAGAAAACAAATTTTTAATATACACGCATATTCAATTTGTATAGTAAAACAGAAATTTTATATATATAGGACTTTGGAAAAAAAATATAAAGATTAGATTTTTAAAATAAATATAAATCATTTTGGTATAAGTAGTTTCAAAGAAGAAACTAAATTAAATAAATATATATCTACATTTTAAATATTACTAGTTCATTTTAAAATAATGAATTATGGTGATTAACTCGTTTAATTAACTTGTTTAATTATTTTTAGTTACTAAAAGATTTTTGAAAAGGAGAATTAGTTTAAAATTTAATTATTTGTTGAAATGAATCATTAGTTAAAATTAAATTATTAGATTAAAATAAATTTATTGAATGGTAAATAATTGTTTGATTTGTTCGAATGTTAATAAAATCATATAATTGTTTATATAATGTCAAAAGTCGGGAAATCGAGTCGAGATTGGAGAGGATTGCAACTTAAAAGCAAAGGTGAGATTTTCTCACTCATATGGATGCCTTGTTAATTAAATGTTAAATTTAAATCATTGGATGTGCTTGGTTGAGTTATAATAATTTATCCACTGGATGATATTATATATATAGTAGTGTGTGTGTGTGTGTGTGTGTATATATATATTGGAGTGATTGATTTCCCGCATTATATAGCGGATGAGGTCCTATGCACCGTATAATAGCGGATGATATTATATAAACCCATATACCGCGATATCCCACCTTGAAATGGAATTGGTATTTTATTTTGTGCTAACATCTGTGGATGCAGGGAAACAGGTTGGAGGGATCTAACAGGATTCCTTAAGAATATTTTTCATTATATATATGTGTTGTCATATGACAGGATGGATGAATTGATATGGATTTTCATGCGAATTAAATTATTAAGTGTTAAATAACATGGAAATTAGAATTTGGTAATTTTTAAATACCATAAATAATTTAATTGAAGGAAGTTAAAATAGAACGTGAATAGAAAATATTTATTGAGGATTTGGATTTGCTTCTATTTGAGAGTTAAGTAAAATAAAAGTATATTTATTACTTTGGTTATACTTAAAAGTGGTTAAAAGTTGAGTTTGGGAAAAATTAAATTATATATAAAAGACTCGAAGAAATATTGGAATCGATGAGTGAATTTGAAGTAAAGAGAAGTTTTATTAAGAAATAAGAAGGAATTTTATTAAGGAATGAAATGGAATTTTATTAAGGAACAATATGGGATTGTATTGAAGAATAAAATTATAAAGACGGAATTTTTGAATAAAACTGTTTTTAGAAATAAATAGAAAACTCAGGGAAGTTTATAAAATTTATAAACGGGGTTTATAAATGAGATAGGAAGATATCAGTGGATATAAAGGAGATAAGTCACGGCGAGAACTTATATAGAGTTATGAAAATTTATTTTGGAAGGAAATAGTAGAATATTTCCGAAGGTGAAAAATGGGAATATGGTCTTTGAGACAGGAATCAAGAGTAATTTATGGGTGGATATTGGATTTTCTAAAAAAAATATAAATTTGTTTTAAAAGGAATATTTTTAAAATTACAATACTATATAATTTGTATAGAACTATCATCTAGATTTAGAGTATTCTGGAATAGCTATTTTAATGCTTAGTAATTATTAAAATATATTCTAGTTTACTAAATCGGTTTTGTAAAATTTGTCAATAACTGAACATAATTTTAATATTTATGTTTAGTTTTATCTTAAACCATATTTTGAAAATAAACCATTATTTTTACTAGTATTTTTAAACGTTTTGAAAATCCAATTATAAATCCTCTTGAGAAGGAAAGCAAGTGTATTTAATTTGAACCAATTTTATAAAGGGTTATGAGAACTTGAATAAAATCTCAAGTATAAGATAAGTGAATTTCGAGTAGAGATAAAATTCACAAGAAGAGCAGGAGTGAAACCTGAATTTTTAATAAGCTAAATGCTTTGGAAATAAAAACGGGAATCAACTAGGGAATCCTGGGATCTATAGGATTCATGAGAAATAAGTTTGGGAAATTTACAAATGAAATTGTAAACAATTTTTTAGGAAAGAAATAGGAGATAAAGAAATATTTTCCAAGTTTTGAGAAACTAATGAAGTGGGAAAATATTATAAGTTATCGGCAAAGACTTAAGTGGTCCCACGAGCAATAGAGGAAATTGAATCTAATTTCAAGGTATTGGAATATAAAGATAATATCTTAACTAGATATTTTGAGATAAATAATTTGAGGAAAATTATTTAAGACTTGATGGTTGCTTGTGGATGATTATTTGATACTTAAATAACCGACTATCAATATTGTCCAATGCGCGGATCGTTTCGAAGAGTCTGGGATCAGATTTAATTATTCGAAAACCACTTCGATCCGGTTTAAACGATAATGAATGAAGACCTTGAAGAAGATAAAGATGGTGATTCGGTTTGTTCAGACCTAGGGCAACTTGTATAGACGAATGCTTTCAGAACATCGTTAGGGAGACGATGAGCATTCTATGTGGGACTCGTTCTCGAAAGGTAACGCTTAGCCTCTAGTCTCATCAACCGGGAATGGCTAAAACAGGGGAGGTGCAGCAAGGCTATGTGGGTAGCACCCATTAGGGTGAGGTCATCCATGTCTAGATGTCCTCTTTACTTCGTCTTAGTGGACGGTTGGTCGCGCCAACCGTGGGGCGATCTTACTCGGGATTATCCAGTAAGGGGTAGTCTCGGTCTTGTGTTGTAGGGGGTCGGGAGTGATCCTCGGTACGGTGATCTAGGCCATGTACTGTGACGGGAGGTACCCCGGGAGCCCTGCCATTGTATGGAATCCAATCTCCAATAAGGGCCTGTACGGTTTTGATTGTGTCCAACTATTGCTGAAACGTGAGATGCAAGCATTTCAGCTAGATTCTATTTTACTTTCTATAGACGCTATCATAATATCAGACGAATTTAATAAAAAATGTTTTGCCTATCGTAAGGTAAAAACCCGACATGTTTATTTATGGCGAGGTCTTATGAGATGCTTTTGTTTTTCAAAGGATTTTTGAAAATATAATAATCCAATTGAGTGTGATTTCTCACGCTGGTTTTCCAGATTAACTCGGGTATTGTTTTATATGATGCTCGGGTCAGACCAAGTTAAACAGGATCAGGTTAAAAGCTAAGGAGCTCAGGATACGAGCTGGATGACAGAGCATACTTTCGTATTTGACTATTATTTCCGCTGTGTATGGACAAGCATTAAGTTGTCTCTGTATGGATGTTTGTTGTACTCTGATGATGGTATGTATATATATAAGAATACAGATTCCTTTGTATTTAAAAGCTGTTATTATATATTATATTTTGTTCCTCTACGATTGTGAGACTCTGTTGTTGTTTTTATTCTTCTTCTTCTACCTCTTTCGTTTTAAAACTCGAAGACTCGTACATTTGTTCCACTTTGGGCTGAATTGTTGCGATTTCGCCAGCTCAAAATGTTACGGATTTGCGGGCCTTTACAAGATGCCAAAAGAAGAGATTTTGGATCGGCTTGGTTTAGGCGGTGGAGGTGGGAGAGGGGTTAATGGAGGCACACAAAGGAAGCAGCCACAACAGAAGCTTTAGATTTTTGGGGTTAATCGGTTTATGTTGCCAGCTTCGAAATGCAACTACGCTCTTAATGCTTTGTTGGATGAGTTGCAAACAGATCAGTAGGTAATGGAGTCTGGGAACCGAGACATAAGATGTACTGGTGTTGCTTTAAGTGTCTCAGCTGGCTAGCTAGGGTCATGTGTTAGACCCCTTTGCTTCCGGGCTTGTTCAGGTCAAAAACCGTGAAACCAAGTCAAGAGTGAAGTGGATGGCAAACAAAGTCAAAGGTGAGTTAATCTCACTCATTTAGATTAACTTAAAATTTAAATAGTTAAATTTAAATTATTGATTGATTGATTGATTGATTGAATTGTCTAGATGTGATATTAGATATATAATAGTATATATATTGGAGTGATAGATATTCCCGCATTATATAGCGGATGAGACCCTATGTGCCCCGCATAATAGCGGATGACACCATATACCACGATATCCCCCTCGATGTGGGATTAGTATTTTAAATTATTGTGCCAACATCCGTGGATGCAGGAAAACAAGTTGGGGGGATCCAACTGGATTCCTCAAATGTTAAATTTATTTTACATTCGGTAATGTGATGTACGTGATAATCTGTGATGAATTATATTGATTATATTTGGAGTTAAAATTATTAAATGCTATGGCTTGGTTGAATATATATTGGTATTTGAGAAATATGAAATATATTAAAATTTGGGATTTTTAAAAGGGATAAAAAGGAATTTTTTAAAATAAAATAATTATAGTGAATTCAAATAAATTAAAAGAATGAATTTGGGAAAAATAGGCATTTTGAATAAATGGGAAAAAGGATTTTTATTTAAAATAAGGAGTTAAGCAATATTGTTTTGTAAGCACGAAGAAGTATATTTTAAAAACCAAGATTTGAATAAGTTTGGGAAATAAAAGGAGAATTTGAAAAAGGGTATGAAATTGGTATTTTCGATTTAAATAAGAATTTAAAATATAAATAAAGGTGTGAATATGGGACAAATGCGTTTTGTAATATATTTGGATAGGTAAAGAAATTTATTTTAAAATGGAGTTAATTTTGAGAATCAATTTGAAAATTGATTAAGTGTTTGAAACTGTGTTTTAAAAGGAAGATGAGACTATGGAATTTATAAACTGAGTTTATAAAGTGAAAAAAGATATCGTTGGATATTTGGAAAAATAAATTCACCGGGGAATTTATAAAGGATGGGTAATTTGTTTTAAAAATTAATAGTGGTTTTACTTTTAAAGGCGTGGGAAGGAATTTGCGGAGTTGGGATGTAAATTAAATAGGAATAAATTGAGGAGGATTTATAAATGATTTGATAGCTATATTTAATGGGAAGTGTATTTCCCTGAAAAGCCAAGTATATTTTCAAAGAAAGATTTCAAAATATAAGTTAAGTCTTTAAAGTGGCTTTAAAAGAATGTTTTGAAAGAAATTATTATTTAGTAGTTTTAAAATTTCTTTTTTTAAGTAAATATTTGTTAATTTAATTACATAAGTAAATTATTTTAAAGGTTTAACTAGTATTATGATTTAAAAGATAATTATTAAATATTTATATTTTATAAAGAAGTTTTATTTAAAAGAAGTATGGCAAGAGTTTTTATTTGAAAATTTGGTATAGAATTTCATAACTCATATTTTTAAATCTGTTTTGCTTAAGTTTCACGTCAGAAATTATTACAAAATTTCATAACTAGTATTTTTAAATAAAGGGTTTTAAATAGTTTCTATTTTATGTGTTTAAAGTATTTATTTTTGTATAAAATGATTTAAATTATTTTTAAATCTAAAGTATTTAGATTTGGTATTTTCAATGGAATAAACAATATTTATAAATTTATTCCACAAGAGGAAGTGATTTGGAAACTGTTTTCAAAGGATTGAAATGTAGAATGATATCTTGCGAAGATATTTTGAATATTAAATAATTTTGGAAAACTATTAAGACTGATGATTGTTTGTGGATGTTATATGATAGTTAAATAACCAACTATCAATATTGGCCAATGCGATGATCGTTTCAAAGAGACCATGATCGGGTTTAATTTTTCCAAAAAACACTTCGATCCGGTTTGAACATTTTCATGACGAATACAAGGATTTGGAGTCGAAGATGGAGCAGTGAAGTGCAAGGGCTAATCGCTACTAATCCTGAGGGTGATTCCAAAATGAATGTAGTAGGAGTAGTGCCTTCCGTTCCGTTAGAGCGTGGAATGGACTTGTATGGATGAATTTTATCAGAATATCGTCAGGAGGACAATGAGCATTCTAAGTGAATGTGTGCTAAAAAGGTAACGCATAGCCTCTAGCCTCATTAACTGGGAATGGCTAAAGACGGGGAGGTGCACACAAGGCTAAAAGGCAAGCAACCAATTAAGGTAAGGTAATCCATGTCTAGAGGTCCTTTTATTTCGGCTGTGTGGGCGGTTGCTGATCCCAACCGCGACGTGATCTTATTCGGACTATCCAGTAAGGGGTAGCTCCGATCTTATGATATAGGGGATAAGGGTTGATCCTCGATACGGTGATCTAAACCACGTACTATGATGGGCGATACCCCAGTAGCCCAACCATTGATGGAAATCCATTCTCCCTACGTGCCTTTACGTTTTAATTTGTGGAACCTAGTATTGCTGGAATTTAATAATGTAACAATTTTGGCTATTTGAATAAGTATTTGTATATAGACACTACTATAATATCAAAGGATTTTACAATAAATGTTTTGGTTATCGTAAGGTAAAAACCCAGCATGTTTATTTGTGGCGTGGTCTTATGAGATACCTTTGATTTTTAAAGGATTTGAAACTTTAATAATACAATTGAGTGTGTTTTCTCACTCTGGTTTTCCAGACTGACTCGGGTGTTTTTTAACTATAATGCTCAGGTCAAACCGAGCATTATAGAATACAGGAAAGGATGCTATGGAGCTCAGGAGATGAGCTGGAGGCAAGAAGTATCACATATATTTGATGAATATTCCGCTATGTATGATTTACAGCATGTTAGTTCTGTGAGGAAAGGTTGTGATAACTGTCCAGTTGTGTGCTATGAATTTAGTTGTACTCTGATGATGTAATGTTATAAACAGATATAGTTCATTTTGATTTAATAGATTAGTCATTTATCTATTATATATTATTCCGTTGCGTTTGTGAGATTCTGATATTGTTTCTATTTCTTCTTCTACCTTTTTCTTCTTTAGACCCTAATGGTTTGGTTTTTCGGCATTCGATTGTTCGGCATTAGATATAGTGAACGTATTGATGTTGATTTTCGGGCATCGAAAAATCGGGTCATTACAGTTGGTATCAGAGTTGAAGGTCAAGCGAGAACCTTGGCTTTGATGGGGATTACTCATTAGAAATAGAGTCCGTAAGTACTCTAAAATGAGTTTGAGTGTATCAATAGATATGAGCACGTCTTTATTAGTGAATATAAAAATTGTTTTTATATTGTGTTGATTTATCGGTTGAGTGTTTATGAATTCTGGTCGGTACGGGATGTACAACCGTATCGATAGGGATTTCTATACTCTTAAACAAGACAAACATCACAATATTGTTTTAAAATACGTTAAATGAAATAATTTTGCCCAAAATTGTTTTTGTATATAAAAGAAATAGTTTTTGTAAATTATTATAGTTATATAAGGTTACTTGGTTGTATGGAAGTGATAATATTAAGTTATTATCATTATTGTTGTGAGAATTAAAATAAGAAGTTGAAATTATAACCAAGGGTTAAGGAATAAATTTATATAACAAAATAGGATTTGTAAATGTGAATTTTAAATGTGATTTATAATTGAAAATAAGATAAAAATTCCAGAGTAATATTTGAATATGAATTGAAAGGATTTGGAATTTGAAAACTTGGAAATTTAATTCCTTTGAGTTTGAAAATGATTTTCAAAGGTTTTGGGGAAATAATAGTGATATTATTTGAGAAATATTTTTGAATTGGATTTGAAATCTGGTGAGATTTGGAATTCAAAAATATTTGATGGGTTTTATAGAGATAAAAGCACTGAACTCTCTTTGGTCGCTGGAAAATAACTTCGGTGATGACTGCAGCATCATCAATGTTTATTTTCGAGTTTCCAAGGGAGAAGTTGCTGCCTGAATGTTTTGAATTGGTATTTGTTGCAAAATTGGGATTGATTTTGGTATACAAAGGAACAATTCGGTTTGTGTATATAATTGATTTCAAAAATGATTTTGAAATGTTGAGTAATTGTTTAAAAGACTTTGGAATCTTATTTAAAATATTTACAAAATGTAAATAAGTTTGATAATTTTTAAAAATTTGAAATTTGTTGGAATAAGATTCAACTTAAAAGGGTTAAATAAAAGTAAGTTTGAAACCTAAATAAGTTGGAGGTAATCTAATTAATTTAGGTGAATTAAAAGAAGTTAGCAAATTTAATTAAATTTGGAATATTTATAAAAGTTTAAAATTTAAATTGAATCGGAGTGTAATTGAATATAGTTAAGTAAAAGTAAATTTATAGAAAATCCTAAGGAGACTAAGTGAAATGGTTACTTGAATAAAAAGTTATAAGTTGGGAATAAAATTATGGATAGACAAATGAATTTGCATTTGAAGTAAATAAGATTGAAACTGAATATTTGAATTGTGTATAGTTAGGTTGGACTACATAAAATAAAGTGTTAAAATTAAAATCAGTAAGTAAACTGATTGATTTAAATGGTAAGCAAATGAATTTACATTTCTAAGTAAATGAATTGAAATTGAATATTGGGATGATATTTGATTTAAATTTTGTATGTAAAGTAAAGTGAAGTTGGAAAATTAGTTCGAAGAGGACTAAAATAATTTAAGTTTGGAGACAAAAAATTTATTTGAGATTTAAAATAAATTAGTAAGTGAACAAATCAAAGAAATGGTTAAATAAAAGTGGGTTGAGATAAGATGAATAGAATTCAATATTTATAATGGAAGGAAAATTGAATTCAAATGGCAATTGAATAAAATAGGCATAAGGCTTAAGTGGTGAAGAGGAAAGTAATATAAGAAGTTATATAAAATATTTATATTAAACTTAAAAAATGGGTGGTGAAATTCATAAGTAAATTTGGAATTGAGGAAATATTCTAAGTTAATATTTGAATAAAGATTTAATAAAGGTGTGTGAAATGATAAGGGAGAATAAGTGAATGGAAACCAAAATAAATGTGAATAAAAAGAGAATTGATATGGTTAATAATCAATTGGAAATTTATACGTAGGATGTACGTATATTATTTGTTCGTAAAACTATTTGATCTAGATTCGAGCACAAAATTTCGAGATAGTTATATCAATCCGAGTTGGGATTTTTCATTCCATTTTTGACGGCGAACCCTGGATATGGATTTCTGACTAATTCTGTAAATTCTCTATCATAGTTGTGGCTATGTAAGGAGAATGACGTTTTCTGATCAAAAAACCAGATCTGAGTCCATCCTAAAGAGCTGGGTGAACGATACTAGTTCGGAAGTGAAATTGTGTGATTGAGTGAGCGATCGGATTTGGTATTACGTACGGATGATATATGAGCATCATACGGGCTTAAGCAAAGCAAATATCGAAAATTTGTAAAGGAAGTGAATAAAATGATTTTGAATTCAATGATTAGATATTACTGCTAAGTAGAACACGGTAATTAAAAGCACAAGATAAATTGATGTTGTGATTTTAGAAGATAAATTTGATGGCCGACAAAAGGTATGTATTTCAAATTGTCATATGAAATTTATGATTTTCTGATCTAGCCACTTGAATTTTGTTTTCTTTTGGAATTTGGGGTGACGCAGAGGCATTTTGTAGTTGTACCGATCTAGTCGCGCAAAGGAGACGCTGGCGAAATTTTTCAAAAATTTACGGAGTTAGAAAATTTTGATAATTTAAAATTTAAATTTGAATTATAATTTGAATTTTTGAGTAAGCAATGTTGTTTGGAAGCTATGGAAGAGAGTTTGGAAAGTTAGTAAGAGGGATAGCGTGTCTTTGATAAAAAGATTGGTTTGGAAAGTTGTATGGAACTGTTTGATTTTGGGAAGAAAACTTAACAGGTTGTGGAACATTCCTCTTAGCTAGAAATTTCGGGGACGAAAATCTTTTAAGGCGGGAGGAATGTGACGACCCGGAATTTTTGGACATTTGAAATGGGGATATTTAATTGACTTTAAATATTTGAAATTAGTTTAACTTGAATTTCAAATCACTATTTATTCAGATAATTAAATTATTGAATTTAATAATTGGAAATTTGTTAAATAGTGAATCTTGGTTTTTAAGCTGGTTAAAAATATTTCAATGGCTTATAAAATCTATATTAATAGTACTGAAGATAATAGTAGTGTTAAAATTGAATTTTCAAAGTGATTTGTTCAATTTTAAAAATATATCATTTAAATCGATATTTAAAATAGCCTTCCGAGGCACAGTCTCGGAATTTGACGAAACCAGTTCTATTGGATCTGTAATAGTGTACTATTATCGGATTTCAATTTTTGTAGTGTTTGGAGTTGTCATGTGATCGTACGATAAGTAAACACGGTGAGATTTATATCAAAAATTTAATATAACAACTGGGTCCAAAATGCTATCTTCTCCATATGATCGAATTAGGACTCGAAACCTTTTCCATCGCATTCGGAATATGGGTATAACCTTATAAACGCCTAGTGGAACGGCTCGGTTGGAGATCGAGATTGTGAATTACGGAAATCGAGACGATTTAAATTTAAAATTATTTCATCATTTCTTTTTACTTCAGAACACGTGTCTCCTGGAACAACACATGTTCTCTCTAGTTTAACACTCGTTTGATTTTAATAGAAAAAAATAAAAATAAGAAACTATCTCGCTTAAAAATCATAGAAGAAGAACGGCGAGCAAAATCAACTCATCAATTCAAAATATTAATGGCCGAGCTTTCTCCTGTGCAAAATCGAAAACCAGAAATTAACTTTCCATCATCAAAGCTGCAGACCTTGCTGGCAATGACAATATAGATGGCGTACGGATGTCATGGAACTCATGGCCGTGATCCAAACTCAAAGCTTCAAAATGCGTCGTCCCGATTGCAGCATACCTTTCTCCTATTCGATCGATGCCAAATCTCGTTGTTCTTCCCTATGCTCCACTCAGCTGCAAACCACCTTGCTCCGCCATCTTCAACCCCTTTTCCCACGTTGATTTCCACGCCTTGATCTGGATCTGTCCATTCCGCTTCTCCCGAAATCATTTCCCTCATCATTATTCTTCTATCTTCGTAGTCAATGTCCCTCGCGAATTATATCTACAATGCACGACCGTGGAATACAAGGAAACTGAGGTTGCTAAGTTTAAAAATCGAGTTTTGCCACTTGTGTTTTTATTTGTGATAGGTACATGTATAATTGAGGAGGAAATGGAAATTTTGAAGGTAGAGATGAGGCGGATAGTGGGATTTCTGCCGGAGGATGCATTAGTGGGGCTGATTATGTACGGGACATAGGTGCACTTGCATGAGTTGGGTTTTTCGGGAGTAAGTAAAAATTTACGTGTTTAGAGAAAAAAAGGAGAGTCAAAAGAAGATATTTTGGATCACCTTGGTTTAGGCGGTGGAGGTGGGAGAGGGGTTAAGGGAGGCACACATGGGAAGCATCCACAACAGCAGCTTCAAAGTTCTAGGGTTAATCGGTTTCTGTTGCCAACTTCAGAATGCGACTATGCTCTTAATGCTTTGTTGGATGAGTTGCGAATAGATCAGTGGCTAAAGGAGTTTGGGAACCGAGCCATAAGATGTGCTGGTGTTGCTTTAAGTGTTGCAGCTGGTTAGCCAGGGTCATGTATTAGACCTCTTTGCTTCAGCGCTTGATCAGGTCAGAAAACGTGAACCAAGTCAAGAGTGAAGTGGATGATAAACATTGTCAAAGGTGAGTTAATCTCACTCATTTGGATTGCCTTTAAATTTAAGTAATTAAATTTAAATTATTGATTGATTGATTGATTGATTGAAATGTCTGGATGTGATATTAGATATATAATAGTATATATGTATATATTGGAGTGATTGATATTCACGCATTATATAGCAGAGGAGACCCCATGCTCCCCGCATAATAGCAGATGACCCTATATACTACGATATCCACCTCGAAGTGGGATTGGTATTTTAGATTATTGTTCTAACATCTGTGGATGCAGGGAAACAGGTTGGAGGGATCCAACTAGTTTTCTCAAATGTTAAATTTATTTTATATTAGTAATGTGATGTACGTGATAATCTATGATGAATTATATTGATTATAATTGGAGTTAAAATTATTAAATGCTATGGCTTGGTTGAATATATATTGGTATTTGAGAAATATGAAATATATTTAAAGTTGGGTTTTTTAAAAGAGATAAAAAGGAAATCCTTTTAAAGTAAAATAATCATAGTGAATTTAAATAAATTGAAAGAATGAATGTGGGAAAAATAAGGATTTTGAATAAATGGGAAAAAGGATTTTTATTTAAAATAAAGACTTAACCAACATTGTTTTGTAAGCACGAAGAATTGTATTTTAAAATTCAATATTTGCAAGTTTGGAAAATAAAAGGAGAATTTGGAAAAGGGTATGAAATTGGTATTTCCGATTTAAATTAGAATTAAATCATAAATAAAGGTGTGAATATGGGATAAAAGGGTTTTGAAATAAATTTGGATAGGTAAAGAAATTTATTTTAAAATGGAGTTAATTTTGAAAATCAATTTGAAAATTGATTAAGTGTTTGAAACTGTGTTTTAAAAGGAAGATGAGACTGTGGAATTTATGAACTGAGTTTATAAAGTGAAATAAGATATCATTGGATATTTGAAATATAAATTCACGGTGGGAATTTATAAAGGATGGGTAATTTGTTTTAAAAATTAATAGTGGTTTTATTTTTAAAGGTGTGGAAAGGAATTTACGGAATTGGGACGCAAATTAAATCGGAATAAATCGAGGAGGATTTATAAATGATTTGATAGCTATATTTAAATGGGAAGTGTATTTCCCTGAAAAGCCAAGTATATTTTTAAAGAAAGATTTCAAAATATAAGTTAAGTCTTTAAAGTGGCTTTAAAAGAATGTTTTGAAAGAAATTATTATTTAGTAGTTTTAAATTTATTTATTTTTAAGTAAATATTTATCAAGTTAATTATATAAGTAAATTATTTTAAAGGTTTAACTAGTATTATGATTTAAAAGATAATTGTTAAATATTTATATTTTATAAAGAAGTTTTATTTAAAAGAAGTTTGGCAAGAGTTTTTATTTGAAAATTTGGTACAGAATTTCATAACATTTATTTTTAAATTTGTTTGGCTTAAGTTTTACGTGAGAAATTATTATAAAATTTCATAATTAGAATTTTTTAATAAAGGGATTTAAATAGTTTTTATTGTAAGTTTTAAAGTATTTATTTTTGGATAAAGTGATTTAAATTATTTTAAAATTTGATGTATTTAGACTTGGTGATTTTCAGTCGAATGAACAATATTTATAAATTTATTCCGCGTGAGGAAGTGATTTGGAAACTGTTTTCAAAGGATTGAAATATAAATATCTTGCGAAGATATTTTGAATAATAAATAATTTCGAAAAATTAGTAAGACTGATGATTTTTTTGTGGATGTTATATGATAGTTAAATAACCAACTATCAATATTAGTCAATGCGCTGATCGTTTCGAAGAGACCGGGATCGTGATTAATTTTCTTGAAAACCACTTCGATCCGGTTTGAACATTTTCGTGAGGAAGACAAGGATTTGGAGTGGAAGATGGAGTAGTAAAGTGCAAGGGCTAATTGCTACTAATCCTGAGGGTGATTCCAAAATGGATGTAGTAGGAGTAGTGCCTTCAGTTCCGTTCGAACCCGAAACGGACTTGTATGGATGAATGTTTCAAAACATCATCAGAAGGACGATGAGCATTCCAAGCGAATGTATGCTAAAAAGGTAACGCATAGCCTCGAGCCTCATCAACCGGGAATGGCTAAAATACGGGAGGTGCACACAAGGCTAAGTGGCTAGCAATCAATTAGGGTAAGGTCATCCCTGTCTAGAGGTCCCTTTATGTCGGCTGTGTGGGCGGTTGCTGATCCCAACCGCGGGATTATCTTATTCGGACTATCCAGTTAGGGGTAGCTCTGGTCTTGTGATGCAGGGGATCTGGGTGGATCCTCGGTATGGTGATCTAAACCACGTACTATGATGGGCGGTATCCTAGTATCCCTGCCATTGATGCAAACTCATTCTCCCTACGTGCGTTTACAGTTTTATTTATAGAACCTAGTATTGTTGGAATTTAACAATGTAACAATTTCGGCTATTTGAATAAGTATTTGCATATAGACACTACTATAATATCAGAGGATTTTATAATAAATGTTTTGGTTATCGTAAGGTAAAAACCCGACATGTTTATTTGTGGCGTGGTCTTACGAGATACCTTTGATTTTCAAAGGATTTTGAAACTTTAATAATCCAATTGAGTGTGTTTTCTTACTCTGGTTTTTCAGACTGACTGCGGTGTTATTTAACTATAATGCTCGGGTCAGACCGAGTATTATAGAATACAGGAAAGGATGTTGTGGAGCTCAGGAGACGAGCTTGATGGCGAGACGTATCTCACGTATTTGATGAATATTCCGCCGTGTAAGATTTATTGTATAGTCATTTCTGTGAGGACAGGTTATGATAACTGTCCAATTGTGTGCTATGAATTTGGTTGTACTCTGATGACGTAATGTTATAAAAAGATATAGTTCATTTTGATTTAAAACATTAGTCATTTATCTGTTATATATTGTTCCTCTGCGTTTGTGAAATTCTGATATTGTTTCTATTTCTTCTTCTGCCTCCTTCTTCTTTAGTCCCTAATGGTTCGGTTTTCCGGCATTCGATTGTTCGGCATTAGATACAGTGAACGTATTGATGTCGATTTTCGGGCGTCGAAAAATCAGGTCGTTACAGTTGGTACCAGAGCTGAAGGTTAAGCGAGAACCTTGGCTCTGGTGGGGATTACTCATTAGAAATAGAGTTTGTAAGTACTCCAGAATGAGTTTGAGTGTATTGATAGATATGAGCATGTATTTTTTAGTGAATATAAAAATTGTTTTTATATTGTGTTGATTTATCAGTTGAGTGTTTATGAATTTTGGTCGATACGGGAAGTACAACCGTATCAATAAGGATTTCTAAACTCTTAAACAAGACAAACAGACACGGTATTATTTTAAAATAGGGCAAATGAAATATTCTTGTCCAAAATTATTTTTGTATATAAAAAAATAATTTTTGTAAATTTTTATAGTTATACAAGGTTGCTTGGTTGTTAGGAAGTGATAATATTAAGTTATTATCATTGTTGTTGTAAGAACTAAAATAAGAAGTTGTAATTATAACCAAGGGTTAAGGAATAAATTTATATAACAAAATGGGATTTGTATATGTGAATTTTAAATGTGATTTATACTTGATAACAAAATAAAAATTCCAGAGTAATATTTGAATATGAATTGAAAGGATTTGGAATTTGGAATTTTGGAAATTTATTACCTTTGAGTTTTAAAATGATTTTCAAAGTTTTTGGGGAAATAATAGTGATATTATTTGAGAAATATTTTTAAATTGGATTTGAAATCTGGTGAGATTTGGAATTTAAAAATATTTGAAAGGTTTTAAAGAGATAAAAGCACTGAAGTCTCTTCATCGCTGGAAAATAACTTCGGTGATGACTGCAGCATCATCGATGTTCATTTTTGAGTTTCCAAGGGAGAAATTGCTGCCTGGATGTTTTGAATTGGTATTTGTTGCAAAATTGGGATTGATTTTGGGATACAAAGGAATAATTCGGTATGTGTATATAATTGATTTCAAAAATGATTTTGAAATGTTGAGTAATTGTTTAAAAGACTTCGGAATCTTGTCTAAAATATTTACAGAATATAAATAAGTTTGATAATTTATGGAATAAAATTAAACTTAAAAGGGTTAAATAAAAGTATGTTTGAAACCCAAATAAGTTGGAGGTTAAGATAATTAATTGAGGTGAATTAAAAGAAGTTAGCAAATGTAATTGAATTTGGAATACTTATAAAAGTTTAATATTTAAATTGAATCGGAGAGTAATTAAATATAGTTAAGTAAAAGTGAATTTAAAGAAAAGCCTAAGGAGACTAAGTGAAATGGTTACTTAAATAAAAAGTTATAAGTTGGGGATAAAATTGTGGATAGACAAATGAGTTTGCGTTTGTAAGTAAATAAGACTAAAACTGAATATTTGAATTGTGTTAATTAGGAAATTAGTCAGGTTGGACTAAATAAAACAAAGTATTGAAATTAAAATTAGTAAGTAAACTGATTGATTTAAATGGTAAGAAAAAGAATTTACATTTCTAAGTAAATGAATTGAAATTGAATTTTGGGATGATATTTGATTTAAATTGTGTATGTACAGTAAAGTGAAGTTGGAAAATTAGTTCCAAGAGGACTAAAATAATTTAGTGTGGAAACAAAAATTTTGTTTGAGATTTGAAATAAATTAGTAAGTGAACTAATGAAAAAAATGGTTAAATGAAGATGGGTTGAGATAAGATGAATAGAATTCAGTATTTATAATGGAAGGAAAATTGAATTCAAATGGAAATTGAATAAAATGGGTATAAGGCTTAAGTGGTGAAGAGGAAAGAAATATAAGAAGTTGTATAAAATATTTATATTGAACTTAAGAAATGGGTGGTGAAATTCTTAAGTAAATTTGGAATTGAGGAAATATTCTAAGTTAATATTTGAATAAAGATTTAATAAAGGTGTGTGAAATGATAAGGGCGAATAAGTGAATGGAAATCAAAATAAATGTGAATAAAACGAGAATTGATATGGTTAATAATCAATTGGAAATTTATACGTAGGATGTATGTATATTATTTATTCGTATAACGATTTGATCCAGATTCGAGCACAGAATTTTAAGATAGTTATATCAATCCGAGTTGGGATTTTTCACTCAATTTTCGGCAGCGAACACTGGATATGGATTTTTGACTAATTCTGGAAATTCTCTATCATAGTTGTGGCTATGCAAGGAGAATGACGGTTTCTGATCAAGAAACCTGATCTGAGTTTCCACTAGGGAGTCGGGTGAACGATACTAGTTTGGAAGTGAAATTGTGTGATCGAGTGAGCGATCGGATTTGGTATTGTGTACGGAGGATATATGAGCATCATACGGGCTTAAGCAAAGCAAATATTGAAAATTTGTAAAGTAAGTGAATAAAATGATTTTGAACTCTATGATTGGATACTACTGCTAAGTAGAACAAAGGTAATTAAAAGCACAAGATGCATTAATGTCGTGATTTCAGAAGATAAATTTGATTACCGACAAAAGGTATGTATTTCAAATTGTCATATGAAATTTGATGATTTTCTGATCTAGCCACTTGCCCTTTGTTTTCTTTTTGAATTTGGGGTCCCGTAGAGGCATTTTGTATTTTTACCGATGTAGCCGCGCAAAGGAGACGATGACGAATTTTTTTGAAAATTTAGGAAGTTAGAAAATTTTGATAATTTAAAATTTGAATTTGAATTATAATTTGAATGGTTGAGTAAGTAATGTTGTTTGGAAACTATGGAAGAGAGTTTGGAAGGTTAGTAAGAGGGAAAGTGTGTCTTTAATAAAAAGATTGTTCTGGAAAGTTGTTTGGAACTGTTTGATTTTGGGAAGAAAACTTAATAAATTATGGAACATTACTCTTAACAAGAAATTTCGGAGACGAAATTCTTTTAAGGGGGAGTAATGTGGCGACCCGGAATTTTTGGACATTTGAAATTGGGATATTTAATTGATTTTAAAATTTTGGAATTAGTTTAACTTGAATTTCGAATATCACTATTTATTCAGATAATTAAATTATTGAATTTAATAATTGGAAATTGGTTAAAATAGTGAATCTTGGTTTTTAAGTTGGTTAAAAATATTTCAATGGCTTATAAAATCTATAATAATAGTACTGAAGGTAATAGAAGTATTAAAATTGAATTTTTAAGGTGAGTTGTTCTATTTTAAAAATATATTGTTTAAATCGATATTTAAAATAGCCTTCCGAGTCACAGTCTCGAAATTCAACGAAGCTATTTCCATAGGATCCGTAATAGTGTATTATTATCGGATTTCAATTTTCGTAGTGTTTGGAGTTGTCATGTGATCGTACGATAAGTAAACGTGTTGAGATTTATGCCGAAAATTTAATATAATAGCTGGATCCAAAAAGCTATCTTCTCCATATAATCGAATTAGGACTCGAAACCTTTTCCATCGAGTTCCGGATAGCGGTATAACCTTATAAACGCCTAGCGGTACGCCTGGATTGGAGATCGAAATTGTTAATTACGGAAATCGAGATGATTTAAATTTAAAATTTAAATAATTTCATCATTTATTTTTACTTCAGAACACATGCCTCTTAGAACAACACGTGTTCTCTCTAGTTTAACACGCGTTTGATTTTAATAGAAAAAAATAAAAAGAAGAAACTATGTCATTTAAAAATCGTAGAAGAAGAATGGTCAGCAAAATCAACTCACCAATTCAAAATATTAATGGCCGAGCTTTCTCCTGTTCAAAATCGAAAACCAAAAATTAATCTTCCATCATCATGGCCATAGACCTAGCTGGCGGCGGCGATATAGGTGGCGTACGAATGTCGTGGAACTCACGGTCGAGATACAAACTTGAAGCTTCAAAATGCATCGTCACGATCGCCGCATCCTTTTCTCCTATTCGATCGATGCCAGATCTCATTGTTCTTCCCTACGCTCCACTCCGCTGCAAACCACCTTGCTCCGCCATCCTCAACACCTTTTCCCACGTCGATTTCCATGCCTTAATCTGGATCTGTCCATTATGCTCCTCTCGAAATCATATCCTCTGCATTATTCTTCTATCTTCGAAATCAATGTCCCTGGCGAATTATATCCGCAGTGCGCGACAGTGGCTACAAGGAAACTAAGGTTGCTAGGTCTATAAACTGAATTTTGCCACATGTGTTTCTATTTATGATTGATACATGTATAATTGAGGAGGAAATGGAATTTTTAAAGGTAGAGATGAGGCGGGCAATGGGATTGCTGCCGGAGGATGCATTAGTGGGGCAAATTGCATACGGGACACAGGTGCACTGCATGAGTTGGGTTTTTGGGGAGTAAGAAAAAATTTACATGTTTAGAGGAACAAAGAAGATATCGAAAGAAGAGATTTTGGTCTCCTTGGTTTAGGCGGTGGAGGTGGGGGAGGGGTTAAGTGAGGCATACAGGGGAAGCGACCACAATAGCAGCTTCAGAGTTCTGGGGTTAAGCGATTTCTGTTGCCAGCTTCGGAATGCGACTATGCTCTTAATGCTTTGTTGGACGAGTTGCGAATAGACCACTGGCCAAAGGAGTCTGGGAACCGAGCCATAAGATGTACTGATGTTGCTTTAAGTGTTGCAGTTGGTTAGTCAGGGTCATGTATTAGACCTCTTTGCTTTAGTGCTTGATCAGGTTGAAAACCGTGAAACCAAGTCAAGCGTGAAGTGGATGGCAAACAAAGTCAAAGGTGAGTTGATCTCACTCATTTGGATTACCTTTAAATTTAAATAGTTAAATTTAAATTATTGATTGATTGTCCCGAATTCAATTTGATTATGTTTCGCTTCTTTATTGAAATGTCTAGATGTTATATTTTATATATATACATACATATATATATATATATATATTGGAGTGACTATTATTCCTGCATTATATAGTGGATGAGACCCTATGTGCCCTGCATAATAATGGATGACCCCATATACCGCAATATCCTCCTCGAAGTGGGATTGGCATTTTAAATTGTTGTGCTAACATCTATGGGTGCAGGGAAATAGGTTAGAAGGATCCAACTTGATTCCTCAAGTGTTAAATTTATTTTATATTCGGTAATGTGATGTACATGATAATCTATGTTGAATTATATTGATTATATTTGGAGTTAAAATTATTAAATGCTATGGCTTGGTTTGAATATATATTGGTATTTGAGAAATATGAAATATATTTAAAGTTGGGATTTTTAAAAAGGATAAAAAGGAATTTTTGTTTAAAGTAAAATAATTATAGTGAATTCAAGTAAATTAAAAGAATGAATTTGGGAAAAATAGGGATTTTGAATAAATGGGAAAAAGGATTTTTATTTAAAGTAAGGACTTAAGAAATATTGTTTTGTAAGCACGAAGAATTTTATTTTAAAATTCAAGATTTGAATAAGTTTGGAAAATAAAAGGAGAATTTGAAAAAGGGTATGAAATTGGTATTTTCAATTTAAATAAGAATTTAAATCATAAATAAAGTTGTGAATATGGGTTTTGAAATAAATTTGGATAAGTAAATAAATTATTTTAAAATGGAGTCAATTTTGAAAATCAATTTGAAAATTGATTAAGTGTTTAAAACTATGTTTTAAAAGGAAGATGAAACTATGGAATTTATAAACTGAGTTTATAAAGTGAAATAAGATATCATTAGATATTTGGAAATATAAATTCACGGTGGGAATTTATAAAAGATGGGTTATTTGTTTTAAAAAATTAATAGTGGTTTTATGTTTATAGGTGTAGAAAGGAATTTATAGAATTGGGACGTAAATTAAATCAAAATAAATCGAGGAGGATTTATAAATGATTTGATAGCTATATTTAAATGGGAAGTGTATTTTCATGAAAAGCCAAGTATATTTTCAAAGAAAGATTTCAAAATATGAGTTAAGTCTTTAAAGTGGCTTTAAAATAATGTTTTGAAAGAAATTATTATTTGGTAGTTTTAAATTTCTTTTTCTTAAGTAAATATTTATTAAGTTAGTTATATAAGTAAATTGTATTAAAGGTTTAACTAGTATTATGATTTAAAAGATAATTATTAAATATTTATATTTTATAAAGAAGTTTTATCCAAAAGAAGTTTGGCAAGAGTTTTTATTTGAAAATTTGGTATAGAATTTCATAACTTTTATTTTTAAATTTGTTTGGCTTAAGTTTTACGTGAGAAATTATTATAAAATTTAATAACTAGTATTTTTAAATAAAGGATTTTAAATAATTTTTATTTTTAGTGTTCAAAATATTTATTTTTGGATAAAGTGATTTAAATTATTTTAAAATCTAAACTATTTAGACTTATTGATTTTTAGTGGAATAAACAATATTTATAAATTTATTCTGCAAGAGGAAGTGATTTGGAAACTGTTTTCAAAGGATTGAAATGTAAAATGATATCTTGCGAAGATAGTTTGAATAATAAATAACTATGGAAAATTATTAAGACAGATGGTTGTTTGTGGATGTTATATAATCGTTAAATAACCGACTATCAATATTGGCCAATGCGCTGATCATTTCGAAGAGACCGGGATCGGGATTAATTTTCCCGAAAACCACTTCGACCCGGTTTGAATGTTTTCGTAAGGAAGGCAAGGATTGGAGTCGAAGATGGAGCAGTGACGTGCAAGGGCTAATCGCTACTAATTCCGAGGGTGATTCCAAAATGAACGTAGTAGGAGTAGTGCCTTCGGTTCCGTTTGAATCCGGAACAGAGTTCTATGGATGAATGCTTTCAAAACATCGTCAGGAGGACGATGAGTATTCTAAGTGAATGTGTGCTAAAAAGTTAATGCACAACCTCGAGCCTCATCAACCGGGAATGGCTAAATCAGGGAAGGTGCACACAAGGCTAAGTGACTATCAACCAATTAGGATAAGGTCATCCCTGTCTAGAGGTCCCTTTATTTCGGCTGTGTGGGAGGTTGCTGATCCCAACCGCGGGGTGATCTTATTCGGACCATCCAGTAAGGGGTAGCTCCGGTCTTGTGATGCAAGGGATCAGGATGGATCCTCGGTACGGTGATCTAGACCACGTACTGTGACGGGCGGTACCCAGTAGCCCTGCCATTGATGGAAATCCATTCTCCCTACATGCCTTTACTATTTTGTTTGTATAACCTAGTATTGCTGGAATTCAATAATGTAACAATTTCAGCTATTTGAATAAGTATTTGCATGTAGACACTACAATAATATCAGAGGATTTTATAAGAAATGTTTTGGTTATCGTAAGGTAAAAACCCGGCATGTTTATTTGTGGCGTAGTCTTACGAGATACCTTTGATTTTAAAAGGATTTTGAAACTTTAATAATCCAATTGAGTGTATTTTCTCACTCTGGTTTGTCAAACTGACTCAGGTGTTATTTATCTATAATGCTCAGGTCAGACCGAGTATTATAGAATACAGGAAAGGATGCTGTGGAGCTTAGGAGACGAGCTAGATGGCGAGATGTATCACACGTATTTGATGAATATTCCATTGTGTATCATTTGCTGCATAGTCAGTTTCGTGAGGACATTTTATGATAACGGTCTAGTTGTATGCTATGTAATTTGGTTGTACTCTGATATGTAATGTTATAAACAGATATAGTTCTTTTTGATTTAAAAGATTAGTCATTTATCTATTATATATTATTCCGCTGCTTTTGTGAGATTCCGACATTGTTTTTATTTCTTCTTCTACCTCCTACTTCTTTAGCTCCTAATGGTTCGGTTTTCCAGCATTTGATTACAGTGAACGTACCGATGTCGATTTTCGGACGTCGAAAAATCGGGTCGTTACAAATTATTCATTTTAATTAATGATGTTTTATACTTAATTAATCGCTTTAACTATTAATTATTTGAATTTATTTAATTCTTTTAATTAATGATAATGGAGTTTAATTAATTTATTTAACTTAATTAATTATTTGAATTAATGATAATGGAATTAAATTAATTATTCCAATTTATGATAATTGAAATTAATAATCATTTTAATTAATGATATTTAAAATAATTAATCATTTTAAAAAATGATATTAGAATTTTATTAATCAGTTAATTAGTGATTGTTTTAAAATTAATTAATTGTTTTAACTAATAATATTTGGAATTCAGTTAAATCATTTAATTTATAATGTTTTATAGTTAAATGAATCTTTTTAACAATTAATGTTTTAATTAATCATTGTAACTAATAAGGATTTAAATTTAATTAGCCTGATTAAATTATAATTATTTGAATTTAGTTAATTGTTTTAATTAATGGAATTTAAAATTACTTATCATTTTAATTAATGATGTTTGAGATTAATTATTCATTTAATTAATGATTATTTGAATTTAACAAATCTTTTTAATTAATGATTTTTAAAGTCAATAAGTGATTTAATAAAAGTGATTAAAAGTAAATTAACTAATATAATAAAATTGCTTTAGTATACTGATTTAAAGCCAACAAACTAATTTAATAAAGATTTTTAAAGTTGAATTACCATTGTTATAAAAGTGTTTAGGAATAATTGTCTATTATATTTAGATAATAGATTTGTTTAATAAAAATAAATTTTAAGTGTGATTAATTATCTTTTGGGATAATTAATATTTCTTTAAAAGTTATGAAAAGGAATTGCAACTCGATTATTGAGATGTTAAGTTGGATAACCATCTGGGTGTTCGGTCTTGGTTAATTATTCTCTTAACGTTTTAACAATCAGGAATTAATTCTAAAAGTGTTTTACCAATGTGGAAAATATGGAAATAAAGCACAAGTTCAGTTCTTTTTTAAAAGTAAAAGTTTGAATCATTTATGGAAATGAATTATTTCCGTAAAGCGAATCACGTATATGGAAACGATTTACTTGTATAATTAGCACTACACATCGAAGAAGTAAACTTGTCGCTATTTCAAAAGTTAAGAGTAATCATTGGATATGGCAACACTACCTTGACTTGTCTGGTATTATTGTTAACCCAAAAAAAAAGTACAAGTTCGAATTCAATGAGTGGCGATAAGTATACAAGACTTAATTTCCATATACGATCGTTTTATATCCTCAATACTTTGTACCTCGACTAGTAGTTACTTCAGCTACTTTATTTTCGACATTTTAAGATGATTTATTGCTCCGTTGAACATTGTTATTCTTTGTCAAAAAATGACTAAACCAAAAGCGCAGATGGGGGCCAAGCTATGCGGGGTTACTCCCATTAGGGTAGTTTCATATCTCATCTAGTTTGATTCGGTTATTCACTTAGATGCGAAAATATTCGGATTCTCCGTAAGTTCCGGCAGGGTCTGGCTTGGAGGTTTTTGAGAAGTGTCACAGAGTATATGAGCTTCTCAGGAGTATATTACTAGAGGTATATGCCAAGAGGGGTGCACCATCCTTATCATTAGTTGGAAAACTTTCTTCCCTTATTTGATTCATATCCTTGAATTTGTTTTAGCTTTCAATTGCCATGAGTCGAGCCAACTCCTCATCATGGCATTTAAATATTGATTTAGTCCACTCTATCAAATTGGACGTTTACTTTATTCAGTCCATTCTATCAAGTTTGGATTGTTACTTTATTTAGTTTATTCTATCAAGTTGGACTGCTTACCTTGTTCTATCAGTTCTGTCCAGTTTGGATTTTACTCTGTTCATTTCCATTCTTTCAAGTCTGGTTTTAATATTAATTATGCCTATTCTATTTGCATTTATTTCCTGATATTTATTTCTGCTCCTGTATGTATGATTGTTATTCTTGTGAGATGAGAACCCGTTCCACGTTAACGCCGCGGTCGCACATAACTTTTGTATATGTTCCCCGTTATTCGAGTTATCTCACGCTGGTATTTCCGTACTGATTCGGGTGTTATTTATTTATAATGCTCGAGTCAGGCCGAGTATTTTTCCCAGGATGCCTTTGAATTCTGAAGACCGTGCAGGGAAGCTGAAGATTCATCCATCGAGTAATTTATTTTCTGCTATATTATGTAGTATACCTATTGGCATTTGTAAGGTTAGGATTTATAACTGTCCAACTGATAAGGTTTGTCTTTAATTCTGATATACTCTGTATGATTAGAGTGACAGTTTTCTACTGTCCCTATTTATATTATATGTTGTCGATTTCGCTGTGAGATTCTATTTTTCTCCATTCTTTGTTCTTTTCTTTTTATATACCCTAACAATCTTCCCTTTTGTCAACTGAATGAGCGACATTGGAACATAGTGGTAGTGTTCGGTGTTGATTTTTGGTGGTCAAAATGGCAGGTCATTACAGTTAACCACTTAAGGGAATTACTTGTTTCAACTTAATTATAAAATTCAAAAGAGAATTAAAAGTTGAGTATGTGTGACATCTCCCTAAGAGAAATTACAAGGATGCAATTTTCGTAAGGGGGAGGTCTATAACAATCATGTTTTCAAGGCTATAATATTTATAAATTTAATAAAACAATAGTACTCGAATTTGGTTTTGATAATTATTATTTTGGAATCAAATTATTATACAATTAAAGTCTAATTAATAAACAATTTGTTATAATAAACTCAAATTATTTAATAAATTCCTTTTTAGATAACATATTGAAATTCACATAAATGCTTTGATAAATATAAAATATTTTAAAATGCAAGTAATTTTACATACTTAAAATAAATGAAAAGAAGTTTATTTGATATCTAATAAATCAATAAAGATGAATAATCATTGAATTTAAACATTTTGTAAAATATATGATACATCAATTTAATTCGAAAATAAGTCTATAATTCAATGAAATTCTATGTGAAGAATGGACTCAATTTGCAATTTTAGCGAGATAAGAATGGATTTAGATGAAAATAACATTATTTATAAAATTTAATCATTTTTCTCTAGCACTTTTTGCACTTCAAAGCCCAGCCCATTCTTCTTTATCAAACCCATATCATTAGTAAAACTAAAACTAAATACATCTCTTCACTGAATCAAAAATTCCTTAACCTACTTTATCTTATCGTAACCTAATTCCCAAATCGACTAAAAGTTAAAAAAGGGCAAACGAAGAAATCACATCGCAACTTCAGGGCGAGGTATCTATGATAATATCGCGACTAATGATTGATGATCTAAGGAGGCTGCACGACTGTGGATGAACAAGGGAGGGCGCAACAAAGGCTGGGACTTGGACGACGACATTGTAGGTGGACGTGCAGTGATGAGGTTCAAAGGTGGTCGAATGGACCTAAGGTAGACGATGCATTGTCTTTAGTATCGGGATAAGGCGCGATGGTTTTTAGATGTTGGTCGATGCAAGGTGAGGCAACGTCCTAGGCACTTAACGATAGGGTTGCGGTTTGGATGTTATGCGGTGCAAGCAACGACTGTAGATGGAAGGTCGTTGGTATGCGAGTAAGCGAGGCTGAAGCTAAAATTAATGTTATGCTAGCTTTGGATCGTAGTGAGTTATCTTTTAACTCACACTACGATATCTAAATAAGAATATTCCTCTTTGCATGCTTTAATTAGCTTAATAATCGCTTATGAATTGTGTAAAATTATAGTAGTGATTGGATGAAATTATTGGAATAAATTACATGCCACGGGTTCAATTTGTTTAATGAATGAATTAGTTGAATTCTATGTTCTAAGTATTGGATTCGATTGTATTATCGATTATGAAATTACATGATTTTAAAAACCATTAAAATTTGATTAGTTATAGTTAAATTATATGGTTGTTGTGCATTTTTCGTGTGACTGAACTTATTGGAAAGCAACTCGGGTCATTAAATAATTTCATATTATGGAATTATATATATTTTACAACGATGTTTGCCCTAAGTATTGAATTTTCAATGGGTTATTTTATTTAAATGTTTTAAAAGAATTAAAATGATATTTTATCTATATTCTCATTGGAATTTAATTTATAAAATATAGCTAAAATTTAATTATATACTTTAGCTTATTATTCAAAGCTTTTAAAAATGAGCAATATTTAATTATAAAACCTTTTTAAATTTAGTATACTAAGTATATAAGTTTTGAATTGTTTTAGAGGCAAAAGAATAGTATTATTTATAAAAGCTATTATGAAAGTAATAATTTAAGTTTCAGGTGATTTTAGTTATGAAAGAGGTTTAAATGATTTTGAAAGAATTCCAAAAACTTTTGTAAATAAGCAACTCTTCTTTAAGATGAGTTTATGGAATTAAAAGCGACTTTGAAAAAGTATGTCTTTGTATATATAATTTTAATTTAAAACTATTTTATTTTATTTATTATGGATTTGAAATTTTAATGAGATTTCATGCTTTTCTATGTAATAAAGAATTTTAATAAATGATTGAATTATAGAATTGGCCGAGGACTTTTCGTACAATTCTTTCACTTATTATTATAATTTGTTAAATAGAGTGAGTGAAATTTACTAACTTTTAGTAAATACTGGAATTTCACTTTCTGATATGGAATAGTTAGTTAGATTTTAGTGATTTCTAAAGTGATAGTAAACTACATTTAGAGTTGTATTATCTGAGGATGTTCGGATTTTAGGTCGATAGATCCTTAAGTGATGATGACTCCTTTTATTCATCCATTTAAGAGGTGTAAGCGAGCTGGTTATTTGATTAAATTGCAAGTAAGTTGTTAGCGATAGGAAAAACCGCTTAAGAGGTATTAAGGACCTTATCATGGGACGAAACTACGAGTAAGAGACTTTGCCAAACTGTGAGATATGTGTTAGCGACTTGGTCGAATTGCGAGAGAGGTGTTAGCGACCTCGTCAAACTGCTAAAAGTTATCATAATCTTTCTTTTTGGATCCAAGATTATGATTATTTATTAGTGATGACTGTTCCTTCAAAGATTTTTGGATGAATATTTAGTATCTTTTGGCTTTAGAGAATTTTGATTGTTACCATTATATTTTTTATGATAGTTTATTGGAGACTTGATATGTATTTATGAAATGGTGATTTTGATAGATGTGCCTTATTATGATTATTTGGTTTTAGGCATATTTCTGTTATGGCTTGTTTTATTGTTAAGCCCTATAATTATGATAATGGATTTTTGAAACGATAATTTTTACGGATATGCCTTATTATGATTTTAGTTTTGAGCATATTTTTATTATGGCTTTGTATTAGTGTTAATTCGTATACTTACGATATCAGATCTCGTCTTTTAATTGGATATTTTCTAACCCATTTATTTTATAATACTCGGGTCAGGCCGAGACTCTACAGGTATAAGAACTCATTGACCTTTGGATTTTGTCCTAGCATTGGAGTGGACTATTTTGACTATTTTAGTTTACTTCATTATTTAATATAGTCTAACCCATGTATTTGATGCGATGTATATATTTATGTGGGTCTAGTAATGATATTTTGTTGATTCACACTTTATTATGTTATATAATGTATATTATTCTGCTGTGATCTGTGATTCTGAATTTGATTTATTAATATTATATACTATTCTAAATATTTTAAATCGGTGTCTTTATTACTTTGTACTAATACTATACACATTAAAATTTTCAGTTCAGACCCTCATAATAGTAATAAAGACGTGTCAGTGTTAGTCCAAAGATATATTCACATTCACTCGCCCTTAACCAGCAATATTCTCCATGTTATTAGATGACATTACAATTAATGTTCTTTAATAATAAAGTGGTGGGATCGTTATAGCTTGGTATCAGAGTTGTGTTCAGAACATTATATAATATATTTGATATAGAGTCAAGATCTGAACCTAGACAGACTTAGAGTCTCATCTCTTGTGTATGTGATATTTAGTGATTTAATTAAGTATTAGGAATAGGAATATAGATGATTATTCAGGAATAATCATCGGGATGCGTTTGTAAAGTTTTTACAATACTATATGAATTATTGTTATGGAGTTTTACTAAAATTTGAAAATCACTTTTGTCGAAAGTGAGATTTAATGGATGGTGTATATTAGAACTCAGATGGCATAGAATTGAATGGTTGTGTCCGGATCCGCTTGTGATCAGAGTGCACAGCGAAAGCTGAGAAATTTCTTTCCACTTAAGGTGATTGTTTGTTTGTTTGATTGAAATGTATGTTGTTTGTGTTAATGTTTGTTTTTGTTTATGCTTAGTTTAAAATGTGAAATTGAATAAGAAGTTGTCGATCAAAGAATTTATAAATCCATTTGAATCTGGAGACTCAATTATTAATAAAAACCAGCGGTTTCTCCAAAATAGAACCGCTGAGGAATAATAAAAATGTTCAAGCAAATAATAGTTATAATATATAAAATGATAGAATATATATATAATTAAATTTAGAATCGAAAAATATACTTGATAAATAAAATACGATATAATAAAATTTGAATGGTTGCTTACTGTTGTGAATAACTAAATATGGTGCAATGTATTGTCTTGAATGCAAATGGTTGATAATGGATGTGTGTGGTATGGAATTGTTATTAGTAAATTATTATTTCTATGATAATATTAATGTTAATAAGTAATTTAATAAAAGCATGCATCTGTTTAGATTAAAATCTTTTTGATAAAGGATATACATTTATGTGGAATTTGACTATATTTATTATAAACAAGCAAATATTAGGAAAAGCATAAGGTATTAAAACATATATGTATATCTTACAGGAAATATTTTTGTGTCAAATTGTTGATTGAGTGCTTTAATGATTCTGATTGATATGCCTGATCAACGATATCGATAGAAATTCCTAAACGGTGGGACTAAACATTCGAACAAAGTGTTTTAGACAATAAGATATTTTCAGTTATAGTACTTAGTAAGTAGATAATACTTTTTTAAAGAAGATAGAATTTTTAAATAAGTTAAATATTATATATATTAAAATGGATGGTTAGGAATGATTGGTTAAGGAAAAATAATATTGTATAAAGTGCACAAATTATATTTATAAAGCAGATGCCTTGGGGTTTTTGATAAATAAAATAAAGTATGTCAAATGAGAGTAGGATTTATATAAATAAATTTGGCATTTGTGAAATCTTATATATTCATTTACAAAGAGGCATGTCAAATAAATTGAGTGTAGTATTTGTAAATGATTGTGAATATTGTATCGTGCTTGCAATAAATGTTAGGATTTTTATTTATATGAATTTCCAATTTAAGTGATGTTTAAAATGAAATTATAATTCATTCATCAACATAATAAGTTAATAAATGTTGAATACTTTGATTAGATGAATAGAATGAAAGTTTTCTCAAATTTAGCTTTATAGAACAAAATTAGATTTAAAACTTCTTTAATAAAGCAAAGATAAGAAAACCTTCATGGAAAGAATTTGTATGAAAATATTTTGAGTATAAAGATATGTTATGTACCAAATTAATAATATAAGTATATATACGCGTATTTGTATTGAGAATTTATTTTTGGCAAAGCCAGTCGTCTTTTATAGTGGACCGTCCACTTTTATTATAGCAAATAATAAAACAATACAAAGCAGGTGATAAGCAGGATGCCTATCAACAAATACAAGGTTTTTATAGTGGACCGACCACTATATCTAAACTAGATTACAACATAGGAGTCGGACAACACATCCGAACTACGAATACAAGCCGCCCATGGCAGTCACAATCACTACGCAGGGTGAAAAAAATAAGTTGCACAAGGCAATCACGCTAAAACATCATAATACAGTACAGACGCCCATTGACAAATGCACATAGCTAACAAGAAAAATTACATCAACAACCAAAATACCAAGCTAACTGGACAACCAATCCACCATCAGCAACACAAGGGTATTACCAAAACGAACCAATATATCACAAAAGCCAAGGCTGGCATAAACAGGAGGACAATTACTCACAAACCCAATGCCATAGCCTCCACCATGAACAAGAGACGAAACAATCAAAGACAAACTCCAAGCTGCAAGCAGTCCCAAAGGAGCAGATTGATGGGATGAGTAACCAAAGCATCGGATGAGGGTACAAAAACCAAAACCACACAGATCGAGCAACCAAAGAAAAACCCGAAAAGACGACATGCCAAGCATACACTCCAACATAACCATGGTGCAAAAAACAGTGGGAAAATGATAAACTAAAACTCCAAAACACATAGCAAGAACTAATAAAACCAACGGTGCCAAATTACCAGCACAAAGCGACACCAAAGCCCAACCAACAAACCACTTATCATAAAAAACTCGCCAAGCACCACCTGAGAGCACCAGAGCACGAAGAACCCCAAGCTTGTTGAGCAAAGCTCATACCAAATCCGAAGACCAACTCAAAGAAAAGACTGTAAACACAGTGAAAGGCAAATGGAGAGGCTTAGGAAGCATAGGAAGGTTACAAGAGAACAGATGGAGCAACAAGAAGGGCAAAAGAAGCGAGGATACAAGTAGCAGGAAGAAAGCGGGAAAGGGGCAAGCGAATGCAATAAAAAGGATGAAGCAACAACGAGGAAAACTAAGTTAAGAGAGAGGAGAAGATTGAAGCACGAAAGGAAGAAAATGGGTTGGGCGATTCAAGGAGAAGGAAGATAAAAGAAGGAGGCGGCTGAAGGGGGAAACCTAGTCCCCATTGATGCTTCCAATACGATCATTTGTTTATTAAATAAACTAGGAGTTAATTATTCTTTGAAAGAAAAATAAAATAATAATCACACATATGATCTGAATATTTTTGTGTGCTAGTGATATGTTAAAATGAATTTATTAGATATAATTGATAATTACTTCATGATTTGTGTGGTTCATTTAGATGTTTGATTGATGTGGTTATATATGAGGTTAACAAATTGAACCAAAATAGTAAAAGCAAGCTTTTGATTTCAAAGAATAAAGAAAATTTGTTTATCAAGAAGAAATTTTTCTTATTATATATATAGTGTAAAAAAAGGAAGGTGCAAGTCCCTGTAAATTTAATCTTACATAACTTAGATTAATATTTTTATTTTACTGAATTGTAATCTTAGACAAAGTAACTAATTATTTCAAAATTTAAAAAGTAAGAACATCCTTCACCTATCCAAGTCTTCATTGATGAAAACAAATAGGACTACTTTAAGTTGATCTCCATGCACTTGTATACGAATGGCAGCAGAAGGTATCATCTTATTTTATGTTCAAATGCGAGTGTAATTTGAAATTTGTTATATTACTTTTTTTCTTTCTTCTCGCATAAGTTACTTGATAACTCAACGGTAAAAATGACAATATAGATAGACTTATCAGGTGGCTTTTATGTCCAACTAGTCAAGCACAATGTAACGATTCATGTTGGAGATCCAACTTTTAAAACTGTTAGAATATATAATGATTTCCCTAAACTAGGTTGTTATGTTCAGTTATTTTTCTAATATAACGTTGTAGTGAAAACTTTGCTTTCCCGAAGATTTCCCCAATAGATCTTTTATCATCCAAATCATAAAGATATAAATTTGGATAGAAAATAAACGTACATGAAATTAAAAATCAATACGCAAGAGATTCCATCCAAACACCCTCCTTATTGATTCACTAAAATTTGTTTACATCTAATCGAACAAAATAAAAGTAAACAAAATAAAAATTGAACCAATATCCAAACTGAGAAATGGAGTCTTGATCTTTATGGCTAAAATTATTATAGGAGAAGAATAAAGATGGAAGAAGAGAGAATTAGCAAATAGATTTCCACACATTTTACACTCCCTTCTAGTCTTTATTTATAACATCAATTACTTAATGCCGAAATTAATATTAGATGACAAAAAATAAATAGATTAGCCAATTAGAGAGAGAAATAAACATAATCAAATATGCCTATTAATTAGGGGAAAAAATCATCTCTTTCTTTATTTTGCATATTTATTTCTTTCTATTTGTGATTTTGTATCACTAAAATTAAACACTTCGCCTTGATGCAAAATCATATATCTTCAATATATCAAGCATGCCATTTCCAAATCTATCACAACTTCTTCTATCTCAATCATACCAAATTACAAACCTCTACCACCGCCTACAAGTGACGCATCTCCTGCCATGAGGTGCACCACACCAATTGGTCTCACAAACGTTTGCAATACCACAAAGACCTCTATACAGTCTTTGTAGATTTTCCTACTCGATCCACCCACTCAATCTAAGCTCATTACATGATCACTATCGATCCCTTGAGCATCATTAACATGAAGACCCATGTCTAAAATATGATCCTCAACATGATCATCCTAAGTAATGAACACATTAGTCTATCCACCTGACTATGGACCAGGCTCTCCAACTATCACTCGCTTCCCATAGTCGACTACATGACCAACCAAATTATAAAGGTTTCCTTCTTCCAATACTCCTATCATCCCTACAAAACCACCCTTCTTTACTCTCAAAACTCCACCATGAGTCTTATAAGTGCAACCATGGCGATCCGACTGACCGAGAGAAATAAGATTATGAGAACTAGAAGGAACATGCCTCACGCTTGAGACTTCTCTAATCACACCGTCATGCATACAAAACCGGATAGATCCAATATCACAAATAGGTATCTCTCCTCCATTGGTTGTCCTAATCGTGCAAACACTCTTCTCATAAGAAGAGAAATAATTCACATCTCTACAAATGTGAAAACCGACTTCCGAATCAATCTTCCAAAGCACCTAATAAAGACATCACAAGAAGTATCACTGTCGCTACCTTCAGCTATGCCAGCCCATGTATCACTATCACTGTCACTATGTATAGCCTTCTTTCGATCCTTTTTATACGCTTCCCACCTTTTGCGCATATGACCCTTTTTATGACAATAATAACAAATTATACATTTTGACATACCTTTACCATTAGCGGCTTTCTTCTTTGGAGTTGTATCCTTCTTCGAGTCCTTTGCTACCACAGCCTCATCTTGAACTAATTTCACAAATGACCCTTTCTTCTAAGCTTATCGTTCAAAAGACTACTTCGAACAGTTTCTAGTTAGATAGTTCCATTAGCATTGGAATTACTTAATGAAACAACCAAAGTTTCCCCACTTTCTGAAAACTCACCAATAAAAGAGCATGTAACTCATCATCAAATTTTACATTCATATTTTCCAATTGGTTTATTACATCTTGAAATTCGTTCAAATGCTTTGCAATAGACTTCTCTCTATCTAATCTCAGTTGAACCAATTTTCAAACAAGAAAAGCCTTACTTGTAGCACACTTCGACTCACACAAAGATACCAATTTGTCCCACAAAGTCTTCGTAGATTCACAACTAGCCATGTGATGGAAGATTGAATCATCATGAATCAACGTGTAACGGAGATTAACTCGTGGGGAAAGCTTAGGTCGGGCATTTTTAAGTCGTAGATGACTTAAGGGATACGAGTTATAGAAGCTTCGACCTATAGAAGTTATACGAGTTAGTGTGTTAGAACGAGTTAACGAGTTAAGGAATAAGTCGTTAACGAGTTAGTAGTTGAAGTAGGTTGACGTGTTACAACTTAAGAGAGTTAATGAGTTACGGCTTATAGATTGAGACGACTTAAATACAGGAAGCGACCCATAGTAGTTAGCGACTTAAGGATTATAGAATAGGTTGTTGTAGTTTAGGTCGTGAGCGACCTATGGTGTAGTTAGGTCGTGAGCGACCTATATCTGGTTAATGTGTTAGGTCGTTAGGAAGTATACCTGTTAGGTCGCGTGAAGGCATACTCGTTAAGTCGTTGCTGTGTTAGGTCGGTTGTGCCGCATGTTTGTTGGTCTCGTGTCTTAGTTAGGTCATGGGACGACCTATGTTAGGTCGTAAGTTGACCAGGCGACTTAGGAAAGGATGCGGCTGTGTTAGAGTGTTAGGTCGCATATAGGGTTAAATCGTTAGGTCGCGCGTGTGTTTTAGGTCATTGGGTTTGTTAAGTCTCTAAGCCGCATGAGTTCTTTAACCAGATAGGTCGTGAGCTGTTAGGTCGGCTGCTGGTTAGGTCGTGGGTCGTGGAGATTGGTAGGTTGGCAGTTGTTAAGTCATGTGACCCTGTGTCTGTTTGAGTCGTAAGTCGGCAGCTATGCTAAGTCGTAGGTCGGGGATTCTCTTAGGTCGTGGACGACTCATGGGGGCGGCGACTCAAGGAACAGCCTATAAATACACGTCCATATCTTCACTTTTTGGCATCGGATTTTGAAGCGACAAAGTGCTCCCATTTTGAGAGCTCGACTACAACATTTCTTCACTTCTTTTCTCCACTCTAATCTAGTGCTTACATCCATCCAAGATTGAAGATCAAGGTTGAAGATCCAAGATCCAAAGTTGAAGATCTACATTTTTCAAAGAGAGATTTCATCGATTGAAGCGAAATTTTGCGGGATCAAGCTTAGTTCTTCGCTGTCCAGATCTGAAGTTGTTATCTTTTGAGGTGTTTAGGTGTTTTGGTGAGTGGTGGTTATCTCCCACACGGACCCAAAGGAGTATATTGGATCGGTGGCTTGTTTGTGTTTTAAAGATAGAGATTTCTTGCATTTTCCTTAAGTCTACATGCAGATCCATTGTCTATGAAGTTTTGGATACCCATTTTGCTACATGTTAACTTCTATAAGTTTATTCATAAAGTTGTAGAGATATTTGCTTATAATTCATACTTGTTAGATTTGGACATTTTAATTACGAAATTGCCATTCTTGTATAATTGCTTATTAGATCTTGTTTGAATGTTTGACTGCTTGGATTAATGATTGATTTGATTGATAGATTGTTGCAAATTAGCTAATAGTTGATTTGGACAAGTTGGTCGAAGATGATTCAAAAGCTAAGTGGAGAGGCTCTTGAATGGTGAAAGCTGCTTGTGGCATATGAAGCGGATGTTAAAGCTCATATGGATAGATTCGATGATGATGGACTTTGCTATGATGCGATAGAGCAAAATGTGATGTTGGGATGAGACTTTGCTATGATGGGAAGAAGCAAAGCATGATGTTGAGACGGGACTTTGCTATGATGCGATGAAGCAAAGCATGATGTGAGATAGCCTTGGTTTAATCCAGACGGGATCATCCCAAGCATGTTGATAACTCAATGATGCGGTTCGAGTTGGTTGATAATGGTGGGCTCGAGAGGTGATTGGGCTAGTATGAGAATAGTCGTCGAGGAGGATGACTAGGAGGCTGAGATTTCATCGTTGTTGAAGGTTCTAGCATGGTCAAAGCAAGAGTACGTTGGGCATATTCGATAGTCCCAAGCACGGGCTGCGACGACGTGCTAGTACTCTGGGTAGTTGTGAAAATTCCTAGGCACGGGCTGCGACGACGTGCGGAGTTGTGTCTAGAACCGGGGTTGCCATTAGCCCTTGACTGACGGCTGAAAGAATGTGTCGGTCATTCAATTAACGATTGTATCGAGGCAAGATAACAGTGATAGCCAGGGTCATGGATGTTTGGTTGTATCATCATTCGGTCTCAAGAGCGGTGTTTTCTGGGTGCTCATCTGATCTTGGTCTAGGCCTTGGGGGTTTGTATTTGGAAAACATCGACCTTGACTCGAGTTATTATTGCTTTACTTTAATTATCTGCTTTGTTATGCTTGCTTCTCCTTAGTATGTGTCTGGGGGCTATCACTGTAGAAAGAGGTGGAGTGGAATGGTTGGGTTCCTATTCCTTTTTATCCCTTATGCTCTTTTGGTATGTTTGATAGTTGATTTACTGCTCACTAGGACTTTGTCTGACTCAAGATTTTATGTTCAACTCTTAATACCTTGGGCTGTTCATCCATTTTGGGATGGGCAGACTAGGTAGCAGGTGACAGGTGTTATCCTTGGTTATCTACGTTGCTGATGACGAAGACGAGCTGGAGGCTTTTACATATTGTTTTCCTACTATATGTACTGGATGTTCCGCTGCTTGTATATGTTTTGAGTGTTATGTAGTGAGGCTTGATGTATGGATTGTTTAGATGTTTGTATCAAACTTCTATGATGATTATATGATGATATTATGTTCTATGGAGCTTCACTATATTTATATTTCTCTATTGTATTTTATCCATGCGCTGTGAGTTGTACGATAGACTATTCTGTTTTATCTTACCCTGAATATCGTCCATGGCTGCCTGGCACACCTTTCAGCGCACCATTTCCCTGTTTTAGGGCAGGAGTCATGGGCGGTCGTCACATTTGGTATCAGAGCTTTGGTTAATCGATTTTAGCCAACGCTCGCTGACGTAACTACGTATGAGAGATGTAATTGTAATTTTGATGGATGATTACTATACATAATATAGTAGCTTAGAAGGATTTGAACTTCTTATGCAGTTATTTCTCAGGGTATATTAATCATTTCTTTTAGATATTAGGAATGAGTCAAAGAGGGAGACCAGCTGCTAGGGGAGGCCATGCTGTTGAGGGGCTGCTGATTATGCTTCTATGTTCGAGGCTATGATGACTTCGATCATGAGAAGGATGCCAGCTCCGGGGCCATCAGTAGATGTTGGAGTTCAGGTTCAGGCCCCAAGACCAGTGGATTTTGCTAAGTTGTGTAAGGACTATACTGCTCTTGGAGGAAAGGTTTTCTTGGGAACAGAATCAACCATAGAAGTTCAGAGATGGATAGATGCTTGTAGAAGGATCTTTGGTGATTTGGGAATTGAGGATGCAACTAAGAGGAAGCTTGCATCAAGATAGCTTCAGGGAAGAGCTTCTGATTGGTGGAACTCTATCACCATTGATACTTCAGAGGAAGAGATCACTTGGGAGCAATTCCAAGTTAGATTTGAAGCTAAGTTCATTTGTACAGCTCAGAAATCTGTTCTGTTCAAGAAGTTTGTGGAACTCAAGCAAGGTGGAAGACCAGTTCTTGAGTATGTTTCTGAGTTTGAAGCTTTGTCCAAGTATGCTCGGTCGTATATTGAATCTCCTTATCAGAAGAATGAGAAGTTTGTGACAGGCTTGGACACTTATCTTGGGAGGCAGTTGGTGGATCATTTGGACGATCCATTTGAGAAGCTTGTGGAGAAAGCTCTCAGGCATGAGAATCTGTTTCCTAAGGAAGGATCTGTTGTTGCTATGACCAAGGAGCAAAGTGGAAACAAGAAGAGGAAGCAGCAGCAACAGAAGGGTAAGGATGGCCAAAAGAAGCGAAGGGTGAAATGACCTGCTACAACTGTCAGCAGAAGGGTCATCTCTCCAGGGATTGCAAGAAACCGAGGGTGCCGGCAAAGTGTCACAACTGTGACAAACCAAGGCATTTCAAGAGGAATTGTCCAAAACCGAGGAAGGACAATCAGATTGTGCAAGCTTATGCTTTGGGGGTTGTGCCATCGTCTTCGAAAGCTCCTATTGCTGAAGAGAAAGGGAAGAGTGTGGTGGTTCAAGGTACTCTTTCCATTTGTGGTATTCCAGTTAGAGTGTTGTTTGATACTGGAGCATCGCATTCTTTTGTTTGTAATGAACTTGTAGGCCGGTTGGGTTTGGAACCGGATATTGTTGATAGACCATTAGTGGTGACTAATCCAGTTGGGGGTTCGTCTTGTTTGTGTATGATATGCCGTGGTCTAGTTGTGTCGAGTCATGATTGCTCTTTTGTTTGTGATTGTTTTGTTCTGAACTTTGTGGGGTTCGGAATTATTTTGGGTATGGACTGGCTTAGGAAGTATGCGGCAAAGGTTGATTGTGAGAGGCTTGAGGTGACAGTCGAGAATGTGGAGAGGCGAAAGGTTGTGATACAATGTAAGCATGAGGAAGGCGTCTTCATGAGCTTCATGTATTCGCTGGTTGTTCCACCGGATGGACTGTCATCGGTGCCTATTGTGAATGGATTTGAGGATGTCTTTGACGAGGTCAAAGGAATACCGCCGCATAGGGAGATCGAGTTTTGTATCGATCTAGTTGAGGGAGCCAGACCTGTTGTGATGCCTCTTAGGCGAATGGCGCCTAGGGAACAGCAAGAGTTGAAGGTGCAGGTTGATGACCTTTTACAGAAAGGATTCACTCGGCGTAGTGTGTCCGAATGGGGTGCACCAGTTGTGTTTGCAACCAAAGCGGATGGATCGTTGAGGTTGTGTGTGGATTATCGTGAGCTGAATAAAGTGACTAAGAAGATCAAGTATCCATTGCCTAGAATAGATGACTTGTTTGATCAGCTTCACGAAGCTAAGGTGTTTTCTCAGATGGATTTGGCAACTGGATTTCACCAGTTGGGAGTGGCAAAGGATAGTGTGCCAAAGACTACTTTCAGGACAACATCCGGTTTCTTTGAGTGGCTGGTAATGCCGTTTGGATTGACCAATGCACCAGCGTATTTTATGGATCTTATGAATAGAGTATTCAGGGATCAGTTGAACAAGTTCGTACTTGTGTTCGTGGATGATATTTTGATTAATTCCAGAACTGAAGAAGAGCACAAGACGCACTTGCGGATTGTTTTGGAAATCTTGCGGAAACATCAGCAGAAGGCTAAGTTTTCGAAGTGTCGCTTCTGGAAGAGCGAAGTGAGGTTCTTAGGCCATGTTATTTCTGGAAATGGAATAGCGGTTGATCCCGCTAAGGTGGCAGCAATCCAGGATTGGGTTAGACCTAAGAATGCGTCTGACGTGAGAAGTTTTCTTGGATTAGCAGGATATTATCGTCAGTTTATCAAAAACTTTTCCAAGATAGCTGCACCGTTAACAGGATTGACGAAAAAGAACCAAGTGTTCAGATGGGATGATAAGTGTGAGCAAGCTTTCGTAATCCTGAAAGAGCAACTGACAAGTGCTCCTGTTTTGACTATTCCAAGTGGGAATGATGAGATGGTGGTATACACCGATGCATGTGGTACTAGACTTGGAGCAGTGCTGATGCAAAAGGATAAAGTTGTTGCATATGCAAGTCGACAACTGAAGCCGCATGAAAGGAATTATCCGACTCGTGATTTGGAGTTAGCGGCGATTGTTTTTGCTCTGAAGATGTGGAGACATTATCTATTGGGAGTTCGATTCGAGTTGTTTACAGATCATAAGTCGTTGAAGTATCTGTTCTCCCAAAAGGATATCTTCGACAGCAACGATGGCTAGAGTTTTTAGCATCATATGATTTTGGTATAGCCTATACTCCGGGAAAAGGTAACGCAGTGGCAGATGCGTAAAGTCGAAGACATGCAGGATAGGGAGCCATGTTTTCAGAATGGAAGAGTCTCGAGTATTTGGCTGGATTTGACTTCAGGCCTAGATGTGAATTGGAACCTGAGATGTTGGCAAACTTATCGATAAGACCTACTCTGGTGGAAAGAGTTGGCGAGAGCCAAAAGCGAGACGATAAGATTGTCAAGATTATCCGTGATGTGGAATCTGGAGTGGACCCAGAAAAGGATAAAGGATTTGAAGTCGATCGAGAGGGTTGGCTTCGGAAGCAAGGACGATTAGTTGTTCCCGATATAGATGGATTGAGAGATGAAGTTCTTATGGAAAGTCATCACTCGAAGTTGACAATTCATCCAGGTGGAAATAAGATGTATCGGGATATGAAGAGAACCTATTACTGGGAAGGTATGAAGAAGGATGTTGGAAATTTTATTTCCATGTGCATGAATTGCCAGTTGGTAAAAACCAAACAGAAGAAGCCAAGTGGATTGCTTCAGCCATTAGAAGTTCCTACATGGAAATGGGAGCAAATATCGATGGATTTTATTGATGGACTACCTAGAACCAGAGCGGGAAATGAAGGGATTTGGGTCATCGTAGATCGTTTGACTAAGAGTGCAAGATTCATTCCTGTTCGATCAACTAGGACTGCATCGGAATTGGCTAAGTTGTATGTTAAGTGGATAGTTCGATTCCATGGTATTCCGAAGAGTATAGTGAGCGATCGAGACCCATTGTTCACTAGTGGATTTTGGAAGAGCTTTCAAGAAGTTTTGGGGACCGAGTTGTGTTTGAGTACAGCTTATCATCCCCAAACAGATGGTCAGACCGAGAGAGTCAACCGAGTTTTGGAAGATCTCCTTAGAGCTTGTGTTTTAGATTTCGGAGGATCATGGGAAGATCATCTTCATTTGGTGGAATTTGCATATAATAACAGTTACCAGTCTAGTATTGGTATGGCACCGTATGAAGCATTGTATGGAAGACCGTGTAACTCTCCGACATGTTGGTTGGAAACTGGAGAAAAGCTGATACTTGGGCCGAAATGATTCTACAGACTTCGGATTACATAGAGATCATTCGGCGACGAATGAAGGCAGCCCAAGATCGTCAGAAAAGTTATGCCGATAAGCGTCGTAAGGATTTGGAATTCGACGTAGGCGATATGGTTTTCGTGAAGGTTTCTCCACTGAAGAATGTTATTTGATTCGGGAAGAAAGGAAAGTTGACTCCGAGATTTGTTGGACCGTTCCCGTTCATCGAGCGAATTGGAAAGCTCGCCTATAAATTGGAATTACCAGAAAAGATGTCGGGTGTGCACGATGTTTTTCACGTATCGTATCTACGGAAGTATGTGCACGACTCGAATACAGTGGTTTCTGCTGATAGCTGTGAAGATTTAGAGGTTGACCCAGTTGTTACGAGACCTCGTAAGCCGCTTCGTGTTGTGGAAACCGACACGAAACAGCTTAGGAGGAAGACGATTACGTTGCTTAAGATACAATGGAGTGATGATGTTAACAACTGTACATGGGAGGAGGAAGAGAGGATGAAAGCAGCGCATCCTGAACTCTTCGAGGTATGGCCCTAAGGTGTCGTTGCATCTCATGAATTTGTAACTTGTTCTAATATTAGAATTCTGCGTGCTAGGCTAGTAATTGGATGCATGGTTTGTTGGTTGCTATGGATGGTAGGCATGCATAATAGTTTCTGATTTCTCTTGTTTGTTTGGAATTTCGGGGGCTAAATTCCTAAGGGGGAGAGAATGTAACGACCCGTATTTTTACGGATCGAAAGATCGTAAAATAATTGTAGTTAGGTCTTTCACATTAAGTATTTCGTCCAGAGTTTAAGTCGTATAAAAGTTAGCTTGTGAGGAGATTAACTCGTGGGGAAAGTTTAGGTCGGGCATTTTTAAGTCGTAGATGACTTAAGGGATTACGAGTTATAGAAGCTTCGACCTATAGAAGTTATACGAGTTAGTGTGTTAGAACGAGTTAACGAGTTAAGGAATAAGTCGTTAACGAGTTAGTAGTTGAAGTAGGTTGACGTGTTACAACTTAAGAGAGTTAACGAGTTACGGCTTATAGATTGAGACGACTTAAATACAGGAAGCGACCCATAGTAGTTAGCGACTTAAGGATTATAGAATAGGTTGTTGTAGTTTAGGTCGTGAGCGACCTATGGTGTAGTTAAGTCGTGAGCGACCTATATCTGGTTGATGTGTTAGGTCGTTAGGAAGTATACCTGTTAGGTCGCGTGAAGGCGTACTCGTTAAGTCGTTGCTGTGTTAGGTCGGTTGTGCCGCATGTTTCTTGGTCTCGTGTCTTAGTTAGGTCGTGGTACGACCTATGTTAGGTCGTAAGTCGACCAGGCGACTTAGGAAAGGATGCGGCTGTGTAGAGTGTTAGGTCGCATATAGGGTTAAGTCGTTAGGTCTCGCGTGTGTTTTAGGTCGTTGGGTTTGTTAAGTCGCTATGCCGCATGAGTTCTTTAACCAGATAGGTCGTGAGCTGTTAGGTCGGCTGCTGGTTAGGTCGTGGGTCGTGGAGATTGGTAGGTTGGCAGTTGTTAAGCCGTGTGACCCTGTGTCTGTTTGAGTCGTAAGTCGGCAGCTATGCTAAGTCGTAGGTCGGGGATTCTCTTAGGTCGTGGACGACTCATGGGGGCGGCGACTTAAGGAACAACCTATAAATACACGTCCACAACTTCACTTTTTGGCACCGGATTTTGAAGCGACGAAGTGCTGCCATTTTGAGAGCTTGACTACAACATTTCTTCACTTCTTTTCTCCACTCTAATCTAGTGCTTACATCCATCCAAGATTGAAGATCAAGGTTGAAGATCCAAGATCCAAAGTTGAAGATCTACATTCTTCAAAGAGAGATTTCATCGATTGAAGCGAGATTTTGCCAGATCAAGCTTAGTTCTTCGCTGTCCAGATCTGAAGTTGTTATCTTTTGAGGTGTGTAGGTGTTTTGGTGAGTGGTGGTTATCTCTCACACGGACCCAAAGGAGTATATTGGATCGGTGGCTTGTTTGTGTATTAAAGATAGAGATTTCTTGCATTTTCCTTAAGTCTGCATGTAGATCCATTGTCTATGAAGTTTTGGATACCCATTTTGCTACATGTTAACTTATATAAGTTTATTCATCAAGTTGTAGAGATATTTGCTTATAATTCATACTTGTTAGATTTGGACATTTTAATTACGAAATTGCCATTCTTGTATAATTGCTTATTAGATCTTGTTTGATGTTTGACTGCTTGGATTAATGATTGATTTGATTGATAGATTGTTGCAAATTAGCTAATAGTTGATTTGGACAAGTTGGTCGAAGATGATTCAAAAGCTAAGTGGAGAGGCTCTTGAATGGTGAAAGCTGCTTGTGGCATATGAAGCGGATGTTAAAGCTCATATGGATAGATTCGATGATGATGGACTTTGCTATGATGCGATAGAGAAAAGTGTGATGTTGGGATGAGACTTTGCTATGATGGGAGGAAGTAAAGCATGATGTTGAGACGGGACTTTGCTATGATGCGATGAAGCATGGCGTGATGTGAGATAGCCTTGGTTTAATCCAGATGGGATCATCCCAAGCATGTTGATAACTCGATGATACGGTTCGAGTTGGTTGATAATGGTGGGCTCGAGAGGCGCTTGGTCTAGTATGAGAATAGTCGTCGAGGAGGATGACTAGGAGGCTGAGATTTCATCGTTGTTGAAGGTTCTAGCATGCTCAAAGCAAGAGTACGTTGGGCAGATTCGATAGTCCCAAGCACGGGCTGCGACGACGTGCTAGTACTCTGGGTAGTTGCGAAAATTCCTAGGCACGGGCTGCGACGACGTGCGGAGTTGTGTCTAGAACCGGGGTTGCCATTAGCCCTTGACTAACGGCTGAAAGAATGTGCCGGTCATTCAATTAACGATGGTATCGAGGCAATGATAATAGTGATAGCCAGGGTCATGGATGTTTGGTTGTATCATCATTCGGTCTCAAGAGCGGTGTTTTCTGGGTGCTCATCTGATCTTAGTCTAGGCCTTGGGGGTTTGTATTTGGAAAACATCGACCTTGACTCGAGTGATTATTGCTTTACTTTAATTATCTGCTTTGTTATGCTTGCTTCTCCTTAGTATGTGTCTGGGGGCTATCACTGTAGAAAGAGGTGGAGTGGGATGGTTGGGTTCCTATTCCTTTTTATCCCTTATGCACTTTTGGTATGTTTGATAGTTGATTTACTGCTCACTAGGACTTTGTCTGACTCAAGGTTTTATGTTCAACTCTTATTACCTTGGGCCGTTCATCCATTTTGGGATAGGCAGACTAGGTAGCAGGTGACAGGTGTTGTCCTTGGTTATCTACGTTGCTGATGACGAAGACGAGCTGGAGGCTTTTACATATTGTTTTACTACTATATGTACTGGATGTTCCGCTGCTTGTATATTTTTGAGTGTTATGTAGTGAGGCTTGATGTATGGATTGTTTAGATGTTTGTATCAAACTTCTATGATGCTTATATGATGATATTTTGTTCTATGGAGCTTCACTATATTTATATTTCTCTATTGTATTTTATCCATGCGCTGTGAGTTGTATGATAGACTATTCTGTTTTATCTTACCCTGATTATCGTCCATGGCTGCGTGGCACACCTTTCAGCGCACCATTTTCCTATTTTAGTGCGAGAGTCATGGGCGGTCGTCACACAACGCAATTTCCTTTTTATCCATCTTCTTCCATTTTCCCTCCTTTGCATCAAAGGGCTTCTTCCCATCTCCATCAATCGAATCATGAAGATCATTGAGGTATAAAAACAAAATTTATCCTGGGTTTTCAATACCCCATTTTTTCCATCCAAAATAGCCATCTTTGAAAAAGAAATCACATCTGACATCTCAATAATTTTTCAAATCTAAAATTACTCTAAGCTTTGCGGCAACCTTGCTTTGATACCAATATGAAGTGAAAATTTTTCTTTGCAGAAGCTTTTTCCAATAGATCTTTTATCGTCCAAATCACAAAGAGATAAATTTGGATAGAAAATAAATGGACATGAAATCAAAAGTCAATACGCAAGAGATTTCACCCAACCACCTATTTTATTGATTCACCAATTTTTTTACAATTAATCGAACAAAATAAAAGTGAACAAAATACAAATTGAACCAATAACCAAACTAAGAAAGGAAGTCTTGATCTCTATGGCTAAAATTGTTGGAGGAGAACAACAAAGATGGAAGCTGGGAGAATTAGCAAACAGATTTCTACACATTTTACACTCTCTCTTCTAGTATCTATTTATAACATCAATTACCTAATGCCTAAGTTAATATTAGATGGTAAAAAATAAATTGATTAGCCAATTAGAGAGAAAAATAAACATAATAAAATATGCCTAGTGATTAGGAGAAACAAAATCTTCTCTTTCTTTCTTTTGCATATTTATTTTCTTCTATTTGTGATTTTGTATCACCAAAATTTAACAAACATGTCAAACTCAGAATTGTCATCCCTGTCTTGTAATTTTCTCAACCACAAAATCATTTTCTCTTTAATATAATCGATTATTTCATCAACTAAGTTATACTTGAAATGAATTATTGTTAAAGTTCATAGAATCTAACTTAAACATGGTTGAGGTTTAGGAAGTGAAATGCAAATTGATAAAGCCATCAACCAAAAACCTTGAAACCTACTCGGTCCAATCTTGACCTGATCATATGAGGTGCTCCATCCCAATTTTTGCACATTTCATATAACTTTTAGTTGGTTAATCTCAAACTTTGAGTTGATCTTGTACTAGTTATCATAACTTTTGATTGAAAGCCATCTACATCATTTAGAAACCTGTATTTAGTAGTAGCTGAATTCATCCTCATATATCATCATTTAACGAAATATCTTACTAAAAATGTGCTGCATGTAAGGCAGTAATGGGTTGCTGCCATATTGTAGTTCCACACTGTTGCGACACAGCACAAGGCTATTGTGATGTAGCTGGCTGCTGCAATATGCAGCAGTGAAAAGAAGAAAAATCCTTTAAACAAGTTGCAATTTTTCTATGGTTTGGCACTTAAAGCTGAAACGATTTATATGCTTTACTTATACATGTCATATAATACATCTTTTAAATAAAGGAAGAGTTTTAAGACGCATTTTTAGTAAAATTTGATTTTTTTTGTTATTTTATTTTACTCTTCATTGAGCCCTACTATCACACCTACAGTAATGTAGAAGTTGGTTTTAGGCAGAATGCAGGGCCTAACCTTGGCTAGCAGATTCCCATTTTAGCATAACTTTAAACGTAATAATTGCTGCTTACAAAACCGAAGTACTTTGCTGGCTGTTTAGTCCATAATGGCATAATAGTTGAAGTTTTTAAATGTTTTAAAAGTATATTCAAAATAAAATTACACATCCATTTACATGAATTTGATTTGTACGAAATTTTGTTATTTCTGTTAGCCTGCTAAATTTCATTTCAGTGACTTCCAACATCATACTATTAAATTTTATTTACAGGAGACTTATACTTTGGATTGAATTAAGCTTAGACAGAAGAAGGCTACATGGATTGGAATGTGGCAGCAACTTACTTTTGCTCGTTAAAATAATAAGCTAGCTCGTTTTAAAACGCTAAATAAAGGTATGCTTTTGGATTAAAATACAGAAGTGATAGAAATATTGTTGTATATTATGTATTCGATTATGTGGTTGATGTATATTGTTCGTATTATATTTGTGAAATTATAACGATGCTCGGTACAAAGGAGACGATGTCAAAAAATTTAGAAATAAAATATTGACACTCATAAATTTTTTCGATAATTTTTCTTTTTTTGTATGCAAAGAAATGTAAATCGTTAAGTGAGTCCATCTAAATTTGTAACATGCAATAAATCTAATTCTGATGTTAGCAACTTAACGGAATTAATTTTTTCAACTCAATTATAGAATTCAAAAGATAATTAATAGTTGAGCGTGTGAAATCTCCCTATAAGAAATTGCGATGATGCAATTTACATAAGGGGATGTCCGTAACAACCCTAAATTCGAAGTCGTAATATTCTATAAATTTAATTAAAATACTAGTACTCGAACTCATTTTGAATAATTAAAATTTTAGATTCAAATTATTATTCAATTAAAGTCTAATTAATAAAGAATTTTATTATAATAAAATTGAGTGAGTTATGGATTCCATTTTAGATAATATATTAAATTCAAGTAAATGCTTTAGTAAATATTAAATATTTTAAAAGTGTAAATAATTTTATATACTTGAAATAGATGAAAAGAAGTTTAATTGATATTTAATAAAACCACTAAATCGACAAAAAAGAATAAGCATTGAATTTAAATATTCTGTAAAATATATGATACATCAATTTAAATAGAAAATAAATCTATAATTCAATGATAGAATTACTCTTGTGTAAATGAAGGGATTCAATTTGGAATTTTAGATAGATAAAAAAGGATTTAGATAAGGATTTAGATGAAAATAACATTAGTAATAAAATTTAATTCATTTCTCCCTAGCCCTTTTTGCACTTTAAAGCCCAACCCATTCATCTTTATCAAACCCATGTCCTTAGTAAAACTAAAGCTAAACGCATCTCTTCACTGAATCACAAATTCCTTAGCCTGCTTTCTCTTATCCTAACCTAATTCCCAAATCTAAAGAAAAAAAGAGAAAAAAGGGAAAACGAAGAAATAACGTCATGACTTCAAGGCGAGGTAACTATGATGTTGTCGTGACTAATGATTGATGATTTAGAGAGGCTATACGGCTAAGGGTGAACGATGGGAGGCACAACGAAGGCTGGGACTTAGACGACGATGTCGTGGGTGGCTGTGCAACGAAGAGGTTCAAGGTGGTCAAGTGGACCTAGGGCAGGCGATGTGTGGTCGTTAACATCGGGATGGGGCACGATGGTTTTTAGATATTGGTTGCTGTAAGGGGAGGCAGCATCCTGGGTTCTGACACTAGGGCTTTGGTGTGAATGCTATTCGATGCAAGAAACGACTGTAGATGGAAGGTCGTTGGTAAGCGAATAAGCGAAGCTGAAGCTAAAACTAATGTTGTGCTAGCTTTGAATCATTGTGAGTTATTCTTTTAACTAACGCCACTATATCTAAGTAAGAATATTGCTCTTCGCATGATTTACTTAGCTTAGTAGCAATTGAATGAAATTAATGAAATAAATTGTATGTTATGGGTTTAATGTGTTTGATGAATGAATTGGTTGAATTATGTGTTCTAAGTATTGGATTCGATTGTATTAATTATTATGAAATTGCATGATTTTGAAAGCCATCGAAATATATTTGATCGGTTGCAGCTAAATTATTTGGTTTTTTGCATTGTTTATGTGTCTGAAATTATCGAAAAGCTAATCAGGTCGCTGAATAATTCTATGTTATGGAACTATATATATTTTAGAGCGATGTTGGCTCTAGACGTTGGAATTCCAATAGGTTTATTGTTTGAATTGTTTTAAAACAATTTCAAAAACGAGATTTTATCTATTTTGATCCTAATTGGTATTTAATTTATAAAATATATTTAAAATTTTATTACATCTTATTCTTATTTCATAACTTTCTATACAAAGCTTTTAAAAATGAGTAATATTTAATTATAAAACCTTTTAAAATTTACTATATTAAGTATATAAGTTTGGAACTGTTTTAGAGGCAAAAGAAAATTAAAAATATAGTATTATTTAATAAAAGCTGTTATAAAAGTAATAATTTCAGTTTCAAGTGATTTTAGCAGTAAAAGTGGTTTAAATGGTTTTGAAATAGTTCCAAAAGCTTTTGTAAATAAGCAGCTCTTCTTTAAAATGGGTTTATGGAATTAAAAGTGATTTTGGAAAATTATATCTTTGTATATATAAAATTAGTTTAAAATTCTTTTATTTTATTAATTATTTATTTGAGATTTTGATGAGATTTCTGTTTTTCTATTAAACAAAGAATTTTAATAAATGATTGAATTGTCGAATTGGTATGAGATATTTCGTACAATTCTTTCGCTTATTATAATTTGTTAAATAGAGTTTGAGTTGAATTTACTAGCTTTTAGTAAATACAGCAATTTTACTTTATGATATGAGACGCTTAGTTAGATTCTAGTGATTATTAAAGTGAAAGTAAACAAATTAGAGTTGTATTATCTTAGGGTGTTCGTATTTCAGGCCGAAAGATCCCTGAGTGATGATGACCAATTGCATTCATCAATTTAAGTGGTGTTAGCGACCTTATAATTTAATGAAACTGCGAGTAAGGTGTAAGAGACTTGACAAAACTATGAGTAAGGTGTTAGCGACCTGGCGACTACGAATAAGTTGTTAGCGACGTGGCAAAACCGCTTAAGAGGTGTTAGCGATCTTGTCATTAGGACAAAATTGCGAGTAAGGTGTTAGCGACCTAACCGAACTGCGAGAGAGGTGCTAGTAACCTGGTCAAACTCCTAGTTAGGTGTTAGCGGACCTGGTCAAACTACTAAAGTCTATCATAATCTTTCTTTTCTAATCCGAGATTATGATTATCATTTCGTAATGATTTTTCCTTCAAAGATTTTTTGATGGATATTTAGTATTTTTGGCTTTGGAGAATTTTGATTGTTATCACCGTATTTTTTATGATAGTTCGTTTGACACTTAATATGTATATATGAAATGGTGATTTTAATGGATATCCCTCATTATAATTATTTTGTTTTAGGCATATTTCTATTATTGCTTATTTTATTGTTATGCCATATAATTATGATAATGGATTTATGAAATGATTATGAGGGATATGCCTTATTATGATTGTTTGGTTTAAGGCTATTACTAGTTATTTTATTTTATTTTTTTGGAAAAAATGTACTTTATTAACAGTAGAAAAGAAAAATATATATTTCCATGATATGCCTCATTAAAACCTTGCGGTCCCCCTAATCTAAATGGGTACCTTACAAGGAAAAAGAGAGTACATATCATTTCCATATATTAACATTACAAAATCATGACTATTGAAACCAAGTTGTTGAACAGATGGAGGAGTAAACTAAACATAATATACACTCAAAACCATCCGTAAAATCACCTTGATTAATAGTCACTAGAATATCTAAAAAAGAAGAATAAACAAAAACATGAAACCAGCAAGAGGACTTCACGTGTGGTAGGGTATCATCTCCAACAGTTGATGAATTAATATTTCTCAGGGGATAAGCAGTATGCAGGAGAGAGAAAACATCTAATTAGATCTGAAGCAAAAATGGGTGAAATAAAAATCCAACATTAATCCCAAAACTCAAGAATCCAGTTTCTTCGAAGTGAAGTCTAGGCAAGAAAAGGAAAAGCAAATGCAGAAGCATTCAAGACGAGACCGATTAGCTTTCACGGAGGCTGCTGATGCTTATGAAAGTACGCCTCGAATTTCAGATTATTCAAGATAAGTCTCGTCTCTTAATTTATCACTTGATTTTTCAGAATATACTGCAGGAGAATTCTAACATCTTTTAAAATTAGGGTGATTCTGACAGCCTCCGGCATCTCGATTCCTCGAAAGATTCTGTTGTTCCTTTCACACATATGTTCCAGATCAGGGAAGTGAAAGTTAAGTTGGTAATTTGTCTTAGCATAGTGTCCTTACCTTGTCTTTGTCTAATGCATTCCAGAATTTGATAAATGTCGCAATTACGATTACAGTCAACCTGGATTTTCTGCATAATGTTGTGCAGTATTCTTCTCGAATATGGGCAGTGAAAAAATAGGTGGTCGCTGTACTCTAATGAAGTTGAGCATAGAGTACATTTTTGGTCTATATTATAATTCCATCTGCTAACACGCTCCATAGTGTTTAACTTATTTTGTATAGCCATAAGTGCACAAATAGACATTTTTGGTGCACACCCTTTATCCCATATAATTTTGGTCCATAAATGTTTTGTGTGCTTGTTTCTGACTTGGTTCCATGCAGATTTCATTGAGCATTGCTCACTTCTGTTCGGGTTCTAGACCCAATAGTCTTTTTCTTTATGTGTTTGAATGCTAATATTATGGTTTATATCATGAAATTGAGAAGGGATATTGTCTATGCTTTGTTTCCAGTTATTATTAGAAATTAGCACATAAACTTTTGTATTATGCTGATTTACCCCATCCATGTCATTCCTGCCAACTATATTAAGTAATGTGGATCCATTGATCCATGGATCTAGCCATAAGTTTGTGGTTTCTCCATTGACAATATTCCTGTTAATTAGACCATTACACCACTGTCTAGCATGGAGTATTGTTTTCCAAATGAATGAAGCAGTTGGTTTTATAGTAGCAGACCAGAAATTATCTTTTTTATTATATCTATTTTTAGTCCATTTAGCCCATAGCGATTCACCATTGATAAATTTCCACAAAAGGCTAACAGCCACTGTTTTAGATAAATCTTCAATTTTTCTTATACCAAATCCTCCTTCACTCTTAGTTTTGCATACATCTTCCCAACTCATTTTATGAGTTTTAGATTTCCATAGAAAATTAACACACAATGAGTTGATTCTTTGTATAACAGTTAGAGAAAATTGTGTAAACTGCAGCCAAAACTGAATCATGGGGTGAATGACATTTTTTATTAACTCAGCTCTACCACTTATATTTAGCATTTTGCTTTGCCATTGGCTGAATTTTTTATTTATTTTATCTATCAGCATTCCAAAATCCCTTGCTCTTAGTTTATTATATGATAAAGGGATACCCAAGTAAGTTATTGGCAGACTGCCAATGCTCAAGTTTAAAATGCTAGCTATTTGATTTTTGTTTGTGGCACCTTTACTAAGAAATAACGTAGATTTATTGCTGTTTAATTCCAACCCTACAATACTATTCAAATCTTGGAAGATATGCTTGATACACTTGGCATTTTCAATAGATGCTTTGGTTATGATCAGGATGTCATCTGCATATATCAGATGAGTAATCATCGGTTTTGTTGGATATGGGTTTTATATTACCTTTGAAAAATTCCATGTCAAACTTTATAGTTAGAAGTTTCATAGCAATGGCAAATAGAACGGGGAGAGGGGGTCACCTTGCCGAAGACCTCTCGAACTATTAATGAACCCATAAGGTGTACCTTCTATTAGAACCGTAAAAGTTAGGGTAGAGACACATTCATAAATGAGATTCACAAATTTAGGGGGGAGTTCATCGATATCAGCATATGATGAATAAATTCTCTGTTAATTCTATCATATGCCTTATGCAAATCAATTTTCAGATATAAGTTGTTAGAATTTTTTCTGTTAAAACTTCTAATCATTTCGTAGGCCATAAGGGAATTTTTTGTGATTACCCTACCAGGAATAAAGGCATTCTGGTTATAAGAGATAAGGTTATCCAAATAGCTTTTCATACGATTAAAGAGAAGATTTTCTAGAATTTTATACGACACATAGCACAATGATATCGGTCTGAAGTCAGTCATATCTATAGTATTTGGTATTTTTAGGATAAGACATATAAACGTATGATTGATTTCTTTAATGATTTTCCCATTATGAAGAATACCATTCATAGCATTGCATACATCATATTTGATTTGTTCCCAGTGGAGTTTATAAAATTTGGAGTTGATGTCATCTGGTCCAGGGGAGCTATTGTCATTAATTTGAAAAATAGCATTTTTCACTTCCCCTAGAAGAAAGGGTCTGCATAAATCAGTTTTTGCATTTTCTGACAAAATTTTCTTGCAAGTTATGTCTGGAATTTGAAATGTGATTTTCGGCGTATTGAAAAGATCTGAAAAATATTTTATAGCTTAATGAGCTATATTTTCTGATGCTGAAGACCAAGACTCATTATCATTTAGAATAAGATTATTTCTCCTGCTTGATTTTCGTAGATTTGATTTTGGAGAAGAAAAATTCTGTGGGCTTATCTCCTTGCGTCAACCAGTTAATTTTCATTCTTTGTTCATTTTCTGTCGCAATACATCTCATAATTTCATGAATATGAGAATTTTTCCCAATGTATTCTTCTGAAAGGTTGATATTTAGAGGATCTCTCACTAATTGATTGTAGATTTAATTAGCTTCCTCTTTTAATTTTTCCAGTTGAGAGTATATGTTGATTTTATTTGAGGTCCAGATTTTCAAAGCATTCTTTGTATTTTTTATTTTACAGAGGAGAGTGTAAAGGTGATTACCTGCGAATTCCTGCTCCAGCGCCAACTGAACAATGTGCTAGTATCCTTTTTGAAGATGCCACACATTATTGTATTTGAAAGGTATGGAATTTCTACTCCTCTTTAGATCTACAATTTTAATCATGATAGGGGTGTGATCGCTTATGGAATGATTGCCAAAATTTATACCAAATTCATTAAATTTATCGGTCCATAACTTATTTACAAAAACCCTGTCTATTTTACTATGTATAGAGAAGTTGAGACCTCCTCTCCAAGTGTAATGTTTTCCTGAGAAATTTGGCTCAATGAGATTAGATTTATTAATACAATCCAAGAAATTCCGTTCAACCCTTTCATTATGAATGCCGTTATTTAGTCTATCAGTAGGGGTTAAAATAGCGTTAAAATCTCCTGCCACTATCCAAGGGAGATGAACATTCAATAATTGATCAATGATATAGTTCCATAGGTCTTGTTTCCTCAATTCCTCATTAAATGCATAAATAGATGTACATATCTTGCTAAGACCACTAGCATTATGTAGTACACAAGAGATTTATTGTTCATTCGTGTGGCATATAATGTTAGACCACTGAGTCGAATCCCAAAGAATAAGAATGCGACTTTTTTGGTCATCTAAAATGTTATAAGAGAACTTCCATTTTGGTTGAATTTTATTCATAAATTTATCAATACTATCTAAAGATAGTTTATTCTCTAGAATACTAATAAAAGAAAATCTATTACTGTTTAAAAGATAAATAATTTCCAATTGTTTGACTGAGGCGTTCATACCCCTAATGTTCCAGAGAGGAACTCCATCTACTGAGTACTTTCAGAATTGCTACTGTTTTCTGGGGGAGTAGCATTCCTCTGTAATTTTCTTTCTTCGACTTTTATTTTTGCCTTTTAGTTGACTAACCATGGATATCCAAGCCGGGTTGTCTACCACGTCAGGTTGTGCTATGGCTTTAAATTCAAATGGGACTTCGTCTGTCCTGATTTTTCTCGTGTTGCACTGTTTGGAGTTGCTCGTGTAGATGGAATTATTGTCTAGAGAATCAAATCTTGTGTCCATATCAGAGCAGTTCGCATTAATGTTGTTTGACTGAATGTTTTTATTTTCTGAATTTGTGGCCCTTGTCTGTAAACTTATCTTATTTTCTTTGTTCAAATCAGTTGGAGTTGCATTTATATTAACATTCGAACTTACTATACTTGATTGGATAATTTGATCTTCTACTGTAATGTTCTGAACTGTTTCATTCATGTCTGTCTTACGATGCTGCTGTTCAATGGATTTCTCTGGTTCTACATGATCTGTTGCCATATTAGAATTGAATTAAAAAACTTGGGAAGCTTGATTGTTGCTTTCATTTTGTCCCAAATTATTTCCATCGGAATCAATAACCATGTCAGAATTTCCTTCAAGTGCGTGTTTCTCATTCATTTTTGGTTTCCAAACTTTATTAAATTGACAGTGAATTTCAGCGTGGCCAAAACTTGAGCAATTTGTACATATCGATGGTTTCCATTCGTATACCACTTCTTGCCATATTATTTTGTCATCCTCAATTATAATAGGTATTTTACTAGGAAAATTGAAGGAGTTTTTTATTTCAATTAGGACTCTTGCGTAAGAAATTTTGATGATACCTTCAATGTATTTATCCAGTCTAATTGGGGAGCCTAGCACCGAAGCAATACGGCTAATCCCTTCCCCTGTCCAGTAGTCTAGGGGAAGATTAGGGAGACGAATCCATATTGGAATTGAGTGAAGAAGCTCTTTGTTGAGTTGCATTCCCAAAGACCACCTCTTCATCATCATCAATTTTTTGTTATAATAGTATGGTCCTCCTTCCAGAATTTTATCACAATCTTGTTTACTACTGAATTTTATCACATAGAATCCATTTTATTTAGAATAAATTGAGAATTCATCTACTGGTTTCCAGAATCTGTGAATATAGTCTTTGAAAAATGGATAGTATGGTTTAGGGCCGACTACGTATACCACTATTGCATTGTCCCATTGTTTTTTAGCTTTTAGAACGATCTCGTCAGACATTTTGGCACATTGAACGGAATTTAATTCACGCGGTTGATAGAACTTTAGTGGGATAGAAGTAGGTATGTTATTTCCTTTAACCACTTCACTCCACTTCCGACTAGCAGTGGTAGAGAAATTCCATCTATTAGGGGTAGATCTAAGACCGGTTTGGGACGAATGGCTGTCGTTATTAATTGAGGTGCTAAGCTTGTGATTTTTTTGTCGATTAGGGTTGTTCACTTTTTGCTGAGGAGTTCCGTTAGTCATAATACCAGATTTTGCTTGAAGTGAATTACTCGCCACACGTTTCCATTTACGAGATACAACAGTAGTGAAGCCTTCATTGTCAACTGGAGATGGATCTGATGGGGATAATGGGAGGAATCCAGGCGGAGGCTCCATGACAGGGGGCGACGGATCTGGGGGACGACGAGATTGAGGATCTATCAACAAGGGGAGGACATCAGGGGCGGTTTCACGAAGGCGAAAATGTGAGGTCGGCGGCTCGTAATTGGATATTTATAAAATACTAGTTATTTTATTGCTAAGCCATATAATTATGATAATGGTTTTATGAAATGATGATTTTTCCTTATTATGGTTTTGGTTTCGAGCATATTTTTATTATGGCTTATTATTAATGTTAAGTCACATATTTACGATATCAGTGTTTACCTTTATATTAGATATGATCTGACCCGTTTATTTTATAATATTTGGGTCAGGTCGAGACTCTACGAGTACATGGACTCATTGACCTTTGCAATTTGTACTAGCACTAATGTAGACTATTTTGACTATTTTAGTTTACTTCATCATTTAATATATTGACACTTAGGGAGATATGTCATGTATATTATTTAGTAGTTACTGTGTACCTGATATTTTATTTGATGCAATGTATATATTTATATGGGTCTAGTACTGATATTTTGTACATTCACGCTTTATTATGTTATATGTGTATATTATTCTGCTGTTATATCTGATTCTGATTTTGATCTATTTATATTATATACTATTTTGAATATTTTAAATAGTAGTGTTTTTTACGTTGTATTTATACTGTACACATCAAAATTTTCAGTTCAGATCCTCGTAGTGGTAATAAAAACATCTCAATGTTAGTCCAAAGATATATTCACATTCGATCATCCTTAACCATCCGTATTCACTGTGTTATTAGGCGACATTACTTGTGATATTCTTTAATAATGTGAGTATAGAGATGGGGTCATTACAGATAAAATACGACAAAATTTCATTTTATTTTGAAATGTCCATTCTAGATGAAGATTCTCAATTATTTATGTTAATTTGATGGAATTTATATTGTTCTGTAATTTTTGATAATTTCATTGTTTATTCCACTTCTCCTCTTCTTTGATTACTTTGAGTATTCAATAATGAAATAAGGGTTTAAGTTTGAATTTTATTCGTAGTCTACATTACTTATTCCACACAAAATCCTTCGTTTATCTCTTTGAAAAGACAAGTTGAATAAAATATGGAATTAGAATTGCAAATTCCTATTGTTTAGGATTCCAATTAGTTGATGTAATAAATTGGGTTTCTGTTTCTATTTACAAGTCTATTTATTATAGTTTTGGTTATGAATATTACATTCTTGTTATAAATATTAGAATCCATTGTTATAAACATTGAAATCTTGGGAATTTAACGGAAAATGACTTGCTTGTATTAGTATTATGGTTAAAGGAATTGACATTTTTACTAATTTAGGGCGTATAAACCGCACGCGTAGAAGTTAATAGGCATGAATATATATTATTTTTCTTAGCGTAATAAACGTATAATTGTGGCATATAATTGCGTAGTTAATTCGGTAGTAATTCTTATTAATTTCCCCTTTTAGGGAGGTAATTGATATTTTAAGACATAATAAGGAAGATTCCTTATAAGGCATTAATTATGAAACGATGAGATGAGTATTATATATATGGATAGTATTTAAATTATGGCTAAGCCATCGTGATGCGAGGCCAGTAAAGTTGTACGACAGAAGTCTGCTCTTCACTATGAGGCTAGCAGCAGTTGTGTACATTTCCTATTGATGTGAGGTATCTCATATGATAAATATATGTGATGACGCGAGGTTATTCTCAAATTCTAGAGAGTAAATCTACCCGGATAATCTTGCTACCAGTTCCTATGAATAGTCGAACTAATGTGAAACGTTGTCATGAGTATGGATCATAATAATACGAAGAGCCTGCTTTAGGGTCTTGAGGTATGAAGTGGTTGTTTGAGGGCTTGCCTTTTTTCCCAAATGAAATATTAAATGGCTAAGGCAGTCGACAAGGTTCGTTTCGAGAAAAGGTATTAAGTGACTGATTTAGGGTCTGCCTTTCGATACTGAAGTATTAAGTCGCTCAAGAGATTCCATGTGATGTCAGTTAGATAGTCACCTTTGAGCGATCCACCTTGGGAATAGGTATTAATGATGGGGTCTGCCTTAATTGAGGTCTTAAATGGCTAGAGTCTACCTATTTTCCAATAAAAGGTATTAAGTAACTTGGGTACTACTCTCGCATTGTTAGATACTTATAACATGAGATTTGGATTATGGGATTGCTTCAGGAATGGAAGGTGTTGAGAAGTTGATTATGGACCTACCTCCTTTCCTTATAAGAATTATTAAATGGCTTTATGTACATGAGACATATTCTTATTTATAAAGATACAACCAAAGTACTAAAATGGTAAGACTGGAAGTTTTATTCATCGGACACTTGTTGTTCTGACTCGCTCCTCATTACAACATTGGTTAGAGAAGGAGCTAACGAAGCTTGAACATGGCGAGATGGGAGCTTGTGGCAGTTACTATTTATCCTTTTGCATTATTTTATATTATTCCTATGAAATGTATTTTTGAATAAAATGTTGTAACGATTGTTGTTATGTATTATGACATTTGAAATGATTTGAAATAAATGGGTACTATTATTGTTATTATAGTTTATTCCTTTCGTTGTGAGTTATAGAAGAATAAGTAGATAGATATGTATAGTTTTTCATTTTACCGACCAACAACCAGCTTTGGAATGGGTCTAAGTTTCGATGGGTCTTTTTTGGGTTGAAATTTAGGTCTTTTTCAGAGCGAGCATTTACAATATCCCAATACTTAAACTTAACATATTTTAAATAAAGTTCCACTTTTGATTGCCAATTTAAACAATTTGTTCTGTCAAAAATAGGTGGACTAATAATGGACTGACTCTCGCTAGATCTACAATAGGGTTAGACATTTTTGCAAGAAATTTGCTTTAATACCACTTGTAGGATCAAATTAACCATAGAGAGGGTAAATAGGATCTATAATGAATTAAAAAATAGTAAAAACCGCAGCACATATATATATATTAATAGATTAAATGCAAAAATAAAAGCAACACATGGATTTACTCAGCTTTAGCAATACTTGCCTATTGCGGCCCCTAAGTTTTCTACTAAGATTAAACAATCGACCACTTACAGACCCTGTAAGCTTACGACTATCGCTTACCTAATTATTCGAGCCCTAAGTTTGAAACCCTACTTGTAACGACCAGAAATTTAATCTCTTTAAATATGGATATTTTCGTATATTATTAAATATTTAATATATGAATATTAAAACTTGAAATACCCTTTTTAATAATAACTGGTGATGGTGAAAAGATTTCTAAATTTTGTTTACAAAAATATTTATTTCAAAAGAAATTAGAAATTGTAACGAAAAAGCTTTTTGAAAATTTTCAATTTTTCGCCATTAAAAAGTTGTTTAAAATGTTGTAAACACTTTGTTAATATGTATACACATTTTAAATAACTTAAATATGGATTAAAAAATAAAATGAAGATTTATATCATAAGTGTACTTATTAAAGTTGATGTGACCATTTTCAAGTTAAAAATCAAATTTAAATAAAGGAAATTATGAAATATCACTTCATTTCTTATCCTAGGTAACATTTGGTTAATACATGCTGGATAAAAGGGGAGAACCCTTGCTTCTTGCGTGTGAACATGTGGAAGGGGTACGGTGGTGAGGTGGCATCAAATTAGTGGAGGTCAAGTGTACTTGGTTAGAAAGGTAATTTTGCTTCATTCTTTTTTATAAAAACACATCTTATTTTTCTTTCTCCTTCCTTTCTCATTTTTCAAAAAAAAAATTCAAACTTTTATTTCCCTTTTAAAAACATGTAAACTCATTTTAATGGCTTCCTTTAAAATTTTAAAATCCAAAACCATCTCCTTTTTTTTAACTCTTAAAATAGCTTAAAAATACTTTCTTCCTCTTCCCTTGCCTCCTCTTAGCCAAACAAGCCCATATCCACCTCCCACTACCCTTGGTCATGCCCAATATTCCATAGGCCAAGCTCAACCTCTTTTACCTAGGTCCAAAAATCTTATTTTTACAAAGGATTAACAAAGTTCTAGACTTATTTCAAAGTTAGATAGGATTTTAGTTAATTTTGGTGGGTATACATTTAACTTTTTTGAAAGATTGCACCTTTACGTACTACATTGTTTATTATGTATTATATCGGTGGTTTGGTTGTAGATCCATGTTGTTTTGGATGCATATAGGTAGTAATAGTTGTGGTTTAAATTAGACTTGTGAATCGAAGTCTAAAATGATGCGTTGTAGTGTAGAAATGTGATCTTTAGCTATGTTGTGAAAATATGTTAGTGTAGTTTGAAATCATGGATGTGTAGAATGTATACCTTGTATGTTAGCAAGTTATTCATGTTTAAGAGCTTCAGATCCCGTCAAAGTAAGAATACTAATTTTTAGATTTACAAAAATATTTTTAAAGTTCTAACTTCCTTCTAAAATTTAAATTTTTTTACTTATGTTTTAAAATAAGAACCAGTTTGTAGCTAAGTTTTGGAAAAGTTTAACTTAGAAGCTAAATCAAATTTCTGCATCCTTAGTGATAGTCGCTATGGATGTAGTTAGGAAAAAGTTTTTATTTCTAAACTAAATGATGTTTCACTTTTAAAATGTTTGGAAACATTGCAAAAACACTAATTATGTACTAAAGTTAATCATTTTATATTAAGTATGAGTTTAATAATTAATTAAGTATTTAATTAAGAATGATTATTAATTAATTAGTAATTAAGTTAAGGGATTGGTAATTAATTAATTAATTAATTAGTAATTATAATTAATTAATAAAAGAGATCTAATTAGTGATTAATTAAGTTATGGGTTAATTAAAAATTAAATTATATTTAATTAAATTCAGTTGATTTAATTTAACTAGGGTTAACTAATAATTAATTACTATTAGGCAGGGTTTAATTAATTAATCTAGTCAGATTTAATTAAGGTTTTAATTAGCGATTAATTAAGATTAAATAATTTTTAAATTAGAGTTAATTAAGATTTAATTAGAAATTAAATAATGATTTAATAGGTAATTAAGTTAATATTTAAATATTATTTAATAAAGGTTTTATTTTAAACTCAATCAATTATTTTCAGCCAGCTCTCCTTCATAATTAAAATTGATTTTGAACCAAAGGATCTCCTGTCTTTGGCACTAAGTAGCTAAACAAATAAGAGTAGCTATAATAAAATGTTGACATGTTTATTGAAAGTAAGTCATCTTGTGTTTATCACAAATGCTGAATTTCGAAAACGTGATGAATACAAGGGATTTAATTATAAGTCAGCGGAATAGGGATCTTAAGGCTATATTAACACTAGAGGGGGTGAATAGTGTATAATGGATTATATGAATATTATTCAAATTCTTTATTATTTTACATGAAATGATGGAATAAACAATTATAGAAACAATCACAGAATCAAAGTACGTATAAAAGTAAATATGGTAAAAGTAAAAAGAAAAGAACACACTAGGATTTTATACTGGTTCGGGGCAACCCTACATCCAGTCTCGCACAATTCCTTCTACGGATTTCTTTTCAACTATTAAATGCAAATACAATCTCGATTTCAAGGCTACGAGACATACCCTACAGAACGACCTCTGGGTAGAGTCACTTGATTTCCAAGCCACAAGCACACCCACTAGATTTACGGGCTACTAAGCACACCCAATTGATTTAACCAGACCACAATCACACCTACTTGGATTTCAAGGATACCAAGCACACCACAAAGTATAAGAGTATTATTTGATAGAGCTTATAGACTCAGATCTTCGATCTTGATTACAGTTGATCCCATAACTCTTGAATAGCACATGATCTTTAGAGAGATGAGAGAATCAAAGAGTATATGAAAAAGAATCAAACCAGTAATGATTGAATTTAATTCTGACTGAATTTTGGCAGAGTTTCGATATAAATTATTTTAGAACTCAAGAGAATGAAATGAGGAAGGAAAAATAAGAAAATAGTTAATAAAAATTCATTTAAAAGTGTGGTATACATAGAGAAAACGGTCATGTCCATTCATGAAGAGAAACGACGACAAGACATTTCCACTAAAAAATTGAATTTTGAAATTTACGACTAGTATGTCGACATATGGGATCTGGATATGTCGACATCTTCTTCACAAAGTTGAAAAATACTTTATAACAATTATTTTGGAAATTCGTTGCTTTGAAAAATAATTTAATACTTTGTAGAGTCATATAAATATAGTTTACACAAAAATATAACTTAATAAAACTTTATAAAATAATTTTGAAAGATTTTAATAAGAATATTCAATATAATGTTAGCAATATATATAAATCAATATAGTTATAAATTATTAAAGTATAAACAAAAATTCAATATATATAAACTTAAAAACGCTAAAATAATATCTTAGTAAGTATAAGTGATTTGAAAATCATTTTGGGAAATATTTTGAAAAGTTTATTTTAAAAATAGAATATTTTGAAACCAATTTTAAAACACATTAGAGAATTCGAGAGAGATCAGGAAATTGCTACCAACGTTTTAACATAAATTCTATGACTCTATAAATTATTTAAAATACCTTAAAATCTTGAACTCTTCAACACCCATGAGTCTCCATCCTTGAACTCTTGAAACTTTATATCAACATCTTAAATCTACTCTTCATATTAGCATCTTGATACTGTACAGTATTCTTAATTAATACATGTCTAATATCATGCACTATATATATATATATATATTGATAAAACATTAGTATCTGTATTTTATATAACGTCTTATAGTTGTTATCATCAAAAACAATACCTAAGTTACTAACAATCCCCCCATTTTCTATGATGATAATTCTGTATAAAATATATTATAACCCCCCTCAGTTACAAAACTCCTCTTTAATCTATGCCTAGATTTTATATATTTCTCCCCTTTTGTCGTCAACAAAAATAACTAACTAAAATTATAACTCTAACTCTTACTATAATTCTAACTCCACTTTCGTAAATAAAGTACTAATCAACTGTATAAGAATTATATCTAATGATTATAAGAAATATTATATACAAACAATAAGTGATATGTAAAATGAAATAATCAATACAAATATTCATCCAATCAAACAAAGTTTATGTCATATATCATTCGAACAAATCTGAACAAATAAAAAATAATCAAATCCAAACACAACCAAGTGTTATTATTTATATACAACCAGACCAAATTAAACTTGGACATATCAAGGAACTTCAACCAATCCATAAGCGCTAAAGATTGGGTCTGCTTTGATTGCATCCAATCTTTATCATCTTTAAGATGGTACACTCTGGATTGATAGTTGGTTCTTCTTTGTTTAAGGCAGAAATCATCCACCGAATCGTGTCGAAATTCATTTATTGCTCATTGATCATCTACATTTGATTTAGTTCTAAGTGCCTTTGGTTACTTAGGATGAAAGCAAGAATGTTGTTTAAATGATTCATGAAGTTGTTTGAGGTTTTCGGTTAGTATTTGGATAGGAGAAGCCATTATTTTGGTTTTAGAGTTTAGGAATGCAAGGAAGAAGAAATAGACTAGAAATAAGGATTTTTTGGTCTTAACAGATATTTAAAGGGGTGGAAATTTATTGGAAATGTATAGGCATTTGATGTCTGTTCAATTTTCAAATTTTATATTTTTTTGAAAGATCGTCGTTGTATGTTGACATACATGCCTAGGATATGTCGACATATATGCAAAAAATTTCAAAACAACTTTGTTTTGGTACTAATGCATTTAGCTTCTACTATTATACTGTATGTTTTTTAGAGATGATAAAAAATGAATAACTGCAAGGAAATAAATTTTCGTTGATACTTGGATAGAGGTTACATAGAAAAAAAGAAATAAAAAGATACATAATACTAAGCATGAAATAAAACTAATAAATCCAAATACAAGATAGTTTAAACAACTAGAAAGATACGAATGAAGATGATGAAGAACCACGAAGCTTGCGAATGGTCTTTCTAAAGAATTTATCTATTTTGTTGGAAATTGAAGAAAATTTCCAACAAAATAGACACGAAGCTTGCGAATGGTCTTTCTAAAGAATTTATCTATTTTGTTGGAAATTGAAGAAAATTTCTTTGAAAATGATCTCTTAAGCTTCCATTTGTCATGGACAATCTTTTCTTGATTTTTTAGAAATTATTGCTTGGATGGATTTGATGGCATATTGATACTTTCCAAAGAAGTATCCTCCTTCTCTTCTTGTTCTTCCTCCTTGACTTCCATTTCATCTCCTTATACTTCCTCTTCCTCCTCTTCTCTTATTTCATGCTCTTCCTTCCAAGCCAACCTTTGTTCCGTTTCAACAAGCGTTTCATAAGGCTCGAAAAAGGGTGAAATATGCATAAGTTAAATGCTGGCCTTGCCAAATATTTTTCGAGGAACTATTTCCTCTCCTTTAAGTTCAACACCAAAATAATTGAAAATACGAGTAAGATACACACCATGAAATATGTGTATTCATGCTTAGAATGATTCTTAGGTAAAAGTTCATCCAAAATGACTCGAGACCAAATTATCTGTATCAATCATAAATTATGAAAAGGGCTTTGATTCGGTTATTATAATTACCTGTTCTAGGAGTGATACTTTGTTGCAAAAAAAGGCTTAAAATTCTTGCTTTTGAACGCAAATTTTTATTTTTACATTCAAAATCATCATCACTTTCAAAAATATCATGAATTACTTCATGATTTTGAAAATCATTTTGAAAAGATGAAAGGTCAATTCCACTAGATTTGCATCAAAGAATGTGACCAAAAGTTCACAATTTAAAACAATTTGTGCCCCTTTGGCACTATTCCATACTTCTCATTCTCTACCATCATAAAACTATCCTTTTAAATTTGCATAAAACAACATTACTAAATTTGGATAACAAAAAAAATAATTTTGAGAAGCATCCATTAAACCAAGAATTTTATTTTGCAAACAATGATTGAAAAGATCATAAGTAGGAAAATCTTCAAATTTTGCAAATCTTTCGGGAAAGACTTTTCCAAAAGATAAGTACTCTATATAGGCTTAAATGGCTTCTTGATCATTGAAAAGATAATCTTTTATTTTTTAGAAAGCCTCATGGTTTCCCTAGGATTGCTTGAGGATGTCACTGAAGAATAGTTTGAAGAGATAAAAGAGTTTAAGATTTTTGAATTTGAAAATGAAAGTGAGGAATAAATGGATAAAGATAGAGTAAGTAAATAGAAAATCAAAGGACATGCTCTCTGGTCAAAAGGCAACTTTTTCGAGCATATGAGTTAGTGAAAGGTGGAGGAAATTCAAATTTGAAATTTGAAATTCAAATTTAAAATTCTGTCGGAATATATCGACATATGCTCGTGGGGTATATCGATATATAAGTCGGAATTTTCAATGATTCTTGTTTAACTATACCCTATTTATTTATGTAGATCTATTTATACTTATTCTATTTTCAGAAAAATAATTTTAAAATTATTTTAAATATATTTTATATATTATTTTACTATTTAAAATTTATAAAATATTTATATTTAAAATATAATCATACAATATTCAAACAATATTATTATTACTCTATAGGATATTCCTAACAACCAATAAAGCAACCAAAAGGAAAGAAAAATTCATTTAAAAATTAGTAAACTTTTGGTATATTAAATGCGTATCTTTTTCGGATCCATTTCACCATTTTGTTCTGAATTATGTATTACTATGAAGCATATGTTAGCAATTTCTGTATCTAATTCATTATCACTTGAGGATGTATCTGAATTGTCTAATGTTGCATATAAACTCTTCTTTGTTTTCAAGATGAATCAACGTTGGTGTAGTTTTCAATTTATCGGGATGTGGACAATCTCGTTTTAAATGACCATGGTCATCGCAGTTATAACATTTAATACCATTTTCGTTTCCACTTTCGCTTCCTGGATTTTTGTTGTCATTTCTTTTAGAAATTTTCATCTTCCTATATTTTAGAAATTTTCTGAAATTCCTTGTCATGAAAGAAGTTTCTTCATCTTCATCGTTGTCTGGATCGAGATTATCCTTCATTGCATTAAAAGCTATAGATTTCTTCTCTATTGCTTTGCTTTCTCTTCTGCCATACATTTATGTTTCAAAAGACATTAAATTTCCAACTAACTCTTTAATTTTTAAAGTTCTAGTGTCATTAGCCTCTTCGATTACAAGATTCTTTTGATCCCATTCAGGAGTAAGTGAATTGAGAATTTTTCTAACTCGATCCTCTTTAGTAAAACTTTTTCCCAATCCAATAAGTGAATGTGCTATATTTGGAATATATTATACATATCAAGTATGGGCTCATTTGGAATAATTTGAATAATTGAAATTGGTTTGTTAACATGGAAATTTTGGTCTGTTGGTCCTTAATTGTCCCTTCATGTGTAACTTGCAAAGTTTTTCAGATTTCAAATGCAAACATACGTGTAGATAGTCTATTAAATTCATTTCTATCTAGTGCACAAATAATACGTTCATAGACTGAGAGTCACTTTATGCAACTACTTTTTGGTCAGTAGTCCATTGTGCAAAATTAGCTTTGGTTTGGGTGTACTCAGTTTGTGTGATATTCCAAGTGTCTAAACCAATTGACTATAAACAATTTTTCATTCTACAAAACCAGTATGTGTAATTGCTGTCGTTAAAAAATGAAGGCCTGGCATTTGACTGTACTTCGACAAATGAGTCACTAACAAGTGTATTAACCGTGTTACTAATAGTGCTATTACCAGAGTTGGTAGCCATTTAAAAAAATTCAAAAATTAGATGATAAATACTTTGAAAACCAATGCTCTAATTTCAAATGTGAGTCAGCAGAGTAGGGATCTTTAGGTCAAATTAACACTAGAAGGGGGTGAATAGTGTTAAATGGATTATACGAATATTATTCAAATTCTTTAAGATCTTACTTGAAAGCAATCACAGAAACAATCACAGAAACAATCACAGAATCAAAGTACAGATAAAATTAAATACAGTAAAAGGAAAAAGGAAAGAATACATCGGGATTAGTTCGGAGTTATCCTACATCCAGTTTCGCATAATTCCTTGTACGGATTTCTTTGCAACTAGTAACTACAAATTCGATCAAGATTTCAAGGCTATGAGACACACCCTGAAGGCTATGAGACACACCCTCCGAATACCCAGCCTCTGGGTAGAGCCACTTGATTTTCGGGTTATATGCACAACCACTAGATTTAAAGGCTACTAATCACACCTAATTAATGTAACCTGACTGCAATCACACCTACTTGAATTTCGGCAAAGTTTCGATAGTAATTGTTTAAAATTCAAGAGAACGAAAAAAGGAGAGAGAAATAAGAAAGTAGTTAATAAAAAAATTTTGGAAGTCTGATATAAAAAAAAAATCATGTCCATTCGCGAAGAGAAAAGACGAAAAGACACTTTCATTCAAAATTTGAATTTTGAAATTTACACCTAGTATGTCGACATATAAGATTTGGATATGTTGACATATCCTTCACAAAATCGAAAAATACTTTATAAAACAATTTGAAAATCCATTGGTTTGTAAATAATTTGATACTTATTGAATTATTTAAATATAGTTTGTATAAAATTTTGAAAGATTTTAATAAGGATATTTAATATAATGTAAATAATATATATAAAATTAATATATGTATAAATTATTAAAGTATAAACAAAAATTCAATATATATAAATTTAAAAACACTAAAATAATATCTTAATAATTATAAGAGATCTAAAAATCCATTTGAAAATATTTGAAAAGATTATTTTAAAAATAAAATATTTGAAAAACTATTTTAAAACAAAATTAGAGTAGACAGGAGAGATTATGAAAGTGCTATCAAGGTTTTAACGTAAATTCTATGACTCTATAACTTATCTAGAATATCTTGAGATTTTTAACTCTTTAATACTCATAAATCTTCATTCTTTAACTCTTGAAACTATATACCATCATCTTGAATCTGCTCTTTATATCAGCATTCTGATACTATACAGTCTTCATAAGCAATACCAATCTAATATCCTGTGCTATATATTATATATATCTTGGTAATAGTAATTATGTTTTGTATAATGTCTTATAGTTGTTACCATCAAAACCAATACCTAAGGTCCTTACATTAATTTCAATAAGAAGGTCATGATAACTTTATATATGGAAGATATTTCCATATGCATATCTTTACATCTAGATAGTAGAGTAGTCCACTATCGATAAATTGACATTTAAAAAATTATTGAATGTTCATTCAGAGAGACTGGGATTGGATAGTAGTTGTTATCAGAAAACCACTTCAAACTAATGTGAACGTTCGATTTCATAACATCGAAGGGGAAAACAAAGACGAAGACCAATAGAGTTTAAGGAATGCTTGCTACTAACCCTACGGTTAATTCCAAAATGGGGTATAGTAGAATTGGTGCTTTTGGTTCATTCATCTCCTGAACGATTTGTATGGATGAAGGCTAACATTTGCATCACCTGGAAGGAAGTGTTAGCATTCTAAGTGAGGATGCTAATTTTTAGAAGGTAAAACATAGCCTCATGCCTCACAATCCAGTAATGACTAAACAAAGGAAGATGCGGCAGGGCTATGTGGGTCGCACCCATTAGGGTATGGTCATCCCTAATCTAGAGCAGGTCTACTTTACTCATGTATGCTTTGGTCCCAATAGGGTTATTGATCACAACCCAAGGGTGGTCATATTCGGTACTATCAAGTAAGGGCTAGGCTGGTCTTATGTAGAAGGGGTGGAAGATGTTCTTGTTGACTTCGATACATTTTGATGGGAGGTACCCTAGTAGCCCAGTTATTGATGGAACCAGATTTCCAGTAAGTACATTACGGACTTTGTTGTGCCCAAATACGATGAAATGCGAGATGCAAGCATTTTATTTATGTTCTATATTTACCTTCAAAAGCCTTAGACATTATTATAATATCACTAGATTTTTATAAAAAGTGTTTTGGTTACCATAAGGTAAAAACATGCCTGTGTTTATGTGCAGCGTGGTCATACGAGATATCTTTGATTTCTAAAATGGATTTTAAAATAATAATTCAGTTGTTTGAGTTTACTCACACCAAACCCATGTTTGACCCAGAGTTTTATTTTCTTTCCGTAAAACACTTCAAATTTTATGGGTAGCCAAGTGAACCAAGTTTCTCATGAATGCTTTTGGAGAGCTTGAAGCAGGTCGCTCCACCGTTAGCTAGTACTTATCTATTCTACTATGTATGTATTTTGTATTAGTAATGTAGTGGAAGGCAGTTATAATTGCCCCAGTTGGAACTTGTACTAGTATGACTTTAATGTAATATTATTTTGGTGATGACCCTGTACGATCTTATGTTATCTATTACATATTATCCACTTGAATTGTGATATTCTGTGTTGATTAGCTTTCTTCTTATCTTTCTTCTTTCTTTTGACCCCAAATGGCACATCTTTTTGGAGTAAGAAAGGCAAACGTTACACGTGGTACCAGAGCTAAGGTTGAGTGAATACCTAGGCGTTGGGTTAGGGTCAACTTTGACAGCGCATATTCGTAAAAATTTATTCGTATACCTATATCGGATTCATGTTAGTTAGGTCGGCTTTGGTAGGTTTGATTAGTAACCTTCCTTTGAATATACCTCGTCAAAATTATTTTAAGAATTACCATACTATGTTTAGGTAGTAAGAAATGAGCAATAGGTCCAGATGAGTTAGGGAGCTAGTAGCATGACGATCACCAACAATCGAGCTCCAAATATGGGAAGAGTTGGAATTGTGGAAGAGGTAGCTCTAGTGCAGCTTAGAATAAATTTTGAAATCTTATGAAAGGATTACGCTAATCTTAGAGGGAAACCATAGAAGGGAACTGAATCTATTGTAGAAGTGCAGGATTGGTTGCTATCATGTGAAAGGATTTTCAAAGGGCTTAATCTATCTAATGAGTAGAAAATTTTCTTGGCATCATGGAAATTGCAAGAGGGAGCAACAACTTGGTGGGGCTCCCTTAAAGCTAATGTTCCGGAAGAGGAATTCTCGTGGGCTCGATATATGGAAGCTTTTGAGGATCAGTTCTGTAAGGACCCATAATCTAATCACTTTGAAATTAAATAATTAATATGTTTTTAAATGATTAAATAATGGATTTTATATCTAGAATACAAATTTGGATAAAACATCTCGAATGGATTTTTTTTAACTGATGTAAAATGTTAGTTTAAAGATGGTTAAAGTTAAAAGGCGGTTACCAATTTATTTAAGAGTAAGTTTGCCTAATAAAACAGAATAGTATAATTACTTGCCTAATAAAACAAGAAAGAATTATTAACCTTGCCTAATAAAATAGAATAGTATAATTACTTTCCCAATAAAACAAGAGAGAATTATTAATCTAGCCTAGTAAAATAGAATAGTATAATTACATGCCTAATAAAACAGAACCGTATAATTACTTACCTAATGAAACAAAATAGCATAATGATTATTATATTCCATGCGGATGATTGCCATTGGACCAAAATCTAATCGAATCAAGTTCTGCCATGCGGATGATTGCCATTGGACCAAAATCTGGTCAAATCATGTTATGTCATAGTTGATAAGGAAGATTCCTATTGGACCAAAATGTGGTCGAATCAAATTAAGCATCAAGATGTTTTCTATTGGACCAAAATGTGGTCGAATCAAATTAAATCATCAAGATGTTATCTATTAGACCAAAATGTGGTCGAATCAAACAAGTATATATTAGTTGTTTCTATTGGACTAAAATCTGGTCGAATCTGGTTAGGCTGTAGGAATTCAATGAAGTACCCTTCTCTTCACCTATAAATACCCAAGTTCATATCTCATTTTAATTCATTCATAAACTAAAGAAAAGGACTAAAATTCATTATCAAAAATAAAGTATTCCAAGTCTCCATTAAAGCTAATAGGATGTGAGTATAATTCAATTATTTACAGTGGGTATGTTCTTTGTTTTCATAATTTAGTGGGTATAATTTATTCTATGAGTATATTCCTTGTTTTCAAAGTTTAGTGGGTATAACTTATTCTGTGAGTATATTCCTTGTTTTCATAGTTTAACGGGTACAACTTATTCTTTGAGTATAATTCAATTATTTTACAATGAGTGTTATCTTAATCTCTTTCCTTTGACTCATTCACATTTTAATAAATGTTGTATTAACTATTAATTGTAAATTATTAATAATAATGAGTCTGTTCTTATTCTTGTTATTATTCTTGTTTTGTTGTTTGATTTGTGTTCGGCCAGTTTATGAGCAATAACTTTGATGTTTAGTTAAAAGGAACTTACACCACCTTTTGACTTAGGATTGACATTTAGTGACTTTTTGGTTAAAAGGAAATAACACCCCTTTTAGCTATCTCATCTGATTAAGAGGGAGCTTCACCCTTCTTGGTCGTATTCTCCTTAAAGATGATAGGTTTAAGTTATGATTTGAATGAAAATTTTAAATCTTTGTTCAAAGTATTTTAAAGGAGCTTCAAAATTTATATAATGATTTAAATGGGTTATTTATGGAAAGTAAGTAGTCCTATACTTGGCACTATAAGCCGATGATTAAATTGATCCTCTACCTATGAGATTTGTAACCAAAGTGTCTAGGCAAGGCGAGGAGCAACCCGTGCCTTGAATTACCTGGCTTTGTTTCTGTACGAGGGGTAAAGTAGGTCGAGAATGTCAAAACCGTGACAAGTGTCAGAGATTTGATTTCCATAAATAATCTTTATAATTATAATGGAAAAGTTCGCATTTCTTATAGACAATTGTTTTTAACCCATCTAACTATGCTTTTGAAATATGAAATCCTCCCAAATGTTTTGTGAATATACTTATACCGATGGGATAAGTATATGGACATTTTCCAAGCATTGAAAAAGTATAAGATTATATTTCCATATACGATCATTTTGTTATCCCCGATAGTTGATATCTTACTATCAATTTCAATACCTTTCTTCCTTTTGTTTTTGTTTCGTCAATCTTAGATGATTTTTTGCTCATTTAGAGCATTGATATCCTTTATTGGAAATGACTAAATAAAGAGCGAGTGGGGACAAACTATATGGGGTTGCTCCCATTAGGGTATTGTCACATCTACTCTAGATTGGTTTCGGTTGTATGCGCACAGAGATGTGAAATACTCGAATACTCGGTAAGGTTGGAGGGGTCCGGCTTGGAGGTTTCCGAGAGCATCGTAGTTCTCAAGTATATTTCCTAGAGGTATACTTTCGATATGGGGCCACACCCTCCTAGTCATTGTTGAAAAAAAATCCTTTTCCTTATTTTTGATTCAAATCTTTGGATTGATTCTTTCTTAATTGCATCGAGAAGTGTCTCACGCTCTCCACGATGTTTAATTATTTGTACCCATTCTTTTATTCTTGGATGTTGTCATTGTGAGGGAAAAATCCATTCTGTGTTTTTACGACGTGGTCTCACTAGTTATTTTGTGTGGTTTATTTTTTTTAGAGCTTACTCATACCGTACTTATTCTCTGACTCGAATTGTTTATTTTCCCTAAACTTTCAGGTATTCATTTATATTTGAGTAGTCTGAAAATAATAGATTTCTTTGGGCTTTTATGAAGATGGTGGACGAGTAGGAGGCTCCGTGTCTATCTAGCTATTTATTTCCGTTGTTATAAGATATATATATATTTAAAAGAAAGTTGTTATGACTACCTAGAGTGATAGTAGAACTTTTGTTGTAATTCTGATAACTCCATGTTGGGAGTAACCTTATATACTATCTTATTTTTATGTTATATTTAGCCGGTCCATTGTGAGATTGTTGTTGTGTTCTTATATTTTATCCCATGACAACTACTCTTTTAAATACTTGGGCAACGTCACATTAATACCATGGATGTATTAAGTATGGTTCTCAAAGGTCGGAAAGGTGGGTCATCACAGTTGGTATCAGAGCTTTGGTTGAGCAAACACCTTAGCTTGATTGGGGTACAACTAATTAGAGATAGGGTAAGTGATGCCCTAGAATGAGTTAATCTTGAGAGAGCATATTTGTAATTTTTATAATAATAATATTTATCCTCTAAAGTCTAGTTTTAGATCCTTTGGTGTTATTTCCATAAAATATTTTTATCCTATTTTTGTATTCTAAAGATACCTATTATTTTTTTAGATAATAGAAAATGAATACAAGAAGAGGAGGAAGGAGAGGATCTGGAACTAGCATGGCTACCAATGGCAAGGTACCTAGAAATGCTACTCTGTCAGCTATAGATCCGGTAAAGGAAATGTTAACGCAAGTTCAAACACCTATGAACTTTGTAGCTTTGTGTAAGAATTTTACCACTTTGGATGGGAAACCATTATATGGGACTAAAGACATTTTTGGAGTGCAGATATGGCTTTAAACTTATGAAAGAATATTTGGAGATCTTCGGTTGTATGTAGAGAAACGACTATTGGCATCGCGACAACTTCAAAAATCGGCGATGGATTGGTGGGATTTAGAATTAGCTAGTGCTCCAGAGGGGTAGTTTTCTTGGGCCCAGGTCAAGGAAGTTTTCGAAGCATGGTTTATTCTAAAAGCCAGAAGAACTCGGTTATTTTGAAGTTTCATTGACTTAAAGCAGGGTAATATGAATGTGTCGCAATATGAGCATAAATTGAATGCTTTGTCCCATTTTGGACTTGGATTAATAGACACACCACTCAGAAAAATGTATGTGTAAATGGAATGGACCAGAGTACCATCATGAAATGACCAGTCAGCTTATGGGTGCATTCACCAACATTATTAGCATGCCTTTGAGGTTTGAGGCTCTTGATATTATGGTAGGAGTCCAAGAGGATGTAGTACCAGCAATAAGTGCCAAGCCTTTATCTATAACAACCCGCATATTTAACGATTTTATATTTAAATGTTTTATTTAAATATAGTGTCGCTAGTCGGATTTTTAGGTCTGAAATGTTACTTTTTGCAAACGGCCAAATTGGGGCTCGATACTACCTCCATTGGTTCGAAAATGGCGTTTGCGATCTTTTTGAGTATAAGCTTTGATATGTTTGGAGTAAGTTGAATTTTTCTAGTTGGGTTTTGGATTGGATTCAGCCCACTAATTAACTAGTTAACCCTAACTCAGCCCCTCTCCTCCATTCACTTATTTCATTTCATAAAACTTAAGCTAAAAACTGAAAATGGGGGAAGAGAATGGGAATTAGAAATTCCAAGCCCTGGTTTTTTCTTGCAAACTTGAATTCTTGCTCCAAATCAAAGAGAAGCTATTGGTAAGCCTCCTCTTCATCTTCTCCAACTCTTCTCCTCTTCAATTTCAGAAAGTTTCCTAAACCTAATTTGGGAAATATGTGTTTTATTCTTAAATTGAAGCTTGTAGAGTGAAGTGAAGAGTAGTTAGTCTCCATCTTGTGTTTGATCTTCTTCTTCTTTGTTTTTGGGTAAAAGGTGAATTTTGAACTCACATCTACTTCTCTTGATATCATTGATGTAAGGTGAGATTTTTATCTCTCATCTATACTTATATCTATCTTTGATTGTTGGGTATGAATTCCTAACACTTGTTCATATGCACTTGCTTTTGGTTTGAATTGAATTGGTGAATATCCAAATAGTTAGTGTTTTGGGTTCAATTCTTTAAAGATCCTAACTTTGATGTTTGAACATGTTTTTGGTGGCGAATCGGAGAGCTAATGGAGCTGGGGTATCTATTGGCTAAGGCTCCTTAGGTCCATTGCTCGACCGGCTGCGTTTTGGAAGAGTTTGCGCTTGGATGAAATAGGGCAGGAACTGGAGAAAATTGCAGTTCCACCGACCGAGCCCTGTAGACGGTCGACCGACCTGCTACCCCAAACTTTTTTTCCCTGCTTTCGGCTAGTCGACTGAGCCCTATAGTCGGCCGACCGACCTGCTCCTATTTTGCTGTTTTGCCTATTTATGGTCATTTGATTGTTTTTCCAAATTTTATCGATTCAAGTTGGTTCTTAGTAGTTGTCATCGCGTCTTTGGCTTTGATAACTTATTTTTGATTTCATTCATGGGTTTTTATAAAATAATCTTTTGAATTGTATTAAAAGCTTGCCTCTCCAATTCGTAAATTCTATTTAAAACGCACACACAATTTCGCACTTCGAGCGGAGTGGAAAGGAGACTAAATGGTTAGGTAAAACATGGACCATGAATCCATGCGTTTATCTTTCCGATTAGTCCCCGGCCTATTCGATTGACTGTTTTGGCCTTTTGGTCTGGTTTACTGATGAGACGAGGTAAACTTTGTACTGCTTTGAATATGAAATTAATTAACGGATAGTAAACCGTTTAGTGCGAACGAGTGGTTATGGGACTCACGTTACCACTTTTCGGATTCCTTTTTAAGAGTTATGACACATTCCGCCAGTTAGTGGTGTCCAGTACTGGCCTCCGGACCTTCATCACTACGGTTTGTTGCCTTCGGGTGTGTTGCCTTCGGGTTTGCACCTTCAGGTTTGTTGCCTTCGGGTATGTTGCCTTCGGGTATGTTGCCTTCGGGTTTGTGCCTTCGGGTATGTTGCCCTATTGTATCTCTTTCGGAGTTAGGTCTTTATAAGCCGCTCGAGTGATATTTGGGTTTGGAGTCTTCGGGCTCATGGATCCTTATTTATACAGTACTGAGCACGTGCAAATTTTATGATGTTTCATTGATATGTATATTCCCTAGGTATTGCCCTTCGGTGTTGGTCTTTTTGAGCTGCATGATATGTAGCGATTACCTTGTGGAACTCGTGTTACCTATATTGGTATTTGTTATTTGCCTTTATGGATTGTTTTGGGATATTCCTATCCTTTGTTTCTATGAGTTACCGATGATACGAGGCTTGTTATGGTATGATTCATCTTTTGTTAGATGATTGTGTTATCTCTTTTAGAGATATTTGTTATACATTGTGACCTTGTAGGTTATTGTTGTTCAGTTTATCTAACTAATTTGTTTAGCTAGACTGACCCGCGTATTTTATACTCGGGTCAGACCGAGATGTTTCAGGTTAGGTGCTTTTAGACTTAGCCTATTTTGCTTCCGCATGGACTATTCAGCTTGTTCCTTTTTGTTAAAGCTTTTTGTGTAGTCCTTTTGATTGTAACTCTGATATATGTATTCATTTGACTCGTATGTATATTGTGGTTCGCTATACCACTTGACATGTATTATTTTGTATACTCTGTTATGTATCAATATATGTGTATATGATGATCTACTGCTATGTGATGTATATTACATTTGAGTTGTTATATTCTGTTCTGATAGATCCTCCAACCACCTATGGTTTTGTTTTAAGTATTCATTGGGTATGTCGATCTGATGTGTATGTTTATTGTCGATGTATTCAATAGATAGTTAAAGCAAGGCTATAGATGGTCGCTCCTAACCAGTCTTAATCTCCGTGTTAGTTGACGGCATGATCCTGTAGTGTCCTTGGCTAGCGTGGGTATAGAGGTAGGGCGTCACAGCGTGGTATCGGAGCTGAGTTCAGAATAAAGTATGATAAACAAAGAATAGATGCACATATTTTGGTACATCAAAGTGTATAAGTGATACAAATCTTTGAACCATCTTGCCTCTATTTCTTTTGTGCCTTTGGTGGTAGATAGTGTGGGAATACGTCTAGTAATGTATTTTACTCCGTAGTATTCCATCTTGAAATATCTACCTTGTGAATAATCTTGTTCTTATCTTACTTTCAGCGTATCGCTGGAAGAGGCAGGGGACGACGTTCGGATGCTGGGCAATCTAGTGGCTCACATCCGGATGGCGTTTATATGTCTGCCGATCAGCTTTTGGAGTTGTTTAGGAGCACTCAGCCTCCAGTTCCTCCTCGTGTATCTCCACCTCGCAAGTCTGCCTTTGCACGTCTGTGCAATGATTTTTCTCATCTTGGGGGAAAGCAGTTTAAGGCTCCGAGTCTGTTTTTGAAGTCCAAGCTTGGTTTCGCACGTGCGAGCGTATCTTCTCTTGCATGAATCTTTCTGACCATGATAGAGTTCTTGTAACTTCTAGCTTATTAAAGAGCGTGCCCTTGATTGGTATGAGCTTCTTGTAGCCGAAATTGATGAGTCTACTCTTTCTTGGACTCGGTTTCGGGAGCGATTTGAACTTAAGTTCGTTCCCGAATCTGAAAAAGTTTTATTGACTCGTCACTTCCTTGAGTTGAAGTAAGGGAAATCTTCTGTTTCTGAGTATGTTGCATCATTCGAGGCTTTATCTAAGTATGGTCTTGAATTCATTAGCACTTCTTATAAGAAGAATTTGAAGTTTGTTTCTGGTCTTAAGAAATATCTTAAGAAGTCTTTGTTGCTCCAGCTTAAGCTTTCTTTTGAGGAGTTGGTTGATTCTGCGCTTCATCTTGAGACCGTCAAGAAGGAGTGTGATAATGATGTTGATGTTGAGGTTTCCAAGAACCCCAACAAGAAGCAGTTTCCATTTCAGAAGAGGTCTTTTCCTTCTAAGAAGAAGAAGACTGGTGGTCCTAGTTCTCAGCCTCAGTCTTCTGGAACACCTTCCGTTCGGAAGTGTTTCAATTGTGGTTCTCCTGATCATATTATTCGAGCTTGTTCCAAGCCTCTCTTCTGCCGTTATTGCAAGAAGGAAGGACATCATGTTTCCACTTGCCCTACTGTTCCGGCTAGTGCTAAGTCTAGCAAGCTTTATGCTGCGAAGGCTTCTGAAGGTCCTTCTCAGCCCGAAGGTATATTTCCATCTATTTTGGAAGGTTCTATTTTATTTCATGATCATAGTATTCGAGTTCTTTTCGATACGGGTGCATCACATTCTTTCGTGTCGAAAAATCTTTAATGATTTATCTTTGGATATTTCTTGTTTGGTTACTTCTTTAAGGATTGCGAATCCTATTGGGGGATCCGCGACCCTTAGTATGCTTTGTGGTGATGTTAAGATTGTTTTATGTGGCTTTTCTTTTCGTGCGAATCTGCACGTTATTTCTTGTCTGGGATTTGATATGATTTTGGGAATGGACTGGCTAGTGAGATATGATGCCAAGATTATTTGTTCGGAGAGAATTTTGTATCTTTGGCAACCGGATTCTCCTACTCAGTTATCACTTGTTCTTCGGGATGTGGATAATTCCGAAATGGCTTTATGTTCTCTTAACTCGCGAGATAATGATGATATATCTCGTATTCCTATTGCTTGTGACTTTTCTGATGTTTTTGAGCCTGTTTCGGGTTTGCCACCCAAGCGGGTAGTTGAGTTCCACATTGATCTCATTCCAGGCGTTCAGCCAGTTAGTCGTCCTCCCACAGGGATGTCTACAAAGGAAAATGAGGAACTCAAGAAGCAGCTTTTAGCAAGCAGTTGATACAGTCCAGTTTTTCTCCGTGGGGATCCGCGGTCGTCTTCGTGAAGAAGTCTAATGGAACTCTTAGGCTTTGCATTGACTATTGCAAGCTTAACGAGTTAACCATTAGGAATAGGTATCCATTGCCTAGGATCGATGATATGTTCGATCTTTTCAGTGGTGCTAAGGTCTTTTCTCAACATGACCTTGCCATGGGTTTTCATCAGTTACGAGTCGCGGAGGATAGCATACCGCTTACCACTTTTCGCACTCGTTATGGTTCTTTTGAGTGGCTCGTTATGCCGTCCTATTTGACGAACGCTCCTGCTTTCTTTGTTGATCTCATGAATCGAGTATTCCGGAAATATCTCGATAAGTTCGTCATTGTCTTCATTGATGATATCCTTATTTATTCTAAGTCTGATGCTGAGCATGCTAATCACTTGAGAATTGTCTTGAGTACTCTCCGTCATCATCAGCTTAGAGTCAAATTCTCCAAATGCCATTTTTGGGAGAATAAGGTTAAGTTCTTAGGCCATGTTGTATCTTCCGATGGCATTTCTGTCGATCCCTCAAAGATCGAAGCCATCCAGCATTGGAAGAGGCCTGAGAATGTTCATGAGATTCGTAGTTTCCTTGGATTGGTGGGTTATTACCGTCGGTTCATTAAGGATTTTTCCCGTCTTGTGCTTCCTCTCACCAGCCTTGCTCGGAAAGGCATTTGTTTTATTTGGTCCGACAAGTGTGAAGCTTCCTTTCAGACATTGAAGGAACTTCTCACTAATGCTCCTATTTTGGTGGTTCCTGAGGGGAATCATGATCTTGTTATCTACACCGATGCTTGTGGTAGTGGTCTCGGTGCTATTCTTATGCAGAAGGATCGAGTAGTTGTTATGCTTCTAGGCAACTGCGTTCGAATGAAGTTTGCTATGCCACTCATGATCTTGAGTTAGCCGCCATTGTCTTTGCCTTGATGATTTGGCGACACTATTTATTGGGCGAGCGCTTCATTCTCTATACCGATCATAAATCTTTGAAGTATTTGTTCACTCAGAAGGAACTCAATATGAGACAATAGCGTTGGCTCGAGTTGCTTGCTTCTTATGACTTTGATATCCAGTATACCCCTGGTAAGGGTAATCGTGTTGCTAATGCGCTTAGTCGCAAACATTCGGCTGTTATTTCTATGATGCTTGCCGAATGGGATATTCTTGAGACTATATCTTTTTGTGAAATTCGTGATCGAGGTTCATCTTCTGATTCTCCTATTCTATTATTTAGTTTGGGAGCTCGACCGATTTTGTTGGATCGTATTACCGATGCTCAGCGGCGTGATCCTGATTTGTTGCATCTTATTCATCTTTGTGAGTCTAGATCCTGTGATGAGGCGTTGTGGGATTTCAGCATTGATTCTCATAGGTGTCTTCGCAAGAAGAACCGTCTTTTTGTGCCTTCTGATTTTTCACTTAGGCATGACATTCTTGATGACTGTCACCGTTCTAAGTATACTATTCATCCTGGTAGTAGTAAGATGCATGCCGATATGCGTCGTCTTTATTATTGGGAAGGCATGAAGCGCGATGTGGCGAGTTTTGTGAGTAATTGCATAACCTGTCAGCGTATTAAGGCCGACCATTAGCGTCCTTCGGGTCTTCTTCAGCCTCTAGAGATTCCATTGTGGAAATGGGATCAGATTTCTATGGATTTCATTGACGTCCTACCTCGTTCGAGATCAGGCCATTCTAGTATCTGGGTTATTGTTGATCGCCTCACTAAGTCTACTCATTTTGTTCCTATTAAGTCTAATAGGACTGCTTCACATTTGGCTAAGTTGTATGTTAAGGAAATCGTGAGACTTCACGGTGTTCCTAGTTCTATTGTGAGTGATCGTGATCCTTTATTCACGAGTCATTTTTGGAAGAGTCTTCAGCAAGCTTTGGGAACAAAGCTTAATTTTAGCACATCTTATCATCCGCAGTCTGATGGGCAGACTGAACGGATGAATCGTATCTTGGAAGATCTTCTCCGTATTTGTATTTTTAATTTTGGTGGTAGTTGGGAGGATCATCTACCTCTTGTAGAGTTCTCCTACAACAATAGATTTCAGTCTAGTATCGGTATGGCTCCTTTCGAAGCTTTATATGGAAGGCCATGTCGATCACCTTCTTGTTGGTTGGAATCTGGGGAGAAGCTTATTTTTGGCCCAGATTTTGTTCATGATTCTTCCGAGAAGATTGATCTTATTCGGTTGAGAATGAAAGAGGCACAGAGCAGCCAGAAGTCCTACGCTGACAACCGTAGGAAGCCTCTCGAATTCTCAGTTGGTGATCTTGTCTTTGTTCGTGTTTCTCCTTTGAAGGGGGTTATGCGTTTCAGTACGACTAGGAAATTGGCTCCTCTCTTTATAGGACCATTTCCTATTACTGAACGTATTGGCCTGTGGCTTATAGAGTTTCACTTCCAGCTCATTTATCTGGCATTCATGACGTGTTTCATGTCACTCAACTTCGAAAGTGTCTTCAAGAGTCGGATTCCATTATTACTTCTCCTGATTTGCAAGAGCTTGAGGTCTCACCGGACTTTTCTATTGTACAACAGCCTATTCGCGTACTTGACACGGATGTGCGACACCTTCAGAACAAGGACGTGCCGCTCGTTAAAGTTCAATGGTCCGCTAACCCCAATGAGTGTACTTGGGAAACCAGAGAGTATATCGAGCGATCTTATCCGGGTTTTCTATCTTCGCTTGGGAGTACATCTTTTATCTCTAGCTTATTTCCTTTTCTTTTGAATGTTGCATATATGTACTTGTTACAAGTATCGTCTCTAGGAATTGTAGGGACGCAACTTTGTAAGGAGGGGAGATCTGTAACAACCCGCATATTTAACGATTTTATATTTAAATGTTTTATTTAAATATAGTGTCGTTAGTCGGATTTTTAGGTCCGAAATGTTACTTTTTGCAAACGGCCAAATTGGGGCTCGATACCGCCTCCATTGGTTCCAAAATGGCGTTTGCGATCTTTTTGAGTATAAGATTTGATATGTTTGGAGTAAGTTGAATTTTGCTACTTTTTCTAGTTGGGTTTTGGGTTGGGTTCAGCCCACTAACTAACTAATTAACCCTAACTCAGCCCCTCTCCTCCATTCACTTATTTCATTTCATAAAACTTAAGCTAAAAACTGCAAATGGGGGAAGAGAATGGGAATTATAAATTCCAAGCCCTAGTTTTTTCTTGCAAACTTGAATTCTTGCTCCAAATCAAAGAGAAGCTATTGGTAAGCCTCCTCTTCATCTTCTCCAACTCTTCTTCTCTTCAATTTCAGAAAGTTTCCTAAGCCTAATTTGGGAAATATGTGTTTTATTCTTAGATTGAAGCTTGTAGAGTGAAGTGAAGAGTAGTAAGTCTCCTTCTTGTGTTTGAGCTTCTTCTTCTTTGTTTTTGGGTAAAAAGTGAGTTTTGAACTCACATCTACTTCTCTTGATATTATTGATGTAAGGTGACATTTTTCTCTCATCTATACTTATATCTATCTTTGATTGTTGGGTATGAATTCCTAGCACTTGTTCATATGCACTTGCTTTTGGTTTGGATTGAATTGATGAATATCCAAATAGTTAGTGTTTTGGGTTCAATTCTTTAAAGATCCTAACTTTGATGTTTGAACATGTTTTTGGTGGCGAATCGGAGAGCTAATGTAGCTGGGGTATCTATTGGCTAAGGCTCCTTAGGTTCATTGCTCGACCGGTTGCATTTTGGAAGAGTTTGCGCCTGGATGAAATAGGGCAGGAACTGTAGAAAATTGCAGTTCGGCCGACCGAGCCCTGTAGCCGGTCGACCGACCTGCTACCCCGAACTTTTTTCCATGCTTCTGGCCCGTCGACCGAGCCCTGTAGCCGGCCGACCTACCTGCTCCTATTTTGCTGTTTTGCCTATTTATGCTTATTTGATTGGTTTTCCAAATTTTATCGATTCAAGTTGGTTCTTAGTGGTTGTCATCGCATCTTTGGCTTTGATAACTTATTTTTGACTTCATTCACGGGTTTTTATAAAATAATCTTTTAAATTGTATTAAAAGCTTGCCTCTCCAATTCGTAAATTTTATTTAAAACGCACGCACAATTTCGCACTTCGAGCGGAGTGGAAAGGGGATTAAATGGTTAGGTAAAACATGGACCATGAATCCATGCGTTTATCTTTCCGATCAGTCCCTGACCTATTCGATTGATCGTTTTGGCCTTTTGGTCTGGTTTACCGATGAGACGAGGTAAACTTTGTACTGCTTTGAGTGTGAAATTAACTAACGGATTGTAAAACGTTTAGTGCGAACGAGTGGTTATGGGACTCACGTTACCACTTTTTGGATTCGTTTTTGAGAGTTATGACACATTCCGCCAGTTAGTGGCGTCCAGTACTGGGCCTTCGAACCTCCACCACTACGGTTTGTTGCCTTCGGGTGTGTTGCCTTCGGGTATGTTGCCTTCGGGTTTGTACCTTCGGATTTGTGCCTTCGGGTTTGTTGCCTTTATTGTACGCTTTCAGAGTTAGGTCTTTATGAGCCGCTCGAGTGATATTTGGGTTTGGAGTCTTCGGGCTCATGGATCCTTGTTTATACAGTACTGAGCACGTGCAAATTTTATGATGTTTCATTAATATGCATATTCCCTAGGTATTGCCCTTTGGTGTTGGTCTTTTTGAGCCGCATGATATGTAGCGATTATCTTATGGAACTTGTGTTACCTTCATTGGTATTTGTTATTTGCCTTTATGGCTTGTTTTGGGATATTCCTATCCTTTGTTTCTATGAGTTGCCGGTGATATGAGGCTTGTTATGATATGATTCATCCTTTGTTAGATGATTGTGTTATCTCTTTTAGAGATATTTGTTATACATTGTGACCTTGTAGGTTATTGTTGTTCGGTTTATCTAACTGATTTGTTTAGCTAGAATGACACGCGTATTTTATACTCGGGTCAGACCGAGATGTTTCAGGTTGGGTGCTTTTAGACTTAGCCTATTTTGCTTCCGCATGGACTATTCAGCTTGTTCCTTTTTGTTAAAGCTTTTTTTGTAGTCCTTTTGTTTGTAACTCTGATATATGTATTCTTTTGACTCGTTATTGTGGTTCGCTATACCACTTGACATGTATTATTTTGTATACTCTGTTATGTATCAATATATGTGTATATGATGATCTACTGTTCTGTGATGTATATTACATTTGAGTTGTTATATTCTGTTCTGATAGATCCTCCAACCACCTATGGTTTTGTTTTAAGTATTCATTGGGTATGTCGATCTGATGTGTATGTTTATTGTCGATGTATTCAATAGATAGTTAAAGCAAGGCTATAGATGGTCGCTCCTAACCTGCCTTATTCTCCGTGTTAGTTGACGACATTACCCTGTAGTTCCTTGCATAGCGTGGGTATAGAGCTGGGGCGTCACATTATCGGTCATGCTAGTTGAAGGAAAGCCAAAATTTAAGCGTAAGTTTAAGGGAAAGAAGCAGGGTGCAGGGAAGAAACTGAAGACAGCGCTCCAGTATAGAAGAAGCAGACCAACTTGGCCAACATTCTTTGTTTCAAGCGCAATAAGATGGGCCACTTTGCAAATCATTGTCCAATTGCCACATGTTTTACCTGTGGCCAGCCAGGACATATGAAGAATGAGTGCCCTTTTCCAAAAAAGGGATCTCAAGGACAGACTTTTACCATTACAGAGATACCATCCACTTCATCAAATCAAAAAGGGGGCAAGTATTGCAAGGTACATTATCCATCTATGATATTCCTGTAAGGGTGCTATTTGATACAGGAGCTTCTCATAGTTTTATTTCTTATGATCTAATGGACAGACCAAACTTTAAATATGTCATAAGTTATCCACCTTGTGTGTCAAACCCCATTAGAGGTCCAACAAATATTGACACTATGTGTCTAAGTGTACCAATTTCTTGTCAAAATCATCTCTTTCCTTTTGATTTATCTGTTCTTGGGTTTACGGGTTTTGGATTGTTGTTGGAAATAGATTGGTTATCTAAGTTTAAAGCTATCTTGGATTGTGGTAGAAGGCTCGTTAGAGTTAATGATGCAGAAGATGTTGGTGTTAATATTAGTTGTGAAGAGCCTAAAAAGTTAATGAGCAGTTTTCTCTATTCATTAGAAGTGGCTAAAGAGGAGCTAAGAGAAGTGCCAGTTGTTTGAGATTTCACAAATATTTTTAGCGAGGTGCAAGGTTTACCTCCTCACCGTGAAGTCGAGTTCCGTATTGATTTAGCTCTGGGAACTAGATATACTATACAACCCTTTCGAAGGATGGCTCCAAAAGAGAAGAGGGAGTTAGAAAGACAGACTTACGACTTGTTGCAGAAGGGCTTGATCCGATATAGTACCTCGAATTGGGGATCGCCAGTCGTTTTTGTTACGAAGGCAGACGGTTCTCTAAGGTTATGCGTAGACTATCAGGAGTTGAACAAAAGGACTATCAAGAATAAATATCCTCTGCCAAGAATTGACAATATATTTGATCAACTCCATGGTGCTTGGGTATTTTCTCAATTAGATCTTGCCATAGGTTTCCACCAATTAAGGGTGGCAAAGGAGAGTGTTCCTTTAACAACTTTTCGGACTTCGGAAAATTTCTATAAGTGATCAGTTATGCCGTTTGGATTGGCTGACGCACCCACTTATTTTGTGGACTTGATGAATCGAGTATTTCGAGATATTCTTAATAAATTTGTTCTCGTCTTTATTAGTGACATTCTTATCTATTCAAAGACAAAGGAGGAACACAAATATCATCTCTGTGTCGTACTCGATGCCTTAAGGAGACATGTGTTGAAGGCTAAGTTTTCCAAGTGCTATTTTTGGAAATTCGAAGTTAGATTTCTAGGGTTTTTATTTCGAGAGATGGCATATCAATGGACCCAGCTAAAGTTGTTGCGGTTCAAGACTGGAAGAAGCCCGAAAGTGCGACGGAAGTTAGAAGTTTCTTGGGATTGGCTGGTTTTTACCGTAGGTTTATCAAGGGACTTCTCAAAGATTGCTTCTCATCCGAAGAAGTTAACAAAGAAAGATATTAAGTTCATTTTGACTTCTATGTGTGATCAAGTATTTAATGAATTGAAAGAGAAGTTGACTAGCGTTTCTGTTTTAACCATTCCAAATGGGAGCGATGGTTCAACCGTGCATACAGAAGCTTATGGAACCGAATTGGGAGCAGTTCTGATGCAGCATGGAAAAGTTATTTCCTATGCGAGTCGAAAGCTAAAGCCTGCGTGAGAAAAATTATGCTACGCATGATTTGAAGCTTTTGACCGTTGTCTTCGCACTAAAGATGTGGAGGCATTATCTTTTGGGTGAAAGGTTCAAGTTATACACAGACCACAAATCCTTAAAATATCTTTTTACTCAGGAAGATTTGAATCTAAGGCAGCAAAGATGGCTGGAGTTTCTCACTTCTTATGATCTAGAGGTTCTTTGTACCCCTAGAAAAGCAAATATCGTTGCTAATGCACTGAGTAGGAATGCAGCAATGGTTGCAAACCTAGAAGTTAAGCTAGTATTTTTAGAGAGAATTGCATCCAGTCAAGAGGCAGATCCTATTTTGGCTCGACTTAAGAAGGATGTTGAAGAAGGTTTGTTTCTAGCTTTGAATTGATCTCCGGGGCATATTGAAAATGAATGGGGATGTTCCGGACTTTGATGGACTTAGGCAAGAAGTGTTAGCCGAATTCCACCATTCAAAGTTATCTTTTCATCCAGGAGTAACCAAGATGTTCAAAGATATGAAGAGGGTATTCTGGTGGAAGGGGATGAAGCGAGATATTTCAATCTTTGTGAGTTGTTGTGCAAACTGCCAGCAGATTAAGAGTGACAAGAAGAAGATGTTGGATTGCTTCAACCACTTGAGATCCCAAAGTGAAAGTGGAAGCAGATCTCTATGGACTTTATTGATGGGCTTCATAGGTCAAAAAGAGGTAACGATGGCATTTAGATTATAGTCGATCGATGGGCTAAGAGTGCCCATTTCATTCCTGTTAAGCTGACTAGGACTACTACGAGTCTGGCGAGTTTGTATGTGAACGAGATTGTGAGACTCCAGGGGTCTCCTCGTAGTATTGTAAATGACCGAGACCTAATATTCACTAGTAGGTTCTGGGAGGGACTACAGACTGCTTTAGGGACTGAGTTAAGTCTAAGTACAGCTTACCATCCCCAAATAGATGGATAGACAAAGAGAGTGAACCGGATTTTGGAAGATTTATTGTGAGCATGCATTCTAGACTTCGAGGGTTCTTGGGAAGATCATTTACCCTTAGTCGAATTCACTTACAACAACAACAACTATCAAGCAAGCATTAGTATGGCCCTTTTCGAAGCTCTTTATGGTCGTCCATGTCGTTCTACTTCGTATTGGGTTGAATTTGGAGATAGACTTATCCTTGGACCCGACATAATCTTAGAAGCCAATGAGAAGGTAGCCAATATTAAAAGAAAGATGAAGGAAGCACAAGATCAGAAAAAGTGTTATGCAGATCAAAGGCATAGGGATCTAGAGTTCTTACTCGGGGACTTGGTATTTGCAAAAGTCTCTCCTCTAAGAAGTGTCGTGAGGTTTGGAAAGACAGGGAAGTTACCCCCTCGATATATTGGCCCTTTTCTCATATTGAACCGGATTGGTAAACTTGCATATAAAGTGAAGTTACCAGATCGACTATCAGATGTGCACAACGTATTTCATGTATCTCATTTACGTAAGTATGTACACGACCCTTCGATGAGAGTAGAACCGAGACAACAAGTTGATTTGGAGGTTCATCCTAACCTAACTGTTCTTAGGCGGCCTATTCGTATTATCGCTCGTGATATGAAGCATTAAAGAAGAAGGTGGTGAATCTTGTTAAGGTTCAGTAGAGTGGAGATGTTAGAGATTGTACTTGAAAAACCGTGGACTATATTAGGGATTCTTATCCCGAGTTGATATAGTTGTTATTTGTATTTTGTTTCTTTTTAGTGTACTCACCAGTTATGTTGAGGTCACTTTCCTTATATCTTTGTGTGGTATATATGATATCCTTTGGATTTCTTTGATCTCTAGAGTTTATTTGATTAATTTCGAGGACGAAATTTCCTTTAAGGAGGGGAGATGTAACGACCCATAATTTAATCACTTTAAACTTGAATAGTTAATATGTTTTTAAATGATTAAATAATTGATTTATATCTAGAATACAAATTTGGATAAAACATCTCAAATGGATTTTTTAACTAATGTAAAATGTTAGTTTAAAGATAGTTTGAGTTATAAGGCGGTTAGGGGTAACAATTTATTTAAGAATAAGTTTGCCTAATAAAACAGAAAAATATAATTACTTGCCTAATAAAACAAGAAAGAATTATTAACCCTGCCTAATAAAACAGAAAGTATAATTACTTGCCTAATAAAACAAGAGAGAAAAACCTTGCTCAGTAAAACAGATAGTATAATTACATGCCTAATAAAAAAGAACAATATAATTACTTGCCTAATGAAACAAAATAGCATAATTATTATTATATTCCATGCGGATGGTTGCCATTGGACCAAAATCTGATGGAATTAGGTTCCGCCACACGGATAGTTGACATTGGACCAAAATCTAGTCGAATCATGTTATGCTATAGTTGATAAGGAGGATTCCAATTGGACCAAAATATGGACGAATCAAATTAAGCCATCAAGATGTTTTCTATTGGACCAAAATATGGTCGAATCAAATTAGGCCATCAAGATGTTTTCTATTGGATCAAAATGTGGTCGAATCAAATTAGGCCATAAGGCTGGTTTCCATTGGACCAAAATTTGGTCGAATCTGGTTAGGCTATAGGAAATTACTAAAGTACCCTTCTCTTCACCTATAAATAGCCAAGTTCATATCTCATTTTAATTCATTCACAAACTAAAGAAAAGAGCTAAAATTCCTTATCAAAGGTGAAGTATTCTAAGTCTCCATCAAAGCTAATCAGATGTGAGTATAATTCAATTATTTACAGTGAGTACATTCTTTGTCTTCATAATTTAGTGGGTATAACTTATTCTGTGAGTATATTGCTTGTTTTCATAATCTAGTGGGTATAACTTATTCTGTGAGTATATTCCCTGTTTTCATAGTTTAGTGGGTACTTCCTTCTTCTTCGATTTATTTTCCGGATTACATATTTTTGTAAGAGGTAGAATAATTATTGAGTAAAGGCCGTTGAAGGGCCTATTTTTCGCATGCTTTGCTTTTTGCAACATTATCTACCGTTCTGGCCCAATTTTTTTTAGATTCTTAGTTTTTGATACGCTATTTCGATTGTTTGTTAGTGATGTATCAATTTTGACATGTTTGGTTTTTAACGCAAGAATATTCTTTACTTTGAGTTTGGTTTTGGTTTTCTAAGCAAGAAATAAGGTATAACTAAGAAATACATTTAAGCAAGAAATAATTTTTTCAAATTTGAAAGTAATATATAGTAAAAGAAGAATTATTGGAGTGGAGATGGTTCACTGAGTCATTGTTGGGTATGTATTCCGTAATAGTGAGCAACGTCTCCTATGGGCTATCTATCATTGTTCATTAAGGTCCTTTGAAAAAATATATGCTTTCACTTTTTAGACATATGATTGAATTTCTTAATCTAAAATGAATATATATGTGAATTTAAAACTTGCTACACACTAAAACCTTATGTTTTCTTTTGTTTTGATCTATAGTGCATCGAGTTACACTATTTTCCTCCATTTTATTTACTCATACTACATGACAATTAGCATAGTTAGTGTCTTAGCAGATCGATACACCGACAATTTTTGGTAGTTGTTTACGTGATAATGTAGTGCACAAAGGCATGATTCAAAGAGAATATACGTTTTTAATGAAATATAAATTTTGAACCAAACTTAGTAGGTGTTCCTTTATTGTTACCGTGTCTCTATGCTTCTTTATGTTCTATGGTTCGATTGAACAACATTTTTTTGTTTTGATTCTATGTTAATTTACTATGACGTGACGGCGTACCAATTCCTTCAAAGCTTAAATTTTGTATTCTATAAGGTATATTTCTAATATTATACGAGATTTCAACATGTTTAGCAATAAAGAGCGTGGGTGTGTGTATATACACACATATACTATACGTACATACATACATAACCTTGCTTACAAAATGTTCAATAATAAAGTATATTTTATCTGCTATTATAGATTAAACTTTGCTTTTATGTACCTGGTTGTTGGCTAACACGTGTAATCTATGCTGACTGCAACTTATGTTAATGAATTTAGAAGGAAAGTTGATAATACGTGAAACTCTTCAATGCATATTGTATGCATGTATGTTTGGTTGAGGAATTAAGATGTGGTCCTCGAAAAGAACCAAAGTGATGATGAGATTTTCTCTCTCTCATGCTTAGGTTAGTTGAATTTGCACATATATAAAAAATTTAATAATATGTTCACAAGAAGTGAAAGAGGTTGGATGAATTTTAGTAGAGATTTGTTTTAATATTACTTAGTCGATACATTTCAATTTTGTAAATACTATTTATACCCACCACATACGTATTGTTGACATTTTGGTGATTAAATTTTCCTCTTTAAAGAATAATTTCCTTTCAATTTTCTTCATCTTAAAGAGACCACCCCAAACAATTAGACATGGGACTTTATGGATCTTTATTCGCATTGTTCCCTGTTATTACTTATATTAATGATGATTATGATACTTAAACTTTTTTGAAATATTCATTAACCTTCGATCATCACATAACTATTTACCACTTAAATACCGTAAATAACATACATTGTACCTCTTTTTTATTTAACATTTATTGTTTTCATCTATAGAACGATAATTAGGTCTGTGATGTTGTACGAAGCAGAATGTTGGCCTACTAAAAACCAACACGTCTAGAAGATAAGTGTAGCAGAGATGCGTATGCTGCAACGGAGTTGCGGTCATTACAAGAAGAGACCAAATTAGAAATGATTATATGCATGAAAAACTTGGAGTAGCACCAATTGAGAAGAAACTGATTCAACATCACTTAAAATGGTTTGGACATCTCCAACGAAAGCCGCCCGAGACACCTGTGTGCGTTGGAATTATAGGCCGTGTCGTTTGCTCAAAGAGAGGTAGAGGTCGACCAAAATTAACATGGGAGGAAGTTGTTAAAAGGGACTTGAAGGATTTGAATATAGTCGAATATCTGGTAACGGATAGGAGTGCGTGGAAGTTAGTTATCCACGTATCAGAACCGTGAGCTAAGAGTCTTGTAAGTTTTAGATTATAGGATCAGGGAAAAAGAGCCTATGACGTAGCGTTTGGTCTTTGATCAATGTTACTATCAACACCATTATTACTATTTGTACTGTTATCATCATTTTTATTTTTTATTTTAGTGTATTGCATTTTATTTTTAATTTTTTACATACATGTATTTCTATCTTTATTTTACTTAGTTACTATTATTATTAATTTATCTATTTGATTTAACTTTATTATTGTTATTGTTATTGTTGTAACCTTTAAATTAATTTTGTCATTTAGTTTTGCGTTCTCTCTCTAGTCGACCCCAACTTGTTTGGGAATAATGGCTCTGTTGTTGTTGTTGTTGTAATGATTACTTAAAACATACTATATTTAAATTTTCTACTGATATACTATACTATAATAGTAATTCATAATGCATAACTGCTGTAATTCTTTTCTTAACACCTTTACAGAAATTTGCGATGATTAAACATGGTTGAAAACATCAAAAGTAAACACTCAATGTGTGGAAGGCTATTAAAAATATTGAAATATGACAATTTCCATGTAGAAGTCTGCTAACTTCTATCTTCTTTTTCAAACTTCCATGTAATTTTTCCAAACATTATAGTTTATTACCGTTTGATTCAAATGAAAAGTACAATGTATTCAAGTAAAAGTTATGTCGTCGTAATACTATATCAATACCTCGTTAAAACCATGAAATAACAAATAAGCGTAGACATTAACAACTCAACGCCTGTTGTGTCTATTTGGCAGTACGTCATTCGCAACTGTTTCTAGAAGAGAAGTCCTACTAAGGCATGAATTATTATTGGCTTTGGTGGTGTTTAATTGGGCAAAACTGCAAATTGAAGTAATTCAAAGTATTTTTTCTATAGGATAACTTTATGGGATGTGTAATAATTTTTTTCTACTTATCTGAACATAAATGATTATAGTAAGAATTAATATATAAATGTAAACAAATCTAATTTGATGCAAAGCATTCTTCCAATGCGTGCTACGTAAAATAGAATAATATTTTTTTACAACTGATAATAATATTTTTTATTTACTTTAACAAAGTATAGCAGGTCTATTTAAATCATTTGGGATCACTCGTGAATGATATTATATTTTGTATCATTTTACTATGAATAGTATTTCTTATTTTTGATGATGTTTACAAAAGCATAGGTAAACTAATAATGTAGTCTATTATTTGTCAAATGAATGTCTCCAATCAAGCTTACCTACCTACATGTAAAAGGTATCAAGCGTAAATATTATTGCTTCTCTTCGCACTTTCATTTATCCATGCATAATAAAGTTGCTTGAGCAGTCCAGAACGTGTTTCACCGTAATTATATTTCCCACCATCCATAGTTAATATATTATATTTGAAAATGTTCTACACAATATAAACATAATATTGCCGATATGTACACATTAACTCTCCTATAAACCAAGGACTTAAAAAATAATGCTGTCATGATAAACCTACTATTCACTAATGAGTAACATAGACACTACAATTTCATAGGAAACCCGTGTGCAAAGCACGGGTTCCATTTTAGTCATATATAATTATTGTTGTCTTCAATGAAAATCAAAAGACAATCGAAGTAAGTATTTATTTTGATATTGATATGTTAATTACATCAATGTAGTGCAACATTTACAATGAGTGATTTTGGTGTTTCATTTTTTATGTGTATATTTGAAGACATTGCGTATACTTTTTTTATTTCTAAAAGGATATGTAAATCATGTTAATTTATGCAATGATTGTATTTAAAAACTGCTTATACAAAGAGAAATATTTATTTTGTTTTTTCCTAGCAACACAGGTATAAAAAATATACTAAATAATCAACTAGGAAATGCATTGTTGTTCCACACAGTTTGTGAATATTATAAAAAATGAATTAGAGTTTTAGTACCGATTTAAATACTGAAACAATGGAGGAGAAATTTTACACTATTTTTAAGTTCTTTCCAGTGATGCATATAAGGTCAGAGATCAATTAAATTTCTTTTAAGTCTTCACTGTTTAGTTCATAGTTTAGCTTTCAATAATTAATTGTTTCATTGTATTCATTGAACTAATAGGTTACGTTTAAATTCGTTTAGGGATGTAGATAGTGGAAGAAGAGAGCGATTTCTTCAATTTTAGTTTACTCTAAGAACAATTTAATGCCAATCAACTTCATTTTTTTTGTAAGAACAATTTCATGGCCTTCAAATTTCTTTTTTTCCCACTGAACCATTTTTAATGCTCTAAATTTTTACAAATACATATCTGTTTTATTTGTATTCAAAGGTCACTATTGAATGTTCGGTGGTAAAATGAAGAAGACAAAAAATAGAAAAGGGTAATAATTGCGTTTAAAACCAACACATGCAATTTAAAGTTGTCTTTCATTGAAAAAATGACAACCAAAATAAATAATTACTCTAATTTTAGTATGTAAAGTGTAAACGACTCCAATTGATTTGTGAAAATTTTATTCACTCAGTGTATACATTGAGTTGTTTTTGCACTTCTATTTTTAAATCTGTGTATTTAAAGACAGTTCATATGCTTTTTAGTCTCAGAAAGGGGTATCTAAATCATGGCAATATATGCAATTATTCCTTTATTTATTTTTTTATTTTACTCCGAAGCAAAATATTTACTCACTTTCTTTTAATATGGTCATTTGGGCAAAGGATTATTGTTCCATGTATTTTGCGATTATTATAAGGATTATTGACAAGAGATTAGTTAGGATTTGAACCTTGAATAATAAAAGGAGATTTTTTCGCTAAATTCTAATTCTTTATGGTGACACATATATGATCAGATATTAACCATTTGATTTTGTTGAAAGTTTCCATTATTTAGTTCCTAATAGGTTATTTTTAATCAATAATGGTTTCTTTGAATTATAGACTTACAGAAATTCATTTCTTTTAGGGATGGAGATGGTGGGCGAAGAGAGTGATTTCTGCAATTTTAGTTTACTGTAAGAACGTTGGCATTCAAACATGTATCTTTTCCCACTAAACCATTTTAATGCTATTTTTCTATGGCTACCCATTCCCTTTCGTTTTTTTTTTTAGCAAAACTAGCCGGCTTTATAGTGGCTTGCGCCACTGATTCATTCCCTTTTGTTTTAATCCCTCGTTCAAATATAATCAATAGTAGCAATTGTATCAGTTTATAGCAAATTACATAGAGTTTAAGTAGAGGCTAAAAAGATTATTTGACGTTGTTTTATGGATGTTCGTACCTTGATAAAACCAATGAACTAAAAACTTAAATCAGTCGAGTGAAATATTAAGTGAATTTTATAAGAAACAACTCGACGTTCCATGAACATTAATATTTGGCTATAAACTGCATAATTACTAAATTGTCTAAAAAGGGAAATACTCCTAAATAATCGAACAAATATTTTTGGTGGTTTGACCGTGGCAGAAAAAAAATGTTTTAATTGTGGCAGAATGTCAGCAACACTACAACATTTGTAGCTATTCATTCATGAATTTGGAGGAATACTTTAGTTCTATGAAGATGAATAATAGTAAACGTGTCTCTCAATCATGCTAAATTAAAATTCTAGAAAACCAATTTAAGCGCAAATGCAATAAAAAGATGGGAGGAAAATTTTATGATTCGCGACTCCTAAAACTAATTTCATTTTGTAGTTTATTTGTTTTAAAGCTTGCCCTCTTTAGTTGATCGTCATAATTAAACTTTTTTGGATGATTGATCTTCTAGGTAGCAAATTGTTTATATCTTTTTTTCTTAGTTATTTTTTTGAAATTTGATGTTTATATGAATTTTACCAAGCCAATCTTATATTGTTATTATTTCCTGCAAGGTAGTTTACAACTATCATAAGCAACAGTATTTTCTTTGTTTTTCTTTACAGTATAAACATTACCTAAAATTTGCTGTTTTTTAACGAAACATTAGCACTTCTTTTATCAGTTAGTCCTTGAAACTTTTTTGCTTCGAAAATTACTTCATGATTTAAAATGACATCTTTCTTACTTTACAAAAAACTATTGTTATTGATGTTTTTTTTTCTATATAGATGCCAATTATGGAAATTATTTGGATTGTTTATCTAAAGCTTTGGAACTGAATAACGTTTACATCAAATAAGCCATGTTCACATACGCATAGAGGATTTTTTTTTTTTTTTTTGAATAAATATATAGTTTCGATTTCATGCTTACTATTTACTTGTTCAAGTAGACTGAAATATGTTTTGAAAATTGATTAATTTTTTTGGTTGTCATTTTTATACATTTTATGATTCGTTTGGTTCATCATTTTCTCATATTGCTAAAACTCATATTTTTGGGCCTTTAGGATACTCAATTTTCATTTAGCCAAATTGGTAGGAAGTAGACAACTAATTTCCTTCTTAGGGTTCAAAACGTTTTTTTCTTCAAAAAGAGCAAGCGTGAAGTGCAATAACTTTATTTAGTTTATTTATCTTTAACTGAAAATTGGATTTATGCATTGATGAGAAAATGAACAACAATGCCCCCTTTATTTATTTTAAGGTGAAGGTACAGCTTGATCGTTGGAATATAAAGGTGGATCCTAGTGCATAAGGCTCCGATGGCAGGCTTTGAGTTGGTCGATAATGTACACGGTCTTTCCCCCGCATTGCGAAGAGGTTGTTTCTGGACTCGAACCTGGACGTCTAGATCACCATGCGGGTGACTTAACTGTTGCATGAAGTACAATAACTTGATCGTTGGAATATACAGAAAAAAAATTCATCCAAAAAAAGTAGTTCTATTACCATACGATGGGTCTTAACAAACATATGATGTATTTTTGCTTTGAAGTATTTCATTGGATTTTTTGCAAATTGGCATGAGTGTGAAAGAATGATTGTTTGCTATTTTCAGGTGCAATGCAAATTGTTTGTTTTGGTTGTTCAGCTTGGGGTTCAACAAATTGATTTATGAGTAGAACCACTGAACAATAGTCGTATAATCTATTTATTCTATTCATCTAAGCCAATTATCTAGCACTATTTTGTTTAAGTATTGGTTTACTTTTGGTCATGAGTATGCTCATGGAGTGAATGTTTGCATGTCTACTCTTGAAATTTTTATTAATGTAGAAGAAGCGTTAAAATATCTTATTTGTAGTTTTCAAAATGTAAAAAATGTTATGTTTGTTTAAACCACTAACAAAGTGAAAAATGTACACTTAATGGTTGCATATAGTAGTTTTCTTGGTTTATTTTACTCAAACAGCCAAGGCTCTGTTCAAACCCCTCTTACTATAGATTCAATATAGTACTGTAGTTGGTAGTCAAAACTAAAAACTCAAATATCTAAAATGTACAATTAGCATGAACATTATTTACTTGCTGTAACGAAAATAGAGTAGTTTAGTTATTTGTATATCCCCCGATTACAAATTACTTATTTAAATTTGTTTGGTGCCTCTTGTCTAGTTCATAAGGAATACTTAGCTAAGGGCTGTTTTCAATTAACCAATTGAATATATACCTTGATTTATAAAGTTTAGTGACTTATATCAGTACCGCAAAAGCTGCAGAGTCAACATCAAATTTTCAATAACGTTGGTATACATAATCGAAATATTATGCCACACATATGATTACCTCAATAAAGCTTAACTATGTTGCATCTGTACAGGCACTAGTAAATCAAAATTTGGAGGCAAAAGCAAGAAGTTTGGGTTGTTGTTGTGTTGCATTACATTGTAATGTTGTGGCGAGATTATACAACAGCCAGCACTTTTGTACACTGCACATGTACAACCACATCCACATTGTAGGCAATGTAGTGTGGATTTGATATCTTCCCATCAAGATTTAGATGCATCAATATATTGCATGGTTTTAACAAGATTTTCTACGAATAAGATGCTTAAAGATTACGAACTGCTCTCAGTGAACGCTCTTTGTTTTCATTGCAATTAATTTTTAATCTAGTATAATGACTCCGTATGCATGTGCTGTATGAAGTCGAAAGAAAATAGCGAGCAACTTCATTTTCTTGCAAATCAGTGGGTTTTTGGGATGCATCTTTACGGGTTTACTTTTTAATGAAGTGAAAACTAGAAACACATGTAAAATGGCAGTTTAAGATCGTTGAAGCGAAATTTCTTTAGGTAATATGATTAAACTGACAAAGAGTTATTAAGTCAATGTAGTCTGTACATTGAATATTATAAAAACAAAACAGATTCCATGTGGAACAACTTACGAAGATCGCTTGTTTGAAAATACTAGCATCTTACTAGAGTTGTGTGATCTGAACTTAAGGATGCGTTTGCAGTTGTTTTTCGTTTTTCTTTCTTTTTAAGCTACATTGATGTCTAAGACAAGTTGGATGTGTCCAACGTTTCAGACCTGTCAAACATGGATCCCATATAATACACCATTTGAGTCAATTGTTGGAAAAGCCATGGTTGACGTCAGACCTGTTAAACATGACGGACGCATCCGCGATCATCGTCTTTTCCAACGTTCGGCTCCTTCTCCCCACATATTCCTCGTTCTCCTCCCTGCTTCTCCTTTCATCCCAGATCCAAAAATTCAAGTTTTCGTATTTACGTTTTTCATATTATCATCCACCTCTATTTTTTTGAATTTTTTATATTGTTTGTAAAGAATGTAGATCCATGAATCCTCCAACTCTACCGTACACGTCGTGGATTGTATTGAGGAAAGAACGTTGACAATTACAGATATTTGCTGCGAATACATCGCAACTAGAAAATGTAGAGTTGGGTATTGGAACTTAGATATCGCCACTCTCTTCAACACATGAATGTGTGTCGATTATAACGATAATCATATGAAGGACAAGTTTGACAATCTTAAGTGTAAACGAAACCCATGGAACCAGTTGCTGCAGATTGATGGTGTGTTCAGAAATGTGGAGAATGACACCCTCAAAGGATCCGACGAGTGATAGGACTTGGTAGTTATTAGATATAGGAAATTCAAAGCGAGCCCACCTTCGAAATTCAAGTGGTTGAATGTGATATTTAAAGGCTGCATCGGAGCTCCAACATATAAGTTCAAGATTCTGAAGGCTCTACCTGTCAATGCTCCATTCAACGCCCAGATGTACGCCATCTTACTCATGGAAAGATTAGCACTCGTACTCCTCAAATAGCACATCCACATCGTTCAGCTGCTATTTCATCTCATAGATGTCAGCCGAGTAGAACTTCGTCTCGTGAGGATGAGATGAAAGAGACCACTGCGAGAATAATGGATATGCACCGAGAGAATGACTCATATTCTAAATGGAAAATCACATATGTTCTAGCCAATAGTGACTCACACTGCACAACTGTCCGTCTGTTGATGAACAAGCCTGAGGAGCTCAAATGACTTGTTGGCTATGCAGTAGCAAGAATGATGAGAGATATGTAGGTTTTTATTTGTATTTCGAACTACTAGTATGTAATAAAAATTGTCTTTTTTATTGTATTTTTTTAGCATTTTCATAATTTATAAATATTATAAATTCATTTAATCATATTAATTTTAAAAAATAAAACAAAATGGAACAATAACAAAAATAACTATTTATAACAAAACAATTAAAATGTCCCTTTCAGAATGCTCCTTTCAAACACAAGAATGCATTTCTCTTTCGCAAACCATTCCCTTTCGTGTCCCTCTCAAATGCTCCTTTCGTGTGTCATTTTCGTGTCGCTCAAGAACGCATGCCAAATCTATTCCAATTAACAATTCAAAACTTTCTTAAATCATGAAGACTAATAAGGGAATAACAATGGCCCATTCCATTGCACCCTCTGGATTTAGAAAATCTCTATTATACGAGTGCGAACTCATGTTACACACACGACGTTGAATGTAAAGCTTTGAAAATACAATAGTATGTTATTGGTAAAACCATATTTGTAAATCATGTTCAAACCAGAATAATGTGAAAAAAATTATACGCAAGTATTAAATGTCGGACAATAAAATGTCATGCACAATATATGTTTCGATTCAATAGGCGCATTAGAAAACTAATCTAATGTACTATCCACCCTATTATCAAATAGAAACAATTAGAACACCATAGTCTGTACATCACAAAGGGATATATAGTAGGTGATACATATGTAGTACTTGTACTCTTGAGCTATCATGTGTCGAAGGATCAATTAGCCCAGGTGGTTCAGTACAAATGTTGGAGTTGTTTTAAAAAATAACTATTGCATAGAATGGTTCATGATAACTCATGCGCATGCACAGTCCAATGAGCTTCTAAATTAAGAAGGATATATGGTAGTGCATTTCTTTAGCATCTAAATAATAAATTGTACTGTTGGTCATCAAACTCATTTGAAAGCATAGTAGCTAGCTGAGCAATAGAAAATAAAATAAAATAGATGAACTAATATTTCCAATCAAGGAAATACTAACTTGTGATAAGTATATCGACGTCAAAAACAAATTACAACAAATGAAATATATTTTATTTGAAAGACTAATGAAAGGGTGTGACCTAAATCGTATCAAATACATGAAGATCAAATTATGTTGAACAAAGAAGTCAAGCGAGGCTAAATTAAGTCCATAAAAGAAAATATTTGCATCATTACAACATATAAGCATAAGGATTGTTTGGTTCAATACATATAAAAAATAAAGAATAAAAATTAGTGTTTGAATAAAAGTGTAGCATCGTTGACCAAGCAGCATATGCTGATAAAGGTTGTCATCATTCCATGTTCCCGTGGCTAAACCCAAATGGATTAAATGTTCATCTGTTTACCATAATGATAAACTTGCTATTAGAGAACAGTGACAATGTTACACAATTTGGTAAAGACCGCAAGCTCCATATTAATTAGCATATGAAAAGCAGATCAATATGCAAAAGATGACCCTTGATGAGAAAGTGTAAATCAATCAGAATTTTAAAAATCAAAACTAAGTAAAAATAAGCATATGGATTGTGTTGGGTGTGTTTCGACCAGGCCAACACCACCGAACCAACCCCTTTCTAAAGCACTGCCGAACCAACTCCTTTCCTAAGCACTGCCGAACCAACTCCATTCCCAGTGTACTACCGGTCCAACTCACTTCCTATGCCTAGCCGAACCAGAACTCAACCCATCTACCACCAGACCGTAGCGTTACCGAACCAACACATCTCCAAGGTACTACCGGACCAACCACTGTCGAACCAACTCCCTTCCCATGCCTGCCGAACCAAAGTGATACCGGACCAATTCCACTCCAACCATCTCCGGACCAAGGCCTTGCCGAACCAACATTGCCAGGCCAGATTGCTTCACTACAAGAAAATGGTTCATCAATAGCAAAGGAGGATTGCAATATACCACCACTTGCTGTAATTAATCCTTTATTACCGGTCTAGAGTTAAATATGACGCAGCTTTCACGCTATTTTTTCTTTTTCGCGAAAAGTTAGCGGCAAATGTTTTCATCTCCCTCTTATTTTCCTATTCTACCGCGAACCTCTTCTTTTCATCTTCACTCCAAAACCCTAAATCAGTCTCCCCTTTTTCATATTTCTGTTCCAATCCATTCAAATGTCACTTTTCTTCTTTGATCTAACATAATCTGGAATTTTTGACCCAAAATTTTATCGTCTATGTTGTTTTCACGATCGATTTTTTTGCAGATAAAATATCCTTCGTTGTTTACAAAGCCAACCAATTCCTCTTCCATCCATCAAAATTTTCTTCTTCCCAAACCCTTTAATACCAACTTCACCATCTGCAGTCCACATCAATCGACGACCCAGTTCTTCAGTGATTGGTATAAACTTAAAAAAAACCAAGCTTCCTCTTCTCCAAGTAACGAACTCTCTCCAGGTAATGAATGCTCTCTTTATTCGTGATTGCATTCGATCCTTATGTCGTTTAATGTGAATTTCTAATGAAATTGTATTGAAATGTAACTATAATTTATTTCCTAAACAAATTTATGTTTTGGAGTATTTGAATAATTTGAAATTTAATTTTTTACAGAGGAAATCTATAAGTGTCCTCGTAATATTTTTCTATTTAGGATTTGGAACGACAGTAAAGAAGAACCCTCAATCAATTGACGGGCTCAGAATTTCGCCTTCTATTTTTTGGGTTTCGCCTGCTGTAAGAACGTTTGCGTTGGATATGGTAAGAAAACTTATGTGGGATCAGGTAAGTATACCATGATCAAACTTATGAGGGATCAGTACCCCTTACATCATGAAATTTTAATGCTTAAATATCAAAGCAAGAAATTTCCGAAAGTGATCTACAAACGCTCGAGTCTGGGCTTCATCTCTTGCTTCACAACTGTATTCGAGTTTGGGCTTCATCTCGACTTATATTTGACTGCAGATTCTTCGATGTCTGTGTATTTATATGTACATGTGTTCTGTGTCATTTACATCGAGTGCAAGCTTTTTAAACTTTTACAGTGAGTAGTTGGTGGTGTTTCCAGAATAAAACTAATCTTAGTTTCTAAACATTGTCTAGTTCCTAGTTTAATATTCACAACACTTTTTATGTTTTCATTTTTCATAGAAGTTAGTTTTCAAAATAGAATTTCCAATGATAGGATATGGAATTTCTAATGTTCTGAATAAAAAATTCTTTACTTGAGTGTTACACGTACATATATAATTAACAAAATATATTCACTTGGTAAAATCGTTAGCTCAGTTCCAGTTTTTTTTAACAAATACCTTAGTTTAAGGGTTGAATAGAATTTACTTATTACAAAATGCATATGTGTTACTCAATCTTATTCTGTTACAGTGGGAAAATAGTCATCGCATCTTTGTGGTTAGACAAAACAAGTTTAGTAGACGACTCTATAATGGAGAATAATGTTCAATAAATTCTAATTGTCACCACATCAACTGCCATTCAAATATTTAAAGAACTAAATATAACTAAATAGAACTTGCATATTTACTCTTATTTAATTTGTTTGATTCTAGGATCATTCAGCTTTGATTCCATGCTTGCAACAAAAGTATATCTTACCATCAGAATTCTACGGACCAAAGATATTTTCATAAGGTACGCACATGAGTAACTGTTTTTCCTTCTACTACAATAACCATTAACAGTTTGCTTGAATCACACAGATTCCACCTGAATCACAAGGTTCCTCATCATCAATAAATATTTTGTGAAGCTTCAATATTTCTTAGGTTAGAATTTTTTCCCTAATAATTTTCAACCCAGAAGTATTTTTGGATATCATGGTATGAATTTTTCAAATTAAAATGTTTGGACATGTATTATTATCATTAAATTTACTGACTTTAGATTAGATAGTAATCATGTTGGTAATGGAACTATTCATATGAATAATGATACGATTGGTTAAATAATAAATTTAAAGGTATTTGAAATAAGTAGAGGCCAAATGGGTATACAAATATATTTGGATGTATTAAGTGCTTATTGCTCGAGTGAATTGCATCGATTTGTAGTCAGTCCATTGTCAGGCAATCTGATGTTCGAATGTTCATTCTTTTATGCAATAAAATAATTATATTAGTACTATACCTGCCATTTATTCATCTAAAACAAGATATGTATGTATGTATATGTATATTACTCTGAGTTCTTCTAGAGATTTTGGTTGGTCATGGAGATACTTAACATCCATCATTGAAGCAGTAGAAATTGTTTCATTACTCGAGTATATTAATGCAATTATATAATCAAGGATTTTCTCATTGTTAGTTTTATCTATCCTTCTTCATTTTTTTAGCAAGCAATCAAGCATGTCATCATTGCTTAAACTTGCACTAGATGGTCTCCCAATAATGAGCTTTGTTAGCAGGCTTATAATTTTCGTTCTTGCCTAAAATAATGTATGTATATATAAAATTCCTTTAGTTAGTAACTATGTGTTTTCTATATCATTAACCATCACAAAAACATTTTTAATTACCTGAAATACACGTCTATAGTTTGTGCCAGGAAGACTAATCGGCAAATCAAGTATGCTATGAACAAAATGATATATTTCTTCTTTAAGAGCTTCATCAAATTGGCCATCAACATGTCTCATGTGATGTGTATACTATCACAATATTTTGCTATGACAAAAGCCATCAACATGTTTGATAGCTGATAGTATAATTTACGTATATTTATACAAAATGTGAGATCATCAAATGTATGATCAACATAAGCGATAAAAATGAAAAGGAAATAAGCCGAAAGTTATTAATATACAAAAACAGAATAAAAAAATAATGCGGGAATTCATTGTTGTTTGAAGTATGCTAGGTAGAAGGACCATCAAACGAAAGCTCTAGAACTGAATAAGTGCTGATGGTTTGTGAAATGTTGAGACTAGTGATAGCAAGTGGACAAGGTAAACTGACTGAATTGCATGGAGAGTTATGCGTGATGTGAGATGAGAAGCTTATGGATAGGGCCTTGTATCTGAAATGAGCAGAGTGGAATATGAGATACATTAACTAAGTTATGAACTGGGAGCGCATGAAGCCTGCGAAAGTGATAGTGACAGAAATATGTAGTAGTAGCACGAGTAATAAATGATGAGATGCCAAGCAGGAAGGAGGCAGGTGAGTGGTAATTAATAGATAAGCCAGTGTATGAGTATATAGGAAGGGAGCTGCTCCATTGCTTAAAGAGCATTGTTGAGCCTGGATTTAACTATAACTCGAGCGTGCATTTCATAGAAAATGAGCATAACTAAAATGAATATAGAGCGAAGTGACAATTGAAACAAAGGAGCTAAAGCGAGCTGAGATTAAACAGGCTTGAAGCTTAACTTATAATCTGTACTGAAACAATTGTTGAATGCAAGACGAAATACTTGTGTTCAAACGCAGAGCTGAAACAAAGAGATTCCACTAAGACAATTGCTGAACCAAATTTCATGGGCTGCTATTCAGTTAAATCCCAAAACTGTAGCATTGATGCAAGTCCGAAAATGGTGGTTGAAACATGACTGAGGCTTATTTTCCTATTTGAAATTGTGTTTTCTTTGTTCATGTTTTTTAGCAAGCATTATATTTATTTTGCCAATATACTTATTATTTTGTACAGTTGGTTGCGTTTCAAGTTAATAGTAGGATAGTGACATTCACTTTATTGTCTACTACTGCCAGTATTTTATCCTAAAGTAGTATGGTGTGTACTTCTTAACCACTTAATGACTGATTATACTAATTTCGACATCATTTTTTTTACTGCTTGAAGCTAGTTTTGTGACAGCAAACTCACTAGAATTTGTATTCTTTCCACTACAAACATTGTAAAAATACTTCAGTGAATAAATTACAATCCTGTATAAAAAGTTTATACTGTTCTAGAAGTTGCGTTTGGAGTATTACACAAAGTGAGCAACAAATATATATACATCATAATATAAATCACAAAAATAAATTTCATTATAAATTAATTCAAATGCATTTATTCTTCGATAAAATGTATATTGGATATTAAAATAGAAAATAAAATAATGAAATGTAAATTGGTCTGAAGTATTGTCCACACAAGATTAAGAAAAAGTAAGCAACTATGAGTGTGGGATATTAAAATATTCAAACAGTGGTCATTTATGCTGCTTAGATTAAATAGTGAAATTTATGTTCTGATGTGGATATGAATTATAGCGCATTCATTGTTTTCTAGTTGTATAAGTTATAGACGTGATATTTGGATCTTGGGTGATGGAGTAGGAATTTCATGGTATTAGCAAATTATTATTTGTATGGAATTTGTATGATGACTCATTACATGTTATTAGCAGATTATTGATTCTGAAAAAAATAGCAATGTACGTGAGATGTGCATCAAGCCTATAAAGAGAATTATCATCTTTCAAGAAAGGGCACCTCATGACTTTCAATGCGAGTGCAGCCTACTTTTGGTGAAATTCTGGACTACCATCCCTTCTGCATGTCTTTCTTACATCACTAAATACATGAATGGTAAGAAATATTAATGGGATTCTAAAATGTTTACAACTGAAGAAATCGATTTTGTTATGAAGGTCGAGGTCAATTTAGATGTAAAAGGCAATTGGGTGTTTAATGTTGATGAAAACATCTTTCTAATCTGCCTTGTTACAGAGGCAACGGATTTGGGTATGTCTTATGATTATACATCTGACTGATTTCTTTTTACTTGCAGAAAACTTATAATCACTTGACTTTCGTCATATATTGATCAAGAGCATTCAATGAAATGTCATTCAATACATTAGTTGACTTAACAAAGGCTTCAACAATGCCTGCAAGTTTAAAATTGTATAGACACTGCAAGTTGACCTGAATCACCGGTTTTATAAAAATTAGAAAAGTCCATATAAACTAATAGTATTAGTAATAATAATATAAATAATAATATTTAGTACACTATTTTATAGAGATGTTCATACATCTTTACTTGGTTAGTTATATGTATTGTTTTGTTTGCTAAATACTTGGATGACTTAGTTTTGTCACCATGCTCAATCTGATCTGATTCTGTCCAACTTTGGCTGCAGGAATAGGTGAATGCAGCTGACAGCTCAAGCAACTTATTTTGGTAAGCTGTCATCTATGACGTTACTTGCTTGACTGGTTGCTTTCCTTGTGTTTAACTAGCCAAATATATTAAGCATCTTGTTTAAGTTCTCCTAGTCAATCTAACTATCCTACAGCCTATCTGTATTATTGATTATTGCATCTCTAATGTGCTTCAGTTATCAGCCTTTTTAAATGCTAATTTATATTTAGACAACTCATAATGTGGTTCGACCCTAAATGAATGCACATACCAGGTTTGATCAAATAGCTTGAGAGCTTCAAATTCACATCATATATATGCATTCGACTAATGAAATGTCACATATTCGTAGTCATATGGCTTTGTTCCATTTCAATGGTTGCTTTCTATTTATTTAGCTTATAGGTTTCCATATACAATCAGTTGTTTGCTAATCCTGTAATATCTACTTTTTGATCAGTTTTGTAGTCTTAGACTTCTTTTAGGACTAATTTTATACATTTGATACTTAAGTGCTCTCTCTAAAATGAATATCACACTTAATCTGAAAAAATATGACTTAATATTTGTATCTAATTTAAAATTATTATTATGTAATAATTAATAAATTTAGGTTTTATTTTTTTTTTGTTTTATAGTTAAATATGTTTAGACATTCAAAATATCCAAACATAATTATAGTCCAATGATTAATTAATAACATATGTTTATACATATACATGTAAACAATAAATTTGTAATCAAGTAGTATACAATTAAATCATAAACAAGTGATTGTATTGGTAACAGGTCATACATATAAGTTCAGCTTAAACCGACGGCTTATAACACGTTCCAAAGCAACGTAGAATCGTATTTGCATTTGTCCAATTGTCATATAGATTACCTTGTATCTCTGTCTCGATTTTTTTTCTTCTTTTTTTGTTTTCATAAAATAAAAAGGGAAAAATAAATAAATTTAAATCCTATGTTTTTAGATCTAAACCACATGGGACTCATGCATGAGAAAATGTTGCCAAAAATAATTAAATCCTAAGTTTCAGATTAAATATGTTTGTTGCAAATATTACACATTTTGGATCCATTCTCTGTCACTATTATGATAATTAAATCTTACACATTTTAAGAAGGCTTTCTGACTACACTGCTTTAATGCATCACTATGTTAGTTAGCAAAACAAATTTTAAGTTTGTAAGCTGATAGTTTCATTTGTTGAAAAGTTTATAGCTTTGTCTTCAGTGCAGGAAGCAGTTTAAGATAAAATTCACCTCGGACCGAAATGATGAGAAGTTCAAGACTAAGCTTATGGTAAACTATTATTTACCTTTATACTGTTTTTCTGCTTCATATATTCATTTAGGTGAACCTTTGCACTGGAAAGCTTGTGACAACCGTGGCTTCCAAAAAAGTGTCCATCAGGAAAACACAATCAACTCTGCCATTCATTGGTTGGTTTGCTGCAACAGATTAGCTGAGCATTTGATGGGGTGGGTTCTAGTCTGATATCACAGTTTTGTTTACATCAACTCCAACCATTTAAGTTAATGATTTGTTTATCTGGGACCGTAAATAGCAAGAACAACATGGGTATACAGTTGTTGTTTACGTAAAATCAGCGCATAGAATGATTTAGCTGTTAATTTTGAGTATTTTCTTTGTTTGTCGCACATATTTTCTTCCATATTTCGGTATTCATGATAATTTATGTTTACTTTTTATGACTAATAGACGTATGTGCTTTTTGATAGGTGGTGCATGATGCTTTGGGTTTACGCTATGGTGGAAGATATGAAAAAATATGTTGCCGTACTCATTCTCCTTCAAATGTATTTTGTGTCGATGTTCTTACATCTTTACTTTTACTATGTATCGTTTTGGTTAGCTATGGTTGTATGGATTGTTACTTTTATTATGTATTGTTTTGGTTAGCTACGATTGTATGAATTGTTACTAATATTTATATGCTTAATATTGTGCATGAAATGCTTTTATTCATACATATTTTTTTATGCTTAATTGTTACTACTGTATGAAATACCATATATTACATCCTTTTTATATTAATGCTAGGAAAAAAAAAATTCCATGGATATACATATTATAGCGTTATGCTAATGCAATAAAAATATTCTACAACGATTAAACAGTTTTCATGGCAAGTAAATAATGCTATGAAAGACTAAAGTAAACATTCTATTGCATTTTTACAGCATTTATAGTTGCTATAATAATCAGGCAATGATATTTCTATAGCATTTATAATTGCTATAATAATCAGGTAATGATATATCTACAGCGTTTACAATTGCTATAAATAGCAAATAAGTGACGTCATAAATATTAGCATCATAAACCATAACTCTGCATAAAAGTTCTATAGCAAGCACCAAAACGCTATAGAAAGGTACTTGTATGTCCTGAATCGTCCATTTAATAGCAATTCAGAAACGCTATAAGTAACGTCATTTATAGCATGTTTTTTATAGCGATTCTGAGGTTGCTATTATAGATCCCTGACATATTACAACTTGTTGATATACAGCGTTTATAAAAACGCCATCGTATCCTTTTACAGCGTTTTTTAAACGCTATGAAAAGGTATTTTTCTTGTAGTGCTTCAGCCCAGGCCTACCAGCAGCTATATACATTCAGGACCCCTAACCTCAACCTCACTCTATAAATAGAGGGGCAGGGGTACAACAATGGCAGACAAGTTTGAGAGCTCAAGCACTGATAGAACTTTCAAACGACTTTCAGATAATTGTAATCAAAGCTTTGTACTTGTAACCTGAACAGTAAAGGAGAATAACATATAAAGTGGACGTAGGCACATTCTGGCCGAACCACTATAAATCTATGTGTCTTTTACAGTTTAGTCCATCTATTTTATATATTTGCATGAATCACCCAAATCACTAAGAACAATATAAAATCGACTAAATCATATGACTTGGAGGTGTTTGTCCATTTTTTGTGCAAACAGATTGCATCTATATTTATCTATTGTTACCATCGAATATCTGTTTCTATAAATATAGAATTATTTTTTAAATGACATGATCATTTAATTCAACTCATATCTCAGTGAACTTTTTTAAAATTTCAATAAGTACTCTTTTCCCTTACTTTTTTATATAGAAAATAAATTATATATTCAATGCATTAAATTTATTTTCCAACCTTTCATACTACCGAAAATGATATGAACACAAAAATATAATCCTCTAAAGCTTTAATATATACTCACTTATTTTATCAAAGTCATTTGAGGATTGAAATGAACTTATGGCAGCTTAAACTAACTTTAAAACATAGGACCATCGCTTAGTGATTAGAATATGTGAAGTAGATTGAAGATGAAAATTAATGTATTAGTTAAAAAATTCAAAGTTAGTTGGATAACTTAGATACCAACACATAGTTTTTCTTTTTTTTGAACATACATTAAATTGATTTTTAACATGCATTCAAGTTCACAATTCCAAATAACGAATATAATTAATGCCTGAAATCTAAATTAATTCCTTAAGTTATAATGATTATCACAAGAAAACTTCATTATTTTCAGGTGTAACATATACTACACAACGACAAGCACCATTGTCCCGGTGGTTAAGTGATTTGGCTTTAGTGCGAGAGGTCACAAGTTTGAAACTTGCCTAGCATGATTCGAACGTTTATTGACATGTGATATGTTGTCATAATGATTTGTTGTATATAAAGTACAATTTCAAAAAAAACATATACTACACAACCATACATAAATTCACCCATGAAGTTCCATACAAAAATATTTGTATCTAATCCTTACTCTTATTTACCATGATAAATATAACTTAACGGTATTTTGAATCAGTTGCAGTAAAAAGGAAAGAAAAAGAAAAATTGCTTCATAATGACGACAGATTGTAAGTAACTTTGATGAACTGATAAGGTAAAACTAAATAAACTGTCCAATATACTACGTAAGTGGAAAAACTTATGTAAGCAACTTTGTTAACCTTGTAGTAGTCAATTACTTTCAATCAACATACATTGACTGTTAGTAAACAAAGTATAAATTATATAAAAAATGTGCAACATATATTCGATTATAAAACAGTAGAAAAATTATTAGCACAATTTTAGTTGTATAATCTTATGCTTTTCTATTCAAATATAGTTACTCGTCCTTTAATAACCTAAGAAAAAATAATGTGTAATTTAGCTAACAGACGACAACAATACGTTAAATTTTACGTGTTATGTCTTTGCTCAATACCTTTGGACGCCATAGGGCAACAGACCATAACTTCTAGTAAATATAAGAAGTAAAAAATTCAAAGTAGGATACATCTTCCACATACTCTTCATAATAAAATCATCTTAGTGGGAACAAAAAACGAATTCCAAGATCATGATTGGTAAAGTATCGTTAAACAATAAAAAGATAGAAAACAATGAAAATGAATATGTAGAATAAGTTGCAGTAAATAGTAAAATAATTCCAAACAAATGAAAATTAATCAAAATTTATGTTTTGATTTACAAGCGTGAAATATGATTGTTAAATTTATAGCCTAGTACAATAAAAAAAAGTAGGAAAATGTTAGATTTATAAAGAAAACATAGATTTAATTTGAAAATAGTCAATTAGAATACGATTACTTCCAAAAAATTGCTTTTTCAATTTTGAGAAGAAATGAAGTAATAAGGTATGAGCAGATCATATAATTCATTTAGAAAAGTTCTAAGAAATTAATATAAGTATTTCTAAATGAAATTGTAAAATATTTTGTCTTCTTATGTCAATGCTACTGACAACAACTAAATTGTTTGGTATAGTGTGAAGAAAACATAAAATAATATGAATTAATGCATCCAAAATTTTTGTTTTCTTTATCTTTGCTACATTTGTTACGAGGACAAAAATAACATACTATAACAATAGTGATTATTATTTGCGTGATTTAATTAAAGCAAGGAATTCGATTCTAAGAACACAATTGGTGAAGTAGTGGAAGGTTTAGTGAAATAGTGAAATTGAATGGACATAATAAGCCATGATAAATACAAAAATACTGCCTTTGATATGGAAACACAAACCAAAGTTTATACCACAAGCAAAGGAAATAGGTGATTGCTTTTGAATTACAAATGATGACTATGATTGCATTCGGCATTACATTATCGCTAAGGACAACAGATCTAAAAACAAACAATTCAATATGTAATGACCCGTAATTTCACTACTTGAATATGTGAATATTTAATTAATTTTAAATATTCAAATAATAGGTTTATAACTAAAATAAAAATCTTTTAAATAAATAAATAATGATGGTGAAAGAGTTTTCTAATTTAGTCTACGAATATATTTTGTTTGATGTAAGATTGACAATGTGACCGGAATTCATTTTCCGAATTTTCGACCTTTCGCGACTAAAGGTTATCAGAATTGTCATAACTCTTTTGTATGCACCAACACATATTTATAAGTTATTTAGGCATGTTTGAATGCATGTGAATAAGTGTATGTATGCTTAAGGAAACATATATAATAAGGAAGCTTCCAACATAAGCCACCAAAATGAATTAAATAAAGAAGCTTCCCATGTAAGCTAAGCAAATATAATTAAACAAAGAAGCTTCCCTTGTAAGTTAAGAAAATTTATGTAATTTAATTAATTATTCAATTTACAAGGATTAAGGTTAACTAATTAACTTATTAATGACGTATTTTAAATTCAACCAATTACTTGGTTAATGATGATTTAAATTTGATTAATCATTTTATTTAATGATGTTTAAGGCTAATTAATCTTTTGATAATGATGAATTAAAGTTAATTAATCAATTAACCAATGATGTTTTAAAATTAATCAATCTTTTAACTCAACGACTTTAAAAGGAAATCAACTTGTTTTAACTGTAATTAATCTTTCCGTAATGATGGTTTAAATTGATTAATCATTATAAACAATGATATTTATTTATTTCTTTAATTTAATTAATTATATTTAAATTTGTTGATTAATTAAATCAATGATGTTTTAAAGGTTATTTGCCCTTTTTAATTAAAGGTTATTGGAGTTAATTAATTAACTTAATCTATGAAGTTTCAAAGTGGATTTACCAAAGTATCAAGGATGTTTTGACTTTGCTATTCATTTTAAAAGAAATAATAATTAATTATTTATTAATTTAATTAATTGTATTTTACTAATTAATTGAATTAATAAGGTTTAAATGTGGTTTACCCTTCTTATTATTTAAAGGCATTTGAAGTTCAAAAATCAGATTGTATGATGAAGTTTAAATTTAATTAATCAATATAATAAGGATGTTTTAACTTATTAAATCCTTTTTAAATTTATGTTTTGAAGTTAGTAAACTCTTTTCGCAAAGTGTTTTAAAGCTAATACTTGTAATGTGAGGCCAAATACGAATTCAGGTTTTTAAAAGAATTTTTTTGATTCGTTTATGGAAATGAATTAATTCCCATAAAGTGATTCACTTATATGTGAATGATTTATTTGTATGCTTAGCACAAAACGTCGAAGAAGTAGACTTGTCGCTATTTCGAAAGTTAAGAATAATCGTGAGATATGACTTTGAGGTAACACTACCTTGAATTGTCCGGTATTATTGTTAACAAAGAAATAGTACAAGTTGGAATTCGATGAGCGGTGATAAGCATACAAGACTTAATTTCCATATACAATCGTTTTATATCATTGATAGTTGGTTTCTCAGCTATCGGTTACTTATGCTTCTTTATTATCATCACTCTAAGATGGTGTGTTACTTATTTGAGCTTTGTTATCCTTTTTCGAAAATGACTAAACCTAAAGAGCGAGTGGAAGCCAAGCTATGTGGGGTTGCTCCCATTAGGGTATTTTGACATCCACTTTAGATTGGATTCAGTGTTGTGCATTGAGATGTGAAAAACTCGGATACTCGGTAACCTTTGATGGGGTCCGGCTTGGATGTGTCCGAGAGTCATCAGAGTTCTCTAGTATATTTCTAGAGGTATACTTTTAGTAGGGGAACGCATCCTCCTAGTCATTGTTGGAGATTTTCCTTTCCTTATTTGATTTGAACCTTTAAATCTTTTTTCTTTAATTGCAATAGGAAGAGTCAACCATTCTTTGCGATGTTAATTACTAATTTAGTCCATTCTATCGAGTTTGGACCGTTACAAGGTTTAGTCCATTCTATCGAATTTGGACTATTATCTTGTTTTATCCAATCTATCCAGTTTGGATTTCTATTCAGACTGTTCCATTCTTTCAAGTCTAGATGTATATTAATTATGCCCATCGTTTATGTTTTCATTTGTTCCCCATTGTTCAATTTCATTTCTGTTATGTTTGGTTGTTGTTTATATGGGAGAAAACCCATTCCTCATAGCGACGTGGTCCCGTATGTTATTGTTTAAAAATACCCCATTTGTTTTAGAATTTTACTCATACATGACATTTTGTCTGACCCGAGTTGTTTATTTCTCATAAACTTTTGGGTATTCAATTATATTTGAGTGGCCCAAGAATAACAGGTTGTTCTTTGGAGCTCTTTGAAGATGATGGACGAAGATTGTGACGCCCCACCTCTATACCCACGCTAGCCAAGAACACTACGGTGTAGTGCTGTCAACTAGCACGAAGAATAAGGCTGTTGAGGAGCGACCATCCATGTGATTGCTTATCACACGGTGGCTATAAATAATCTTCGGAAACAAACATAGAAATAAGCATAACACAAATCAGTCACAGACATCCATATCACAAAGGCGGAAGAAGATATAAATATATAACTAACACATGAAAGTGTACATCAGAGTAGTGGTAAAAAAGATCCACAATAATACAAAAGAATAGCAACACGTGCTATACAAAAGAATACAACTATGAGCCTATATCTCAAGTGTATACAACAAAAACTGCTAATCTAAATAGTTAGCCAAAAGTCAGAGTAGAAAATCCTGGGAAGAAGTCAAGCAGAAGCACCTGTAACATCTCGGTCTGACCCGAGTATTATTTAAGAAAATAATAAACGGATCAGTCTAGCTATAAATATCAGATGACATGGTATAAAATAAAAGATATGGCATAAACATAAAATATCCATATTGACATACTATTATAAGTATGCAAATGATGATCAACAGAAGATCAATCAATAAGGGATAAATCAATATCTTAAGAATCTTCTCAAAGATCCAAAGAGGGCATCATACCCTAAACTTGTAGTCATAACAAGTCAATGCCATAAATTCCAGAAATCAACACAAGAAATCCAGAAATCATAGAAAAAGGGAAAGAGGCCTATCATATGACAGTCCGAAGACCATGGGGAGCTACCCCATATGGGTGAGTCGGAATCACCCAGATGAGGTCTAGGCTAACCAAAAATCAAAAAGGTAAGTGTGAGTGGAATCACACAAATGGGGTCTAGCCTAACCTCGCAACAAAAAGGTATGTGTGAGTGGAATCACACAAATGGTGTCTAGACTAACCTTGCGGACAAAGAGACATGTGTGAGTCGGAATCACACCAATGAGGTCTAGTCTAACTTTGCAAACAAAGAGACATCGCATAATTGCTAGTCTAAATCATAAAATGATCGTCATGATCAACGAGAAGTGTCAATTACACTAAGCTAGTAAATATAAAAGTTTATCTTCGTGTCCCATAACATCTTGCTTAACTTAAATATTTACGAACAAATTGTAAATCTTCACTAGAAAATTGTCACAAGAGGTTCAATCGAACAAGTCCAAGAATTAACCGATGAAGTGAACGCAAGCGTTTCATACCACTTGTTTTACTAGGCCGTTTAATTAGATTTCTCATCCGAGTGAGGTAAAGGTTTGTATATACTAGTAGATTGGAAAACGGTTTAAGAAAAGAGCTTTGTTATTGAAAATAGAGTTGAAATCATTTTGTTGAAAGAGTTTTGTTATTTACTACTAGTATTGAAACCTTCATTTTCTAAAGTTGTTATCCCGCCTTTTTAGCAAGGCTGTGATACCATAAAATCGACCGAGAAGCCAAAGATAGTTTGTTTCGAAGAATGGTCCACTCAGCATCTCAACAAAGCAAGTTCTTTTGAATGTTTTTCAGATAAGATCCCCTACGGAGGGGGGGTGGCAACCCCCCAGGTGGGGGTGCGGGGGCAACGCCTCCGCTACGAGGTTCGACCTGCCCGGTCAGGTCGCGGGGGTCTAGGGGGCAGCGCCCCCGGCGTGGTGCGGGGCAGCGCCCCGTCCAAAACGTTACGACCTAGTGAAGACCTAAGGGAGGATAGGATCGAGCGACCTACGAGTATAAGGGGTCGAGCGACTTAGAGGTGTTCGCGACCTAACGACCTAAACAAGGTCGAGCGAGTTAAGGTGATGTGCGACCTAACGTGTCACGCGACTTAACGAAGGCAAGGCCGAGCGAGTTAGGGTGAAGCGTGAACTAACGGAGGCGAGCGACTTAAGGGACTCGCGACCTAATATAAACGAGTTGAGGAGTAATACACAACCAAGAAGGTGCGACCTAAGGTACACAGGACCTAAGGGAGGCTCGCGACCGAACAGTTGCACAGGTCGAGCGACCTAAAGGGTTGCGACCTAACGGTGTTCGCGAGTTAAGCAAGGAAAACGACCTACTGGTTGCCGACCTAAGAGGGAATAAGGTCCAACGACCTAAGGGTTCACGCGACCTAGTGGAACACACGACCTAAAGGGTAAACGACGTAAGGTCCAACGACCTAACTCATTCGAGCGACCTAATGGTTTAAAGGCCTAACCCATGTGAACAACTTAAGGTCATACGACCTAAAGGGGAACGACCTAAGGTCACGCGACCTAACGAGGTAGGCAAGGCCGAGCGACCTAAAGGGGCACGACCTAAAGGCGAGCGACCTATGACTTACGACCTTGCGACCTAACTCCGAGGAGAATTTTCCACCAGAACGACCCAATTCCGAGGCAGTGCGACCTATCTGCAGTTTTTCGCCAAAAACACTAAAAATTGGAGTTTTTCGCCAATCCAATCCAAACCAAATGCAAATGTACATGCTAAAGTGATGGGGAATCATTCCTAACAGCCCAATATAGTTATAGACTAGAATTGTGAGATAAAAATCTCACCTTTGCACAAATTCAATGAAGAAGAAGCTTGAAGTGAATAGAGAAGCAACTACAAGCTTGAATCCAATGTCTTTACTTTGATTTTGGATTTGGATGTTGAATTTGCTAATGAACTTGGGCTTGGAATTTTAATTTCCCTTTCCACTCACCATTAATGCTAAAACTAGAGTTAGGTAGGAATTTATGAAGAGATGAGGAGAAGGGGTTGGAACTTAGGTTTAATAGGCTAAACCCACCCAAAGTCCAAAGCGGGAAAAGTTAGTGAAATTCCACTAACCCCAAACATATCAAAGTTTATACTTAAAAAGATTGTAAACGGCATTTCGAACTCAATGGAAGTGGTCTCGAGTCCTAATTTGACCGTTTGCAAAAAGTAGCTTTTCGGACCAATATCCAATTAACGACAAAATATTTAAATAAAATATTTAAATATAAAATCGATAAATATGCGGGTTGTTACAAACATGATGCTCCTTAATTATCTAGTTATTTATTTCCACGATATGATTATGTAGGTGTATTTTGTATCTAAAAATGACAAGTCAGAATCTATAACTACAAATCTATTGGATGTAGTACTTTTGTTTCTCTCTGATAACTCCGTATAAGGAGTAACCTTTTGTACTATGTCATTTTGTATTATACGTAACCATTCCATTGTGAGGTTTATCCATTCTATATTGTTCTGTTCTTTATTTTATCCAAGACAACTTGCCTTTCGGACGCTTGGGCAATGACACATAAGTATCATGGATGTATTGATAGGACATAGAGATAGGACATACTTCGTTCATAGGGATCAGAAAGGTGGGTCATCACAGTGTAGATGAGGCAAAAAACCAAAGATTTTGAATGACCATAATAAAGATAGGACATACTGTTTTGTTAGGAGAACAAAGAAACAGCGCGTAAAGTAATCAAAAACAAAAGTCATAAATTTGATTGTGCAGAACACAATATACTTGATTTGTTTACTATTAAAAGAAATTGTATTGCTAGGGTAACCAAAAAACATGAATAAAAATTTCATAATAACACATAAGGCTACAATGATAATAAAATTGTAAATGAGGATGATAGTACGGGATCTACTACTATAAATATGTGGACAATCCATTTATGTGCATATTTTTAATAAACAACTTATGTATAATGGTCACACCACTTTAACTAACATGAAATACTTCTTTAATATTCAAAAATATATTTTACACTAGACAATTAAATTGATGATATTGGCATGATCACAAACATAGAAGAAACAAATTATTTAAAATGTACTTAAGATGTCATTATTGGAAAACAAAGAAACCGAGCACAAAGAAATCAAACACAAATTCATAAATTTGATTATGTAAAACACGATATACTTGATTAGTTTATTGTTAGGGTAACAAAAAAGCACGAATTAAAATTTCATAATAACACATATGGCTACAAAGATAATTGTAAACGAGGATAGATGGTTGGAAAAAGATTTGAAAATGACAACATAGAGTGGTTTAAAATTGATAATATTAACACAATAAAAAACATAGAAGAAACAACATATTATAAACACACCTAAAATGTCATTATTGTGAATTTTTGTTTTACTTTTATGATTATGATACCCATAATTATGTATATATCTTTTTAGGTAACATGAAACACTTTTACAATAACATAAAGAATTGTAAATAAAATCCAGGAGACAACCATGCATCATCAAATATAAACATAAAAATATTGAAAAAGTTGATTGTGGACCTGTTCTGAAGCAGATTAGATTAAACTATAATATAACAGTCTAAAATGAAAACTTACCTATTGATCCAGTAAAAAGAACCAAAGCATTAGGATCGGATGCAAAAACGTTCCTAAGAAAACAACTTCAGAAATAAAAAATATCAACAACTTTTAACTACTTTAAAAATGATGAAATAAAAGTAATCAACAAACAACCTTTAAACTACTATGAAATCGTCTTCGTTAATGATGGTTTCTTACGAAATGAAAATACGTAGATTCCAGTTCCAAATAGTTCTAACTCAACGGTTTCTTATAAGATAAAAGCAGTTTTTAGGTAACATGAAACACTTTTACAATAATAGAAGAAATTGTAAATAAGATCCAGGAGACAACCATGCATTACCAATTATGAGCACAAAAATGTTGAAAAAGTCGAAAAAATATTTAAAAATGAGAACATACAATAGTTTAATTGTAGACCTAATCTGAAGTAGAAAAAGATTATGGAAAATATGGAAAATTTATACAAAATAAGGATTAAAACTATAATATAACAGTCTAAAATTGAAAACTTGCCTATTAATCTAGTGAAAAGAAACAAATCATGGTGTTCGGATGCGAAAATGTTCCTAAGAAAACAACTTCAGAAATGAAAAAAATCAACAACATTTAAATACTTTGAAAATGATGACCTGAAAGTAATAAACAAACAACTTTAAACTACTATGAAAAATATGAAAAGAAAGTTACCGAATAAAAAACATCTTGATTCATCTTCGTCGATGATGTTCCTACAAAATCAAAACACCTAGATTCAAGATCTAGATGATCCTAATTCAACGGTTTCTTACAAAAAAAAGGTGTTTCCTCAAATGATTTTGAAAGAAACATAGTTTATGAGAATTAAGAGAGAAAATAGAAACTAGAAATGTTGACAAAATTGAAAACACATTAGAAGATTGAATTAAACCAAAATGGAGATAGCAAAATAAAAGGTGTTTTGCTTAAATGATTTAAAACAAATATAGTTTATGAGAATCAAGAGAGAAAATAGAAATTAGAAATGTTGACAAAATTGAAAAACACGTTAGAAGATTCAATTAAATAGAAATGAAGATAGGGTTTTAAAAAGATGAATTTGCAAATTGATGGGAAGAGAGGATGAAGTTACAGAAAAAGAAAGAGGAACTATCAAAAATAAGTTTTATTAATTATTAATAAATTATGAGCTGAAAAATGCTAAGAGATAAAACAATGAATATTAATAAATATAATGGATACATGAATTTTAATTGAAAAAGTGTTGGAGAGTGCAATGGTAAATTGTTTACTCAAATTGACGAGAGATAAGTATTTGATTTCAGGTTAAATGAGAAACGTAAAATCTTAATTCTCTTTTATATATAATATAATAGATTTCAAGTTTCTGACACAATCTTTGAAATATGTTAGTTTCTCCACTATGATTCATTGAAATTGTTCATGAACCTATATGGCTGATTGAATATAATTGCAATGTTTTTGTTTATGAAATATTTATTTAATACTATTTTTTTTGACATGGCTCCGATTTCATTTATTTATAAAAATAAAATATGTATAAAGTTATACTAGGCCTAGATACATCCCACAAAGCACGGTACAAGAGTACAACTTAATTTATAAAATAGGTTTGCATTTAGATCCGTACCCAATTCAAGAAGGTTTAGCATATAACCTTAAAACCACTTACATTAATTCAGTTACTGCATAATTCACTCTTTCCACAAAATATTTTTCGTGGCACTGGAAGGAAAAATCTTAAAATTCGACAAAGCTCTTAACTTTTCCTCTACTACTCTCTAGATTAAGCTATTTGATGGCAATGGACCCCTACTACAGCGGTGGAGACCACATTTCTCCTTCTAAGTAAATTTTACCCTTTTGAATACGTTGTAACGATTCGCTCTTTTCGTGTGACGACCCAGAATTTTTGGATATTTGAAATTGGAATATTTAATTGATTTTAAAATATTCAAAGATTAATTTCTAACTTTAATTTCAAATGCCGCTATTTACTGAGTGATTTAATTGTCTAATTTAATAATTGGAAATTTGGAAAATTATTGAATCTGGATGTTCCAGGCTTGTTTAAAATATTTTAAAGTCTTAGAAAATTCATATTGATAATACTTAAGATAATAGAACCTTCAAAATTTAATTTAATAGTGTTTTGTTTAGTTTTAAAAATATATCGTTTAAATAGATATTTAAAAATAGCATTCCGAGGCACAGTCTTGGAATTCGATGAAACCAGTTCCGTTGGATCCGTAACAGTGTTTTATTGTCGTATTTCAATTTTCGTAGTGTTTGGAGTTGTTGTGTGATTGTATGGTAGATAAATGCACTAAAATCTATATCGAAATTTAATAAAATAACTGGTCCAAAAAGCTATCTTCTCTATACGATCGAATTAGGACTTAGAACCTTTTCCATTGCGTTCAAAATAGGGGTTTAACATGATAAACGCCTAGCGGCATGCTTCTATAGGAGGTCAAAATTTTGAGTCGCATTTATCGAGACGATTTGAATTTGAATTTAAATTAAATGTATATATATTCTTATACAATCGACAAAATTAAACACGGCTTCGTCCCTTAAGAATACGTGTCTACTGCCTTCTTCAATTACATTCCATATGTCCCTTTACGATTAAATTAAAATCGAGATGGCCAAATAAAATAGATTTCATTCATTTATGAATAAAAAAACTTTTGCTTAAAAATTTCATGGCCGGGCAAAAGTTCTGAGATCTCCCATCCACTTCAGATTCGAATCCTCAAAATCAAAATAAATCACGATCCTTTCCATTTATCCATTTTCGAATCAATTTCAGAATCATTAAAATTTATAAAAAAAATGGAGAAAGATGGATCGCGAGCGGCTCACGATCGAGATTAGGAATTCAAAATCAAGGAGCACTCGTTGGTGCTACAGTAGGCTACAAGCAGCGATGAGGCGCGCGATCTAGAGGCCATGTTTTCGAAGTCGACAATGCTAGGGCTACTGAAGGAAATTGATTCCAATGCGGTACCTTCGATGTAAATAGCACCGGTGAGAAGAACATGTTGAAGATACATGTTGATCTTCAATCTCGGAGGTGTTATGGTCGACGAGTGCCTCGCCGCGAGGTGGTAGTTCAAGTAGCAAGGGTCACGAATCTTTGAGTGATGGTTACTAGCGAGGAAAGGCAGTGTAGGTATTTTATTTTATTTTATTTTATTTTATTATATACAAATATATGTATATATAGAAGGTTTGAAAAATAGGAATGAATTTATAGATATAAATATATCTAGAGAAAATATGCATGCTTTAGCCTACTTTTATTATTACAGTAAGATGTATACATGGTTTAAAACAGTAAATATACCTATATAAGATTTTGGAAATTTTTTATATAGTAAGAGTTTATATATAAAGATAAGATTTTTATAACCCATATAGCCTATTTGTATATGCAGTTTGAAAAATGGAAAATAAAAACAAATTACAATTTACTAATTCATTTAGTGATTAATTTGTTTAGTTAACTTATATAACTATTGTGGTAACTCGAAAATATTTTATTAAAAGGAATTAGTTTAAAACTAATTTTTAGTTAAATTAAATAAATGGCAATTAATTATTCAATTTGTTCGAATATTAATAAAAATCATCTAATGTTTATACAAGTTCAAAAAATCATGAAAACAAGCTGGAATGGAAATGGGTTGCAAAACAAAAGCAAAGGTGAGATCTTCCCACTCATTTAAATAAATAAATTAAATTATTGGATGTGCTTGGATGAATTTAATAATTTATCCATTGGACGATATTATATATATAGTAGTGTATATATATTGGAGTTATTGATTTCCCACATTATATAGCGGACGAGACCCTATGTGTCCCGCATAATAGCGGATGACCCCATATACTGCGACATTCCACCTCGAAGGGGAATTTGTATTTTATATTGTGTTAACATTTGTGGATACATGAAAACAGGTTGGAGGGATCCAACTTGATTCCTCAAATGTTTGAATTTATTTAATATGCCGTGATATGATTTATTGATAATCTGTGATTGATTATATTGGTAATTGGAATTATTGAAGGCTATGGTTTGGCCGAATATATTTTGGTATCTTAAGATATCGGAAATATAAAAATTGGATATTTGGAAGGAAATTAAAGTAGAGAATTTTAAGTAAAATATTTTTTAGAGAATTGGATAAATTAAAAGAAGGAATTTGGAATGGATTTTAAATAGTTTGGGAGAAATAAAGAGAGAATTTTGAAATCAAGTATGAAATTGATATTTCTGATATAAATGAAATTTAAATCATAAATATAGGTGTGATTATTGGATTAATGGGTTTTGAAATTAATTTGGATAAGTAAAGGAGTAATTTTTTAATGGAGTAAATGTTGGAAGTCGATTTGGAAATTGATTTAGTGTTTGAGACTGTGTTCTGAAAGAAGAATGAGACTATGGAATTTATAAACTGGATTTATGAAGTGGAATAAGATATCAGTGGATATTTAGAAATATAAATTCACGATGGGAATTTATAAAGGAATGGGTAATTTGTTTTAAAATAAATTTTGGTTTATTTTTAAAAGTGTGGAAAGAAAATTTACGAATTTGGGATGTAAATTGAGATAAATCGAGAAGGATTTATTAATTGATTTAAATAGACACTTTTGGAATGGAAAGCGTATTTTACCTGGAAAGCCTTGTATGTTATCAAAGTAGCTTTTAAGTATAAATTAAAAGTTCTAAAGTTGGTTTTTAAAAGAATATTTTTGGAGAAATTGTTTACTTAAATTATTTTTAATTTTTTAAAGCAAATATTTACTAAGTTGATTATAGAAGTGATTATTTTAAAGATATACCTAGTATTTGATTTAGTAGATGTTTATTTAAATAAATATACTATATCTAATAATTTTATTTTAAAAGATTAGTTTGGGCTTAAATTTTACATGAGGTATTAGTATGAAAATTTCATAACTAATATTTTAATTAAAGTATTTTAAATAGTTTTTATTTAAGTTTTTCCAAGTTTTTTTTTTGATAAGTGATTTAAATTGTTTTAAAAACCTAAAGTATTAGGACTTGGTAGATTTTCAGTGGAAATAAACAATATTCGAAAATTTATTCCACTATTGAAAAATAGTTTAAAAATAGTTTTCAAAGGGTTGAAGTGTGAAAATATATATTGCGAAGATATTTTGAAATAAGTAATTTGGAAAATTATTTAAATTTGATAGTTGTTTATGGATGTTATCTGATGGTTAAATAACCGACTATCAATATTGGCCTTTAAAACGACATTTGAATTTCGTTGAGACCGGGATCAGATTTCAAATGGTTATCCGAAAATCACATCGAATCTTAAAGGTGGATCTTTTTTTTAAAAGATTGAAAATGGAAATTTGTATCCACGTGTTTTAAAATAAGCGTTCATTATTCAGATAAGCCAGGGTAGGACATTAAGTCATAAAACCTATTTCGAATAATGATACGATGGAATGGAATTGCATTTGAAGGCGGTGGTTGAAGATTGGGTATTTTCGAAAATGAAAGGATTGCATGTTGATTGTATCTGCACCGAGTTGCTCCGGTATAGAGAATACCCTATGCGATGGGGAGTCCAGACGTGATTAGGGGAAACCGGATTTGCAAGGAATTCTTTCCTTAGTTGGATGAAGTGCCTTCGGTTCCATTCAGACCCAGGATGGACTTGTATGGATGTATGTGTGACATTACACTTTGAGATATAAAGCTAGTTTCTATCAAATATATTTCTGTTGGTGGCGGTGAATTTATTCTCTTAGCTTAACACTCTTCTCTGAGACGTACGAGCTCAGAGTTATGTAGTTGACAGTTATTAGTGATATAATCCCAATTTGGTAATATGGCATGCTAAGTGTTGAGCATTGGTTGATCGAAGCATGGATTTTGTGAAAAGCATATCTTTGTGGGATGAGACTTCATCGAACCTCACACCTCGAAAATGGTCGAAATAGAAAAGGATGCAGCAAGGTTATGGGGGTCGCGCCCCTCAGGGTATGTACATTTCCTTCTAGATAAAAAATGGTATTCTGGTATGGAGTTCAGATATTTTACTTATGTGGATAAAAAGTGGTATTCTGAGCCCAGATATTTTACTTATGTGGTTATTGGAATTTGAGGCGCCTCGGATAAAGGCCGGTTACGACCAGGGGATGGCATACTCATGACAGTTAGTTACCTAGTTACAGAGGTAACCCGGTCTTGTGTTGGTAGAGATCCGGTTAGGTTCTTGGGACTTCCTTCCAGAGGCGTACCCATGCGGATAAAGGAAGTTCCTTAGCCTTGACCATTTGTTGGAAATCCAAACAATCAATACGAGCCCTGTACGGTTTTAGTTGTAGAACCTGCCATTTTACATGGTAGCTATAGTAGGCATACTATAATGGTACGTATGCTGGCTAAGATTAATACTATACTTGCAAATGTTTTCACTAAAAATAATATCAAAAGGATTTTCGCATATCGAGCATGTTTGATTACTATAAGGAGAAACCTTCCCCATGTGTGCGATTGCATTTGAGTGTGTGCCGGGAGACCTTATGGCAGTTTCATTTTTCAAAAGCATGAACAGATTTCATTTTCTTTTCTTTTGGCACAAATAATTGTTTTAAGTTCTCACACCAGTCCCATGACTGACTCGGAGTTTATTGTTCCCTTTTCTAGACTCTAGGTGTCACTAATTTTTCACACGGGCAGCCTAGAGTCAGGTTATCAGGACGTTCTGGAGCTTAGGAGGGGAGCTGGATGATAGGAGCATATGAAGTATATTCCACTATGTATTTAAGATTGTATTGATATTAGTTAGGGACAAGTTATTATAACTGCCCGATTTATTGTGAATGGTTGTACTCTGATGATGCAATGTATAAACAGATATAGTTCTTTTGTTTTAAAGATTAGTCATTTATCTATTATATATTGTTCCGCTGCGATTGTAAGATTATGATATTGTTTCTATTTCTTCTTCTTCTTCAACCCTAACGGTTCGGTTTCCGGCATTTGATTGTTCGGCATTTGATACAGTGGACGTATTGATGTCGATTTTCGAGTGTCGAAAAATCGGGTCGTTACATTTTGGTATTAGAGCTGAAGGTTAAGCAAGAACCTTGGCTCTGGTGGGGTCATTAGAAATAGAGTCCGTAGTACTCTAGAATGAGTTTGAGTGTATTAATAGATATGAGCGCATATTTGTTAGTGAATATAAAAATTGTTTTTATATTGGGTTGACTTATCGGTTGAATATTTATAGATTCTGGTCGGTGTAGTCTGGCCAAGTGTATCGACAGGGATTTCTAAGCTCTTAAATAAGATAAACCGACATAGTATTGTTTTAAAATAGGGTAAATGAAATAATTTTACCCAAATTATTTTTGTATATAAAATAAATAATTTTCTGTAAATTATTATATATATGGTTGCTTGGTTGTTAGGAAGTGATAATATTAAATTATTATCATTGTTGTAGGGAAATTGAATAAGAAATTAAGGTAATAACCAAAGGATAAGGAAATAAATTTATTAATAGAATGAAATTTGTAATGTGAGTTTATAAATGAGTTTTATAAATTGAAAAAAGATGCCAGCGTAGTTTTTGGATAGGGATTAAAATGATTTGGAATTTGAAATTTTGGAAATTAAATTCCTTTGAGTTTGAAAAGGGTTTTCAAAGGTTTTGGAAAAATAATGGTGAAATTATTTGGGAAATTTAAATCCCTTTGGTATTTGAAAATGATTTTCAAAGATTTGGAAAAAAATAATGAAAAATATTTTTGAATTGGATATAAAATATGGTGAGATTTGGAATTTAAAATATTTGGAAAATGTTTTAAAGGAGTAAAAGCACTAAGCTCTTTTCGGTCGCTGGAAAATAACTCCGATGGTGATTGCGACATCATCGGTGTTCATTTTCGAGTTTTCAGGAGAGGAATTGCTGCCAAAAGATTTTGAATTGAAGTTGCTTGCAAAACTGGGTTTGGTTTTAGAATTCAAGAGTTAATTTGATACCAAAGAATTTTGGATATAATTGATTTCAAAAAATGATTTGAAATACTTAAGCGATTATTTAAACTCTGAAATCTTATTTAAAAATGGTTATGGAATATGTATAAGTTTAAAAACTTATAAGGGTTTGTAAAAGATTAATTGGAATGGGAAATTTAAGCCTAACAGGTTAAATAAAATAGTGTTGAAATTGGTCAGAATACGATTCATCTTGGAAGGGTTAAATAAAAGTAAGTGCGAAAACAAAATAAGTCGGATGGTAAGTTAAATTAGTTGAAAAGAATTAAAAGAAGTTAGAAAATGGAATTTAAAAAAGTAGAAACTTATATAGGTTTAGAAATTTGAATGGAAATGGAATGTAATTGAATTAAGTCAAATAAAATGTTGATATGGATTAGATATGAATGAAGGATAGTTGATAAAAATTCAATATTCAGAATTTTAAGATAAACTAGATTCAAATGAAATTGGAATGCAAGTGAATATAAATGGACATAAAACCAAAGTGGTGAAGTGAAAACAGTATAAGAAGTATATAAAACATTTATATTGTACTTAAGAAGGAATGGAAAATTTCTTAAGTAAATTTATATGGGAGAAATATTCCAAGTTAATAATGTATGAAGGTTTAATAGAGGTGTGTGAAATGTTAGGAGTAAATAAGTGAATAGAAATCAAAATAAATATGAATAAAAGAGAATTGATGCGGCTAAGAATTAATTGAGAATAAATACGTAAGATGTATGTATATTATTTTATTCGCATAGAGATTTGATCCAGATTCAAGCACAGAATTTCGAGATATTTATATCGTTTCGAGTTTGAATTTTTCATTCAATTTTCGATGGCGAACCCTGGACATGGATTTTTGGTTGATTTTAGAAATACTCTATCATAGTAAATGGCTATGCAAGGAGAATGATGGTTTCTGATCAAAAAACCAGATCTGAGTCCGCACTAGGAAGTCGGGTGGACGATACTAGTTCGGAAGTGAAATTGTGAGATCAAGTGAGCGATCGAATTTGATATTGCGCACGGATGATATAAGTACATCGTACGGATTTGAAGAAATAGATATTGGAACTTTGGTAAAGAAATGTATAAAATGATGTTTGAAAGCTATGATTGGATATTTTTACTGAGTAGGGTGCATGTAATTAATAGCAAAAAGGAAATTGGATTTTTGATTTTAGAAGATAAAATTTTATGGCCCGACAAAAAGGTATGTATTTAAATTTCTGTACGAAATTTGATGGTTTTCTGGTCTAGCCACTAGGCTTTTGTTTTCTTTTGAAATTTGGGAGGCCGTAGAGGCATTTTGTAGTTGCACCGATCTAGCCGCGGAAGGAGATGCTGGTGAAATTTTTCAAAAATTTAGGGAGTTAGAAAAATTTTAAAATTTGGTTTTGAATTGTAATTTTAAATGATTAAGTTGATAATATGGATTGTGTTAGCGCCAAAATTGGTCACTAACACCCAAATCCAAGTGAAAGTACCAAACAACAATCACAGTTCACGGGTAGGATGTATGTAGAGGATATTTAGTATGAAGAATAACAAAAATTAAAATGAAAGCGGTAAAGACACGGAATTTATAGTGGTTCGGCTAACTCTGGCCTACGTCCACTCCAGTAATTTCTTTTTTATTGCTGTAACAATCGATTACAGTTATAAAGTGATAGGCTAGCCTTAGCCTTAGGGGATAGAAAGTTAGAGAGCAGGAGAGAGAATCAGGATCCCTTTTCTGAACCCCCACATGCTGTATTTATAGGCAAATCCTGAGTTGTTGGGCCTTTGCGTGATTCAGGCCCACCGAGTTTATGGCCAGTCCACATATGTCGAGCCATGTAATGCCGAGCCATCAATGCCGACCCGTTCCATGCCGAACGAAGCGTCTGGAGGAAGAATGCCGAACGAAGTCTGATAGAATAATGTCGGTCGAGGCATTTGAGTGATGCATGCCGAACAAAGTCTGATAGAATAATGCCGGACGAGGCATTTGAGTGATACATGCCGATCGATGTTGGGGTGAGGTGTGCCGAGCGCACTTTAATGCTGAGTTCAAATGCCGAGTGGAAGATGCCGAGTGAAAGAATGCCGGACGTACTTCAATGCCGAGTACAAATGCCGAGTGGAGGATGCCGAGTGAAGGAATGCCGGACGTACTTCAATGCCGAGTACAAATGCCGAGTGGAGGAATGCCGGACGTACTTCAATGCCGAATGATTGCCAATGCCGAACCATATTTCCTAGACCCAAACCATAGTTGATTCATCTTTATCCAATCATATTTCCATCTCCCAAGCACGTTGCGTCATCCATCCATCCAGTCGACTGGATCCATCGTACACCAGCCTTGGCGAACGTGCAACCGGTTATGTTAATCCCGCATGTCCATGGCCTGGTAAAAAGGCGGGTTAACACTTGCCCCCCAAAACATGCCTTGCTATTGGAAGGTGTGTTTTGAATAGCCTCAAATCTGATATCCAAAGTCCACATCCTTTTTGTAACCATATCATCAAATCCACGACCTCTCCGGGCTTAATCTTGATTTTGTAGACCTCGTCGGGTCGTGTTATCCTGTTCCAGCCTTGACTTTTCCATCTCGGGCTTGTATGTTCTCCGGCCTCGACTCTCCGGTCAAAGATTTTGATATTCACCGGCCTCAGCAAACCGGCTAAGGATTTTGATATTCTCCGGCCTCGACTCTCCGGTCAAGGACTTTTAATATTCTCCGGCCTCGACTCTCCGGTCAAGGACTTTTTATATTCTCCGGCCTCGACTCTCCGGTCAAGGACTTTTTATATTCACCGGCCTCAGCAAACCGGCTAAGGATTTTGATATTCTCCGGCCTCGACTCTCCGATCAAGGACTTTTTATATTCTCCGGCCTTGACTCTCCGGTCCAGAACTTTTTATATTCTCCCTCATTATATAGCGGATGAGACCCCATGCTCCCCGCATATTAGCGGATGACCCCATATACCACGATATTCCACCTCAAAGTGGAATTGGTATTTTATTTTGTGATAACATCTATGGATGCAGGAAAATAGGTTGGAGGGATCCAACTGGGTTCCTCAAATGTTTGAATTTATTTCATATGTTGTGATATGATTTATTGATAATCAATGATTGATTATATTGGTAATTGAAATTATTGAAGTCTATTGTTTGACAAATATATTTTGGTATTTTAAGATACCAGAAATATAAAAATTGGATTTTTGGAAGGAAATTAAAGTAGAGAATTTTAAGTAAAATAATTTTTAGGGAACTGGATAAATTAAAAGAAGGAATTTGGAGCGGATTTTAAATAGTTTGGGAGAAATAAAGGGAGAATTTTGAAATCAAGTATGAAATTGGAATTTCTAATTTAAATGAAATTTAAATCATAAATATAGGTGTGAATATTGGATTAATGGGTTTTGAAATAAATTTGGATAAGTAAAGGAGTGATTTTTTTATGGAGTAAATTTAGAAATCGATTTGGAAATTGATTTAGTGTTTGAAACTGTGTTTTGAAAGAAGGATGAGACTATGGAATTTATAAACTAGATTTATAAGTGGAATAGGATATAAGTGGATATTGGAAATATAAATTCACGATGGAAATCAATAAAGGAATGGGTAATTTATTTTAAAATAAATGTTGGTTTGTTTTTAAAAGTGTGGAAAGAAAAATTACGAATTTGGGATGTAAATTGAGATAAATTGAGATGGATTTATTAATTGATTTAAATAGACTATTTTGGAATGGAAAGTGATTTTCCCTGGAAAGCCGAGTATGTTTCCAAAGTAGCTTTTAAGTATAAATTAAAAGTTTTAAAGTTGGTTTTAAAAAGAATGCTTTTGGAGAAACTGTTTTCTTAAATTGTTTTTAAATTTTTAAAGTAAATATTTAATAATTTAATTATAGAAGTGATTATTTTAAAGATTTAACTAGTATTTGATTTAGTAGATGGTTATTTGAATAATTATACTCTATCTAATAATTTTATTTTAAAAGATTAGTTTGGGCTTAAGTTTAACATGAGATATTAGTATAAAAATTTCGTAACTAATATTTTAAATAAAGTCTTTAAAATAGTTTTTATATTAAGTGTTTCCAAGTATATTTTTTTGACAAGTGATTTAAATTATTTTAAAAACCTAAAGTATTAGGACTTGGCAGATTTTCAGTGGAAATAAAGAATATTTGAAAATTTATTCCACGAGAGAAAGTTAGTTTGAAAATTGTTTTCAAAGGGTTGAAGTGTGAAAATATATCTTGTGAAGATATTTTTAAATAAATAATTTGGAATTTTTTTAAAATTTGATGGTTGCTTATGGATGTTATTTGATAGTTAAATAACCGACTATCAATATTGGCCTTTAAAACGGCATTTGAATTTCGATGAGATCGGGATCAGATTCCAAGTGGTTGTCCGAAAACCACATCGAATCTTAAAAGTGGATCTTTTGTTTAAAATATTCAAAATGGAAATTTGTATTCACATGTTTCAAAATAAGTGCTTATTATTCGGATAAGCCGGGGAGGACATTAAGTCATAAAACCTATTCCGAAAAATGATACGACAGAATGGAATTTCATTTGAAGACATTGGTTGAAGACCGGGTATATTCGAAAATGAAAGGATTGCTTGTTGATTGTCTCTGCACCGAGTTGCTCCGGTATAGAAATTATCCTATGTTATGGGGAGTCCGTACGTGATTAGGGGATATCCAGATTTGCAAGAACTTCTTTCCTTAATTGGACGAAGTGCCTTCGGTTCCATTCAGACCCAGGATGGACTTGTATGGATGTATGTCTCACATTACACTTTGAGATATAAAGCTGGTTTCTATCGAATATATTTCTGTTGGTGGCAGAGAATTTATTCTCTTAGCTTACTTCTCTGAGACGTACGAGCTCATAGGTTATGTAGTTGATAGTTATTAGTGATATATTCCCAATTTGGTAATGTGGCATGCTAAGTGTTGATCATTGGTTGATCGAAGCATGACTTTTGTGAAAAGCGTAGCTTTGTGGGACGAGACTTCATCGAACCTCACACCCCGGAAATGGTCGAAACTGGAAAGTATGCAGCAAGGTTATGGAGGTCACGCCCCTCAGGGTAAGTACATTTCCTTCTGGATAAAAAGTGGTATTCTGGTATGGATTCCAGATATTTTACTTATGTGGATAAAAAGTGGTATTCTGGTATGGAGCTCAGATATTTTACTTATGTGGTTGTTGGAATTTGAGGTGCCTTTTATAAAGGTCGGTTACGACCGGGGGATGGCATACACAGACAGCTAGTTACCTAGTTACAGAGGTAACCCGGCCTTGTGTTGGCAGAGATCCGGTTAGGTTCTTGGGTTGTCCTTCTAGGGGTGTACCCATTTGGATAAAGGAAGTTCCTTAGCCTTGACGATTTGTTGGAAATCCAAACAATCAATACGAGCCCTATACGGTTTTAGTTGTAGAACCTGCCATTTAACATGGTAGCTATAGTAGGCATACTATAATGGTACATATGCTGGCTAAGATTAATATTATACTTGCAAATGTTTTCCACACTATGCACTAAAAATAATATCAAAGGATTTTCGCGTATCAAGCGTGTTTGACTACTATAAGGAGAAACCTTCCCCATGTGTGTGATTGCATTTGAGTGTATGCCGGGAGACCTTATGGTAGTTTCATTTTCCAAAAGCATGAACGGATTTCGTTTTCTTTTCTTTTGGCACAAATAATTGTTTTAAGTTCTCACACCATTACCATGACTGACTTGGAGTTTATTATTCCCATTTCTAAACGCTTGGTGCCCCTAATATTCCACACGGGCAGCCTAGAGTCAGGTTATCAGGACGTTCTGGAGCTCAGGAGGCGAGCTGAATGACGGGAGCATATGGAGTATATTCCACTGTGTATTTAACATTGCATTGATATTAGTCAGGGACAAGTTATTACAATCGTCCGATTTATTGTGAATGGTTGTACTCTGATGATGCAATGTATAAACAGATATCGTTCTTTTGTTTTAAAGATTAGTCATTTATCTATTATATATTGTTCCACTGCGATTGTGAGATTCTGATATTGTTTCTTTTTCTTCTTCTTCTTCTTCTTTTTAACCCTAACGGTTCGGTTTTCCAGCATTCGATTGTTCGGCATTTGATACAGTGGACGTATTGATGTCGATTTTTGGGCTTCGAAAAATCGGGTCATTACATTTTGACCATTAAAAGTCAACACAAATACATCCACAGTATTCATGTGCCGAGGATCCAAGTGCTGGAAAGATAGATTGTTGGAGAAAAAATAAAAGAAAGAATTGAATCTCACATTGTGACAAGTGATATATAATATACAACTGATCTTTACAAAAGAAAACTATAATATATATACATCAATCAGGGTAAACTAATCTACAGCCTGAACAGTTATAGCAATCTGTCCTCATAAATGCTGAGAAATAAAATCTTCCAATGTAGAAGAAATAGAATATAATTGAATATGTCTTGAAGTCTTCGGCTCATCTTCAGAAGCTCCAAAACAACCATAACTGAATCTGAAAATATGCTCGGTCTAATTTGAGCATTATAAGTAAATAACGATCGAATCAGTCTAGTAAACCAATATGAAACACGCGTCATTTGGATATTATTGTTATTAAATATTTTAAAAATAAAGGTATCTTGTAAGACCACGCTGCACATAAACACGGATGGGTTTTATAACGACCCTGACTCGACCTTCGAAAATCGGCACCGAATACATCACCCGTATTCGAATGTCGCAGATTCAAACGCCGAATCTGGTTCACCGGAGCTTATAACACATTAAGTATAACAACACAGCGGAAGAAAAAGATAATATCATTGATATACAATAGTTGATTACAACAATGATACAAATGATATCAACATCAGAGATACATAACAGCGGAAAGATACAATAGTGGAAAAGATAACTCCAACATATTCTTCAAGAGAGAATGAATCCATAAAATGCATCCCAAAACCAAAGCTCCAAAACTCCAAACCAAAGATAGCTTGAACCAAAAGCTCGAACCACCATCATCGATGCATTAAGCAAGGTCAGCCTGAAATGCGATCATCGAAATCGAAAGACTCCCAAGATATCGAATCTATATCTACTATTTGATTATCTGAAAAATCCAACTCTAGACTGCCCGTGTGAAAATTGTAGCTTTGACAGCTCGCAAATCCGTACCCCATGAATCAACACTATTCTACCTCTGTTAACTCAAGTGGCACAGAAATATGAACCATTTGGGGTTTAAGAAGAAGAGATAGAAGAGGAAGAAGTTAAACAATATCAGAATCTCACAGTCGCAGCGGAATAAAATATAATAGTAAATATAGATCTTTACACAAAATAAAATCTATACCAGTTTTATACATCACATCATCAGAGTATCTCATACATCATCAATTACAAATCAGACATACCATACAATCATAGCAGTGGAATATATATATATATATATATACACATATGGATAATACGTCTCGGACTCCAGCTCCTCTGCTGCTCCAAAGCATCATGTCCTGTACATATAATACTCGGTCTGACCCGAGCATTATAATGAAATAACACCCGAGTCAGTCTAGAATACCAGCTGATTATAATACATCCAAATTGATTATTAAAGTTTTAAAAATCCTTTTGAAAACAAAAGCATCTCGTAAGACCACGCCATAAATAAACATGTCGGGTTTTTACCTTACGATAGCTAAAACACTTTCTATAGAAATCCTCTGATATTATAATAGGGTATATATACAAATACTTATAAAATAGCCGAAATTGTTACATCTATTAAATTCCAGCTACTAGCCACAAAAGTGGGTAATACAAACAAAACTCGTACAAGGCTCGTAGGGAGAATGGATTTCCAACAATGACTAGGCACTGGGGTACCACCTGTCACAGTACGGGGCCAAGATCATCGTACTGAGGACCACTCCCGATCCCCTGCAACACAAGGCCGGACCCCTCCCTTGCTGGACAGTTTCGAATAAGATCACCCCGCGGTTGGGACCAACAACCGCCCACTAAGCTGAAATAAAAAAGGGACATCTAGACAGGGATGACCTTACTCTCAAGTGAGGGCTACCCACGAAGCCTTGCTGCATATCCCCTGATTTTCAGTCATTCACATTTGATGAGGCTTGAGGCTAAGCGTTACCTTTTAGAACGTTTCACTTAGAATGCCCATCGCCCACCTGACGATGCTCCGAAAGCATTCGTCCATACAAGTCTGTTCCGGGTTTGAACGGAACCGAAGGCACTACTCCTACTACATCCATTTTGAAAATATCCTCAGGATTAGTAGCGACTAGCCCTTGCACTTCTTTGCTCCATCTTCAACTCCGAACACGTTTTTCGCATGAAACGTACAAACCGGATTGAAGTGGTTTTCGAGAAATTAATCTCGATTTCGGTCTCTTCGAAACGATCAACGCATTTGTCCAAAATCGATAGTCGGTGATTTAACTATCAATTAACATTCGCAAGCATCCATCACACAATAAATAATTCCCACATTATTTATTTGCCTCAAATATCTTTAAAAGATATATTTCCAAATTTTAAAAGCTCATTTGAAAACAATTTCCCAAAGTTCTTCCTTTATAAAGTAAATCCTTTACCATTAATTCCCATTGCAAATAACCAAGTTTAAAACAATTTGGAATTAAAACAATTAAACGCTTTATTCTGAAATATACTTTAAAATATATAAATTTACTACTAGTTATTTACTCAAAACATAATTTCAAAATATTTAAAGTAAAACTATTTTATAAGATATAACTTGATTTAAAATAAGGTGTTAGTTAAACTAAATTTAAAAAGTAGAGTTTAAAAGAGATTAATACTAATTCCGTAACTTAGGTCAAAACTAGCTTTTTAAACAAATCCATTTGTAAAAATAATTACTAAGGTATTTATGAATATTTACTATCGCTAATTTATTAGTAATTACCTTAAAACAATAATTTCCAAAACACTCTTTTAAACAAGTTTGAATTCTAGACTTCCTTTTAATAAAATCTGTTTAAAACTCGAACTTGGTTTTCTCAGGGAACTCATTTCCACTTAAACATATCAGAAAATCCTTCCTAGAAATTCTGTCGAATTTATTTCAATTCAGATTTAGGTTTTAATATTATAAATTTACTTTCCGCGTTAAAATAACTTCTTACGAAGCTTAACTATATTTCCGTTCCCGAAATTCACTTTCAAAGTATAGGTTTAAGAGTCTTTTTTTTTTAAATAATTCTATTATAAATTTATTTAGTGAACCCATACTTAAGGAATTTCTTAATAAATACCTTCTTACATTTCAATGGTTATAAATAGTATGCTCTCCCTTCTCCCTCTCACGCATGCTCTCCAGGTCGGCTCGAACCATCATCGACCTCAACCCCTTTGAAACCGCTACTCCCTCGAAGCCCTAACAGTCGATCGGCGGCCGTTGTCGCGTGCCCCAACGCGCGAGCTACCTCCACCTCTGACCTCGAGCAGCTCGGCCTCCCCTCCTTCGCGAGAAAACGACGAGAACGAGAACCCTATCGCCCCAAATTACGGCCCCCACAACGAACTTCGTGTCACTCCACCATACGGATGTGAATCTCACATCAAGATTTTCGATCTTTCAGTTGGGAGTTCTCGACATTAATGCGTGGATGTAGAGAAAAAGCGAGGAAAAGAGAGGAAGATTATCGGCCATCGAAATGTTATAAGTGGCGGCTCACGTTATTTGCTAGGGTTTAGAAGATAATGTATATTTAATGTTATTTAATATTAATTTAATCTCGTTCCTCAAATTTTTACAACTTATGCAAACGAACTCCAATTCCTACGTTCCAATAGGCATTCCTAGGGTTTTTCCACATTCCGGACACAATGGAACAGGTTTCGTAAGCTAATTCGGTCATACGTGCGAGTTACGGAATTAAATGATCAATTTTAAATTAAACCAATTAAAACGATTTCGACGCATTTCGAGCTGCCACGGTCAAACGACAACTCCGATTGCTACGAAAATCGAAATCCGATAACAACTAACTATTTCGGATCCAATGGAACTGGTTTCGTCGAATTCTGAGACTGTGCCTCAGAATGCTATTTTAACTCGACAATTAAATCGGACGATTTTCGAAATTGTCGAAATCACTCAAAATTTTACTTTTAAAACCTTAATTATAAATCATATAAAATATATAATCACATTACAAATCATTCAGGCTCAATCCGGACCCAAAATCTGATTAATTGCATTTTAATAATATTAAATTCATCTTTAAATTAATATAAAATTCCAAATAATAACTTATTGACTTCTAATTTCATCCAAGGGTCCAATATTAAAATTCAATCCCAATTAGACCTAAAATAAATTTTAGAATCTAATTTTATATCCATTTACACTCAAAATTACTAATTATCCCAATTTCTGATATTAAGCTATTATTATTCAAATTCCAATTTAATTCCCGTATTTGAAATTTAACCAATTCTATCAGCTTAACCAAAATCCTTTATTCCAAAATTCAAATTATAATCCATATACAACATTTAAAATGAATTAAATATTCAAATCTAGCGATCCAAAATTCCGGGTCGTTACATTGGGCACCCAGAGTTTAGGAAGGGAACAATAAACTTAAGGTCATTCATGGGACTGGTGTGAGCAAACAAAAATAGTTTTATCTTTAAAAGCAAAACAAAAGAATTTAAAAGAAATCCGCAATGCTTTTTGGAAAATGAAACTACCATAAGGCCTCCTCGCACACACACAATGCAAGCGCACAATTGGAGGAGATTTCTTCTTATGATAGTCAAACATGCTTGATACGCAAAAACCTTTTGATATTATTATTAGTGCATAGTGCAGAAAACCTTTCGAAAGTATAATATTAATCTTAGCCAGCGTAGGTACCATTTTATTATGCCTGCTATAGCTGCCACCTTAGGTGGCAGGTTATACAACTGCAAGCATAACGGGCTGGTATTGTTTGATTGGATTTCCAACAAATGGTCAGGCAAAGGAACTTCCTGGGCCATATGGATATGCCTCTGGAGGGCCGTCTTGAGAACTTCACCAGCTCTCTGCCAACACATGGCCGGATTACCTCTGTAACTAGCTACTACACGAGCATTCCATCCCCGGTCGTTTGCGACCTTTATCCGAGAGCTCTCAACCACAAAGTAATAAATTTGCAGTGACCACACGAGTTAAGTATTTGGGCTCCATACCATGATACCACCCTTTTTCAGAAGGGAATGATCACACCCTAAAGGGCATGCCCCTCATAACCTTGCTGCATCTTTTCTGTTTCGACCACTTTTGGGTTGTGAGGTTCTGATGCAGCCTTGTCCACAAAGCTACGCTTTACACCAAAGCTATGCTTTGATCAACAAATGATCAGCAGCACTTCGTATGCCACGTTATCAAATTAGGAATGTATCATTAGTAACCATCAACTACATAACCTCTGAGTTCATACGTCTCAGAGAATGGTAGTTAAGCTAAGAGAATAAATTCTCCGCCACCAAACAGAAATGTAATTGATAGAAACTAGTTTTACATCTCAAAGTGTAAGGTCAGACACACATCCATACAAGTTTGTTCCGAGTTCGAACAGAACCGAAGGCACTTCACAAAGAAGCCCTTGCAATCCGTGTATTCACAATCTCGATCGGACTCCCCATTACATATGGAGATCTCTACACTGTAGCTACGCAGTGCAGAGTCATTCGACGGGTAATCCTCTCGTTCTCAAAAAAACCCGATCTTCACCAATGGTCTTCAAATGCTATCCATTTCGTCGTATCATTATTCTAAATGGGTTATATGACATAAAGTCCTTTTCTGGCTAAACCTAATAATAAGCACAATATTTAAAAACATATGGATATTGGGATCTTATTTAAGTCACAACTTTAACCCAAAACCTTTCCTTCAAATGGTTTAAACAAATTACCATTTTCAAATCTTTAAACAAAAAGATTTACTTCACAAAGTTTACCAATCTTTCACAAAGATTCATTCACAATATTTAAACAAAAGATCTAATCTTCGAGATCCTCTTTTGTTTGAAAACAAGGTTCACCAAATATTTCACAAAGATTCCTTCATAGCTTTCAAAACAATTCCATTTCAATTCCTATATAAAGAAGATACACCTTTAAGATCCTCTTCAGTTTCAAAACAAAGTTCACAAATCTTTCACAAAGACTCAATTATAACTTTCAAAAACAAGCCCCTTTTCAAATTTGAAACCCCTTGTTAACAAAACTGGAAATCCTTTCTTTCTTTGAAAGTTATTATCATTTGAAACTAAGAGTTTTCATTTCGAGAAAATCTAATTATATTTGCTCAAGTTAAAGTCTTTCAAGTATAAACTTGGGTGAATATAAATTCTCAAAATAATATATATTCAACATACTTTAAAGATGGTTTTAAAATCCATATATATATTGTATAACTTGTATAAACCTTTCAAACCAAATTTCCAAAACAAATTCAAAACTTAACAAGATATTGTCTTATTCAAACTAAATTTTAATTTCAAACTTCCTTTCAAAAAGCTTTCCATATTCAACCCAATTACATTTCCAAAACCATTTGGATTCAAAATTCAACTTTTTAAACAAATAAATATTTAAATCCATAATATTTATGACTTAACCGATTTCCCGTGAAATCCATATTTGTGTGTGTATGGTGTAGTCCAATGGTTTTACACAACAGTGCAACGTCATCAATCATCACAATCCAGACACAGCAATATCGATAAGCGGTATAATCCTCTAACGCTTATCTTCATTCACAGATTCATAGATAAATAATATAAATTTATCACAGATAAATAAATTACATTCATCATAGCTCAAATAGAAACAATTCATGTCACAAAGCATCACATATCAGGGATATTAAACAGTTCAAAGCATTCTATACAATTCAAACATCAATAAGTAAGATTAATTAATTATCTGATAAATGTAAATCAGATTAAACTCTAATCCTGGTTAATTAACATTACTTAATTACAAATCATTTTGATTAATTTTTCTTTAATCATTTATTAATTAACCATTAATAATAAATTAATTAACCTTTAATTATTAATTAATCAACCTTTATTAATAAATCGATTAACCTTTAATCATTAAATAATTAACCTTTAAATATTTAATTTTCTTTTAATTAATTATCCTTAATTAATTACATTAATTAATTAACCCTTAATTAATTACATTAATTAATTGACCCTTAATTAATTATCCTTAATTAATTATAATAAGTGATTATCCCTAATCACTTAAATAAATCACAAATTAATTATCACTTGATTAATTAATTACTTATAATTAAGTAATTATCTTTTTAAGTAATTAATTACTTTTTTGTCAACAATTAAGAAATTGATTAATTATTCTTTAATTACTATTGTTTGAGAATTATCCTTTAATTATTTGTATTAAATAATCACCTTAATTAATGACATTAATTAATTAATCCTTAATTATTATTTAAATCTTTATTTAATAACCTTGAAAATAAATTATCATTTATTTATAAATTAACTTAATACCTTTAAGTTAATTACTAATCAAAATATTATTTTTAAGATAAACCATTTAGCTTCTTAATTAAGCTATAAAATTTTATTTCAAAATAGACTTAAGAAAACAAAGCTTAATTAATTTTAAGTTAAAATAACTATAGAATTTTATCAACCCAAAAATTAAATAAACTTTTAATATATAAAAGAAATTTGTTTTAAGAATAAAATTCTAAAACTTGTTTTATTTTAAAATTTAAAACTCGGACTTTCTTTACTTTTAAAACCTGGGTCAAGTTACTTCTAAATTTTTAACCCGAAAACATGTTTTCCTTTAAAATTTGAAAACCTGGTATTAGTTTCAAACAGACCCGAGCCTAAGCAAATTTTTCCCGAGCAATCACTCAAGCCATTTACTTTCTTTCAAACCCTGTTATACTTTTTTTAAAATTTTAAAACCTATTAAAATTTTAAAACCTGGTATCAATCCAAATGAGCACGAGAATAACTTTGAGCTACATCGTTATTTTCCTGAGTTCGACTTCAAGTCGCCTCCTTCTTCTTCCTTTTTAAATTTCCTGACACATAGGTGCACGCACGAACGTGTACGCCTACTCCGACCATCATTGATCGCCGCCGAAACCTTCAACAAGTCACCTACGACCACGACAACATATTCGACCACTTAGCTCCACGAGATCATCAGAAAATCGAAAATGAGCCATCAACCCCTTCCTGGAAACAGCACCGACCACAAAAAAACCACCCTACCGATAGCAATTCCGATCATCATTCACCTCGCCATCTTGCCCAAAATTTCGCCAGACTTCCACGCACAATTTCCCCTAGGTCCGATCGACCATTGATCATCATCGACGATGCAGCACCCATTAAAACTCAGCTGACCTTAAATCCTAAAAGGCTGCTGTACCACTACGTCGACCCTCTACAATATTCCAAGCATTTTTCCTGGGTTCGCCACCATTCAGGCCACCTTCACCATTGATCCCGAGGTCCAACCACCCTCCGATCAACAGAACTCCGTTAAAATCCAATTTACGTTCAACTAGAAAATTCTCGCAATTTCTTAACTTAAAAATCCTGAATCTTTTATTAAAAATCATATTTCTTGAAAACTAATAGGATCATGAAATCAAATCCTAAATTTTAATCAACTAAATTTTATACAAATTTTGTTCTACTATGTTTATATATTTTTTTCCAGTAACCCCTTGATAATTTGATTTTGAAATTGATTTTAAAACTTAGATACCGATCTTACAAACATAATTTACTTAGACATTAAAGCCTATAAATGATTGTAGGATGAGATTTTGATTTTCAAATGGGTTTGAATCCTGTAAACCTTTGAAACAGAGATACTTATGTCTGTTTCCAGACATGCCTAACATGTCTATACAGATATACATAATTTTATATTCATGCAACTAGATTTCAAAACTTCATTTCCACATAAATCACCATATCAATTCAAAGATCTGGTCAAAGAAGTTTGCTCGCCTGAATCAAAAGAACAGAGAATAGGATTTTTCTTTGAAAAACTGGGAAATGATCCGAGGCTTCCATTAATTTTGATCTTGGAAACTGAGTCTTGATCTAGATGAATTTCCATTTGATTTTCTTTGCAGGCTTTTGATTTTTTTTGCTTTGAGATAATCAACAACTTCAGGTTTGAAGCCTTTGTTTTCAGCTTTGATTTCTAGTTTTTTTAGACCTTGAACTACTGTTTGATTTCCAGACTTCTTTATTTTGAATTTCTAGACTTGATCTTCTTTTCTTTCTTTAATTTGTAATTTTGTTTCAGGTTTAAGCTTTGCTTTTATTTTTGATTTATTCTTTTCTTTTTTTCAGGTTTGGGAATAGCCTGGTTTATCAATTTCTTTCTTATACATTATTTTGAAAAATTAAATTTCAAAAGAATTTTTGTGCCACTTGTTCATCTTAAACCAACACTTGTAAATTACCTATTTCCTTTAGCCTACACTTGTTTAAAACAAGTAAATTTATGTTTAGACCTTTATTTAAATTAATTTATAATTTATGGTTTAACCCCTTGTTTAAATAAATTACTTAATTCACATACAAACTATTTTATGTTTTAAACCTTTCTTATTTTTATTTGTTTACATAGATTTAAGTTTTTATCAATTATGTTTATATTTGTACATTTTTCATTATTTATTTTTATACAACTTTTTTCAAGAAATGATTTAAAATGTAATTATACACAAATTACAAATTACATATACATATTTATTAGTTCTTTAAAATATAAAGACTTTTAACTTCAATTTATAAAATATTTACTTTTGAATTCCAAATCAATACACACACACACACCTATATATACATTATAACATTAGAAAGATTTTTTTTTATTAATTTTAAAATATGGAGTTTTCAAATCCAGTTTATTTTTCAAATATATTTATTTTGAATTTCAAATCAAAATTCTATTTGAAATCAATTTACATACATATATTTAAGTAACAAAAAAATTCTTATTTTATTTGAAAATTTTAAATTAATTTACAATTTAATCCACAAATTTATATTATTTACTAAATTTAATTTTACTCAGAACCAGGATCGTTACAGATTCCCCCTTAAGAAATTTTCATCCTCGAAACTTGCTAGGGAGACAACAAAGAACAGATAGACACAAAAAGATACAGAAACATTTTTCCAGGTCAAACTAAATATCTATTCTGCATTTGGCTTACCAAATCAGAATATCAACAATAAATATGAGAACAAACTCATTCCATAACTCATAAGATAATCAGGTCGCCAGATCTACGAAGATATACAGGGCATTGGTTAGTCCGAAGGTATAACTAACCGTTCGTAGAATATATCAAAACCTAATAGAACAGACAAATGGATACTCAACTCAGGTCAGAATATCCTAAAATATACACTAGCTTGTCCTTCTTCAGACTTGGATTCACACAAGAAATCATAATAAAATTCTCAAATTTGGTTTTAACCGAAATCGTTTCATTGATGCAATCAAATTTAACTTTATATTTTAGTTAACCAATTTATTTCAAATAAAATTTCAAATTCATTAGAGTTAAAAACGAAAAGCTGATAAGAAACAGACAAAGAGAATACGAAATAGGAACTTATCTGCACGATTCGTAGGGCCACCATCGCACCACAACTCCTTCTTGTAGCTGCCATGAAGCAATCAAAAGAAATGGAACTGGATCAAAGGAGATTGAGAAGAGTTTTTTCCTTGTTATTACAGGGTATTGACCATTTGTAGTGGTACTTCCCTGTCCCCTATCTCCACCTCTTATTGCACTCATACTCACTATCAGTAAATAATAAGAGAATTTGCTGAGGCATACAGACGGATATCTTAGGGATATACTCATTTTAGGGTATTTGTAACCCTATCTCTAATGAACTACCTAATGTGTTATACTCTTGAGCTAAAGTTCAACCTTCAACTCTGATACCAATTATAACGACCCTGACTCGACCTTCGAAAATCGGCACCGAATACATCACCCGTATTCGAATGCCGTAGATTCAAACGCCGAATCTGGTTCGCCAGATCTTATAATACATTAAGTATAACAACATAGCGGAAGAAAAAGATAATATCATTGATATACAATAGTTGATTACAACAATGATACAAATGATATTGACATCAGAGATACATAACAGCGGAAAGATACAACACTGGAAAAGATAACTGCAACATATTCTTCAAGGGAGAATGAATCCATAAACTGCATCCCAAAACCAAAGCTCCAAAACTCCAAACCAAAGATAGTTTGAACCAAAATCTCGAACCACCGTCATTGATACATTAAGCAAGGTCAGTCCGGAATGCGATCATCGAAATCCAAAGACTCCCAAGATATCGAATCTATATCTACTATTTGATTATCTGAAAAATCCAACTCTAGACTGCCCGTGTGGACAATTGTGAGCATCCTGAGTTTAGGAAGGGAACAATGAACTCCAGCTCAGTCATGGGACTGGTGTGAGCAAACAAAAAGATTTTTATCTTTAAAATAAAAACAAAATAATTTATAAGAAATCCACAATGTTTTATGGAAAATGAAACTACCATAAGGCCTCCCCGCACACACACAATGCAAGCACACAATTGGAGGAGATTTCTTCGTATGATAGTCAAAATGCTTGATATGCAAAAACCTTTTGATATTATTATCAGTCCATAGTGCAGAAAACCTTTTGAAAGTATAATATTAATCTTAGCCAACATAGGTACCATTATATTATGCCTGCCATAGCTACCACCTGAGGTTGCAGGTTATACAACTGCAATCGTAAAGGGCTCATATTGTTTGATTGGATTTTGAAACAACCCGCAAATCCGTACCCCTTGAGTCAACACTATTCTACAACAATCAACTCAAGTTGCACAGAAATACGAACCATTTGAGTTTAAGAAGAAGAGGTAGAAGAAGAGAAAACAAAATCAATATCAGAATCTAACCATCGCAGCGGAATAAAATATAATAGATAATAAATAATCTTTACTCAAAATCAAATATCTCTCTTTATATATTACATCATCAGAGTACATCAATCACAGCTCAACATCAATATCATACAAATGGATACACAACAACCCAAACAGCGGAATATATATAACAAATACGACTTACGTATCGTCATCCAGCTCGTCTTCTGAGCTCCACAGCATCCTATCCTGTATCCTATAATACTCAGCCTGACCCGAGCATTACAGTTAAATAACACCCGAGTCAGTCTGGAATACCAGCGTGAGAAAATCACACTCAATTGATTATTAAAGTTTCAAAAATCCTTTGAAAACAAAAGCATCTCGTAAGACCACGCCACAAATAAACATGTCGGGTTTTTACCTTACGATAGCTAAAACAATTTTTATAGAAATCCTCTGATATTATAATAGGGTCTATATACAAATACTTATAAAATAGCCGAAATTGTTACATGATTAAATTCCAGCTACTAGCCACAGAGTGGGTAATACAAACAAAACTCGTACAAGGCTCGTAGGGAGAATGGATTTCCAACCAATGACTAGGCACCGGGGTACCACCTGTCACAGTACGGGGCCTAGATCACCGTACCGAGGAGTACGCCCGCTCCCTTGCAACACAAGGCCGGAACCATCCCTTACTGGACAGTCCCGAGTGAGATCACCCCGCGGTTGGGATCAACAACCGCCCACTAAGCCGAAATAAAAAGGGACATCTAGACTGGAATGACCTCACCCTGCTTGGGTGCCACCCACCCAGCCTTGCTGCATAACCCTTGATTTTCAGTCATTCCCATTTGATGAGTCTTGAGGCTAAGCGTTACCTTTTAAGAACATATCCCTTAGGATGCCCATCGTCCACCTGACGATGTTTCGCAAGCATCCATCCATACAAGTCCGTCCCGGGTTCGAACGGAACCGAAGGCACTATTCCTACTACATCCATTTTGGAAATATCCTCAGGATTAGTAGCGACTAGCCCTTGCACTTCACTGCTCCATCTTCGAATCCAAAATCATTTTCACGAAACGTACAGACCGGATCGAAGTGGTTTTCGAGAAATAAATCTCGATCCCGGTCTCTTCGAAACGATCAACGCATTTGTCCAATATTGATAGTCGGTTATTTAACTATCAATTATATTCACAAAACAACCATCAACCAATAAATAATTTTCCAAATTATTTATTAATCTCCAAAAATATCTTCACAAGATATAATTCTATTTCCAATCCTTTTTAAACAGTTCCAACCCAGTTTCTGCTCACGGAATACATTACCCTGAAATTTATTTCCTTTGGGACACCAAGTTCAAAATACTTTTAGATTTTAAAATAAATTTTAAAAGCACTTTATTATAGAACATACTTATAACTTTAAACTCAAAACTACCTTAATACTTTATTAAAATATATATGCTTTAAGAATATTTTAAATAATACCACTTTATAAAATGTAAACTAATTTTTCTTTCGAAACATAATACCAAGTCATCTTTATATAATTGCTACATTAATAGATTTTTAAAAGTGAAAATTAGGTTAAAGGGCTTCTATTTGCAGGGTAATAAGTTTTAAGGACAGCACTTTTGAATAATTAGTTTTAAGGACAATTTACAGCATAATCATAAATTCATTTATCTTTTTAAGTTATACAGAAAAATGATAAATCCTTTTATCATTATTTCTGTATAACTGAAAATGATAAATTCTTTTATCTTTTTCCTGTAAAATGTCCTTAAAACTAATTTTTCAGAAGTAGTGTCCTTAAAACTTATTACCCTGCATAAATAAGCCCTTGAAGTGAAAATCCCCTTTTTAAAACACTTGCTTTAAAAGTTAAACATTAGAGATAATAAATTTTCTAAACATGCATTTTAAACCATTGTTAAAAACTTCCACTTATATTTAAAATTTCTTTGAAAACTATACTTGGCTATCCCGAGAAATACTCTTCTCTTCCACATTCTTTAAAAATAAATCTCCATTTATTTTTAAACAAATTTACCATTTCTTTAATAAATTCACACCTGGAATTTATACTTCCAAACCCATTTCACTTTTATAAACCTAGATTATAAAATTCAAAATCTCACTTTTCTTTAATTTCAATTCCAGACACTTAAATAGAATCTACAATTAACTTCTAATTTACTTCACTTTGAAATAAATTCCTTCACTTACTTTATTTATTTAAATTCCATTAACTTTAAGATTTTTACTTCTTCATTTTGAGTTAAAACCCTATCAAAATACCAATTTCAAATTTGCAAAATTCCTTTTTATCCTTTGATTAAATTTAACACTTAATTTAAAAATGACTTCTTTAATCTTTAAACTAATATCACTTTAGTTTAATATTTATTCCCCTGTTAATTCAAAATTCCCTCTTTTTCCATATTTATTAAAATTTTGAAATTGCTTTTACTTTATTTTAAATTTTCAATTCATTATTAAATTTATTCAAGTCCCCGAGAATTTTATTTTACTTAAAATTCTTTCTTTGATTCCGTTTCACAAATACAATTCTATAGATTTTGATAACTCATTACATTGAGATATTCAATTCAACCATACCATCCAATATTTCAATTATCAATAACATCGTCACAGGATATCAAATATTCATAACACAGAATATTAAATGATCTAAATAAATTTGAGGAATCCAGTTGGATCCCTCCAACCTGTTTCCCTGCATCCACAGATGTTAGTACAATATATAACACCAATTTCAAATATATGCTATACTATACAACACATCAATCAATTCATCCATTCAAAACATTTATATAAATTTAATCATTTAAATTTAAATTTTAAATTAACTGAGTGAGATTAACTCACCTTTGGCCTAAGATTTGCAGTCTATTTCCATTTATCTCCATTCCAGCTTGTTTCTCGATTTCTAAACCTTGTATATCATTTTATAATTTATTAATATTTGAATAAATTGAACAATTTATTATTATTTATTCATTTAATTTAAACCAACAATTGTTCCTTTAAACTAATAGTTAAATTTTTAACTTAATTTCCCTTTTACTAAAATATTTTGGGGTTAAAATAATTAAACAAGTTATTTAATAAATAAATCTTCATAATGTATTATTTTAAACTAACCAATACATGAATATATATATATATATATATATATATATATATATATATATATTTATATAGATAATTACCTTTATACATATGCCCTGTGAAACCCATACTTATAAAAGCAATTTATATATATATCAAACATTCTACTAAGATACGACTCTTCATCATATAAACCAAAATCTATATATATTTATTTTTATTATATTTTCTGTATATACTCACTTAATTAAACAAACTGCTTTACTGTCAATACCTATAAACATATATATTCTACTAAATCAAAAACATAAATTTATACCTATATACATTTCAAATCAAATCTAAATGAACTCGATAACATTTTCAAATTCTTATTTTTTTTTCTGTATATATAAAACTGTATATATTATTATTAAATCAAACTAGAAAATGAAGAAATCAATAGCTGTAGAGTCAACTAATACCTTACTGCATTTTTTTTTCTTCTGCTTGTATATACATAATATATCTACTGACCCATGTAAATGCATATTCATTCATTCATTTATTTTTTTCAAATTAAAAAAAACGAAAACAGCAATACCTCACTGCCTAGTCGAAACCCCTATGCCCCAAAATCACCGCAGCACTCAAAACTCCCCCACCTCTCTCAAACTACACGCGGCTATCCCTAGTGACTTCGCGACTGCGCGGCGCCGCCACATCGAGCTCACACGCGACTCGCCCCTTACCAGAGCACCTCGAAGAAAAACTGTGTCTTCCCCCTATCTACCCGCGCACGCGAGTCCCCCTATTCCGCCATTCGATGGCGACCACGCGATATCTTCGCGTGTTCGAGCACGCGAGCTCCTCCATGCCGTTCTGAAATTTTTCTTCAGAGTCGTCGTTCGAAGATGAAGAACGAGAGTTTATTTATTCGGCCATTAATGATTTCGCTCGGCCTCAATTGAATGGAGATTCGATTTGAAAATGAAGAGGGTTATTAGTTTGGGTATTTTAATCCAAGAGAGAAGGGTTTCGGTAAGTTTCCAGCACGAACAAAAATATCCAACCCCCTTTTTTTTATACGTGGCGGCTTCCCCTTGAAGCTTCTTTCATTATCTATTTATTATACATATTTATTTTATTTATTTATTTACTTATCGATTTAGATTTTCAGAAAGAATTGTACTTCCCTGTCCTTTTAGAAGAGAAAGGGAAACACGGATTTAAGTTAAAAGAAGTGGCGGATAAGAGAAGCTTGACTAAGTAAATTTCATTAAATTATTATCAATTAAGTTTTTTTTTCTTCAGCGCGTTATTATATCGTACACTTACACACTACTCTAATCAATACGACATTTGAAATCCGATAATAATTCAATTTTACGGACCCAATGGAACTGGTTTCGTCGAATTCCGAGTCCGTGCCACAGAAGGTTATTTTTAAATTCAATTTAAACGATATATTTTTAAAACTGAACAAATCAGCATTAAATTCAATTTTAACACTTCTATTATTCTCAGTATTATCAATATAAATTTTATAAGCCTTCAAATTATTTTAAACAGGCTTAAAATTACAGATTTCATATTTTATCCAATTTCAATTATTTAATTCAACAATTTAATTGTTAAATAAATTATGATATTCGTAATTCAAGTTAAAATTACTCTATTGAATATTTAAAATCAATTAAATATCCCAATTTTAAATGCTCGAAAATTTTGGGTCGTCACATTCCTCCCCCCTTAAAAGAATTTCGTCCCCGAATTACTAATTAGGAAGAATGATCTATATCCCGTTAACTATTCCCTCAACCAAAATAGGTGTTAACAACTTACCAAACAAATCTTTTTATCAAAAGATTTAGTAACCCTCTTCCTAACCTTTCCAACTTACCCATAAGCCTCAAACAAAATTACTTACTTATCAATTCAAAATTTGAACTTAAAACCAAATTTGAATTATCAAAATTTTCTCAAAATTTTCTAACTCCCTAAATTCCCGAAATTTTTGCCAGCGTCTCCTTTGCGCGGCTAGCTCGGTACAACTACAAAATGGCTCTACGGCCTCCCAAATCCAAAAAGGAAAACAAAATGCCAAGTGGCTCAATCCAAATCCCAATCAAATTCACACCAAATTTAAATACATACCTTTTTGTCGAGCATTTCAAATTTATATCCTTTGAAATCAATCCAATTCTCTTTTCCCTTTATATTACCTGCATATCCTGCTTAGCACTAATATCCAATCACAATATTCCCAAAACATCATATCAACTTTCTTACAAACTGTCGGTATTTATTCACTCAAATATTATCTTAGGTTATATTTGTAGCATCAATTCCCAATCAAGAATTTACCATTCCCTTCTTAAGTTTAGTATAAGCATTGTATATGCTTTTTTGTTTGTTTCCCCTTTACCTCTTTAGTTAATATCTATTTCTATTCAAATTGATTCTTTCATTCCATATGAATTCAATTTATCTTTAACTTTAAATATTGAATTTTATTTTCCATTTATAACTAATTCATACCATTATTTTAGTTAGTTTCATTTACTAACTTATTTCAATTTTCCAGTTTTAAACCGTTTTGTCGTTTCCAAAATTTTCAAAAATTTTCTAACTCCCAAAATTTCTGAAATTTTTTTGGCAGAGTCCCCTATGTACGGAGGAGCTTTTGCAATTTGACAAAAGAGATAAATATATATACATCGACCCACACGGTCGGAAAAACCAAAAACAGTTCATATTTCCTATTTTTATTGCGTAGGCGTACCTTATTTAACATATTAAGCAAGCGGCTTATTATTTTTAGCAAATAGCACAACCAATTTAAACATGTAAGTGCCATATATACGAAATTTAACTACATTTCACTTGTTTACAATAGTTAAAACATATGAATTCTAAAAGAAACTCATACCAAACATTTTTCCGTAAGCAATTTATATAGTTTCCATGCTAATTCAACTCCTTCAATTAATTCATAAACAATTTTCTTCCCATTCGAAGGGTTTTCAATCCATTCATATACAACCTCATCAATTTTAAATGGTTTAAAACTCAATCGCTTACATTTAATTTATTTTTAAGCAACTGAACTCATATTTAATTCAATTGCTTTCAAAATCAATTTATTTTACTCCTATCAATACATAGAATTTTAATCACCTCCATTTACATCAAGTGACAATTTATTCTATGCAATTTGACAAGATCTATGTGAATAAATAAGTATTTATGGTTCATAACCATTTTAAACGGATTTCAACTCAATTCTACTCCGTTTTTAAATTTATTCACGATCCATATATTCTTATTTTCATTGCATTTCAGATTTGAATCCATTCACTTTGCATCTCACTTTATTAACCAACTAGTTCATTCAAAACCATTTACAACCGAGGTTCATCTTGATTGCCACTTAAGTTTCCCTTTTATTTTAATCCATCCTCAATCGTTTATTTAGCTCAACATTCCATTTAAATTTCATTTACCATCCATTTATTTTCATTTCATTCCAAATTGGTTTTTTTTTTTCAAACTATTGTCTTTAGCTCGAAGATAATCCAAGTTATTGCATTCCATAACCATTTCTCAACTTATTTAAACTACACTTCATTTTGATACTTATTTATTCCATCATTTATTTATCCAATATAATTAGTTTATCCATATTCACTTAAACCATTCTAATAAACTCGAAAGTTATTTCAATCCCTTAATATTTTAAATGGCTTACAATTATTTATTTAAGCATTTTCATTCCATTAAATATTATCGGCAACACACCGAATTTTATTTCAATTAAAATTTATTTTTACTTGATTTAAATCCAATTCACTATTATTAATCTAAATTTTAAGTTGAATTCAATCTAACTCCTTCCATCCTCTAGCTTAAGTTTATTCACCCCAATTTTATACCTAAGCTCATTTCATTTTGCAAATAAATTTCTCCTTTCAATTTAACTTGATTCTATTTTAATCCAATCCCATTTCAAATTACAAATTTATTTGATCTATTATTATACATTTTAACCTTTTTAAATTCAGATCATTCAATTTATTACAAGGCCATTTCCAATTTATTTCCACTTATTCGGATTCTTATTTGCAATTCATACCATTACTATTCTGATCCATTTCATTTTTATTCTATACTTTTCAAATTATATTTATTCTGTTGGCACTTCAAGTCTAATTTTAATTAATAACTCAAGTTCTGATTCTATTATTCACTTTTAATTTACCATCCAATTTATTAACTCACAATTTAGCTTCATTCTCAATTACTTTCACTTCATCAACAATTTGAATCCATTTTAATTTATAACTTGAATTTATTTCCAACTTCATCATAAACTCACAATTCAATTTCATTAGCTAATTTATTATCTAATTAGTTCTTCCCTTATTTATAATCGAACACTTGAATTTTTATTCCAATATCACTTTATTTTATTTTCTTAAGTTCAATATACTTTACAATTCAAGTTTGGGTTCTCTTTTCATTTTTCAGTTCATCGAAATATTGATTTTGGGCATCGTATTCCATTTTCAATTTTATAAGTCACAACTTATTTTTTTCACACATTTCCATTCATTTTAGGCTTGAATATGTTCATCTTTTATTTTTAACTCAAGCCTTCTATTTATTTATAGCCTAAGCATATTTTATTGCTACGGATTTTTAATTCTCTTACTCGTTATTCTTATTTTTTTATTTCAATTCCTATCCTTATCCAATTTATTTCCCATTCGTTCAGGTAAGAATTTAATACCATTCATTAATTCAATTGAATTCTCATTCCAATTCAATTTTACTTTAACTCAGATTTATTTAACTCAATTCGATTTCAACTTAATTCAAGTACAACTGGATATTACTCCAGCCTAATTCAATCAATTCCAATCCAATTAAATTTTTATTTCCCAATCCAAGTTAATTTCATTTTCATTTTGAATATAAATTCCATTATTCAAAGCTTATATTTCTTTCATGATTATAAAATCATCTCAATTTATAAGCTTACAATTTATCTCATCAGGATTTTTAAACACCCGACCTTTGGTTTCAAATCATTTTAAAATCTTCAACATCTCAAATCACACTTCTCAAAAGTTAAACCAATCCTGTTTTATTCCCAACAAATTTTTTTTGAGACTTTCAAAAATAACTAGCTTTTCTGAACAAATCAATTTGGTAGCAATCCATCACTTAGAAATTCGAAAATGAATACTAATGATGCGGCCGTCATCATCAGAATTATTTTCCAATAATCCAAGTGATTTCAATGCTATATCACTTTCAAAATCCCTTTAAAACAATTTCCTTTCAAAAATATCTCCAAAACAATTGTGCTAATATTTATCTTCAAAACACTTCCAAAACCCCGGGGTTTAAATTTCCAAATCCTGCTTAAATCAATTTTACTATCATTCAATTGCATAGCTTATGCTCACACAAATTCTTATTTGATTATATTTCAATTTATAAATTTCATTTAATAATGAATTTATCTTCTCAATCTTTGATTATATTTACAATTTCTAGTTAAAATTTTCACTTAACAATGATAATACTTTAATATCATCATTTCTAACATCCAAGCAACCATATATTAGTTAAATAGTTTTCAAAAACTTTCTTTATATCAAAATATATTTTTGGGTAAAATTATTTCATTGACCCATATTTAAAACAATACTGTGTCGATTGCTCTATTCAAATGTTTAGAAACCCTTTCGATACAGTTGCGCAGACTGTGTCGACGAAGGATCATATGCCACTCAATAAATCAATCAACACAATATTAAAACAATTTATATTCACTAACAAATACGCACTCATATTTATAAATACGCTCAAACTCATTATAGAGTACTACAGACTCTAATTTAAATGAGTACTTCCCACCAGAGTCAAGGTTATCTCCAACCTAAGCTCTGATACCAAGTGAAACAACCCACAAATTCGTACCCCTTGAGTCAACACTATTCTACAACAATCAACTCAAGTTGCACAGAAATACGAACCATTTGGGTTTAAGAAGAAGAGGTAGAAGAAGAGAAAATAAAATCAATATCAGAATCTAACCATCGCAGCGGAATAAAATATAATAGATAATAAATGATCTTTACTCAAAATCAAATATCTCTGTTTATATATTACATCATCAGAGTACATCAATCACAGCTCAACATCAATGTCATACAAATAGATACACAACAACCCAAACAGCGGAATATATATATATATATATATATATATATATATATATATATATATATATATATATATAACAAATACGACTGTACGTATCGTCATCCAGCTCGTCTTCTGAGCTCCACAGCATCCTATCCTGTATCCTATAATACTCGGCCTGACCCGAGCATTACAGTTAAATAACACCCGAGTCAGTCTGGAATACCAGCGTGAGAAAATCACACTCAATTGATTATTAAAGTTTCAAAAATCCTTTGAAAACAAAAGCATCTCGTAAGATCACGCCACAAATAAACATGTCGGGTTTTTACCTTACGATAGCTAAAACAATTTTTATAGAAATCCTCTGATATTATAATAGGGTCTATATACAAATACTTATAAAATAGCCGAAATTGTTACATGATTAAATTCCAGCTACTAGCCACAGAGTGGGTAATACAAACAAAACTCGTACAAGGCTCGTAGGGAGAATGGATTTCCAACCAATGACTAGGCACTGGGGTACCACCTGTCACAGTACGGGGCCTAGATCACCGTACCGAGGAGTACGCCCGCTCCCCTGCAACACAAGGCCGGAACCATCCCATACTGGACAGTCCCGAGTGAGATCACCCCGCGGTTGGGATCAGCAACCGACCACTAAGCCGAAATAAAAAGGGACATCTAGACTGGAATGACCTCACCCTGCTTGGGTGCTACCCACCTAGCCTTGCTGCATAACCCCTGATTTTTAGTCATTCCCATTTGATGAGGCTTGAGGCTAAGCGTTACCTTTTAAGAACATATCCCTTAGGATGCCCATCGTCCACCTGACGATGTTTCGCAAGCATTCATCCATACAAGTCCGTCTCGGGTTCGAACGGAACCGAAGGCACTATTCCTACTACATCCATTTTGGAAATATCCTCAAGATTAGTAGCGACTAGCCCTTGCACTTCACTGCTCCGTCTTCGAATCCAAAATCGTTTTCACGAAACGTACAGACCGGATCGAAGTGGTTTTCAAGAAATAAATCTCGATCCCGGTCTCTTCAAAATGATCAACGCATTTGTCCAATATTGATAGTCGGTTATTTAACTATCAATTATATTCAAAAAACAACCATCAACCAATAAATAATTTTCCAAATTATTTATTAATCTCCAAAAATATCTTCACAAGATATAATTCTATTTCCAATCCTTTTTAAACAGTTCCAACCCAGTTTCCGCTCATGGAATAAATTACCCTGAAATTTATTTCCTTTGGGACACCAAGTTCAAAATACTTTTAGATTTTAAAATAAATTTTAAAAGCACTTTATTATAGAACATACTTATAACTTTAAACTCAAAACTACCTTAATACTTTATTAAAATATATATGCTTTAAGAATATTTTAAATAAAACCAATTTATAAAATGTAAACTAATTTTTCTTTCGAAACATAATACCAAGTCACCTTTATATAATTGCTACATTAATAGATTTTCAAAACATTTGCTTTAAAAGTTAAACATTAGAGATAATAAATTTTCTAAACATGCATTTTAAACCATTGTTAAAAACTTCCACTTATATTTAAAATTTCTTTGAAAACTATACTTGGCTATCCCGAGAAATACTCTTCTCTTCCACATTCTCTAAAAATAAATCTCCATTTATTTTTAAACAAACTTACCATTTCTTTAATAAATTCACACCTGGAATTTATACTTCCAAACCCATTTCACTTTTATAAACCCAGATTATAAAACTCAAAATCTCACTTTTCTTTAATTTCAATTCCAGACACTTAAATAGAATCTACAATTAACTTCTAATTTACTTCACTTTGAAATAAATTCCTTCTCTTACTTTATTTATTTAAATTCCGTTAACTTTAAGATTTTTACTTCTTTATTATGAGTTAAAACCCTATCAAAATACCAATTTCAAATTTCCAAAATTCCTTTTTATCCTTTGATTAAATTTAACCCTTAATTTAAAAATGACTTCTTTAATCTTTAAACTAATATCACTTTAGTTTAATATTTATTCCCCTGTTAATTCAAAATTCCCTCTTTTTCCATATTTTTTGAAATTTTGAAATTGCTTTTACTTTATTTTAAATTTTCAATTCATTATTAAATTTATTCAAGTCCCCGAGAATTTTATTTTACTTAAAATTTTATTCTTTGATTCCGTTTCACAAATCCAATTCTATAGATTTTGATAACTCATTACATTGAGATATTCAATTCAACCATACCATCCAATATTTCAGTTATCAATAACGTCGTCACAGGACATCAAATATTCATAACACAGAATATTAAATGATCTAAATAAATTTGAGGAATCCAGTTGGATCCCTCCAACCTGTTTCCCTGCATCCACAGATGTTAGTACAGTATATAACACCAATTTCAAATATATGCTATACTATACAACACATAAATCAATTCATCCATTCAAAACATTTATATAAATTTAATCATTTAAATTTAAATTTTAAATTAACTGAGAGAGATTAACTCACCTTTGGCCTAAGATTTGTAGTCTATTTCCATTTATCTCCATTCCAGCTTGTTTCTCGATTTCTAGACCTTGTATAACATTTTATAATTTATTAATATTTGAATAAATTGAACAATTTATTATTATTTATTCATTTAATTTAAACTAACAATTGTTCCTTTAAACTAATAGTTAAATTTTTAACTTAATTTCCCTTTTACTAAAATATTTTGGGGTTAAAATAATTAAACAAGTTATTTAATAAATAGATCTTCATAATGTATTATTTTAAACTAACCAATACATGAATATATATATATATATATATATATAGATAATTACCTTTATACATATGTCCTGTGAAACCCATACTTATAAAAGCAATATATATATATATATATATATACATATATATACATATATATATATATATACATACATATATACATATATGTATGTACACACATATATATCAAACATTCTACTAAGATACGACTCTTCATCATATAAACCAAAATCTATATATATTTATTTTTATTATAGTTTCTGTATATATTCACTTAATTAAACAAACTGCTTTACTGTCAATACCTATAAACATATATATTCTACTAAATCAAAAACATAAATTTATACCTATATACATTTCAAATCAAATCTAAATGAACTCGATAACATTATCAAATTCTTATATTTTTTTTCTGTATATATAAAACTGTATATATTATTATTAAATCAAACTAGAAAATGAAGAAATCAATAGCTGTAGAGTCAACTAATACCTTACTGCGTTTTTTTTATTTTTTTTCTTCTGCTTGTATATACATAATATATCTACTGACCCATGTAAATGCATATTCATTTATTTATTTATTTTTTTCAAATTTAAAAAAAAACGAAAATAGCAATACCTCACTGCCTGGTCGAAACCCCTATGCCCCAAAATCACCGCAGCACTCAAAACTCCCCCACCTCTCTCAAACTACACGCGGCTATCCCTAGTGACTTCGCGACTGCGCGGCGCCGCCACATCGAGCTCACACGCGACTCGCCCCTTACCAGAGCGCCTCGAAGAAAAACTACGTCTTCCCCCTATCTACCCGCGCACGCGAGTCCCCCTATTCCGCCATTCGATGGCGACCACGCGATATCTTCGCGTGTTCGAGCACGCGAGCTCCTCCATGCCGTTCTGAAATTTTGCTTCAGAGTCGTCGTTCGAAGATGAAGAACGAGAGTTTATTTATTCGGCCATTAATGATTTCGCTCGGCCTCAATTGAATGGAGATTCGATTTGAAAATGAAGAGGGTTATTAGTTTGGGTATTTTAATCCAAGAGAGAAGGGTTTCGGTAAGTTTCCAGCACGAACAAAAATATCCAACCCCCTTTTTTTTATACGCGGAGGCTTCCCCTTGAAGCTTCTTTCATTATCTGTTTATTATACATATTTATTTTATTTATTTATTTACTTATCGATTTAGATTTTCAGAAAGAATTGTACTTCCCTGTCCTTTTAGAAGAGAAAGGGAAACACGGATTTAAGTTAAAAGAAGTGGCGGATAAGAGAAGCTTGACTAAGTAAATTTCATTAAATTATTATCAATTAAGTTTTTTTTTCTTCAGCGCGTTATTATATCGTACACTTACACACTACTCCAATCAATACGACATTTGAAATCCGATAATAATTCAATTTTACGGACCCAATGGAATTGGTTTCGTCGAATTCCGAATCCGTGCCACGGAAGGTTATTTTTAAATTCAATTTAAATGATATACTTTTAAAACTGAACAAATCAGCATTAAATTCAATTTGAACACTTTTATTATCCTCAGTATTATCAATATAAATTTTATAAGCCTTCAAATTATTTTAAACAGGCTTAAAATTACAGATTTCATATTTTATCCAATTTCTATTATTTAATTCAGCAATTTAATTGTTAAATAAATTATGATATTAGTAATTCAAGTTAAAATTACTCTATTGAATATTAAAAATCAATTATATATCCCAATTTTAAATGCTCGAAAATTCCGGGTCGTCACAGATTTCCAACAAATGGTCGGGAAAAGGAACTTCCTGGGCCACATGGGTACGCCTTTGGAGGGACGTCCCAAGAACTTAACCAGCTCTCTGCCAACACAAGGTTGGGTTACCTCTGTAACTAGGTAACTACAATACGAGCATGCCATCCTCCGGTCGTTTGCGACCTTTATCCGAGAGCTCTCAACCACAAAGAAACAACCACAAAGTAATAAATTTGCAGTGACCACATGAGTTAAGTATTTGGGCTCCATACCATGATACCACCCTTTTCCGGAAGGGAATGAACATACCCTAAAGGGCACGACCCTCATAAATTTGCTGCATCTTTCCTGTTTCGACCATTTTCGGGTTGTGAGGTTCTGATGTAGTCTCATCCACAAAGCTACGCTTTACACAAAAGCCATGCTTTGATCAACAAATGATCATTAGAACTTCGTATGCCACATTACCAAATTGGGAATGTATCACCAGTAACCATCAACTACATAACCTCTGAGCTCATACGTCTCAGAGAAGGGTGTTAAGCTAAGAGAATAAATTCTCCGCCACCAAACAGAAATGTATTCGATAGAAACCAGTTTTACGTCTTAAAGTGTAATGTCAGACACACATCCATACAAGTCTGTTCCGAGTTCAAACAGAACCGAAGGAACTTCACAAAGAAGCCCTTGCAATCCGGGTATTCACAATCCCGATCGGACTCCCCATCACATATGGAGATCTCTACACCGTAGCTGCTCAGTGTAGAGTCATTCGACGGGTAATCCTTTCGTTCTCGAAAATACCTGGTCTTCACCATCGATCTTCAAATGTTATCCATTTCGTCGTATCATTATTCAGAATGGGTTATCTGACACAAAGTCCTTTCCCGGTTAAACGGAATAATGAGCGCTATACTTAAAAACATATGGATATTGGGATCTTAGTTAAGTCACAACTTTAATCTAAAACCTTTCTTTCCAATGGTTTAAACAAATTAACATTTTCAAATCTTTAAACAAAAAGATTTACTTCACAAAGTTTACCAATCTTTCACAAAGATTCATTCACAATATTTGAACAAAAGATCTATCTTTGGGATCCTCTTTTGTTTGAAAACAAGGTTCACCAAATATTTCACAAAGATTCCTCCATAGCTTTCGAAACAATTCCATTTCAAATCTTTTATACAAAAGATACACCTATAAGATCCTCTTCAATTTCAAAACAAAGTTCACAAATCTTTCACAAAGATTTAATTATAGCTTTAAAAAACAATCCCCTTTTCAAATTTGAAACCCCTTTTTAACAAAAATGGAAATCCTTTCTTTCTTTGAAAGCTATTATGATTTGAAAACTAAGAGTTTTTGTTTCAGGAAAATCTAATCATATTTGCTCAAGTTAAAGCCTTTCAAGTATAAAGTTGGGTTGAATTTAAATTCTCAAAATAATATATATTCAACATACTTTAAAGATGGTTTTAAAATCCATATATATATTGTATAACTTGTATAAACCTTTCAAACCAAATTTCCAAAACAATTTCAAAACTTAACAAGATATTGTCTTATTCAAACTAAATTTTAATTTCAAACTTCCTTTCAAAAAGCTTTCCATATTCAACCCAATTACATTTCCAAAACCATTTGGATTCAAAATTCAACTTTTTAAACAAATAAATATTTAAATCCATAATATTTATGACTTAACCGATTTCCCGTGAAATCCATATTTGTGTGTGTATGGTGTAGTCCAATGGTTTTACACAACAGTGCAACGTCATCAATCATCACAATCCAAACACAGCAATATCGATAAGCGGTATAATCCTATAACACTTATATTCATTCACAGGTTCATAGATGAATAATATAAATTTATCACAGATATATAAATTACATTCATCACAGCTCAAATCAAAACAATTCATGTCACAAAGCTTCTCATATCAGGGAATTAAACAGTTCAAAGCATTCCAGACAATTCAAACATCAATAAGTAAGGTCAATTAATTATCTAATAAATGTAAATCAGATTGAACACTAATCCTGGTTAATTAACATTAATTAATTACAAATTATTTTGATTAATTGTTCTTCAATCATTTATTAATTAACCATTAATAATAAATTAATTAACCTTTAATTATTAATTAGTCAACCTTTATTAATAAATCGATTAACCTTTAATCATTAAATAATTAACCTTTAATTATTTAATTTTCTTTTAATTAATTATCCTTAATTAATTATAATAAGTGATTATCCCAAATCACTTAAATAAATCACAAATTAATTATCACCTGACTAACTAATCATTAATCATTAATTAATTACTTATAATTAAGTAATTATCTTTTTAAGTATTTAATTATCTTTTTATCATCAATTAAGAAATTGATTAATTATTCTTTAATTAATATCATTTGATAATTATCCTTTAACTATTTTTATTAAATAATCACCTTAATTAATGACATTAAGTAATTAATCCTTAATTACTATTTAAATCTTTATTTAATAACCTTTGAAAATAAATTATCATTTATATATAAATTAACTTAATACCTTTAAGTTAATTACTAAACAAAATATTATTTTTAAGACAAACCATTTAGCTTCTTAATTAAGCTATAAAATTTTATTTCAAAATAGATTTAAGAAAACAAAGCTTAATTAATTTTAAGCTAAAATAACTATAGAATTATATCAACCCAAAAATTAAATAAACTTTTAATATATAAAAGAAATTTGTTTTAAGAATAAAATTCTAAAATTAGTTTTATTTTAAAATTTAAAACTCGGACTTTCTTTACTATTAAAACCTGTGCCAAGTTACTTTTAAATTTTTAACATGAAAACATGTTTTCCATTATAATTTGAAAACCTGGTATTAGTTTCAAACAGACCCGAGCCTAAGCAAATTTTTCACAAGCAATCACTCAAGCCATTTTCTTTCTTTTAAACCTTGTTATACTTTTTTTTTTAAATTTTAAAACCTGGTATCAATCCAAATGAGCACAAGAATTACTTCGAGCTACATCGTCATTTTCCCGAGTTCGACTTTGAGTCGCCTCCTTCTTCTTCCTTTTCTAATTTCCTGACACATGAACGTGTACGCCTACTTCGACAATCATTGATCTCCACCAAAACCTTCAGCAAGTCACCTACAACCACGGCAACAAATTCGACCACCTAGCTCTGCGAGATCATCAGAAAATCGAAAATGAGCCATCAACCCTTCCTGGAAACAACACGGACCATAAAAAAAACCACCCTGCCGATAGCAATTCCGATCATCATTCACCTCGCCGTCACGCCTAAAACTACGCCAGACTTCCACGCACAATTTCCCCCAGGTCCGATCGATTATTGATCATCATCGATGACGCAACAACCATTAAAACTCAACTGACCTTGAACACTAAAAACTACTGTACCACCACCTCGGCGCTCTACAAATATTCCAAGCATTTTTCCTAGGTTCGCCACCATTCAGGCCTCCTTCACCATTGATCCCGAGGTCTAACCACCCTCTGATCACCAGAACTTCGTTAAAACCCAATTTACATTCAACTAGAAAATTCTCGCAATTTCTTAACTTAAAAATCCTGAATCTTTTTTTTAAAAATCATATTTTTTGAAAACTAACAGGATCATGGAATCAAATCCTAAATTTTATCAACTAAATTTGAAAAAAAAATTGTTCTGCTGTGTTTATATTATTTTTTCTCCAGTAACCCTTTGACAATTTGATTTTGAAGTTGAATTTAGAACTTAGATACTGATCTTACAAACATAATTTACTTAGAAATTAAAGCCTATAAATGATTGTAGGATGAGATTTTGATTTTCAAATGGGTTTGAATCCTGTAATCCTTTGACACAAAGATACTTATGTCTGTTTCCAGACATGCCTAACATATCTATACAGATATACACAATTTTGTATTCATGCAACTAGATTTCAAAACTTCATTTCCGCATAAATCACCATATCAATTCAAAGATCAGGTCAATTGCTCACCTGAATCAAAAGAATAGAGAACGGGCTTTTTTTTGAAAAACTGGGAATTCATCTGAGGCTTCCTTTAATTTTGATCCTGGAAACTGAATCTTGTTCTAGAAAAATCTGCATTTGATTTGCTTTGCAGGCTTTTGATTTTTTTTCCTTTGAGATAATCAACAGCTTCAGGTTTGAAGCCTTTGTTTTCAGCTTTGATTTCCAGTTTTTTTAGACCTTGAACTGCTGTTTGATTTCCAGATTTCTTTATTTTGAATTTCTAGACTTGATCTTCTTTTCTTTCTTTGATTTGTAATTTTATTTCAGATTTGAGCTTTGCTTTTGTTTTTGATCTATTCTTTTCTTTGTTTCAGGTTTGGGAATAGCCTGGTTTATCAATTTCTTTCTTATACATTGTTTTGAAAAATTAAATTTCGAAAGAAATTTTTGTGCCACTTGTTTGTCTTAAACCAACACTTGTAAATTACCTATTTCGTTTAGCCTACACTTATTTAAAACAAGTAAATTTATGTTTACACCTCTATTTAAAGTAATTTATAATTTATGGTTTAACCCCTTGTTTAAATAAATTACTTAATTTACATACAAACTATTTTATGTTTTAAACCTTGTTTTATTTTTATTTATTTACATAGATTTAAGTTTTTATCAATTATGTTTATATTTTTACATTTTCCATTATTTATTTTTATACAACTTTTCAAGAAATGATTTTAAATGTAATTATATACAAATTACAAATTATATATACGTATTTATTAGTTCTTTAAAATATAAAGATTTTTAACTTCAATTTATAAAATGTTTACTTTTGAATTCCAAATCAATATATATATATATATACCTATATATACATTATAATATTAGAAAGAAAATTTTTATTAATTTTAAAATATGGAGTTTTCAAATCCAATTTATTTTTCAAATATGTTTATTTTGAATTTCAAATCAAAATTTTATTTAAAATCAATTTATATACATATATTTAAATAACAAACAAATATATTATTTTATTTGAAAATTTTAAATTAATTTATAATTTAATCCACAAATTTATATTAATTACTAAATTTAATTTTACTCAAAATTGGGATCGTTACAGGCTTTTACCTTACGGTAATCAACTATTTCATAGGAAATTTTGTGATATTATAATAATTGTCTAGGGTTTAAAATAAATACTGAACCTTAACCTAAATTGTTACATTAATTAAATTCCAGCATAATAGTTATATAACTAAGTCCGAAGGGCACCTATTTGAGAATGGATTTCATATAATGCAAGACACCGAGGTACCACCTATTACAGTATACCTTTAGAAAAATGTACCGAGCTCCATAGGAGCACCTTGCACCCTTGCTAATATAGAACCGTCATAGCCCTTACTAGATAGTACCGAATATGTCATCACCCTAGTTGTTTTGCAACCTTTTTTCGAGAGCTCTCATATGCAACCAAATATATATATATATATATATATATATATATATATATATATATGTATATATGTATATGTATATGTATATATAAGGGTGATGCCCATACCTTAATGGGTGCGGCCTACATAGTTCTACTACATATCTCCTATTTTAGTCGTTTTTGATTGGTGAGGCTTGAGGCTACGTTTTACCTTTCTAGAAAATCTCATTTGGAATGTTAACTCTGCCCTCTAAGCAATAATGCAATGTCAGCATTCATCCACACAAGTTGCTCGGGATATGAACAAATCGAAGATATTTCTTCTACTACATCCCTTTTGGAATCACCCTCAGGATTAGTACTAAGTATCCTTTGCACTTCAAGAAATCCATTTTCGATTCATCATCTTCAGGATGTCTTCAATTCGAACGCTTATGCCAGTTCAAAGTGGTTTTTGGATAAATCACATTTATTCGATCTCGGTCTCTCCAAACCAACAACGATAGTTTTAAAACTGGCCAGCATTTGATATTGGTTATTTAAGTATCAAATAAACAAGCGATGAAATCAGAGGTTTGTTTTCGTATGGGAAACTAACACTGGTTAAGCACATAAGCAATCTCTCGGCCTCTTAAGTTAATCCTTTCATTAATTAAACCATTTGTAAATTTTTTAATCTTTTCAATACTTAGAAAATATTCATGTACTTATCTCGATGGTATAAGTATATTCACAAAACCATTTCACTTTTTAATATTTAGAAACTTTCTCATACACTTATATCAACAGTATTATTATATTCACAAACACAACATTTCCAATACTTAGGAAATGTCCCCATATACTTATTTCAACAGTATAAGTACATTCACAAATTTTAGAAAGATTTTACTTCTAAAACATACTTATTTAGGTTAAAAAATTTAACTTAAACATTTATAAAATTAAATCCAAAACACTTTTGGTGTAAGTAAACGGGTAGTATGGAAACTAGATCAACTATACTTACCACCACTTTCCGATTTCAAATAGCATTATCTCTCGATTAACAATGAAATCAGGAAAGTTAGAAACTAAACTGGCCTTGATACACATTCTTAATTCTCAAGATAAAGATGAATTCACATATCCCAGCATCTGGTGCTAAGTATGAAAAGAATACTTTCCATACCACCATAATTTAACAAAATCATTTATGAAAATCAAAATTCATTGTTATTTTATAAAACTCCTTTTTATAAGCCCCTTTATATTTACAAACTCCATTCATAAATCTCTTTATAAAACTTCATTTATAAAATCTTCTTTTATAAAAGATCTCCTTTGTTACTTCACAAAGTATAATTATAAAACTCCTTTTGAAAAATCCTCAATCATAATTATAAAACTCCTTTTGAAACATTTCATCCATATTTATAAAACCTTTTACAAAATCCTTTCTATTTAAAAAGCTCATTTGGTAAAATTTCCAAGTACATTTAATAAACTCCTTTATAAACATTCTTTTATACTATTTATAAAACTCTGTTATATACTTCTTTTAATAATATTTTTTATAAAACTCATTTTTTAAATCCCCAAATTTATTGGCAACTCTCTTTATGAAAGTCGAAGTTCATTTATAAACTCCTTTTGCAAAGCAAAACTCCAAATAAAAAAACTCCAAACATAAAAAACTCCAAACATAAAAAAATCCAAAAATATAAACAAACTCATATACTTTCCATAACATGGTCATTTCGTATATTACAATAAATTCACCACTGTGATTTGTTATTCCACTTTGTCAAATTGATAATATTATCCCTTTTATAAAATACTATTATAACCTACCCTTTTATTTAAATAATACCTCTTATAAATTTCTCTTTAATTTATAAAACACCACCTAAAATCTATTCTTTTATAACAACATTTTATATAAAATGTTTCACACACATTTATTTCAAAATATTTCTATCTTCATTTGAAAACAAAACCACTTTATAATAAAAGATAAACCCCTTTAATTTCCTTTATAATAAATATTCATTATTATAATAACTTTCTATAAAGACAAATACTTCCCAAAATAATTTTAAACATTTACATATATACATATGTCAAAAAAGAAGAATACAAGAAGTTGAAGTAAAATAATAGAGTGTTAGAAAAATAACAGTAAAACAAAAACAGCCACTCTACATTTATTAAACTAACAGACACGCCTATTATAGGCTACAAAAGTAACTCAAATGCACAAGAAAGGTATCCGCCTCTACCATCAGTTTCTAAGAATACGAATATAACTCCTTACTTCTTTTTCGACAAAATCTGAAGCAATGAAAAACTATTTTTATGTAAATATCACAGAAAAGCCAAATAGGTCAGATTAAAAATTGTTTTTTCCAAATTAAAACCATTTCCAAATCAAACAACAATTAGTAGTATTTTTTTCTTCAAAATACTACAATGAGGCTAATAGTTACTATAGTATTTAACCAAAGCCAATACTACCTTTTCCACCAAAAAGTTTCAACATTTAACATATGTTGATGTCACATATAATATAGTCAAACTATCAAATTTTAACGTCCAACAAATTCATATAACAGGTATATATCTAGAATTAAAACCAACAGGTATATAATTGAGATTTAGAATTACAGGAGTGATAAAATTCGGATTTCTTTACAAATTTTCTCTGCATTTCATTTTAAATGTCATTTGCTTTTCAAAAGCGAATATTCAACCAAACCAAACCAATAAATCATTCAAGCACAAAAACATTATTTTTACCTACTATACATCATCATGATTATCCAAAAAGATGAGTTTAACATATCGAAATTCCAGCAGACGATTAGGTGTTCTAGTTTTAATATTTTAGCCCAAATTCTACTTGCTTCAAATTCGACGAAACCAGTTCCAATGTATAGCTAATGTTCCTACGAGTCCAATGCAACTGACCATGTCAAAATTCGATCTTGTATAGACAAGATATTAATTTTATAAGGTTTGGATATTGATTAAACAAATAAACTACTTAATTAAATATTTAATCACCAAATCAAATAAATTAACCTCCTTACTATTTCTTCCCCAAACAAGATAATGTGCACGCTAACACCAAAACTAACCCATATCGTGCACGATCAAGCAAGGATACAGAGCTACGCTCCACTAAATCTCAAACCGCCAACTCTGTTGAACTCCTTTTCAAATTCTCCACCTGAGCGACCCAAGCAAAGTAATATCAATCGAGCTAACCACATCGTGAGCTGGAGTTTAGCCCAACTCCATGCGAAACTGTTGCACTTCTCTAGGAATGATTAGTCTCCATGAAACTAACGGGGAAGCTGCTCTTCGACATAGAAAACAATAATCTGCACTTTGATTCACTAAATTCCATTGAAATCTTCATCTATTCGAAACACTAATTTCGCCCTTAAATGTTGAGCATCACCGGTCATCGCCGCTTTCTACAATACCTATATCAAATTGTAGATTGTCTTATGAACTGAAAATTCCTAGCTTTGTATTTTTCTATTGAGTAGATTTTTAGATTTTGATTTTTAAAAGTAAGGAAGCTTACTTCTTTACTTATATAAAGGTTGAATATGAAGAGAGAGAGAGAGAGAGAGAGAGAGAGAGAGAAAGAGAGAGAGAGAGAGAGAGTAAGAAAGTGAAGTCAATGTTTTGATTTATCTTGGAAAATGATATGTTTATATTGAAATTTTCAACGCGACAGTACACAGTGTTCCATTCGCATATGAACTACGAACGACAACACAAAAATACGATTGTGTTCAAAAATACGCCATGATTCCAAAAAAATTATAAAATACTCTAGTTCTTATATATTGCAAAATTACAAAAATACCGTTGTTTGGCAAAAAATCGTCGAACAACAATTTAAATATTTTCTGAATTAAAAATTATGAAAAAATCGATAAATTAAATTGAAGATACTACAATAAAACTCAATTCGTTTTTATTAATAATTGATTTTCTTATTATTTATTAAATTTGAATGAAATTAGAATATTAAATAAATTAAACATTTCCATTTGAAATGTTAAAAATTTCGGGTAGTTACATTGTTTTCCCCTTAAGAGAATTTCGCCTCTAAATTCCTAAAAGAAGAAAAATATCACCAAACCCTTAAACTTATAAAATCTCTTACTTAAAATGAGTTATTGGTCTTTTAAAATCTCGTATGTTTCGAAATTTTTTGACAGTATCTCATCTGCGCGGCTCGATCCGAAATAAATACACCACTACGGGCCAAAATCAATAAAAGGAAACAAAAGCCTAAAAGTGCCCCCATATTTTAGGGGCATAAAATCATCAAAAATAATACAAATGTGTACCTATTAGTCACGCTATCACATTTTACTCATGAAACCAATAGTAGCAAGCTAGCATTTGCTTCCATAAACCTGTATCTCATTTACACATGTCATCCAATCATATAATTTCCATTTTCTAATATAAAAAACAAAAAAACATATTCAAGCCCGTACGATGTACATATGTCATACATACGCAATACCAAATCTGATCACTCGTTCAATTATGTAAATTTCACTTTCGAACTAGTATCGCTCACTTGACTTCCCTAGTGCAAACTCCAATCAAGTTTTTAATTAGAAATCTCCGTTCTCCTTATATAGTCATATACTATGATAGAAAACTTCAGAATCAATTCAAAAATCCATATCATGCATTTGTCGTCTTGAATCAAATGAAAAACCATAACTCGGGCTAGTGTAAATCACCTCAAAACCATGCACTCGAATCCAGATCAAAATAGCTATGCGAATTAAATGGTTTACATACAACTTATGTATTTATTCCATTGGTATTTTAACAATACCAACTTGTTTTTAATTCAAATCACATTAATCGTTTACTTATAGTAAATTTCCTTTCATACTAATCATTTATGAACATTTCACAAAATCATTTTATTTAACATTACTTAAGATTAATTTCATTTCATAGCTCGAGTTCATATTCATATAATACTCTTCAAGTTCCTAAGAGTATGTATACAAATTTTAGATTTTTGTTACTTAATCAGGATGTTCAACAAATTTAAAACATGTTTAACTTACTACTTCTAAAATTTTCTAAGTTACAAAAACTTATTATTATTTTTATACTTGTACAAAACACTTAGCTTTAATTACTCAATTAACTTGGAAGTTTTCGAATGTCCAAAATCATCGAAAATTCCCTTTTATTTTAACAACTGAAACTTTACTACACGACAAATGAAAATGAAATGCACAAACCACATTACCCTATTGCATAGGATATAGGAGCCCATATAATAATTTAACTGAAGAATTCAGAATTTAACACTCGGTTTTATTTCAACTCGATTTGAAATAATAATAATAATTTGCACGTCTCCTTTTTATATCTAATCATATTTTTGGCGTTTTAAAACTAGAATTGGTTTTGACAAAACATTATGAAGCAAAACTACTATGGTAGCAATCCATCACTTAAAAAATAAAAAATGAATGCCGACGATGTTGTAGTCATCACCATAGTTATTTTCCAACGACAGAAGTGAGTTCAATGCTTTCTATCTCCTTTGAAATCCATTTTAAAATATTTCTACATCAATCTTCCAAAATAATACTATAATTATTTTCCCTAAAACTTGGAAAAAAATAATTTCCAAAAACACCGAGATCTAAATTCTCAAATTCTCGATTTTAAATCCTTTTTATTTATAACCATATCTATAAATCATACTTATACCAAATTTTCTTTCTTATATAAATCATTTCACAAATATATGTCTTTTTTTATATTAAAATAAACATCTTTATTAAAATTTAAGTTAAATCCAACATTATCATCGACCACCTTATAGTCAAATTGTGAAACTAAATTCATAAGGTGTTTATATTTAATTTAACTAAAACAATAAATGATCATAAACTTGAAAGTATATGCTTTGATACTAATTGAAAGTATATATGTCATATGGCAATACTTAGGATTGTGTAATATAGAATATATTATAATCTAAATGCAGAAACAGATAATAATAGTAATGTAAATAAGAATAAGCACACTAGGAGTTTTTATACTGGTTCGAACTTCCCATTCTACGTCTAGTCCCAGACTTCCCTCTGAAATTTCTCTCAATAACCCCTCACTTAATCCGAAGGAATATTTATACAACACCTGAGCGGCTGAACAGGATTTTTCCGCCTCAGTAGCCGACGAGGACTTTTCCGCCTGATACGAACTAACAGGACTTTTACAATTTCGATGAAGTTGTTGACGCTGATTTGTCTTTGATAGTACACCCTGTCTACAATCAAATCCTCAAGTATATATTGTGTATGTAAAGATTAGAAAGGAATATATTGCTTTGAATCGAAGTATATAATAATTAACGCTGAGATTCAAGCAATATATCTTTGATTAGAAAGCTTTTAGAATGCAGAAATATAGTCAAGAAATATAGATCATAGAATAGAATAGATTTAAATTAATTGGATGATAAAATCATGGATTTAGATCTATATATGTAGTATATAAGGTTACTACTGTTCACGAAGAGTTTCAATCAAGAGTTGCATCCGTAACTCTTCGAATTGGATCATTACTCTTTGCAAAGAGAAGAAACCCTTCAGGAAATATGGCAGTTGCGTATGGTCAGTCGACTGGTCAAAAATATCTAGTTGACCGAATATTCAAAGTTATGTGCACATGTGCATGTCTATGCAAAGAATACAGATTCAGTCGACTAGTGAATTCAGTCCAGTCGACTGAAATGTGCTTTTTTGCACAGTGAGCAATTGTGCACACTATTTTGTGTGTGTGTGTGTGTATATATAAAACTTTTGTATAGTGTGTGTAAACTACTTGAGGAGTGATTTTAACAATTATAAACTATAAATACGACTCAAATAATAAAGATTTTTATAGCGTACTCGGGTTTGAAATCTACTTTCCTTTGTAGTTCACCACGTGTGTATAGCTTTCTTTTTTTGTCGCTTTGATCGTCTAATCTCATCGTTGATCGTTGAAGCTTGTCATGATTCAAAACTCATTATTCAACATTCTCCCCCTTTTTGATTGATGACAACTGATTTTGACGATTCTTTATATATGGAAATATATAATTTAGATTATATATTCCTCCCCCTGATTGTGTGGCGACTTTTCTATTCTGCATAAAAAATTACTGCACAAATTTCTCCCCCTTTGTAATCGACAAAAAGGAATACTTAATTCAATTATCATAGAGTACTAACGAATATTTGTAGAATGAGACATTACGAATCATTACAAATATGAACACAAACATTATCATACAAACATTCACTAACATATCTCATCACATACATTGTTTTATGAATATGAACAAATGAAAGTACAAACGTTTGGTCACAATGTCACAGATATAACATCATAAAGCATATCATAGTTTAAAAAAAAAAAAGAAAACTTACCAAAAAAATCAATTTTCACTTCCATTTTCCTTGCCATTCATCGGATTCTTCTTCTTCGTCATCTCCAAGAATCATTGGCCTCTTCCCCTTATCTTTGTCCATATCACTTTCTGTTTCCTCATCTGATGTTGTCACGTAAATTACGGTGCCAGTTGTTTTCCGGATGAGGTAGATGAACTAGCGGTGCAAGAGATAGCTTCCTATAATATGCCAAAGAAGATCTTTATATTATTGAACTTCTTATCAATTTTCTTGTCGAGGAGTTTGACATGTGAATCTAATATCACTTGATTGCATGCTATAAGATCGATTGCTTCACATGTTCCTTGGGAAGGTATAGTGGTTCAAATTTCATCGCCTTGTCTTTACGGTGGTGCTTCTTTTGATGTTCTTGGGAACGGTTTTTCCAATCTTGGAATGTCATGATACGGAGGGGTCTTGGGGGTAGCTTCATGAGGCTTATCGTTCGACTATTAAGAGTTTTTACAATTGAAGTGTCCTAGTCAAGTATTGGAACTTAAGGTCCTTAAGCAACTCATAACGTATTCTCTGTAGTAGATTATATTTTGTTTCCCTTGATTGAAGACTAGAAGTTCATCAATAATAAGTTTCGGCCAATTTATTTGAAAATTTCCGTATATAGCGTACAATGCTCTATAGTTCTCCGGGTATACTAATTCATATGATCAGGTTCTTATAATTATTGTTTTCATTAAGGCACCATGCAAAATTATTGCTCTTGGTCATTATGAAATAGATTTCAATTCTCTCATATTATCTTCAAGGAAACGATGGCTTATCTCATCTCGAATATTGGTACCGTAATTCATATCTTCCAATGGTATTCCATCTAGTAGAGTGTGAAGTATATGTCCTATTCTTGCTAAAGAAAAAAAATACTTGTCGCCCACAAACTAGACTCCAAACACAATTATCTCTATTTTGTGGAATTTGGTGATCTAGATTGCGATTAGCAAGAAATAATTTCACCGTAGTGTGATTAATTTTTACCTTGTTCTGATTGTAGTCTAATAGTGATTCCAAACGACTTCTTCTTGCCAAATCTTGAATTCCATATGCGTTGAAGTCATGGTAAACCATGAACGATCCTTCTAGAAATCTTGATTCCTTCATTTTGTTCCACCGTTTAACCGCTACATAATTGTAAAGGCATTGACCAATTTGTGTATCAATTGGTTCTAGAGAGGACGAGGTTGCTCTTCGTTGTCATTTTTGAGGTCTAGGAGCCATAATGTTGAATGACTTGGAGAATTTTTGATTTAGGAATGCTTTGGAATGTTTTAGGGTTTTGAATGTTTTGAGTTTGAAAGGGTTTATGAAAGAGAACGTACGTGAATGGTTTATAACCTAGGGTTTTTTTTAATCTCTGTTACGTCGTTCAGTCGACTGAATTAAAAAGTTCAGTCGGCTGAACCCTTTTCCTGAAGCTTTTTTTGGAAATGAGTTCAATCGACTGGACATTTTGGTCCGGTCGACTGACTTCTGTTAGTGACTTTTTTATATTGCAATGAAACTAAGTTTATTTTTTATATGATGATTTCATAACATAATATAACAACGATTTTACATAATATAATACTAATTGAAAATTATATTTATTGATGATTACACGAAGTATGCATTAATAATAAATTTCAAAAACAAAGTGATCATTAACGAATATGATTTATTTTGAAGATGATTTCTTTGGAGTTTTATATTTCTCCTTATCATCCTTCTTTGATGACGTGTTCGCTGGTGATTGATTAAATTTGCGATCCCTTGAGTTTGGAGTTCGAGGAGAGTATCGTGGAAGAGGATCCCATAAATTTCGATATCCAGCTAATGGGTCGAGCGATGAACATGGCCTTGGTAAAGGTTCATATGCGTCTATTGGTTTAGAGTTGCAAAATTTGACTGCAATTTGTTCCAAAAAATTTAATTGTCTTGCCGGCACTTTTTGTTCGAAATATAATTCACTTTGTAGGTCCATTTGTTATTATTGGTAGTGATGAATGTTGTCGATCTTCTCTCTAGTCGATGGCGAGATGAGCGTAGCTTGTTATCCCTTCTTATTATCCGGTGTATAACCGGTATGATAGCTATCCCACTTATGTACCGGTTTATATTCCGGTATTGGAGTAGGTGATCGATGGTCTAAGTTATTTGGGGAAGGTGTTGCGTAGGAGAGGTGTGAGTTATTTGAGGATTGCGACACCATTATGATGTGATAATAAAATATATGAAGCTTGTATTTAAAATGTATTTGAAAAGTGTATGCAACATTTCACGTTAATGGAATTCGTGTATATATATAGGAATAGAAACCTGTATTTTCTATGGTCAAAATATGAAATTAGTTTTAGACCATATATAAATAATTAATGATTTAAGGTAGGAAAATGATTTGAATGTATGGTTAACAAAATTTCGAGCTAATTTAACATAGGATGAGATGGTTTTTACTACTGAACAAGAAACAATAACTACCAAACTGGTAGACACACGAGACTTCCAGTAGAGAGACCATAGTTTAATCCCTGTCAGCTTCAATATTTTTGAATTTCGAAAATTTAGTTTTTAACAAAAATATATTCTATATTGTGACAAGAAACACCCATAGCTCAAGTGACTATATATAAATTTAGGAATGGATGGAGTTTCCAATACCGTCATGGTTGGAAATCGTGTGTTTTATTTTTCACGTTTTTGCCTTTTTATTAATAATAATATTATTACTCTTTTATTAACATTATTCCAAGTTCTCTTCTTAGTTTTATAAATATATTTTCATTTAATGGCTTAGTGAAAATATCAGCTAGTTGATTTTCTGAATTTACAAATTCTAAATTTACTAAATCCTTTTCGATACAATCACGAAGAAAATGATGTCGTATGTCAATATGTTTGGTTCGTGAGTGATTTATTGGATTTTTAGAAAGATTTATTGCACTTGTATTATCATAATATATTATTGATTTATTTAAATGTATATCAAAATCTCTTAATGTTTGTTGCATATAGACGACTTAAGCACAAGCTAAAGCGGCAGATATATTCTGCTTCACACGTCGATAAAGAAACACGGTTTTGTTTCTTGCTAAACCAAGAGACTAAGGAACGTCCAACAATGTGACACATCCCACTCGTACTTTTTCTATCTATCCGAATTTCACCAAAATCAGCATCGCTGTATGATACTAATTCGAAATGACATTCTTTCGGATAAAATAGTCTGAAATCTTTGGTTTTGCTTAAATAGTGCGTTTTACTTATCGCATATGTGATTCTTTTGGATCTACTTGAAATCGAACACATAAACAAACACTTATCATTATATTAGGTCTACTAGCAGTTAAGTATAATAATGATCCAATCATACTACGATATTGTTTTTGGTCGACATTTTTGCCTTCTTCATCTCTATCGAGATGTATTGTTGTACTCATCGGAGTTGATATGGCTGTTGTGTTTTCCATACCAAATCGTTTAATTAGATTATTAAAATATTTTTCTTGATTAATAAAAATTCCATTTTCTAATTGTTTTATTTGTAATCCAAGAAAATATGATAATTCTCCATATGTGACATTTCAAATTTATTAGTTATTATAATTTAAAATTTCTGACATAATTTTTCATTAGTTGACCCAAAAACAATATCATCTACATATATTTGAATAATTAAAATATCATTTTTAGGTTTTCTAATATATAAAGTTTGATAAACCTTTCCAATTTCAAAACCAGAGTCAATTAAATATTTCTTAAGACGATCGTACCAAGCTCGTGGTGCTTGTATTAAACCATATAAAGTTTCCTTAAGTTTATAGACGTGATTTGGAAAAAAATTTGTGAATGAAAAGAGGAGGTTGTTCAACATAAACATTTTCTTTAATATATCCATTTGGAAAAGCACTTTTTACATCCATTTGAAATAATTTAAAGTGTTGAAAACACACGAAGGTTAATAAAATGCGTATGGCTTCTAATCTATCAACTAGAGCGAAGGTTTCCTCATAATCAATACTTCTTCTTGATTATATCCTTGCGCTACTAGTCTAGCTTTATTTCTAGTTATATTACCTAATTTATCAATTTTATTTTTAAATATCCTTTTAGTACCAATGACTAATTGATCACTTGGTCTAGGAACAACTTCCCAAACTTCATTTCTTTTGAATTGATTTAGTTCTTCTTCCATAAAAGAATCCAATAGTCATCTGTTGAGGATTCTTTGTATTTTTAGGTTCTATAGTAGACAGAAATGCTATATGACCCATTTGATTTAATTGGTGTCTAGTTCTAATGTTAGAATTTACTTCTTGAACAAGGTGACCCCGTAAAATTCTAGGTGGGGATCTTGTATTTTCTTCATTGTGAATAATGTTTTCATCTTCTCTAATATTATTATTATCATTAACTTTTTTAATAATATCATCATCATCCAACCGATTTTTGATATTATTTATATTTTCATTATTAACTTTATTTTTATTTATTTTTATTTATAAAGTTTTCATCAAAAGAATCATGAAGAGTTTCTTCAATAATTTTAGTTCGTTTATTAAAAAATCAATAAGCTTTACTTCGTTCTGAATAGCCTATAAATATTCCTTCATCGGATTTTGGATCGAATTTACCAAGTTGATCTTAAGTGTTTAAATTAAAAAAATTTGAACCAAAAACCTTAAAATATGAAATATTTGGTTTTCTTCCATTTATTAGTTCATATGGAGTAATTTTATTTAGTGGTCGTATAGAAACATGATTCAAAATATAACAAGCAGTTGCTACAGCTTCTCCCCAAAAATGTTTTGGTAAAGCGGTTCCATTCAATAAAATTCTTGCACATTCCTGTAATGTTCTATTTTTCCTTTCTACAACTCCATTTTTTTATGGTTTTCTAGGAAAAGAAAAATTATGATTAATTCCTTTCTTATTACAAAAATGTTTAAAAGCTTCATTTCGAATTCTCCTCCATGATCACTTCTAATATTTTTAATTTGTAAATCTTTAATATTTTCAATTCATTTGACAAATATTTTATATTTTTCAAAAGTATCACTTTTATTTTTCAAAAATATAGTACTTGTATATCTAGAAAAATCGTCTATAATAACAAATACATATCTATTATGATTGTTCGATTGAATCTGAGTAGGTCTAAAAAGATCCATATGCAATAGTTCAAGTGGTTGTTCTGTAGATAATACTTTCTTGGATTTAAAAGAAGATTTTGTTAATTTTCCTAATTGACATGCATCATAGATGTTGTCAATTTTGAATTTTATAGCATGTAAACCGTTTACTAGTTTATTTTTGGATAATTTATTCATAGTTTTAATATTTATATGACAAAATCGTTTGTGCCATAGCCAAGAATCATTTTCTTTTGCTACGAGACACGTATTAGAGTTATTATTTATATTCATATTTAAAATATTAATATTCATATCACGTAAACCTTTAATAACTCTTGATTTTTATTAGTAATATTGCATTTATTTTCTAAAAATGAAATATTAAAACCTTTATCGTATAATTGACTTATACTTAGTAAATTATGTTTTAAATTTTTAACTAATAAAACTTCAGTAATGAGAGGTAAATTAGAGGTACCGTTGCTGCTGACATTGCCTTTGTCGATGATATATCATTTGGAGTTATCTCCAAATGTGACTGATCCTCCATTCGAGCAGATAATGTTGATTGGCCTATCTTTATTGCCAGTCATGTGTTTAGAGAAACCGTTGTCCAATATCCATTTCTCTCTCTTTTTAAGTGGTACCTGCAAAAAATAAAGAATAATATTGGTTCCCACTTCCTCCTTAGGGTCCTAAGGGTTAAATCTTAGGAAGCAAAACCCAATAAGGTTCAGAGTTCCCTTTAAAAATATAATTATCATTATAATGAACAGTTTCCATGAATGATTTAATATATTTGTTCCTAATAAAAATTTTTTGGAACCATATTTTTATAGTTTTAATTCCTTAGAAACTCTTGATTTAATATCCTTTTTAAACCTATTTTAATATTATTCAAACCTTTTCCAAATTCTGGTTTAAATAATTTTTTATATCCTAGTCTTGATTTACTTGAGGTGGGTTGAGAGTTTTTTATAATTTTAGAAAGATTATCTCTTTCTTTATTAAAATTATAAATAGTTTTAGAAATATTTTCTAATTCTAAAACTTTATAGCCAGATTTTAAATCTTTAATATCTACTGATATATCATCATTCTTATTTTTATGAATTTCTAATTCTTGAGTAATCATAGATATTTGGGAAGTTAAATTGGAATATGATTCTTGAGTATTCTCTAGTTCTTCTTCTAGAATTTTCTTTTCATCTTTTAGAATACTCACTTCTAATTTTGATCTACTCAGTTTTTCTATTAATTCCTTATTCTTCTTTTTAAACTGTTTTACTAAATCTATTAATTTTGAATTAATTTCTACTAAATCATCAAAACTTAAACCACTTACATCGTCTTTTGTGGCCATGAAGCATACATTAGCTTATTCATTATCGCTGTCACTATCACTATCTGATGAGTCCGATTCATCCCAAGTGACTGAAAAAGCTTTCTTTTTGAATTTTTCCTTCTTGAATTGGTTCTTTTTATGTTTTGGATAATCTCTCTTCATATGGCCCATCTTATGACATTCATAGCATTCCATGACTGAAGATGATGGTTTATTGCTATCAGCATTGTTGTTGGAGTTACTTTTGTTCCTCCTGAACTTGATATTCTTTTTGAATTTCAAAAACTTTTTGAATTTTTTTGCAATAAGTGCCATATCCTCTTCATCTCTATCTGAATCATCTTTTTCTACATGAAATGCTAGATTCTTCTTATCATGTGCTTGAACTTTCTTTGCTTGAAAATTCACTTCATGTGACATTAGACTTCCTATTAACTCTTCTGGCTTCATAGTGGAAAGTTCATTTTCTTCTTCAATAGCTAAGACCTTTCTTTCCCATTCATCTATTAAAGAATTTAGGATTTTTGATACTATATCAAAATCAGAAATTTTTTCTCCTAGTCCTAATAATGAATGATAAATATCTTGAAATCTTGAATGTGTATCATTAATGGACTCATTTTCTTTCATTTTGAAATTGATTCTTAAGCATAGATATGCTGCTTTGTTTAACCTTGTTAGTACCTTCATGAGTTATTTTCAGTGTTCGCCATAATTCATATCTAGTATTGCACACGCTAACACGATTAAACTCATTCTTGTCCAAGGCACAAAACAACATATCATAGCTTTAGTATTTGCGGTAGCATCTAATTTTGTGTGTTTGACCATGTAGAATAATCATTTGTGGGTATATGATATTCAGATTGTGTGATATTCAATGAATTAAAACCATTTGCTTGCATATAAATTCTCATACGTGTAGCCCAATAAGTGTAATTTATGCCATTGAATAGTGGTGGTCATGTAGTGGATTGACCTTCTATAAAACTGTTGTTACTGTTATTTTCCATATTACTAGAATATATCAAATAACTATATAACGATTATTAGATGACCGTGCTCTGATACCAAATGAAAGTCACTATGCTTTGATACTAATTTAAAGTACGTATTCCATATAGCTAATACTTAGGATCGTGTAATATGAAATGCATTATAATCTAAATGCAGAAACAGATAATAATAGTAAAGTAAATAAGAATAAGCACACCAAGAGATTTTATACTGGTTCGAACTTCCCATTCTACGTCCAGCCCCCGACTTTCCTCCGGAATTTCTTCCAATAACCCCTCACATAACCCGGAGGAATAGGTATACAACACCTAAGCAGCCGAACATGATTTTTCCACCTCAGTAGCCGAAGAGGACTTTTTCGCCTGATACAAACTAATAGGACTTCTACAATTTCAATAAAATCGTTGACGCTTTATATTCTTGATAACACTGATTTGTCTTTGATAATACACCCTTCCTATAATCAAATCCTTAAGTATATATTGTGTGTGTGAAGATGAGAAAGGAAGTGCTTTGAATCGAAGTATATAATAATTATCTCTGAGATTCAAGCAACATGTCTTTGATTAGAAAGCTTTTAGAATGCCGAAATATAGTCAATAAATATAGATCACAGAATAAAATAGATTGAAGTAAATTGGACGATTAAAATCATGGATTTAGATCTATATATATAGTATATAAGGTTGTTATTGTTCACGAAGAGTTTCAATCAAGAGTTGCATTCGTACCTCTTCGAATTGGATCATTACTCTTCGCAAAGAGAAGCAACCCTTTAGGAAATATGGCAATTGCGTACAGTCAGTCGACTGGTCAAAAATATCTAGTTGACTTAATATTCAAAGTGGTGTGCACGTGTGCATGTCTGTGCAAAAAACACAGATTCAGTCGACTGAACTGTGCTTTTTTGCATAGTGAGCACTTGTGCACACTATTTTTTTTTGTGTCTATTTAAAACTTTTGTATAATGTGTGTAAACTACTTGAGGAGTGATTTTAACAATTACAAACTATAACTATGACTCAAACAATAAATATATTTATAGCATACTCGGGTTTGAAGTCTAATTTCTTTTGTAGTTCACCACATGTGTAAAGATTTCTCTTTTTTTGTCACTTGGATTGTATAATCTCATCGTTGATCATTGAAGCTTGTCATGAATCAAAACTCATGATCCAACAAAACTCTTTGTGCTTGAAAAATCAATTAACAAACAATGGTTAATGCTCTTAAACTGGACGAGCATGACTAATCAAACAATAACGGTAGTAATCGAATATTATCATTTTCGAATAAAAAATACATCACAAACAACTATATTATTTTCTAAAAAAAATTCCTTTATGTATAAAATATAATTCTAGATAAAATTATTTCATTTACCAAATTTCAAAACAATATCTTGTTGGTTTGCCTTGTTTAAGTGTTTGGGAACCCCTATCGATGCAGTTGTTCCTTCTGTGCGGATCAAAATTCATAAACCACTCAACCGATAAATAAATAAAATATTTAACATTTTATAGCACTAAAAAATTCACACTTGCATATATAATACAATCAAAATTATTATAGGGTATTGCTAACCCAATCTCTAATGAGCCTACCCTACCAAAGTGTTGATGTTCACTCTACCTAAGCTTTGATACCACTTGTAACAACCCACTCTTTTCGACCCTCAAAAGTCGATACCAATACATCCATGGTATTAACGTGTAGAACATCCCCGTGCCGGAAAGACTGATTGTTAGGGAAAAAAGAAAAGAAAGAAAGAACATAATCAGAAAAAAGAAAAGAAAGAAAGAACATAATCTCACATTGTGACAAGTAATATATAATATACAACGATCTTTACAAAAGAAAACTATAATATACATACACCGATCATAGTAACTAATCCATCATCAGCCTAAACAGTTATAACAACATATCCTCACAAATGCTGATAAATAAAATCAACCAATGCCGTTGAAATAGAACATATGAGAATACATCTTAGAGGCTTCTGTCATGCCTTCTGAAGCTCCAAAGCAAGCATAACCGAATCTGAAAATATGCTCAGTATGACCTGAGCATGATAAGAAAATAACTCATATATCAGTCTAGTAAACCAGTATGAGAAACTCACATTATATGGATTTTATTGTTACAAAACATATCAAAAATAAAAGAATATCTTAATAGCACGCCGCATATAAACACGGATGAGTTTTAACCTTATGATAACTAAACCAATTCATAGGAAATCTTGTGATATTATAATAATTGTCTTGGGTTTAAAATAAATATTAAATCTTAGCCAAAATTGTTAAATTAATTAAATTCCGGCGTAATAGATATACAATTAAGTCTAAATGGCACTTATTGGAGAATAAATTTCATATAATGGCAAGGCACCGGGGTACCACCTGTTATAGTACGCCTTTAGAAAAATGTACCAAGCTTAACAGGAACATCTTGCACCCTTGCTAATAAAGAACCGGAATAGCTCTTACTGGATAGTACCGTATATGCCATCACCTTGGTTGTTTTGCAACCTTTTCCCGAGAGCACTCATGCACAACCAAATCCACAAATAAATAAACATATATATAGAAGGGTGATGGCCATACCCTAATGGGTGGGACCTGCATAGTTATGCCGCATATCCCTGTTTTTGTCATTCTTGGTTGGTGAGGCTTGAGGCTACATTTTACCTTTTTAGAAAATATCACTTGGAATGCTACGCACTCCGGGCAACAATGCAATGCTAGCATTCATCCACAAGTTGTTCAGGATATGGACAAGCCGAAGGCATTGCTTCTACTCCTTTTTGGAATATCCCTTAGGATTAGTAATATAAGCTCTTGTACCTTAACAACTCCATCTTTGATTCCATTATCTTCAAGATGTCTTTAATTCGAACTCTTACGCCGATTCAAAGTGATTTTCGGATAATTCACGTTTATCCAATCATGGTCTCTTCGAGCCGACAACGATAGTTTTAAAACTGACCAACATTTGATAGCTGGTTACTTAACTATCAAATAAACAAGCAATCAAATCACAGAGTTTTTTCCTTGTGGGAAACCAACACTGGTTAAGAATATAAGCAATCGGTAAACCTCTTTAATTAATCCTTTCATTAATTAAAACCACTTTGTAAAGTTTTAAATTAAAATACTTGTACAAAGATATATTCGGCACTCTTTTCAATACTTAGAAAATATTCATATACTTATCTCAACGACATAAGTATATTCACAAAACCATTTCAGTACTTTATACTTAGAAACATTCCCATATATTTATATCAATAGTATAATTATATTTACAAACACAACATTTTCAATACTTAGTAAATGTATCCATATACTTATTTCAACGGTATAAGTGATCTTTAGAAAGATTTTACTTCCAAAACTTACTTATTTAGGTTAAACTAAATGTAACTTAAATATTTATAAAAATAAATCCAAAACACTTTTGGTGTAAGTAAACAGGTTGTATGAAAACTAGACCAAATATACTTACCACCACTTCCCGATTTCAAATAGTACTATCTCTCGATTAACAATATAATCAGACAAGTTAGAAAACTAACCTTTCCTCGATACACATTCTTAATTCTCAAGATAGAGATGAGTTTTCATATTCAGAATTTGGTGTTAAGTACGAAAAGAATACTTTCCATACCACCGTAATTTAAAATGATCATTTATGGAAACCATATCTCATTATTCTTTTATAAAACTCCTTTCTAAAAACCTCTTTATATTTACAAACTCTATTTGTAAATGACTTTATAAAACTTCATTTATAAAAATCATTTATTGATCTCCTCTTTTGCATCTCAAAATATAATATAAAACTCCTTTTGAAGAATCCCCAATTATAATTATAAAAATCCTTTTGAAACATTTCTTCCATATTTACAAAATCCTTTTATAAACACTTTTCTATTTAAGAACTTTTATAAAATTTTCAAATATATTTAAGAAAACCCTTTATAAACATCTATTTATACTATTTATAAAAATCTTTTATAAACTTCTTTTAAAAATATCATTTATGCAATCATTTTATAAATCCCTAAATTTGTTTGCAAGTTTTTTATAAAACTCCAAATTCAATTATAAACTCTTTTTACTAAGAAAAATTCCAAATATATAACAAAAATCTAAATATAAAACAAAACTCCAGATATAAACAAACTCGTATACTTTCCATAACACGATCATTCCTTATATTATAATAAATTCACCGCTATGATTTATTGTTCTACCTAAAATTTGATGATATTTTATTTTTTATATAATACCATTTGTAAACCTATTCTTTTATTTATAAAATGCCTCTTATAAACCTCTCTTTGATTTATAAAGCAATATTTTAAAAATCTATTCTTTTACTACAACATTTCATATAAAATGTTTCACACCTTCAAACATTCGTTATTATAATAACTTTCTATAAAGACAAATACTTTCCAAAATAATTTTTAAATGTTTACAATATACATATATCAGGACGGAAGAATATAAGAAGTTGAAGTAAAATAGAGAAGTACAAAAAAAACTATATTTATATAAAATATCATAGAAAATTCAAATAGGTCAGACTAAAAATTATTTATTCTCAAATCGAAACCATTTCCAGATCAAACAATAATTAATAGTAGTACTTAACCAATGTTATTAGTACTTTTTCCACCTAAAAGGTTCTACTTTTAACATATGTCAATGTCACATCCAATATGGCCAAACTATTAAATTTTAGTATCCAACAAATTCATGTAGTAACTATATAAGTGGAATTAAAATCCACAAGTATATAATTGAAATTTAAAACCACAATAGTGAGAAATCCAAATTTCTATACAAAATTTTCATTTATTTCATTTCAATATCCATTCGCTTTTCAAAATTGAATTTTCAACCATATCAAATCAATAATTCATTCGAGCTCAACAGAAAATATTTTTACGTACTATATATCATACTGATTATCCGAAAAGGTGAGATTAAATCACCAAAATTTTAAGCGAATGCTTAGGCATTCTAGCTTGAACTAAAATCAAACGACATTCGAGTTTAACCCAAAATTCCACGAAACTATTTCCAAAACGTAGCTAACATTCAATGAGTCCAATGCAACTGACCGCATCCAAACCCCGAGCTTGTATGGGCAATATATTAAATTTGTAAGATTTGGAGACTGATTAAAAAAATTAATTACTTCATTAAATTTTTAATCACAAAATCAAATAAATAACCCACTAACTATTTCTTGCCCAAACAGGATAGATGGTAGGCTAACACCAAAACCCGCCCCTACCGTGCACGATCAAGCAAGGATATGGAGCTAAGCCCCACTAAATCTCAAACTGCCAACTCCGTAGAACTCCTCTTTGAATTCTCTACTAGACTGGCCGAAGCAAAGCATGCTCGATCGAGCCAATCACGTTACAACCTGGAGGTCAGCCTACCTCCACGTGGAACTGTCGCACTCCCTGGGAATGATCAGACACCACGAAACTCAGAGGGAAGCTGCTCTTCGATGTGTGATACCTTAATCTACCTTTCGATTCACCAAATGCCGCTTAGATCTTCATATATTCGAAACCCTAGTTTCGCCCTTAACTATCGAACGTCACCAATCACCGCCGCTCTCTAGAATGCCTATACCAAATCATAAATAGCTCGATGCGAACTCAAAGATCCTAACTTTATATTTCTCGATTGGGTAGATTTTTAATTTCTAATTTTCGAAGTTATGGAAGCTTACTTCTTTAGTTAAACGAAGGTCAAAAATAAAGAGTGAGGGTAAGAAAGTGAAGTCAGCATTTTGATTTGTGTAGTGATATGTTTATATTGACATTTTTAGCATGACGCTACATAGAGTTTCGTTTGCATACGAACTGTGGATGACAAAAAAAAAAGACAGTCGCCCTCAAAAATATGACACGATTTCAATTTTTTTTTAAAATACATTGGTTCTCATATTTTGTAAAATCACAAAAATACCATCGTTTGTTGAAAAATCATCAAACGACAATTTAAATATTTTGCAGATTAAAAATTATTATAAAATTCTATAAAATAAATTTATGATACTGCAACAAAAATCAAGTCGTTTTAGTGATAATTGATTTTCTTATTATTTATTAAATTTGAATCAAACTGAATGTTTAAATAAATTAAACAGACGCTATGGGTCGTTACATACATTCTTCTTTACTAATATACTTCTTACTTTATTAGAGCCAGTGGTTATAGCTAAAGGAGCAAGCAACATAAGTCTCAAGCCTCTCGATTTACTTCCTGCTTCATCAGATCTGGTGGTTACATCTTTAGGAGCACATGGTAGGAGACTCAAGGGCCTCTATTTCCAAAACTTGTCTCATTTCACTGTATTACAATTGATGTTGTATCTTTTAAGGTTGTAATTATTAAGATTATGTAAATGTAATTTGAATGTGTCAAATCACCAAGTTCAGCGAGTCTCGGTCATTCGAATAAAATGAAGAAGGTAACAAGATCTTCTTTAAGATTCTAGTTTCTAGTTAAGATAACCGAATGACTTTTCTTCTGACCCGCAAAATTGCTAGGATATTAATTGTGATAACATCTAATTACCTCAAATGCAACGGATGTTCCTAACCCTATAAGATAATCTGAAAAAAGCAAAAGCAGGTGGGAAGTAAAGTCGAACCTGTTAAGAGGTCGAGGATGGAAGCTCTAAGCATCGTAAAGCATATATTAATTGCATTGGTTTCCCAAACCCAACCGAACCAATGTTGGAGGTGATTACTTTAAATCCATTGCATGCAAATATGTTCATCCTCTATGTTGGCAAAGTTTGTATGTTTGGATTTAATCTGTCTGATCATGACCATATACACAATACATGCACACGCCTCCTTTTCTTATCAGTGTTTATTATGGATGAATAATCTGTCATCCTCTCTTTCCACAAAGTTCATATGAACAAAGAGAATACTAACTTTGCTATGTTGCTACTTTTGCACTTTAAGTTAAAATGTTGTTGGAGTTTTCAAATTTCAGTAATAATAGAAATCATTTATGTATGACTTGCCGGCCACCCTAATTTAATCCCACACCATTTTCATACGTACGCTGAGAGTTTAGATTTGAAAAATAAATAGCTAACACTTTCCTCTTCCCTCTCGCAAAGCATGTAACTAGGGTTAATCTAAACAAACGTCATAATAACCTATCCTTTATTGGTAGCTAATTCATTAATACTTTGTAGCAACAGACTACCATTTTAAGATAGTTGATACCTTTTCAAATCCACTTCCACCATGTTACATGGTCGTGTTTGACTCTAATAGCCTAACCTATTTTCTTAAGAACGAATTTTTCTTTGCCCAAACAAGTCCAAATATCCGTAGTTTGTTCCTAATAAATTAAGATCCTCTCTACTTCTTGTTTTAGACCCCAGAAAAACTAACCTGGCCTATTCTCCATCTACCCTCCTCCATATTTTCTTTTACTACCATCCTCTCACCTTTCACCAACATAAGGGTCTCCATGCCCAATTGGTAATAAGATTACTTCCCTTAATCCATGGACCATACCAAAGACTCGTGCTCTTACTACCCACAATTTTGTTAGTGATACATTTCAATGACTCTGGTCTAACTTTTAAAATAAATTTCCACACCTTCGACTCATCACTTCGAAAGTTACATTACCATAGAGATTGTTTCTTAACATATTTGTCATTCATGTACTTAGCCCATAACCCTTCTCCGTTAACAACTTTCCATAGACTTTTAATACCTAAATAAATTTGCATCTCACCTAGATCTTAAAGAACAAGCCCTGCTTCTAACTTATTTTTGCATGCTATTGCCTAAGAAATTTTACTTGCTCTTGATTTCCATAGGGAGTTTGAACACAATCTTTCAATTTGATGTATAGTGACACTAGGGAATTTGAAACTTTGAATCTAGTAATGCACCAATGGATAAATAGTTGATTTTATTAATCCAATCCTTCCTGCTGGACTCAGCAACTTTTTTCCCACCTATCCATTTTCAATTTAGTGGAAAAATATCCTTGTGTATCATATTGACATTTAATAATGGAATACAAAGTATCTAATCCGTAGTTCTCCTTTGCTAATGTTCAATACGTTGCAGATAGTTTCTTTGTTACCGCATCCATCCTGAAAATAGATAGCTGACTTCATTTCATTCATTTAGAGACCTATTGCTTTACAGAATACTGTGAACACATCCTTAATCGCCTATGCCCCTACGACTTATAAATTGGTAAAGATCGGAATGTTGTCCGTGTATATCAGATGTAACACCTGGCCCAATGTTGTAGCACATTTTCAAAACACCTTCTCTCACTTATTCTCTATAAGGATTGACAAATGCTCCATAACTAAAGTAAACAGAAGAGGGACAATGGGTCCCCTTGATGCAAGCCATTTGAACTACTAAAAAATCCCTAATTTGAACCTTAATAGGAAATAGTAAAACATGGCGTACTTATCATTTCTTTGACTAGTCTTAACACCTCTCAGCAAAACTGATCGCCGCCATGATATGAATCAAAAACTCCCTCTTAACCATGTCATACGCATTTCTAATATCTATTTTTAGACACATGTTTCTTATTACCTCGATTGAAGCCTCTGATTAATTCATGTGCCGAAAGAATGTCATCTATGGTATTCCTATTCTAGATAAGGACACAATGGTTTGGTGAAAAATGAGAATCCATGAAGAGACTCATCCTATTACTTAAGATTTTAGCAATAGTTTTATAAATGAAATTACAACACGAGATTGGTCCACAGTCCAAAATCTCCTTTGGGTCTTTTATCTTAGGAATGAGAACAATCGAAATGTGATTACATTCCCTAATGATTCTGCCCGAGTCAAAAACTTCACAAACCATTTACCCGAGTTCATTAGCTGGGACATTCCAATGAATTTTGAAAATTAATGTAGTGACGCCATCCGAACCAGCAGATGTAATATCTCTAACATGAAATATAGCATCCTTTATTTCTACCCTATCAAACTCATCATTCATAAAGTTCCTACCATAGTCTGTAACAATTTCTTACAAGTAAATATAGAAGGAAATCAGGCGAATTGGTATTTTTTTTAGGAAAAATGAGTGATCCTCTATTAGTAGAGGAGATCACTCATGTAATTTTATTCTACATTTAAAAAAATGAAGTTGACAACATGCTTGACATGTAGCGATGCCCACTCTATACAATGTGAAATAAAAATAAAAATCCCAATCCTAAAGAGCTAAGATCCATGATATATAATATTACCATGGTAAAAACTATTAAATAGGATGATTGATCATATCCTCAAAATCGGTGGAATCCTTCCAATCCAATAAGCAAATCTTTAGCTTCTAAGAAAACTAAACAATAAACGCAAGGCTAATATATACACATATATATAATGCATATTTACATACATACATACATACATACATATATATATATATATATATATATGAAATAAAAATACATTCTAAAATAACATAAAATAAGAAATAGTATTATTAAAACCGAGTAAAGAATAATAAGGTACAACTCAATCATATTATGTAAAAAAATTAATGAAAATTTTACTACAAGGCTAATATCCTACTGCTAATGAACAATCAAATGTATCTGTAGAAAAAGTATCCAAGGAAGCTAAATTTAGCTCATTACTATTTTTTTCTATTATTTAAAATGATTTATTTTAAAAACTAAATGTGGGAATTTATTTTTTAAGAAACTCTTTAAAACTTAAATTTTTATTGAATTTTTTGCTACGGTTTGAAATCTAATTAAAACTATACAAAGAATTACATATATTAAATTTTGCAAACAAATACTAATATTTTTGAACACTTGTTGATTTCTTTCAAAAGAGATAAGCCAACATGTTGTTGTGTATACAGTGTTAAGTAAAAACCTATTGTGACCTTTATAATAAAATCTAAGACTATTCTAATACAACTCACAATTAATATGCTTAATATTTATTTTAAAATCAAACATATTGAGGACTTTTAAAAGAATAAATCTAGTTATATTACATTTGAAATATAAATGTATTGTATTTTCCATTTTATTATCGCAGAAATAATAATTTTTGTCACTAAATATATTTTTCTTTTTGAAAGTTCTATAGTATTCAATTTCTCATGTAATATTAGCCATATATGCACTTTTGCTTTAGGTGGAACACTAACTTTCCGAAGTACTTAAATATGTTCAATTTTTCTTCCGAAAAATTTATAAAATTATAAAATGAATGTGATGTATAATTCTTACTCTTATCCCAACTCCATATTTTTATGTCTTTTTCATTATCAATGTTATGAAATTCTAATTTAGCGCACAATAATGGAAACTGTGATAAAGTATTTCCCACTAGCATATGAATCAAATAAAATTCCCGTGGAAATTTAAATTTAGCTGAAATTGGTACATTTTTGAAATTACATATTCTATATAAGTCATGAAATTCCACTTTAAGTGAAATAACTGATAACCAATAATCATGTCAAAAAGAAGTGTTATTAACATAATGCACAATATTATTACTTCATAATTTATTAACATCAAAATTTATTATTGTTGATTTCCAAAAGTGAGATACATTATTTACATGATTAGTAGTAATGTGGTTTAAATTAAATGTACTCCCATACTATTGATTTGGTATTAATTCTTTCCATAAGAAATTATTATTATTATCATTACATTTCTACAATGGTCTGAAAGTTCAGGTAATTCGTATTTAAATATATAAATTATTTAAATATTTGAATATTGAATTTAATTTGATTAACTTGATTTAATAACCTTGTTAAACCTCTTTAAATAAAGCTAATGATAAGAAATTTATTTATAAAAATAAATAATTCCAATAAATATCGATAATGTGAGCGAAAACCGTTTTATCGATAAAAGATCTCGAAATGCATAAAATTATCATCCTGGGGCACTATCTCGGATTGTAATGAAACTAGCTCCATCGGGACCGGATAATGTAGTAGTATGCATGCCGACGAGTTTCGTGGCAATGGTATTTCTCTATGGTCATGCAAGCTCAAAACGCATAACGTTTTAAAGGAGAAAATTAAATATAACATTTTTATTGTTATAAGTAACACCATACCCCTCCCATAACCTTTCATTCTTCTACCTCCCTCTTTTAGTTATTTTCCTTTTTACCGGTAACAAAAGTAAATAGCCATCTCCTTCCGATAATTGTTTCTGGAGTTACAGACCACGAAATTCATTGACTTTGGATCCATTGGACTTAGGGAAGGGAATCTTCGCATTGCCATGGACATTGATGGGTGCAACTATGTTTGGCCGATTTCGACCTTGTGGAGAACTAGGGGCCACAATTAGTGAAACAGAGTGTGGTGTCGAACTCGTGGCGGCGAGTGGCGGCGAGAGAAGTGATAGTGCTAGTCGAAGGTAGTGGAACTCTCTCTGGTAGAGTGTGAATTTTTACTACAGTCGAAGGGGAGTAGGTGTTGCAATTTCAAGGGAGAGGCTAGGGTTGAGGTGGTTGGGTCTATCATGAAGTATTTGCAAAGTGGAGTTCTACGAAGTGACGGAGGTCGATTTCGTCAACCGGAGAGTGAGATAAGGAAGATAGAAGGTGTGGCCTTAGTAGTTTTATGCATGTTTGGCTACAGGCAGAGGCAGGAATTTAAATTTGGGGAAGAAAGGATGAGTGGAGGTAATTACCTTTAATTAAATTAATTAAGTGGTTAATTAATATTTTTATTCCAATTCTTATAAATTTAATAACTTTTGCATACGAGATCCAATCATGACGCCGTCTTCACTTTACACTCGTATCGAGATTATCTACATCTTGGTTTGGCTTAGGCATAGATGAGTTAACTCACTATATAATTTGTGTAATGTTGTGTATATAATTGTTGTGTTAAATACAAACTAAAATAGATAACAATGCAAGTGACAACATTAAATATAGTATACATTCTCTTATGACCCTCTAAAATATGTGACGTGGCCGAGGCTTACTGTTTATGTCTTTGAAAGTGTGTTGTAAATGGTTGAAGCGAAATAGTCGCTATAAACTCACTTTGAAAGCCCTTGGATTTTCCATATGTTAAATTGGTTAAATTGTGATTATATTGAAAAAAAATACATTTTCTTGTTCCCTACACACATTATGGTGTGTTTGATATAGAGGAATTGGTTTGGAAATATACAAAAATTATGGAATGAGGTTGTGAAATTTAGAAACAAAAAGATCGCAATGGATGCACTTTGAAAATGCCTTGTTTTCCACGATTTTCAAAGTTAACTTTGAAAGACATCATAGGGCTTCTTTGCATTATTTTATAAATAGTACATGTGTATTTATTATTGAAAAAATATCAAGGGTTAAATATATTTTTAATAATTATTTATGAATTTTTAAAGTAAAGGGTTTTAAATTATGAAATATGCTTTTAAATAAATTATAAAATAAGTATTTTTAAGTAATATTTAATATACATGTTTTGAACCATAGTATAAGTATTTTTAAGTATATATAGTTTTCAGAAAATTAGTTAAATGTTTTATTAAATAAATAGAAGCTTATGTAATATAATATCTTTTAAAACTGTTTTCATTATTAAATATTTTATTTTAGAAATAAATTAGTATACATATCTATACACAACATATCTACATACATACATACATAAATACATACATATCATTTTAAAAAAGTTTTTGGAAAATATCACAACAAGTTAAATCCTTTATAAAGAAACAATGGAAGATTTGGATTACAACACTTTTTAAAATAAATGGTTTTGTAAAGTTAAATAGAAGTATATTAACTAGCTATGCAGTTAAAGCACATAGCGATTTTATAGCAGTGTATGTGCAAAAATTTACAGTGGAAATAAAGCTAGGATATAGTGGAAAATAGCATAGGTGCTAAAAGCTTCATTAGATATAAAAACATATATTTAAACTTAATTTATTCTCATTCTCACATCATTTGTATAGGAAATAACAGTAGTATTTAATCTTATATACTTAAACCGAAGAATGTCATGATTTATGCATGCTATGTTTGATGACTACAAAATATTTCTAACATATATTGAGCACTTATGCCTCAAAGTTAAGTCTTTATCCTAAATTTGTTGATTTGATTTAAAAGAGAACTATTAAAATCAACCTTTTTATATTGATGTTACTAAAGTGGATGCTAAAAAGCCTTGCGGATGTAAAGGAAAATAACGGGGCATAAAGCAGATCTATCATTCAATAGTGCTAAATTGAAAAAGCATAGCGCTTAAAAAGTGCTATACGCTATAACAGGTATTTTGTAGGGCATTAGTGGGGCTTTAACTTCATAGTTTTGTTAAATTAGTGTAAGACAGTAATTAAAAAAATATTTAAGATTATGTTTATAAATGTAATTAAGATTATAATTGGGAATATAATTAGGAATATAATTAAGAATATAAGTAAGATTATAATTAGGATTATACTTAAGATTATAATTAGGATTAAAAATTTGGATTATACTCAAGAATATAATTCGATATTTGATAATGATTATTTTGAAGATAGTTATAGGCGAACAATATTAGGTTGTTGAGACAATGTTTGAGTAACACTTGTCTTAAACCTTTGTAAAAGTAATTAGATTTTTAAAAAAGAGTTTCAAAAGAAACTGATTAAGTATGAAATGGTTTGGGTTTGTAGTAAACAATGTTTTACTAACATTTGTGTTTAAACCCCTGAATTATATTTTAAAGTGGAAGAAATATTATAAATACTAGTATGTGCTCATGTTTCGCACATGGACTATTTGTGTTATTGTATACGTTGATATTTTGTTTGAGCGTCGGAAAGCAAGGGCATTTTTTGAATTTCAAAAAGACACCGATTAAATTAGTTCAACGAATTTTTTTTATCAGCAGTAGATAATTAGATCTTTAATAATAGAATTTTAATAATAATAACAAGTATGGAATTTTTTGAAATAAAGGTGGAAAAGTTATTAATTTAATTTATAAAAGAGAAGAGGTTTATAGTAACAATGTTTTAGTAACTTTTGTTTTCAACCTCTTTGACTATATTTTAAAGTAAGTAAAAATTCTTGTTAGTGATTTTTAAATATACTTATACCATTGAGATAAATATATAAATACTTTTGAAGCATGGAGAAGAGCATACGTGAATAGTAATATGTGAATAGTAAAATACACGTATATATATTTTATAGAGAGAAACTAAAATCTATATACTGGTTTAATAATAAGTTTAATTAATAAGTTAGGTTATTAATTAAGTAAGTGAAGTTTTAATTAATAAGTTAAATTATTAATTAAACAGGTTAAGTTATTAATTAAGTGAAGTTTTAATTAATAAGTTAAATTATTAATTAAACAAGTTAAGTTTTTATAAATAAGAAGTTTAATTAAATAAGTAGAGATTTAATTAATAAGGTGTTTAGTTAATAAAAGATGTTTAATTAAAAGAAGTTTTAATTAAAGGAAGAAGTGTCTAAATAAAAGATGAAGTTTTAATTAAAAGAATAAGTTTTATTAGATAAAAGAGTTTTATTAATAAAAGTATTTTTAGTTAATCGATGAAGTATTTAATTAAATAAGGAAGTTATAATTAATAAAGGAATGTTAATTAAATATAGGATGTTTTAATTAATAAAGGAATATTAATTAATAAAAGGAAGTTTTATTAGATAAAAGGAATTTTACTAATAAAAGGGGTTTAATTAATGAAAGATTAATTAACCAAAAATGGGATTAAAAGTTGTTTATGTGAGCCGATCATGCTTTATGTGTGTTAATTGTGATTTGTGTATTACTTGTTTATTGAAAGTTTTTAGTCGTGTACTTAGCACGAAAGCCGACAAAGTAAACTTGTTTCTATCTTTAAGAGTTAAGAATGATGATTTAAGTAGGGTGTAGAAGCAATAATGATCTAACCTAGTAAGCTTCACTCTTAACTGAGGGATAATGTACGTTGAGAAGTTCAAAAATGTAACAACTATACAAAACTTGGTTTCCATATGTGATCGTTCTTATTGTTGTTGAAGATGACCAAATTCATCGACTCAACCTTGAAGAGACTGAGATTGGTAAGTTTTTTACTTATAGAAAACCATTCAATACTGAGATACGTGTTCTATATCTTGGAAAATGATATGTTCAAGATGCTGGAATCCATGTGTGATTTTGAGATCTATTCAATGTGTCGGAATCCATTTGGGGATTCATGATTTGTTCGAGTGATAATGGCTTGTGTGTTGAGATGCTGAATGTGACTTCACCATCGGTATATGAATAAAGATAGAGTAAGGTGCACGATCCTGGGGTTTAGTGGATCCATGCAAGGTACATCAACTCCATACATGCTTATCGATATGTTGCGCATGGGGAGTTGATGACACTTGGTTCACATTATTCATGAGAGTGTTCAGATGTTAGCCCAGTTGTATTTACCTTATGGTATATTCTATCTAGAGATATGCGACGCTTGGAAAGTAATTTATGATCCTTGTCTTTGGGGACCGGTCTCAGTTTACTGGGGAGGTTTTCGTGGAAAATCCATTATGAAAACACGCCTTAGCGGTTTTGTTCATATGCTTATAAATGTTGTTGTCGTGTGGCCAATGTAAGCACCAATATCTATTTTTCTGATTTACATTCTTCACCCTAGACATTATCTATTATATCGCAATATGTACTTAATAGATGGTTTGGCTCTTTTGAGAGGATAACCATTACGATGGTCTCAAAAGATGCAATTATATGTTGTACATATATTTCCTAAGTTTCTCATACTAGACTTATGTCTAACACATGACTTTGTTTTCCCTAAATTCCTCCAGTACTTTATCGAGCAATCTGAGAAAGGCATGTTTTCATTGATGTTCATTAGGCTCTTGGAGAGGTGCTGAATGTTTACCTACCGTAGTATTCTTATTTCCACTGCATTATTTTATGTATATATATAAGCAACTGTAAGGACAAACTATTATAACTGTCCAGGCTGATTATAATACTTTGATTAGTAACTCTAAAATACTATGTATGTTATAGTAACTCTATGTATTATCTTTTGATATTATATGTTATCATTCCGCTGTAATATTCTGATGATTTTTTCCTCCTCTTTTTTTCTTTCTTTTCTTCTTTTTCTTTACTCTATTGATCTGTCTTTCCGACACTTGGGTGCTTGGCATATGAAGACCGTGGATGTATTAATGTCAACATTCGAGAGTCAAAGAGGTAGTCATTATAGTTCGTATCAAAGATAAAGATTAAGCGAGAACCTTAGCTTTATTGTGGTATAACTCATTAAGAAATAGGGTAACGGAATGCCCTAGCATGAGTTGAGTGTATTATATGTATGAGAGCGTATTTGTATTTGTTATAAACGTATACCTTAAAGGTAATTCCAACCACGAAAATTAAAGCTCTTATATAAGGTAACTTACATAAGTATAAGTTGATATTATAGTTAATTAATGTAGGGATTAATGATGTTCATTTATCTTCATTTATTAGCCTGATGTTGCTCAGCCAATTTACGAGCATTGTTAGCGTTTGTTGATTGATTAGTTTGCTTGGCTACTTTATGAACGTTTCTATTATTTGTTGGTTTTTGTTTATGAGCAGTTTTACCTTTTCACTGCATGGGTTGGATAAATAGAATTTATGGGAACATTGAAACGAACACCTTATGAATTAAGTTTCACAGTTTTAACTATAAGGCGTTCGATGAAGATGTTGGGTTAAAACTTAATTTTAATAAAATCTATTTATTATAATCTAAAAGTAAAGATAAGAAATTGTGTAAATAAATATTTATGAAATGATTTCATATAAGAAAGTGAAATTGTATAAGTATGGTTTATAAAATATGGTTTATAAATAAAAAGGATTTAAACTGAGAATTTGAGAACTTAAGTCCCAGTGTTTTGAAACATTGTTTTTCAAGGTTGTTGAAGAAAATAATAATAGAATTATTAGAAAGTATTTATGAATAGAAATATTAAAAAAATGATTTTAATGGAGATAGAAAGTACCGAACTCACTTCTACCAATGGAAAATAATTATGGTGATGACTGCAGCATCATCAACTTTCATTTTCGAGTTTCTATGTGGGGATGCTACTATGGTATTGTGCTACAGAGTTGTTTTAGAAAAAAAAGATTTTGATTTAATCCCAAATGTAAGATTTGATATACAAAAGAGATATGCATATATATTTATTTCAAATTATTTGAAATAAACCCAGAGTTTAGTTCTAAAGTTATCCATAAAGAAGTTGATATAAAATATTGAGCAGATTAATAAAGGTTTTGAATTAAGCTTTCTACATGGAAAAGATTTGTTTATATACTATGCAAGGGTCCCAAGTGGTAGTGACATAGCCTACAATAAATGTCGGAACTTTTCATGTTTTTCCATTTTTGGTAAAGTGTGTTTGATAAATAATTGAAACTTTGTTAAATTATTTTATGGACGCATGTATCCTACACATTTGAATAGTTTGGCTTATGCATCATGTTATGATACGGTGTTTAGTAGTTTTCAGTTATTGAAATGAAATGTAATTTTCGACAATTTTGGACCATCGGAAAAATTTGAATTGATATAGAAATTTAGAACTAAGGAATTTTGTATAAATAGGAAGGATGAGTTTTTTTAACTCTTAATTTGAAAAGATAGCAAGTTAAAACAAGTTTAAAATTTATTGAACATCCTGGAAAAATTAAAAAATAAAGTTCAGTGTTTGTATATACTCTTAGGATGTAGCAGATTATTATACCTACAACGAACTTAAGTTTTGTAATGTTTTGAAGTGAAATTGTGTTTTAATGAAATGTTTTAATGAAATGTTTTATAAGTGAAAATATGTTTTCATAAAATGTTCATAAACTTAAGTAATATTTTAAGAAATGCTTCATAGATGACTTTATTACTAAATGAAAAATAATATATGAGAAAATAAATATGAATAAAAAGAGAAATTGGTGTATTTAAGAAACCAATGGAATAAATATGTAACTTGTACGTGGATCGTTTTATTCGCGTGATATTTCTTGATCTAGGATTCGAGTACATGATTTCGAAATGATTTACACCAGTCTGGACATGATTTTTCACTCGATTCTTGATGACAAACACTTAATATGGATTCTTGATATGATTCGAAAGTTTGCTATCATAGTACATGGCTATGTAGGGAGAATAGAAGCGTCTAATCAGGGAACCAAATCGGAGTCCGCATTTGAGAGATCAAGTGATTTATACTAGTTTGGAAGTGAAATCTATCTGATCGAGCAAGTGATCAGATTGATATTGCTTACGGATGGTCCATGCACATCGTATGGGTTTTGGTGTGATTAAATAGTATATTTGTTGGCTTACGAGGAGTTTAGGAGATGACTCTTTGAATTGTTAAAGTAGTATGAATAACCGACTAAGTAATAACTTGAGGCCGTTGAGCGAAAGATACACCTAGTATATTGTTTATCGTTCTTGCGCAATAAGAAGAATTTTGGACTCGGGCAAACTATAAGCTATGTTTGCTAGTAATTGTAATACTAATAAGGGTTAATGTATGATTGTTGCTTTGGTTGCTTGTGTTGGAATTTTGAGGATGAAATATTCTAAGTGGGGAGAATATAATGACCTAAAATTTTAGAAATTTCATATTTTAATATTTTAATTATTTAAATATTTGAATATTGAATTTAGTTTGATTAAATTGATTTAATAATCTTGTTAAGCCTCTTTATATAATAGCTAATAGTAAGAAATTATTTTTCGAAATTTAAAAATAATAATTCTATGAATAAATATCGAAAATGTGACCGAAAATCGTTCTATCGATAAACGGTCTAGAAACACGTGAAATTATCGTCATAGGGCACTCTTCCAGATCATGATGAAACTAGCGCTGTCGGGGCCGGAATAATAAGGTGATGTATGCCGGCAAATTGTGCGGTGATGGAATGTTCTGTGAGTTACTACGCACTAGGAACGTGTAGCGTTTTAAAAGAAAATTTTAAATATAATTTTTTATTATTATAAATAACACCATACCCCTCCCATGCCCTTTCACTTCTCCTCCCCCCCCCCCTTCCCCCTCTTATTTATTTTCCCTTTTCCTGTAAACAAAAGTAAAAAGTCGTTCCTTCCCATAATTTTTTCTGGAGCTACAGGCCACCAAATTCATCTACATTGGATTCGTTGGACTCAAGAAAGGAAAATCTTCACATTGGTATGGGCGATGATGGGTGCAGCTGTGTTTGGCCGAGGTTGACCTTGTGGAGGCCAAATTAGGGTTGGACTTGGTCGGAGCTAAGGAACACGGTCAATGAAACGGAGTGTAGCGTTGAACTTGGGATGGGAAGAGAAGTCAATGATGCTAGTCAGAGGTAGTGCGGCTCTCTCTGGCGGACTGCGAGTTTTTGCTACAGCTGAAGGGAGGGCAGTTGTTGCGAGTTTATGGGAGAGGCCGAGGTTGAGGTGTTTGGGTCTATCATAAAGCTTTTGCGAAATGGAGTTCATCGGAAGTGATGGTGGTTGATTTCATCGACCAAAGAGTGAGATAGGGAGAAGCGAGGGTGCGGCCTTAGTGGGTTTGTGCGTCTTTAGCTATATGCAGGGCCAGGAATTTGAATTTGGGAAAGAAAGAATGAATGGAGGTAATTAACGTTAATACTGTTAATTAAGTAATTAATTAATATTTTTAATTTCAATTCTTATAAAATCAATAATTTTTGCATACGATGTCCAATCGAGACGTCGTCTTGGCCCTTAGGCTCATAGCGAGATTATCTACTTCTTGGTTTGGCTTGGGATTGGATGTGTTAACTCATTATTTAATTTGTGTAATGTTGTGTATATAATTTTTGCGTTAAATATAAATTATAATAGATAATAATGCATGTTATTACTTTTGGACCCCCTTGCTTTTGAAAGCTAGTGACAGCATTATATATACTATACATTCTCTTATGACCCTTTAAAATACGTGGCATGACCAAGACTTCTTGTTTACATGTTTGATGGTGTGTGGTAAATTGTTAAAGTGAAATAGTCATTATAAATGCATTTTGAAATTCCTTGTATTTGACATATGTTAAATTGATTAAATTGTAAATATGTTGGGAAAATATACATTTACTTGTTCCCTACATACATTTTTGGTATGTTTAACATAGAGGAATTAGTTTGGAAATTTATAGAAATTGTGGAACGTAGTTGTGTAATTTAGAAACGAAAAGGTTGTATGGATGCACTTGAAAATGCCTTATATTCGACGATTTTCAAAGTTAACTTTGGAAGACATTCTAGGCCTTTTTGCATCTTTTTTTATAAACACTATAACTGTCTTTAATTCTTAGAACAAGGGTTAGTTTTATTTTTAATATTATCTATGAATTTTTAAAGTAAAGATTTTAAATTATAAAATATTATGTTTGTTGTTTTTAAATAAATTATAAAATAAATATTTTTATGTAATATTTAACAGAATTTTTTTAATCCATATATAAGTATTTTTGAAGAATTTTCAATATATATATATATATATATATATATATGTATGTATATAGTTTTCAGAAAATTAGTTAAATATCAAATAAATAGAAGCTTATGTAATATATTATATTTTTAAATTGTTTTTATTATTAAATATTTTATCTTATAAATAAATTAGTACACATATATACATGCACGCGCACACACATATATCATTTTAAAAAGGTTTTTGGTAAATATATATAAATTGAGAGTGACAAGTTAAATCCTTTATAAAGAAATAACCGAAGGTTTGGATTGTAACACTTTAGTTAAAATAAATGTTTTTGTAAAGTCAAGTAAAATTACATTAACTTGTTAAATTAGTGTAAGATTATAATTAAAGAAATATTTAAAATTATATTTAGAAATATAATCAAGATTATAATTGGGAATATAATTAAGAAATATAATTAATAATATAAGTAAGACATAATTGAGATTATAATTAGGATTAAAAATTAGGATTATACTTAGGAAGATAATTAAACATTTAATAATGAATATTTTAAAGATAATTATAAGTGAATTGTTTTGGGTTATTATGACATTATCTGAGTAATACTTATCTTAAACCCTTATAAAAGTGATTAGAACTTTAAAAGAGAGTTTTTAAGAAACTGATTAATATGAAATGGTCTGGGTTTGTAGTAAATAATATTTTATTAACAATGTTTTTAAACTCTGAATTATATTTTAAAGTGTGAAAAATATTATAAATATAACTTGATCTTTAATATGGAAATTTAATAATAATAACAAGTATGGAATCTTTTGAAATAAAGGTAGAAAAATCGTGTAATATCCCTCATTCTAAGACTCGAAACTAAACGCTACGGATGCTGTAGTCATCCATACTATTAATTTCCAATGACAAAATGAGATCAATTAATATTATCATTAACACCAAAAGCACATACATATGATAATTTTCAAACATAGATCTCATTAATTAATTACCATATTCATTACATAATCCTAGAACATCACCCAGGTTCAGATAAAATATTATTATTAAAAAATATTTGAAGAGTGACATATGAAGATGTCTTCTTGGTTAATCAAAGTTTACTACTAGACAAATATAACTTCTGCCATTATGTACATTCAAATGAAATGATAACATGACAGACATAATTAGACTCCTATATAACTAGATCTGCCTCCTACACGTCTTCAGAAGCTTTATTTGTCCAACCTAAAACTTGGAAACGTTACTCTCTAACCACTCAATCGAGTACCCGAGAGTCAAAGGGAACAATAAAAACTTCGGGTCATACAAAAATTATAGTGTGAATAATAATATGCCATCTTGGTTAACAAATATCTAGTGAGACCATGTCACTAAGCGGAATGGGTTTTTCCCTCACTAGTATCCTTTAAAAATATGTCTTTTATAAACCAAGCACCTACAATCACAATGGTTAAACTAGACGATATAAACAATCATATGCATCCATGCAACCTAGGTAATTATGACCACTCTGTCTAAATAAATGGACTATTTGTGCCAACATCATGGTTTTCTTAGGGTAACTACCAACCTATGCTGCTGAATTAGGCCATTAAATATACCAAATCTCCAAATTATTTTTGAAGGAAACCGGACGGTCTATCCAAAACTTACTATTCCTGGGGTCACTCTGATTCTAATGGCATTCCTGGCCAACGAATAATCTATCCCATCTTTGTGTATTCCCTTCTGTGCATAAACCTACTTTTAGTCTCACACTTGATGAAGCCCTACATATCAGAATTATGGACTAATATCAGCTAAGGGCAAACAGTTGAAGCATATAGCGCATCCCTACACCACTCCCATTTGGTTTTCTAATCTCTGAGTCAACTCATTTAATCATAATTTATCAAAAAGGTAATAAGAATAATCTCTCTAGTAAAATTATTGGCTAATTACCCTTTTTATTTCCTTAAAACCAATTTCTTTATAAATGATTTAACCTTTGAAATCATACATAAAACAAGAAAACTATAGCCTTTTAGTTTATCCAAAATATTATGCTTATATATATATATATAAACACTTTTATAAATAGCATTGATGAATTTCGAAGTCATTTAGAGGTTATCGGACCTCAAAACCATAAGCTATGAAGCCCTGTATAATAAAACCATTTAATTGATAAGGTGCAACATTAATATAGCCGCTATGGGATTTTCACGTCCCACTATATCGAAATCATGTTAAAAGGCCTGATTTATAAAACATAGGGTCAAAGCCATTGTGTCACATATGTAGGTTGCTGAAGCAAAGATGTATAGAATTTGGTTTGTGTAAAACATAGATTTATAGGCTTACAAATGGAATGGTGAAATCATGACCATGCGACATCATTGCCGTAAATTAATCAATATCAAACATATTCTATACGGTACTATGGCCAAAACATTGTGGCATAAGAAACTAGCGGCATCATTGCCATGTAAAACCAATGTCAAAAGTAATGTATATCTACTGCATTACTGTCTCTTTATATAGTTAAAGTCGTCATAGGAGTACGCGACATCAATGTTGAAAAGAAACACAAGTGGCATAAAAATATGCAGCATAGAAAATACGCAACATAGAATATATGCAGCATAGAAAATATAAGGCATAGGAGATATGCGGTAGAAAAGATATGCAATATTATTGATACCAAATGCATGAATGTCGGCATTGATACGTTCCAACCTTAATGGAATCATTGCATACCAACGAGGTTGATACCGTAAGCTTGTTTATAGGTTAGTGACGACATGCGACATCGATGGACTTTGGTAATGATTAATGACGCATGGCAATTTCGTAATTAATACAAAAACTGTTATATTTCTTAACAAAGCAATATCTTTTCACCAACTCCAATTCTTTGTCAAATTACTTTTGGATAATGCTTTACTCTACCAAATCTTTTCCTGAAAATTACTATATTCGAGAATCATCACTTCCAAAATAATTTGCATCCCATATAATTTATATTAATATTTTAATATAATTATTAAGCTTTTTTAACTTAATAAATTCATAAAAATTCATAAAAATTTAGAAAAAATCCTCAAACATTACAATAAAATGGACTTATCATATTATTTAACATACAAAAATTTTGAACCAAACAAATTATTTTCTTATTTTTAATAATTAAAACCAGAAATAAACTATTTTCCTCAATTAGGAAATTCATAAAATATTCATACTCGCTTGGAAAATTATGAAATTAAAAATTCACTTCTAATATAATGTTTCGAACATCATATCAAAATTTCAAGTCATTTGGATATCATATGTTAGGTTTTCATACTTAAACCTATTAACTAATTTCAAAAAAAAAACTTGGTGCAGTGATTTTCTGCGATCTAATTTTCTTTTTCTCTCCCTGCCTGCTCGCTCTCCCTTTTTCTGCTCTCTTATCTTCTATCCATGGCTTCGGCTTATGGGGTTGGTGTCTATCTCCTAACTGGTTCGTTCCTGAAAGAGTGCCCTAGCTTCGAATCGATTGCTAGGGCTTTGCGCGTGCTTGTAGATGGTCCGATCTCGCTAATTATTTCTGGCGCTTTCTCGATTGAGATCCAGGTTTTCTCTTGCCGCGCCTTTGCTGAGTTGTGTCGGCATCGAATGGTGATTGTTGAGAATTGTTTTCTGGAAATTATGCCGTGTTCTAATCGCGGCTTATTCTCCGACGAGTTGACTGGTCGGCAACGTCCTGGCTTGGACTTCGTTCCAAGCTTACGTTTCGCTGATTCGTGCTTGTTGGTCAATTGGGGAGACAGCCCTCCTGTATTTGGTTCGATTTTGGGGGTTTCTTCTGATTGTGGTTCGGATGGATTCGAATTTGCGAATGCTCAAGGGGATTTCATCACCCCTAGCATTTCCCCTTCGTTTGTAGATTCCGCTCGATTTGAGTTGTTGTCTCCTAATCACCGGCATCGGCAAAGGAGGCGGCGGAAGCGCGATAGGTTGAGACGCTCGTCGTTGCGCTCGGTGGTGGTTGGTTCCTCTGTTGTATCCTCTGCTGGTGACTCGGCTTCGTTGGAGGCTGTGTCCTCTGGGGTGTTGTTGGTTTCAGGGGATCCAGTAGGGGATTTCATCACCCCTATTTGCTTTGATCCTCTGGTTTCGTTTTTTGATATGGAGGTTTTGCCTCTTCCTGCGTCTGTGCTTGAGGCTTTGGTGTTTTGTGTGATGGGCGGTGGTTTGTTTGTTGTCTCTGGTTCTTTGCTCGATGAGGTTGTGTTTTCCTCTTCTGTTCCCTTTGTGTTGCTCCCCTCTGCTCTGTCGGAGCTGCCGTATTTTGATTGGGGTGGCTTGGTTGTTGTTGCGCGTCCTTGTGTGTTTGATGGTGGTGCTCTGTTGGATGGCACAGTGCAGTTGCCGTGCTCTGGTAGGGGCGTTTGCTTCATTTTTTGGATAGGTTTGCTGGTGGTGGTTCTTGTGGGTGGTTGTTTCCTTGCTTTCTCGGTTGACCAGCAGCATGCTTGGTCCCATTTGGGTGATCAGGTTCGTTTTTTGCAGTTGCTTTCCTTGCTTTGCGATGCTGAGGTGTTTTTACTTGTTGGTTGGTTTGGGTTTGTGGTATTGGTTATTGTCTTTATGAGCCATGACATGCTTTGGCGTGTGCTCCCTGACGCTGATCCCCTTGTGGTGATCGTTTGCGTGTCAGGTCACTTCACCTTTGTTCTCTCTGTTTGGAGCGAACAGAGTTGGTGTTCACTTTGGGTTTTTATTGTGTGCCATGACGAGGCCTGGTCCGTGTCGTTTATGGCTTGCTATTGCTTGGTTTCTTTGGTTGGTCCCCTTAGATCTGTACGGAGAAATTTCTCTTTCTGGGTCAACTGGCTCAGGTGGTGTTCTAGTACTGCGTGCATAGTGCGGCCTGTTACGGTCCACTATGCGGGCAATCTGGAATATTACCAGTCTCTTCCGGCTAGGGCGGGGACTTTCTCTGTTAGGGCCACCTTGCGAACCGAACCCGTCGCGCGGGGCAGTCTTTATTGTGACTGTCCGGCATGGGTTTGGTTCCTTCAGCATCGTGGGATTCACTTTATTAGCTCCCCGACATACTTTCGTGATCTTTTATCTTCTTCGGAGTCTCCTGATTCTCCAGAAGATCCGCCTTCCGGTTGCTCTTCCCTCTGTTCTCTTCCTTCTTCTTCGTGCTCTTTATCGATTGTCATTCCGATGCTTAGCTCAGAGGAAATAGCGGTGATAAATGATAGGCTTTCTCGTCTTACCGAGAACTCGGATCCTTCCAGAGTCTCTCCCTTGCTATCTGGCCCGAAGGAGTGTTTTGGTGCTTCTTCGGCGGCTGTGCCTAGACGTATGTCTAGACGCCGTGTCTCTCGTAGTGGTGCGAGAGGTGCTTCTGCCATCCCTCGCACTATCCGTACACGCTCTATAGCGGCGTCTGAGCAGTCCGTCGGGTCATCTCTTTCCTCCTTGTATCGTATCTGAGTTTCGTCTGTGTTATGGTTCTTCGCTTGATTCGTTCTCTCTGTTTTCAGCTTTCCTCATGTCGAACTTCCTCTTTTGGAACATTCGTGGCATCGGTAATGAAGCTTCGGTTGCCAGACTTAAGCGGATTGTCCGTATGCATTCCATTTGTCTGGTGGCTATTTTAGAACCACTAGTTGGTTCTGGAGAGATTTTACAGACTGTCCTGTCGCTTGGTTTTGGCGGCTCTCTGTCTAATGAGTCGGGTAAGATTTGGATTTTTTGGTCCAAAGATTGCGTGGTTCGTCCTGTTTTTGATTCGTCTCAGCTTTTATCTGTTTTGTGCTCTGCTCCTGCTTTCCCGCAACCATTCCTTTTCTCGGCTGTGTACGCCAAGTGCGACCGGATTGAGAGATTATCTCTTTGGGATGCCATTTTATCGCTTGCTGATTTTGGTTGCTCGATCTCAATGGTGGGCGGGGATTTTAATGTCGTCGCTAGCCAGGCCGAAAAATTAGGTGGGGTGGCTGTCAATCGGCAATCGGTTTCGGATTTCAATTCTTTCATCGTGCGATCTGGTTTATCGGAATTTCCTTTCGTTGGATCTGCTTTCACTTGGTCCAACAACCAGGAAGGCCCGAATCGGATTATCTCTAGGTTGGATAGGGTTTTTGGTTCTGCTGGTTGGTTAGACCTTCCCTTCTCCTTCTCTATTTCTCATCTTCATCGCTCTTGCTCTGACCATGCGCCTCTGGTCTTACGATGCGCTTCTCGGTTGTTATCGGGGCCTTCTTCTTTCAGGTTCCTTAGCATGTGGAGTTCTCACCACAGTTTTTTACAAGTGGTGGAAGACTCATGGTCCGCTCCCATTGTGGCCTCTCCCATGGTGGCTTTCTCTCGGAAACTGAAACGTCTTAAGGTCTCCCTTAAGTCGTGGAATTCCCTTGTTTTCAAGAACATTTTCGATCGTGTGCGAGCGGCTGAAGAGTCCCTGATTCTTGCTGAATCGTCGTTCGACGAGTGTCCGTCGACCGAAAACAAGGAGAATTGGGCTCTCGCTCAATTGGCTTTCTCCTCGGAACTCCGTATCGAGAATTCTTACCTTCGTCAGAAAGCAAGGATCAAGTGGGTGGTTGAGGGTGATATGAATTCCAGGTTCTTTCACTCTTCTATTCGAAAGAAAGCTAATTTTCTTTCTATTCGTGAGATTTTACGTCCGGACCTGTCTATGGCTTCGTCTCCTTCTGAAGTTATTGAGGTTATTGTTTCTCACTTTCAATCTTATCTTGGTTCTCCTTCTGCGTCAGGATCGGTGTCGGACATCCTGTCCTTTATTCCTAGGCTTGTTGCCACTGCAGACAGTGACGCTTTAGCCACCCCGCCTTCTTCTGTTGAGATTCGGGCCTGTGTCTTTGCTCTCAGCAAGGAAAGTGCCAGTGGACCAGATGGCTTTAACGGTTCATTCTTCCGTAGTACCTGGCATATTATCCAAGCTGATTTTTGCCTGGCTATTCAGCATTTCTTCTCCGGAAGAAACCTGCCCACTAGCTGGTCATCCACCAACTTGATCCTCATTCCTAAATGCGAAAGCCCGACGGCCTGTGCGGACTTTCGCCCGATCAGCCTCTGTAATTTCGCCAACAAAGTTATTTCTAAGGTCTTGGCTTCTCGGCTGGCTCCGTTCCTCGACCGCATTATCTCCTCCTCTCAGGCTGGTTTTGTAAAAGGACGTTTGATCACTGATAACGTCCTCTTAGCTCAAGAACTTATCTCTCAGATTGACCGAAAGGTCAGGGGTTCTAACATTGTTTTCAAACTTGATATGGAAAAGGCATATGATCGTATGTCTTGGTTTTTCATCATCAAGGTTCTTCGTGCTTTCGGTTTTCCTGAAACTCTAATTGATTTGGTGTGGAGGCTAATTTCGACCTGTTGGTTCTCTGTTATCATTAACGGATCGGCCAACGGATTTTTCAAGTCGGGTAGAGGTATCCGTCAAGGCGACCCACTATCTCCTACCCTTTTCGTCATTACGGCTGAGGCCTTCATTCGTGGCATCCACATGTTGACTGTTTATGGACAGATTCAGCGTTTTGGGATTCCTAGTGGGTGTCCGCTTATATCCTCCCTTTCTTTCGCGGATGACATTGTCATTTTCTCCAATGGTAGCCGTTCTTCCATTCGACGCCTTTCTAGGTTTATCCAGCTCTACGAGAGGTGTTCGGGCCAACGGGTTAACGTTTCGAAGAGCTGCTTCATTCCCGCGAAGGATATGGTCCATTCGCGAGTTTCTTGGGTTGAGTCCTTCACGGGTTTCAGGGCTTCATCTCTTCCTTTTCCTTACCTGGGTATTGTTCTCTACAGAGGTAGAAAACTTAACGCGCTGTTCGATCCTCTGACAGATAAAGTTAGGAGAAAGATTACGCGTTGGAATGCTTCTCTTCTGTCTCAGGCAGGCAGACTAGTTCTTATTCAATCGGTTTTATGCTCGATGGGTTCTCATATTTTCGCTGCTGTGACCCCTACTTCCTCCTTTTTCCGTTCGTTCCAATCTTTGGCTTCTTCCTTCTTATGGGGCTCCAAGGGCGACAACCGTCGTCACCATTGGGTGTCATGGGATGTTATTTGCCGTCCTAAGAATGAGGGTGGGCTAGGATTGCGCAATCCGAAGGACCTCTGTTCGGCTTTCGCTTGCAAGTTGTGGTTCAGGTTTAGGTCCAACGACTCCTTATGGGCGAATTTCCTTCATGCTAAGTATCGGAGGTTGGCTTCTTCGGGTTATTCCGGCTCTCCGTCCTACGCCAGTGAGACCTGGAAGCATATGCAATCGGTCAAACTCCTTGTCGACTCTCATACTGGCATGTTCGGCTGGGATGGCGGGTCCTTTTCCATTCAGAAGGCCTGGAATTCTGTTCGTATTCATTCTCCGGTCATGCCAATATTCGGATTCATATGGGACGTTCGAATCCCTCCAAAAGTTTCTATCCTTATGTGGAGAGTGCTCCATAAGGGGATTTCGGTGGATGTGAATCTCCAGAAGATCGACATCTCTTTTGCTTCCCGCTGCCGGTGCTGCGGTAGTGGCGAAACGGAGACCGTTGAGCATCTGTTCTTTACGGGCAGGTGTGCCAACTTCTGTTGGTGTTACTTCGGTTCTTTTTTGAGAGTCCGTGGGTCCATCTCCGCGTCTCATGATTTGATGTCTTCTTGGTGGATAGGGAGATTAGGTCGTTCCCTTCGATCCATCATCTTCCGCTTGGTTCCATGTCTTATTTGCTGGCACATCTGGTGTGCGCGGAATAAGGCAATTTTCGACGAGTCTCCAATGGATCCCCTATCCATTATTCGAAGAGTCAGAGAAGATGTGTTCTTGGCTTTTCGTGGTCATCCTTTCCGCGGTAGGGTCAATCATCGCTCTGTTCGCCTTGTGAACCTTTTATCTATATCCTGCTCTCGATCTTCTAACAGAGCGGGAATTGGTTGATATCCGTTTTGGACAAGGGTGTCCTCGAGTCTCCTGCCGGTCCGTCTTCCCCTCAGCTCCCCCCCTTTTTTTAATAATTATTTTTGTGTTTTGTGTGGCTTTTGCTTACAGGTAATTGGCTCCTTGGGTAGTCGATTCTCTGTGTCCTTCATATGTGCGGTGCGGAGCTTTTGGGGTTCTTCTGGTTTTATCGTTCTGCTTTCTTTCTGCTGAAAGGTTGGTGGTCAGTTCTTTCGCCTGTGTTGGAGGGTTTTCGGTTTGGCTTGCCCTTCCCTATCTCCTTGTTCTCTCATCATCGTCATCGGGCGGTGACCTTGCCGGAGCTCGATTCAGCGGTTGATGGGGGGAAGGGTCCCTTGGTTTTTTAGGATGTTTCTGTTGTTGTTGGCCTTTATTTTTGGTTAGTTGCTTCATTTGTTTTTCCCCTTTTTTGATGGTGAGTTACCTGTCAGGCTTGTTGACAACTTTTGGTGGTTTCTATATATCATTCTTCCTTTTTTTTAAAAAAAAAATTAACTAATTTCATAAATAAATTCAATAAATCATAGATAAGCTTATAATCATCAATCATTCACATCATGGCATAATAACACACAAAAGATTCGGGTTTAATCACAAAACCGAACATAAATAAGCATACCTGAGTGGGGTAACCATTATGCACCTTGATTCGATAAATAAGGATGCGATTTGAGTTTAGATTTGATTTCCCTAAGCTAAACCTTGATTTCCTAGCTTTTTCATCTCTTAAATCTTTCAATATTGGTCAACATTGAGTATGTTTATGTTTGCATGAATGTAAATAAAATAAAGGAAAGGAGAGTGGAAGGTTTATGTTAGGAAATTATAGTGTATTCCTATTTTTCCCTTCTCATAAATCCTTCTTCTTGTTAATGTTCTAAACACTATTATTAATTCATCAATTAAGGCACAACCTATTATTATCATCAAATTTCAATCTTCTTATTCTCTAACATGATTTTATTTAATTTATCTAATTTAGTTTTCTAAATAATGTTAATCAAAATTAGGGATGTTATAGACTCACCTCCTTGAAGAATTTCGTCCTTGAAATCACGTTAAGGTACATTTCAAATGTATAAAACAAATATAAAATATACCATCAAAACAAATCGGGATAAGTATCTCTAACCATGTCCTTTGTCTCCCAAGTACAGTCTCTCTCATTGTCATTCCACTAGACCTCTATTAAGTTGACTATCTTGTTCCTTAGCTTCTTCTTATCCTCAGCCACGATACGAATTGGTTGTCTAACAATAGTCATGCTCCGTTCTATCACTAAATCTTCCATTGTAGTGAGTGATAATAGTCTCTGAATCACGAGCACACTTCGTAAGACGAAAAATATGAAAAACATTGTGGACTCTTTCCAAAAGGCTCGGTAACTCTATCCTATAACCGATTTTCCCGATTCTTTCTACAAAAAAAATGGCCCAACAAATCTAGGTGCCCGTTATCCTAACTTTTCGAATCTTACTGCACCCTTTATCAATAATACTTTGACGAAGATATGATCTTCCACTAAGAATTCTAAGTATTTCTGTCTCTTATCTGCATAACTTTTCTTCCTAGACTGAGCTTCCTTCATCCTAACTCGGATAAACTCAACCTTTAATGTGGCTTCTCTTACTAGATCTGGACTAAGAATTAATCTATCTTCGATATCTAACCAACATATAGGTGATTTCCATGGCCTTCTATACAAAGCTTCAAAAGGTATCATCCTTATTCTGGTCTGATAACTATTGTTAGGAAAGTTCGATTATGTCTAGATGGTCTTCCTAGGATCCTACAAAATCTAACACACAAGCTCTTAACAAATCTTTCAAGATTTTGTTGACTCTTTCCGTTTTCCCATCTATTTGTGGATGGTAAGCGGCAGTCATCTTGAGCTTGGTGCCCAAAACCTCTTGTAGACTCTTTTAGGATTTGCTTGTGAATGAATAATATCTATCACTGACTATACTACTAGAAATCTCATGTAACTTGGCCAAAATAGGTGTCATCCTTGTCGACTTAATGGGAATGAAATGTGCACTCTTAGTCACTCTATCCACCATAACCTAAATACTCTAATTTCCTATATTCAACATTGGTAATCCGTCAATGAAATCCATAGATGTAGAATCCGATTTCAAAACTGGTATATCTAAACACTGAATCAGTCCACTTGGCTTTTAAAGCTCGGCATTCACTTGCTGGTTTAAGCATTGCTTTACCTATAAACCTATATCCCTTTTCATACCTTCCTAGGAGAAACAACACTTCATATCCCGATACATCTTGGTTGCTCTTGGATGAATAGTAAACTTTGATCAATGACACTCTCTAAGAATCTCTTTCCTTAGGTCTCTCACATCTGGAACACATTATCATCCCTTCTTCCTTAACCATCCATTTTGGTCAAGACAAAAATCCTTCAAAATCATCAATCTTAGTTCCACCATCTAATCTTTTAATCCATATAGCTAACCACGAATCATCTCACTGTTGAGAATAAATCCTCTTGGTCAATACTGATCTAATTTCTAAACAACATAAAATTGCCGTACTCTGACTAGAACTAGCCATCGACCTTAACTGCACACTACAAGTAGTCAATGCGTCTAAATCTTTCCACTCTGCTAACATTGCTAATACCGCATTTTGATATTTCCTGCTAAGTGCATTAGCAACTTTATTTCCTTTCCCTGACGTATACTCAATACCAAAATCATAAGCTGCTAAATACTCCAACCATCTCTGCTATTTCATATTGAACTTCTAAGTGAATAAATATCTCAAAGACTTATGATTCGTATACAACTTGAATCTTTCTCCTAAAAGGTAATGTCTCCACACTTTCAAAGCAAAGATTATAGCTGCCAACTCCAAATTGTGAGTTGGGTACCTAACTTCATAAGCTCATAGCTGTCGAGAAGCATATGCAATCACTTTACCTCTTTGCATAAACACATCCCTTAATCCTATTTCATACGCATCAACATACACCACCAAATCTTTATTACCATCTAGTACAACTAACATGGGCGCATTGGTCAATAAATATTTTAGTTTTAGGAATGCCTTCTCACATTTATCAGTCCAAACATACTTCACATCCTTCCTTATTAATTTAGTCATCGGTTGTAACGTTTCGAATTTTGCCCGCTCAAAAATCGACATCCATACTTCAAATCGTATTCGAATGCCATAGATTCGACCGTTCAAATCCGATTCGTCGGAGCTTATAACAACATCAAGTAAATAACACAGCGGAATAAAAGAATAATACATTGATATACAGCTTTGATACAATATCTGATACGACAGATGATCCAATAGATATCAATATACATCAGAGATATGATACAATAAAATAGCAGCGGAAAAGAAAATAGATGACATCTAGCAGCGGAACAATATAACTCTTAGATAGTCTTCAAAAGAGAACTCCGAGAACTGCAACTCCATTTCCAAGAATCAATCCAGCAATAGCTCGAACCCCCAATAACGATTCACCCAGCATAAGCAAGACTGGTGCGGTCCAAAGACTGAACTAACTCTAGATAATCTACTAAACCTGACTATCTGAAAAAAAACCCAACTCTAGACTGCTCGTGTAGGAAATTTTGAGCATCCAGAGTTTAGGAAAGAAACAATAAACTCCGGATCAGTCGTGGGACTGGTGTGAGCAACAAAAACAGTTTATCTTTTAAAACATTCAACAAAAGATTTTCAAAGTCAATTCGCAATGCTTTTTAAAAATGAGACTACCATAAGGCCTCCCGCACACACACACAATGCAAACGCAGAATCGGAGGAGATTTCTCCTTATGATAGTCAAAGATGCTTGATACGCATTTAAAAGAACATTTGATATTATTACTAGTGCATAGTGTAGGAAAAATTCATTTCGAAAATAAAGATATAAATCTTAGCCAGCATAGACATTCCGCACTTATGCCTACTATAGCTACCATGTTCAATAGCAGGTTACCGCCACATTCCATGGCAGGTTATACAACTAAAACCGTACAAGTCTCGTATTGTTTCTTTGGATTTCCAACGAATGATCAGGCCAAGGAACTTCCCATTGCCACATGAGAACGCCTCTGGAAGGACGTCCCCGAGAACCAAACTGGATCTCTGCCAACACAAGGCCGGGTTACCCCTAACTGAGTAACAACTGACCGAATATGACATCCCCCGGTCCTTTGGGACCTTTAACCGAGCGCTCGTAATCAATTCACACAATCATAAAGTGTTTTCAACATGAGTAAGTATCTGGGATCCATACCATGATACCACCCTTTTCCAGAAGGAAATGCACATACCCTAAAGGGCACTACCCCTCATAACCTTGCTGCATCTTTCCTGTTTTGACCATTCCCGGGGTGTGAGGCTCGACGAAGTCACGTCCACAAAAACATACTTTATACAAAAGCCATGCTTTGGGTCAACAAATGATCATAGAAATGATCACCAGGATAGACGATCAAATAAATGATCCTATCGCAAATAATCAACACAATGATCATTTCACAGCAACACTCAGCATGTCACATTACCAAATTGGGAATATATCGCTGATAACCATCAACTACATAAACTATGAGCTCGTACGTCTCAGAGAAGGGTGTTAAGCTAAAAGAATAAATTCTCCGCCACCAACAGAAATATATTTGAAAGAAATCGGCTTTACATCTCAATTTGTAATGTCAGACATACAATCCATACAAGTCTGTTCCAGGCTCCAACAGAACCAAAGGCACTTACAAAGAAGTCCTTGCAATCCGGATATTCACAATCCCGATCGGATTTCCCATCACTTAGGGAGTCTCTATACCGTTGCAACTCAGTGCAGAGACAATCGATAGGTCATACTATCGTTCTTGCAAATACCCGGTCTTCAACACCGGTCTTCAAATGCTATTCATAACGACGTATCACATATTCGGAATGGGTTATACGACCCAAAGGTCCTTTCCCGGCTAACCCGAATAGTAAGCGCAACATTTAAAACATATGGATAAGGAATTTCAATTAAGTCACAACTTAATAATCCAAAACTTTTCTTTCATATGTTTTAAACAAATTACCATTTCAAATCTTTTAAACAAAAAGATTTATTTCACAAAGTTCACCCAGTTTCACAAAGATCCATTTATGGATTTCAAAACAATTTCCATTTCAATTGGATTAACTCGTTAAATCTTTAAATCAAAGATTTAACTTATAGTTTTCAAAATTCGATTAACTTGTTGAATCTTTAAATCAAAGATTTAACTTATAGCTTTCAAAATCATTTCCAAATATTCATTCATAGCCTTTCAAAAACAATTTCAATTCAAGTTGGATTAACTCATTCGGTCTTTGAATCAAAGATTTATTTCATAGCCTTCAAAACATTTCAATTCTATTTCAGCTTGAAACCCTTTCAACATAATTGGGAGATCCTTTCTTTAAATGAAAGCTATTATTATTTGAAAACAAACAGTTTTTGTTTCAGAAAAATCCAATTATATTTACACGAGTTAAAGCCCTTGAATTCTATTCCCATCCCCAAATCGATACTTTTAAAATAGTTTAACCCATACATAATTGGTATAACATTTTTAAATCCCTATTTTTAAATCATATAATTCAATTTCAAATTTTGAATTTAAATTTAAATCAAATTATTTAAATTTCAAACTTTATCAAGTTATTCAAAATAGATTTCATCTTTGAAATTTCATTTTCAAAAGCTTTTCACATTTCAACCAAATCCCATTTTCAAACCATTTGAATTTAAAAACTCAAATTCAAAACTATTTTCAAAAAATCTGTGACTTAATCGATTTCCTCATGAAATTCATATTTGTGTGTGTATGGTGTGGTCCAGGGGTTTAACACAATAAAAGTGCCACATCATCAATCATCACAGATTAAAACACAGAAATATAATTGATAAGCGATATAAACTATAACGCTCATCGCCCATTCACAGATTCACAGATAATATACAAATGCAAATAAATATACACTGCTCAATCTACAGAACAAAATATCACAAATCAGATAGGATAATCAATTGAAGGCATTTCATACAATACAATCATTCATAAGCATTCAATAAACATTTGTAAGCAGGATTAATTAATTGTTTAATCCTAATCAATTCAATTTATTTCCTAGTAAATTGATTACTTATGAATTGGTTATCCAATCCTGATGAATTAATTTTCAAATTCATTTAATATAAATTAATTGATCAATTACCTTAATTAATTAAATTATACTTAATTTATCATATTTATTAATTAATCTTTAATTTATCTCCTTTTGACTAATTAATTTATCTTTAATCATTTTCTTTAGTTAACTAACCTTTAACTATATAAATAAATCTCAAATTTATTGCCTTAATTGATTTATCACATTATTCTTGAATTAATTATTGCCCAACCACTTGATTAATCAACTTTTAAATATTAATTTATATTTAATTAAAAATCCTTAGTTGCCTCTCGATTAATTTCAAGTAATTATACTCCAATTACTTTTATTAACAAACATCATCCAATTAATTTCCTCCAATAATTATCCATCAATTACTTCTCCAGGCAATTATACTTCCAAATATCAAGTGATTAAATCCAAATTAATTAAACTAAATTAATTCAAATTAATCAAATTACTCAATTAATTACAATAAGTCATTAATTCCTTAATTACTTCCCATTAAGTAATTTCATTTAAACTATTACAAAGATTATTATTAAATTAATTAATTATAAGATAATCTATTTGATGACATTTATTAACATTTATTTGATTACATTTCTAAATAATTATAAGTTTGATTAACCGTTAAAATTCATTGGTTTAAATAAAAATCTGATTGTACAAATCTAACTTGAATTATACTTAAAGTTTTATTTAGACTCAGTTTGACTTTGATTTTAAATTTAAAAACTAAAATTTAAATCTGTTAAAAACTGTTACAGGTTTAAACCTGAACAACTTCAACCCGAGCCTCCCCCTATCTACTTCGAGCAACACGTGAAACTTCCCCGAGAAAAGCAACAGCCTGCTTCGTGTTCCCCCTTCATAAATTCAAACCAGGTTGCTTCGAGCCAAATATGCTTTTTCACGCGTTCAAACTCGAGCAAAATTTCGAGTCAACACACGAGAGTTTACCCAGCTTCTTTTTCAACAACGCAACCCACAGCCAACCCAAATCTCAAACGTGCACGTGTACGTGTACCAGCACCATAGCCACTTCCGACCTCCGACGAACCCTCTGACAAGTCACAAATCGACACCGCAGCCGATGCAAGCCATCAATTCGACAAAACCCAACCCAAAACGAGAACGAGTATCCCAGTTCAAAACTGGAAATCAACATCACCTGGAAATCTATCACGCAACCACAATTCCGACCACCTGGACACGAACCTCCAAGCAGAAATCTTTGTCACATCGCAACGCCTCGAACCGCCTCCACGTGATCCATTCCGATCACCCATCGACACCTGAAATGCCTCGAGAAGCACCACGATAAATGTTGGGTATAAAACCCTATTTCACTTCAATCCACTTCTCCAATCATTAAAAAAAATTATTATCAATTTTCCTACAATCTATCCTATATCATCCCCCTCCAGATTAAATCTGGAAGCTTGATTCTTCCTCGATCGATGGGAATTGACCTTTTTGTCAAATTCGTTCAACTTGAAAATCCAAACAATTCTTGAATCTGAAAATCTTGAAACTATATCCTAAAATCATGATTTTCTGTTACGAATCGTTTATTGAGATCCAAACGAGAAATCGTAATCAATGATTTTTATCTTGAGTTAACTTATTGCCGTCATATTCAAATTTTAGATAAATTACTTAATGATTTTACTTGTTTTTATTTTTAGAATTGGTATTACCTCATTACAATCAATTTTCTTTTAGACATCACATTTCCTAATGATTTAGATGAGGAGTTAAAAATTATTCTTGAAAAATCTTAAACCTGTTAAACAACAGAACATACATATGTATCAAAGCCTGGAACAGAGCATTCAAAATATTTAAACTATGCTTATTCTCAGAGCATTCAAAATATTCTCAGATGTATATGCAAACTAGGTGGACATGTACCAGAGAAAAGTTTATTCATGCATTCATCAGACACATAATAGATTTAAGGAAAATTTGCTCACAGTGTTTTCCAGAGAAAAATGACAGAGCTTGTTTTCTTTTGTCACAGGCTTTGATTTTCCAATAGGAACATTGCTTTGCTTAAGATTGAGGTTTTGTTTATGGTTTGAAATGGATTTTACTTCAGATTTTTCTTAGCTTATGATTTTCGAAACTGAAATGAAGATGATATATGAGGAAGCTAGCATACAGGTTGATATGTTTTTGTACAGGGTGTGACAATGTTGTTTGTACCAAGGACATGGGCTGTTTTTTTTTACAGAGCTATGTTGCTATTTCTTGTACTTGTTTATTTATTCAGGGTGACATACTTTGTACTGAGAAGATGGGCTGAGATACTTGTATTGTACAGGGATATATATTATTGTTTTGTACAACATGCATGGCTACATTACTTGCATTCCCTTTTCTCGGCTGATATCATGCTTTTCTTGATTAAAGACATTTTTTTTATTATTCTTTTATACAGGTGATTATAAGCTTTGTACATCTTTTGTTTATACATAGATGCTTTTATATTTGAGGCTGAAAAAGATTTAAAGTGTGTTAGCATTAAATGGACGAGTACTAGTTCCTATGTTTGCTTATATCTAGTTTAATTTGGCTGCCTATTTTCTTAGTTTTGTTTTATCTGTTTGTACTTTGATTTTTGTCTTGCATACTTATCTACAGGCTGCATTATATTGAGTTTGTTTTGTTTATGCTTATATTTGTATTTGTTTGTATGCATACATTTGTTTCTATTTCTTATTTGACTTTATTTGGTATATGTTTTATTACTTCTTTTGTCTTCTATTTCTTTTGTGTTTCTATTGTTAGTTTAAATATTTATCATAAATTTTACTTTAAAAATTATTGTTTTACATTTCTCTATGTACACATATATTTTATATAACTCAAATTATAATCATTTATAAATTTTTAAATCAATTTATTTATTTATTTTTATACTTGTGTCCAAAGTATATTATTTATTTTTCAAAACCATTTATTTAAGAATTTATTTAAAATCCAATATATACATATATATTCACATATATACAAATTTTCAAATCCATATGACTTTACATATTTTCTATTTGAATCGAGGAAACTCGCTTCCATTTATAATTAATTCTGCAAATTTTTATTCAAAAAATCATTTAATTATTAATTTAAATTAAATAAAAATCTAGGGTCGTTACATCGGTGCTGCTATATGAGAGAAATCCTTAATGAACCTCTGGTAATATCCAGCTAATCTAAGGAAACTCTTTGTCTCGGTCACTGTCTCGAGTCTCTTTCAATTATTAATAGCCTCAATATTGGCTAGATCCACTGACAACCCTTTTTCTAAGACAACATGACCAAGGAACTTCACTTTTTTTTTCTTTCAAAAAATGACATCTTGAAAACTTCGCTTTTAACTGATGTTGCCTCAATGTCTCAAGCACCATCTAAGGTGAGTTTCATGATCTTTATCATTCCTAGAATATATCAAAATCTCATCTATAATACTAACACGAATCTATCCTGATGCTCTCGGAAGATCTGATTCATAAAATCTACAAAGAAAACAAGCGCATTAGTCGACCCGAATGACATTACTAACCACTTGCACGAACCATATCTTGTTTGAAACATCGTCAAAGGAATATTGTTCTTCACTGCCCTTAGTTGATGGAATCCTGTTGCCAGATCCAGTTGGAAAAATACTTTGGCTCCATTCAACGGATCAAATAAATCATCTACTCTTCGCAAGGGAAATCTATTCTTTATTGTCTTCTTATTCAACTTGCGATAGTCAATATGTAATCTCAAGATTTGTCTGGTTTCTTTATGAACACCATTGCCGCTTCCATAGGAAAACTACTTGGCCTAGTACAACTTTTTCCTTCTAAGTCAACCATATGTACCTTAACGCCTTCATCTCAGTTGGTGCCATTCTACTAAGTGGTTTACTGTAACGACCCAGAATTTTTTGAAATTAAAATATGAATATTTAATTAATTTTAAATATTAAAAAGTGAATTTATAAGTCAAATAAATTTTTATTTGAATTATTGAATTTAATTGGATTATTAAATCGATAATTTAATATGTGAAATTATGGAAATAATTGAAAATATGATTGAAAATGATTTATAAAATTTTATTTTATCATATGGAAGTTAGAATGATATTTTAGAACTTTTAAAATCGAATTAAAAGTTAATTTGTGAAAATTGAATATTTTAATATTAAAATCGACTAGTAAAAATAGTCAATTTTTGAACAGTCTCAGAATTGAACGAAACCAGTTCCATTGGATCCGTAATAGTTAGTTATTACCGGATTTCAAATTTCGTGTCAATCGGAGCTATCGTTTGATCGTGGCAGCTCGAAACGCATCGATTTATTTTTAATTTTAATTTGGCGAGCTAAAATAGCCATTTTTCAAAAAGTCTCGGATTTCGACGAAACCAGTTTCATCGGATCCGTAATATGATATTATTGTAAGGTTTCAAATTTCAAGTCAATTGGATTTACGGTTTGTCCGATACAAATTAAAACGCCTAGAAATCGACTTAAATCGGTTTAATTTAAATTGAGCGTTTATAGCCATAACTCGCACATACTTCCGAATTAGCTTCCGAAACCTGTTCCATTGTGTCCGGAACGCGGGGTAAACCCTAGGTACGTCAGTTTCGGCGCGTAAATCAGAGTTCGGAATTTCCGGATGAATAGTGTTCGATTTTCTTCTATAAATAGGCTCATAAATCTAAAAAAAAAAAAAATATCAAAACCCTAACCCTAAAATATGCAGCCGCCTATGCTAAAACCAATGGCCGAAAATCAATATCTTTCTCCTCTCAATCTCTCTCGATCCATTCACTTTCAAGCTTCGTGTTCAACATGAAAGTGGAAGAGCACGTCCTTCTCTACAATCTGAACGGTCATGATCGTATATAGTGGAGCGTGGTGGCCAGAAATCAATCGAGAAGAGGCCACGTTCGTTCTCGAACTGCGTGCAACATGGGCAGCCGAGTTTGACCGCATTTGGGGCGTGGGTGGTGCTGGGGGGCGCGCGCGTGATGGTGTTGCCTGATCGAATAATCGTCGAGCGTGGAGGTCGAGGAATCTAACCCTAAATCTCGTGTGTTGGGTTGCTTTGCGTCGTGTGCGACCTGGTGATTTGCATGAGGGAGAGGAGAAAGGATGGAGGGCTGTGATGAAAAGGTGCTGGATCATACGGCTATGGATTGATTATGGTTAAGAAAATTTAAATTTAGTTGTAAATTATATAGTTTAAATTCGTGTAAGTTTAAAAAATTCATAACTTTTTCATACGAGGTCGAAAAAATGCAAACTCAGTTGCGTTGGAATCGTATGGACGAGCACTACGCGATGGAGTTGGTTTGGAGTCGTTTGGAGTTAGTGAGAATTTTGGGTAAAATTAAACGTCCGTTTAATTTTATTCAAAATAAATCGCTAAAACGGAAATTAAAATCAAGGTGAGAACTTCTCACTCAATCGGAATCAGTTTCGATTTTATTTTAAATAGTTAGATTTAAAATATTTGAATGCATGTTTGAATGTTGATTAATATCTATTGATTGTTAAAATAGACATTATGCGCCGTTAGTAAGCGGATGTTATTTAATAAAAACATATACCGCGAATATTTCATAAACAGTGAAATTGGTATTATAAATAATATCAATATATATATATTGGCATATGTATATATTGGAGTTGATTGATTTCCCGTATTTTTTTAGCGGATGAGACCCTATTACGCCGTTATTAAGCGGATAATATTTAATAAGAACATGTACCGCGATAATTTCGTACTGGAGCGAAATTGGTATTGTGCTAATGTTTGTGGATGCAGGAAAACAGGTTGGAGGGATCCAACTGGATTCCTCAACAGTTTTTATTTGATTTCAGATATTTTGATATTTGATGGATTTTCATATTGGTATATGATATCGTTGTAGTCGTGATTGACTATTTGGTGTGTAGCATCATTGGACCAAATTTGGAATTTTAAAATGATTTCAAAGTGATTTTTGAAAGTATACGTTTATAAAATATTTTTGGAATTGATTCATTTTAAATAAATAAACGTTATAATTTTTATGTTATAAAAATTATGAATTTTTGAGAAAAATAGTTAAAAACTGATTTTTGAGAATATGATGCTAACGATTTTATAAAATAGTTTAATCGAGATATTTTAGAATTATTGTGAAAAGTTTAAATGTAGGATTTATAAAATTTAATTATTTTATGAATCAAAATGGTGAAATAATAAAAGAGATTAAAGAAGTTTTAAAAGAATAATATAAATTGAATTATATTAAGAGATTTATAAATGGATATTTATAAATTGAAATATGGACATTATAAAACGAGTTTTTATAAGTGTTTGAGTGAAGTGAAAATGAATTTCATAATTGAATGGAATTTATAGAATTTTAAACAGTGAAGTTATAAATGGAATTTTATAAACAGTAGGTTTACAAAATTTATAAAGTTATTGAAAGAACGAATTTTGGATAAATAAATGAATCTTATAAGTTATAAGATTTATAGTTTGGAAAGTCTTTAAAAGAACGATTTTGTAAAATAATCGTTTTATAAGTATTTAACTTATAATATGAACTTTTAGTTTATAATCGAGTTATAAACTGGAATAGGTTAATCAAAGAATTTATAAAAAGGAAGTTTTATAAATAAATAGAAATGGAATTTATAAACGTTGTTTTATAAATTCGCAAATGACTTATTTTGATAAGTAAATTGTTGAAACCTATTAATGGAGTTATATTCACGTTTTTGAATAGTGAATAATCCTTTGAATTAAAATGAATAGAAATGATGAAATGTGTTAACGTAGTATATTCACGTTTTTGAATAGTGAATAATATGTTAAAGAAATTGTTTTGAATGTGATATTTGAAATTGAATTAAAACGATCTAACGATGTTTTAAAATGTGTTGAGATTCGAAACCATAGATTTCAACATTTATTGTTGAAATAGACGTTTTCGAGAAATAGAAGGAAATAATGGACTATAACACTGTTGTTATAGTAAATGATTTCCGAAAGGAAATGTTTTGTATAGTATTGGGATTTATATATCTATTTTAATTTCGAATCCCTATATTAGTGATTTTGGGTTGTCGTAACGATGTTTTACGTAACATTCGTTTTGGGCCCAAATAAATATGTTTAAGAGAATGATTTCCTTAATAGAATGAAATATATACTTAATTTCGATTGAAGTATATTGAATATTTTCCAAGTGTTGAAAATAAATAAAAATTGTGAATTACTTATGAATAAATAAGTATGGAAATGTTTTTCCAATGTGAAATGAAACGTTTAGAGAATTTATCTTTTTGAAGATAAATTGAAATGAATAATTGAAATCGAATATTCATTGATATTTTGGAATTATAAATTCACTAAGGAATTTATAAAGGAAGTGGGATTTGTCTAAAAATAAATATTGATTTATTTTTGAAGTATTGAAATTATATATCTTGTAAAGATATTTTGTAAAATAAATAATTTGGAAAATTATTTGGAATCTGGTGATGTGTGCATATCTATTGATAGTTCAATAACCGACTATCAATATTTCCCTTTGAATGGGTATTTGATGTGATTTATTTGAATTTGAATGCCACACTTATTTTTGAATAAGCGCTCACTATTCGGGTTAACCGGGAAAGGACCATGGGGTCGTATAACCCATTCCGAATATGTGATACGTCGTTGTGAATTGCATTGAAGATCGGTGTTGAAGACCCGGTATTTGCGAGAGCGATAGGATGACCTGTCGATTTACTCTGCACCGAGTTGCTCCGGTATAGAGTTCTCCATATGTGATGGTGAATCCGATCAGGATTGTGAATATCCGGATTGCAAGGGCTTCTTTGTAAGTGCCTTCGGTTTTGTTCGATCCCGGAACAGACTTGTATGGATTGTATGTCTGACATTACAAGTTGAGATATAAAGCCGATTTCTTTCAAATATATTTCTGTTGGTGGCGAAGAATTTATTCTTTTAGCTTAACACCCTTCTCTGAGACGTACGAGCTCAGAGGTTATATAGTTGAAGTTATCAGCGATATATTCCCAATTTGGTAATGTGATATGCTGAGTGATGCTGAAATGATCATTGTGTTGATTATTGTGATAGGATCGTTTATTTGATCGTCTATCTTAGTGATCATTGTGTTGATCATTTGTTGACCCAAAGCATGGCTTTTGTATAAAGTATGTTTTTGTGGACGTGACTTCGTCGAACCTCACACCCCGGAAATGGTCAAAACAGGAAAGATGCGGCAAGGTTATGAGGGGTAGCACCCTTTAGGGTATGTACATTTCCTTCTGGATAGAGGTGGTATCATGGTATGGAGCCCAGATATTTAACCTATGTGGTTACTACGAATTTATTACTTTGTGGTTGTTGGTTTTCGGGATCCCGTGAGAAAGGTCGTTTACGATCGGGGAATGGCGTGCTCGTGTCAGTAGTTACCCAGTTAGGGGTAACCCGGCCTTGTGTTGGCAGAGTTCCGGTTTGGTTCTCGGGGATGTCTTTCCAGAGGCATTCTCATGTGGCAATGGGAAGTTCCTTGGCCTGACCATTTGTTGGAAATCCAAAGAAACAATACGTGACTTGTACGGTTTTAGTTGTATAACCTGCTATGGAATGTGGCGGTAACCTGCTATTGAACATAGTTAGCTATAGTAGGCATAGTTCGGAATGTCTATGCTGGCTAAGATTTATATTCTACTTTCGAAATGAATTTTCCACTACACTATGCACTAGTAATAATATCAAATGTTATTTTAAATGCGTATCAAGCATCTTTGACTATCATAAGGAGAAATCTCCTCCGATTCTGTGTTTGCATTGTGTGTGTGTGCGGGAGACCTTATGGTAGTCTCATTTTTAAAAGCATTGCGAATTGAAATAAAAATATCTCTCTATTTTGATTTTAAAGTTAAATAAACTGTTTTGAGTTCTCACACCAGCCTTGTTAAGCTATTGGGCTATGTGATGGGGGGGTTCTCGCTTCGCGGTTAAGTGGCGAACGGGAGACTCTTACCCCCACACATCCTCTTTTAGGGGGTTGGTTAGGTGTAACCTGAGAAAGTCGAGAGGCTGGCCGTAAAAGCAAGTCTGGGATATCAGTGTAAGCCACGGTGGGGCTGGGATGGTTGAAAAGCCTACCGGTTGTGACTGCTGTCGACGGTTGAAAAGCCTAGAGCGTTACATTTGGTATCAGAGCTTATGGTTAAGCGACAACCATGGTTCTGTTGGGTATTACTCATTAGAGATAGAGTCAGTAGTACTCTAGAATGAGTCTGAGTGTAATAATAGCTATGAGAGCGTATTTGTTAGTGAATATGAAATTGTTTTATATTGTGATGATTGGTTTATTTAGTGGTATATGAACTTTCGTCAGCGTGGTCCGCAAGACTATGCCGAAGGGGTTTCTAAACACTTGAATAGAACAATTCGACACAATATTGTTTTAAAAGTTGGGTAAATGAAATAATTTTGCCTTGATTATATTTTATATATGAAGAAATAATTTTTTTCAGAATTATTAAAGTGTATGTAAGTTGATTGTTTAGTTATTTGAATAACCTAAATAAAAGAATAATTGTATAAGCAAAAGAATTATAAGAATTGAATTATAAATAAAGTGATTTACAATTGTGAAATAAATTTATATATATATATAAGAAGTGAAACTATATGAATATATCTATGAATATGAGTTATAAATAAAAATGAATTTAAAGTTAAATAAAAAATTACTTTAAAAATGAATATAACTTAAGTGATATGGAATGAAGTTGATATAGTTATCAAAGTGAATGAATATGAACTTGAGTTATATAAATGAAATTCAACTTTTGTAATAGAATTGAATGAATGGATCGAATGTTAATCAATTAAATGTGAATTAAGTTGATATGAAATAATGAATATAAGTGTTAATTCATTTAAAATCTAATGTTATTAGAAAGTTGAATAGTTGAATGAAAATCAATTAAATTAAACCAATTGATAAGCAAAGGAATTTGGTTGTAATTATATATACATTGGTTGTTATATGATTGTTAGTTGATTGTATAAAATTCATTAAGTGTTAATGCAATTGTGTTAATGAAATTGAAAGATATGTAATTGAAATTCAATTGAAAGTAAATAAATTTAAATAGAATTGAATTTGATTTGGAAGTGAACCAACTTGTGAATTAGTGAATGCAAACTAAATAAAATTGAATAAGAATGAATGTTGATAACATCCACTGTTAATGAATCAAATATGAATTAAATTGAAAACCGATTCATTGAATATGAATGAGAATATAAATGAATATTGATATTGGTTATGGATTATAGTTGGTTGATGGTTGAATATATTGCTTTTCATACATTTGCTATGTTAGCATATATAGTTATTATGTTACTATATGTTGTATATTGATACTATTGTCTATATACATGATTCTCATGTTGTTTGTTGAGTAATTAGTAGGTGCGGATCGCGTTTGCTTCGCATTTGGAGCTCGCTTTTGCGCTATATTAGCCGTATATGCTTGCTAATAAAATATAAGGTACATATCTCGGATTACATACCGTACTTTTACAATTTTTTCCCTGCGGGATGCCTCATTACTTGATGAGATGTATATTTGTGATATATATACTGTCATTTTTTTTTCGGATCGAGCCGCGCAAAGGAGACTATGGCGAATTTTTCCGAAAATTTAAGGCGTTAGAAAATTTTTGAGAAAATTGGAAATTTTGAAAACTTTAACTTTGATTTTGGAATTGAAAGTTAAATGATATAGATTGTTTTTGAAAAGATAACTAAGTATGATTCGAAAACTTAGTAAAGTATTGTAAGAAGTTTAATTATGAATTTTGGAAAGTTAATAGATTCTGTAATTTTTCTTACTTGTAATTTCGAGGACGAAATTCTTTTAAGTGGGGAAGATTGTAACGACCCAGAATTTTTGAAATTAAAATATGAATATTTAATTAATTTTAAATATTAAAAAGTGAATTTATAAGTCAAATAAATTTTTATTTGAATTATTGAATTTAATTGGATTATTAAATCGATAATTTAATATGTGAAATTATGGAAATAATTGAAAATATGATTGAAAATGATTTGTAAAATTTTATTTTATCATATGGAAGTTAGAATGATATTTTAGAACTTTTAAAATCGAATTAAAAGTTAATTTGTGAAAATTGAATATTTTAATATTAAAATCGACTAGTAAAAATAGTCAATTTTTGAATAGTCTCAGAATTGAACGAAACCAGTTCCATTGGATCCGTAATAGTTAGTTATTACCGGATTTCAAATTTCGTGTCAATCGGAGCTATCATTTGATCGTGGCAGCTCGAAACGCATCGATTTATTTTTAATTTTAATTTGGCGAGCTAAAATAGCCATTTTTCAAAAAGTCTCGGATTTCGACGAAACCAGTTTCATCGGATCCGTAATGTGATATTATTGTAAGGTTTCAAATTTCAAGTCAATTGGATTTACGGTTTGTCCGATACAAATTAAAACGCCTAGAAATCGACTTAAATCGGTTTAATTTAAATTGAGCGTTTATAGCCATAACTCGCACATACTTCCGAATTAGCTTCCGAAACCTGTTCCATTGTGTCCGGAACGCGGGGTAAACCCTAGGTACGTCAGTTTCGACGCGTAAATCGGAGTTCGGAATTTCCGGATGAATAGTGTTCGATTTTCTTCTATAAATAGGCTCATAAATCTAAAAAAAAAAAAAATATCAAAACCCTAACCCTAAAATATGCAGCCGCCTATGCTAAAACCAATGGCCGAAAATCAATATCTTTCTCCTCTCAATCTCTCTCGATCCATTCACTTTCAAGCTTCGTGTTCAACATGAAAGTGGAAGAGCACGTCCTTCTCTACAATCTGAACGGTCATAATCGTATATAGTGGAGCGTGGTGGCCAGAAATCAATCGAGAAGAGGCCACGTTCGTTCTCGAACTGCGTGCAACATGGGCAGCCGAGTTTGACCGCATTTGGGGCGTGGGTGGTGCTGGGGGGCGCGCGCGTGATGGTGTTGCCTGATCGAATAATCGTCGAGCGTGGAGGTCGAGGAATCTAACCCTAAATCTCGTGTGTTGGGTTGCTTTGCGTCGTATGCGACCTGGTGATTTGCGTGAGGGAGAGGGAGAAAGGATGGAGGGCTGTGATGAAAAGGTGCTGGATCATACGGCTATGGATTGATTATGGTTAAGAAAATTTAAATTTAGTTGTAAATTATATAGTTTAAATTCGTGTAAGTTTAAAAAATTCATAACTTTTTCATACGAGGTCGAAAAAATGCAAACTCAGTTGCGTTGGAATCGTATGGACGAGCACTACGCGATGGAGTTGGTTTGGAGTTGTTTGGAGTTAGTGAGAATTTTGGGTAAAATTAAACGTCCGTTTAATTTTATTCAAAATAAATCGCTAAAACGGAAATTAAAATCAAGGTGAGAACTTCTCACTCAATCGGAATCAGTTTCGATTTTATTTTAAATAGTTAGATTTAAAATATTTGAATGCATGTTTGAATGTTGATTAATATCTATTGATTGTTAAAATAGACATTATGCGCCGTTAGTAAGCGGATGTTATTTAATAAAAACATATACCGCGAATATTTCATAAACAGTGAAATTGGTATTATAAATAATATCAATATATATATATATTGGCATATGTATATATTGGAGTTGATTGATTTCCCGTATTTTTTTAGCGGATGAGACCCTATTACGCCGTTATTAAGCGGATAATATTTAATAAGAACATGTACCGCGATAATTTCGTACTGGAGCGAAATTGGTATTGTGCTAATGTTTGTGGATGCAGGAAAACAGGTTGGAGGGATCCAACTGGATTCCTCAACAGTTTTTATTTGATTTCAGATATTTTGATATTTGATGGATTTTCATATTGATATATGATATCGTTGTAGTCGTGATTGACTATTTGGTGTGTAGCATCATTGGACCAAATTTGGAATTTTAAAATGATTTCAAAGTGATTTTTGAAAGTATACGTTTATAAAATATTTTTGGAATTGATTCATTTTAAATAAATAAACGTTATAATTTTTATGTTATAAAAATTATGAATTTTTGAGAAAAATAGTTAAAAACTGATTTTTGAGAATATGATGCTAACGATTTTATAAAATAGTTTAATCGAGATATTTTAGAATTATTGTGAAAAGTTTAAATATAGGATTTATAAAATTTAATTATTTTATGAATCAAAATGGTGAAATAATAAAAGAGATTAAAGAAGTTTTAAAAGAATAATATAAATTGAATTATATTAAGAGATTTATAAATGGATATTTATAAATTGAAATATGGACATTATAAAACGAGTTTTTATAAGTGTTTGAGTGAAGTGAAAATGAATTTCACAATTGAATGGAATTTATAGAATTTTAAACAGTGAAGTTATAAATGGAATTTTATAAACAGTAGGTTTACAAAATTTATAAAGTTATTGAAAGAACGAATTTTGGATAAATAAATGAATCTTATAAGTTATAAGATTTATGGTTTGGAAAGTCTTTAAAGAACGATTTTGTAAAATAATCGTTTTATAAGTATTTAACTTATAATATGAACTTTTAGTTTATAATCGAGTTATAAACTGGAATAGGTTAATCAAAGAATTTATAAAAAGGAAGTTTTATAAATAAATAGAAATGGAATTTATAAACGTTGTTTTATAAATTCGCAAATGACTTATTTTGATAAGTAAATTGTTAAAACCTATTAATGGAGTTATATTCACGTTTTTGAATAGTGAATAATCCTTTGAATTAAAATGAATAGAAATGATGAAATGTGTTAACGTAGTATATTCACGTTTTTGAATAGTGAATAATATGTTAAAGAAATTGTTTTGAATGTGATATTTGAAATTGAATTAAAACGATCTAACGATGTTTTAAAATGTGTTGAGATTCGAAACCATAGATTTCAACATTTATTGTTGAAATAGACGTTTTCGAGAAATAGAAGGAAATAATGGACTATAACACTGTTGTTATAGTAAATGATTTCCGAAAGGAAATGTTTTGTATAGTATTGGGATTTATATATCTATTTTAATTTCGAATCCCTATACTAGTGATTTTGGGTTGTCGTAACGATGTTTTACGTAACATTCGTTTTGGGCCCAAATAAATATGTTTAAGAGAATGATTTCCTTAATAGAATGAAATATATACTTAATTTCGATTGAAGTATATTGAATATTTTCCAAGTGTTGAAAATAAATAAAAATTGTGAATTACTTATGAATAAATAAGTATGGAAATGTTTTTCCAATGTGAAATGAAACGTTTAGCGAATTTATCTTTTTGAAGATAAATTGAAATGAATAATTGAAATCGAATATTCATTGATATTTTGGAATTATAAATTCACTAAGGAATTTATAAAGGAAGTGGGATTTGTCTAAAAATAAATATTGATTTATTTTTGAAGTATTGAAATTATATATCTTGTAAAGATATTTTGTAAAATAAATAATTTGGAAAATTATTTGGAATCTGGTGATGTGTGCATATCTATTGATAGTTCAATAACCGACTATCAATATTTCCCTTTGAATGGGTATTTGATGTGATTTGTTTGAATTTGAATGCCACACTTATTTTTGAATAAGCGCTCACTATTCGGGTTAACCGGGAAAGGACCATGGGGTCGTAAAACCCATTCCGAATATGTGATACGTCGTTGTGAATTGCATTGAAGATCGGTGTTGAAGACCCGGTATTTGCGAGAGCGATAGGATGACCTGTCGATTTACTCTGCACCGAGTTGCTCCGGTATAGAGTTCTCCATATGTGATGGTGAATCCGATCAGGATTGTGAATATCCGGATTGCAAGGGCTTCTTTGTAAGTGCCTTCGGTTTTGTTCGATCCCGGAACAGACTTGTATGGATTGTATGTCTGACATTACAAGTTGAGATATAAAGCCGATTTCTTTCAAATATATTTCTGTTGGTGGCGAAGAATTTATTCTTTTAGCTTAACACCCTTCTCTGAGACGTACGAGCTCAGAGGTTATATAGTTGAAGTTATCAGCGATATATTCCCAATTTGGTAATGTGATATGCTGAGTGATGCTGAAATGATCATTGTGTTGATTATTGTGATAGGATCGTTTATTTGATCGTCTATCTTAGTGATCATTGTGTTGATCATTTGTTGACCCAAAGCATGGCTTTTGTATAAAGTATGTTTTTGTGGACGTGACTTCGTCGAACCTCACACCCCGGAAATGGTCAAAACAGGAAAGAGGCGGCAAGGTTATGAGGGGTAGCACCCTTTAGGGTATGTACATTTCCTTCTGGATAGAGGTGGTATCATGGTATGGAGCCCAGATATTTAACCTATGTGGTTACTACGAATTTATTACTTTGTGGTTGTTGGTTTTCGGGATCCCGTGAGAAAGGTCGTTTACGATCGGGGAATGGCGTGCTCGTGTCAGTAGTTACCCAGTTAGGGGTAACCCGGCCTTGTGTTGGCAGAGTTCCGGTTTGGTTCTCGGGGATGTCTTTCCAGAGGCATTCTCATGTGGCAATGGGAAGTTCCTTGGCCTGACCATTTGTTGGAAATCCAAAGAAACAATACGTGACTTGTACGGTTTTAGTTGTATAACCTGCTATGGAATGTGGCGGTAACCTGCCATTGAACATAGTTAGCTATAGTAGGCATAGTTCGGAATGTCTATGCTGGCTAAGATTTATATTCTACTTTCGAAATGAATTTTCCACTACACTATGCACTAGTAATAATATCAAATGTTATTTTAAATGCGTATCAAGCATCTTTGACTATCATAAGGAGAAATCTCCTCCGATTCTGCGTTTGCATTGTGTGTGTGTGCGGGAGACCTTATGGTAGTCTCATTTTTAAAAGCATTGCGAACTGAAATAAAAATATCTCTCTATTTTGATTTTAAAGTTAAATAAACTATTTTGAGTTCTCACACCAGTCACATGACTGACTCGGAGTTTATTGTTTTCCTTCCTAAACTCTGGGTGCCCACCAATTTCACACGGGCAGTTAAGAGTAAGGTTTATCAGGATATTCTGGATATTCTGGAATTGCTGGAGGCAAGCTGGATGGCATGGCGTATTACTAGTTTATATAGTATTTCTTTTTCCGCTGCACTATTTGTTGTTGTTGTACACTCTGATGATATGATGTAATGTAATGTGATGTAATGCAATAACTGATATAGTTCTTTGTTTAAAGATTATTCATTTATTATTATATGTTGTTCCGCTGCGAATTGTGAGATTCTGATGTTGTTCTTGTTTCTGTTCCGTTCTATTCTCTGTTCTCTGTTTTTCTATCTCTTCTCTATTTTCTCTTTTTCTTCTATTTTAAAATGTTCTATCTTCTTTTCTGTTTTCTCTTCCCTCCATCTTCTATCTTTTTCTCTTCTCTTTTCCTAAATTCTTCTTTTTGAAAACCCTCAGTGTTCGGTTTTCCGTCGTTCGATTCCTCGGCAGTCGATAAAGTGAGTGTCGATGTCGAATTTTCGGAAGACGAAGAATCGTGTCCTGACATCTACTCACAGGTTCAGCTCTAAGTACAAGATCTATTCATAACTCAATAGCCCGTTTCGACGATAGTCCTGTCAAAAGCTCAAAAACATCTGCAAATTCTCTAATGACAAAATCTCGATTCAACTCATCTTCCTCCTCCATTGCACCCAATAAAGAAAAATATCAAAATTCGAGTTCTCTACGGAGTATATAATTCGATCGCTACTATTAAGGTGTCTTGATGATATTTCCTTTTCATGGATAAATATCCTTGCACATATCATATTTTCTTAACTAATCCATACCCAATATAATTCCAAAGCCCATAAAATCAAGCACATACAACTTGTAGGCAAATATATGACCTAACAACTCAAACTCTAAATGGTCACATCTCATCCTAAGAGTTGTTATCATATTCACAACCCTTAAGTAAGTAACAAGTTATGATGGTTCTAAACAAAGCTTATCTACCAAACAACGAGAGACAAAAGAACGTGATGCACTAGTATCGAACAATACTCCAACAAGTGTGCCATGAATCAAATGCACACCTCCCAACACAATCTTTCCCTTCTCCTCTGATGTGGGTTTCAAGGCAAACAGATTCAAAGCAAACACTTTTCCTTTCTCAAACTTAGCTTGTTCTTTTCACCAATTCTTGTAATGACTTATCTGGTCATAGGTGAAACACTTGATATTCTTCTTTCTAACGGCCTTCTTTCCATCCATGGAATGACAGTCATTGGTGACGTGCACTTTCCTGTTACACTTGTAGCAAACGAGATTAGCTTTTCCCTTCTTGGCTGCTCCACCCTTTAGAGCTACCTTTTTATGAAAGAACTTTATTTTGTGACTCTACTCGCTTTGAGTCTCCAATGCTTTGTTTTTGCTAAAGAAAGCAAGCATCTCTTCATTCCTCAGTGTCATCTCCACTACCTTGTCACATAGATCCCTGAGATGTAGCAAGGTTTCCCTAGCAAGCTCTGGTCTTAATCCACGGATGAACTTTTTATTTCTCTTAATCAATGTGTCAACCATAGCATATCAATACCTAGATAACAACTCAAACCTTGTTGCATACTTTAACATGATCATGTCTTCTTGTACTAACTTAGCAAACTTTCTAAGCAGAGTTGACTTGGCTATTTCTAACATGAATCTCTCCTCGAACCTCCTTTTGAACTTAGCCCAAGTCAAAATTTCCTCTGGCACTCCAATTGTTACACCGTTCCACCAATGCAATGCAGCTCCTTGCAATTTCTTGGAGACCAATCTCCTCTTCTGCTCATCATTAAAACCTAAATTAGCAAAATCCTTTTCACAATAAAGCAGCCAATTCTCTACATCAATAGCATCCTTAGTTCCAATGAATGGCTTTTCTCTAATTTTTGCATAATCCTAACTCAAAACAAAATAGTTATTGACAACAGGAACTTTAGGTTTTTCCCCTCCAATATTACCACCAACAATTCCAACCGCAACTTCAGCTTGCATCATGTTGACAAAGAACTGGTACATAGCTTACATTGTAGGATCGATTTCACCCTAGAGGGTGGGGTGAATAGGGTGATAGTATAAATTATAAAATTAATTGCGGAAGCTTATAAAATAATTTCAACACAGATCACAGAACAATAGCAGCACGGATAATAGCAGAATAATAAATGTAGAAATAGAACGACACATAATTTACCCAGCTTCGGCAAAACCCTGCCTACGTGCTGCCCCTAAGGTTTCTACTAGAAATTAGATAGTCCCTCGCTTACACACGTAAACTCGCGACACCCGCTATCTACTAAATCTAACTCTACGCTCAAAACCCTGCCACAACTCAGCCACTGAGTTGCGAATTCTCAAGCTACGCCACGTAGCTTGTCCCCGAGTCACATGACTAGAAATTTAAACGGTTTAAAAAAGAAAATACAAATTAAAAACAATTTAAAAACTAAAATAACCCTATTTAAAAATTTAAAGCCCTTTTAAAAAATCTCTTTAGAGAAATAGGCCGGCCCCCTTTTGTAATTTGACCCGTCTCTTTTTCTTTGCTCCGTTCGTTTGCTTGTATAATGGTGGCGGTTCCTCTTGCAAATTTAGGGCTTCGTTCCTTTTCCAGATTTAGGGTTTTGTGGAATTGAAGGGCCACTCGATACTGTTCAATAGTAGACTCCGATGCTCTTTGATTTGCTCACGGCTCTTCAATTTGGATCGAGTTCGTCTCCTTGCTTCGGTATGTAATTTTATGCTTTTGTGCTTTTGTGTATTCGTACTTGAACTCGATGCATTGATTGCCGATGATGATTGGGTTATATATGCGTTCGATCTCCTTTATTTTCGTTCGTATAAACTTATTTGAATTTGTCAAATATTCATCTCGGCCACTTGATTTTGTTTTGATGCTGAGATTGATTTCTGACTTCTTCAATTCGTATATACTTCGATTTCTTGACATTCATGGCATTGATCGACTCCTTGGTCATCACGTTGTTGACTACGGCTTCCACTCCGTTCCTTCTTCTGTTGACTTGTTAAAAACACGGCTATGTACACGAATTTCGGTATCACTATGACCTTCGTATCTGCAGTTTGTTGTTTACCTTCTGTTTTAGCAATATTATTCCTTTCTGTAACAACCAAGATAAAATGCTTTTGCTCTTATTCTTTCAAATGACTTGCTGTTATGTTGATGCATTTTGCCTTTGCCTTTGTTTGCTTGATGTCTACATGCATGTGGTCTTGGTACACTTCTTACTGTTATTTGATTGCCGAGTCTTGTTCATCCCTCTTGTATACCTAGTGTATCACTGGTGTAGCGATATTGGTCTTGTTGCAGTTTGGCTCAGTGTACATGTATATAGTTGTGTAGCTTCACTTGCATTTGAATTTTGATATGTAAAAAATGGTTTCTCATGTGCTTGTCGAATTTACATGTACACTGTGTCATTTATCTTTGCACTTGCATACTTGGTTTCCACCTTGATATTTTGTAGCCTGGTCTTTGTTGGTTTTTTGATGACATCTGTTTGCTGTGGCTTCATTTTTATCTGGGTTGACTTTGTTTTTGCTGTAGTCTTCAAGCAATGCCGATTCATTAATTGGCTTGTGGTCTTTGCTGTGTTCCCATGTTTCTGGTGTATGTGCATTTGTGGCTTTTCCACTGTGTACTTGCATGCATGTTGGTTTGGTAGTTGCTTCAGTCACTTTGTTGTACTACAAATTCCAGTGTGCCTCTTTGTGTATGCATTTGCATACTGCTGCTATGCAATTTTGGGTTTCCAGTTGTACTTGGTTCATTGTGATTTTGCTGGAATGATTTCGACATTGATTTTTGTAGTTGGTTCCTTACTTTTCAATGTTGCTTGGATATTGAACTGCTTTATGCTTGAAGTCGTAGCCTGTACACCTGCCCTGTGTTGAATCCAGCTAATAGTTCGGGTTTGACCTTGTGCGTGTGTTGTGATTTTATTTATATTTGCACCTGAGTTGAACCCGTCTTTTTATTTGGGTTTGACCTTGTGCCCACCTGTCCCTGTAGCATTATCAAGTGTATATCGGTGTGCACGGCCTTGTGGCATATACAGTGATACACTGTATGTCACAAGCTGTTCCTGTATGATGAATTCAAATTTAAATGATGACGAACAACCCAAATAACTGAGGCAAATAATATTTTCAAAATTCACATTTTATTTTATATTGCAAAAATATTTCTTTTTCAATTTTACTGCGTTAGTGAATATTTTTGCAGATTGCTTAGATGCTGGATTCTAACTGGAATGAAGTTGAAGATAAATACGAGTTGAGTGAATGAGTGATGTGTAGTGAGGTTAAATGTAAATATGACATTGTGATGTATTTGTAATCAAAATTGTATATGTATAGTGAGAGCTTGAATTTGTACTATTCAAAATTGTAATAAATATTTGTTTGAATAAAATTTCTGTTTGAATTCAAATTCTGTGTTATTTAATTTTATTCAGCAAATATTTATTTAATCTATGAAAAATAAAATAGTATATTAACAAATACATTTAACTGAATGTATATATGTTTATTATCATCAAACAAAAATCATATAAGCGCATATTCAACAATCTCCTCCTTTTGATGATAACAAACATATATTTAAGATTTTGAATATATTAAATGTATTTGATCATTGATATACTCTAATTGCTCCCCCTATTTAAATGCTTCCTCTCTACACAAAGCTCCCCCTACATATATGCATACAAATAAAAATATGCAAATGAGCCTAGATGCAAATGGAAAATTATTTGACATTTGCTTGATTTTATTTGACAAAATCTTAACTTTTCTCTCCCCCTTTTGTTATCAGCAAAAGAATAATAGTGTTAGAGAAAATAGAGATAAAGTGATCGATATTAATCCAACATTAAAACTCAATTGAATATAAATATTAAATTTCAATAAAAAATCAAACAAAAATCATAAATATTTTGTTAGGCGCATATTCCACTTTTGGAATGATGGGAATTATGTCATCATATAAAACCATACAGTTGTGTCTATTTGTGGTATATTTATATCAGGAATTTGAATATCTACTAACCATGCATAACCGTTAGGACTTTTGAATGAGATTAGTAGTATTCCAATTTTATTTAAAAAAAAATGAATTCAAGTATCTTCTAACCACGCATAACCGTGAGGACTTTTAAATGGGATTAGAATCAACTTGTTTATTTTAAAAAACAACATTTGATATGCGTTACATACATGCATAACCGTGAGGACTTTTAAATGAGCATGAAAGCACATAACAAATTCCAAGTAATTCACCCATGCATAACCATGAGGACTTTTAAATGAGAGTGAATACTTTGGTATTTATTTATTATTATTATTATTTTTTACTATATAATCATTATTATTTTTTGTTATTTTAAAAAAAATGTAAAAATGAAAAACGAACGATTCCTGTTTAAAGTACCACATATTGACAAACTATATTGAATTTTTGATGAGCGATGGTTGATAGAAATATGAAAGACAGAAATGGTTATGGAATTTTTACCAACAAAGGTTTTATAACTTTTGTTTAAATTTCTAAAGAAATTTACTAATTATACCGTCTCGGGTCATAATATATGATAAATATCAACACTCATCACTTTTTCAATCACTATTTTTCTTTTCGATAATCATTAGGGAGTCAGATTAGTCAAAATAGTCATTTAAAATCAAATTCAAAAATAATTATGAAATTAATTTTTCAAAATGACTAATCTAAAAATATGGTCAAAAATGATTTTCTCGAGGGGGTTTTATAAGAAAATTTTCTGCTATTTGAAAATTATTTGAAATGAAAAATATGCAGATATTTTCTTTGAAAAACGATGCAGTTACTAAATGTCTCAAAAATCACGTTCAACTAGTAATTTTTCTATCAACTAGATTACCAGTGTAATCTGCATCTGAATTTCTTTTTCACTCAAAATCATCATTAATTGAATTTGATTGACCAAACCATGAAGTGTGCACCAAAAATTTCAAACTCAATTTTAACAGCTTTTTAAATGATATTCTTTTGAATTCGAATCGAAGCCGTGTAAATAATCAGACAAATATCATAATGTTAATCTTAGAAGCCATAGGATAAACAACTATATTCAAGAGTAATCATCAGCCATCATTATTATTCCAAACAGATTCTAGAAGTTTCAAAAACATTTCTTAAAATCCTTTTTACAATTTTTAGATGAAAATCTTTAGGATTTTAATTGTAGTTGTGTAAATAATCAGAAAACCGTGAATATAGAGTTAGCCATATTACAACAAAATGTATTATCCAACAAAACACTATTATCAATCCAAATTAATATATATGAAGTAATTCAAAGAATCTAGAGAATTTTATAGTGTTTCTGGCATAAATATAATTGGCCAACTATTTAGAATAAGTCAAAATCCAAATCATCATCTTTTCATCAATCTCAATATTGGCTGATTTTAATTCAGAATATGGTGCAGATTATCACATTTAATATATCGTTTAAAACATACCATTACCTGTTTTACCTTTACGATATTTTTCGTCGTTGTCCATTGTGATTCTGTCACCTTTATACTAGGCTGAGGAACTTTGTTTTGTCGCCCGTTGTGTTTCTGGAACAACCAAAATCCAGAGAACACTGTTGTTGTTCCTTAGCCTGCCACCACACCTACACGATGAAAGATTTATGTGACCTATTTGTTTTTATAGGTCCATGGTTGTTAGTGGCAGAAAATTTTGAAAAAGAATTTTGTAAAGAACCAAAACTATTTATAATTGTTCCCTTCGGCACCCAAATTTGTTTAACTTTGAGAGATTTTATATTTGTGCCTTTTGGAACCCAAATCGGTATAGTTTTCACATATTTGGGTCTATACCAACAATTATTGTGATCGTGTCCAAATTTTCTACAAATTGTGCACATTAAATTTTCTCGATTAATCTCATTTCTAACATTTTTAGATTGATTATATCCAAGTCCTTGTCTAACTATATTAACAGTTTGTTTCCCTAATAGCATATTCAACGATTTTCCACTTTTTAAAAATTTATCTAAAGTCGTTGACAATTGTTGGACTTGTGTTTTGAGAGATTCATTTTCGTTCAATAATTGTGTGCACTTTTTAATAGAATTTTCTCTTCTAGTATTTTCATTCTCTTTTAAAATCAGAATTTCATTTTCAAGCAATTTCATTTTAATTTCTGATTTTTTTAATTTCATCTTCGAATGTTGGACACTTATCACACTTAAGGATCCTACTTTGATAGGTTTTAACTAATTGGTCAAGTTGTTCATTTAATTCTATCAAAGAGACTTTTTGTGATTCAAGTTTAGCGTATTTTTCCCTAAGTCGTTCAAAACAGCCATTCACTTCATGGAAATAAATAAGTAATTCAGAGTGAGTAAGTTTTGATACCTCGCTTGGCTCGTCATCGTCGCTATCAGTTATATTTCCTTGAAGGCACATATCTGCTTTCTCACTCTCACTACTAGTACTTTTATCATTCTCATCCATTTCATCCCAAGTGGCAGCAAAACTTTTCTTTTTCTGTTTCTTTCCAAAGTCGCGTCGATTTCGAGGACAATTGGGCTTGATGTGTCCGGGTTGGTTGCACTTATGACAGATGATCTCCTGTTCTACTGAGTAGTCAAGTGCTTTGCCTATTCTGCTTTTCAATTCCTGATTTCGAGCTGGATTTCCATATTTGCGATTCCACCTTTTGAATTTCTTTATTAGTAGCGCCAGCTCTGCTGCTCCATCATCATCATCGTTATCATCATCACTTTCGATTGTTCCTTTGAGCGCTATTGATTTCTTTCGAGTATCTCCTCCTTCACGCTCTTCCTTGAATTTCATTTCTAGCTCATAAGTGGTGAGATTTCCGATGAGTTCTTCAACTTTCATTTGTTTTAAGTCTTTCGATTCTTGAATGGCAGTCACCTTTGCTTCAAATTTTCGTGGAAGGACTCTGAGGATTTTTCGGACTATCTCCAACTCCGTGTATGATTTTCCAAAAGCTTTTGATTTATATATGATATTGGAGAGTCGTCCATGCATCTCTTTAACATTTTCTTCCTTCGCCATTGTGAAGTTCTCGTATTCGCTGCTTAGCATGGCAAGGCGAGATTCTTTGACTTGAGATGTTCCTTCGTGAGTCACTTCTAGTGTGTGCCATATTTCCTGCGCAGTTATACAATGTGAGACACGATTAAATTCAAATTGATCCAATGAACAGATAATAGAATTCATAGCTTTAGCATTAGTATTTTGTAATTTATTTTCTAGTTCTGTCCATTGTTCCTTTGGTTTATCTACTTCCTGATTATCTACAGTTATAGTTAGTATTCTATAACCTGTCTCAACAATATTCCAAGCGTCAATGGTTTTCAGAAAAATTTCCATCCTATTTTTCCAATAAGCATATTCACCATTGAACATTGGTGGTCTAACTATGGATTGACCCTCAACAAAAGCAGTATTAAAAGAAGCCATTTTTAAAATTAAAATTTTTAAAACAAAAATTGGTTTTTGTAAAATCAAATTTTTAAAACAAAAACGGCTTTTGTTCCTAGCTCTGATACCACTTGTAGGATCGATTTCACCCTAGAGGGGGGGTGAATAGGGTGATAGTATAAATTATAAAATTAATTGTGGAAGCTTATAAAATAATTTCAACACAGATCACAGAACAATAGCAGCACAGATAACAGCAGAATAATAAATGCAGAAATAGAACGACATAGAATTTACCCTGCTTCGGCAAAACCCTGCCTACGTGCTGCCCCCAAGGTTTCTACTAGAAATTAGATAGTCCCTCGCTTACACACGTAAACTCGCGACACCCGCTATCGACTAAATCTAACTCTACGCTCAAAACCCTGCCACAACTCAGCCACTGAGTTGCGAATTCTCAAGCTACGCCACGTAGCTTGTCCCCTAGTCACACGACTAGAAATTTAAACGGTTTAAAAAAGAAAATACAAATTAAAAACAATTTAAAAACTAAAATAATCCTATTTAAAAATTTAAAGCCCTTTTAAAAAAATCTCTTTAGAGAAATAGGCCGGGCCCCTTTTGTAATTCGACCCGTCTCTTTTTCTTTGCTCCGTTCGTTTGCTTGTATAATGGTGGCCGTTCCTCTTGCAAATTTAGGGCTTCATTCCTTTTCCAGATTTAGGGTTTTGTCGAATTGAAGGGCCGCTCGATACTGTTCAATAGTAGACTCCGATGCTCTTTGATTTGCTCACGGCTCTTCAATTTGGATCGAGTTCGTCTCCTTGCTTCGGTATGTAATTTTATGCTTTTGTGCTTTTGTGTATTCATACTTGAACTCGATGCATTGATTGCCGATGATGATTGGGTTATATATGCGTTCGATCTCCTTTATTTTCGTTCGTATAAACTTATTCGAATTTGTCAAATATTCATCTCGGCCACTTGATTTTGTTTTGATGCTGAGATTGATCTCTGACTTCTTCAATTCGTATATACTTCGATTGCTTGACATTCACGGCATTGATCGACTCCTTGGTCATCACGTTGTTGACTACGGCTTCCACTCCGTTCCTTCTTCTGTTGACTTGTTAAAAACACGGCTATGTACACGAATTTCGGTATCACTATGACCTTCGTATCTGCAGTTTGTTGTTTACCTTCTGTTTTAGCAATATTATTCCTTTCTGTAACAACCAAGATAAAATGCTTTTGCCCTTGTTCTTTTACATGACTTGCTGTTATGTTGATGCATTTTGCCTTTGCCTTTATTTGCTTGATGTCTACATGCATGTGGTCTTGGTACACTTCTTACTGTTATTTGATCGCCGAGTCTTGTTCATCCCTCTGGCGTACCTGGTGTATCACTGGTGCAGCGATATTGGTCTTGTTGCAGTTTGGCTCAGTGTACATGTATATAGTTGTGTAGCTTCACTTGCATTTGAATTTTGATATGTAAAAAATGGTTGCTCATGTGCTTGTCGAATTTACATGTACACTGTGCCATTTATCTTTGCACTTGCATACTTGGTTTCCACCTTGATATTGTGTAGCCTGGTCTTTGTTGGTTTTTTGATGACATCTGTTTGCTATGGCTTCATTTTTATCTGGGTTGACTTTGTTTTTGCTGTAGTCTTCAAGCAATGCCGATTCATTAATTGGCTTGTGGTCTTTGCTGTGTTCCCATGTTTCGGGTGTATGTGCATTTGTGGCTTTTCCACTGTGTACTTGCATGCATGTTGGTTTGGTAGTTGCTTCAGTCACTTTGTTGTACTACAAATTCCAGTGTGCCTCTTTGTGTATGCATTTGCATACTGCTGCTATGCAATTTTGGGTTTCCAGTTGTACTTGGTTCATTGTGATTTTGCTGGAATGATTTCGACATTGATTTTTGTAGTTGGTTCCTTACTTTTCAATGTTACTTGGATATTGAACTGCTTTATGCTTGAAGTCGTAGCCTGTACAGCTGCCCTGTGTTGAATCCAGCTAATAGTTCGGGTTTGACCTTGTGCGTGTGTTGTGATTTTATTTATATTTGCACCTGAGTTGAACCCGTCTTTTTATTTAGGTTTGACCTTGTGCCCACCTGTCCCTGTAGCATTATCAAGTGTATATCGGTGTGCACGGCCTTGTGGCATATACAGTGATACATTGTGTATGTCAGAAGCTGCTCCTGTATGATGAATTCAAATTTAAATGATGACGAACAACCCAAATAACTGAGGCAAATAATATTTTCAAAATTCACATTTTATTTTATATTGCAAAAATATTTCTTTTTCAATTTTACTGCGTTAGTGAATATTTTTGCAGATTGCTCAGATGCTGGATTCTAACTGGAATGAAGTTGAAGATAAATACGAGTTGAGTGAATGAGTGATGTGTAGTGAGGTTAAATGTAAATATGACATTGTGATGTATTCGTAATCAAAATTGTATATGTATAGTGAGAGCTTGAATTTGTACTATTCAAAATTGTAATAAATATTTGTTTGAATAAAATTTCTGTTTGAATTCAAATTCTGTGTATTTAATTTTATTCAGCAAATATTTATTTAATTTATGAAAAATAAAATAGTATATTAACAAATACATTTAACTGAATGTATATATGTTTATTAGCATCAAACAAAAATCATATAAGCGCATATTCAACATACATATCTTCCGGTAGTATTCCAGCACCCACATTAGTAGACGTTTTTCGACGCAGATTCCTTCTAGTATTGGGCCTAACGTTTCTGTTGGTTGTGGTGATTCCTTCAACAAGATTCACTCTTCCATTTTCTACCTCTATATATTACTTTCTTACATCTTTATTTGAACCTTAGTAAGATACAGAAGAACGGTCTTAGAGAGAGGAAAGAATAGAGATAAGATATATACTTATATATATATATATATATCAAATACAAGAACTTTACTGTAGCATATCCTATACCCTAATCTTATTCTTTAATTTATTAGGATCATTTTTGCAAATACTCTTTTAATGTTCAAAATTCTTTTAGTTTTATGTAAACCTTTGCTTTGATACAAGTTATAACATCCTCATTCTAAGGCCCAAAACTAAGTACTACATATGCTACAGTCATCCATAGTATTACTTTTAAGTGACAAAATGACATCAGTTAATAATATCATTAACATGAGAAACATAGCAATATGAAAATTTTGAAAAAACGAATTTCATTAACTAATTTCTATGCTCATTACATAATCCTTAAACATGAGATCAGTTAATAGTATCATTAATAAGAGAAGCAATGAAAAAATGAAAATTTTAAAAACATAGATTTCATTAATTAATTTCTATATTCATTACATAATCTCGAAACAATACCCAGGTTCAGATAAAATATAAATATTACAAAATATTCCAAGAATGATATATGAAGATGCCCTCTTGGTTGATCAGAGTTTACTAGTAGATAGATATAACTTTTGCCATTACATACATTCAAACGAAGTGATAACATAGCAGACATAAATTGACTCCTATATAGCTAGCTCTGCCTCCTGCACCTCTTTGGAAGCTTTATTCTCCCAACCTACAACCTATAAACCTCACCCTCGAACTACTAAATTGAGTACCCAAGAGTGAAAGGGAAATACAAAAACTTCGGGTTAGATAAAAATCTGGTGTGAATAAAAATATGTCATCTCGGTTAACAAATATCTAGTGAGACAGCGCCATAGAGCAGAACATGTTTTACCCTCACTAGTATCCTTTAAAATATTTCTTTTATAAACCAAGCACCTACAACCACAATGGTTAAACTAGACGGTATGAACAATCATATCCATGCATGCAACCTGGGTAATCATGACTAATACATCTAAATAAATGGACCATCTACCCCAGCATCATGGTTTTCTTAGGTTAACCACAAACCTATGTCGTTGACTCAGGCCTACCCGATATATCAAATTCTCCAACTTACTGTTAGAAGGAAAGCAGACGGTCTGTCAGAAAATTACTATTCCTAGGGTCACTCTAATTCTAATGGTTTTTCAAGCCAACCAATAACTTATCTCTTCTTTATATATTCCCTTCTATGCCTAAACCTACTTTTAGTCTTCCCCTTGACAAAGCCTTATGCACTTAAATTATGGACTAATAATAGCCAGGGGATAACAGCTGAAGTACTGGATTCGACACTGCACCAGTTCCATCTGGTTTTCTAATCTCTAAGTCAATTCATCCTATCATAATTTATCTAATGGTGATAAGAATAATCTCTCTAGTAAAATTCTGGGCTAAATACCCTTTTTGTTTCCTTGAAACCAATTTGTTTATAAATGATTTAACCTTTGAAATCATACTTAAAAAAAGGAAACTATAGCCCTTTACTTTATATAAAGTATCATGCCAATATATGTATATGTATATATATATATGTATGTGTGTGTGTGCGTGCGTATCTGTGTGTGTGGGTGCGTGCTTTTATCAAATAACATTGATAAATTTCAAAGTCATTTAGAGGTTGTCGCACCTAAAACCATAGGCTATGGAGCCCTATATAATAAAGCCATTGAATTGATAAAGTGTGGCATTGATATAGCCTTTATGGGATTGTCGCATACATCTATACCAAAATTATGTTAAAACGTCTGATTTATAAAACATAAGGCCATAAAGCCAAAACCATTATGTCGCATATATAGGTTGTCTACGTAAAGAAGTATAGAATTTGGTTTGTGTAAAACATAGACTTATTTTAACCAAATGACATAATTGCCATAAGATAATGAATGTCGAAAATAGTCTATAGTGTCACCATGGCATAAGAAACTGGTGGCATCATTGTCGTATAAAACCAATGTCGAAAGTAATGTATACTTGCAGCGTGTTGTCTCTTTATATAGTTAAAGCCATAATAGGAGTATGCAACATCAACACTGAAAAGATACACTAGCGACATAAGAAACACATGGAACTGAAAACACTTGACATAAAAGTTATACGGCAGAAAAACATGCGGCTTCATTGATACCGAAGGCATGAATGTCGGCATTGATACGACCCAACGTTAGTGGAATCATTACATACTAACGAGGTTGATATCATATGCTTACCTACAGGTAAGTCATGACATGTGACATCGTTGGACTTCGGCATTGATTAATGGAGCATGGCAATCTTGTAATTAACATAAAAATTCTTTTATTTCTTAATAAAGTAATATCTTTTTGCCAACTCCAGTTCTTTGCCAAATTACTATTAAATAATTCTTTACTTCATCAAATCTTCTTTAGAAAACTACTATATGATAGAATTATCATTTTCAAAATAATTTGCATCCCATATAATTTATACTAATATTTTAATATGATCATTATGCATTTCGAGCCTTGTAAATTCATAAAAATTCGTAAATACTTAGGAAAAATCATAGAAAACTACAATAAATAAGACTTATATTATTCTTTAACATATAAAAATTTCAAGGCTAAAAATATTATTTATTTATTTTTAATAATTAAAACTCGAAATAAACCATTTTCCTCACTTAGGAAATTAATAAAATATTCATACTTGCTTGGAAAATTATGAAATTGAATAACTACTTCGAAAATAATGTTTCTAATATCATATAAAAGTTTCAATTCATTTGGATGTCGTATGATTGGTTTTCACACTTAAATATATTAACTAATTACATAAATAAATTCAATAAATCATCAACAAGCATATAATCATCAATCGTTCACATCATGGCATAATAACACTCCTAAGATTCAGATTTAATCATAAAACCAAACATTAGTAAGAAAAATTGAGAGGAATTATCATTATTAACCTTGATTAGATAAAAAAGGACGAGATGTGAGTTTAGATTGATTTCCCCTAGCTAAACCTTGATTTCTTAGCTTCTTCTTCTCTTGAAGCTTTTAATAATGGTCGGCCTTGAGTATGTTCATGCTTGCATGAATGTAAATGAATTGAAAGAAAGGAGAGTGGAAGGTTTATGTTAGGAAATGAGAGTGTATTCCTATTTCGCCCTTTTCATAAATCCCCCTTCTTGTAAATGTTTTAAACACTCTTATTATTTCATTAATTTAGGCACGATATGTTGAATATGCGATTGTATGATTTTTGTTTGATGATAGTAAACATATATATATATATATATTCATTTAAATGTATTTGTTAATGCACTATTATATTTTTCACATAATTAAATAAATATTTGCTGAATAAAATAAATAACATAGAATATAAATTCAAGTGAATATTTTATTCAAACAAATATTTATTACAATTTTTGAATAGTACAAATTCAAGCCCTCACTATATATATACACAACTTCAATTACAATACAATTTTGATTACATCACAATTCACATTTAGATTTGCACCTCACTACATATCGCTCACACTCGTATTTATCTTCAACTCCATTCCAATGTGAACCCAACATCCGAGCAATCTGCAAAAATATACATTGATGCAGTAAAATTGAAAATAAAACATTTTTGCAGTATAAAATAAAATGTGATTTTGAAAATAATATTTGCCTCACTTATTTGGGTTGTTCGTCATCATTTAATTTTGAACTCATCATACACGAACAACTTGTGACATACACAGTGTATCATTGGACAAGCCACAAGACCGTGCACACCGATATACACTTGATAAAATTATAGGGACAGGTGAGCACATGTCAAACCCAAAACGCCGGGTTCAACTCAAGTGCAATAAAAATAATGTCACAATATCAGCACAAGGTCAAACCCGAGCTCCAAGCTGGATTCAACACAGGTGCAAATTAAAAATGAAATGAAACAAGAACTGCCAAAAAAGATGACCCAACAAATGAACAAGATCAACAATGACTAGAACTAGACAGTCCATACATCTCAACCAGGCAGCAAGCAAAGTCGACGGGTACTTCAAGTACGAATGCACAACTAGAGGCATGAATAACACTCAGACTTGGAGTGACAAATATACGAAGTCAACATAATACAACAAGTGGACAGAGTCGAGGCTATAACCCAATTCAACATGCTTAGTTCAAATGGTCATGACAGTCAAACAGAACCAAGGCAGTGGTACAAACTACAAGCGTGTCAACCAAACAACTCCATGTAAGATAGAAACAGTGGTCAAATCAAATAAAACCAGACAGGTTTTCAATCACAAATCAAAATGTTCAGCCCAGATTGGTCAGAGAAACCACAGTGCAAAGTGGTGAAAGCAAACAGAGGTGGCAACATGAAACTGCACCAAGTGAATGGCAACAAGTGAAACAGTGAAACAATAATGGTGCAACAACATACATATATTTATGTATGATCGCACATGTATCTACACAGTACAGCAAGCACATAGCATCGTCAATGAAACAAGCAACAGTGCAGATGACCAAAGGAGTAAATTAAACAGCAAAAGAAGTATGGTAAAGCAACTAAACCACAACAACATCTATATGTACAGTTACAATGAGCACAGCATCTACCCAGTGCACAGCAACCATCAAGTGAATAAGAATAGAGTACGCAGTGACGATACATAACAATCATGCCAAAGTTTAGCATCAAGTCAGAGCCAAAGTGGTCAAGGCTAAAATTGAACAACGAAATCAAACAACTATCAGACAACATGGTGATAAAACTGCATTCAAGCATCAGGTTAAAAATACAACAGAGAAATTAACAGTTTTTACCAAAGTCGAAGTCAGGTGAGGCCGAAGTAAGTACACAAAGAAAATGCAAAGTCAACTCAAAGCCATATGCAATGATCAGAGGCAATAAACAGGTAATGCCGAAGTTCAGTGATGTCAAAACCGAAGTAGAGCAAAGTTAGGAAGGTTCAAAAATGACCGAAGTCAATCTACAAGCATCAGAAGAAGCCGTGGGTCAAAAATCAAAATACCAAAATCAACACCGTGGTAGCCAAGAAATCGAAATCAACACCATGTCAATCAAGAAATCATAAATATACGAAATTGATAAAGTCAGAATCGATCTAAAGCATCCAAGCAACCTCGACTGGCCGAGCAAGATAAATTGATGAATTCAAACAAATATATACGAACGAGAAAATAGGGATTCGAACCCTATATAAACATTAACATCATTGGCAAATTTCGTCATCCGAGTTCGAGCAAAACAAAGAACAGTAATCATTCAACTCGAATCATCGATCGAGCTCAAGAAAACAAATCAGAAGAAGAAAAAGCAAAGATCACATACCAGATTTACGAATTGATCTCGTCGAAGCAGCCGAAGTAAGCAACGAGGAAATGATTGATCAAAGCTACACGCGAATATCCACTTAATCGATCAACAAAGTCGGCAGCTTCATAAAATTTCACAAGCCTTAATTCCAGATTGAGGAATGAATGAACGAAACAAGAGCTACCATTTTCAGCAAATAAGGACGGGCCGATTAGAGATAGAAGAAAAGAGTGCCGGCCTTTATTGTTTACAGTTATATTCGGGATTAATTTTTCAATTAGGGTTTTGATTGTTTAAATTTATTTTTAAATTTAAATTCTTCTGTTAAACGTTGTAATTTCTAGTCATGTGACCAGGGGACAAACTACGTGGCGTAGTTTGAGTATTCGCAATTCAATGGATGGGCAGGGTTTCGAGCGTAGAGTTAAGGCTGGTCGATAGCGGGTGTCGCGAGTTTACGTGTGTAAGCGTCTGACTGCTTAATTTCTAGTAGGAACCTTGGGGGCAGCACGTAGGCAGGGTTTTGCCGAAACTGGGTAAATTCCGTGTCGCTCTATTTCTGCATTTATTATTCTGCTATTATCTATATATCTGTGTTGAAAATATTTTATAAACTTCCGCAATAATTTTTATAATTAATAGCATCACCCTATTCACCCACCTCATGGGTGAAATCGATCCTCAGAGCTAGTAATAGAAGTCAACTTTTGTTTTTAAAAAATTCAATTTTTTTTCAAAAACCAATTTTTGTTTTAAAAATTTGAATTTTTAAAATGGCTTCTTTTAATAATGCTTTTGCAGAGGGTCAGTCCATAGTTAGACCACCAATGTTCAATGGTGAATGTGCTTACTTGAAAAATAGGATGGAAATTTTTCTGAAAACCATTAACGCTTGGGATATTGTTGAGACAGGGTATAAAGCACCAACTATAATTGTAAATAATCAGGAAATAAATAAACCAAAGGATCATTGGACAGAACTAGAAAATAAGTTACAGAATACTAATGCCAAAGCTATGAATTCGATTATTTGTTCATTAGATCAATTTGAATTTAATCGTGTCTCACATTGTCTAACTGCACAGGAAATATGGCACGCACTCGATGTGACTCACGAAGGAACGTCGCAAGTCAAAGAATCTCGCCTTGCCATGCTAAGCAGCGAATACGAGAACTTCACAATGGAGAAGGAAGAAAATGTCAAAGAGATGTATGGGCGACTTTCCAATATCGTATACAAATCAAAAGCTCCTGGAAAATCATACACAGAAATGGAGATAGTCCGAAAAATCCTCAGAGTCCTTCCACGAAGTTTTGAAGCAAAAGTGACTTCCATTCAAGAATCAAAAGATTTAAAACAAATCAAAGTTGAAGAACTCATCGGAAATCTCACCACTTATGAGCTAGAAATGAAATTCAAAGAAGAGCATGAAGGAGGAGATACTCGAAAGAAATCAATGGCACTCAAAGGAACAACTAAAAGTGATGACGACGACGACGACGATGGAGCAGCAAAGTTGGAAATGGTAATAAAGAAATTAAAAAGGTGGAACCACAAATACGGAAATCCAGCTCTAAATCAAAAATTAAAAAGAAGAATAATCAAAGTTCTAGATAACACAAAACAGCAAAAAATCATCTGTCATAAGTGCAACCAACCCCGACACATCAAGCCCAATTGTCCTCAAAATCGACACGACTTTGAAAAGAAATCAAAAAGGAGAAATTTTGCAGCCATGTGGAATACAAGTGATGAAGATAATCAAAGTACTAGCACTAAGAGTGAGAAAGCATATATGTTCCTTTAAGGTAATAAAACTGATAGCGATGATGACGAGCCAAGCGAGGTATCAAAACTCACTCACTCAGAATTACTTATATATTTCCATGAAGTAAATGGCTGTTTTGAACGACTTAGGGAGAAATATGGTAAAATTGAATCACAAAGAGATAGTTTGATAGAAGTAAATGAACAGCTTGAACAATTAGTTAAAACCAATCAAAGTAGGATCCCTAAGTGTGATAAGTGTCCAACATACGAAGAAGAGATTAAAAAATGAAAAATCAAAATTAAATCGCTTGAAAATGAAATTCTGATTTTAAAGGAAAGTGAAAATACTAGGAGAGAGAACTCTATTAAAAAGTTCACACAATTATTAAACGAAAATGAATCTCTCAAAACACAAGTCCAACAATTGTCAACGACTTTAGTAAATTTTCCAAAACTGAAAAATCATTGAATATGCTATTAGGGAAGCAAACTGTTAATACAGCTAGACAAGGACTTGGATATAATCAATCTGAAAATGTTAGAAATGAAATTAATCAAGTCAATTCAATGTGCATAATTTGTAGAAAATTTGGACATAATCAAAACAATTGTTGGTATGGACCCAAACATGTGAAAACTATACCAATTTGGGTTCCAAACGGCACAAATATAAAATCTCTCAAAGTCAAACAAATCTGGGTGCCGAAAGGAACATATATAAATAGTTTTGGGTCTCCACAAAATTATTCAAAATATTCTTCCACTAACAACAATGGACCTATAAAAACAAATAGGTCACAAAAACCTTTTATCGTGTAGGTATGGTGGCAGGCTAAGGAAGAACATCAGTGTTACTTGGATTCTGGCTGTTCCAAGGACACAACGATCGTCAAAGCAAAGTTCCTTAGCCTAGTACAAATGTGACAGAATCACAATGGACAATAACGAAAAAATATCATGCAGGTAGAATAGGTAATGGTATATTTATTTGAACGATATATTAAATGTGATAATCTGCACCGTAGTCTGAATTAAGTCAGCCAATAATATGATGATGAAATAAATAATGATTTTGATTCTGACTTATTCAAAATTGTTGGCCAATTATATTCTTATGCCAAGAACACTCTAAAAAACTCTAGAGTCTTTAAATTACTTCATATGAACTTGTTTAGACTAATGATGGTATCTTATTGACTGATTATTAATCTCGATGCACGTAAATATATTTGTTTATCCTACGGTTTCTAAATTTGACATTATATTTACGATTTTTTTTATTTACACGGCTTCAATTCTAATTCAAGAGACTTTCATTTAAAAAAGGTCGTTAAAATTGATTTTTGAGATATTTTTTTGCACACTTCATGATCGGTCTATAACATTCAACTAACAATATTTTTGAGTGAAAAATTCAGATGCAGATTACACTAGTAATCTAGTTGACAGAAAAATTACAAGTGAAACATGATTTATGTTGAGATTTTAGTAACTGCATCGTTTTTCAAAGAAAATATCTGCATATTTTTTCATTTCAAATAATTTTCAAATAGCAGATATTTTTCTCATAAAACCCCTTCTAGAAAATCATTTTTGACCTTGTTTTCAAATTGGTCATTTTTAGAAAAATTGATTTTATATATAATTTTTGAATTTGATTTTAAATGACTACTTTGACTAATCTGACTCCCTAATGATTATCGAAAAGATAAATAGTGATTGAAAAAGTGATGAGTGTTAATATTAATCATATATTATAACTTGAGACGGTATATTTAGTAAATTTCCATAGAAATTTGAACAAGAGTTATAAAAACTTTTTGTTGGTAAAAATTCCATGACCATCTCTATTTATATCATATTTCTAACGTCCATCACTCATCAAAATTCAACATAGTTTGTCGATATGTGGTACTTTAAACAGGAATCATTCATTTTTCATTTTATATTTTTTTAATAAAAAAATAATAATAAATAATAATAATAAAATAAAATAAAATAAAATCCAAAGTATTCGCTCTCATTTAAAAGTCTTCACGGTTATGCATGGGTGAATTACTTGGAATTTGTTATGTGCTTCCATGCTCATTTAAAAGTCCTCATGGTTATGCATGTATGGAACGCATATCAAAATTGATTTTTTAAATAAACAAATTGATTCTAATCCCATTAAAAAGTCCTCACGGTTATGCGTGGTTAGAAGATACTTGAGTTCATTTTTTTAAAATAAAATTGGAATACTACTAATCTCATTTAAAAGTCCTAACGGTTATGCATGGTTGGTAAATATTCAAATTCCTGATATAAATATACCACAAATAGACACAACTGTATGGTTTTATATGATGACATCATTCCCATCATTCTAAAAGTGGAATATGTGCCTAACAGACTATTTATGATTTTTGTTTGATTTTTTTTATTGAAATTTAATATTTATATTCGATTGAGTTGTAATGTTGTATTAATATCTATCACTTTATCTCTATTTTTCTATCACTATTACTCTTTTGCTGATAAACAAAGGGGGAGAGAAAAGTTAAGAATTTGACAAATAAAGGTAAAATATTTTCTATTTGCATCTAGACTCATTTGCATATTTTTAGCTGTATGCATATATGAAGGGGGAGCTTTGTGTAGAGAGGAAGCATTCAAATAGGGGGAGCTAATTGAATGATCAAATACATTTAACAATTTCAAAATCTTAAATATATGTTTGTTATCATCAAAAGGGGGAGATTGTTGAATATGCGATTATATGATTTTTGTTTGATGATAATAAACATATATATATATATATATATATTCATTTAAATGTATTTGTTAATGTACTATTATATTTTTCACATAATTAAATAAATATTTACTGAATAAAATAAATAACACAGAATACAAATTAAAATGAATATTTTATTCAAACAAATATTTATTACAATTTTTGAATAGTACAATTTCAAGCTCTCACTATATATATACACAACATCAATTACAATACAATTTTGATTACATTACAATTCACATTTACATTTGCACCTCACTACATATCACTCACACTCGTATTTATCTTCAACTTCATTCCAATGTGAATCCAGCATCTGAGCATTCTGCAAAAATATACATTGACGCGGTAAAATTGAAAATAAAATATTTTTGCAGTATAAAATAAAATGTGATTTTGAAAATAATATTTGCCTCAGTTATTTGGGTTGTTCGTCATCATTTAATTTTGAATTCATCATACACGAACAGCTTATAACATACACGGTGTATCACTGGATATGCCACAAGGTCGTGCACACCGATATACACTTGATAAAATTACAGGGACAGGTGAGCACAGGTCAAACCCAAAACACCGGGTTCAACTCAAGTGCAATAAAAATAATATCACAATATCAGCACAAGGTCAAACCCGAGCTCCAAGCTGGATTCAACACAGGTGAAAATCAAAAATGAAATGAAACAAGAACTACCAAAAATGATGACCCAACAAATGAAGCAGATCAACAATGACTAGAACTAGACAGTCCATACATGTCAACCAGGCAGCAAGCAAAGTCGACAGGTACTTCAAGTACGAATGCACAGCTGGATGCATGAATAACACTCAGACTTGGAGTGACAAATATATGAGTCAACATAATACAACAGTGGACAGAGTCGAGGCTATAACCCAATTCAACATGCTTAGTTCAAATGGTCATGACAGTCAAACAGAACCAAGGCAGTGGTACAAACTACAAGTGTGTCAACCAAACAACTCCGTGCAAGATAGAAACAGTGGTCAAATCAAATACAACCAGACAAGTTTTCAATCACAAATCAAAATGTTCAACCCACATTGGTCAGCGAAACGACAGTGCAAAGTGGTGAAAGCAAACAAAGGTGGCAACATGAAACTGCACCAAGTGAATGGCAACAAGTGAAACAGTGAAAAAACAATGGTGCAACAACATACATATATTTATGTATGATCACACATGTATCTACACAGTACAGCAAGCACATAGCATCGTCAATGAAACAAGCAACAATGCAGATGACCAAAGGAGTAAATTAAACAGCAAAAGAAGTATGGTAAAGCAACTAAACCACAAAAACATCTATATGTACAGTTACAATGAGCACAGCATCTACCCAGTGCACAGCAACCATCAAGTGAACAAGAACAGAGTACGCAGTGACGATACATAACAATCATGCCAAAGTTTAGCATCAAGTCAGAGCCAAAGTGGTCAAGGCTAAAATTGAACAACGAAATCAAACAACTATCAGACAACATGGTGATAAAACTGCATTCAAGCATCAGGTTAAATATACAACAGAGAAATTAACATTTTTTACCAAAGTCGAAGTCAGGTGACAATGAACAGGTCAGAGACATAATGGTCGAAATAAGTACGCAGAGAAAATGCAAAGTCAACTCAAAGCCATATGCATTGACTTGAGGCAGTAAACAGTTAATGCCGAAGTTCAGTGATGTCAAAACCGAAGTAGAGCAAAGTCAGGAAGGTTCAAAAATGACCGAAGTCAATCTACAAGCATCAGAAGAAGCCGTGGGTCAAAAATCAAAATACCAAAATCAACAACGTGGTAGCCAAGAAAACGAAATCAACACCGTATCAATCAAGAAATCATAAATATACGAAATTGATAAAGTCAGAATCAATCTCAAGCATCCAAGCAACATCGACCGGCCGAGCAAGATAAATTGACGAATTCAAACAAATATACACGAAGGAGAAAATAGGGATTCAAACCCTATATAACATTAACATCATCGGCAAATTTCATCATCCGAGTTCATGCAAAATAGAGAACAGTAATCATTCAACTCGAATCATCGATCGATTTCAAGCAAACAAATCAGAAGAAGCAAAAGCAAAGATCACATACCAGATTTGTGAATGGATCTTGTCGAAGCAGTCGAAGTTAGCAACGAGGAAACGATCGATCAAAGCAACACGCGAATATCCACTTAATCGATCAACAAAGTCTGCGGCTTCACAAAATTTCATAAGCCCTAATTCTAGATTGAGGAACGAACGAAACAAGAGCCGCCATTTTCTTCAAATAAGGATGGGCCGATTAGAGATAGAAGAAAAGAGGGCCGGCCTTTATTGCTTACAATCATATTTGGGCTTAATTTTTCAATTAGGGTTTTGATTGTTTAAATTTGTTTTTAAATTTAAATTCTTCTGTTAAACGTTGTAATTTCTGGTCGTGTGACTAGGGGACAAACTACGTAGCGTAGTTTGAGAATTCGCTACTCAGTGGCTGAGTTGTGACATGGTTTTGAGCAAAGAGTTAAGGCTAGTCGATAGCGGGTGTCGTGAGTTACATGTGTAAGCGTCTGACTGCTTAATTTCTAGTAGAAACCTTGGGGGCAGCACGTAGGTAGGGTTTTGCCGAAGCTGGGTAAATTCTGTGTTGTTTTATTTCTGCATTTATTATTCTGCTATTATCTGTATATCTGTGTTGAAAATATTTTATAAATTCCGCAATAATTTTTATAATTAATAGCATCGCCCTATTCACCCCCCCTCTAGGGTGAAATCAATCCTACACGATCTATTATAATTATCAAATCTCAATTTTCTTATCCTATTACATTATTTTACTTAATTTATCTAATTAAATGTCCTTAATAATGTTAATCAAAATTAGCAATGTCACAAGTTATAAGTTTAATTTATAAAAGAGGAGGTTTACAATAACAATGTTTTAGCAACATTTGTTTTAACCTCTTTACTTATATTTTAAAGTTTAATTAATAAATTAGTTATCAATTAAATAAGCGAAGTTTTAATTAATAAGTTAAGTTATTAATTAAAAAGTGAAGTTTTTACAAATAAGAAGTTTAATAAAACAAGTGGAGTTTTAATTAATAAGGTGTTTAATTAATAAATATGTTTGGTTAAAAGAAGTTTTAAATAGAGGAAGAAGTGTTTAATTAAAAATGAAGTTTTAGTTAAATGAAGAAGTTTTATTAGATAAAAGGAGGTTTATTAATAAAAGAAGTTTTTAAATAAAGGATAGAGTATTTAATTAAATAAGGAAGTTTTAATTAATAATGGAATATTAATTAAATATAGGATGTTTTAATAAAGGAACATTAATAAATAAAAGGAAGTTTTATTAGATAAAAGTAGTTTTACTAATAAAATAGGTTTTAATTAATGAGAGATTAATTAACAATAAACGGGATTAAAAGTCATTTATGTGACTTGATCGTGCTTTGTGTGTTTTAATCATGCTTTGTGTGTTACTTGTTCATGGAAAGAATTTAGTTGTGTAGTTAGCATAAGAATCGATAAAGTAGGCTTGTTTCTATCTTTGATAGTTAAAAATGATGATTCGAGTAGGATGTCGAAGCAATAATGCTCTAACCTTTCAAGCTTCACTCTTAATCAAGGGATAGTAGAAGTTGAGAAGTTCGAAAATGTGGTAAGTACACGAGACTTGGTTTTTATTTAAGGTCATTCTCATTGTTGTTGAATATGACCAAATTCATCTACTCGGTCTTGAAGATACTGAGATCGGTAGGTGTTATACTTATAGAAAATCACTTCATGATTGAGACAGGTGTTCTATCTCTAGGAAGTGGATCTAATCGAGATGTTGGAATCAATGTGTGGTTTTGAGATCTGTTCGAGATGTTGGAATCCATTTAGAGATTCGTGATCTATTCGAGTGATGATTCTCATGTGTTGCTATGCTGAATGTCACTTCACCATCGGTATATGACTAAGACAGAGTAGGATGCACGATCGTAGGGTTGATGATACTTGATTCACATTGTACACGATACTGTTCAAATGTTGGGTCAGTTGTGTTTACCTTATGGAATATTCTATCTAGAGATATATGATGGCCGGAAGTTTGTTTCCAATCCTTGTCATAGAAGATCGGTCTCATTATACTGGGGAGGTCTTCATGGAAAATCCATTATGCGAACACGCCTTAGCAGTTTTGTTAATATACCTATAAATATTGTTGTGGTGTGACTAATGTAAGTGCCAAAAACTATTTTTTGATTTATATTCATCACCCTCGACATTATCTATTATATCGCAATATGTACTTATTAGATGGTTTTGCTCTTTTGAAGGGATAACCGTTACAATGGTCGCAAAAGGTGTTGTTTAACACTATACACATATTTCCTGAGTTTCTCACAGTAGACGTATGTCTAACACGTGGCTTTTGTTTGCCCTAAATTCCTTGTGTTCTCTTTCGGGCTATCTGAGAAAGGCAGGTTTTCATCGATGTTCTCTAGGCTCTTGGAAAGGAGCCAGATGTTTACCTGCCATAGTATTCTTATTTCCGCTGCATTATTTTATGTATGTTTGTTAGCAATTGTAAGGATAGACCGTTATAACTGTCTAGGCTGATGATGGTACTCTGATTAGTAACTCTGAAATACTATGTATATTTGAGTAGTTCTGTGTATTATCTTCTGATATTATATGTTATCATTCCACTATGAGATTCTAATGTTTTTATTCTCCTCTTTCTTGTTCCTTTTCTTTTGTTTTTTTCTTTACCCTAACGTTCTAGCTTTCCAACACTTGGGTGCTAAGTACATGAATACCGGGGTTATATTGTTGTTGATATTCAGGGGTCGAAAAGGTGGTTGTTATAATTCCATAGGCATTTTCCTAACTAAGATAAGTTTAAGTTATGTAAGTTTATAATTCCTAACCCCCACTCATTTTTAGACTTACAAACCATATCTCATTTAACCAGACACTTAGAGCTATTATTTGAATTATCTCTTCATCATAAAAAATCTCTCCTAATTTTATCTATTTTATCAATTACCCATTTAGAAAGAAGATAAAACAACATCCAAAGTATAGGTAGTGTAGATAAAACTGAACTAATGAGAACTATCCTGCATGCCCTCGATAAATATTTACCATTCTATTAGGACAATCTTTTGTTAATTCTATCAATTTTAGTTATCTAATCATCGTGTTTAAGTTTTTTTTATCTTATTAAAATTCCTAAATATTCTATGGGAAATTTCATCATTTTACAATTCGATGGACATGCAATGTGGTCCCTATGTTATTGATGTCATTTAATACTGGTACTAAGCTTTTTTCAAAACTAATCTTTAAACCATATAGTAATTCAAAACCATACAAAATGAATTTAAGCACAATAATATGCTTAGGCAAATGGGATGTAAAAATCATAGTATCACCCACAAATTTGAGAACAGAAAGACCATTACTTGTGATCTCATTTCCTATGTTATTAAATATCCTATTAGTAATACCAATTTGATAATCCTCACAAACACATCAGCTGTTAAGTTAAACAGTAAAGGTGATAATGGATCCCCTTGTCCAAGTCCATGTTTCGACTGAATTTTATTAATTATTATACCATTAACTATAATACTTGATTTACCTATTTTAAGTAAAGACATTATCCTTCCTATCCATCTATCACTAAAACCTCTAGCAATTAATAAATCCTTAAGAAAAACCCAATCAATTGAATCTTTAGCAAAGTCAAGTTTTAAAGGCGTACATGTGATATTGTTTTTACAACAATAATTAATAAATTATTGAATTACATCAACTCCATCTACAGTATTTCTACCTTTAATATATGTTGTTTGGGTATTATCAATTAAATCATTCATTTTAGTATTCAATCTACTAAATAAAACTTTAGAAATGATTTCAAAAGAACAGTTTAACAATGAAATTATTACACTTGTGCTTCTCAAGCACGTTAAAGGGGAATTAAATAAGGCATAGAGTTGAGAGAGCTGCCCACATAATAGAAGTTAAAGTAAAAAGAGAAGAGGTTGAAGCGATCCAACCGATACTACACAAGAAATCGACCTACGGTAGTGACACCTGATCCCACCAAAATAGCTGCAGCCAAAAAGCAGGAAGTGACAACATACAAAATACTGCGCCCATAAGAATAGTTATAAAGACATCAGATCTGCACATGTCCCTCAGTTTTAGTATTACATTATGATGTTAAAACCAAAATCTGGCATGGTCATAAGAAGTAAGTAATGAAGTACTGAGCTTACAAGCCACAATGAGTGAATGATTGAACTACATTGCTAACATCCCCCGAACTCATGCGTTGTTAACACCTTTAAGATGGATATGTACTGCACATACTGAGGTGTACCTAAGTAGTACCGTATGGGGTCACAAGCATCCCTAAAGGCTACACACAGGCCCACTCAAGCAACATCCCAATGCAGATTCACATTTACAGGTAGATAACAAAGATATGAGTCACCTTTATCAATAACTCAAGCATATTAACAATAAGGGCAACTCAGATTACAATCAGCTCAGATTACAGCTGACTTGGGCTGCATTTGTATATGTATTGAATTAACTCCTAGAAAACCATAAATCACATGCCCTAAAGTCGAAAGCAGCTCGGAATGATCACATCTGAGTTTCAAGCAAGCATAGTAGCATCATGGAAGGTAGTACAGGCCCTTTACTTCGTCAGATCAAAAGCGTACAGCCTGCTAAGATCTCCCGCCTTAATTTCAAGAGTTTCCGCCTTCATTTCGAATTCCTTGCTAAAAACCACAATTCAACTGCCTAAATTATGCCTTCCCGCCAAAGATTATCAACGATCCAAATGCATCAAACCAAAAATGTGAATGAAAGACATATTGCATGATCGAAAGCTAGAAGCATAATGACGAAGGAAGGATGGTGGCAATCCGCATACATCCTCAACACAATAAATATGAGACAATGGGGAATGTGGAGGGAACTTTTTTCCTATTTTTTTGAATAAGGGAAACTGTACCTTTCTAATTTTCATCAAACACTTGTTTTAGGAGAAAATATATAAAAGGAAGAAAGGCTTGACCTGTGGATGTAGGATTCAAAGGAATCCGAACCACATAAGACTTTTGCGTGTTCTTATTTTCATGCCTTTCATATTTTTATACTATACTAGATCGGGATTCATTAATACATTGAGAATTGAACTTGACACTCTAACAAATGTTAGAGTGCAACTACGTAATTATGTATGTATCCAGTAACATAATTACTTCCAAAAGGCATGCTTAATATGAATTAGGCGTGTTGATTCAAATTTGTGAATGTTACTCCGAATATTCATCTTTCGTCCAAGTCGAAACCTCTTTGAACAAAAAGCAAGAGAAAATAACTCCAGCCATACCTTTCGAAGAAGTCGAAAGGATGCTGCAATCAAAGTTTATAAGCTTCAGGTCCTTTCGAATGCGATGGAAGGCATCTCCAATCTTTATCGAGGAAGACCTTACCTTTCAAAAAAGATGAGGGGGTCGAAAGCACCCTTCCTCCTTCATTAATAACCCTTCGACTAGTTAAAGACCTATCGATTAAGTTGAAGCCTCTTCCGAAGACAATGAAAAATAGCTCTTTGAACATATGCCAAACAATTCGAAACCAATGGTTTCGCTTTCATTCAAGCTGCCAGAAAGCAAGTGTTAACTTGAACAACCCCTTCAAAAGCTATAGTAAGCCTTTCGAATTGATTGAAACCAGTGTGGTCTAGTATGGGTTTCGTATCAGATCAGAAAAAGAACATGAGTGAGAATAACATCATCGAAACGAATGATTAAAAGTTATCGACAGAGTTGGAAGCACTTACAAGATAACTCGAAGAAGAGGAGCACCACCATACCTTTCGACAAAGGTGGCAGCTTTCTTAAGTCAATCAATAGCCACCTTTCAACCCAACTGAAGGCATCGGGATCGAAAGGTGCCATGCCGCATCTATAAATAAGATCCAAAGGGTCATGTTTTGGGGATCCGTTTCCTCTCATTCTGAACTTGTACTCTCTTATGAAAAGCATTGTAACCCTAGTTTGTAAATCAGTTTGGGAATTTAGAGAAATAAATTCTTTTTAGTTGGAGAAAGGGAAGTTTCAATCACTTTACGCTATTGTACTGTTTTATTTTAGCTTTTGCTAGATTCACTTCTATATTCCAGGCTTCACCTCCATCGAAAGGCTACTAACGAAACCCCTTTAAGTTATAATAACTTCTGTAGTCAACTCAAACCGATCTTCTCTTTAAGCTGAAGTCTTCAATAAGGTCGAAACCAAGCTAAAATTCAATAAAGGTTTTCATCTAACACAAAGAATTCAGCTTTAGGCTTCCAACCAGGTCGAAACCTGTGTAAAAGAACTTAACTCAAGGTACTTCAATTTGATCAAAAATAAGGCTTTCGAAGGAGATATCATACCTACCCAACAGGATCGAAAGGTCACTCAACCCAGAAACCAACCCTTTCGACACAGTCGAAAGGCCTGCTGAACGAATATTACTAAATAAAGCCTAATCGAAAGGCAGTTCTAAAAGGATTCACACCTTCTTTCCTGCACTGCTCGTACATAGGATTATTCATCTTTCTTAGCATCATTTTAGGGTGTTAACAAGAACCCTTGTTAATATTTTTGGTGCTAGAAGAAGGGCTCGAACCTTCGATTTGGACAAACCCCCAACATCAGTATTCTCTAACCCAACTTAATCCTTTCTCACGTCCGTCTACTTTGGTTTGATCATGGCTAGAAGAATTCGGTGATAGACTAAGATGACTAAGCCCGAGAAGTGGCACGTCAGATCATGAATTAAGATGTTTAATCTTAAGAAAGTGGAATTTTAAATCCTGGACTAAGACATCCAAGCTCAAGAGGCAACTAGACGAATTACTACCATATACGACCTGAAGGGTTCACACATCAAAGAAGTAAAATGGGGCTCTGCTTATAAATACCCGAATATGGGTTTCAGGACTCTTATTTCTAAAAACCATCTAAAATTCCCCTAATCTTGGTTTCAAGTCTCTCATGCCAGAATTTCATCCATTAACACGCGAGTCTGGGTTTTGGGTCCTTATATCTAAATGACATCAATCAATACCCAATTCTGCGTTTCAGGATATTAATTTCAGAAATTCACTAATTAATGCTCGAATCTAGGTTTTGAGTCTTTATTAACCACCGATTATATTAATATACCACAATCAGGGTATCGAGGTAATTAATAATTCGAACCCTAATCTGGGTGTGAACTTTCAATAATGGAATTATAATTTTCTATCACAAATGACCGAATCTGGGTAAAGGAATATTATCATGAAGATCACTATAAAGAGTTCCTAACTTTGAGTTTTAGATTTCTACTTTACCAAATCCCATTAATGTCAAGGAACGGGTCGAAAGATTTCTTCTTTTGAAATTCAGATAGCGATTACTGAATTTAGTTTTTTGTTAAATATATCATGAATGTTATGCTCCAACATTTAATCTCTTGTGATAAGGCAGGCCTTTATATTAGCAAATTTCAGAAATTATAGCCAAATTGTTGAAGCTATGTTCTCAAGCATTGCTCATCACGGTTGAAGATGGGATTTAAATGTTCGATATAGGTTATCTTTCATGCAATTAACAAGACGATCTGTTAATAATATACATAGATTGGCATGTTAATTTCAAGCTAATAATGAGAAATACTGTTTACTTCATGCTTTATAGGAAAGTCAACATGGCAAAGAGAAGTGAAATATTCAGAAAATTCAAAAATAATGAAGGAACAATCGAAAGGCATTTAAGAAATGGCGTCATAGAAAAGGATAACAAATCAGGTGATATTTTCCAAATTCATACAATTTACATAAGTCATGAGACGATTTACAAAATTATGAAAATAATCACATCTTTATACAAAGCAAGCTTATTAGAATCAAATATACAAATAAATTATAAGTCTTGTGCAGCTTTGTCAAGAGTCATGACGATTGAAGGATCTACTACACGGCGGATTGTATCACAGAGAACTTCTTTGAGTTTTTTCTCTTTCTTCCTTACTTTGGTTTCGTCAGCAATGCGTCAATACTGGTTTTCAGAGCATGATAGAAGGCTCTATTTGCCACCCTAAGGGTCTTATTATCCCTTTCTAACTCTGCAACGCGCTTTTGGAGGAAATAAATATCGCTCTATTGCTTTTGATTCTTGGCGGCGTAACCACTAATGGTCTGAAAATACTTAACTTTCTGTTGTTCGTCAAAATATTTAGCTATCTCAAATTTAACTCTACAGCACCAATTTCCCAAACATTTTCATCTAAACCCAAAGGTGGATTGTGCATGGTAGGGAATTTCTGGGCCGCAAATTGTGTTGATCTTGGTTTAGTAGCCGTAGGAGTGGAGTGAGGGATTGATAAACCAATACTTGAAATCTTTTTCCCCATAATGAATTCCAGTGATTCACATTGTTCTTGACTATCCTTTAATAGTTCCAAGTCACTTATTTGCTGAATGAGCTTCGACATCTTGTGATCAAAATCGATTGAAGGATTTGTTTTCACTTGTCTCTTAAGCATGGTAATCGTTTCATCTTTACTTTTAGTTTCAGCTTCGAGGTGGCTGATGTGATCATTTTGGCTGTTGGCGATTGTTTTCTGAATAACATATCTTTTGTGCCATCTTACAGCCTCAATATTACCACGAAAGCGTTCTAATAAGATGTCATCGCTAGGCATAATTCCTGCACTTCTTTGCAACAACTTCCCCCTAATAGCATCAACGCATGATGATAAATTATGAGGAAGAGAAGTTGAGGATTACTATAGCTCCTATTTAAGCAAAAAATAAAACAGAATCAAAATCAGAATAAAGAAATATATCTTTATTATTATACTAACGAACTACAATGTAAGCAATAATGAAGTTAAAAGATACAACAAGCAACTAATCTAAGTTTAGAAACTGCTTTTCTAACTTTATTTAGCGAGTTAGAAGAAATCGTAACTATTGAGTCGAAAGGAATAGTGACTCCTTCTAGGGTAATGGCGGGCATTTGCTATGATCCTTCTACCCGGCTGGAGGACTATTGCGACCATAATTTAATTTTGTATGAAATGTTCTGATCTCCCTAAGAAATTTTTCTTTCTCCTCTCAAAGGAAGTCAAAGAAGAGGTGAGGGTATTCTAAATAAAGTTTTCGTAAATCTCGAAGAAAGCATTATCTTGCTAATTTCAAAGTCTTTAAAAGTGATGACTTTTCATGACAAAATCTCTTCAGTTTAGCATATTGGCCTAAATGGTCTCTAGGAACAAGTCGACCTATGGAATAGTCATTCTTTAATAGTATAATAAAGAAAATCTAAACATAAAAGGTAGAGCTAAAACATATATTCATAAATCAATAAAATGCTACATATTTAGAATCATTCATCTGGTTTATACAAAATAGACTTAGAGAAAAACTCATAGACAAATTTATCTTTATAGCACAAGCTTTTCAGCGTGGAGATTTTGAGATATTGACCTGACCTGTGGTAAATTCCAACAAGCTCCAGGATGCAGGTTAGATCCAAACTCGTCTAAGTATCTTTTATAGAAGCATCTAAGTAATCCCCAGATGAATTCGCCTAAGTACGAAATGTCAATAATCGAATGTCTACAATAAAATTTATACAAAAAATAAAAAAAATTCTTTTTCTTTAATCATCATCCAAAATAAAGTAAGTAACTCTCAATTCTCCTTTAAGAGAGCATCGTATCGGAGGTGCATTCTCTTTAATAAGGAGGCAGCTCTTTGATATTTAAAGGATGCTAGTACGGAGGTACTCCTTTTGAGATTATGATACTTTTTGGAAAGAACATTATGCTCCTTTATTAATTTAACTAATTCCCTATGTAACTTGTTAATTTCTACTTCTTTCCTTTGAAGTTTTTTCCTATATGGATGGGTAGACTTCTTCCTTATCTAAAATAAATGATTTTGCACTAATTATTATCTTTGAAGTGAAAGAGATGTAAACAGAGAATCCCACACCTGAGAAACTGGAACGAAAGCCTGGGAGGCCCGCTCTTTCTCTTTTGGATCTTCAGTATGAATGGGAGCAGATTCGTCCTCATGAGGAGCAGAAGGCACGGTGATGAAGGTAGCATATCCTTCGTAGGAGATGGCTCTTTTTCAAAAAATTCAGCTTGGTCGCCATCTTCCTTTTCAGAAACTCCAGAAAGACCCCCTTTGTCTCCATCAAAACCTCGACCTCCAGCAAGGGTCATCATCATTATCGTCGTCGTTATCATCATCACTGTTGTCACCTTCGCCATCATCATCATCTTTTTCCTCAGCGGCGTCATCTTTGTCACCCTCCTCCTTAGAGTCTGATTCGATTTTGAAGGAAGGGACATCAAAAGAAAGGACTTTAGAAGTATTAACTTTTTTTTCATCTACAGGCTTAATCCCCAACTTTACCTGATCAATTTTGCCCATCACTCTGTCGACCAAAGCATAATTAAGTGAACGAAAGCCGAAGTCGGGGCATTTTTTGTAATTGTTGGCATATGCAAGCATAAGAGCATCTTCATAAGTTTTTAGCATCATTGGCCCCATAGTGGTGCTAAAAAATTGAGACACTTGTAGTTAGATATCCATGATGGTGTGGACATCAAGTTTTAACAAGGCTCTAGTCTTCTTGAATTTTTACTTTAAAGAGATGTTTCTTGCGACCAAGTGAGCCTTCTCATCTTTTGAATCTTTTAGAATAAGCTCTACTGCAAGTTTTTCATCAGTTAAGAGTTGGCGAGCCTGCTTTTCTGTTTCTAGATCGGTTTTAGCTCGGGCAAGAGAAACCTTAACCCGTTCCAACTCTGTGGAAACATCAATTTTGGCGGTAGACAGAGAAGACACCTAATTTTTAAGTTCCGTATTTTCCTCCTGGAGCTTAGTGAATTTAGCAGATGACTTTGAAACATGTTCGTTTAAAGCCAACCAACTCGTAGAAATCTAAAAGAAAAATGTGACATAAATTAGGAATTTAAGAAAAAACCCGTGGTGACAAAGTCAATCAAAATAAAATTTACTAGAAGTTATTGATCGATGAAGGAGCAAAAGTGCACTGCCAATTGGGACAGTTAAAGGTAGGTGAATAGAGGAGAAAGATTCAGAATGCAAAATGAATTCAATTATCTCTTCAAAATTTGTAGGTGGAGGAGTAGAGGACGATGGCTTCGTAGGAATCTGTTTCATGGAAGGAGTCATCAATAATGCCAGCTACATCTGCTCAAGTGCAGTTGAGGAATCAGAGATAGAGATGCATGAAAGAGGGTTAGGATTAGGTGGATTTTGCTCCGGTTTACCTTTTGGGGCTTCAACAACAGGGCTGTTCGAAACTCTTTCAACAGATAAACGTTCCTCCTCCACCTCAATAATTTTGGCGACCTTCTTTGGAGGCTCAGCTTCGGATGGCTCCATCAACGTTCTCTTAAAATTTCTCTTGAACTTGGCAAGTGATTCGATGATTGACGACACTCCAGAAGTCGGAGGAAGAGGAGCATCACCGCTAGCAGACACTGTGACTTGAGAAGAAGCTGAAACAAATTCAAGCAGATTAAAAGTTAGCCAAAATAATTCGAGGAATACCAGGGACGAAAAGCAAATGCTAGACCAATAACGTACCAGGATGATCTACACAAATGGGAGACATTAGAGAGAAGTGTTTAGCATCTACCAAGGAGAGAAAGCATTTTCCGCATGAAGTGTGCTAGACAGAGGGTGGAGTTCCCAAAATCTTCTGGCCTGCTGGCAGAAGAGAGTGTTTTCGTTGATTGGAGGGAGTCGGTAACATCATTATGCTGCTAACTCGACTTGGAGCTGCAATTAGATATTCAACTGTTTTCTTGTCAGCATCACTAAGTTCTTTAATAGGTACACCTGATAAAAACAGAGATTAGGCAACAAAAAAATTTCGAGTAAGGAAAAGCAACACAAGTCAAGACTTACGGGGAGAATCAAAACTCCTGTGGATGTTAGAAATGCACTTAATAAAGAATAACTGGTTTTCCCAGTCTTTGAATTTCTTAACCCCATTTGATATTAACTTCTTCTGGGGATTGGCCCTATAAATCTAGCTATTGAGATTGCTCAGCTTGACTAACCAGGTCAAATGATTTAGCACTTCGGCTTTAAGAGAAGGAAGTCTGGATTCCAGTGCCATCATCTCTAGAGACAAGAGTAAGCATAAACATTCGGAGACAAGTGAATTGGGGCGATCCCGATATGAGATAGATATGAAGACAAGAATTCTAGGAAGGCAAGAATCTACCATGCCATATATGGATAGCAGTATATGCAAGAAACCCTTCCGAAGGGTTATTGACAGTGTCGGTCTCTTTTGGGGGAATAACTTCAATACCAGTGATGTCAAAATCATTTAGGATTGCAACGGCTTCATCTTGGGTTGAAATGAGAGATTGCTTGGAGACGACTTCAGCCTTCTTTGGAGAACACATGATTTTGCCAGGTGAATATGTTTTAGTTAAACTTTTGGAGTTAATTATGAGTTTAGCATACTTCCAAATATTGATCAAAAAACAGACTTGGATAATTTAAGAAAAAAACAAATATGAAACTTAAAGTTTTTGTAAATAGTTTAAGTTAAAAATGTAAAGAAATTGGGCTTTCGAAAAAGTCGAAAGGTAGAGGGCATCAACATTCAACAAGCATATCTCAACATTGTCGAAAGCCTAAATATAGGTATTTCCGGAGCAATCGACTAGTTCGAAAGGATAGGACATAATAATCATTCATTCATCACATTTCAATAGTATCGAAAGCTCTATAGGGACCTGATTGCTACGGAAAGATCGTCAGGATCAACTCAAAAACTTTCATTACAAACTTCCCATGAACCAAGAAACAAGACCCTTCGACACTGTTGAAACAAATAACTTGGTTATCTGAAAAGGATACTAATGCTTTCCAAACCTAACCTACTCATTGAAGTCGAAAGGTCTTAAATTAAACTCATATACTCTTAGAACATTTCGACGAGACTGGAAAAAGACAACTCTAGGGGTTTTCAACCTAGAAGGTAAAGGTGGTGTCGGAGAGGTTGAAGGGATATGATGATTCCAAAAATTAACTAAGGAAAATGGATTGCAATCCAAACTATGTACTTTGACTAAATCGAAACATTTTGCCATTGAAGGAGTTCCTACTCTCTACCTAATAGCATAACCTTTCGACAAAGATGATCTAGTTGGCATTACAACACCTTTCAACCCCATCGAAAGGGGCTAAGAAAGCAAACCCAATGTTGCCGCCTCAATCTCTTTCGAAGGGGTAGAAAGGTCATTTTACGGCACCAAATTTTTCATCCATGCACGAGAAACTTCTTTGTAAAGGAATTAGTTGTAATTATCCCCCAAACCTGATAACAAATCCAAGTTTTCAAAAATTTCTTAAAGAACAAGTATATCCAATCCGTTAAGAAAATGGATTCAAACTAGAATCAATTTGTATCGATTTCAAAAGTATGAAAATACTTAACAAATTGAAAATCCAGATTGATTAACAATGAACAAAAATAGACAAATTTGGAATAGAAACCCAGACCCGATAAGAAGATGGGTTCACCACTATCAATTTCATACTCATAAACGAAAAATAACTCTAAAAATTTATGGAATGAGATTAGAAAAAGTTTCTTGGTAAATCGATCGGAATTAACCTTCACAAAAATCAAGATTCGAATACTTCAAAAAGCGAATTTCAATTTTAAAATCTGAAAGGGTAAAATCCGATTGAAGTAAATAAAACAGAGTTAAATTTAAAAATTACGAATTGGATTTGCTGATGGTTTTGATTTTTGGAAGCGAGATGGAAGTTTGAGAATCCGTAGAATTATTTTTCTTGCATTTAAAATTTCATTACAGGAAGAGTGAAAGAGGAAGAAGAATTGCGTGCTTTATAAGAAAAGTCATCCAGGTTATCAACCGTGGGATAGGATTTAAATGAATGGCCCAGATCTATGCGGAAGGCAAAGAGACGGGAAGCTTCTAGGTTTCAGCAAAGATGACTTGGAAAGTCAAGTGCATCTCTTTGCAAGGGGGAAAATGTTACTCCAAACATTCACCTTTCGACCAAGTCGAAATATCTTTGAACAAAAAGCAAGAGAGAATAGGTCGAGCTATACCTTTCGAAGAAGTCGAAGGGATACTGCCATCAAAGTTTGTAAGCTTCAAGACCTTTCGAAGGTGATGGAATGCTTCTCCAATCTTTATCCAAGAAGACCTTGACTTTCAAAGAAGATGAAGGGGTCAAAGCATCCTTCTACCTTCATTAACAACCCTTCGACCAGCTAAAGACCTTTCGATTAAGGTGAAGCCACATCTTTCAATGACAATGAAAAATAGCTCTTTGAACATATGACAAACCATTCGAAACCAATGGTTTCGCTTTCATTCAAGCTGCCAAAAAGCAAGTGTTAACTTGAACAACCTCTTTGAAAGCTATAGAAAGCGTTTCGAATCGGTCAAAACCAGTGTGGTCATGTATAGGTTTCACATCAGATCAGAAAAAGAACATGGGTGAGACCAACATCATTGAAACCAATGATTGAAAGCTATCGACAGAGTCAGAAGCACTTACAAGATAACTCAAAGAAGAGGACCACCACCGTACCTTTCGACAAAGGCAGCAGCTTGCTTAAGTCAATTAATAGCCACCATTCGACCCAGTCGAAGGCATCTAGGTCGAAAGGTGCCGAGCCGCATCTATAATAAGACCCAAGGGGAACATTTTGGGGATCCGATTCCTCTCATTCTAAACTTGTATTCTCTTATGAAAAGCATTGTAACCCTAGTTTGTAAATCAATTTGGGAATTTAGAGAAATAAAATCTTTTGAGTTGGAGAATGGGAAGTTTCACTTACTTTATGCTATTTTACTATTTTATTTTAGCTTTTACTGGATTCACTTCTATATTCCAGGCTTCAACTCCATCGAAGGGCTACTACCGATATAGATGAAACCAATTTATGTTCTAATAACTTCTGTAGTAAACTTAGAACGACCTTCTCTCTAAGATGAAGTCTTTAATAAGGTCGAAACCAAGCTAAATTCACCAAAGGTTTTCATCCAACACAAAGAATTCAGCTTTATGCTTCCAACCAGGTCGAAATCAATCTAAAAGAACTTAATTCAGGGTATTTCTATCAAGACCCATTTTTCCATACCCTTTGAATCGACAATAAACCACACATGTCCAACTCAAATTGCATGACAACATGGAACATGAAGGGTAATAAAGAAAAATAGACAGGACAGAATCTCACACGAATGGAATAACACATAATATTGAACAAATATTTTTACAGTGGAAAAATTTTAAAACACATATATCAAAGTCTAACCTAAATTCAGCCTGGACAGTTATAAACATTTGTCCTTACAATTGCTGACATACATCAAACTAAATCAAACTAAGTACTGCGGATAATAGAATACGTCCATACGTAGATGAATATCTCCAGTTCTCCTTTGGAAACTTCAACCGTCTTCGACTAACCTGAAATTACTCGGATCTGACCCGAGTATTGAAAATACCAGGATCAGGCTGGATAAACCAGCGTGAGAAAAACTCAATAATAAATGACAGTGTCACATATCGGCCTTTGAATAAAATCCTTTGAAAATAAAGAGTATCTCATAAGACCACGCCCACACATAAACACAGACAGGTTTTTACCTTATGATAACTAAAACACTTTTATATCAAAACATTTGATATTATTTTTAATGACATTCTTTGAAATCATTTGCAAATAAACTTATTAATCTTATCTGAAATGGTTACCCATATAGCATTTCGAGGCTATTCATTACACCAATACAAACAAAAACGCAGGTTCTTATCGGAGAATAGATCTCCATATAAATAACCTAGTGAAGGATCTACCTTTCGAATAGGTACACCTATAAATGGATGTCCCCAAGCACAGAACATCTGCCCTCTACCAACATAAGACCGGCCTACCTCTGTAACTAGATAGTACTGAATATGTCACCCCTCGGTCGTTACCGACCTCTAACCGAGCGCTCGTTTCCATACACCACGTTAATTTACTTCCTCAACATCATAGAGGGAAGAAATATATCAAAAAAGGGATGATCATACCCTAATTAGGAATGACCCACTTAGCCTTGCTGTATCTAATCCTGTTTCGGTCATTTTCGGTTTGATAAGGCTTGAGGTTACGATTACCTTTTCACATAGCACATATCACATCTTTGAATGCCACATTACCATTTCCGTTAACTACCAATTGCCTTCCACAAGAAGACAACCCTTGAGCTCGTACGTCTCAAGGAGGATCTTAAGCTAAGAGAAGTTGTCTTTTCCGCCACCACTGATGTACGTTTGTAAAACCCAATGTACGTAATCTTTAGAAATACAATGTTAGACAAATGTCCATACTACTTGTCCAGGAACAGGACAAACCGAAGACACTCTCCTACTACCACTAGTAGCGAGTAGTCCATGTAATCCGAAAAACGTCCAGCAGGAGGAGACTGTTGCTATAAATAACTCTATAAAGGGGGCCAACCAGAGCATGTTAAACAAGCAGTTTCCACGCTATGAAGATCCAGGTCTTCAATAATCATCATTTTCAACATGTCTTCACGTTCGAACGTATACATTGGTTCGAAGTGATTTTTAGATAGGAATTACCCAAATCCGACCCCGGTTCTTCGAAATCCAATTATTGATAAAAGTGAATATAAATATACAGGATTTCTTTAGTCTCTTTTCACTTTAATTCTTTTCGAATGATTTTGAAATCTCTTTCTTTTGATATAGAATAATTCTAAGTAATTCATTCTTTCCCTTCGGATAATACCTTGAATTTCCTTACTTAATTCTCGATCCAAATTTATTAAATTTTAGACAGGTCAAAACAATATTATTTAAGACATCGTTTACGATAAACTCCAATCAATTTGAGCAAATATTTTTGAGTAAATAGAAATCATTCATTCTGGAGATTGCTTAAATTTTGGATAATACCAATCTTCTTTAAGTTTGGAAAACTTAACAGAATCTTTTTTATTGGAGCATCCGGGCTTTCCTTTCGATTTGTTCCACCCCTCGTCTAACAAAAGAAAACATAGGCCAGGTAAGTTTAGGGCACTGGTTGCTCCATCCCTAACCTTAGTTAAACACCTTGTTTTATCTTTCTAGATCTCACAGGCGGGACAAATGTACTAGTCGTTTCCGCATACTCAGATCTTTTAACTTTACTTTGGAATTACTTATAAATATTCCAAATTATCTTTCAAAACACTTAATTTTCCTTTTATAAACATTCATAATTGATTCTAGGAAAAATCGTTACATTTAAACTCATATTCCAAAAGCAATAGAATTCGCAACAAAAAAGTGCTATATAAGCTTATTTGATTTAAACAACTTTTAAACATTCGATAATTCATATTTCCCAATCCAAATCACTTTTAAATCATTTAAATATATTTATCAAATTTATTCCATATTTTTCATAATTAAAAACGTTCATTTAAATAAATTTTCTGTTATGGTCACTTAACTTCACTAACGCAATTTTTCTAGAAAATTGTTTTGGACTTAACTCAAAATCTACTCAATGAAACTTTGATTTTATTTCTTTGTTTAGAATATATGGATATAATAGTCCGGAATTTTCTTATCTCGAAGAATTTGGAACTATATTCCACTCTATACACTCATTTGAACTTTTCAACGCGAAATCGCGAAATACTGTTGCGTGACGCACCTAGTTTTAACTTATTTTTCAATATTTGAAATAATTTATTCAAATTGGATTTTATCACTTGTAAAATCATTACAAATTATTTAAATCAATATTTTCACCTTTTAAAGTATTTAAAATGAATTTCCACTATTACCATATTATAATATTATTATATTCCTATTATTTTAACATTAAATTTTAAATTCCAATTTCAATTCAATTTCAATTCTAACTTCATATTAAACTCATTTAAAACTTAGATCTCAAATCTAATTTCAATTTAAACTTCAATTCAACCTTAATCTCAACTTTAATTTTTCAAAATCAATTTCAATTTCAGTTTCACTATTCATCTCAATTTCAATTTCAAATCAACTATCCTTTTTAAATCCATTTCACTTCATATTTCAAATTCTCTTTTATTTTTACTTTAATTTCACTTCTAATTGAAAAGAGACTTATTTTTCCAAAATATCTCATATAACTAAAATATGGTCTTATTAATAAAGATGATTACTTAATCAAAATGAACATAACTAATATCCATCTTTATCATTAACATAACATCCATTCAATCAATCACATAACATATGATTTCAAATTCAACATTCACTATTTATACAATAACGAAATACATTATCACAATTCATTTATCTAACCAACAATCAAATCATCCATGTTAACAATCAAAGAAACATTCATATGTCATAAAGTTATAAATATGATTGTTTTAACATAACCAAAATATAAATTAAAAAGCGATGAGAATTTCTCACCTTCATATCCACTTTATCAACCTTTTTTGTAGGCTAACGTGCTTTTCGAACATATGCTTTTTTTCCGAACATTTGAACTCTTGCGTTTATTTACTTTTCTTCCGAACCTCTTTTGTTTCCCTTTCTTTTCTTTTCCTTTTATTTTCTTTTCTTCTTTATTTTTTATTGGAGAGGAGGGTTTATGGCCCAGCTACGGGGTGTGTGGCCTCGGGAGGAGGGTACGACCTTAGTAGTGGGGTGTAAGGGGTTGGCTAGGTGGTACGGCCGAGGGTAGGGGGTCTAAGGGCTCGGGTTTGTGGTGTAGGAGGGCGGGTACGGCTTGGGGTGGTGGGTTTTGGCTCGGTTTTGTTGTGAAGCCGAGGGTAGGTGGGTGTAGGAGGTGGGTAAGTGGAAGCTAGGCTTTGTTTTTGGTGGTGTAGAGGCGATAGCTTGAAGGTGGAAGAGAAATGGAGGAAGTAGAGAAGCATTTTGGAAATTTAGTGAAATGAAAGTGAAGTGGAAATGAAGGGGTTTGAGATCGTATTTATAGGTAAAGATTTTGGTGGTAAATGACGTTAATACCCTCTTCATTTTTAAAATTAAATATACATTTTCTTTTATGTGAAAGGCTAGATTTGACATGTATCAATGATGATGGTAAAGATAAAAATGATTACTTCCTTTTTCTTCCTTAAATTTTGTATATTAAAGAGAAGACTTTTGCTTTGATTTGATTTGCATTAATGATAAGCATATGTGTCACTAATCCCTTTAGTTAGCTTTCTTGTCATATTTTATTTTGCTTCAATTATATGTGTATAAGTCTCATCTTGCATAAGAGAAAAAAGTGTGTAATGATGTTGTTTTCTTCGTTTACTTTTCCACTCTTTTGTCAAATCATGTATTAACATTATTTTTATCATTTTTCTTTTATTAACTTATAAAAAGTGATATTTTGATTTTTATAAGATGTAAATGAAAGTATTGTATAGTTTGTAAAGTGATAATATATAACTACATATGATCATCCAACGTTGCGACAACTTGTTTTGATTGAAAACGGTGTTTTTGTCGACAAATTTTACAGTTAAAATTTGACATTTTTATTAAGCTATATGTTGATGTAAACCAAATTTTAAAATGAACTTTTTATTTCTTTAAATAAATTAAAACATGTCCCTTTATATTAAAAAATTATATTTAATTAATATCAAAATCTCTAATTTTACAGTGTATGTAAAACTAACAAAATACGACAAATTTTGGTTATTTTCGTAAAATGATTATTAACATACTTTTAAATATATTAATATACTTGTATTATCTTTAATAGATGTTTTAAATAAAATTTAACTTTTTAAACAAATATTTAAATCCATTTATTTTTAACAAAACTTAACTTTTGTTGATTTGTTCTGAAATCTAAATTTATACTTTTTAATTTATTAACCATAAAAATAGTTAATTTATTTATTATATATAACAATTTGTTTAAGATTTAAATTTCTTTTAAACTTAAAACTAACGAAATCTCTCATTTTCGAAGTAGTGAAATTACGGGTTGTTACATTTTCCCATACTTAAAAGTATTTCGTCCTCGAAATGGAAGTTAGATAAAAGAATCTATCTCATACTCGTATCGTCAAATAATTTGACTTATTTCTACTGATGATAGAAAATAAGAAGATCGATATCATAACAACACTAAAACAAATGATACCAAACATACATTCAGAGATTCCGCACACTAACCTGAGTATCTATCACGTACTTACGGTTATACATACATCAATCAAACTTCTATCATACCCATCCTAGTGCATATTGTACATTTAAGATAATATATATAACAACCAAACAAGACTATACATGTAAAAACAACTAAACTGATACTATACCAACATAAATGAATACATCCACATAACTCAACCCCTGACCTGAGCATGTACTATACCCGAGGTCTATATAACAAAAAATATGTCTAACCCATATAACTTAGAGCCTAATATTTAAGATAACTACCCAACTACTATGTTGACAGACCCAAAACATCATACTTTATGTGATATTTGATTCGATCTATTATTCGAATTCATAACTTTACTTTTGAACTAGTATCGATCCCTTGATTTTCTAGTGCAGACTTCGGTCAGACTTTGATCATAAACCCTCGCTTTCCTTGCATAGTTCTCAACTATGATAGAAAACTCGTTATCATAAACTCTCTTCAATGCTCGCCGTCAAGGATCGAGTGATAAATCCTTTTTCGGATTGGTGTAAACACCTCAAAGTTATATACTCAAATCTTAGATCAAAATTTATGTGCCGAAATGATCTACGTTTAACTTTTGTACTTATTCACATTCATATTTACCTAATACATTTCTTCAAAAATTTTATTAATCCAAGTTTATTTCACGCCCATTCACTTTTTACCAAATCCATTATTACTTAAGCATACAAATATGACTTAAACTTGTATAATATACCTTTACTTCCTAAGAGTATATTTACATATCCCCAAACTTTAAATCGTTATTACTTCAATTAGGGTGTTTAACCAATGTGGAATTCTACTATTATCTCAAATTAATAAGTTATAAAACTTAACCCTTAGTTTTATTTACCCAAGGTCTCAATTTAACTAATATTATTTATCTTATCCATATATTAAGAAGACAACTTTTCTAAACGTACATCTTTTTCTTACTGATTCTATGATTAACTACTAAACTTATTTACCTATCCATTTTCTTTAAAATCAAATTTCTTAACCTTAAATCCATCAAATATCTTATAGTCAAATTGTGAAACTTAATTCACACGGTATTTGTTACTTAAACATTTTCATCCAACAATCAACCTACTAACCATATTATTCAAAAATATCCACTTCTATTCTTACATCATTTTGAATTACAAATGTTACCCTAAATGTATCACTAATTCCAGTTTTTTATTAGGATGATATTTCTTATGCCTCTTGTTCCAAAATTTCACTTTGATTTTAACCTAGTCAAAGTGTCCTAACTTATCTCTTCATAAGTTATAGAACTTATCCTTTTATAATATATTTAGTAAAAAGTCTCAACTTAGGTTTAACTTTTTCCTATATTGTTGATAAGAATTTTTCTAAGTATGCATTTTCTTTTTACTTACTCCAATTACAATTTCTAGCTTCAATATTATCATCAAATATCTTATAGTCAAACTGTGAATTTTGCTTCACAAGATATTTGTATTTAGCTTTTAAATCCATTCATTATGATAATCACTTAATCATTATTATTTCTTAATACTAAATATCTAAGGGTATATGATTAAAGTTTTAAATTCTAGCTTTCAACTAATTGATTCTATATGGAATATCTTATAGTAAAATCGTGCAATTCTAACCACAAGATATTCATACTTTGGTTTTGCTCAGCTAAATTACAAACAATCCTTAATTTATAACCCAAAAATAATAATATCCCCTTTGATATTTAAAATATAAACCCAAGGTAAAATTATTTCATTTACCAATTTTTAAAACAAAATTACTTTTATAAAATTAACAAATACGTGCTCATATATATAATACTCTCATAACTCATTCTAGGGTGTCACTAACCCTATTTCTAATGAGCTACTCATCCTAGGATATTAGTAATCCTATCTCTGATGAGACTTTACCTATAACAAAGCCAAGGTTCTTGCTTAACCTTCAGCTCTGATACCAAATGTCAAGGCCCATGTTCCATACCCTTTGAATCGACAATAAACCACACATGTCCAACTCAAATTGCACGAAAATACGGAACATGAAGGGAAATAAAGAAAAATAGACAGAAAAGAATCTCACACAAATGGAATAACATATAACATTGAACAAATATTTTTACAGCGAAAAAATTTTAAAATACATATATCAGAGTCGAACCTAAATTCAGGCTGGACAGTTATAAACATCTGTCCTTACAATTGCTAACATACATCAAACTAAAACAAACTAAGTATAGCGGATAATAGAATACGTCCATACGTAGATGAATATCTCTAGCTCTCCTTTGGAAACTTCAGCCGCCTTCGACTAACCTGAAACTACTCAGATCTGACCCGAGTATTGAAAATACCCGGATCACGCTTGATAAACCAGCGTGAGAAAAACTCAATAATAAATGACAGTCAGATATCAGCCTTTGAATAAAATCCTTTGAAAATAAAGAGTATCTCATAAGACCACTCCTACACATAAACATGGATGGGTTTTTACCTTATGGTGACTAAAACACTCATATCAAAACATTTGATATTATTTTGATGACATTCTTTGAAAACATTTGCAAAAAACTTATTAATCTTATCCGAAATGGTTACCCATATAGCATTTTGAGGCAATTTATTACGCTAATATGAACAAAACCGAAGGTTCTTCTTGGAGAATGAATTTCCATACAAATGACCAGGTGAAGGATCTACCTTCCGAATTGGTACACCGCTAGATGGTTGTCCTGAGGTATAGAACATCTTCCCTCTACCAATACATGATCGATCTACCTCTGTAATTAGATAGTACCAAAAATGTCACCCCCCCGGTCGTTGCCTACCTTTAACCGAGCGCTCGTTTCCATACACCACATTAATTTACATTTTGAACGTCATAACGGGAAGAAATATATCTAGAAGTGGATGATCATACCCTAATTGGGAATGACCCACTTAGCCTTGCCGCATCTAATCCTATTTCGGTCATTTTCGGTTTGATGAGGCTTGAGGTTACGATTACCTTTTCACATAGCACATATCACGTCTTTGAATGCCACATTGCCATTTCTGTTAACTACTAATTGCCTTCCACAAAAAGGCAACACTTGAGCTCGCACGTTTCAAGGAGGGTGTTAAGGTAAGAGAAGTTGCCTTCTCCGCCACCACTGATATACGTTTGTAAAAACCAATATACACAATCTTTAGAAATGCAATGTCACACAAACATCCATAAAAGTTTTCCAGGAACGGGACAAACCGAAGACACTCTGCTACTACCACTAGTAGCAAGTAGTCCTTGAAATCCGAAAAACCTTCATTATGAGGAGACCACTGCTATAAATAACTCTATAAAGGGGGCCAACCAAAGCATGTTCAACAAGCAGTCTCCATGCTATGAATATCCACGGTCTTCAATAATCATCATCTTCAACATGTCTTCACGTTCAAATGTATACATTGGTTCGAAGTGGTTTTTCGGATAGGAATTACCCAAATCTGACCCCGGTTCCTTCGAAATCCAATTATAGATAAAAAGTGAATATGAGTATACAGGATTTATTTAGTCCATTTTCACTTTAATTCTTTTCGGATGATTTTGAAATCTATTTCTTTTGATATAGAATAATTCTAAGTAATTCATTCTTTCGCTTTGGATAATATCTCGAATTTCCTTATTTAACTCTCGATCCAAATTCCTTAACTTTTAGACGGGTCAAAAACAATGTTATTTAAGACATCGTTTATGATAAACCCTAAATCAATTCGAGCAAACATTTTGAGTAAATAGAAATCATTTATTCTGGAGATTGCTTAAATTTTGGATAATACCAATCTTCTTTTAGTTTGGAAAACTTAACTGAATCTTTTTATTTTTGGAGCATCCGGGCTTTCCTTTCGATCTATTCCATTTCTCGCCTAAGAAAGAAAACATAGGCCAGAAAAGTTCAAGGCACTGGTTGCTCCATCCCTAACCTTAGTTAAACACTTTATTTTATCTTTCCAAATCTCACAAGCGGGACAAATGTACTAGTCGTTTCCGCATACTCAGATCTTTTAACTTTATTTGGAATTACTTATAAATATTCCAAATTAGCTTTAAAACACTTAATTTTTCTTTTAAAAACACTCACAATTGATTCTAGGAAAAATTGTTACATTTAAACTCATATTTCAAAAATTATATAATTCGCAGCAGAAAAGTGCTACGAAAAGTGCTATATAAGCTTATTTGATTTAAACAGCTTTTAAAAATTTGATAATTCATATTTCATAATCCAAATCTCTTTAAAATCATTTAAATAGATTTATCAAATTTGTTCCATATTTTTCCATAATTAAAAACGTTCATTTAAACAAATTTCCTGTTATGGTCACTTAACTACACTAGCGCGATTTTTCTAGAAAATTGTTTTGGACTTAATTCAAAATCTACTCAACGAAACTTTGATTTTCTTTCTTCTTTTAGAAGATATGGATATAATAGTCCGAAATTTTCTTATCTTGATGAATTCCAAGCTATATTCCACTCTATACACTTATTTGAACTTTTCGGCGCAAAATCGCGAACTACCATTGCGCGATGCACCTAGTTTTAACTTATTTTTCAATATTTGAAATAATTTATTCAAATTGGATTTTATCACTTATAAAATCATTATAAATTATTTTAAATCAATATTTTCAACTTTTAAGGTATTTAAAATGAATTTTCACTATTACCATATATTATTATATTCATATTATTTTAATATTAAATTTTAAATTCCAATTTCAATTCAGTTTCAATTTCAATTCTAACTTCAAATTAAACTCATTTAAAACTTAGATTTTAAATCTAATTTCAATTTAAACTTTAATTCAACCTTAATCGCAACTTCAATTTTTTTAAATCGATTTGAATTTCAATTTCACTATTCATCTCAATTTCAACTTCAAATCAACTATCCTTTTTAAATATGTTTCACTTCATATTTCAAATTCTCTTTTATTTTTACTTCAATTTCACTTCTAATTGAAAAGAGACTTATTTTTCCAACATATTTCATATCACTAAAATATGATCTTATTAATAAAGGTGGTTACTTAATCAGAATGAACATAACCAATATCCATCTTTAACACTAACATAACATCCATCTGATCAATCACATAACATATGATTTCAAATTCAACATTCACTATTTATACCATAACGAAATACATTATCATAATTCAATATCTAACCAACAATCAAATCATCCATATTAACAATCAAATCAACATTCATATATCATAAGAGTATAAATATGATTGTTTTAACATAACCAAAATATAAATTAAAAGGCGATTAGAATTTCTCGCCTTCATATCCACTCCGTCAATCTTTTTTTGTAGGCTAACGTGCTTTTCGAACAAATGCGCTTTTTTCGAACGTTTTGAACTCTCGCCTTTATTTATTTTCCTTCCGAACTGCTTTTATTTTCCTTTCTTTTATTTTCGTGTTTATTTTCTTTTCTTCATCTTTTTTTTATTGGAGAGGAGGGTTTATGGCTCGACTATGGGGTGTGTGGCCTAGGGAGGCGGGTACGGCCTTGGTAGTGGGGTGTAAGGGCTTGGGTAGGTGGTACGGCCAAGGGCAGGGGGTCTAAGGGCTTGGGTTTGTGGTGTAGGAGGGTGTGAGGCTTGGCATCCTAAACAACCTTAAATATCCTTAAGATTGCACTAAAGTGAGGAAGGAATAACCACGATCTCTATAGACCCCTTGGCACCCTTAGACATCACATCGTCTCTAATCTCCGCCTCTTTATCACCAATTACCCTCCTTTATCCATCAACGGCTGCCAATCAAACCAGAATGCACGGGTATTCATCAATTTGGACAACAACTCTAATGATGGTATAGAAGGATATTGGGAAATGTTATTGTGATTAGGCTGTAAAGCGTATTCGTGTGTTCTGCCCAGAGACTTGGAGATTCAAATGCTATGCTTCCAGCACCAACCATCGTCCGAACAAAGAAACAAGAAAAAGTGATTAAGATGCACATCAATTTGAAAGGTCTCAAGCAAAAGTAGTGCCAAGGCCAAAGGAGAAACCGAGATCAGAAGCATGATGGATTCAAAATCTGGTATAGGAACTAAAATTGGAGCATCAACTATAACTGCAAAAGACTAGTGTTCAATACTGCATTGGAAATCCTAAACCACTTTTTCAGCAATCTGCACCACTTATGTAAATAAGCATTGTGGTTATTATGAAAAGTAGTAGTACAATGAACTGGTCATAGGGAGATTAGGCGACCTAAACCAGTATAAAAATACCTTTTTGCTAATTCTTTTAGCATAGCTGAAAAACTCACATTGGACGTTGGGATATTAGATGGCTCAAATGAGATATCAAAAACTGCATAATGTAGATCGTATTCTTGGCCACACTTGACATAAGGATATTAGACTACCCAAACCAGTTATCAAAATAGAGCTGCATAACATTCAACTTGGCTTTCTCGACCAAACTTGTCGTAGGGATATTGGGTGGCCCAAACACAATAAAACCCCCTCTATGTTAGTTCTACTAACATAGCACACTAGACATATGGATGCTAGACAACTAGAACTAGTACAAATAATCATGTGCATGCAAAGGTTGTAAATACGCAACCTGACTTCATAGTCAAATATCAGTATATACTTAGCTGGCGGGGAAAATCATGCCAAGCGCAAAGAACGTGAACCCACGTCTGAAAAGGAGGGTAGGTTACACCCCATATGTAGAAGAATACCCATGTCATAAGCTCAGTTCAGCATTCATAAACTGCACGAGAAATCAACTCAAAAAATGGCAAGGAAAAGTGATACATGGAATGTGCCACTGCTCATAGATCAGGTGCAATTCCAGAAACTAAAGCTGTCAGGTAAACATCAGAAACTAAAAACTTACTCAAGTTCCCTTAGTTATATTTTTATTTACCTAAAAAAACTTTTCATGAGATTTAATATATCTATGCATACCTCACAAAAGGTATACAAAAACAATCACAACATGATTTACATTAAAATTCGTGAGACAACTCTAAGAATCTGACTTAGGCTCAGAAGAAAAGCTAGATACAATCGTTCTATGGTGGAATGATCTACGAGAATGAGATGTCGGACATGGAGGAGAAGTCCTGTGTAGTTAATGTCCTGCTATTACCCCACTACAACCCCGCTATATCTCATAGCAGATTTCTACCGCTACGATTTTTTCATATAGCCCAAGAATATAGCCTTTCCGCTTTAATCCTTGCTATTTCCGTTATATCCTGCTATTTCCGCTATATTCCGCTATTCCCGCTATATCTTTTTTAATAAACTGAATTGAAAAATTGTATTTATACATTATAAAATTATGAAACTAATTTATTTGATTTAATTTTTAATATATTTTCAGAAATGAAAATACTCTAATATTCTACCAAATTTAATTATGTTATATAATATTTTTTCTTTTATTTAAAGTATATTGGCATATATTTTTATTTAAAATTATTTATGTATTATTTATAATTAAATTGAATGATAATTTTTCATTTAATTACCATTTATATGTTTGTAAAAACATTAAGTACGAGTTTTATATGGTATTTTAGAGTTATCCGTTATATCCGCTATATCCTTGCTGTATCCCCGCTATGACTTTTTGCACCTCCACCGCTTTGAATCTACAGAGCGCATTAACTGCATAAAGGAGAACTATCTAATAGTTGGAGAACAGAAGGTGGATCATTCAATTCAGTAATAACAACTGATGAGCGAATAGGAGAAGTACGACCACAAGCGGTACTACCATAAACCGTGCATGGGTCATAATTGGGGCCTGTCCAAGTATCTTCATAATCTTACGGGTCATACTCGTAATCAGCACCATTCTATGATAGCTCAAGTCTGGGTAAGAAACAATTGAAAACATCAATTGCACGCCTCTTACTGATTTCTGTCGTTACCTTCTTTACTTTCTCATCATGAAGTTGCTCTACCAAGGAAGCCCTATTCATCCCACCTCCAGAAACAACAATAGAGTCCAGGTGAGCTTCGCATTCTAAGTTTAATATGTTATTTATAAGGGCATTCACATGCACCATGACCACTCTTTTAATCCTTACAATCTTATATAGAAGGTGTTCCTTTATCTTCTCAGTATTTCTAGAGAAGGGACCAAAGAGCTCCTCTACAGTAAGAATGAAGGGCGAAACGCGAGTACCCAGCATACCCAATTCCTTCTTATAATGATCCTTAAGCTTATTAAAGTTGGTTTCATAATAATTTTTTTAAGTCATTCTTCCACTTAAAAACTTCGTTCCGGTCAGCCGCGAAGGGAGGCATGGGGTCAGCACCTAGTCTAGAAGAAGAACCACTAGCCAAGGTCACAAAAGGAGCGTCTTCTACACTAATTCATCTTGTAATCTGCCTATCTAATTCTTCAATTTTGTGTTTCAAAGCGTTAATTTCATTTGTATATATGACCTCATATATTCTTTTGGCATCCTTCAATAAACCTTTTAGTTCTGCAAGTCTTACCAAGGCAGAATATAGCTTCGCTGTAAGAATGGCAACCTTCGAATCTTGATTAAAAGAAGCAGGCTAAAAATCAAACGAGCCCACATGAAATGAAATCAAATGAGAGTACAAATAAATTAAGTAAGCACAAAAAACTCACAAACTTCACAAAGAAATATCAATTCACATAACATGTATACAACTTCGAACATGATGTAAATTATAAAATCATTTTATCCTAAAACACCTAAGGCATGGAAGCTAAAGGTGGGGCATAACTAATAGGAAGGTCCTTTGGGGGTCATAACAAGCTCTAACCCAATGGTCGATTGGCCCTTCTATGGTCACTTCAAAACCCACAATATTACATAAGAAATTCTTATCAAGAAAAGGGTGGAAAAATTCAAGAACATCCGTAGTGCGCTGTAGAAGAATCTGCCTCCTCTTACTTTTAACTTTTCTCTCGCTTAAGTTTCCCCAAATAGCAAGCAACCCTGCCATGAGCATTATACAGGTAACCATCGAGGGCATTAATTTACAATACAGCTTCCTTTCCTGTTTTCTTTAAGGTATTGATGATCTAAACCTTAATCTTCTTGGTTCATCCCGAGAAAGCACCAAAAAATCTATGGGCATCGGTTCTCACTCCATCGACTCCACCACCCTTGTTTGATCAGTCATCGAAGAAGACCTAGAACTCGCAAGAATAGCAGAACTACACTAGAGCGGGGTGCCTCAACCACCCACTCGCTTTTAGTGGCCTCTTTGTCTCAGTTAGGCAAGCAATCTCCATAGACATATTCTAACGAGAGGTGCCGAATATGTCATCACTCTGGTTGTTACCGACCTTTATCCGTGGCCATAAGCATACATCAACAATATTAAGATACATGACATCATAGCGTGTAAAGATATATCTAAAAGAGTGATGACATCTCCTAATTAGGAGGGACCCACTTAGCCTTACTGCTTCTATCCATGTTTCAATCATTTTTTGAGGAGTTAGGCCAAAAGCGGTATCGATTACTTTTCACATATCACATCATCTTTGATTGCCACATTAGCATTTCCGTTGAATACTGATTGCCTTCCACAAAAATACAACCCTTGAGCTCGTACGTCTCAAGGAGGATGTTAAGTTAAGAGAAGTTGCCTTCTCTGCCACCAAACAGACGTACGTTTGTAAAAACCAATGTACGTAATCATAGAAATGCAATGTTAGAAACTCGTCCATACAAGTTGTCCGGGAATAGGAAAAACAGAAGATGCTCTCCTACCACGTCCTATCGGATTAGTAGTGACAGCCCTTGCACTGGATATCTCACAACGAAGAGACTACTTCTACTAGATGGATATTGGGATTTTAACCCCAAACGATCAACAAGCAGTCCTTCACTATGAAAATCCTAAATATCAATTTCATCATCCAACCTGCACAATCGTCATATAAATGTTGGTCAGAAGTGGTTTTCAGATAAATCTGATCCCAGTCTTTTTGCACCAATAACGCAAAAGCGTTTCTCAACCTCACATAGAAACGAAGTCTCATTGATTCATCACATCTCCAACTTTCAACTTGCTATCCTTCGGCCAAGAAGGAAGCTCGATAGATTGGAGAAATCACTTCGCACTACACGAATAAATATTCTCAACACAAACGATAACCAAGCTTACACGGCCAGTTACGTACTAAATGTACGACTAATTAGTTTCTACATCAAGTCGATAAACTAAAATGGCCAAATTTGATAGTCGGTTAGTGTAACAGCCCGCAAATCCGTACCCCTTGAGTCAACACTATTCTAAAACAATCAACTCAAGTTATACAGAAATACAAACCATTTGGGTTAAAGAAGAAGAGGTAGAAAAAGAAAATAGGAAATAACAACAGAATCTAACCATCGCAGCGGAATAAAATATAATAGATAATAAATAATATTAACTCAAGAATCAAATATATCTGTTTACATAAATTACATCATCAGAGTACATCAATCACAGTTCAACATCAATATCATATAATGGATACACAACAACTCAATATAGCGGAATATATATATAAATAAGTACGGAAGTACGTGTCGTCATCCAGCTCGTCTCCTGAGCTCCACAGCATCATATCCTATATTCTATAACACTCGGTCTGACCCGAGCATTACAGTTAAATAATACCCGAGTCAGTCTGGAATACCAGCGTGAGAAAATCACACTCAATTGATTATTAAAGTTTCAAAAATCCTTTGAAAAACAAAAGCATCTCATAAGACCACGCCACAAATAAACATGTCGAGTTTTTACCTTACGATAGCTAAAACAATTTTTTATAGAAATACTCAGATATTATAATAGGGTCTATATACAAATACTTATAAAATAGCCGAAATTGTTACATTCATTAAATTCCAGCTACTAGCCACAGAGTGGGTAATACAAACAAAACTCGTACAAGGCTCGTAGGGAGAATGAATTTCCAACTAATGACTAGGCACTGGGGTACCACCTGTCACAGTACGGGGCCTAGATCACCGTACCGAGGAGTACGCCAGCTCCCCTGCAACACAAGACCGGGACTACCCCTTACTGGATAATCCCGAGTGAGATCACCCCGCAGTTGGGATCACCAACCGCCCACTAAGCCGAAATAAAAAGGGACATCTAGACAGGAATGACCTCACCCTGCTTGGGTGCTACCCACCTACCCTTGCTGCATAACCCCTGATTTTCAGTCATTCCCATTTGATGAGGCTTGAGGATAAGCGTTACCTTTATAAAACATATCCCTTAGAATGCCCATCGTCCACCCGACGATGTTTCACAAGCATTCATCCATGCAAGCCCGTCCCGGGTTGTACGGAACCGAAGGCACTATTCCTACTACATCCATTTTGGAAATACCCTCAGGATTTGTAGCGACTAGCCCTTGCACTTCACTGCACCATCTTCGAATCCAAAATCGTTTTTCATGAAACGTACAAGCCGGATTGAAGTGGTTTTCGAGAAATAAATCTCGATCCCGGTCTCTTCGAAACGATCAACGCATTTGTCCAATATTGATAGTCGGTTATTTAACTATCAATTAATATTCACAACATCCATCACACAATAAATAATTTCCCAAATTATTTATTTACCTCAAAATATCTTTACAAGATACATTTCTATTTTCAACCCTTTGAAAATAGTTTCAAAACCATCTTTCTTTTCAGAATAAACATTCCCAAATATTTTCTATCTCCTCTGAAATCACCAAGCACAAAACTAGAATTTTAAAATAATTTAAAACCCTTTACTTTGAAATATACTTTAAAACATTTAAGTTAAATTACTTTAATAATTTGTTAAAAATACATACTATATGAATATTTGAAAATAAGGTTACTTTATAAAATATAAAACCAGGTTTTCACTTTTAAAACAAATACTAAGTCACTTTTAAATAATTACTGCTATAATAGATTAAAAGAAAATACTTACTTTAGAATTTAAATATTTATGAATGATATATTTTCCAAAACTTTTTAAAAAACAACAACTTTAAAACCTTTAATTTAAATTAAAAAATTACTTTGGAAACGTACTTGGTTACCCAGGGAGAAATTTCCAATCTCAATCACTTAAATCAATTCTCCAAATTGATTCCCAATTTATTCCCATTGAAATAAATTTCTTTACTTACTCAATTCATTTTAAAATTCATTTATTATGGACTTTATTGTTATTATTAGTTTCTGTTTGATTTTTAAATCTTTTAACTGAAATATACAAATTTTGTATTTTCCCAATTTCTTCTTTATTCTTTCCAAATTTAAAATCTTAAATTTTAAATAAATGTTTTGTTCTTTTAAAATAATAATACCGAAGTTTAAAATTCATTAATCTTCTGTTTATTCAAAATTACCCTTGCTATACTCAAGATTTATTTATTAGGAATTTTAAAGTCACTTTATTTCTTTTCCAATTCATTCTTATATTTATTCAAATTTTCTATAATTATTTCACTTACAAATTCACTTCTTTTATTTTCTTTCTAAAATTCAATTTATATATTTTTGGTAATTCATCATACCCAATTATATCCAATCGAACCATAGCATTCAATGTTCCAACAGTAATTCATCATAGAATATCAAATAATCACAATAGAGGGTATTAAATAATTATAAATAAGTATTGAGGGATCCAGTTGGATCCCTCCAACCTGTTTCCCTGCATCCACAGATGTTAGCACAAGACAATACACCAATTCCAAAATATCATACTATATCACATCAATCAATTCAACCATCCAATAATTATTTAAATTTAATCATTTAAATTCAAATTCAGCTGAGTGAGATTAACTCACCTTTGCTTTTATTTGCAAACCATTCCAATATTGCCTTGGTTTCTCGATTTTTGACCTTGAATAAACATATTAAGGTTTTATTAATATTTGACTAATCGCACAATTTATTATCCATTTATAATTTTAATTAACCAGTAAATTATTTTAAACTAATAAGTTGGGTTTGACCAAAAAATTTATTTTTCTGTAAACAATTTCCCTTTTTATAATATTTCTTTTTCTTCTGTCAACCAAAAATCCTGCTTTTAATAATTCTCTAAATTTCTATTTTTTGCCTATGTATAAATCAAATTAATCTCAAACAACACTGCTTAATCCATAGATTTCAAAAATCCAACTGTATATAATCCAACATTTTTATAAAATCCCTATATCATTTTCAAACCTTATTTGAAAAATATAAAACAAAACAGTTTTCTTTTTACTAAATTTGGAATTGAGAAAATAACCTAAGTGAATTAAATTACCAGGCAAAACTCACCTCTGCCTGAGCCTTGACGTTGTCGCATGTCGCCTCCCCAAGCAACACTCGCCGAGCTGCCGTTCCTATCGTTGAACCTTGAATCGCGATGCCACCTCGCGAGGCCCAAACCACCGAAATATCCCAGTCTTGCCGCCATCAACATCCCACACAAAACCCAAAATCGAACGCGAACCCATCTCCTTGTTCGAAGCCGCGGCCTCCCCCACGTTGACGCTCGTCGAGATCCCTCGCGCCTCGCCTCAAGATTCTACACCATCGCGACACTCAGTTTCACAAGTTCACTCGCGCTCGTGCTCACGCGATTTCCGGTCGCATATAATTTGAATTCGAGAGAGATGAAAAGGAAGGCGGCTGATTAAAATAGAAGACGACGTGATTTTCCCCCTTTTTGTTCGCCATTTCCTTTTATTATTATTTTTTTATTTTACGAATGGGGGAAAAAATAGGATTTAGAAGTGAAAGCCTCGTTTACTTATTCGGCTGTAGGTGTAAAAAAATAAAGAAGCGTGTTAGGGAAGGTGAGTAGTTGGCTTGCTTCAGAAGACAGAGGAGAATAGGTGGGCAAAAGAAACGTAGGGCGACTATGATTTGCTTTGTGACCTAATATATTATATTTAAATTAAAATAATAATTATTATTTAGGCATTTATCTCGTACGATCACAAGATAATTCTGAAAGCTGCGAAATTTTAAATCGGATAATAATATAATATTATTGATCCAATGGCACTGGTTTCATCGAATTCCGAGACTGTGCCTCGGAAGGCTAAATTTAAATTCAATTTAAACGATATAAATTTTAAAACTGAACAAACCACTGTTAATTTCAATTTTACAACTTCTATTATCCTCAGTACAATCGATATAAATTTTTATAAGCCTTCTGATTAAATTTTTAACAGGCTTAGAACTCCAGATTCAACATCTTACCCAATTTCAAATTATCTAATTTAATAATTAAATTATCAAATAAATTGTGATATTCGTAATTCAAGTTAAAATTTTGCTTTTAAATATTAAAATCAATTAAATATTCCGATTTTAAAGGCTTAAAAATTCCGGACCGTCACATTCCTCCCCCCATAAAAGAATTTCGTCCCCGAAATTACTAATTAGGACGGATGGTCCAATACCCGTTTATTTTTTCTCTAAAACCAAACAATTTAACATCTTGCCAACTATCTTTTTATAAAAGACCCATTACCATTCTTACTAACTTTCCCAACTTTCCCATTGTTTCCAAACAACTTTACCTATTCAAATTATAATTCAAAACCAAGTTTAAAATTTTCAAAATTTCTCAAAAATTTTCTAACTCTCTAAATTTCTGAAAAATTTCACCAGCGTCTCCTTTGCGCAGCTAGCTCGGTACAGCTACAAAAGGCCTCTACGGGCTCCCAAATCCAAAAAGAAAACAAAACGCCAAGTGGCTCGATCCAAAAACCCAATCAAATTTCACAGAAATTTAAACACATACCTTTTTGTCGAGCATTTCAAATTTATCTTTTGAAATCAAATCCAATTCTCCTTTCTCTTTATATTACCTGCACATCTTACACAGCAAAATGTCCAATCACAATATTCAAAACATTTTATCGACTCTCTTACAGATGTCAATATCTATTAACTCAAATACTAATTAAATTATATTTGGAATATCAATTTCCAATTGAGAATGCTTCATTCCTTACTTAAGCTAGTATAAGCATTTATGTGTTTCTTATATTTATTTTCATCTTACCACTTTAGTTTATATCCATTCCTATTCAAATTGATTCTTCCATTTCCAAATAAATTCAATTTGTCATCAACTCTAAATTTTAAATTTTAATTTTCATTTATACCGATTCATGTCATTATTTTAATTAGTTTCATTTACTAACTTATTTCAATTTCCAGTTTGAAATCATTTTGTCGTTATCAAAAATTTTAAAAAATTTCAAAAATTTTCTAACTCCCAAAATTTCTGAAAATTTTTGGCAGAGTCTCCTTTGTACGGAGGAGCTTTTGCAATTTGACAAAAGATATAAATATATATACATCGACCCACACGGTCGGAAAAACCAAAAACAGTTCATATTTCCTATTTTTATTGCGTAGGCGTACCTTATTTAGCATTTTTAAGCAAGCGGCTTATTTATTTAGCAGTTAGCGTGCCCAAAATCCAGCCACGCGGCTTCCCGGTACCTGTACTTACTCAATTTAAACATGTAAGTGCCAAATATATGAAGTTTATTAACATTTCACTCTATTTAAACAACTACAACACATGAATATTTAAAAGCAATGTAACTAGACAATGTTTATAAGCAACTTATATGGGTTTTAACACTTACGCACTTGTTTCAAGCAATCCACATGCCATTTCATTAAATTTTAATGGTTTACACTACCATTTCTTACCTTCAATTTATTTTAACTCCAAACCAGCTCATATTCAATTCAATTGATTTCAAAATCAATTCTATTTCACTTTTATCAATTCATAGCATCTTAATTACTTCCATTTACATCAAATGACAATTTATTCTATGCAATTTGACGAGATCTATGTGAATAAATAAGTATTTATGTTTTGTAACCATTTTAAATGGATTTCAACTCAATTTATACTTAATTTTATTCCATTTTTAAATTTATTCACAATTCATATATTCTCGTTCCATTTCATCTTAGATTTGAATCCATTCACTCGCATTCCATTTTATTAACCAAATTAGTTCATTCAAAACCATTAACAATTTAGGTTCATCTTCATTACCAATTTAATTTCCTCTTCTTCTTTTTTAAATTCATTCACACTCATTTATTTAGCTCGACACATTCCATTTCAATTTTATTCTCAACCCAATCATTAGTGTTTCATTTAAAACTATTCTATTCAACTTGAAAACATTCAATTGTTAATATTGTCTCCAAGTTATTTCAATTCCTTAACATTTTAAATGGTTTTCAATTATTTATTTAAGAATATTCATTCCATTAAATATTATCGGCAACTCACCGAATTTTATTTCAATTAAAATCCATTTTTACTTGATTTAAATCCAATCCACTATTATTAAACTTAATTTTAAGTTGAATTCAATTCAACTCCTTTCCATCTTTTAGCTTAAGTTTATTCACTCCAATTTTAAACTTAAGCTCATTTTCATTTTCAAGTAATTTTTTTTTTCTTTTATTCTACTTAATTCTCTCCCAATTAAATCTCATTTTAAATCTGCAATTTCATTTGATTGGTTATTATCAAATTTAACCTTTCAGATTCAACTCATTCAATTTATTACAAGGTTATTTCCAATTTATTTCCACTTATTTGGATTTTATTTGCAATTCATACCATCACCCTTTTAATCCAATTTATTTTATTTGATACATTTCCGATTATATTTAATTTGTTAACACTTCAAGTTAAATTTTTGATTATAACTCAAGTTCTAATTCCACCATTCTCTTTTAATTTTCCATCCAATTTATTAATTCGCAATTCAATTTCATTTACTTCACTAGCAATCCACGTCGAATTTGATTTATAACTTGAGTTTTATTTTCCAGCTTCATCATAAACTCACAATTCAACTTTTATTTAACTATATAGGGTTCTCATTACATATTTCATTATCTAATTTATTAACAAATTAGTTCTTCCTTATTTATAGTTCAATACTTGATTTTTGGTTTTAAATACCACTTCATTTTATTTTCTTACTTCAATTTTTATTATATAATTCAAGTTTAGATTTCTGTTTCATTATCCAAAACATCAAACAATATTTATTTTGGATTTTCTATTCCACTTCCAAAATTTATAAGTCACAACTTATTATTTACACAATTCCATTCATCATAGGCTTGAATATATTATTCTTTTATTTTAACTCAAGCCTTATGCTTATTTATATCCCAAGCATATTTTTATTCCATGCAATTTAATTCTGATTCTTTTATAAGTTATTCTAATTTATTTACTTCAATCCAATTCTTATCCAACTTATTTTCCATTTATTCAGGTAAGAATCTAATTTCATTCAATGACTCAGCTGAAATTTTATTCTAATTTCATTTTTATTCTAACTCAGATTTATTTAACTCAATTCGATTTCAACTTAATTCGAATACAACTGGATATTATTTTCAATCCAGTTAAATTTTATTTTCCAATTCAAGTAAATCTCATTTTTAACCTTTCACTTTTAAATTTAAATTCCAACATTTAAAGCTTATATTTCCTTTCTGATTTAAAAATCATCTCAATTTATAAGCTTAAAACCAATCTCATCAGGATTTTTAAACACCCGACTTTTGGTTTAAAATTATTTTGAAATCTCCAATATCTCAAATCACACTTCTCAAAAATTTAAACCAATCCTGGTTTTATTCCCAACAAATTTCCTTTGAGATTTTCAAAAACAACCAGCTTTTCTAAAAAAATCAATTTTTGGCAGCAATCCGTCACTTAGAAATTCGAAAATGAATACTGATGATGCAGCCGTCATCATCAGAATTATTTTCCAATAATCCAGGTGATTTCAATGCTATATCACTTTCAAAATCCATTTAAAACAGATTTCCATTCAGAAATATCTCCAAAACAATAATTTCATCATTTATCTTCAAAATACTTCCAAATCTCCGGGATTTAAATTTCCATATCCTGCTTAAATCAATTTTAACTATAATTCATTTGCACAGCTTATGCTCATACAAATTCTCATTTGATTATATTTCAATTTATAATTTATATTTATAATTCATATTTATAAATTTCATTTTATAATGAATTTATTCCCTTAAACTTTGGTTATATTTTCAATTTCTAGTTAAATTTTTACTTCACAATGATAATACTTCAATATTATTTTTCCTAACATCCAAGCAATGATATATTAGCTAAAATAGTTTTCAAAAACTATTCTTTATATCAAAATATGTTTTTGGGTAAAATTATTTCATTTACCCACATTTAAAACAATACCGTGTCGATTGTTCTATTCAAGTGTTTAGAAACCCCTTCAATACAGTTGCGCAGACTGCGTCGACGAAGGTTCATATGCCACTCAATAAATCAATCAATACAATATTAAAACAATTTATATCCACTAACAAATACGCACTCATATCTATTAATACGCTCAAACTCATTCTAGAGTAATATAGACTCTATTTTATGAGTAATTCCCACCAGAGCCAAGGTTATCATCAACCTAAGCTCTGATACCAAGTGTAACAGCCCGCAAATCCGTACCCCTTAAGTCAACACTATTCTAAAACAATCAACTCAAGTTGTACAGAAATACGAACCATTTGGGTTAAAGAAGAAGAGGTAGAAAAAGAAAATAGAAAATAACAAAAGAATATAACCATCGCAGCGGAATAAAATATAATAGATAATAAATAATCTTAGCTCAAGAATCAAATATATTTGTTTACATATATTGCATCATCAGAGTACATCAATCACAGTTCAACATCAATATCATACAATGGATACACAACAACTCAATACAGCGGAATATATATATAAACAAGTATGGAAGTACTTGTCATCATCCAGCTCGTCTCCTGAACTCTACAGCATCATATCCTGTATTCTATAATACTCGGTCTGACCTGAGCATTACAGTTAAATAATACCCGAGTCAGTCTGGAATACCAGCGTGAGAAAATCACACTCAATTTATTATTAAAGTTTCAAAAATCCTTTGAAAAACAAAAGCATCTCGTAAGACCACGCCACAAATAAACATGTCGGGTTTTTACCTTACGATAGCTAAAACAATTTTTTATAGAAATCCTCTGATATTATAAAAGGGTCTATATACAAATACTTATAAAATAGCCGAAATTGTTACATTCATTAAATTCCAGCTACTAGCCACAGAGTGGGTAATACAAACAAAACTCATACAAGGCTCGTAGGGAGAATGGATTTCCAACTAATGACTAGGCACTGGGGTACCACCTGTCACAATACGGGGCCTAGATCACCGTACCGAGGAGTACGCCCGCTCCCCTGCAACACAAGACCGGGACTACCCCTTACTGGATAATCCCGAGTGAGATCACCCCGCGGTTGGGATCAACAACCGCCAACTAAGCCGAAATAAAAAGGGACATCTAGACAGGAATGACCTCACCCTGCTTGGGTGCTACCCACCTAGCCTTGCTGCATAACCCCTGATTTTCAGTCATTCCCATTTGATGAGGCTTGAGGCTAAGCGTTACCTTTATAGAACATATCCCTTAGAATTCCCATCGTCCACCTGACGATGTTTCGCAAGCATTCATCCATACAAGTCCATCCCGGGTTCTTACGGAACCGAAGGCACTATTCCTACTACATCCATTTTGGAAATATCCTCAGGATTTGTAGCGACTAGCCCTTGCACTTCACTGCTCCATCTTCGAATCCAAAATCGTTTTTCACGAAATGTACAAACCGGTTCGAAGTGGTTTTCGAGAAATAAATTTCGATCCCAGTCTCTTCGAAACGATCAACGCATTTGTCCAAAATTGATAGTCGGTTATTTAACTATCAATTAATATTCACAACATCCATCACACAATAAATAATTTCCCAAATTATTTATTTACCTCAAAATATCTTTACAAGATACATTTCTATTTTCAACCCTTTGAAAACAGTTTCAAAACCATCTTTATTTTCAGAATAAACTTTCCCAAATATTTTCTATCTCCTCTGAAATCACCAAGCACAAAACTAGATTTTTAAAATAATTTAAAACACTTTACTTTGAAATATACTTTAAAACATTTAGGTTAAATTACTTCAATAATTTGTTAAAAATACATACTATATGAATATTTGAAAATAAGGTTACTTTATAAAATATAAAACCAGGTTTTCACTTTTAAAACAAATACTAAGTCACTTTTAAATAATTACTGCTATAATAGATTAAAAGAAAATACTTACTTTAGAATTTAAATATTTATGAATAATAAATTTTTCAAAACTTGTTTTTTTTTAAAAACAACTTTAAAACCTTTAATTTAAATTAAAAATTTACTTTGAAAACGTACTTGGTTACCCAGGGAGAAATTTCCAATCTCAACCACTTTAATCAATTCTCCAAATTGATTCCCAATTTATTCCCTTTGAAATAAATTTCTTTACTTACTCAATTCATTTATTATGGACTTTATTGTTATTATTAGTTTCTGTTTGATTTTTAAATCTTTTAACTGAAATATACAAATTTTAGATTTTCCCAATTTCTTCTTTATTCTTTCCAAATTTAAAATCTTAAATTTTAAATAAATGTTTTGTTCTTTTAAAATAATAATACCGAAGTTTAAAATTCATTAATCTTCTGTTTATTCAAAATTACCCTTTCTATACTTAAGATTTATTTATTAGGAATTTTAAAGTCACTTTATTTCTTTTCCAATTCATTCTTATATTTATTCAAATTTTCTATAATTATTTCACTTACAAATTCACTTCTTTTATTTTCTTTCTAAAATTCAATTTATATACTTTTGGTAATTCATCATACCCAATTATATCCAATCGAACCATAGCATTCAATGTTCCAACAATAATTCATCATAGAATATCAAATAATCACAATAGAGGGTATTAAATAATTGTAAATAAATATTGAGGGATCCAGTTGGATCCCTCCAACCTGTTTCCCTGCATCCACAGACGTTAGCACAATATAATACACCAATTCCAAAATATCATACTATATCACATCAATCAATTCAACCATCCAACAATTATTTAAATTTAATCACTTAAATTTAAATTCAAATTCAGCTGAGTGAGATTAACTCACCTTTGCTTTTATTTGCAACCCATTCCAATATTGCCTTGGTTTCTCGATTTTTGACCTTGAATAAACATATTAAGGTTTTATTAATATTTGACTAATCGCGCAATTTATTATCCATTTATAATTTTAATTAACCAGTAAATTATTTTAAACTAATAAGTTGGGTTTGACCAAAAAATTTATTTTTCTGTAAACAAATTCCCTTTTTATAATATTTCTTTTTCTTCTGTCAACCAAAAATCCTGCTTTTAATAATTCTCTAAATTTCTACTTTTAACCTATGTATAAATCAAATTAATCTCAAACAACACTGCTTAATCCATGGATTTCAAAAATCCAACTGTATATAATCCAACATTTTTATAAAATCCCTATATCATTTTCAAACCTTATTTGAAAAATATAAAACAAAACAGTTTTCTTTTTACTAAATTTGGAATTGAGAAAATAACCTAAGTGAATTAAATTACCAGGCAAAACTCACCTCTGCCTGAGCCTTGACGTTGTCGCATGTCGCCTCCCCAAGCAACACTCGCCGAGCCGCCGTTCCTATCGTTGAACCTTGAATCGCGACGCCACCCCACGAGGCCCAAACCACCGAAATCTCCCAGTCCTGCCGCCATCAACATCCTACACAAAATCCAGAATCGAACGTGAACCCACCTCCTTGCTCGAAGCTGCGGCCTCCCCCATGTTGACGCTCGTCGAGATCCCTCGCGCCTCGCCTCAAGATTCTACACCATCGCGACACTCAGTTTCACAAGTTCACTCGCGCTCGTGCTCACGCGATTTCCGGTCGCATATAATTTAAATTCGAGAGAGATGAAAAGGAAGGCGGCTGATTAAAATAGGAGACGACGTGATTTTCCCCCTTTTTGGTCGCCATTTCCTTTTATTATTATTTTTTTGTTTTACGAATTGGGGAAAACAAAATAGGAATTAGAAGAGAAAGCCTCGTTTACTTATTCGGCTGTAGGTATAAAAAAAGAAAGAAGCGTATTAGGGAAGGTGAGTAGTTGGCTTGCTTCAGAAGACAGAGGAGAATAGGTCGGCAAAAGAAACGTAGGGCGACTGTGATTTGCTTTGTGACCTAATATATTATATTTAAATTAAAACAATAATTATTATCTAGGCATTTATCTCGTACGATCACACGATAATTATGAAAGCTGCAAAATTTTAAATCGGATAATAATATAATATTATGGATCCAATGGCACTGGTTTCATCGAATTCCGAGACTATGCCTCGGAAGGCTAAATTTAAATTAAATTTAAACGATATAAATTTTAAAACTGAACAAACCACTGTTAATTTCAATTTTACAACTTCTATTATCCTCAGTACAATCAATATAAATTTTTATAAGCCTTCAGATTAAATTTTTAACAGGCTTAGGACTCCAGATTCAACATCTTACCCAATTTCAAATTATCTAATTTAATAATTAAATTATCAAATAAATTGTGATATTCGTAATTCAAGTTAAAATTTTACTTTTAAATATTAAAATCAATTAAATATTCCGATTTTAAAGGCTTAAAAATTCCGGGTCGTCATAGTTATTTAACTATCAAAGTAACAAACAAATATCTAACACCATAAGCAATCACTAGGCCCTTTTAATTAATCTTTGATTAATTAAATCACTTTTCCAAATCATTTACTTCAAATTATCTTTAAAAAGATATATTCTCAAAACTATTTCAACATTTCACTATTTGGAAAACATTTCCATGTACTTATTTTAATAGTAAGTGAATTCACCATTAACTTTATTTTCAAGCCATTCAAACTTCATTTTATAATACCACTGCCCAAAACATTTATTCAATTTAAAGGATTATTCACTGCCTAAAATTGTGAATAAAATTCTCTTACCAAATTCATTACTTCTACACATTTAGTTAAAAGGATTATTCACCATCCAAAATCGTGAATATAATTCCTTTATAAACATACGTATTTAACTTATCAAATTAGATTGATTTCAAATTTATAAAACCATGTTCATACATTCCATTTATATTTTTTAAACTTCCATATACAAAATTCCTTTACTAACAAATTCCATTTATATCTCATTTATATTTCAAAATCCCATTATAAGTTAATTTACTTATAAATCTCTTTATTTAAAAATTCATTCTTTTTATAACTTAATCAATTCATAAATCTTATTTACTTATAATATTCCGTTTATGACTTCATTTTAACACTTATAAAACTCGTTTACAATTCTATTGCTTATTATTTATAAAATATCAATTTTATAAATCTTATATATAAGTCATTTATACTAAGTTCAAAATCTCAATTTAACTTAATTTACAACAGAGCTAACTCCATATTTCAAAATATTTGAGCATATTTCACAAAAATCATATTTTTTAAAACATAAAATTATTACTTTTTATTTATTTAAAATGAATTGATTTCCTTCACAATTCAAAAATTAATAAAACATATATATTTTCAAAATCACTTCGAAATTCTTTTTAATATGAAATCATCATTTTTAATATTTTTAAGTTTCAAAATATAGCCTAATGCTGCAACAACACTAAATAAGATGATTCACATCAATCATATAAATCATGGAATCCAAACATCTATATCACATGATAACAATATATATAACAATATTTGTAAATAAAAATCAACACTAGTTAGGAATCATGTTGGATCCGGCCAAATTATCACCTACAACCAATATACATATGATAATATGTGTACAATGTCTGCTTCGAGGTAGACGCGTGTACAAAATGTCATCTGTTCATACATGGGAACATATAGGGTCTCATATGCTAAAATATACGGGAATCTATCCAAATACCAATATATATATAATATACATCCAAACATCCATCACATCATATAATACAATTTATTCTCACTTATATAAAAATACAAGTGAGTAAGAAAGAGTGAGTTGTACTCACTTTGATTCCAATAATTGTTGCAGCGTTTTATTTCAAATAAAATTAAAACGACGTTTAATTTTACCTAAAATTTTCACTTGCTCCAATCAACACCAAACAAGCTCCATCTTGTAATGTTTGTGAATACGAACCCAATGCAATTTGTTTCATCTAATTTCGATCTCGAATGAAGAAGTTATAACATTTTAAATGTTAAACGAATTTAAATATAAAATTTACAACTTTTTACTTTTATTTTTTAATCAACCTTCAAATCGTGGCCATTCGTTCTGCTCCCACCAAATCTGACCGTGTTTCTTTCCTTCTTTCCCACGTATAAGTCGAGAAAATAAACCTATAACCGATGTTCGTTCCTCAATTATCGGGCCTCCACCCTCAACCTATAATTCGACCGGAAACCATCGTTTGAATGCCCCCAGCGCCACGCACCACCGCCCCAAACCCAATTGAACACTTCTCCACCATTGCATCAAAAAGCGTGCATGAACGCTGGCCCTTTGTGGCCAATTTGTCGTCGATCCATTGCCTTAAAAATAATCGCAGTCGTATGGATATGTAGATCTCGTCGCCCTCTATGTTTTTTTCTTTAGAAAGTTACTCGAATCAGTTGATAGATCGAGAGAAAAGGAAGGAAGAAGATTTGAAGTTTTTGGCATCGATTTATAAATGGCGCTAGGGTTTTTAACCTAGGGCTTGTGAAAAAGGAAATAATGAGGTCCTTTTATAGAAGATATTCGCGCACTATTTATCCGAAAAATTTCCGAACTCCAAACGAAGCGTGCCACCGGGCGTTTATAATGTTTTACCCCTAGTTCGAACACAATGGAATATAAATTGGGAGCCAGCTCTATTGTATTTGGAAGATAGGTTTTCGAATCGAATTATTTTAATTAAAATTCACTTAAATAAATTTATACGCGTTTTAGCTTCATACGACCAAACCGTAAATCCGATTGACACAAAATTTGAAATCAATGAAACTGGTTTCATCGAAATCCAAGGCAGTGTCAAAAATGACTATTTATACACATTAATTAGATCAATAAATTTCCAAATTAACTTTTAATTCAATTTCAAAAGTTCTCTAACTCCATTCAAATCCAAATAGAATTTTAAACAAATTTATAAATCATTCCATTCACAATAAAATTCAATTCTCAATTATTTAAATATTTTCAGATGTTAAATTAACAATTTAATTATCTAAATAAGTTATTATATTTGAAATATAAGTTATTCAACTTATAAAATTTACTTTTGAATATTTAAAACCAATTAAATATTTCAAATTCGGACGAGTGAAAAACTTGGTCGTTACAATAGGAGTAAGCCTAATTAGTAAAAAAAGGAAATTACATACTCTCAAAGACAATCAAAAGACACCAATAAATGTCTAATATAATCTTCTCTTATTAACTACATTAATTCAATAATCCATATATTGAAAAGCAGCAAAAGCAAAAAATAATTTAGCCCTCATGCAAATTCCTAAATTTTAAGACTAAATAATTCAAAGTGAGGATTATTAGGTGAAATGGAATTATTTTGTAGGTTTTACTGATGTCGACGTGGTACAGAGTCACTAAGCACCACTTTTTGTTTAACTACTTGAACAATCCTCGAAAGAAACTCTTGGGTTTCATCCTTAAATTTGGCATAAGATCAGTTTAACTCTCTCCCGGGCTTAGTGGTGGCCATGACACTAAGACCAAGATGACCTAAAGTTTTGATTTTGAGTCTGCCTTTCTTTCCTTCAGAAGCTTAGCAAACAAAGCTTCTTCAAAAGACTAAAACAAACAAAAAACAACCTAATTATTTGTTAAGCAGTAACAAAGTTAAATTACTACAACAAACCATTCATAATAAAGTCAAAAAGAAAATCCTATGTATGTCTAAATGTTGATATGAAAGGTTTTAAGTATTTACATTGGGATTTGAAATGACATCGGTCTTTGTAGTCATGATAGCATCCTTAGCCCCCTCATCTTCATTCGCTTGTAAAGAGGAGGAAGGAGTGGCATTCTTTGTAACGTCTTTCAAAGTAAACTCCTTATCCAATTAAGCCCGACAACAAGCGTAAACCTTATCAATCATAAACTTGTTCCTCAAAAAGTCAAGATTGATCTCCTTCTTAAATTTGCTTCAAACTGAAGCGTATACATTGTAGGTTACAATGGAAGTGCTTTTATTAAGCTCTTCCTACATTGTTTTCAACTCTTCTCACGCTATTTTCAATCCTCCTACCCCATTTTAAACTCTTTCCATGTTGTTGTTAGAGCTTTCTCCTTCTCCTTTAACTCATGATCTTTCAAGACTAAGGCATACGTAGCAGATTTGGAATCATTGTTGACCTTTTCCTTAAATGCTTTAAAATCTTCCCCGACCTTGGCCTTCACGGAAGCAAGGCTAACTTTCTTAGTATTAGCTAAAGCACGATCAACTTCAAGTTTAGCCATCTAATCAAGAGCAATGGCTTGCTCACCCTCCCTCTCACACACTTCTAAGTTCAGGGTGGCATTCTATAAAAATAAAGAAAATACAGTTAAAAAAAGAAAGAGAGAGAAAGAGAATATTGCTTACCTAAGACCATGACTTTTCTAGATCATTCATTAATTCAAAAGAAAGAGTTTGGTAAATCGAAGGGAAAGAAGGGTGAACGGAGAAGACGGGGTAATATGAGACAATATACGCACCGCGATCTTCCCTACTTTCTCTATAAAATCAGATATAGCCTCCTCAGGCAAAGGCAAGTAGCAAGCACTGGGGTTAGGACTACTCTACAAAGGAGGGATTGGCATCGTCATTAAATTAGAATGGGAAGGATCCTCTATAAAAGGAAAAGAAGAGGAAATAACCGCTCTTGTGGGATCCGGTCAGACTAAGGGACCGAACCACAGTCTCTTTCTTAATAGCCTTTTACGCTGCTTTCCACAACTAGCGAAGTGCAGCTGTAATAGAAGCATCCATTGTACCTATATAGAAAAAGAATATTAAAGTCAGGAATGGCTCCCAATAGAAAACAAAATCATAAGAATGATAACTCTAAAATATATCATTAGTCGGTTATACCATTAGAATCAGCCGAAATTGAGAAAGGCTTATGAATGGAACAAGAATAATGATGATGTGGATGCAAGAATTCATGCTTTATCGGCATTTCTTTAGTAAATAGTATCTCATGTTCCCTCTTCTCTTCACTTATTTCTTCAATGTGATCCCTACGCTTCTCATACTCTTTGATGTCTTTATCAGAAGAAATAAATTGAATATAATGCACGCACAAAGAAGATGGAAATCATCGAAGTTGGAAATAAAGAAATACAACCTAGCTCATTTTTGGATCTTTCGCGGGAAGGCCATCGGGATCACTTTCTTGGCCTGGACATAGAATAAACCAACATCACCCCTTTTAGGATTTATTTTAATATCAAATAAAAACCTAAGCTCATCATAAGAAAGGGTATTTCCATTCTTGGCATAAAGAATAAAAGTGGGTATTGCTAAGGAATAAAAAAGAGGGGCATTGGATAGGTACAAGATCAAGGGAAGAAAGCCATTGACGAAGGATTGGATGTGGAGGAAGGTCATAACGTATGTACTCAAGAGTAATGGGAAGTAAACCCATCTGGAGGAGTATTAATACGTTCGTAGGGTTCAACAACTGTAGCTTCATAACCCAAAATCCCAAGTTGATTTAGGATATCATTGGCTTCTTCCAAACAAGTACTTTCTGAAGGTGGAAGTAAGGGGGGAGATGAAGGGGAAGCCATTTCGAAAATCTAAACATTAATTAAAAGAAAAGATGCTAAACTAAAGAGGTTTAATAGAAACAAAAACAAAACAAATTTCTTACTTCTATCTAAAAGAAAACTTGAATGCAAATATAGAATTGATTTCAAAACTTTCTTTTCTTCTTTTCCTTTCTTGATAAATAGTGTAAAAATGAACAAAGAAAAGGCGAACAAAATGTAGATGTACCTTGTTACCCGGTATTCTAACCCGCCTATATTGGACTGATTGCAGATGGTAGATTCGATGGTTACCAAGAGTGATAGCTATGGAGCAATGCTTGTAGGACCCGAAAGTAAAGTACATATGGTTATACAAAGCCAGAATTGAATATAATTGGTAGATAAACAATGTAGGATGCTTGAAATATGGACTTTGACTTAGATTAGCAAGGGATCAACAAGAATTAGTAGTACCATAGGGATCGGTATGGTAGGTTAGATGAGGGGTCGACATGGTTGAAACAAAGGAGGGTTCGGCATAGAAAGAGGAATGGATCGGCATAGTACAAAGGATTTGCAAGGCTGGATAGTTAGGAAGGGATCAACATAACATATCAAAAGAATCAACAAGGTTTGATAGTTAGCAAGAGTTCGACATGCATGAGTCCACCAAAGAGGTATCAACATATGACAGAAACCAAGTTCATTCTTGATTCTAACGATCAATATCTAGGATCTAGAAGTACAAAGAAAATGAAATTTTGAGAGCAAGGTGTATGGACCCTAGGGAACCTACCTCAGGGATCGCGTGTCGAATGGCTAAGAAATAAGGGATCGACATATGGCAATTCGAAGAGTTCGACAACAAACAGCTTACAAATGGAGATGAACCAAAGATCAATCCATAGCATGAGCTTCACTAGTCCAAATGACTTGATATTTGAAGAGCGAACATATTTAAGCATGAAGAAGCCACCATAGGGATCGCTGCCAAAGAATCGACCAAAGAAGGGATCGGTGTCGATCCCTCTTTATTGGGACTTGGGCCTAGCCACCCTTATGGTGGGCCCATATGCATTAAAAGGTCCTATAGTCGAATTTCAGAGAGATTGGTAGTCATCTTCACCTATAAATGCTGGCCTAAGGGGTCATTATAAGGATCTTTACACTGCTGGGTGCACAAGTCTTTATTGTAATCAAACTTTTTCTTACTTCTTACTAATGTAATCAAACTATTAGTGAATCAATAAAGATAAGTGGATGTAGGCATATAACGCTGAACAACTATAAATTCATGTGTTCTTGATTATTGCTTTGATTATTATTTAAGTCCTTATTAATAAAACATGTAATTAATCATCATTAACCAATTAACTTAGACTTTTAAGTAAATTAACTTTTTTTTAAACAAACATCTCTTCTTAATTATTTTCTTAATCAATTCCTTAATTACATTATTTTATTATTATTATTACATTTGAGAATACTTAAGACTCAATTTCATAATTAACCTATTATATGATTATTTTAAAACAAGATAATTTTAAACATTTACCTTAACATTTCATCCTTGAATCTTTACTTAGCATTTGCCTTGAAAGCTTTGTTTTAAAACTTCCTTTTCTATTGCTTTTGGAAAACTAGTTAATATATTTTGAAGTTTCACCAATCCAAATTTACTTTTGCTTTCACTTTTAAAAACTGATACAACATTGCTTCAGATTTAAACCATGTTATGATTTTAAAACCTGGTCACTTAATATACTTAACCAAAACGTAACACCCTGAGTCTAATTTGAATTTTTCCCGAGCCAAACTTTCATTTACTTCGAGACAAACCCCAAGCTTTATCCTTCTTCCCCAAACCATTATCACGAAGCAAACATCAAAGCGTACATGTGTACGTGCACATACTTTCTGATCATCTTCGATTAGAACTCTGACCACCCCCAAGTCACTCCTAACCACGTCGATGAACTCCATCGCCCAGAACTTAGATACGATTGCAAAATTGAATTGGAGCATGTAAAAACTCCAACTGGAACCCCTCGATCATCAACAATCACCTCGTATCGCCATCCATGACCACCAAAATCGATGCGAGCCTGGCGGAAGCTTCGCCACACGACAACCATTCCATCCCCCCAGGTCCGATCAACCATACAACTTCGACGACATTGCAATTTCCTCAGGAACCAGACCAACCAAAAATCCAGTTCAAACCCTAAATCCACATTGTTCCATTGCCTTGATCATTTAAAAATTCCATTTGTATTTTTCTGTTGATCCCTGATGCTCAAACTATCTTCCAACCCAAGCATGACGAACTTCACCTCACCGTTCAACGTAATTTGACGAATATGTCATTTCCGTCCCACTCGTAACTTCTCAAAATTTAATAAACAAAAATTCTCGATTTTATTATCTAAATTCATCATTCTGTAATACAATTCAGTATATGAATTCCAAATTCGAGATTAAAAGGATTTAGTTTTATCATTTCCAAGAAGTTCACTGTAATAAATTATTTTAGAAATTAATCCTTAATTAATATAGTTGAAATATATTTTAAAATTAGTATTAAGTTGTTAGAATCAACTTTTATTCAAAGATTATCACCTAAAACAAATTGAGGAAGAAGTATTTGAATTTCTTTATAGGTTTAGTCTGTTAAAATGTTAAGCGGAGGAAGACGAAAGTGTATATATCCCCGTAACAGACATGCATCCATACATCTATATATATATATATATATATTCAAATAAAAATGCATATCTACAACCATACAAAGCATTTCCAGATCATTTCACTCATCACCATAGGCATTTCAAAAATAAAGTAGGTGAAGTTTGCTCACCTTGATGGGAAGAAGCAGAGAAGTACTCAAGCCTGGAAACTTGATTTGATGCATTTGAGTTGCATATGGTCTTGATTTTGGGTCTGAACTTTGATTTGTTATGTAACGATCGGGATTTTTCGTTGTCGAAAAACCGAACCGTTAGGGTTTAAGAAAAAGAAAGAGGTAGAAGAAGAGAGAAAAGAGAGAAGAAACAGAACAAACAACAGAACAGGAAACAAAATCAGAATCTCACAATCGCAGCGGAACAATATATAATAGATAAATGTACATTCATTTAAAACAAAGAACTATACATTTTATATACCACATTACATTACATCAATCAGAGTGTACAACAACAACAGCGGAAAAGAAATACTATATACAATAAATAATAGACTACGCTATCTGGCTCGCCTCCAGATCTGCACAGCAACTCCCGAATCCAGAATAACCTGATATCCTGACTCTAGACTGCCCGTGTGGAAAATAGTGGGCACCCAGAGTTTAGGAAAGGAACAATAAACTCCAGGTCAGTCATGTGACTGGTGTGAGAACTCAAAACAGTTTATCTTTTTTTTTAAAAAGCAACAAGAAAATTTAAATTTTTGAAATTCGCAATGCTTTTTGGAAAATGAAACTACCATAAGGCCTCCCGCCACACACACAATGCAAACGCAGAATTGGAGGAGATTTCTCCTTATGATAGTCAAAGATGCTTACTACGCGAAAATCAAATCATTTTTGATATTATTACTAGTGCATAGTGTAGAAAACAATTTCGAAAGTAGAATATAAATCCTAGCCAGCATACGACATTTCGTCGTATGCCTACTATAGCTACCATGTTCAATAGCAGGTTACCGCCACATTCCATGGCAGGTTATACAACTAAAACCGTACAGGGCACGTATTGGTTTGAATGGATTTCCAACAAATGGTCAGGCTAAGGAACTTCCTACTGCCACATGGGATCGCCTCTGGCGGGACGTCCCGAGAAACTAACGTTACGGTTAGATCTCTGCCAACACAAGGCCGGGTTACCTCTGTAACTAGGTAACTACTACACGAATATGTCATCCCCCGGTCCTTTGGGACCTTTATCCGAGCGCTCGATACCAACAACACCACACAGTAATAGATATAGTGTATCAACATGAGTAAATATCTGGGCTCCATACCATGATACCACCCTTTTCCAGAAGGAAATGACATACCCTAAAGGGAGCGACCCTCATAACCTTGCCGCATATTCCTGTTTCGACCATTTCCGGGGAGTGAGGTCCTGACGAAGTATCGTCCACAAAGCTACGCTTTGTGCAACAAAGCCATGCTTTGGGTCCACAGATGACCAAAGCAATAATCACAAAGATAAATGATCAAACAAATGATCATATCCAAACGATCAACCAATGATCATCACACAGCAGCACTCAGCATGCCACATTACCAGATTGGGAAATATCGCTGATAACCTTCAACTACATAACCTCTGAGCTCGTACGTCTCAGAGAAGGGTGTTAAGCTAAGAGAATAAATTCTCCGCCACCAACAGAAATGTATTTGAAAGAAATCTGCTCTATCTCTCAAAATGTAATGTCAGACACGTAACCATACAAGTCTGTTCCGGGTTCGAACAGAACCGAAGGCACTTCCAAAGAAGCCCTTGCAATCCGGGTATTCACAATCCCGATAAAATTTCCCATCACAAAGGAAATCTCCATATCGTAGCTAACGATGCGGAGACAATCGATAGGTCATCCTATCGTTTTCACAAATACCCGGTCTTCAACACCGGTCTTCAAATGCAATCCAAACGACGTATCGCATATTCGGAATGGGATATATGACACAAAGGTCCTCTCCCGGCTAAACCGAATAGCGAGCGCTTATTTTAACAATAAGTGTGCATTCAATCCCAAACAAACACAATCAATACCATCCAAGGGTAAATATTGATAGTCGGTTATTTAACTATCAATAAAGATGCGCCACATCATCAGATTCCAAATAATTTTCCAAAATTATTAAGTCCCAAAATATCTTTACAAGATATATATACACAATTTCCAAATAATTGCCCAATTTATTTGCTTTACCAAAACCACTTCACGATAAAATTTTCCACACTTAACCAATTGAAAAACCAATTTTCAATTTACCTTTACCATTTGAAAACAAATTTTCAAATTACATTAACCATTTGCAAACCAATTTCAAATCACCTTAACCATTTGAAAACTAATTTCAAATCACCTTAACCATTTGAAAACTAATTTCAAATCACCTTAACCATATATACCTTTTGAAACAAATTTCAAACCACCAAATAAATCTTTACCGATTTATTTTAACTTACGTTCCAAATTCGTAAATTATATTTTCATATTTAAAAATAAATCAACATTTATTTTTAAACAAATTTCCCTTCATATATATAAATTCCAAAGTGGATTTAAATTCCAAGCATCTACTAGCATACGATTCCCAAATCGATTTCAAGTTATTTGCTTTCAATTACCTTAAAGGTGAATTCACAAAAACCGTTCCATTTCATATTAGAAAACCATTCCCATGCTTATTTAATAATAAGTAATTCACAATTTTATTTATTTTCAACAATTTGGAAATATTCAATATACTTAAGTTACCGTTAAGTATTTTATTCCATTCTCTTTAAGAAAACATTCCTTTATTCACATTTATTTGGGTTAAAAACGAATGTTGCGTAAAACATCGTTACGACAACCCAAAAACACTAGTATATGGATTTGAAATTAAAAATAGATATATAAATCCAATACTATACAAATTATCCCCTTCTGTTTCTCGAAAACGTCTATTTCAACAATCAATGTTGAAATCTATGTTTTCAATACTCAATACATTTTAAAACACCTTTAATTCGTTTTAAATTCCATTTAAAACATTCCTTTCCCAAAAACAAACCCATTTTATTTAATAATCTATTCAATATTCAAAATAGTGAATATAGCCCACTTAACAAATTCCCATATTTCAATTTATCAAATTCGATGGATTTCAAATTTATAAACATAGTTTATAAATTCCACTTCTATTATAAACCCCAATTTTATAAATTCCTTTGTTAATCCGATGCAATTTACATAACCCAATTTCATACCCAAAAGCCACATTGTAAGTTAAATACTTATAATATTATTTATTTACCAAATCGTTCCTTTGAACTTCACCAATTTAAAATCTTATCACTTACAAGATTTCTTTATGGTTTATAATAATTTCAACTAATGAAATCTTCATTTATTAACAATTTCTATAAAATTCCCCTTTTTAATGCCCAAATCCATTTCTATAAGTTAATAACTTATAAACTTAAAATTTTCCAATAACCATTCGTTTTATAAATTTCACATTTATTAATCTATAAATCCTAGTGAAATTCATGTTATACATCAACTTAACACTTTATAAATTTATTCTATAACTTCAATAATTTTTATTTAAAAACATCCATTTATAAAATCCTTTATATAAACCATTAATAATAATAACTTCCCAAAAACCAAATTTAACTATTTTATAAAAACCTATTATTGTTAAAATTTCTTTTAAGTTATATTTTATAAAAATATAAATTTTTAAAACATAAAAATTTATCCATCTATTTATTTTAAAATTTAATCAATTCAAAATTTTTAATAAACCATATTCTTTGAGAAATCACTTTAAAACCCCTTTTTAATTCAAAACCGTTATTTTTAATTTTAAAAATTTGAATCCGATGATGCAACGACATCGAATGGTCAATCACGGGAATAAGTGTCATATATCAATATGGTTATCAACGATCAACATAATATTTATAAATAAACAAATATATGAGGAATCCAGTTGGATCCCTCCAACCTGTTACCCTGCATCCACAGACGTTAGCACAATACCAATTCCACTTCAAGGTGGAATATCGCGGTATATGGGATTTTATAAAATATCCGCTTAATAGCGGCGCAATAGGGTCTCATCCGCTATACGAGGCGGGAAATCAAATCCGATATATACATATGCCAATATATATATATCGCTATATATAGTATATATCCTACTATATCTACTAACACAATCAATCAGCAATCAACAATCAATATTAACTACTTAAAATTTTAAACAAAACCTTTCGATTGAGTGAGGAGTTCTCACCTTGATTTTATTTCCGTTTTCGGCGTTCGTTCCGAATAAAATTAAACGAACGTTTAATTTTATCCGAAATTCAAACGAGCTCCAATCGACTCCAAACCAGCTGCATTGCGAAGAGCACGCGAATACGATTCCAACGCAAAAAACCGCGTCCGAATCCGACCTCGCATGCAAAAGTTATCACGTTTTAAACGCTGAACAATTAGATTTACAATTTAAATTACATTTCAAAAGAAATAAAGCACAACCTCTTCACGCGGGCCCCCTCCCCCTCTCTCATCCTCTACCCGTGCGCACGGTACCTCACTCCCCAGGCCGCTTCTCCTACCAGGTCTTGGAAAAAAAAAACACACGACACTTTGAACCCACCAAAAACCATTTAGGGTTTGACATTGTCTCCTCCACGCCGAGCTATACAACGATCAGGACGTACCATTGCGACCGCCTACACAAGAGCCATGCTCGGCTGGAATGGCACTGAGCTCGGCCCTATGTCCTTCTCGAAAAACGTGAACCAAGTCGTGGCCTTTGAGGCACGATTCCCCTCCATCCGTTGCTCCAATCGCGATCATACCCGTTGGATTCGTAGATCTAAATGTGCTCTTCGATTTTCGTTTAGAAAGTTTGTTGAAATTGTCGACGGATTGGTGTGGATTTGAGGTGGAAGTTGGGTGATTTCTGGCCTTTGAATAATTAGGGCCGGCCATAAACATGATGAGCTAGGGTTTTGGTGAAAATTTGCATTTATAACCACATACAATTATTATTTTAATAATAAAATCCCCAAATTGACACTTATGCAAACGAACTCCAAACGACGCGTGCCGCCAGGCGATCCTAAGGTTTTTCCACATTCCGGACACAATGGAATAGGTTTCGTAAGCTAATTCGGAAGTATGTGTGAGATACGACTATAAACGCTCAATTTAAACTTAAACCGATTTAAACGATTTCTAGGCGTTTTGGCTTGTACCGGACAAACGACAAATCCAATCGACTTGAAATTTGAAATCTTGCAATAATATCACATTACGGATCCGATGAAACTGGTTTCGTCGAAATCCGAGACCGTTTGAAAAATGGCTATTTTAACTCGCTAAATAAATATTAAAACGATATCGATGCGTTTCGAGCTGCCACGGTCAAACGACAACTCCGTTTGCTACGAAATTTGAAATCCGATAATAACTAACTATTACGGATCCAATGGAACTTGTTTCGTTCAATTCCGAGACTGTTCAAAAATTGGCTATTTTTCAGTCGATAATTAAATATTAAAATATTCAATTTTTACAAATTAACTCCAAATTCAGTTTTACAAGTTCTAAAATATTTCTATAATTTTAATATGATATAACAAAATTTTCCAAACTATTTTCAATCATATTTAACCCAATATCTAATTATTTGTGGAATTTCACTATTAAATAAATCGATTTAATTGTCCAATTAAATCCAAATATTCGATAAATAAATTATTCGACTTAAAAATTCCACTTATTAATATTAAAAATAAATTAAATATTCAAATTCAAGTTATCAAAAATTCTGGGTCGTTACAATCTTCCCCCCTTAAAAGAATTTCGTCCTCGAAATTGCAAGTTAAGGAGAATAATTCATAATCCGTTTATTATTTTTCCAAAACTAATAGTTTTATCAACCTTCTAACACCAATCTTTTTATTAAAGATTTACTATCATTTCAATTAGCTTTCCAACTTCAATTATAGGTTTCAAACAACATTGTTTACTCAACAATTCAAATTTAAATTTAAATTTAAATTCAAATTTCAAACTTTCAAAATTTCTCAAAATTTCTCTAACTCCCTAAATTTTCGAAAAATTTCGCCAGAGTCTCCTTTGCGCGGCTAGATCGGTACGACTACAAAACGGCTCTACGGCCCCTCAGAATCAAAAAGAAAAGAGAAAGCCAAGTGGCTAGAGAAGGAAATCATCAAATCTCATATAAAAACTGAAATACGTACCTTTTTGTCGAGCGTTACAAATTTTTTTTAACTTTGAAATCAAAATCCCAATTCCTTTATAACCTGTATATCCTGCTAGCATAATATCCAATTATAATATTCAAACCAATTTGCCAATTCAATTATAAAATTTCCAATACATGCTTCTTATACCACTTTTAGTTTACTATTAAAGTTGCATATTCATTTTCATTCAACTTTGCATTCCAATTTTCGTTTGAATTCAATTACATAACTTTCAATTTAGCAGATTCAATTTCATTAACACTTAATGAATTTTCATACAATCAACCAACAAGCAAATAACAACCAATGCACATCCAATACAACCAAATTTTATTTATTTTACTTACATTCAATTTGGTTCAACTGTTTTAATTTCAATTGGTTTAACATTCAATTGATTTTCATTCTACTATTCAACTATTTTCAAATGAATTTACACTTGCATGCATCATTTCATATCAACTTATTCATATTCTATTGATTAACATTCAATTCATACTTTAATTCAATTGCTAGTTCTTTTTACAAATAAAATTGAATTTCATTTATATAACTTAAGTTCACCTTTTTTAACAATTTCATTTACTCACTTTATTCACTTACTTTGATATTAACATCAATTCTTTCAACATTACTTAACTTGCATTCCATTTCAACTTTATTTACATCATTTAATTCACTTGATTATTTAACTTTGATACAAATATCAATTTTTATTCAACTTCACTTAAGTTATTCCATTTAAACATCATTTGTTAATTAAACTTAAGTTTTACTTATCAATTCAATTCGGATTTTAAATTCCAAAGTAAATCCTATTTAACTTTTACCTAAGCCAAATTCATATCAATATTCAAATTCATATTCCATTTTACTTAACTTAATTGTTTAACCACTTCAATAACTGGTTTCACTTTCATTTTCCCATTCTATAAGTCATGCAACTTATTATTCAACTTCTAACTTATATTATAAGTTCAAAACTTATTTCGCTTATACTTATCAACTTCAAATTGAATTTTAATTTCAAATTGATTTATTACAACAAAACTTCAATTTTAAATTCATTTTTGTAGCAAATCCATCACATAGAAACTCGAAAATGATACTGATGATGCTGCAGTCATCACCCTTATTATTTCCCAGTGACAATAGTGAAATCAATGCTAAATATTCTTTCAAAAATTTCCTTTCTATTCATAAATCACTTTTATAACTCTTTTACTTATATAATTTTACTTCTTATATACATACATGATTATCTTACAATTGTAAATCATTATCAATTATTATTTCATCTTATGATTCATTGGTTTATACCATTATTCTTTTACAATAGTTGCTTTTATTAGCTTATTCAAACAACTTTTAATTATTTTATATATATATCATTTACAACAACCAAGCAATCAATTATATACACACTTCAATAATTCTTGAAAAATTATTTTCTTTTTATATATAAAATATAATCGAGGCAAAATTATTTCATTTACCCAATTTAAAACAATATTGTGTCGAATTGTTCTATTCAAGTGTTTAGGAACCCCTTCGATTCAGTTTTCGAGGCTGCGCCGACGAAGGTTCATATACCACTCAACAAACCAATCATCACAATATAAAACAATTTTATACTCACTAACAAATACGCACTCATATCTATTATTACACTCACACTCATTCTAGAGTACTACTGACTCTATCTCTAATGAGTAATACCCAACAGAGCAGGTTGTCGCTTAACCATATGCTCTGATACCAAATGTAACGATCGGGATTTTTCGTTGTCGAAAAACCGAACCGTTAGGGTTTAAGAAAAAGAAAGAGGTAGAAGAAGAGAGAAAAGAGAGAAGAAACAGAACAAACAACAGAACAGGAAACAAAATCAGAATCTCACAATCGCAGCGGAACAATATATAATAGATAAATGTACATTCATTTAAAACAAAGAACTATACATTTTATATACCACATTACATTACATCAATCAGAGTGTACAACAACAACAGCGGAAAATAAATACTATATACAATAAATAATAGACTACGCTATCTGGCTCGCCTCCAGATCTGCACAGCAACTCCCGAATCCAGAATAACCTGATATCCTGACTCTAGACTGCCCGTGTGGAAAATAGTGGGCACCCAGAGTTTAGGAAAGGAACAATAAACTCCAGGTCAGTCATGTGACTGGTGTGAGAACTCAAAACAGTTTATCTTTTTTTTTAAAAAGCAACAAGAAAATTTAAATTTTTGAAATTCGCAATGCTTTTTGGAAAATGAAACTACCATAAGGCCTCCCGCCACACACACAATGCAAACGCAGAATTGGAGGAGATTTCTCCTTATGATAGTCAAAGATGCTTACTACGCGAAAATCAAATCATTTTTGATATTATTACTAGTGCATAGTGTAGAAAACAATTTCGAAAGTAGAATATAAATCCTAGCCAGCATACGACATTTCGTCGTATGCCTACTATAGCTACCATGTTCAATAGCAGGTTACCGCCACATTCCATGGCAGGTTATACAACTAAAACCGTACAGGGCACGTATTGGTTTGAATGGATTTCCAACAAATGGTCAGGCTAAGGAACTTCCTACTGCCACATGGGATCGCCTCTGGCGGGACGTCCCGAGAAACTAACGTTACGGTTAGATCTCTGCCAACACAAGGCCGGGTTACCTCTGTAACTAGGTAACTACTACACGAATATGTCATCCCCCGGTCCTTTGGGACCTTTATCCGAGCGCTCGATACCAACAACACCACACAGTAATAGATATAGTGTATCAACATGAGTAAATATCTGGGCTCCATACCATGATACCACCCTTTTCCAGAAGGAAATGACATACCCTAAAGGGAGCGACCCTCATAACCTTGCCGCATATTCCTGTTTCGACCATTTCCGGGGAGTGAGGTCCTGACGAAGTATCGTCCACAAAGCTACGCTTTGTGCAACAAAGCCATGCTTTGGGTCCACAGATGACCAAAGCAATAATCACAAAGATAAATGATCAAACAAATGATCATATCCAAACGATCAACCAATGATCATCACACAGCAGCACTCAGCATGCCACATTACCAGATTGGGAAATATCGCTGATAACCTTCAACTACATAACCTCTGAGCTCGTACGTCTCAGAGAAGGGTGTTAAGCTAAGAGAATAAATTCTCCGCCACCAACAGAAATGTATTTGAAAGAAATCTGCTCTATCTCTCAAAATGTAATGTCAGACACGTAACCATACAAGTCTGTTCCGGGTTCGAACAGAACCGAAGGCACTTCCAAAGAAGCCCTTGCAATCCGGGTATTCACAATCCCGATAAAATTTCCCATCACAAAGGAAATCTCCATATCGTAGCTAACGATGCGGAGACAATCGATAGGTCATCCTATCGTTTTCACAAATACCCGGTCTTCAACACCGGTCTTCAAATGCAATCCAAACGACGTATCGCATATTCGGAATGGGATATATGACACAAAGGTCCTCTCCCGGCTAAACCGAATAGCGAGCGCTTATTTTAACAATAAGTGTGCATTCAATCCCAAACAAACACAATCAATACCATCCAAGGGTAAATATTGATAGTCGGTTATTTAACTATCAATAAAGATGCGCCACATCATCAGATTCCAAATAATTTTCCAAAATTATTAAGTCCCAAAATATCTTTACAAGATATATATACACAATTTCCAAATAATTGCCCAATTTATTTGCTTTACCAAAACCACTTCACGATAAAATTTTCCACACTTAACCAATTGAAAAACCAATTTTCAATTTACCTTTACCATTTGAAAACAAATTTTCAAATTACATTAACCATTTGCAAACCAATTTCAAATCACCTTAACCATTTGAAAACTAATTTCAAATCACCTTAACCATTTGAAAACTAATTTCAAATCACCTTAACCATATATACCTTTTGAAACAAATTTCAAACCACCAAATAAATCTTTACCGATTTATTTTAACTTACGTTCCAAATTCGTAAATTATATTTTCATATTTAAAAATAAATCAACATTTATTTTTAAACAAATTTCCCTTCATATATATAAATTCCAAAGTGGATTTAAATTCCAAGCATCTACTAGCATACGATTCCCAAATCGATTTCAAGTTATTTGCTTTCAATTACCTTAAAGGTGAATTCACAAAAACCGTTCCATTTCATATTAGAAAACCATTCCCATGCTTATTTAATAATAAGTAATTCACAATTTTATTTATTTTCAACAATTTGGAAATATTCAATATACTTAAGTTACCGTTAAGTATTTTATTCCATTCTCTTTAAGAAAACATTCCTTTATTCACATTTATTTGGGTTAAAAACGAATGTTGCGTAAAACATCGTTACGACAACCCAAAAACACTAGTATATGGATTTGAAATTAAAAATAGATATATAAATCCAATACTATACAAATTATCCCCTTCTGTTTCTCGAAAACGTCTATTTCAACAATCAATGTTGAAATCTATGTTTTCAATACTCAATACATTTTAAAACACCTTTAATTCGTTTTAAATTCCATTTAAAACATTCCTTTCCCAAAAACAAACCCATTTTATTTAATAATCTATTCAATATTCAAAATAGTGAATATAGCCCACTTAACAAATTCCCATATTTCAATTTATCAAATTCGATGGATTTCAAATTTATAAACATAGTTTATAAATTCCACTTCTATTATAAACCCCAATTTTATAAATTCCTTTGTTAATCCGATGCAATTTACATAACCCAATTTCATACCCAAAAGCCACATTGTAAGTTAAATACTTATAATATTATTTATTTACCAAATCGTTCCTTTGAACTTCACCAATTTAAAATCTTACCACTTACAAGATTTCTTTATGGTTTATAATAATTTCAACTAATGAAATCTTCATTTATTAACAATTTCTATAAAATTCCCCTTTTTAATGCCCAAATCCATTTCTATAAGTTAATAACTTATAAACTTAAAATTTTCCAATAACCATTCGTTTTATAAATTTCACATTTATTAATCTATAAATCCTAGTGAAATTCATGTTATACATCAACTTAACACTTTATAAATTTATTCTATAACTTCAATAATTTTTATTTAAAAACATCCATTTATAAAATCCTTTATATAAACCATTAATAATAATAACTTCCCAAAAACCAAATTTAACTATTTTATAAAAACCTATTATTGTTAAAATTTCTTTTAAGTTATATTTTATAAAAATATAAATTTTTAAAACATAAAAATTTATCCATCTATTTATTTTAAAATTTAATCAATTCAAAATTTTTAATAAACCATATTCTTTGAGAAATCACTTTAAAACCCCTTTTTAATTCAAAACCGTTATTTTTAATTTTAAAAATTTGAATCCGATGATGCAACGACATCGAATGGTCAATCACGGGAATAAGTGTCATATATCAATATGGTTATCAACGATCAACATAATATTTATAAATAAACAAATATATGAGGAATCCAGTTGGATCCCTCCAACCTGTTACCCTGCATCCACAGACGTTAGCACAATACCAATTCCACTTCAAGGTGGAATATCGCGGTATATGGGATTTTATAAAATATCCGCTTAATAGCGGCGCAATAGGGTCTCATCCGCTATACGAGGCGGGAAATCAAATCCGATATATACATATGCCAATATATATATATCGCTATATATAGTATATATCCTACTATATCTACTAACACAATCAATCAGCAATCAACAATCAATATTAACTACTTAAAATTTTAAACAAAACCTTTCGATTGAGTGAGGAGTTCTCACCTTGATTTTATTTCCGTTTTCGGCGTTCGTTCCGAATAAAATTAAACGAACGTTTAATTTTATCCGAAATTCAAACGAGCTCCAATCGACTCCAAACCAGCTGCATTGCGAAGAGCACGCGAATACGATTCCAACGCAAAAAACCGCGTCCGAATCCGACCTCGCATGCAAAAGTTATCACGTTTTAAACGCTGAACAATTAGATTTACAATTTAAATTACATTTCAAAAGAAATAAAGCACAACCTCTTCACGCGGGCCCCCTCCCCCTCTCTCATCCTCTACCCGTGCGCACGGTACCTCACTCCCCAGGCCGCTTCTCCTACCAGGTCTTGGAAAAAAAAAACACACGACACTTTGAACCCACCAAAAACCATTTAGGGTTTGACATTGTCTCCTCCACGCCGAGCTATACAACGATCAGGACGTACCATTGCGACCGCCTACACAAGAGCCATGCTCGGCTGGAATGGCACTGAGCTCGGCCCTATGTCCTTCTCGAAAAACGTGAACCAAGTCGTGGCCTTTGAGGCACGATTCCCCTCCATCCGTTGCTCCAATCGCGATCATACCCGTTGGATTCGTAGATCTAAATGTGCTCTTCGATTTTCGTTTAGAAAGTTTGTTGAAATTGTCGACGGATTGGTGTGGATTTGAGGTGGAAGTTGGGTGATTTCTGGCCTTTGAATAATTAGGGCCGGCCATAAACATGATGAGCTAGGGTTTTGGTGAAAATTTGCATTTATAACCACATACAATTATTATTTTAATAATAAAATCCCCAAATTGACACTTATGCAAACGAACTCCAAACGACGCGTGCCGCCAGGCGATCCTAAGGTTTTTCCACATTCCGGACACAATGGAATAGGTTTCGTAAGCTAATTCGGAAGTATGTGTGAGATACGACTATAAACGCTCAATTTAAACTTAAACCGATTTAAACGATTTCTAGGCGTTTTGGCTTGTACCGGACAAACGACAAATCCAATCGACTTGAAATTTGAAATCTTGCAATAATATCACATTACGGATCCGATGAAACTGGTTTCGTCGAAATCCGAGACCGTTTGAAAAATGGCTATTTTAACTCGCTAAATAAATATTAAAACGATATCGATGCGTTTCGAGCTGCCACGGTCAAACGACAACTCCGTTTGCTACGAAATTTGAAATCCGATAATAACTAACTATTACGGATCCAATGGAACTTGTTTCGTTCAATTCCGAGACTGTTCAAAAATTGGCTATTTTTCAGTCGATAATTAAATATTAAAATATTCAATTTTTACAAATTAACTCCAAATTCAGTTTTACAAGTTCTAAAATATTTCTATAATTTTAATATGATATAACAAAATTTTCCAAACCATTTTCAATCATATTTAACCCAATATCTAATTATTTGTGGAATTTCACTATTAAATAAATCGATTTAATTGTCCAATTAAATCCAAATATTCGATAAATAAATTATTCGACTTAAAAATTCCACTTATTAATATTAAAAATAAATTAAATATTCAAATTCAAGTTATCAAAAATTCTGGGTCGTTACATGTTACTTAAGTTTGAAATTCTTTTAATTGATTGCTTTGAATCCCAAATTTAAAACTTGAATCCGATCTGCCATTTTTAAAAACTGAAGCCTATACCAGGTTGAAAGCTTTTGCATGCATTATCAAATGGATTCTTGCATTTTGAGAGCAAATTTGTTTTGTGGTTTTGATCTTTATTTTGATTTGCATCAGTTTCTATTTGAGTTAAACCTCTAATCCTCAGGTTTGAAGTTGAAGACAGACATTTGGGTTTTGAATCTGATTTTAAAACTATCTTCCAGTTTTTTTCCTTCTGAGTTTGATTTGAATTCTTGCATTCTGATTTGCTTGAATCCCTATTTTCTTTGCATTGCTTCAAGCAACTTGAATTTGAATATGAAACTTGCTTTCAGATTTTTATTTTCTAGTTTTTGGATTGCTTTAGATGATCTTTAGATTGAAGTAGTTATCTGATTTAATTTGCATTCCTCTCTGGTTTGAGTGTCCAGATTTAAGATGTTTTCAGTTTGAAAATTTTGAACTGAGAATAACTTGGTTTACAAATTTTCTTTCCTACATATGTGTTTATGAAATTAAATTTCCAAAAGAAAATTTGATTCTTTTGCCACTTGTTAACACTAACTAACACTTGTATGAATGCATCACCATATTTTACAAATGTCACAAACAAATATTTTTGTGTTTTAAACCCTTACTTGATTTTTATTTATTTATACATTAATGTTTTTATAAACATCTTATTTACATATGTGTTATATTTTTAAATACTTTAAATTTTCATGTTTACTATTTATATTTATTCAACTTTAAATAGCCCTTTAAAATTATTAATTTAGTTCTTAAATTACAACTTTAAAATATAAACCTATATAAACATATATTTATTAATTTCAAAGATATGTATAAATTAAAGCTTGGTATTTATCTTTGTTTTAAATTTTCAAATTCAAGTTATTATTCTTTTTAAATGAATGAAGTTTTATATTTATAAATTTTATATTATTTAATCTTATATAACTTTTTAAGGAAAATATTTTTAAAACTTAATTTCTATAATAAATCCAATTTATATATAAATATTTAAATTTTTAATTTCTTTCCAAAATCAAAGTTTTATTTACAATTTAACTTCAAATCTATATATATATTCATAAATATAATTATTCAAAATCTTCCAATTAATTCACAATCCAATTTTTTTTAAATTAATATATTATTCAAAACATTTTTCCTAGATTTCCAAATCAAATTCTTTATTTAAAAACTTATGTATATATATTTCTATTCCCACATTTTCAATTTAATTTCACAATTTAACCCAAAAATCAAATTAATTACTAAATTAATTTGGCTTAAAAACCGGGATCGTTACAAAATAATTGAGGTCTGCTTTAATACCAAATGAAAGTGTAATATGGATCGTGTGTTATGGATCGTGTAATATGAATATACAATAATCTGCTTTGATACCAAATGAAGGTATGCTATGGATCGTGTAATATGAATATACAATAGTGTAGAGAATAATGATGATAGCTATATAGTTAATAGTGCGGAAAATAAATGCAGTATAAATAAAAAATAACACCGAAGATTTTTATACTGGTTTGGAGCTCCGTCCTACGTCCAATCCCAGACTCCTTTTGGAATTTCACTAAAACAATAACCCTCACTTAAGCCAGAGGAACAGGTTTATACAACACCTCAACAGCCGAACAAGATTTCGCCTCAGCAGCCGAAGAGGACTTTCTGCCTGAGCAACCGAACATGACTTCTACTTGATACAGAAAATTTTGTTGACTAGTATGTTCTTGATAACACATATATGTCTTGAAAGTACGCCCTTCCTATAATCAAATCCTCAAGAGTATTTGTGTGTATATTGATTGAAAGGAAGATAATCACTTAAAATATGTTTATACTAACTTGATGATTCAAGCGATATAGAGTTTTTAATTGCTTTGAATTGCAAGAGAATATAGAGCAAGAATAGATTTAGAGAATAAAGCAAGAATTCGATGTTTTTGTAATGAATCAAAGTATGATTATATAGAGGATATAGAGATGCAATTATTCATGAAAGATCTCAATCAAAAGTTGCATCCGTTCCTCTTGAAATTGGATTAAAGCCCCTTCATGAATGAACATTCTTTTCAGTAAAATGGTCATTATTTTTCATTCAGTCAACTGACTCAAAGGTGCCAATCGATTGAATTTCAAAAACGTGCATGTTTATGCAAATATATGTGTACCGGCACAGGTCAATCGACTAGTTGACCTGAGTCAGTCGACTGACCTGTGCTATATTGCACATATCACACTTAAAAATTTATATTTGAATTCAAAAACATTTGTGTGTATATGACTACTTGAGGAATGATTTTAACAATATTTTCACATAACTAAGACTCAAAAACGTGATAAATAGACATACTATATTCTGAATTGAAATCTTGTCTTGTTTGCAGATACATTCTCCTTTTGTCTCCTCGATACACCATCTTGTAATCTATGTTCGTCAATAGTCGTTGAATTTCTTCGTCATGAATCAAAACCATAATTCAACACCTAAGACGTCTAGGAGGTTACTCAAATGGAACATTGAGCTCAGCCAATTCGACATTACTTATCTCCCTCGAAGAGTTATCCAAGGACAGGCTTTGGTGGACTTTATAACAGAGTTTGTTATGCAAGTTGATCTTCCATAAGAAAGTGAAATCGCTAATGTATGATGGAAATTATGTACTAATGGAGCATCTAATGATCATTGTTCTGGAGCTAGGATTGTGCTTGTAACTCCTAAAAACCGATTGATTTGTTATACTTTGAAGCTTGATTAACCAGCAACAAGCAGCAAGGCATAGTATGAAGCTTTGATTGCTGGACTTAAACTCGCTAAAGAACTTGGAGTTAAATCTTTTGAAATCTTTTATGATTCGCAATTGGTGGTGTATCAAGTTAGATGAGACTATCAGGCTAAGGGACAATGTCTTGCCCCATATCTTACTCGAGTTTAGGAGTTATTGACAGAATTCGAATATTATGACATTTTACATATTCCATGCAATCAAAACAGAGAGGCTGATTCGTTTGGAAATTTCGCTAGTACAAGCGATGCACAGTAGATGGGTTTAGTGTCGGTCAAAGTATTAGATGCCCTAAGTATAAACATGATGGAAATCGATCAAATACTAAAGGCGGAATCTGAAAGGGTATCATGTATGACTCCAATTAAAGACTATTTACTGCATAGGGTCCTGCCTGAAAAAAGAAATGAAAAGCGACAGGTCCTTCGCAAAGCTTCACGATATATTATGCAAGAAGGCGTCATGTATAGGAGAGGTTTCTCAGCCCCTTCAATGTATCGATCATGATGAGATAAAGCATATTTCAAAAGAAGTTCATAAAGGAGAATGTAGCGATCACAGTTGGAGGCAAACTCTAGCAAAGAAGATACTCCATTATGGGAATTATTGGCCAACCGTAAATCGAGACACTGCTGATTATGTAAGGCAATGCGATAAATGCCAAATGTATGAAAAAGTCCCGAGAGCTCCACCGATAGAATTCACGCAAATGGTCATCCCATGGTCGTTCGCCATGTGCGGTATTGACATTATCGATTCATTACCAATCTCTAAAGGTGGTGCAAAGTACGCTATTGTGGTAGTCGATTACTTCACCAAATGGGCCGAGGTGGAACCTTTATCACAACCAAGAAAGTAATCAACTTCATCGTCCGAAACATCATATGTCATTTCGGTGTTCCATAGACTATTATAACTGATAATGGGACTCGATTCAATAGTGCTGAATTTAAAGACTTTGTCGAAGATATCGTATTGAAAAGAGATTTACAGCGGTCACTCACCCTCAGGAAAATGGACCGGTTGATGCTATAAATGGAATCATCAATCCTGAAGAAGCTTTTGAAGAAGGCTACAAGAAAGTGGGTGGATGAACTCCCCATGACACTTTGGGCTTACAGAACCACTCACAAGTCTACGACTGGCCATATTCCATTCGCCTATGCTTGTGGTTCAGAAGCCTTTATTCATGTTAAAGTTTAAGTCCCTTCTCATCGAGTGACTTACTACGATCCTGAAACAAATAAATATTTCCTCTTGGATCTTTGGACTATATAGACGAGAAGACGAAAAAGCCGATCTAAGGGTAGTTGCACATCGGCATCGAATCGCCCAGTAGTACAACACTAAAGTGCGGCCGAGAACTTTCGAAATTAGCGATCTCGTCTTAAAATGGTTTTCCCTACCCTGTCACTCATGAATCCGATTTGGGAAGGACCATATGTCATTGAAAAGAGGCTTAAAGAATGAACTTTCAAGCTAACGACTGTCGATGTCATTGCACTTCCAACAGCGTGGAATAACAAACATTTACGATGCTATTTCACTTAGCTTACTTCCTTTACATTTCAATTTTATTTACTTTTAAAGTTTTCTTTCGCATTTGATTTTTTGAATATGTAATAGGATAGCTTATTTTGTTCCTTTCCATTTAATGAATAAAGTTTTAGGCTTCCTCTGCGTTTATAATTGTTATTGCATTATATGCTAATTACATAGCAAAACTGATTGGTATCGATATGTATGAACATGCTCCTAGAATTTAAAACTAATCAATCGAGCTAACTCCCGATGGGATCAAACAAGATGAGTTCAATTAACTTGTTCGTCTAAAAATTCTTATTCATAATCCAAAGTATGGGATGCGCAATAAGGAATGAATATGGCCAACAATCTGGAGACTGAAAAATTCCTGCCTGGACTATGGGACTGAAACTAAAAATCAAAATGACCGATATACAACCGATCGCTCACTAAATCAAAACCCTAAATTCCAAGGGGCAAATTAATCAACCAAAAAAGAGCACGACCTGACTGGAGTATAAAATCAAATCGGGTGGAGACCGACTGCCCGCGAAACAAATTTAAATTCCTAGAGTGCGAACTGGAGTATAAACATAAATCGGGTAGAGAGCGACTGCCCATGAAACAACTCGAAGTCCCTAGAGTGCAAACTGGAATATAAACATAAATCGAGTGGAGACCGATTGCCCATAAAACAAATCTAAGTCTCCAGAGTTCGGACTAGAGTATAAATATAAATCGGGTGGAAACCAACTGCCTACAAGATAACTCTGAGTCCCTAGAGTGCGAACTAGAGTAATAAATATAAACTAGGTGTGAACCGACCACCCAGCAACTGAACCTTAACCCAGAGTGTGGATATAATCATGAATGAATAGATGAGTGGATTTCGACCGTTCTCTATTCCATAAACTCTGGTCTGAAGCCTACATGAGGAGTATAAACTTGTTAAGGATGGAATTTCGACCGTCCGGCTTTTGGCCTAGCCAAATAAATGCCGGGGCCAGAAGCACAGTAATACAAAAAACTGTTGAATCCGATAGCGTAATACCAAGGCCCGAGCATGGTGTTTGATCAATTCGAGGCCACGACAACTTGGAGGCCTTACCAAAATTTATAAGCAAAGAATTAAAAGTACATTGAATGTAAAGTAATTGTTCAACTACTTAAATAACAATTCACATGAAGGATAACAGGACACAAAAGCTTGTATTTACATAACATGTGTCGAAGTTTTAGTACAAGATATTCCAAAAGATTGGGATTTATACCCGTACAACTACGACTGGTGAAAGAAAAGACTGTGCAAACTACATACATTGAGCTGAAGCAATAATTACTTCTTCGACTTCCTCTCTCTTTTGGATTTCTTAGGGGTAGAACCACTCGTGCTTCTCTTTCGGGAAGCTTTGCTACCTTTTGCCAGAGAGCTTGTGAAGTAGGAGGAAGCTCATCAGGGACCGACCCACCCGGTGTAATAATTTGTAAGGGCACAAGATGAGGATCACCGACGTCCACCTCGGTAGCTTCAATTTTAAAATTTCTTTTCAACGGTTCTTCCTTTTCGATCTACTCCTTCATGTTGTTCTTATCAGTGTGTTCTGAGGCACCAGTAATTATTACTTCTTCAAATTCATTGGTCGGGAGTGGATCCTCGGTCTTATCTTCATCAAGGGCACCGATGACTTGAGCATCGGGCCCTAAAACATCAGCAGCAATCTGGTTTTCATCTATTTTCTCATATTGCGGTGCAGCAGCACCACTTTTGGGAGTTTAACTGGAGCCCGGAAGATCTGCAAAAATTATTAAAATAGGGAGATTAAATAAAAGCTATTGCGCATGAAGAAAAAATACTTTTCATATGCTGAGGAGTATAGCATGATAGCATCATCTGGTTGAGTCTCCATTGTTGCCAAGGTGCCTTCTTCTAAAATGGGGGATATCTTAGATTCAAAGCTAGGCTTATTCGAATCGTAACCATGATCCTACTCTATATCAAGAGATTGATATTCCAACTACTTGGGATGGAGAGGGACTTTTAGGATCAATCCTTGAAGATCAAGCAATATTCTCTCCACCTTCAATAGGTGTAGAAGCATTGGAAAATCGAAGCTTTGCGGCGGCAAGATCCGAAGGCTCGTTTCTGCGAAGAATTTTCCTCACTAATTCATCTTCATTAAGCTCGGCTTTACCCATTTCTTTTTTCTTCATCTCGACTATGTGCTCCCAAGATTGAATGAGCAATTTGAGATAAACCTCACTGAGAAAGCTTAAGTCGCTATGGATCAGGACTTTTGCATTGTATTCAATAATCAACGGGTCGAATAAGTCCTTAATCTCATTCCTACCATACTCCATGGCAGCTTCCACTTGGGAGTTAACTTGTTCGATCATCTCTTTTTGGTACTCTTCTCGAGCTTCTTCTTTAAGAGCTTCAATTTTGGTGAATTGCTTTTCGAGTTTGGCCTTTAGGCTTCTAGCCTCAACAACTTTCTCGTAGTACTTATGCGATTCCTCTTGAGCTTCGATTTTTTCCTTCCTCTCCTTCTTTAAATGTTCTTCAAGTTCCTCAACGCAGCAAACCAGAGCAACCTTTTCCTTTTGCAAGGAGTCCTTTTCTAAAGCAAGTGCCTCGCTACGATGAAGTGCCATGTCGAGTTCCTTTTTATGAGTAACTTCCAAACGACTTACTTCCTTTGTTGTTTTTTCCTCCGCTTCGGCAAGTTGAGTTTTAAATTCTAACAATTCAGCGTCTTAATGTTTGATTATGTCCTTGTCATGTATAGCTTCCAACTTGAGGTGGTCTATCTCGTGTTGTCGCTCAATAGATACTTCAGAGACTTTTTTTACTAAGTGTATAAATGATTCATGCTACACAAATACATCATTGACGCACGCAAGAGAACTTTACTTGGCATGCCCCATAATTACGTGAATGGAAGAATGGAATTTGAGACCATCAAAACAAATCTTTGGAAAAGTGGCCTTAAGCTCTGCAAAGTTCTCTGCTATGAAAACGTCAAGAGTTGTAACTAGCAAAGGCGGATTAGAGGTAGCAAGCATATGTTTGCCAGATCAACAATCACAAGATTGTTTTGAGCTTAAGTTGCTAGAATGTTGCTCGTGAGATGCATCGACAAGAGGCCGTGATGGGAAGGCTGGTCTCTACTTTAAGCAGGAAAGTCAGACAATTCACCTTGATGAGATGTCTAGGACTGGGATTTGTGTTTGAAAGAGGAAGAAGATTCCCTAGAGTGATAATTCTTATCTCGTCCCTTATCCTTCTCCCTATGCCAAGTGAACTCTGAATCCCCGCTAGATCGGTGGTACGCTGAAAATCCTCTAAGGTGATCAAAAACTCTGGATTGAGATATTGCACCCGTAAAGAACAAATGAAAGCATATTAGTAATTGTCACATGAAAGATTAACGAAAAGTGTATAGTGAAGTGCATGTGGTTATGAGTTTCCTAGTGTTCACCCCAACGGCCAGTGACTATAGCCTTGCTCATCGGCATTTTTTCTCCTTTATCAAAAGATGGGATGCCTTCGCTACTTCTAGTGGGAGAGTTGAGTCCTTCTATGTTAACATTTGGAAAGTCATAGGACATGATGTCATCCGAAATTTGAAGATTAGAAAATCCCCTTAACGAACTTTCCTACATCCAAAATTTGAAGATTAGAAAATCCCCGTAACGAACTTTCCATATGTCGAGCGGATGATTCCTCTTCAACAGGAGTGATAACGAACTCTGAATCTGTGGCGGTTTTTCTACTACGAAGCTTATAAGCCAACCCTTCCTTTTTGTGGGTGCTTGGGATTTCCAGACTTGCGAAGGTTCGACCATTGGTGCTTTCCCAAGGCCTGCATCAACATCTTCCAGCTTCTTGGCTTAAGAATCCTTAATCCCACCCTCCTCGGCATCGTCCCGAGTCTCCTCGGCAGGGGGCACGATGGGGTTGATGGTGTCCCTCCTTTGTTTTGCAACATTTTTTGATAATTCCGCACTTCCAGGAAGTCTAATACTACAGCCATCTTCAATAGCCCAAAAAAGATAGTAACTCATCAGTTACAAAGAGCTTGATGTCCCTATCCTCAACAAGGGTAGCGCGAGCAGTAACGACTGCTCTTGAAAAATCAACGCCTTCGGCATGTAAATGAAAACCTAAAAGAATTTGGATGTTAGTAGATTCAAAGGAAAAATTATGACCTGGATTAGTGAACTTGAGAGAGAAGTGAAGGCAATACTTACGTCCTTCTAACCATCGTCTCACAAATCCAGGAAGGCATCGCACGTAGAACCATTCATGTTTAAACAGTGACAGTTTGTTCAAAGCACTCGTTAGAACTTGGTAATTTGTAAGGGTTCAAGAAATACATAAGAAGGGCTTCCTGTAATGACCCTAATTTTTAGTAATATTATTTAGGATATTTAATTAGCTAAATTAAATAAAATAATGTAATGATTAGAGGATGAGATTTGTGATTAATAGGGGTAGCCGTGCCATGTTAATGAGTAAATTAAAATGGGCTAACATTAATTAAAATAGACAAGGGTAATAAGCAAGGAAAAGAGCATTCTTATACCCTAAACCCTTAGAAATTCATTTATACGTTCATTACTAAATTAATGACAAAGTAGAGTTCGATCATCATTAGTAAGAAAAAGGAAGATAAATAAGAAAAGCTAAGGAAGAAGATTAGTCAAATCAAAGCTATTCAAATCTCAAACTCCTTAATCTCAAAACTAAGGTGAACATTGACTACATCTCATATTTCTTAATTTTTTTCAGTTTAAAGGTTAATCCAAACTATTTTGTAATGTTTAGCCATGTTTTTGAATGACTAAATGTTTATATATGCTTGTTGATGATTTATAATTATTCATATAGGTTTTATGATATGTGTTGATGTGAAAACCCTATTAAATGACTTCCAAATACCTTGCGATTTTAGATTTAGATCAAAAATGAAATTTTAGAGGGTTTCAATTTTCATAATTTTCTAAATTAATGTGGTTTTTATATTAACTTTCTAGTGAAGAAAATGATGATTGGGGTTTAAAATGAATTACGGCTAAATTATTTATGTTATGGGTCTGAAATAAATATATTTTAGAAAACATATTAAAATGATTTTTGGAAATTTTGTAGAACTTTCCTAAGTGTTTTAATAAATATATAAAATTATTTAAGGTATGAGACTTAAATGTTTTATATATATTTGTAAAAGAAGAAGAGGTATTTTATAAAATATTTAAATTAATTTCTTCTGAAATTTTGGCACACTTTAGAAAACAAATTCGCAACCAATAATACTTTAACAAATAAGGCAGTTTAGTTGACAAGAATTACTTAAAAAGGTTGAAAATCAGTTTAAACATGATTTTTACATGTTTCGCCTCTTTTGGCACCTAGCTTTCAATCATGTTCCTCCGCCACCATCACCACCGAAACCAATGCGCATGGCATCAAAGACATGGTGTGCAGCGAATTGGATATAAGAAAAAGGTATTGGGTCGAAGGTTCTGAAGGGGTCGAAGCGCTACTTTTCTTTCAAATGGAAATGCACCTGCTTTGCTTTCAATAATAATGCTATCGACTTGGATGGCTTCCGACTGGGTCAAATTAATTTAAGGAATGGTTTCGAAAGAAGCTGCACCTTTGTTTTAAGTAAATGCTTTCGAAGGGGTCAAAACCTCTAGCTGCCGCTTTTCTACCTTTTGAAGAAAATGGTTTCGGAAGGTATACTTTGTTTTAAAACCCAAGTCACTTCTCCAATGCTTTCGGAAGGGGTTGGTTTTGACACCATCGCTTCTTTACTTAGGAATAGCTTTCGAAAGAGTGCTTTCTCCTTAAATGTTTTATGACACTTTTGCTCTGTTGAAGGTAGAACCCAAGGTTTTCAAAGGAGGATTTTGAATGGTTTCGAAAGGTATTCCAAATGTTTTAAATTGAACCCCAAATGCTTTCGAAAGGTTTTCTATTTATAAAGGTTTTGATGCTTTCAAAAGGTTTTAAAGAAAGGTTTCTAAGTAGTGGTTCCCTAATGGTTTTGAAAGGTTTGAAAGGAAAGGTTTCCCAATGGTTTCAAAAGGAAAGGTTTAAATGTTTAAAGATAGGATGTCTAAGGTTTTAAAGCTTTTGAAGGGAAGGTTTTCAATGATTTCAAAAGGAGAATTTTGAATGGTTTCGAAAGGAATATTTTGGCCTTTCAGCCTAGGTTATAAAAAGGGTTTACTTGGTTTTGAAAGGGGTACTTTCAATGGATTCAAAAGGGGTACTTTCAATGGATTCAAAAGGGGTACTTTCATTGGATTCAAAAGGGGTACTTTCAAAGATTTAAATGTTTTCATCAACAAAGATTTGTGTAAAGTATATATTACATGGAAAGGTGATTTTGAGTAAAGCATATAGTATAAATTTTCCTTGTTTAGAGTATGATTAAAAGGTTCAAATTGAGAAGAAAAGGTTTTCAAGGAAAATTTAAGGGAAGATTACTCCAAGTAAAATGACTCACATATTTGTGTACCAAATGGGACTAGTATAGGGTAGCGCCCTATACATTAGCTATTAGCTCCAGCTAATTTAGTCCAAAATTCCAATGTGTAGGGCTTTGTCATAGGTAAGACTAAAATGATGATTACACGTAGAATGGAATATATATATATATGTATGTATGTATGTATATATATATATATATATATATATATATATATATATTTGTATAGAGGTAGGTTATTGGTGAGCCTACAAAACCATTAGGATTAGTTGACCTAGAGAAAGTAAGTTAGGGATGGACCGTTCAAAAGAGGAGTATCTAACAGATGTTAGACTATTTGTTTATATTGTCTGGTAGGCCTGAGTCAGCGAAAGGTTAGTAGTTAGCCAAACAAAACTATAATGTTCAGACAGATAGTTCATTTGTTATCTAATACGTATGTTTACATGATAATGATTTATAGTTTTAACCAGTTTTGGTTGTAGGATTATGATTTGCAAAAGATATGTTTAAAAGGATATTAGTGAGGGGAAACCCGCTCCGCTAAGTGGCGTGGTCTCACTTAATATCAAATAACCGAGATGTATAGTATTATTCACACCAGGCTTTATGTCTGACTCGAAGTTTATGTTTTCCCCCTTAAACTCTTGGGTGCTCAAAATTGATTTAAATAGGTCAAGGGTTGAGCATTTTTAGGATTTTAGTAGGTTGGCGAATAAAGCAACCAAAGGCGAGCAGGGGGCTTACAGATAGCTATTTAGGAGTTGCTGTTTTATTTTGTTTGATTCTGTTGTGTTGTAATATGTCAATTATGACTATATAGTACTCTGGTCATCCAAGGAGGAATCTTCATATGTCACTCTTGGTGTATTTTGTAATAATTATATTTGATCTAAACCTGGGAAACAATTGGGATTATATAACGGAATATGAAACATGTTTTGTGAAATATAAACAGAAAAGTTGTTTTTGAAATATTTTATTTTGTTTCATGTTCATGTGCTTTCGATATTATGGATACCATTAACATTACTATATTTGGTCACCGAAAGTTAATACTACGGATGACTGCAGCATCTGTAGTGCATAGCTTAGGGCCTCTAGATAGGGAATGTTACACTTCCCAATTGTCGTTTGAAGTTGTAGATAAATCTTATATCTTCAGTAGTAGGAGGATGAAATAAGACATTCATGAACAGCAAGATGGTTCCATGAATAAAAGCATAACTATCTGCATGATGTTGTGCAGGGGCGATCCCAAGATATCTCAACATTTCTCAGACAAACGAATTGAAGGGCGGTATGCATCTAGCCCAACACATAAACTTATTACATGCTATGTACACCTTAGGGGAAAGTGAGGTCTATCCTATCTTGAAGGAACCAAGACGACCCTAAAAGGAATGATGTGGATAGAACATAGCCAGCAATGAGCAGCCTCGCCAATTCGAGAAGCCTACGAATCCACTGGATTATCTAAAAGAATAGCACCCTCTACAATATCAGAAGCAAGGATTATGTTTTCTATTGGAAGGACTGGAAAATCTGAGAAAAGATCGGCTTGAGGGTTAGAAAATTCTGTTTGTTCCGCATGATGGCATGAGAAGGCCTGCCAGATATAGTTGCGGAACTGGACTTCGCTTCGGAACTAATGTATCGCATCGCCGAATCAGAAGACATGTCAGCTGGATGCTTCGAGCATCTGGAATCTATATTACCTACACTCAGTAGATAATTGAGATTAGAAAAACAACCCATTTCTCTGGTGCTAAGTGTGAACTAGTGTCGTGCAGTGCAGTATATAATAAATATAAACAGTTTGAAATCAGAAAAATAAAATAGAACGACGAGACCTGGGAATTCTGTCCAAAGAGACCATCACCGCTTACCGTCTTAACTGGCAAGAAAGTTGATCAATTATGAAAGCTTTGGGGTCGACTGTCGGCATGTTGAAATATGAAGTTTGTTATTTAAATTCTTTTGTAAGTTTGCCACATAGTTCATATTGAAAGTTATAGAAATTGAATGTTCAATCTCAAGGTCGACAGTTTAAGTATGCATGTTAGTTTGTCCATTGTCATCATATGTTCGAGGTCAGCAAGGCAACCAGAAGTGATCATTCGAATAAACTAAGTTAAATGAGTATGTTAGTTCAAAAAACCAAACATTGACCCATGCCAATCCCTAAAGGAGATGTCCATTCCTATCCAAAGCCTTGATATCGATCCCTCTCCATGGCTAAAATCAACCGAACCCTCACTTTTCTTATCCTTCTCTTCTCTAAACTCCTGACTCAACTAGTGATCTCTCCATCAAAGCCTATCCTACTGATCCCTCTCTCCAAACCTTCCTTACGATCGCTCTCCTTGACCACAACCACTGATCCCTCTATCAAAAGCCTTTATACCTAGCCCTATCCCGGAATAGGGAATGCCGATCCCTATACCACCACCGTATATTGATCCCTCTCCTCGGCAAAATTATCGATCCCTTCCTCAACTAAAACAACTAACCCCTTACCTAGCCGATCCCTGTCACTGCCATGTTGTCATATACCGACCTCTACATTTCTTTACTCCTAACTTTTCCTCCACCAAAACCCTTCGTTGAACCTTGTCTCTCTTCTTCCCTCAAAAATCCTCGCCGAACCCTCGTTCTATCTCTTCATCTCTTCTTCTTACGCCTAATTCAATTTACAAGACCTTTGTTCTAGGAATCATTAGCTACTCCAAGATCATTCGCCACCTTATACAAACATTAACAACTCGAGGCTGATAACCTAATCGTGTAATTGAAAGAAGGATTACATAGTCATACCTATATGCAGATGTGGGGGTTCGAATCAATTTAGGGACAAGCGTTCGAGGATTATTGAATCGAAAACAAAGGAAAGGCGAGTTTGTGTAATGGTTGAGTCGTAGATGGATTTAAAGTCGAAAGTTGGAGAGCTTGGGTTCATTGAGAAGGTTTTGTGCAAAGGCAAGTGAAATGGAAAAAGTAAGGAAGAAAGGAAGGTAGGCTTGTATGTATATGAATGGGAGAGGGTTCGATGGTAAGGATGTTGAACGTGTCATAAAGGAAAGGGGTCGGCATAGAAATCTTCCAATCCCTATTTGCATCACTACAGAGATGGATCGACATAGTGAATGTCGATTCCTATAAAAAAAAGGGAATGATTATGAAGGCTTAGTTGTAAACATGAACATACCAAACATTCTAGAAATTGGCAACGGCCCATGAGTGTTCGAACACGTCCGGAAGCCAACATCAGAAACATGTATATAAATATTCATGAGAGTGGTTCAAAAGTTCAACCTTTTGAAATCAGTAGAAATTGAATTCAAACTTGAAACTTCCAATTTCAAGGTTGGACTAGACAAAAAAGTTTCTAAGTCTCGCATAACCAGATTTATATATGTTAATGGAATATGTTGCTGGATTTATATTACTAGGAATCTACCTAGCACCATGGCAATCGAAGAAGAATTCAATGCCTTGGGAAAACAATTCGACAAAGGAATATCAATCATTAAGGAGGCTAGATGAACATCTTTTTGACGATTCTTACTTGTTTCGATTCAAAGCACGTCACGTTACTCACTAGACGTACTTTGGGGGGGCAAGTGTTACCAAGCATCCTAGCCGGCTATATTGGACTAATGGCAGATGGTAGATTCGACTGTTATCAAGAACGATAGTCGTGGAGCAATGGTTGTAGGACTTGAAAGTAAAGTACATATGGTTATACAAAGCCAGAATTAAATGGAGTTGGTAGATAAACAAAGCAAGATGCTTGAAATATGGACTTTGACTTAGATTATCAAGGATCGGCATGAATTATTAGTACCATAGGGATCAGTATGGTAAGTTAAATGAGGGGTCGGCATGGTCGAAACACAGGAGAGTTCGGCATAGAAAGAGGAAGGGATCGGCATAGTATAAAGGATCGACAGGTCTTGATAGTTGGGAAGGGATCGACATAGCATATCAAAGGGATCGATAAGGTTTGATAGTTAGCAAGAGTTTGACATACGTGAGTCCACCAAGGAGGGATTGGCATATGTCAGAAACCAAGTTCTTTATTTATTCTAACGATCAATATCTTGGGATCTAGAAGTCCAAAGAAAATGAAATTTGGAGAGAAAGGTATATGGACCCAAGGGAACCTACCCTAGGGATCGCATGTCAAATGGCAAACAAATAAGGGATCGGCATATGGCAATTCCAAGGTTTCGGCAAAAATAGCTTACAAATGGAGATGAACCAAAGACCAATCCATAGCATGAGCTCCACTACTCCAAATGACTTGATATTTGAAGAGCCGACGTATGTAAGCATGAAGAAGCCATAATAGGGATCGCTGCCCAAGAATCGACCAATGATGTGATTGATACCAATCCATCTTCATTGGTATTTAGGCATAGCGACCCCTATGGTGGGCCCATATGGCTTAGAAGGTCTCGTAGACGAAGTTTTAGAGAGATTAGCGGTCACCTTCACCTATAAATACTGGCCTAGATGGACATTCTGAGGATCTTTACGTTGCTAGTTGCATAAGTCTTCATTGTAATCAAGAATTTTGTTGCTTGTTGTTGCTGCAATCAAACTATTAGTGAAGCAATAAAGATAATCTTCAAAGTAGATGTAGGCATATAACGCTGAATCACCATAAATTCATGTTTTCTTGATTATTACTTTTATTTGTGTGTTAGTTTACTTTCTTCATTGACTTCTCTACATAAATCTATTCTTGGATGTTTGTGACGAATTTGGTTGCAAACATACCTTAATTTGAATGGTGGCAACACGATCGGAATGTCGAAGGAATTTTTGAGACATTTATCTATTAAGCCTTCAAAATAACAAATCCAAAGATTGATTTACCTAGAAAAACAAAAGGTTTGATTTAATTGCGATTCAGCATAATGATCCAATGAGGGAATAACATATGGAAAAGAGCATAAAATGCAAAGGCAACTGATAAGACTTGTTGCCACTAGTGAAAAGAAAGAGGGGATTAGAAAGATGCGATGGAATGTGCAGGTTAAATATAAATGATGACAAGTCCACGCTGATCTATGAGAAGCTGTGATGCCCCATCCCAAGACCCAAATTAACAAAGAGTATTACTGAGTAATATTGTCTGCTAATGCAGAGAGTAGGGCTGGTTAGGAGCGACCATCCATAGCTTCGTCTTAAACATCTATTGAATACGTCGATTGGGTGCTCTAAATTTTTTTTTCTCAAATGGATCGACATACTCAATAAATATTTAATACAAAACTACGATGGCTGACTGATCTATCAGAATAAAATACAACGACAACAAATATAATAGATCATAGAATAACAGTCAAATATATATACATATACATCACAGTATAATGCAAAGTGACACAAAAAAAGTGGTACAAGGGCATAATATATACATCGAGTCAAAATGAATAGATATATGTCAAAGTTACAAAATGACTACAAAAACTACACAAAAAGAAACTAGCAGATATCCATAGCGGAAGTAGCATAGAAGTAATCAACATTAGTGTCTAACCTGAAACAACTCGGTCTATAAAAACGTGCACAGTGTCAACAAATTCACAAAATCATTCATAAAATCGTCACACGGAAATCACCTAAAAACTCACCAATCCAAAATAAGATAAGTGGTAATATTGGCTCCTCCGCCTTTGGATCGAGCAGATCAAAAACAACATCGAAATTTTCTTCAGAAATCCATGTAAAACAATTCAGAAATTTTCAGCTGGAGTAAAACATGCACCGATCCAAAGTTCCAGACAAGTTCTCAACCGGTTACAGAGGTCAAGAAGCCTTGAAATTTTACAGGCATAGAGTCCAAAAACTCTACTTTCAATAAAAAAGAATGGATAAAACCAATCAAGAAACGAGAGAGATACAATGTCACAAAGTTGGACTCACAGCTAGATTTTATTGTAAATGGCTGGAGCAAAACATGCTCTAATTCAAAGTTCCAGGAAAGTTTTTGTAACGACCCGGAAATTTTCGATCCCGAAAATTCCAAATAGTTAGGAAAAGAAGAAGGAGAAAGAAGAAGAAACAGAAACAAATCACATAAACCTCACATTCGCAGCGGATCAAAATATAATATAACATAAATAACGGTTTTACAAAGAAAAACTGCATCAGTACAATTACTTTTTTCTAAGTGTGCATTTTTTTACTTCCTCTAATTACAACTTCTAGCTTAATATTATCATCAAATATTTTATAATCAAATCGTGAATTTTACTTCACAAGATAATTGTACTTAGATTTTAAATCCATCAATTTTGATGATCATTAAATCATTATTTCTTAATAACTAAACGTCTAGGAGTATTTGATTAAAGTTCTATATTCTAGCTTTCAACTAATTGATTCTATATGGAATATCTTATAGTCAAATCATGCAATTCTAATCACAAGATATTCATATTTTAGTTTTACTATGCTAAATTACAAACAATCCTTTATTTCTAACCCAAAAGTAATAATATCCCCTTTGATATTTATAATATAAACCCAAGGTAAAGTTATTTCACTTAACAATTTTTTAAAACAAAAGCATTTTTATAAAATTAACAAATACGCACTCATATATATAGTACTCTCAAAACTCATTATATGGTGTTACTAACCCTATCTCTAATGAGCCACTCATCCTAGAATATTACTAATCCTATCTCTGATGAGTCTTTATCCTACCAAAGCCATGGTTCTCGATTAACCTTTAGCTCTGATACCAAATGCGACAACCTAGGCTTTTCAACCATCAACATCGGCCACTTTCCGCCGTGCTTAACCTGGTACCTCATGCTTTACTTTTACGGCCAGCCTCTCGTGTAACGACCCGTAACTTTTATGGTTTTTAACAACGTAATTAATTGAATTTTTATGAAATTTTAAATAATCAAATTTCGAAATAAAAATTTGATATTTGAAATACGTCTATTTAAATACAGTAAATGGTAAATTTTCATCAGATAATCGAAGTTTATTTTATTGTAATTTTATTTCGATTCAAATCAGTTAATACTTGATGATAATAAAATATTTTTCAAACTTGAATATTTTTATATAATAAATTTGTAAATCATCTTCTGAGTGAGACGTCGTATTTCGTTTCCCCAAATTTGAACTGCTATTGCTCCATTTATCTTATTTTCGGAAAATTAGCAGCATTTTCGGTATCAATTATCGATTTTGATAGGATGATCATGTCACTGATATCTGTGTACTGTTTTGATCGTCTCGTTGTGCTGATCTCCGTAGTATATTCGTTTGTGTGTTTCGAAGTCCGGAAGAGCGAAATCTATGGAAATGATTTTCGTATCGGTTCCGCAATTTGGCCTTTCGGTTTCTTCGACCATTCATATATATCCTCAGAGTTATACCAATAGTCATTGCCTTTTTATATCCATGTAAACCATTTTGATGTTTGGTTATCTTAATATTTCGCTTTATTCTGGTTTGTTCATTTTTATCTGTTCGTTTTCTTTTTAGAAAAGAAAAGAAGTGAACAGCCATATTCATTTTTAAGCAAAACATATTTTGATTCCTCGTGTAGCATGCTTTTTCCTTTCGTCATCGCCACTTCTTCCTATGTGCCCACTAGCTACAGCCAATAACCACCGACCCATCTCCACCATGCCGTCGAGTCCGAAAATCTCAAACAGTGCCTCCACCGCTGCCTTTCCACCTCCCGTGCTTGACTACCCACTGCTCCACACTGACATAGCCTACCCATCGCACAAGGCCAAGCCTCCAACCTTCCACCTTCCTGTGAGTAGCCTCTTCCTCTACACCCTGACCAACCGGCCGATGCCTTCTCTGCCTTCACCTCGTTCCCCACGCAAGCTGCCATGCAACTCCCCTTTAGCTCGACCTCGTATGCCCCTATTCGTCCATCTTGAAGCCCAAAACCCAAAGCGTCATGCCATTCTCCGACCTTGCAACCGATATCTGAGTCACCTTACGACCCTGACCCACTTCGGTCACCTCCTCCCCTCTCCCTAATCACGGCCATCTTCTTCGTCCACCCTCTAGGCCACCGTGTTAAGCTCGCCTAACATTTTGATGCCAGAAGCCACATATATTTAGGTATGCAAATATATATATATGTGTGTGTGTGTGTGTGTTAGTATTTATATATATTATGTATACATTTTTATTTACTTAGTATATTTTTTGGCAATCTTGTTTTCCTTTTTTCCGAAAAAATATATAATGATAAGCAACATATATAACTATGATGTGGAGTTGTACTTTGGGATAGATTTGGATGTAAGGTTATAACAGAGATATATATATATCTATGTATATGTTGTTTATATAAATTTTGTATAATTTGTTAGTTTATATGTATATTATAGTTAGTTTTACATGTTGCTACATTATATATATAAGCTATATTTGAGATAAAGTAAGGTATTATATATATGAATGTTTACAGTATTATTTTTATTATTTTTGTTTATTTATAATGTACGTAAGTTATTTTGTTTACATAAAATATGATAGTTTATATGTCAGTATGTATATAGTTAAGACTGTAGCCTATATTCAATTTATGTAACACGTTTAAATGTAATATTATATAAGTTTATATATATGTTATATCATATTGTATATAAGTCTATATATATATATATATATATATTATGGTGTGTTACTAGTGTTACACGATATATGTTTTCTGATTCTCTTGCATTGTGTGCCTACTTTGTTTAATATATATGTCCATAATAACAATGATTTTAAAACTAAGGATATATAGATAGTTGAATATATATATATATATAGTGTTTACTGTAAGTATGTGTGTGTGTGTGTATATATGTTTATAGTCTTAAGTTCGTTAGCTTTATAATAATATATTAAGTTATATATATGTGTGTTTATATGTAGCTTAGATATTACAGTATATACTTTACAATATAGAAGTTATGACTTTTGATTGAAAGGATACGTATATATTGTCTATATATATGCCTTTGTTTATATACTTGTATATGTTGGTTGTATACAAATAAGTTTTTGGCAGTTGTATATATATTAGTTCGTATACAAGTGCATGAATTCTGTTCGTTTATATATGTATATTACAATAATGTAAGATATATTGATCTTACAATAATTTTTTTTATGTATGTTGGTCTATATACTAATTTATAATAGTTCAAGTGAGTTTGGATTCTAAATATATATAGGTTTTGTTTATTGGTGTTAAAGTTGAAATATTGATTTGAAATATATATATATATATATATATATACATACATATATCTTGTTTTAATTATAGGTTCAAAAATTAGTTTTAGAGAATTTTATTATTATAACATATATTTTGCTCAGTTTATATTAGGCTAATTTTTGATTTGTTCTCATCGATTTCTGTTATCAGCTCTATTCGTCGAAATCGTGCCAATTTAGCTTTGCTTTGGAAGTCGTGCATGAATTTCGTAACTCATTTTCATTGTCTATCCTCTCTAGCCCTGAATGGTGAGCAATCACTCACGATTAACATTTTTATATTTATTAAATTTGATTTTTAATTGAAATGACAATTGAAATATGCTTCTGCTAGTTATTTAATTTCTATATATCTGTTCACATGTGATATCTGACGCCATTATCTGTTATTTTTGTCACTAATGATATATGCATGTTGTTGATTTTTATATTATTATCATATATATTATCACTCTGAAAGTTCCCCGTTAGTATAGAGTTCCCTATGGGTAGAAATGGTACATACCTGAACGATCTTATAGAATATGAGAAAATCATTATGGGTTGAAACGATAAATCCAAGCAATTTTCATTGATATTGAATTTGGGATTGTGGGTTGAAATGACATATACCTGTATATATATTAAATAATTGATTGAAATGATAAATATTCGTATCACTTAGCCATAGGATAGAAAATTATACCTAGACACCGTTGATCTATATATATTTTGAAAATGATTTCCAAGGTTTTGAAAAGAAATATATGGTTTTAATAAATATTGATTTTAATATATTATATATATACATATGTATTTTATAAAGGTTTAAATTTTAGTTTTTTAAAATTATATGTTTTGAAAATTTTAAAGTTACAAGTTAGTTTTGAAATTTTAAATTTTAATATTTTACATATAAATTTTACTAATTTTTAAATATACATAAATAATTTTTAATATAAAATAAGTTTAATAATAATCTTTAATTTAATAAAGTTCAATATAATTAAAATATAATATGTTTAAGTATTTATTTCAAAATTATATTTTATTACGATTTTTATAAATTAAGACTGGGAAGAAAATTTTGAATTTATTTGAAATTGTATTTAATTAAGAATTTTATTTAATTAAATTGGTTTGAAACTTATGGAATTTGAGATTATTTTTAAGGATATGATTTTATAACTTGATTTTGGTTTAAGGCAATTAAATAAATATTTCAAGTTTAAGTAAACTGAAGATAATATTTAGTTTATTTGAAATTTGGGGTTTTATTTAAATGATATTGGATTGATTAAGTGAATATTCCAAAACTAAATAATAATGAAGTTAAATTTGAGATATAAACGAAATTATCAAATTTAGTTTTGAAATGTTGAATATTTAGAGCTTTGAAATGTACTAAAATTGAAATGGTTTATTTTGTGGTTCAAATCTGTATTTGAAATCGATATAATTTGAAACGGTTTATTGAAAAATCGAATTGAATTGAAATTGATGATCTGAGATTGAATAAAATTGAATTTTGAAATTCGAGTTGATTTGAATCGATTTTTGAAATTTGAGGAAACTATTTCATTTTATAAAGTATTTTATTATATATGAAAACTATTTTTATATACTAATTATTTTATTATATAAACTATTTTATTTTTATATACCATTGTTAATATCTAAACAGTTTAAGAGGAAAGTGTTATGATTTTAAAGTTATGTTTCAAAGTATTATGATTTCCAAAGTGTAATAATTTCTAAGTTTTATAATTTCGAAAGTGTTATAACTTTGAAAATGATAAGATTTTGTAAATGGATATAATTTAAGTGAATAAAGATCTCGAATTGATATGGTTTTGAAATAGGTATGATATTTTGGTTTTGAAGTATAAACTATTTTGAAATGACTGCGGTATTATAATAACGTTTGGTTGTTAAAGAGACCGGGATCAATTATTGTCATACTCTTTGCCAATACCAAAAACCACTTTAATAATCGTGTACGCCGTGGAGATTCCATAATGAAGTAGGACGGTGGTGACGATCCTATATGAGGTATATACGTGGACCCGGCTCCCGTGAGTTGGCTTAAGGTGGCTAAAAAAGAAGCAATTGACAAGCCAAGTGAGGTAGCTCCTCCGATCGGACACACTTCTTCGATATCATTCTATTACTTTGTGATTGATTGGATGCACCTTAAGATTTTTAGGAGTGTGGATCGAGTTGGGCGGTAGCTGTGGCTATGCGTTACCAAAAGCTTGAAAGTGTAATTGGTATATCTCCCTTGGCATTGCCTAGTTGTGTCGTGTCACCTAACTTATCGAGAGCACTACGAGTTTGTTTTGTACCATATCTATGGAGTGCCCTCTGACGACGCCCAGTACGGGGGAGATTATGGTATTATATAGACTATGGGAATATATAAAATGTGTTAAGGAGGATATGGGTAACGCCTTAATGCTATTTTAATAGTTTGATTTACTATAGACATTATTATAAAGGTGTATATTACTACATGGTAGATAGTTCCATGGATCCTTAGAGGATGGTTATCCGAAACATCCTTTAAGTTACTTGTATTTCAGTTGACATTTCACTTGAGTTGGATTTATTGATATAAGAATGTTAATCATGACTCGAGTGTTTTGTGTTTTGCTTTACGCTAGGGTCAGAATGAGTGTCACGGCATTTGACTCACCTTTGGATTTGGAGCTTCACTTGGAGATCCATCCATCTACTCAGCTTTCAGTTAATCAGTTGACTCCAGTTATATATTCAGATTTTGTATTTTGACTATTGAATTGAGACTTCTATTGTATCTCTTTTTAACTCTGTTATATATAAATAGTAGCTACATAAACTACTATTCTTTTGTTTCTGCTGCTTGTTGTTATATTACTCTGTGTCTGTGATTCTGTGTGTATATGCTGAGTTTTGCCAAATATAAATTAACAACCTGATATTTTGAGAAATTCAAGTCTGATATGTGCAAATGCGAATGGTTGAAAATATTGGATGTTACAGTTGGTATCAGAGCTCTGGTTTTAGGCATAACTTAGCATATATGGTAGATTTAATTACGGAATCGCCTTCGTTTGAGCATATAGTAGATAGTTTCTTCTTATTCGTGTTTTTCTTGATTCTGGAGCATCCCATAGCTCCACTATATGATTTGTAAAGGAGTGAAAATCCTTCACAACAAGCATTGATTCACTGGAGATTCCTATATCCTAGGTTTAGATGTTGTTGTCTCTTGCTTTACCCAAATTCTATCTTGTAAGGACTCGATTCTTCGATTTTCGAAAATTCAACATCGATACTCACTTTATCGACTGCTGAGCAATCGAACGACGAAAAACCGAACACTTAGGGTTTTAAGAAAAAGAAAAAGGATAGAAGAAGAGATAAGAAGATAGAAAATAGGGAGGAAAGAAAATAGAAAATAGAACGGAATAGAAAACAGCAGAACAACATCAGAATCTCACAATCGCAGCGGAACAACATATAATAGATAAATGAATAATCTTTAAACAAAGAACTATATCAGTTATTACATTTTATTACATTACATTACATTACATCATATCATCATCAGAGTGTACAACATCAAACAACAACAAACAGCGGAAAAAGAAATACTATATACTAGTAATACGCCATGCCATCTAGCTTGCCTCCAGCAACTCCAGAATATCCAGAATATCCTGATAAACCTAACTCTTGACTGCCCGTGTGGAAATTGGTGGGCACCCAGAGTTTAGGAAGGAAAACAATAAACTCCGAGTCAGTCATGAGACTGGTGTGAGAACTCAAAACAGTTTATTTATCTTTAAAATCAAAATAGAGGAATATTTTTAAAGTCAATTCGCAATGCTTTTAAAAATGAGACACCATAAGACCTCCTGCCACACACACAATGCAAACGCAGACTTGGAGGAGATTTCTTCTTATGTTAGTCAAAGATGCTTGATACGCATTAAAAAGAACATTTGATATTATTACTAGTGCATAGTGTAGGACAAATCATTTCGAAAGTAGAATATAAATCTTAGCCAGCATAGGTACCATTATATTATGTCTACTATAGCTACCTCCTGAGGAAGCAGGTTCTACAACTAAAACCGTACAAGATCGTATTGTTTCTTTGGATTTCCAACGAATGATCACGCCAAGGAACTTCCCATTGCCACATGAGAATGCCTCTGGAAGGACATCCCCGAGAACCAAACCGGATCTCTACCAACACAAGGCCGGGTTATCCCTAACTGAGTAACAACTGACCGAATATGCCATCCCCCGGTCCTTTGGGACCTTTCACCGAGCGCTCGTAATGAATTCCCACAATCATAAAGTGTTTTCAACATGAGTAAGTATCTGGGCTCCATACCATGATACCACCCTTTTCCAGAAGGAAATGCACATATCCTAAAGGGCGCTTCCCCTCATAACCTTGCTGCATCTTTCCTGTTTTGACCATTCCCGAGGTGTGAGGCTCGACGAAGTCACGTCCACAAAAACATACTTTATACAAAAGCCATGCTTTGGGTCAACAAATGATCATAGAAATGATCACCAGGATAGACGATCAAATAAATGATCCTATCACAAATAATCAACACAATGATCATTTCACAGCAACACTCAGCATGTCACATTACCAAATTGGGAATATATCGCTGATAACCTTCAACTACATAACCTCTGAGCTCGTACGTCTCGGAGAAGGGTGTTAAGCTAAAAGAATAAATTCTCCGCCACCAACAGAAATATATTTGAAAGAAATCTGCTTTATATCTCAATTTGTAACGTCAGACATACAATCCATACAAGTCTGTTCCGGGCTCGAACAGAACCGAAGGCACTTACAAAGAAGTCCTTGCAATCCGGATATTCACAATCCTGATCGAATTTCCCATCACATATGGAGAACTCAATACCGTAGCTACTCGGTGCAGAGTCAATCGACAGGTCATCCTACCGCTCTCGCAAATATCGGGTCTTCAACACCGATCTTCAATGCTATCCATTACGTCGTATCACTATTCGGAATGGGTAATCCGAATAACGAGCGCAATAATTTAAAAATAAGTGTGCATTCAAATTAAGCAAATCACAACAAATACCTTTCAAAGGTAAATATTGATAGTCGGTTATTGAACTATCAATAGATATGCACACATCACCAGATTCCAAATAATTTTCCAAATTATTTATTTCCCAAAAATATCTTTACTAGATATATAATTTTCACACTTCAAAAATAAATCAATATTTATTTTTAAACAAATTTCCCCATTCTTTTATAAATTCCATAGTGAATTTTCATTCCAAAATATCCATGCATATACGATTTCAATTATTCATTTCAATTTATCTTCAAAAAGATAAATTCTCTAATATTCACTTTATATTGGAAAACATTTCCATACTTATTTATTAAGTAATTCTCAATCCATTTATTTTCAACACTTGGAAAATATTCAATATACTTCAATCGAAATTAAGTATATATTTCATTCTTTAAGGAAATCATTCTTTTAACCATATTTGTTTGGGCCAAAACGAACGTTGCGTAAAACATCGTTACGACGTCCCAAAATCACTAGTATAGGGATTCGAAATTAAAATAGATATATATAAATCCCAATACTAAACAAACATTTCCTTTCGGAAATCATTTACTATAACAACAGTGTTATAGTCCACCATTTCCTTTTATTTCTCGAAACGTCTATTTCAACAATGAATGTTGAAATCTATGGTTTCGAATCTTAACACCTTTTGAAAACATCGTTAGATCGTTTTAATTCTATTTAAAATATCACATTCTAAACATTTTCTTTAACATATTATTCACTATTCAAAAACGTGAATATACTACGTTAACAACTTTCATCACTTCTATTCATTTTATTTCAAGGGATTATTCACAGTCAAAAATGTGAATATAACTCCATTAATAAGTTATAACAATTTTACTTATCAAAATAAGTCGTTTGTGAATTTATAAAACAACGTTTATAAATTCCATTTCTATTTATTTTATAACTACTTCCTTTATAAATCTCCTTTATTAACCTATTTCAAATTATAACTCAATTATATACTAAAATTCATATTATAAGTGAAATACTTATAATTTATTTGTTTACAAAATCGTTCCTTTGAACTTCATAATTATAAATCTTATAACTTATAAGATTCGTTTATTTATCCAAACCTATTCTTCAAATAACTTTACAAACTTTATAAACCTACTGTTTATAAAATTTTATTTCTAACTTCACCGTTTATAATTCTATAAATTTCATTCATTTATGAAATTCATTCACAATTCATTCTAACACTTATAAAAACTCGTTTTATAATTCCAATATTTTAATTTACAAATATCCATTTTATAAATCTTTTATATAAATCAATTTATATTAATATTTTAAAACGTCTTTAAACTCCTTTATAATCTCACCATTTTTGATTTATAAAATAATCAAATTTTCATAAATCCTATATTTAAACTTTTCACAATAAATTCAGAAATCCCGTTTTTACTATTTTATAAAATCATTAACCCCATATTTTCAAGAATCAACATTTTAACTATATTTCTCAAAAATCAATCTTTAACCGTATTTCTCAAAATCATAATTTTTATAACTTTAAAAATTATATCGTTGATTTATTTAAAATGAATCAATTTCAAAAATATTTCATAAACATATACTTTCAAAAATCTCTTTTAAAATCCATTTTAAAATTCCAAAGTTTGGTCCAATGATGCTACACACCAAATAGTCAATCACGACAACCACGATATCATATATCGATATGATAGTCCATCAAATATCAAAATATCTGAAATCAAATAAATACTGTTGAGGAATCCAGTTGGATCCCTCCAACCTGTTTTCCTGCATCCACAAACATTAGCACAATACCAATTCCGCTCCAGTACGGAATTATCGCGGTATATGAGATTTAAAGTATTATCCGCTTAATAGACGGCGCAATAGGGTCTCATCCGCTATACAAATGTGGAAAATCAATAACTCCAATATATACGTATGCCAATATATATATATTGCTATTATATATAATACCAATTTCACTGTTTATGAAATATTCACGGTATATGTTTTTAATAAATAACATCCGCTTACTAACGGCGCATAATGTCTATTTTAACAATCAATAGATATCAATCATCATTCAAACATGCATTCAAATATTTTAAATCTAACTATTTAAAATAAAATCGAAACTGATTCGATTGAGTGAGAAGTTCTCACCTTGATTTCAATTTCGTTTTAGCGATTTATTTCGAATATTTTACCCAAAATTCTCACTAACTCCAAACGACTCCAATCCAATTCCATAGCGTAGTGCTCGTCCATACGATTCCAACGCAACTGGTTTCGCGCGTTTTCGACCTCGTATGAAAAAGATATTACATTTTAAACATCACACGAATTATAAATATAATAATTTACATTTTCTTTATAGTTTTATAACCTAATTTACATCTGGCCGTCTCTTCTGCAATCTCGAATCAAGGCCATTCGTTATAGCTTCTCCCTCCCCTTCGTTCTCACGTAACAGAGAACCCATATCGGCCGCCCCCTAGGGTTAATTTTTCGAGCCTCGCCGTCGACATCCACCCCGATCAACCACCACCACCACCACGAAGAGCTCCGCCAACTCCATCACCGTGCAAGATGCGATCAAACTCGGCTCCTCCTCTCGCCTCAATTTGCGTGCGAAACGGCCCAACTTTGGACTCGATTTTCTATCGATCTAAGCCGCTACAAGAAATTCCGACCGTTGGATGTATAGATGTTGAGGTGCTCTCCATCTTTCCAGTTGAAGACTTCGTCTGAAAGTTGACCGATTGAGTGAGATTGAAAGGGAGAAGGGGGAGGAATTTCGGCCATCAATATGAAAGTGGCGGCCACGAACATATAAACTACGGCTTAAATTATTTGGTGAAGAACATGGTGCTTTTATAGAATTTTAAACGAAAACACTATTCATTTCAAAATTTTCAAACTCTGATTTACGCGCGTTGACCGGTGTTTCTAGGGTTTACCCCGCGTTCCGGACACAATGGAACAGGTTTCGGAAGCTAATTCGGACATCTGTGCGAGTTATGGCAATAAACGTTCAATTTAAATTAAACCGATTTAAACGATTTTCTAGACGTTTTAATTTGTACCGGACAAACGGTAAATCCAATTGACATGAAATTTGAAACCTTACAATAATATCACATTACGGATCCGATGAAACTAGTTTCGTCGAAATCCGAGATAGTTTGAAAAATGGCTATTTTAACTCGCCAAATTAATATTAAAAATAATTCGATGCGTTTCGAGCTGCCACGATCAAACGATAACTCCGATTGCTACGAAAATTGAAATCCGGTAATAACTAACTATTACAGATCCAATGGAACTAGTTTCGTCCAATTATGAGACTGTTCAAAAATTGACTATTTTCACTAGTCGGTTTAATATTAAAATATTCAATTTTCACAAATAAACTTTTAATTCGATTTTAAAAGTTCTAAAATATCATTCTAACTTCAATATGATAAAATAAAATTTTACAAATCATTTTCAATCATATTTAACTCAATTTTCAGTTATTTCCATAATTTAACATATTTAAATTATCGATTTAATTATCCAATTAAATCCAATTATTCGAAATAAAATTTATTCGAATTATAAATTCACTTATTAATATTTAAAATTAATTAAATATTCAAATTTTAATTACTAAAATTTCTGGGTCGTTACAATCTTCCCCCCTTAAAAGAATTTCGTACTCGAAATTATCAAGTAAGAAAAGTTATAGAATCTATTAATTTTCCAAAAACAAATTTAAACTTCTTACAATATCTTTACTAAGTTTTCCAATCATACTTAGTTATCTTTTCAAAAACAACTACTATTGTTTAACTTTCAATTCCAAATCAAAGTTAAAGTTTTCAAAATTTTCCCAATTTTCTCAAATTTTTTCTAACGCCTTAAATTTTCGGAAAAATTCGCCATAGTCTCCTTTGCGCGGCTCGATCCAAAAAAAATGACAGTATATATATCACAAATATACATCTCATCAAGTAATGAGGCATCCCGAAGGGAAAAAAGTATAAAAGTACGGTATGTAATCCGAGATATGTACCTTATATTTTATTAGCAAGCATATACGGCTAATATAGCGCGAAAGCGAGCTCCAAATGCGAAGCAAACGCGATCTGCACCTACTAAACACTCAACAAACAACATGAGAACCATGTATATAGACAATAGTATCGATATACAACATATAGCAACATAATAACTATACATGTCAACATAGCAATGCATTAAAAGCAATAAATTCAACCATCGACCAACTAGTATTCATAACCAATAAATATTCATTCATATTCTCATTAATATTCAATGAAATGGTTTTCAATTTAAATCACATTTGATTCATTAACAGTGGATATTTTCACTAACATTCATTTTCAATTAGTTTATATTCACTAATTCATATTCAAGTTGGTTCACTTCCAAATCAAATTCAATTTTATTTAAGATTCACTTAACTTCAAATTGGATTTCAATTACTTAGCTTTCAATTTCATTAACTCAATTTCATTAATACTTAATGAATTATATACAATCAATCAACCAACAATCATATATCAACCAATGTATATTCTTTACAACCAAATTACTTTGCATATATTCATTCAATTTGGTTTAATTAAATTGATTTTCATTCAACTATCCAACTTTCCATAACATAAGATTTTAATGAATTAACACTTATATTCATTATTTCCATATCAATTATTCACATTTAATTGATTAATATTCAATCCATTTATTCAATTCAATTACAAAAGTTGAATTTCATTTACATAACTTAAGTTCACATTTATCACTTCACTTTATTATTTTCTTTGATACCAATATCAACTTCATTCAACATCTCTTAAGTTATATTTCCATTTTTAAAGTAAATTTCCATTTAACTTTAAATTCATTTTTTATTTACAACTCATATTAATAAATATATTCATATAGTCTCACTTCTCATATATATAAGTTTATTTCACAATTGTAAATCACTTTAATTATAATTCAATTTTTATAATTCATTTTACTTATACAATTCTTCTTTTATTTAGATTATTCAAACAACTTAACAGTCAACTTATATACACTTTAATAATTCTGAAAAATTATTCCTTTATATCTATAAAATAAAATCAAGGCAAAATTATTTCATTTACCTAATTTAAAACAATACCGTGTCGGTTTATCTTGTTTAAGAGTTTAGAAACCCCTATTTACGATAGTTAGCTAGACTACATCGACTGGAATCTATAAACAATCAACCGATAAGTCAACACAATACAAAACAATTTATATTCACTAACAAATACGCTCTCATAGCTATTATTACACTCAAACTCATTCTAGAGTACTACTGACTCTATCTCTAATGAGTAATACCCAACAGAACCATGGTTGTCGCTTAACCATATGCTCTGATACCAGATGTAAGGACCCCATTTCCGCCAGCAGCGACCGGTAGGCTTTTCAACCATCGCAGCTCCACCGTGGCTCACAGTGATACCCCAAACTTGCTTTTACGGCCACCCTTTCGAATGTCACGGCTTCGTCTAACCAACCCCGTAAAGTGGACGTGTGGGGGTAAGAGTCTCCCGTTCGCCACCAAACCGCGAAGCGAGAACCCCCCATCACATATCACCTAGCATAAGCAAGACTGGTGTGAGAACTCAAAACAGTTTATTTATCTTTAAAATCAAAATAGAGGAATATTTTTAAAGTCAATTCGCAATGCTTTTAAAAATGAGACTACCATAAGACCTCCTGCCACACACACAATGCAAACGCAGACTTGGAGGAGATTTCTTCTTATGTTAGTCAAAGATGCTTGATACGCATTAAAAAGAACATTTGATATTATTACTAGTGCATAGTGTAGGACAAATCATTTCGAAAGTAGAATATAAATCTTAGCCAGCATAGGTACCATTATATTATGCCTACTATAGCTACCTCCTGAGGAAGCAGGTTCTACAACTAAAACCGTACAAGATCGTATTGTTTCTTTGGATTTCCAACGAATGATCAGGCCAAGGAACTTCCCATTGCCACATGAGAATGTCTCTGGAAGGACATCCCCGAGAACCAAACCGGATCTCTACCAACACAAGGCCGGGTTACCCCTAACTGAGTAACAACTGGCCGAATATGCCATCCCCCGGTCCTTTGGGACCTTTCACCGAGCGCTCGTAATCAATTGACACAATCATAAAGTGTTTTCAACATGAGTAAGTATCTAGGCTCCATACCATGATACCACCCTTTTCCAGAAGGAAATGCACATATCCTAAAGGACGCTACCCCTCATAACCTTGCTGCATCTTTCCTGTTTTGACCATTCCCGAGGTGTGAGGCTCGACGAAGTCACGTCCACAAAAACATACTTTATACAAAAGCCATGCTTTGGGTCAACAAATGATCATAGAAATGATCACCAGGATAGACGATCAAATAAATGATCCTATCACAAATAATCAACACAATGATCATTTCACAACAACACTCAGCATGTCACATTACCAAATTGAGAATATATCGCTGATAACCTTCAACTACATAACCTCTGAGCTCGTATGTCTCAGAAAAGGGTGTTAAGCTAAAAGAATAAATTCTCCGCCACTAACAGAAATATATTTGAAAGAAATCTGCTTTATATCTCAATTTGTAACGTCAGACATGCAATCCATACAAGTCTGTTCCGGGCTCGAACAGAACCGAAGGCACTTACAAAGAAGTCCTTGCAATCCGGATATTCACAATCCTGATCGGATTTCCCATCACATATGGAGAACTCAATACCGTAGCTACTCGGTGCAGAGTCAATCGACAGGTCATCCTATCGCTCTCGCAAATACCGGGTCTTCAACACTGATCTTCAATGTTATCCATTACGTCGTATCACTATTCGGAATGGGTAATCCGAATAACGAGCGCAATAATTTAAAAATAAGTGTGCATTCAAATTCAGCAAATCACAACAAATAACTTTCAAAGGTAAATATTGATAGTCGGTTATTGAACTATCAATAGATATGCACACATCACCAGATTTCAAATAATTTTCCAAATTATTTATTTCCTAAAAATATCTTTACTAGATATATAATTTTCACACTTCAAAAATAAATCAATATTTATTTTTAAACAAATTTCCCCATTCTTTTATAAATTCCATAGTGAATTTTCATTCCAAAATATCCATGCATATACGATTTCAATTATTCATTTCAATTTATCTTCAAAAAGATAAATTCTCTAATATTCACTTTATATTGGAAAACATTTCCATACTTATTTATTAAGTAATTCTCAATCCATTTATTTTCAACACTTGGAAAATATTCAATATATTTCAATCGAAATTAAGTATATATTTCATTCTCTAAGGAAATCATTCTTTTAACCATATTTGTTTGGGCCAAAACGAACGTTGCGTAAAACATCGTTACGACGTCCCAAAATCACTAGTATAGGGATTCGAAATTAAAATAGATATATATAAATCCCAATACTATACAAACATTTCCTTTCGGAAATCATTTACTATAACAACAGTGTTATAGTCCACCATTTCCTTTTATTTCTCGAAACGTCTATTTCAACAATGAATGTTGAAATCTATGGTTTCGAATCTTAACACCTTTTGAAAACATCGTTAGATCGTTTTAATTCTATTTAAAATATCACATTCTAAACATTTTCTTTAACATATTATTCACTATTCAAAAACGTGAATATACTACGTTAACAACTTTCATCACTTCTATTCATTTTATTTCAAGGGATTATTCACAGTCAAAAATGTGAATATAACTCCATTAATAAGTTATAACAATTTTACTTATCAAAATAAGTCGTTTGTGAATTTATAAAACAACGTTTATAAATTCCATTTCTATTTATTTTATAACTACTTCCTTTATAAATCTCCTTTATTAACCTATTTCAAATTATAACTCAATTATATACTAAAATTCATATTATAAGTGAAATACTTATAATTTATTTGTTTACAAAATCGTTCCTTTGAACTTCATAATTATAAATCTTATAACTTATAAGATTCGTTTATTTATCCAAACCTATTCTTCAAATAACTTTACAAACTTTATAAACCTACTGTTTATAAAATTTTATTTCTAACTTCACCGTTTATAATTCTATAAATTTCATTCATTTATGAAATTCATTCACAATTCATTCTAACACTTATAAAAACTCGTTTTATAATTCCAATATTTTAATTTACAAATATCCATTTTATAAATCTTTTATATAAATCAATTTATTTTAATATTTTAAAACGTCTTTAAACTCCTTTATAATCTCACCATTTTTGATTTATAAAATAATCAAATTTTCATAAATCCTATATTTAAACTTTTCACAATAAATTCAGAAATCCCGTTTTAACTATTTTATAAAATCATTAACCCCATATTTTCAAGAATCAACTTTTTAACTATATTTCTCAAAAATCAATCTTTAACCGTATTTCTCAAAATCATAATTTTTATAACTTTAAAAATTATATCGTTTATTTATTTAAAATGAATCAATTTCAAAAATATTTTATAAACATATGCTTTTAAAAATCTCTTTTAAAATCCATTTTAAAATTCCAAAGTTTGGTCCAATGATGCTATACACCAAATAGTCAATCACGACAACCACGATATCATATATCGATATGATAGTCCATCAAATATCAAAATATCTGAAATCAAATAAATACTGTTGAGGAATCCAGTTGGATCCCTCCAACCTGTTTTCCTGCATCCACAAACATTCGCACAATACCAATTCAGCTCCAGTACGGAATTATCGCGGTATATGGGATTTAAAATATTATCCGCTTAATAGACGGCGCAATAGGGTCTCATCCGCTATGCAAATGCGGGAAATCAATAACTCCAATATATACATATGCCAATATATATATATATATATATATATATATATATATATTGCTATTATATATAATACCAATTTCACTGTTTATGAAATATTCGCGGTATATGTTTTTAATAAATAACATCCGCTTACTAACGACGCATAATGTCTATTTTAACAATCAATAGATATCAATCATCATTCAAACATGCATTCAAATATTTTAAATCTAACTATTTAAAATAAAATCGAAACTGATTCGATTGAGTGAGAAGTTCTCACCTTGATTTCAATTTCGTTTTAGCGATTTATTTCGAATAAAATTAAACGGACGTTTAATTTTACCCAAAATTCTCACTAACTCCAAACGACTCCAATCCAATTTCATAGCGTAGTGCTCGTCCATACGATTCCAACGCAACTGGTTTCGCGCGTTTTCGACCTCGTATGAAAAAGATATTACATTTTAAACATCACACGAATTATAAATATAATAATTTACATTTTCTTTATAGTTTTATAACCTAATTTACATCTGGCCGTCTCTTCTGCAATCTCGAATCAAGGCCATTCGTTATAGCTTCTCCCTCCCCTTCATTCTCACGTAACAGAGTGTAACGACCCATTAAATTAATAATATTAAATGAATTGAATTAATATAATTTCTAATCTAATTGAAAATAAATGTAGAAATTTGGTATAGTAGTTGTAATTTAGTGTAACAATAAAATTTTATGACAATAGATTTGGATAATGTAGATTGTCACAATTTGATTTAAAGTTAAATATAAGAAACTGATATAAGGGTTGAATTAGTGAATATTAATAAGAAGATTAAGTAGAATGGAATTCATTTAATATAAAATAAATAGTGGAAGACTTACATTGGATTGTAAAATGGATAGTAACTAAATAAAAGGTACCGCTGAATAAACCAATGCAATAAGTGTTGATAAGGAAATTTAATGAATGTTGTCAATAATAAATGGACTTAAGATAGTAATAAAATTTGTTTTGCCTATGTAAATTTTATGTATTGATAAGCCATAATTAAATTTGAAATTTGGTAGTAAATAGGGGATAAGTTGACTTAGGAAATTAGTAATTTAATAAATGAATGCATAGTAAGTAAGTGGAAATGTATGCATAAAAATATTTTCATATATGGGATAATTACAAAAGTTTACCCATTTATCTAATGTATATAATTGAATCTAAATTTAGTGCAACATTTTGTTATTGATGGTATAAGTGAATTTGAATAAAAGGGTAAAAATTATGTAGATTTAACATGTATTGAGTATATAGCTAAGAAGGGCATTCGATGTAAATGAATCTAAATTAATGTGTCTAGTCAATAAAGGAGAACTTTAAGGGAATAAATATAAATGAATGTATTTGGAGAATGGAGTCCTTTTATATATTGAATAGTATAACGTTGTTATTAAGAATGAACGTTACTTTAGTAATTATTAATATGGTAACAGAAGAGTGTATAAATTTTATAGTAACGTAAAAACGTATTGTAAGATAATAATTAAGTGTAGACTTATAAAATATATTTATGACAACAAATTTTGTAAGTTATTTATTCTATTAGTTGTTAAGTTTTATTTATGTGTAAGTTAACAATATTACAATTCAATTGAATACAGTAATTTATGCAAACAAAGGATGAACATTTGGAAGTATTACTGTAGTGATATATATATAAGAAACGGTAACTTTGTAGTTGGGGAATAATTGATTTATTTGTGAGTTGTAATCAAATAGAGTCAAATTTAATTGAATTTATTGCAATTTACGGGATTAATTGCAGTAACCTTTGAAGATTTATTCACTAAAATAATTGGCGATGGAAATTATATGTAAATTTGCTTTTAGTTAATTTAAAATATCCAGAGGGCTAGAAATGACACAAATCTACTAGTTTAGAAATTTACAATAAAAAGTGGTAAGTAATTTTTCTAAATATTTAGATAGTAGGAAGATGTAGATTTAGATGGAATTTATTATTTAACTATTTCATAAGTTGAGATCTAAGTTTAAATTGAGATTTTAATGTATAGATATTGAGCCAATGTTAGTTTCATTAAATTGACATCAATAACCTTGAATATAAATTGAAACTTATTTAAGGTATTAATTACAATGGATAGAGATTTTGGGTAACATTGTAAATGATATGTAAGTAATGCAAATGTATGTCAATAGTAAGGGATTAGGATGAATTAAAAATTTGTAACATAGGAATCACTTGCCTATTTGTTAATAAAAATTTGAATGGTTAGTAAGTGATAATAGAATAAGTGTACATTAGTGGAATTGAGGTAACGTTGGTTTTAATGTTGAGAAAATAAATGGGTATAGTAAAGTTTAAGTGGAATTGTAAGTATGTATAGGGGAATGAATTATTGCAGGGAAATATTTGGTAACCATTGCAATAAATGTAAATTAGTGTGCATTAATATGAAATTTAGTAATAGGTGTGAATAACTTAAATTTCTTCATAGGATAAAGAATGATGGAAATAACGTTTATTTAATATATCGGGATTTAATTGATCATAAAAGGTTGATTGCAAATCAAATGAAAAATGCTTAAATGGGAATTAAGTTATTTATTCATTTGGATTTAAAGCATGATTGAAATTATTGGAAACTGAATAAAACGTTTTATGTTGATTGAAATTTAAGTTGGAAGTAATTAAGATAAATAAAATATGTATAATATGGAATTCAAATGTACATAGAAATGTGGATTTTAGTATGTAAACGTAAATCTATTGAGAATGGATAGAAATTTAATCTGTAATTTTTACAGTAATTTAGAAATTTAGTGAAATTGGAAATTTATCTATGTATTTGGAAATTTATGGAATTGTGAATATATATATATGGGAATTTAAATGAAGCATCTAATTATACATGTGTGAATACGCTTAAAATGCAATGTAAATGTTGAGAAAGAAATAATTTAATCCGTAACGTGTATAATTAATATCCTTTTGGGACCACTTCTGTTTGCACGTTAAAATTCGTGCACACCTATCCTTTTGCGATCTATCTATAAATATGCTGTGATAAACCCTAGCCTCCTTTCTATTGTCAAATTGGCTGTACGTTCATTTTTCTTCATCTCTTTCTCTTCCTCAATGGTTACAAAACCTAATCTATCTACAATTCAAATTTTCTAATAAAATTCAAACTCTCCACAGAAATTCCAGAAAATTTTATGATAAAGTTCTCGAGACACGTAATCTGCTGGTACAATTCGTTTTCTGTTTTGGATATTCGTTTGACCAGAAAAAATTCGACGATGTGCTGTAGCTTTTAGCTGACGTGGCCATTGAAGTTAAGTGGGTTTTGTTTTATTTTATTTTATTTTATTTTTATTTTTGTTTTCAAATCGTTTAAAATGAATATCTTTTTCATACGTTCTCCGATTCACGCGAAATTTCTTTTGTTAGGATCGTAATTAAATTCCGGATCTGTTGACGCTGGTTTGGACAGATTTGGAGACCGTCAAATTTTGGGTTTAAATCGAATTTAAATTCGATTTAAATTCAAAAGGTGAGTGTTTTAACCCACTCACAACTACTAGAAGCTTTTATGTTTGTTTACATTAATTTTAGAAATGAATAGAAATTTATTTATGAGTATTTGGCATGTTTATTTTATTCATATCTGTTGAATTGCATTTATTTAATTTAACTGTTAATTTAATTAATTTATTGCGTATAAATTTACAGTTAAAATTTATTTGTTTGTATATGAACTGCTAGTTAACAGTTATATAATTTATTACTGAACATAGACTGTAAATTAATAGCTGTTAAATTTAATTTGAATAAAATTGCCAGTATTACCTGTTATGTAGTACCAAAAATAATATTGTTATTGATTGATATTGATTGATGATTGCGATTTGGATGATGGATGATGTTGATGAATGGATGTTTATTGTATATCATTAAATTGCAAATTATCATGCATATTTCATTTCATTCGGGATTGTGGTTTGAAATGATATATAACCGCAAAATTTTATATCTTTTAAATTGCGGATTGAAATGATAAATATCCGTATCACTTGACCATAGGATAGAAAATTATATACAGGCACCGCGGTATATATATATATATAACTATTTAAATGTGATTTCTATGGTTTGGATGGAATACGGTTTATAATAATCTTAAATTTTATATTGTATAAATATTTTTCTTCCATATATATATACATATGAAGTTGAAAATTTTGAAATTAAAAGGTGTATAAAAATCTTATTAAAAATGGAAGAAAATTAAGAAAATGGAGTTTAATAATTTATATCATATGTTTAAATGTTAAGTTTGGAAATTTTAAGATATGATATTTATAATTGGATTTTTCCCAAAATAAATTGAAATGAATATTCTAGTATAATTTGAATTGGGAAAATATATATTTTTTATTACTAGAAATTGAAGTCTTATTATTTATGGATTTTATATGAATATTCAAGACTAATTAATAGAACAATTGATTTGTTGAAAGCATAAAATCCAACTTTAGTTTGAAATATTGATACTCAAAATGGATATACGTATATATAAATAAATTGAAGTGGTTTTGGAACTTGAGAGAGATAATATAAATTTTGGTTTAGACTTTAATAAAGAAATGTATTTGTAAAGCCATGAGAACTATTTTCTTTACAAAGTAACATTTAAGTTAAACCATTTAATTCATATACCGTTGAATGTCCAAACCATTCAAGTTTTAAAAGTATGGTTTCAAAGCATGAATTCTGAAATATTATGTTTTGGAAGTATAATTCAAATGTTTGGTTTCCAGATATTTTAAAATTTTAAAACCGTATGATTTTGGAAAGAATAACATTTGAGATAAAATGATATCATATGGTTTTGAGTTTTAAATTGATATCGTATTCATAGTTTTGAAATGGAAATGTTTATTCTGGTTTTAAAGTATAAACTATTTTTTTTTAAAATGACCGCGGTGTTATAATAACGATGGGTTGGCAAAGAGACCGGGATCGGATATGGACATACTCTCTGTCGATACCGAAAACCACTTTGACTAACCGTGTACGCGGTGGAGATTCCAGAATGAAGTAGGTTGGTGGCAACGATTTCTGTAAGGTAAATACGTGGACCCGACTCCCGTGAGTTGGCATAAGGTGGCTAAAACAGGAGCGATCGACGGGTTAATGAGGTCATTCCTCTGATCGGACACTCCTCTTCGATATTGTACTTTGACTTTGGATTGATTCAGTGGCCACTTCTATTTTTGATTTTGGGGGAGTTTGTTCGAGGTGGGCGGTAGCTGCGGCTACGCGTTTCCATCGGCCCGGAAGCGTAATTGGTATATCTACCCTGGCATTGCCTAGTTGTGCCATGTCACCTACCATACCGAGCCTTGTACGAGTTTGGATTTCTCCCGTAGCCCGTGTGGTATCCTCTGGTGGCTTCCCGATCAGGAGGGACTATGATATTGGATGGACTACTGGGACTATTACGTGTTAAGGGGAATATTGGGTCACTCCTTAACGCTATTAAAAAGTAAGTTTATTTTATAAATAGACACTATTATAATAGCGCAATATACTACATAGTAAATAGTTTAACGGATCCTTAGGAGATGTAAATCCCGAACATCTCTTGAGTTACTGTACTCATATTTATTTCTGTTAATTTAACTCACATAAGATCTTTTAGTCTGACTCGAGTGTTTTTGTCTTTTCAAATTCGCTCGGGTCAGTCCGAGCGTTTCAGGGTCGAAGATTTTAGCTTTGGAGGACGAAGACGAAGAATCCGTATTATATTATTTATAGTATTGCACCACACTCTAAATTTCCGCTGCATTGATTGTATTGGTATGTGTAACTCTGATATTCATTGTATAAGTAAAATAAATATTTTGTAAACAGTTATCATGAACTGTATATTGATTATTATATCTTATCCTTCCGCTGTGAGATTCTATTTTGCTTTATTTCTTCTCTGTTTTCTTATTTACCCCATAACAATCCGCCCTTGCGTATGCTTTGAATTGGCACGTGTGTCGGTTTAAAGTGTGCGAAAAGGCGGGATGTTACAGTTGGTATCAGAGCTTTGGTTTAGCGATAAACTTTGGCTCTGTGGGGTTTGACTCTTTATTAATAGGGTAGTAATACCCTATGAGAGTCGCTGAGTGTATATATATGAGAGAGCGTACTTGTTAGTGTTATAAAAAGATTTTAATATTGTGTTAATCTGTTTCGTTTTGTATTTATAAATTCTGGTTGATGCATGGGACGCTATGTGATCAATAGGGATTTCTAAACACTTAATAGGACAGACCGACATAATATTTGTTTTAAGATAGGTAAATGAAATAATTTTGCCTATTATATTTTCTATATATAAAATAAAAAATTTCAAATGATATCTATATTTGGTTGCAATAGATTGGTTGTTAGGAATAAAATTTATAAATAATAGGTAAAATAAGATTGCAATTAAAATCATTGAAATTTGGAAATTTTAGAACTTAAGTCCGAGATTTTTGAAAATTTGCTTTCAAAGGATTTATGAAATATAATGATTTGGTTTATAAATATTTTCTTATATAAATATTTAGTATAATTCGAAAGAATTTGTTTAAAGAGGATTTTGAAGAAAATAAGTTTGTACTTTCCTCTCTGTCGCTGGAAAATAATTTCGGTGATGACGGCCGCATCATCGACTTTCATTTTCGAGTTTCGAAGGGAAAGGCCACTGTAGTAAATTCTACTGCAGATTTGTTTTGAAATTATTTAAAATTTTAATTGTTTAAAGGTAATTAGAGATATAAAAGTTGTAAGAAATTAATTATCTATTATTTTTAAGTAATTTTGGAATTTGACCCGGTATTAATTCTTGAATTTCCATTAATTAGTTGTAAAAAAAAAAATTAGGTTAGTGAAATAAAGGTTAAGTAATCAATGAATTAAAAGGGTTGAGATTAAACTTGTATAAGTTCTTTTGCTTTTTCTTTAACATAAATAACTTACCAAGTATAAAAAGTTGAAATGTAAATTAAGAGTGGAATAGAATATTATGCAAGTAGAATTTTTGGAAATAATGAAGTATTCAATAAATTACTGTTATAAATAAGAATTTAATGGTATTAACTTAAGTACGCCTTAATTTCCCCTATTCTAATATAATGGAAAGTAGGAAAAATATAAATGACTGAAATCCATAGTTAAAGAATGAGTAAAATCTTTCACTTATAAGAATGCAAGTTATAAGGTTAATAAATTAAGTGTAAGTAGAGGGTTATTGTAATTAAATATAATGGAAACTTCAACATTAAATAAATGAATGAAATTAAAGGTAGGTTGAAATTGTAAGTTATAAAACAAATATATATTAATTAAAGGAATGGAGAAGAAACTTGTAAATTTTCACTTACATTCTTAAACATACATAACTTACCATATAATAAAAGTTGCAATGTTAGTAAGAAAATGTAAAGGGAAATCTTACAAGTGAAGCTGGAGGTAATAAAGGTATTCTATTAATTTGCTATTATTAATGAGATTTGATTGTAATAACTTAAGTTAAATTGGAAATTACTATATAAGAAAGGGTAAGAAGTATAAATAGATGATATAAACTTAAGTCAGTAAATTGGAATACGAATATAATGAATTTTGTAATAAATGGAAAATTAAAATTATAAGAAATAAAGAAATCCCTCCATAAATGAAAAAAAAAAAATCAAACCACTGAAGCCTGAAATAAAAGTATAATAAGCTAATTTGGTGTTGGTTTGAATTGTTTTGTTTGATGTATGTTCGTTGGGTAAGGAATTTGAAGTTGTTGGATGAATAAATAATCTATCTTTGTTCCATCTACGACTGTTGAGTAAAGGATGCACTTGATAGTTATTTTTCATTTCGTACAATTTCAGAATTTGAACCTGAACAACTAATTGTTTGGTTGATTGAATGATTGTTTGTTTGTGGTGTGTGCTGTTTGTTAAAATTTATGGTTGTTGCATTTGATGGGATATGAATGATTGAATCCACTTGAATAGTTCACTTTAAAATAAATATTTAACCTTTTAGATTATATAAGTGAATACAGGTGATGGAAGCAACTACTACTGCTTTTGGTTCCAAAATAATAAGCGTATATTGCCCGACAAATAGGTACGTTTTCGGATTGCGTTTAAAGCGCTATTTTTCCCGTGTTGGGATATAATATTTTGATAATATATGTAATATATTTGTATATTTTGATATTATATTTTCTCCCGAGCCTCACCGTACAAAGGAGACTCTGCCAAAAATTTTCGTAAATTTTGGACTTAGAATTTTGTTGAATATTTTCCAAACTTTAATGATTTAAGTATAAAAGGTTGTAATGATTATAAACGGGTATATTTCATTAAAGGAAATTAATCCAGTAAATTATTGTTTATAAGTTAATATTTGAAATAAGATGTACTGTTTATTCTTCCTTCTCCCTTCTTTTTCCTTTTCAGGGACGAAAATTTTTGAGTGGGGGAGATTGTAACGACCCATTAAATTAATAATATTAAATGAATTGAATTAATATAATTTCTAATCTAATTGAGAATAAATGTAGAAATTTGGTATAGTAGTTGTAATTTAGTGTAACAATAAAATTTTATGACAATAGATTTGGATAATGTGGATTGTCACAATTTGATTTAAAGTTAAATATAAGAAACTGATATAAGGGTTGAATTAGTGAATATCAATAAGAAGATTAAGTAGAATGGAATTCATTTAATATAAAATAAATAGTGGAAGACTTACATTGGATTGTAAAATGGATAGTAACTAAATAAAAGGTGACCGCTGAATAAATCAATGCAATAAGTGTTGATAAGGAAATTTAATGAATGTTGTCAATAATAAATGGACTTAAGATAGTAATAAAATTTGTTTTGCCTATGTAAATTTTATGTATTGATAAGCCATAATTAAATTTGAAATTTGGTAGTAAATATGGGATAAGTTGGCTAAGGAAATTAGTAATTTAATAAATGAATGCATAGTAAGTAAGTGGAAATGTATGCATAAAAATATTTTCATATATGGGATAATTACAAAAGTTTACCCATTTATCTAATGTATATAATTGAATCTAAATTTAGGGCAACATTTTGTTATTGATGGTATAAGTGAATTTGAATAAAAGGGTAAAAATTATGTAGATTTAACATGTATTGAGTATATAGCTAAGAAGGGCATTTGATGTAAATGAATCTAAATTAATGTGTCTAGTCAATAAAGGAGAACTTTAAGGGAATAAATATAAATGAATGTATTTGGGGAATGGAGTCCTTTTATATATTGAATAGTATAACGTTGTTATTAAGAATGAACGTTACTTTAGTAATTATTAATATGGTAACGGAAGAGTGTATAAATTTTATAGTAACGTAAAAACGTATTGTAAGATAATAATTAAGTGTAGACTTATAAAATATATTTATGACAACAAATTTTGTAAGTTATTTATTCTATTAGCTGTTAAGTTTTATTTATGTGTAAGTTAACAATATTACAATTCAATTGAATACAGTAATTTATGCAAACAAAGGATGAACATTTGGAAGTATTACTGTAGTGATATATATATAAGAAACGGTAACTTTGTAGTTGGGGAATAATTGATTTATTTGTGAGTTGTAATCAAATAGAGTCAAATTTAATTGAATTTATTGCAATTTATGGGATTAATTGCAGTAACCTTTGAAGATTTATTCACTAAAATAATTGACGATGGAAATTATATGTAAATTTGCTTTTAGTTAATTTAAAATATCCAGAGGGCTAGAAATGACACAAATCTACTAGTTTAGAAATTTACAATAAAAAGTGGTAAGTAATTTTTCTAAATATTTAGATAGTAGGAAGATGTAGATTTAGATGGAATTTATTATTTAACTATTTCATAAGTTGAGATCTAAGTTTAGAATTGAGATTTTAATGTATAGATATTGAGCCAATGTTAGTTTCATTAAATTGACATCAATAACCTTGAATATAAATTGAAACTTATTTAAGGTATTAATTACAATGGATAGAGATTTTGGGTAACATTGTAAATGATATGTAAATAATGCAAATGTATGTCAATAGTAAGGGATTAGGATGAATTAAAAATTTGTAACATAGGAATTACCTGCCTATTTGTTAATAAAAATTTGAATGGTTAGTAAGTGATAATAGAATAAGTGTACATTAGTGGAATTGAGGTAACGTTGGTTTTAATGTTGAGAAAATAAATGGGTATAGTAAAGTTTAAGTGGAATTGTAAGTATGTATAGGGGAATGAATTATTGCAGGGAAATATTTGGTAACCATTGCAATAAATGTAAATTAGTGTGCATTAATATGAAATTTAGTAATAGGTGTGAATAACTTAAATTTCTTCATAGGATAAAGAATGATGGAAATAACGTTTATTTAATATATCGGGATTTAATTGATCATAAAAGGTTGATTGCAAATCAAATGAAAAATGCTTAAATGGGAATTAAGTTATTCATTCATTTGGATTTAAAGCATGATTGAAATTATTGGAAACTGAATAAAACGTTTTATGTTGATTGAAATTTAAGTTGGAAGTAATTAAGATAAATAAAATATGTATAATATGGAATTCAAATGTACATAGAAATGTGGATTTTAGTATGTAAACGTAAATCTATTGAGAATGGATAGAAATTTAATCTGTAATTTTTACAGTAATTTAGAAATTTAGTGAAATTGGAAATTTATCTATGTATTTGGAAATTTATGGAATTGTGAATATATATATGGGAATTTAAATGAAGCATCTAATTATACATGTGTGAATACGCTTAAAATGCAATGTAAATGTTGAGAAAGAAAGAATTTAATCCGTAACGTGTATAATTAATATCCTTTTGGGACCACTTCTGTTTGCACGTTAAAATTCGTGCACACCTATCCTTTTGCGATCTATCTATAAATATGCTGTGATAAACCCTAGCCTCCTTTCTATTGTCAAATTGGCTGTACGTTCATTTTTCTTCATCTCTTTCTCTTCCTCAATGGTTACAAAACCTAATCTATCTACAATTCAAATTTTCTAATAAAATTCAAACTCTCCACGGAAATTCCAGAAAATTTTATGATAAAGTTCTCGAGACACGTAATCTGCTGGTACAATTCGTTTTCTGTTTTGGATATTCGTTTGACCAGAAAAAATTCGACGATGTGCTGTAGCTTTTAGCTGACGTGGCCATTGAAGTTAAGTGGGTTTTGTTTTATTTTATTTTATTTTATTTTTATTTTTGTTTTCAAATCGTTTAAAATGAATATCTTTTTCATACGTTCTCCGATTCACGCGAAATTTCTTTTTTTAGGATCGTAATTAAATTCCGGATCTGTTGACGCTGGCTTGGACAGATTTGGAGACCGTCAAATTTTGGGTTTAAATCGAATTTAAATTCGATTTAAATTCAAAAGGTGAGTGTTTTAACCCACTCACAACTACTAGAAGCTTTTATGTTTGTTTAAATTAATTTTAGAAATGAATAGAAATTTATTTATGAGTATTTGGCATGTTTATTTTATTCATATCTGTTGAATTGCATTTATTTAATTTAACTGTTAATTTAATTAATTTATTGCGTATAAATTTACAGTTAAAATTTATTTGTTTGTATATGAACTGCTAGTTAACAGTTATATAATTTATTACTGAACATAGACTGTAGATTAATAGCTGTTAAATTTAATTTGAATAAAATTGCCAGTATTACCTGTTATGTAGTACCAAAAATAATATTGTTATTGATTGATATTGATTGATGATTGCGATTTGGATGATGGATGATGTTGATGAATGGATGTTTATTGTATATCATTAAATTGCAAATTATCATGCATATTTCATTTCATTCGGGATTGTGGTTTGAAATGATATATAACCGCAAAATTTTATATCTTTTAAATTGCGGATTGAAATGATAAATATCCGTATCACTTGACCATGGGATAGAAAATTATATACAGGCACCGCGGTATATATATATAACTATTTAAATGTGATTTCTATGGTTTGGATGGAATACGGTTTATAATAATCTTAAATTTTATATCGTATAAATATTTTTCTTCCATATATATATACATATGAAGTTGAAAATTTTGAAATTAAAAGGTGTATAAAAATCTTTATTAAAAATGGAAGAAAATTAAGAAAATGGAGTTTAATAATTTATATCATATGTTTAAATGTTAAGTTTGGAAATTTTAAGATATGATATTTATAATTGGATTTTTCCCAAAATAAATTGAAATGAATATTCTAGTATAATTTGAATTGGGAAAATATATATTTTTTATTACTAGAAATTGAAGTCTTATTATTTATGGATTTTATATGAATATTCAAGACTAATTAATAGAACAATTGATTTGTTGAAAGCATAAAATCCAACTTTAGTTTGAAATATTGATACTCAAAATGGATATACGTATATATAAATAAATTGAAGTGGTTTTGGAACTTGAGAGAGATAATATAAATTTTGGTTTAGACTTTAATAAAGAAATGTATTTGTAAAGCCATGAGAACTATTTTCTTTACAAAGTAACATTTAAGTTAAACCATTTAATTCATATACCGTTGAATGTCCAAACCATTCAAGTTTTAAAAGTATGGTTTCAAAGCATGAATTCCGAAATATTATGTTTTGGAAGTATAATTCAAATGTTTGGTTTCCAGATATTTTAAAAAGTTAAACCCGTATGATTTTGGAAAGAATAACATTTGAGATAAAATGATATCATATGGTTTTGAGTTTTAAATTGATATCGTATTCATAGTTTTGAAATGGAAATGTTTATTCTGGTTTTAAAGTATAAACTATTTTTTTTTTAAATGACCGCGGTGTTATAATAACGATGGGTTGGCAAAGAGACCGGGATCGGATATGGACATACTCTCTGTCGATACCGAAAACCACTTTGACTAACCGTGTACGCGGTGGAGATTCCAGAATGAAGTAGGTTGGTGGCGACGATTTCTGTAAGGTAAATACGTGGACCCGACTCCCGTGAGTTGGCATAAGGTGGCTAAAACAGGAGCGATCGACGGGTTAATGAGGTCATTCCTCTGATCGGACACTCCTCTTCGATATTATACTTTGACTTTGGATTGATTCAGTGGCCACTTCTATTTTTGATTTTGGAGGAGTTTGTTCGAGGTGGGCGGTAGCTGCGGCTACGCGTTTCCATCGGCCCGGAAGCGTAATTGGTATATCTACCCTGGCATTGCCTAGTTGTGCCGTGTCACCTACCATACCGAGCCTTGTACGAGTTTGGATTTCTCCCGTAGCCCGTGTGGTATCCTCTGGTGGCTTCCCGATTAGGAGGGACTATGATATTGGATGGACTACTGGGACTATTACGTGTTAAGGGGAATATTGGGTCACTCCTTAACGCTATTAAAAAGTAAGTTTATTTTATAAATAGACACTATTATAATAGCGCAATATACTACATAGTAAATAGTTTAACGGATCCTTAGGAGATGTAAATCCTGAACATCTCTTGAGTTACTGTACTCATATTTATTTCTGTTAATTTAACTCACATAAGATCTTTTAGTCTGACTCGAGTGTTTTTGTCTTTTCAAATTCGCTCGGGTCAGTCCGAGCGTTTCAGGATCGAAGATTTTAGCTTTGGAGGACGAAGACGAAGAATCTGTATTATATTATTTATAGTATTGCACCACACTCTAAATTTCCGCTGCATTGATTGTATTGGTATGTGTAACTCTGATATTCATTGTATAAGTAAAATAAATATTTTGTAAACAGTTATCATGAACTGTATATTGATTATTATATCTTATCCTTCCGCTGTGAGATTCTATTTTGCTTTATTTCTTCTCTGTTTTCTTATTTACCCCATAACAATCCGCCCTTGCGTATGCTTTGAATTGGCACGTGTGTCGGTTTAAAGTGTGCGAAAAGGCGGGATGTTACACAGAGAACCCATATCGGCCGCCCCCTAGGGTTAATTTTTCGAGCCTCGTCGTCGACATCCACCCCGATCAACCACCACCACCACGAAGAGCTCCGCCAACTCCATCACCGTGCAAGATGCGGTCGAACTCGGCTCCTCCTCTCGCCTCAATTTGCGTGCGAAACGGCCCAACTTTGGACTCGATTTTCTATCGATCTAAGCCGCTACAAGAAATTCCGACCGTTGGATGTATAGATGTTGAGGTGCTCTCCATCTTTCCAGACTTCGTCTGAAAGTTGACCGATTGAGTGAGATTGAAAGGGAGAAGGGGGAGGAATTTCGGCCATCAATATGAAATTGGCGGTCACGAATATATAAACTAGGGTTTAAATTATTTGGTGAAGAACATGGTGCTTTTATAGAATTTTAAACGAAAACACTATTCATTTCAAAATTTTCAAACTCCGATTTACGCGCGGTGACCGGTGTTTCTAGGGTTTACCCCGCGTTCCGGACACAATGGAACAGGTTTCGGAAGCTAATTCGTACATCTATGCGAGTTATGGCAATAAACGTTCAATTTAAATTAAACCGATTTAAACGATTTCCTAGACGTTTTAATTTGTATCGGACAAACGGTAAATCCAATTGACATGAAATTTGAAACCTTACAATAATATCACATTACGGATCCGATGAAACTGGTTTCGTCGAAATCCGAGACAGTTTGAAAAATGGCTATTTTAACTCGCCAAATTAATATTAAAAATAATTCGATGCGTTTCGAGCTGCCACGATCAAACGATAACTCCGATTGTTACGAAAATTGAAATCTGGTAATAACTTACTATTACGGATCCAATGCAACTAGTTTCGTCCAATTATGAGACTGTTCAAAAATTGACTATTTTCACTAGTCGATTTAATATTAAAATATTCAATTTTCACAAATAAACTTTTAATTCGATTTTAAAAGTTCTAAAATATCATTCTAACTTCAATATGATAAAATAAAATTTTACAAACCATTTTCAATCATATTTAACTCAATTTTCAATTATTTCCATAATTTAACATATTTAAATTATCGATTTAATTATCCAATTAAATCCAATTATTCGAAATAAAATTTATTCGACTTATAAATTCACTTATTAATATTTAAAATTAATTAAATATTCAAATTTTAATTACTAAAATTTCTGGGTCGTTACATATCTCTTACGATCGAATGTTGATTTGCCATAGAATTCCGCAGCGATCTTATCCTTAAAGTTTCGGTTGACCTGCTTAAGGTTACCCGCGATTAATATCAGTATATCCATCATTCTATTTTGTAATTTGATTATCTTATCTTCGTTTCGAGCCTATCTTCTAGTTAGAATTCTCTTTGATTAGGGTTCCTCTAATTTGAATCTATATCCTTATCTTGAAATCCATTTTCTTGTATCATCGAGTAAGGGAATGTATTTGTAATCAATATATAAATATTTATAATGTGTTGTTTGAGTTGTTAATGTCGATTTGGGTTTTCGATCGATTCGTCTGGCCAACGTTACCGATGAGAATTCCAAAACACTTGAACAGAGAAAACTGACATAATATTGTTTTCGTACTTGGTAAATAAAATAATTTTTTATGTATTATATATATAAGTATAGATTTTTCTGAAATTAAATTGTAAACCGAATTGGTTGTTAAAAATGGTAATATTTGATTTGTAAACCATTGACTGTTGCCACATATAAATAAATGAAATTATAAAGCATGGTTATAAATTGATTTGGAATTTAAATGAATATAAATTAATAATTTGAGAATTTAATTTTCGATGATCCCAAACTTTGGTTTTAAAGTGTATATTATTTAAAGTATTTCGAATAGAAATCGTTTCCAAAGGATTTTAAAGGGTTTAAATCAGCACTCTCTTCTTTTGTCACTGGAAACAATTTCGGTGATGACTGCAGCAGCATCGATACTCATTTTCAAATTTTAGAGTGGAGAGACCACTTGGTAGCTTTGCTACACTTTTGTTTTGGAAAATAAATTTGATTTGAATTCTTAAGTATGACTTGATTTATAATATATATAGGTATTTTTTTTTAGATATGATTTGAAAATATAATATACCTATATCTAAATGGTTTAAATTGAAATCGGAAATTTAATTCTTAAAATCTTATGTTAAGGGATGATTCTAATTATAAAATGAAGTCAAAACTTTTGAATAAATATTTAAACTTGAAAAAAAATTAAATTAGGAAAACTTCACTTGTATAGTACCCAATTTCATTCCAATACGTAACTTAAGTAAAGTTAATTGAATAATAAATACGATAAATAAAATAAATTTTGTTTTAAAGGAATTAATAAATTGAAATTAAATTAACTTAATGAAAGACCTTGAATTTAAAATCAATCTTTGAATATTAATTAATTAAAATTAAAATTCATATGGTTTGAACTAGTTGTCTTATCTTGTCTTTCAATCTATCTTCTATCTGCTTGTTTCTATTCTCCTATCTCGTTCCTTTTCGCGGACGAAAATTTTTGAGTGGGGGAGAGTGTAACAACCCGTAAATTTTATGGTTTTTAATAACGTAATTAATTGAATTTTTATGAAATTTTAAATAATCAAATTTTGAAATAACAATTCGATATTTGGAACACGTCTATTTAAACATAGTAAATGGTAAATTTTCATTAGATAATTTGGAAGTTTATCTTATTGTGTAATTTTATTCCAATTCAAATCAGTTAATACTTGATGATAATAAAATATTCTCTAAACTTGAATATTTTTACATAATAAATTTGTAAATCGTCTTCTGAGTGAGACATCATATTTCGTTTTCCCAAATTTGAACTGCTACGTTTATCTTATTTTCGGCAAATTATAGTATTTTCGGTACCGATTATCGATTTTGATAGGATGATCCTATCGCTGATATTTGTGTATCTTTTTTATCATTTCATCATGCTGATCTCCGCGGCATATTCGTTTGTGTGTTTCGAAGTCCGGGAGACAGCGAAATCTATGGAAACGATTTCTGTATCGGTTCCGCAATTTGGCCTTTTGGTTTCTTTGATCATTCCTATTTCCTCAGAGTTATACCAATAGTCATTGCCTTTATATCCTGTAAATCAGTTTGACGTTTGGTTATCGTAATCTTTTGCTTTATTCTCGCTTGTTCATTTTTATGTATTCGTTTGCTTATGAGAAAAGAAAAGAAGTGAACAGCCATATTCATTTTTAAGCAAAACTTATTTTGATTCCGCCTGTAGCATGCTTTTTCTATTCGTCGTCACCACTTCTTCCCACGTGGCCACTTGCTACCACCAACCCATCTCCACCATGCTGCCGAGCCTGGCAATCTCAAACAGCGCCTCCACCACTTCCTTCCTACCTCTCATGCTTTACCACCCACCGCTCTGCCCTGACGTAGCCCACCCATCGCACAAGGTCTAGCCTCCAACCCTTCACCATCCCGTGAGCGGTCTCTTCCCCTACACTCTAACCGGCCAGCCGATGCCTTCTCCGCCTTCGCCTCATTCCCCATGCAAGCTGCCATGCAACTCCCCTCTAGCTCGACCTCGTATGCCCCTATTCCTCCGTCTTGAAGCCCAAAACCTGAAGCCTCATGCCATTCTCCAACCTTGCAACCGAGATCCGAGCCACCTCACGACCCTAACCTACTTCGACCACTTCCTCCCCTCTCCATTATCATGGCCATCTTCTTCCACCCCCTAGGCCACCGTGTTGAGATCGCCTAGCATTTCTGATGGCATAAGCCGCATATATTTGGGTACGCATATATGTGTGTGTTAGTGTGTGTATATATATATATATATATATATATATATATATATATATTATATATACATTTCTATTTTCTCGGTATATTTTTGGCAATCTTGTTTTCCTTTTTGCCAAAAAATATAATGATAAGCAACATATATAACTATGATGTGGACTTGTACATTGGGATAGATTTGGATCTAAGGTTATAACAGAAATATATATTTATGCATATGTTGGTTATATAAATTTTATATAATTTGTTAGTTTATATGTATATTACAGTACGTTTTATATGTTGATGCATTATATATAAGCTATATTTGAGATAAAGTAAGGTATTATATATATATATATATATATATATATATATATGAATTTTATAGTATTTTTTTATTTTTGGTTATTTATAATGTATGTAAGTTATTTTGTTTACATATAATATGACAGTCCATATGTCAGTATGTATATAGTTAAGACTGTAGCCTATATTCAATTTATGTAATACGTTTAAATGTTATATTACATAAGTTTATATATATGTCATATCGTATTGTATATGAGTCTATATATATTATGGTGTGTTACCAGTGTTATACTATATATTTTTTCTGATTCTCTTGCATTGTGTGGCTGCTTTGTTTAATATATATGTCCATAATAACAATGATTTTAAAACTAAGGATATATAGATAGTTGAATATATATATATATATATATATATATATATATATATAGTGTTTACTGTAAGTATATATGAAGATGTTTATAGTCTTAAGTTTGTTAGTTGTATAATGATATATTAAGTTATATATATGTGTGTTTATACGTAGCTTAGATATTACAGTATATATTTTACAATATACGAGTTATGATTTCTGATTGAAAGGATATGTATATATTGTCTATATATATTTATGCATTAGTTTGTATACTTTTATAAGTTAGTTGTATACATATAATTTTTCGATGGTTTTATATATATTAGTTCATATACAAGTATTCTGTTCGTTTGTATATGTATATTACAATAATGTAAGATATATTGATCTTATAATAAATATTTTTTATATTTTTTTTATGTAGGTTAGTCTGCATACTGATTTATATTAGTTTCATGTGAGTCTGGTTTCTAAATATATATATAGATTTTGTTTATTGGTGTTAAAGTTGAAATATTGATTTGAAATATATATATATATATATATATATATATATATATATTATTTTAATTATTGGTTTAAATTGGTTTTAGAGAAGTTAATTATTATAACATATATTTTGCTCAGTTTATATTAGGCTAATTTTTGATTTGTTTTCATCGATTTCTGTTATCAGCTCTATCCGTCGAATTCGTGCCAATTTAGCTTCGCTTTGAAAGTCAAGCTTGCATTTTGTAACTCAATTTTATTGTCTATCATCTCTAGCCCTGAAAGGTGAGTAATCACTCACCATCAATGTTCTTATATTTATTAATTTTGATTTTGAATTGAAACGGCAATTGAAATATGCTTCTGTTAGTTATTTAATTACTATATATATATATATATATGCCATTATCTGTATTTGTTCACTTGTGACATCTGACACCATTATTTGTTATTTATTTTATCACTGATGATATATGCATGTTGCTGACATTTATATTACTACCACATATGTTATCACTCTGCAAGTTCCCTCTTAGTTTAGAATTCCTTATGGGTTGAAATGATACATACCCGAACGAACTTGTAAAATAGGAGAAAATCGTTATGGGTTGAAATTATAAACCCAAGCGATTTTCATTAACATTGGATTTGGGATTGCGAGTTGAAATGATACATACTCGTATATATTAAATTATGGATTGAAATGATAAATATCTGTATCACTTGACCATGGGATGGAAAATTATACACAAACACCGTTAGTCTATATATATTTTGAAAATGATTTCCAAGGTTTTGATAAGAAATATATGGTTTTAATAAATATTTATTTTAAGATATATATATATATATATATATATATATATATGCATGTATGTATGTATTTTATAATGGTTTAAATTTTAGATCTTCAAAATTATATGTTTTGAAAATTTTAAAGTTATAAGTTAGTTTCGAAATTTTAAGATTTTACTTATAAATTTTACTAATTTTATATATATACAAATAAGTTTTAATATAAAATAAGTTTAATAATAAGCTTTAATTTAATAAAGTTTGATTTAATTAAAACATAAATATGTTTAAGTATATTTTACTAATTTTACATATATATAAATAAGTTTTAATATAAAATAAGTTTAATAATAAGCTTTAATTTAATAAAGTTTGATTTAATTAAAACATAAATATGTTTTAGTATTTATTTAAAAATTATATTTTATAAATATGTTTATAAATTAAGGTTGGGAAGACAAATTTTAATTTTTTTTGAAATTGTATTTAATTAAGAACTTTATTTAATTAAATCGGTTTGAAACTTATTGAATTTGAGATTTTTTTTAAGGATGTGATTTTATAACTTGATTTTGGTTGAGGGTAATTAAATGAATATTTCAAGTTTAAATAAATTGAAGGAAATATTTAGTTTATTTGTAATTTGGGGTTTTGTTTAAATGATGTTGGATTGATTAAGTGAATATTTCAAAACTAAATAATAATGAAGTTAAATTTGAGATATAAATGGAATTATCAAATTTAGTTTTGAAATGTTGAATATTAAGAAACTGAATTGAATTGAAATTGATGATCTGAGAGTGAATAAAAATTAATTTTGGAATTTGAGTTGACTTGAATCAATTTGTGAAATTTGAGGAAACTATTTTATTTTATAAAGTATTTTATTATATATGAAAACTATTTTATATACTAATTTTTTATTATATAAACTATTTTATTTTTATATACTATTATTAATATCTAAACTGTTTAAAAGGAAAGTATTATGATTACGAAGTTATGTTTCAAAGTATTATGATTTCCAAAGTGTTATAATTTCTAAGTTTTATAATTTCGAAAGGGCTATAACTTTGAAAATGATATAATTTTGGAAATGGATATAATTTAAGTGAATAATGATCTCGAATTGATATGGTTTTGAAATAGATATGATATTTTGGTTTTGAAGTATAAACTATTTTGAAATGATCGCGCTGTTATAATAACATTTGATTTTTAAAGAGACTGGGATTGGTTATTATCACACTCTCTACCAATACCGAAAAGCACTTTAACAACCGTGTCACAGTGGAGATTCCAAAATGAAGTAGGATGGTGACGACGATCCTATATGAGGTATATACATGGACCCGACTCCCATGAGTTGGCTTAAGGTAGCTAAAACAGGAGCAATTGACGGGCCAAGTGAGGTAGCTCCTCCGATCGGACACACTTCTTCGATACCATTCTATTACTCTGTGATTGATTGGGTGCACCTTCGGATTTTTGGGACTGCGGATCGAGTTGTGCGGTAGCTGCGGCTATGTGTTACCAACAGCTCGGAAGTGTAATTAGTATATCTATAATGGCATTGCCTAGTTGTGTCATGTCACCTACCTTATCGAGGCCACTAAGAGTTTGTTTTGTACCATACCTATGGAGTGCCCTCTGACGACACCCGGTATGGGGGAGATTATTGTACTATATAGACTATGGGAATATATAAAATATATTAAGGGGGATATGGGTAACGCCTTAACGCTATTTTAATAGTTTGCTTTACTATAGACATTATTATAATAGTGTATATTACTACATGGTAGATAGTTCCATGGATCCTTAGAGGATGGTTATCCCAAACATCCTTTAAGTTACTTATATTTCTGTTGATGATTCACTTGAGTTGGATTTATTGATATAAGAAGTTAATCCTGACTCGAGTGTTTTGTGTTTTTCTTTACGCTCGGGTCAGACTAAGTGTCACAGCATTTGACTCACCTTTGAAGTTGGAGCTTTGCTTGGAGATCCATCTATCTACTCAGCTTTCAGTTAATCAGTTGACTCCAATGATATATTCAGATTTTGTATTTTGACTGTTGTATTGAACTTTTATTGTATCTTGTTTTAACTCTGTTGTGCGTGTGTGTGTGTGTGTGTGTGTATGTGTGTATGTATGTATATAGTAGCCTCATGAACTACTATTCTTTTGTTTCCACTGCTTATTGTTATGTTACTTTGTGTCTGTGATTCTGTGATTTATTTATTTACTGTATACGCTGAGCTTTTCCAAATATAAATTAACATCTAATATTTTGAGAAATTCAAGTACGACATGTGCGGATGTGAATGGTTGAAAATATCGGGATGTTACATCTCGACTATAACAAACCATTCGATACTCAATCTCAGGGACATGTACGAGTAAGAGTCATCCGTTTGCTACATAACAAGAAGCGATAATCCCCTATCATGTATGAATCTTACTAAGCAAAGCGAATAATAGAATATGTCCATACGTAGATGAATATCTCCAGCTTTCCTTTGGAAACTCCAACCATCTTTAATTAAACCCGAAACTACTCGGATCTGACTCGAGTATTGAAAATACCCGGATCAGGCTTGATAAACCAGCGTGAGAAAAACTCAATAATAATTGACAATGTCATATATCAGCCTTTTAATAAAATCCTTTGAAAAAGAAAAAGTATCTCATAAGACCACTCCCACACATAAATACGGACGGGTTTTTACCTTGTGATAACTAAAACCCTTTTATATCAAAACATTTATATTACTTTTAAAGACATCTCTTTTGAAAACATTTGCAAATAAACTTATTAATCTTACTGAAATGGCTACCCATGTAGCATTTCAGAGCTATTCATTACGCCAATACAAACATAATCGTAGGTTCTTTTTAGAGAATAGATTTCCATACAAATGACCAGGTGAAGGGAATACCTTCCAATGGGTACACCTCTAGATGGATGTACCGAGGGACCATCACAAAGCTCCTCTACCAACACAGGACCAGCCTACCTCTATAAATAGGTAGTACCGAATATGTCATCCTCCAGTCGTTACCGACATTTAAACCAGGCACCCGAGCATACAAACCACATTAATTTACGTCTTGAATTCATAGCTGCAAGAAATATATCTAGGATGGGATGATCATACCCTAATTGGGAATGACCCGCTTGGCCTTGCCGCATCTAACCCTGTTTTGGTCATTTTCGGTTGATGAGGTTCGAGACAATGATTACTTTTTCACATAGCACATCTTCTTTCACTTTAAATGTCGCATTGCCATTCCACATTCACATGACTGATTTCTATAAATGTATACTTCCTGAACTAGTAAGGCTTAGGAAAGGGTGTTAAGCTAAGAGAAGGTGCCTTCTCACCACCAAACTGGTGTACTTTTATAGAGATCACTCATTATGATTTGGAATGCAAGGTCAGATATTCATCCATACAAGTTCGTTATGAGACTGAACGAAACCAAATTCACTTTCCTCGGCCATTACTAGGCAAGAAGTCCATGTGGTTTTGAGATTTTTCATAACAAAGAGACCACTGCTACAATATAGTGATTCGGGAGTTTATCTGCGATCAATCAACAAGTAGTCCTTCGTTATTATTCATCTCAATATCTCTGTCTTCAAACAACTTCATTTTTTGAACGTGTAAACTAGTTCAAATGGTTTTCGGATAGAAATTACCCAAATCCAATCCCGGTTCTTTTGAAATCCAATTACCGATAAAAAGTTAATATGAGTATACATGATTTATTAAGTCTCTTTTCAATTTAATTCTTTTTGAATGATTTCGAAATCTCTTTCTTTTATGTTAGAGTAATTATGAGCAATTCATTCTTTTTCTTTGGATAATGTTTCAAATTTCCTCACTTAACTATCAATCCAAATTCCTTAACTTTTAGGCGGGTCAAAAACAATGTTATATAAGACATCGCTTACGGTAAACACTAAAATCAATCTTAGCAAGCATTATTGAGTAAATAGGATCATAGAAATCATTTTAGTTTTACCCAATATTAATTTCCGGATTCAACAAGTGCTATGGGTGGAATAATGGTGAAATCACCTTTTAAATTCCACGAGTAAGGCGAGTTCCCTCCTTGGAGTTTAACACCAAGTATAAGAAGATTCTCTCTATGCAATCCGAGTTGTAGTTTATTCATTTTAGAGATTGCTTAAATTTCGGATAACACTAATCTTCATTTATTTTGGAAAAACTTAATATAATCTTTTTAGAGCATCCGGGCTTTCCTTTGGTCTGTTCCACCCCTAGCCTAAGAAGTGAAAACAGAGGCCAGGTAATTTAAGGGCACTGGTTGCTCCATCCCTAACCTGTTAGTCCTTGAGATGATGGTTTTGATGACAACAACCTTAGAATAATATTATAAAATATAAATACTAATATTATAGTTTAGATATATATGTATATGCAGGATCTAACCATGCAGCTACTAAGAATGAAGACTGTACAGTATAGAGATTCAAGATATCAAGATTGAAGACTCATGAGTATCAAGAATATCAAGAGTTCAAGATTTCAATAATAAGTAAACAATAATAAGTAATTTAATTAGGAATTTTTTTAAAACTTCTAGAAAAGCACTAGCATCTTAAAATCCAATTTATTCGTGGAATGTAATCCACTTCGAGCCCGTTAAAGGGATGGAACCCTAAGTAGGATGGAGCCCACGAAAAATCTAGTGGAACATTGTTTTGTATCCTCTAACTTTTATTCAAAATGTTTTAAAAAATTATATCTTGTTTTCAAAATGTTTTCAAAATCTTCCTTTTAAAAGAATCAAAAACATCTATCCTGGTTTTAATACTTTTAGCCTCAAAATAATCTTTATTCTCAAAATCAAAATTATCCTTGGTTTTAAACTATCTTTTAATAATAAATATATTTAATATTTATACTTAGATTTAAATATAAAATTATAGTAAAATTTTATATATATATACACCAAAATATTATTCTCTATATTTACTTATGTATTTTAACTATATTTAAATATATTTATAAATTTTAAAATAGTTTTAATATAAGATAAAAGTTATTTTCAAAGAAAAATGAATCACCAAAATTTCCTTTGGCATGTCGACATCCTCAAGTACCCCATGTCGACATGGTAGCAGTTTATTTCAAAATTTTAAATTTCAAAGGAAGTGTCTATTCGTCATATCCTTTAGTGAATGGACATGGATGTTGTTCTACTATAAATAGGGGTGGTTTTGAACGAATTTTATTCATATTTTTCTGGTTTTCACTCCTCTTCTTCTTCCATATTTCTTTATACACATTCTTACCATTACTCTGCCAAAATCAACATTGAATCTAACTAGATCATTTCTGGTTTGATTCTCTATCACTATCTCAACAAGATCTCAGTGCTGTTTAGAGTTATTGACTTCTTTGTAATCAATTTAGTGAGAAAAGATGTTATTGTAGCCTTGGAAATCAATCAAGCGAGAAAGGTGTAATTGTAGCCTTGGAAATCAATCAAGTAAGAAAAGGTGTGATTGTAGTCTTGGAAATCAATCGGGTGAACTTGTTGCCCCCGAAATCAAGTATCTCTACCCAAAGGATTGTTAATCTGGAGTGGTGTACCTTGAGGCCTTGAAATCGAGGGTGTAATTATACAATTACTTTTGAAAGGAAATTCGTACTTGTGTACGGGACTGGATGTAGGTAGGGTAACTCCGAACCAGTATAAAATCTGGTGTGTTCTTTCCTTTATTGCTTTTACTTTATTTCTGCATCTGTGTTTGATTCTGTGATCATATCTGTGTCTGAATATTGCATACATTTGTGTTCAAATTAATATAAACTCAAAAAGATTTAGTAATTCCTTAAAACACTATTCACCCTCCCCCTCTAGTGTTAATTCTAGCCTTAAGATCCGTAATCTGCATTTTTCACATTTGGTATCAGAGCAAGGTTTTAAAAGTTTTCATAATCTGAATTTTGAAAATTTTAAAATGCAATTTTTTTTGATAAAGTTATTAACACTATTTTCATATGAATATGTCACAGAATCATCATGATATTGTTGTTTAAAACTATATTTAGTTATTTTTAAAAGTCACTTGATTCTTTAAAAAATATGTTGTTTTGCAGGAGAAGAGTTATGTCTAATGATCGTTGGTTAAAAGATACCAGATAATCATTCATCGATCAAGAAGAACAAATGGATATACAATGGAAATCAACAATGAAATGGGTACCAGATCAATACAAAACTTTTGGTTCTCATCTACAACTTGACTTGGTATTGTAATTCTCTCCATCTGCTTTGCAATGCCACTGGTTTCGTACGAATCCGTTAAGAAATGACCAAATTATGGTCAAGTGAAGTTTTAGTGAACAAAGAGGAAAATGAAAGGAAAATCGTCAATGGTATTCTTCAACTTGCATCCTTAGATTTGATTATTTTGTCCCAACTCCTTTTCCAAACTGTATTTCTTGTTCTCATGGTCGTTTGATGGGTGGATCATCAAATTCCGATCAAAATAGAGTGAGATATGACAGTTTGAAGTTGGCTATCCAAAACAAAAAACTGTGTACCAGATTTTCTACATTTCTCCTACTGATCGGCCTGTTGCACCACAATGCATCCAAATTCGTCACCAAACTATTACTAGATCATAGCCCTTGCCTGCCTCTTCGATTTTCCGCTGGTTTTATCCAATTCCGTTAAGAAACGAAGGAGATATACCTTCTAGAAGTTTGATAGTAAATAGAAAAACGAGAAGAAGAAGAAGAGAAATTTTTATGAAGAGTGGTGATTGTTGGGCCTATTTATAGTGGTTGAAGTGTCCATTCATTCTAAATTCAAATTCAAAGTTTTGGCGCCAAGTTAGTCGATCTACTAAATCCTCTAAATCTTTCTCATACGGTCTTCAAACTCAGCAACTAAATATACTACACTGATCAGAAAAACGAGCCCGTCGCAATAGAACATATCTTGTTGTTAAATTATGAAAGATATAAATATGTGGTTCACGATAATGGAAGAACAATAAAGTAAGAAAGATGGAGTGCAAAAAATTGGTATGCTTTACTATTATTTCATCTTTATTGTTGCATTTAGGAATATATATTTATGCACTTAGTTAGGTATAGAAATTTATCTCTTTTATAAGTTTTGATATTTAGGTCCATATATTGACACACCATAGTATAAATTTCGATATACCAGTCTAATTTTTTTTAAAGTTTTTTATAATGTGTTTTCTTTCAAATAAAAATCTTACTACTAATTTATTACAACTATACTAAGTAGAAAAGCATTTTTACATGCATAATGCCAAGTGTCTTTACATATGTTTTCTCATTATTTTTTTATGTTAATTAAATAGTATAAAAAATTGAATAAAAAATCAATTATTTACAGCAAAAACATGTCAAAAACAGGCCCAGAACTTTAGATACCATTTCTGAAATTCTGTCTTTGCTTCTGTTATGTTGCAAATACGTTTTTATAGCATTTTTGTGCTTTGAAATGCAGTATTTTTTTCGAAAACTTTTCACAGCATTTGGTAAATGTTGCAGTTTCTGTTTATAATGTTTTGAATATATTTTACTGCAAAACTTTTTACAGCATTCTGTAAATGCTGTGTTTTATAGTTGAAACTTTAAGCTATGTAGAAATAATATTTAAATTAAGAGTTTTTCTCTATTCTTTTTAAAAGTTATTTTCTAACTTATATCAGAATATTTTAAAATTAATGCTTAGATATTTTCTAGTAATTAATTAAAATTTTAAATGAATGAGTCCTTAAAATAACACATGTTTATTTTAGTTTTTCAAATTTTGTTATTTTTAATATTTCATTATGATTTTTTAAAAGATGTTTAAACATGTTACTAAATATTTTAATCAATAATAATTTAATATATAACTTTTAACTAGTAAGTTAAGTATTTTGTAAACATGGAAGTTTGGATTCCTAAAAAAATTAATTTAAAATTTTAAAACAAGGAGGGTATTAAATTTTTTAAATCCATATTTCATAGAAATTTGATTTTGATATTGAGTTTGATTACTACCTTTCATGAATATGTTATAGTTTTAATACCATTTATTACCTTTAAACTCTTGTCTTTACTACTCTTTCAGTCTCATTGATTAGTTTCCTTAACCTAAGTCTATTAATTGGTGTGTATTACCCTTGTTTGGTTGAAGTGATTTATAATAAATAGTTTGACATATGTATACATACATACATACATACATACATACATACATATATATATATATATATGCTTGTCAATTAGATATTTCTTATCACTCATGTTCATCTTATAATCTAAATATCTCTTACCATAATATATATCATCATATCATTGTGCATCCTATTTCATATCACATTTTATTGCATATTACATCATAAATTACAATGCATGAAATATCATAATCATTTGCATCACAAGATGCACTTCATTCTGCATATCATCTCATGTTACATTGCATATGTCATACATTTCATACTGCATTACAAACTACATATTGCATACATGTATACATAACGAGTGTATTTTATTTAGGGGCAGTTTGTAGTATTGTCTTATAGTTTAGGATTGTTAGTTTTTGATTTGTTTGGCATGTTTTGTTTGACTTAATTGTCTTGTTTGACTTGATTGATTTGTTTGACTTGTTTGACTTAGTTGACTTGATTGACTTGTTTAACTTGATTGATTTGTTTGACCTTTGATTTGTTTGAATTGTTTGACATGATTGGATTAGATGTGCATGTTGAATGGATTGTTTGAAATATACTTATACATATTTATGTGTTGAATAATTAAATATAATTATGGTAATGTCTTTCACATTCCATTTACTATACTTTGTTCTAGTATTAGTTTGAGGGGGGGTTGTATAGTTTTATGGTTTTTCTTGATGACAAAGGGGGAGAAATATAAAATAGGATAGTTAGGCATAGATTAAGGGGTAGTTATAGTTTTAGGGGGAGTTATTAGGATATAAGTAATACTTTATAAACAAAGGCTGCCATCATCAAAAAGGTGGAGATTGTTAGTCCTTGAGATAATGGTTTTGTTGACAACAACCTTAGAATAATATTATAAAATATAAATACTAACACTATAGTTTAGATATATATGTATATGCAGGATCTAACCATGCAGGTATAAAAAATGAAGACTGTACAGTATAGAGATTTAAGACATCAAGATTGAAGACTCATGAGTATCAAGAATATCAAGAGTTCAAGATTTCAATAATAAGTAAACAATAATAAGTAATTTAATTAGGAATTTTGTTAAAACTCATAGAAAAGCACTGGCATCTTAAAATCCAATTTATTCGTGGAATGGAATCCACTTCGAGCCCGTTAAAGGGATGGAACCCTAAGTAGGATGGAACCTGCGAAAAATCTAGTGGAACATTGTTTTGTATCCACTAACTTTTATTCAAAATGTTTTATAAAATTATATCTTGTTTTCAAAATGTTTTCAAAATCTTCCTTTTAAAAGAATCAAAAACATCTATCCTGGTTTTAATACTTTTAGCCTCAAAATAATCTTTATTTTCAAAATAAAAATTATCCTTGGTTTTAAACTATCTTTTAGTCATAAATATATTTAATCTTCATACTTAGATTTAAAAATAAAATTATAGTAAAATTATATATATATATATATATCAAAATATTATTCTCTATATTTACTTATGTATTTTAACTATAGTTAAGTATATTCATAAAGTTTAAAATAGTTTTAATATAAGATAAAAGTTATTTTCAAAGAAAAATAAATCACCAAAATTTCCTTTGGCACGTCGACATCCTCAAGTATCCCATGTCGGCATGGTAGCACTTAGTTTCAAAATTTTGAATTTCAAAGGAAGTGTCTATTCGTCATATCCTTTTACGAATGGACATAGCTGTTATTCTACTATAAATAGGGGTGGTTTTAAACGAATTTGTATTCATATTTTTCTGGTTTTCACTCCTCTTCTTCTTCCACATTTCTTTATACACATTCTTACCATTACTCTGCCGAAATCAACATTGAATCTAACTAGATCATTTCTGTTTTAATTCTCTATCACTATCTCAACAAGATCTCAGTGCTATTCAGAGTTATAGACTTCTTTTTAATTAATTTAGCGAGGAAATGTGTGATTTGGCCTTGGAAATCAATCAAGCGAGAAAAGGTGTGATTGTAGCCTTGGAAATCAATCAAGTAAGAAAAGGTGTGATTGTAGCCTTGGAAATCAATTGGGTGAACATGTTCCCCCTGAAATCAAGTATCTCTACCCAAAGGATTGTAAATCTGGAGTGGTGTACCTCGTGGCCTTGAAATCGAGGGTGTAATTGTACAATTGCTTTTGAAAGGAAATCCGTACTTGTGTGCGAGACTGGATGTAGGGTAACTCCGAACCAATATAAAATCCGGTGTGTTCTTTTCTATATTGCTTTTACTTTATTTCTACATCTGTGTTTGATTCTGTGATCATATCTGCGTCTGAATATTGCATACATTTGTGTTCAAATTAATATAAACTTAAAAAGATTTAGTAATTCCTTAAAATACTATTCAACCCCCGCCCTCTAGTGTTAATTCTAGCCTTAAGATCCGTAATCCGCATTTCTCACATAATCTAAATTAAACACCTTATTTTATCTTCCCAGATCTCACAAGCATGACAAATGTACTAATCGTTTTTGCATACTCAGTTATCATATTTATCGATTATAAAGATGCCAAGTTTTCTTTTAAACGCTTAATTTTCCTTTAAAAACATTCATGATAAATTCTAAGGAAAATCATTATGTTTAATTCATATTCCAAAAGTTATGGAATTCGCAGCATAAATTTGTTGCGGAAAATGCTATATAAGCTTTTTTTTATTTAGCAACTTTTAATGTTACAAAATTCAAAATTTTAACTTCAAATAGTTTCTAAACCATTTAAATAGACTTATCAAATTAATTCCATATTTTTTCATAATTAAAAACGTTTATTTGGACAGATTCTAGAAAATTAATTTGGACATAATTTAAAATATACTAAACGAATTTTTGAATTTCTTTCTTCGTTCATAAGATGTGGATATAATAGTCTGGAATTTTCTTATCTCAAAGAATTTCGAGCTATAATCTACTCTACACACTCATTTGAATTTTTCGGCGCGAAATTGCGAACTACCGTTGCAAGACGCATCTAGTTTTAACTCATTTTTCAACATTCGAAATAATCTATTCAAATTTAATTTTTTATACTTATAAAATCATTACAAATCATTTTTAATTAATATTTCCACATTTTAAATTATTAAAAATATATTTTCATTATTTTCATATATTATAATATTATTACATTTCTATTATTTTAATATTAAATTTCAATTCCAATTTCAATTCTAATTTCAAATTAAACTAAAATAAAACTTAGAATTCAAAATGAATTTCCACTATAATTCAAATTTCAACCTTAATCACAATTTCAAAATCAATTTCAATTTTAGTATTCATCTCAATTCCAATTTCAATTTAACTTCCAATTTCAAAACAAATTTCCCTTCTAATTTCAAATCCTCTTTTATTTTAATTTTAATTTCAGTTCCACTTAAAAAGAGACTTATTTTTCCAAGTATATCATATCACCAAAATAAGGTTTATTTAATAAAGGGAATGGTTAATCAAAATGAGCATAATCAAGTTTAATATTTATCACTAACATAATTATGGTCCATACACAAGCTAATATGATTAATAATCACATCCATAAACCCTTGTAACTATTCAAACACAACACCAACATAACCAAACATCCATAACACAAAACGGTGATTATCAAACATAACCATTTAACTTGATAATCAATTTAAATCATATAGCGATGAGATTTTTCTCCCCTTCATTTCCACTCCGTCAATCTTTTATGTAAGCTATGTGCCTCTTGAACTAACGTGTTATTCCCAAGCGTCTCGAATTTTGTCGCTTTCATTTCCTTCTCTTTTTTTGTTTTTTATTAGTGGGTACGTGAGATTTTGAGGGGGTATGGAGGGTAGGGCCTTGACTATAGGTGGTGAGTGTATGGGGTTTAAGGCGTGTAGGTGGTGTAGGAAGGTCTTGGCCATGAGTTTTGAGGTGGGTATGGGGTAATGGAGCTTGGAAATGGGTTTTAGGAGGTGAGTAGGTGGTTGGCCAAGGGGTTGAAAGATGGTGATGGTGTAATGGTGCTTGGTTGAGGTGGTGGAAGGAAATGGAGGAAGTTATGGAAGTGGAAGAGCAGTTGGATGCCATGGAAATGGAAGTGGAGAGGATGAAGAAAGTGAAGAGAAAGTAAGAAATGGAGTGTGCAAAAATGAAAGAGCGGGCCTACTTATGGTTGAAGCTTGAGTGGGAAATGACCTTACTAACCTTCTTATTTTTTGTATTTAAATATGCACCTTTATATATGCATGAAAAGAGAAATTTGACATGAATTAATGGTGATGTTAAAGATATGAACCATTACACTCTTTATTTTATTTTATTTTGAACTTAAAAAGAAGATTTTTGGCTAAATTAGCCTTGCATTAAATGGATTTGTAAGTGTGCATTAATGTTAAGCATATGTGTCACTAATCCCTTTAGTTAGCTTTCTTTTCATAATTCCTTTTGCTTGAATTTTATGTGTATAGTCCCATCTTGCATAAGAGAAAAGAAGTGTCTGTAATGATGTTGTTTTCTTAGTTTACTTTTGCACTCTTTTGTCAAACCATGTATTAACATTATTTTTATCATTTTTCTTTTATTGATTTATAAAAAGTGACATTTTTATTTTATAATATGTAAATGAAAGTGTTGCATATTTTGTAAAGTGGTATTATATAAGTTACAAAGTGCATATGATCATTCAACGTTGCGACAACTTGTTTTGGTTGAAAACGGTGTTTTTGTTGACAAATTTTACAATGAAAATTTGACGTTTTTGTCAAACTATATATTCAAGTAAACTAAACTTAAAAGTGAAATTTTTTACTCCTTTAAATAAATTAAAATATGTCTATTCATACTTTAGAATCAAATTTAAATAATATCAAAATCTCTATTTTTACATTGTAAGTATAAAATGTGACAAATTCTGGTTATTTCATAAAACGATTAGTACTGTACTTTTAAATCTTTTAATGTACTTTTATTAACTTTTTTAGGTGTTTTTAATATGATTTATGTTTTCAAATAAATATTTAAACCTACTTATTTAAGCATTTATTTATTTTTAAAAAAACTTAAATTTTGCTGAAAAATCAAAACTTATGCTTTTTAATTATTAACCATAAGAATAAACAATGTATCTATTATTATTTGTTACATATAACATATTTATTTAAGTTTTAAACCTTTTTAAATTGAAAATAAATAAAATCTCATTTTCGAAGTAGCGAAATTACGGGTCTTTACGCAACTGAGTTCCTCAAAAATGTTGAATTTAATTTCATATATATATATATATGTATGTATGTATGTATGTATGTATGTATGTATGTTTGGATAATTTGCGATAGATTATAGTGTAATTTGAATTTAGTGGATGCAATGGTAGCACTGGCCAAGAATTTTGTATTTAAAAATACCATAAATTTGTGTTTTGAATTTAAAAGGAAATTAAAAAGTGATTTTGAAAGTAAAATATTAATATAGAGTTTTGGATTAGTTAAAAGAATTCTATTGGGTGAAATAAATGGTTTGACTTTAAATTTGTACCTAACTAGGATTAGTTAAACGAGGATTTTTAACTATTAAACTAGGTAATTTAAAAATATTTTACCATAAAAATATTCCATAAAATTTGTTATTTAGATATTTTTAATTTGTTAAAACGGATTATAAGTTTTATAAACATGTCTTGTAAATCGATTAGAATTTTATTAATAAATCAGAATTAACTATTGTTTCAAGTTTATTTAATTATTTTAATTGTTTAAAAGTATATTTAATGATTAAATAAAGTTTTCGGAAAGTAATGGTATACTTTCATGGCAAAATAGAAGGCAAAGATTGCCTGTAGTTAAGTTTGGATTTCTCTAGGATAGAGACGTAATCATTGAGCCGCGAATCCATGGTTGATACCGCATGGTTCTTTCCATATTTATTTTAAAAAGTTTTCAAATATTTTTTTAAGGAACGGTTTGTGAATACACTTATTTTGGTGAGATAAGTATATACTTTTGAATAAAGAGATTTAATTAAGGAACCCTAAAACTTATAGAATTCGTTATAAACGAGTTAACGAATTTACAATATAAATTTTGAAGGGTTTTGAGAAAAGTGAAATAAAAGGAACTTTCCTAAATGTTAGGAAATAAGTGGTTTAGAAAAATATTTTTTTAATATTATTTTTTCTAAGTGTTGAAATAAGAGATGTTTTGAAATATCATATATGGATAAGTATTTGAGTTATCTTAAATATTGAAAATTTGGAAGGGATTTGAATATATCTCTAATACTAATAATGAGAATTCATTAAATAGACTTCATCCGTGTCTTTATGAAATATCAAATATGCCCTTCTCTCACCGTATTCCTTGCTCTTGCTATGCTTCTGCAATTTTCCATGCTTCTCCTAGAAGTAAAAGCCCTAATTCCCTTTCCCATTCCTGGCAATTCAAAATCTAAAAATTGCAATCATCTCCACAATTTGCGCAGCAACAACGATGATTATCAATTACGTACGATCACCAATTAATGACGATTACTCCGTACCGATGATTGCACTCAACCAACATCGACCCGATGTCTACTAGACTTCGAACACAGGTGTTAACTCCTCTGCTCAAGCGACTCAAACCAGGCTCGCGACTCACAATGATTACCGACTCAACAGCCTTAACTCGTTGCCAACCTAAAATGAACGACGACTCAACAAGATACCGACTCAACAATTGAGGAGTTGCACGAGTTAAAGAATTGTGCGACTTACGACTTAAGGAGGTGAACGGTTTACAGCTTAAGGATTGTACGACTTAATGAGCTGGCAGAATGATGAGCGACTCACGACTCAGAGAAATCTGCGACTTAAGGCCTCCGCAACTTAAGATATGTCACGACTCAGGAAGGTACACGACTTAAGGGGCTACGACCTAGAATACCTAAAGGCAGAGCGACCTAGTGACTCAAGACAAAGGAGAGCGAGAGTGACTGCATTTGAGTCGTGACCGACTTATGACCTAGTATAAGTCGAACACGACCTAAAACCACAGAACCAAAATTTTAGTGCTGCCTCATTTTGAGCCGTGACTCCTTAACTCGCGAGCGAGTTAGGACTTGTATCCGGATGAATGAAGAAAAGCTCAGTACCACTTCACCTACTCCATTGCCTGCTGACTCTCGAGCACGACCTACGACTCTCCCTGAGTCGGCCACGACTCAGGACTTCGATGAAAAATTCTTATCCAGATTTGCCTATAAATACGTGACGATCTCCAACATGAAGGGGACTTTTGCTGATTCTTTCCAAGCACCGATACTCTACTGCATTCCAAACCGACTCGACACTCAAAGCTTTCAAGACACGTAGAACGCTACCAACAACTTCAAGAAGGAATCTCATACATCCGACATGGATTTGAAGACTTTCACTCACATTGAAGTTTAAGCCATTCGTTCAAAGTGTTTAGTAATTCAAAGTGTATTGTACTTGGGAAGAATTGTACCAATCTATTAACGAATTCATCAATAAAGATATTCAAAGTGGACGTAGGCAAACTACTAAGCCGAACCACTATAAAATCGCTGTTGTTTACTGTTTTTACTGCAGTTTTCTGCTTATACTCTGTTCCCGAATCATCGGGTGGTGCTTTCACAACTACACTTTACACGCCGGGGTGTTAGCGTTTAAATTTTAGCGTTAACATTTTTGGTGCTTTCACTGAGAAACCGAACTCAGGCGAATTATCATCATTGCTCCACGAAAGTTTGTTGAAGTAATCTCTCTGAAGACTAGAAGTTTATCTGAAATCATGGCTTCGGGGAGAAGGAGTAGATCTGTTAGATCTGGAAATGTTCAAGAGGGAACCTCCGCTTCCCCAGTACCTAATCAAGCCACTCCACCTGTTGGGGTTATAAAAGCGGAGTTGGATGTTGTAATCTTAGGGCTGAACCAGCAGATAAATGCCCAAAGTGCACAATTGGAGGCTCGGAATGCCCAAAATGCCCTAATTTTGAATAAGTTGAACGATTTGCTTGGGGAAAACCATCAACCAACGGGTAATGAAAGGAACTTTGCTGGCAACGTTCATGATGCTGAAGAAAGGAACGTTCCTGAAAGGGCTGCCAGCCCCCTTGAGCAGACACTTCCTGAAGTTGGTGGATCTAAAGCTCGAAATGATGAGAGGTATCTTTCTGAAATGGTTCGACAAATCATGAAAGAGAGCATGCAAAGGGATGAAGACGAGAGAGAATGGGGTTTCGCTCCAAGTAAAACCTCGTTTACCGAAAGGATTTTAAAGGCGGAGTTTCCCGGGAAATTTGTACCTCCTACCATCCCAGCCTATCGAGGGACAAGTGACCCTAACCAATTTCTATACAGATACGATTGGCATATGACTGGGGCACGAGCATCGAATGAGATTAAATGTCGATATTTTCCAGTATATTTAGAAGGGGTGGCTTTGCTTTGGTTCACCAAGCTACCGGTTCGATCCATAGACCAATTCTCCGATTTAACTCGAAAATTTAAAGAACAATTCAGGTTGTATGCGTCAAAGGCAAAAGATATAATGTCACAGTCCAGTATAGAACAATCGCCCGGAGAGCCCATCAAGTCTTTTTTGAACCATTTTAATATAGCTTTAGCCGAGGTAGACAACGCGGAGCCCCGAATGATCCTCACATACTTAATGCGGGCCATCGACAAGTCAAGTGAATTCGGGATGTGGCTTAAAATGAAGGAACCAAACTCACTCGAAAAGTTTTATAAAAAGGCCGACGAATTCATACGCCTAGAAAATCTCTCGATGTCAGAAAAAGTAGTGGTGGCCGAAATTAAGAATAACGATGTCTTCTCTAACAAGAGAGGATTTGGGAACCAGAAAAGGGAAAGTGATGAAGGAAAGAAGCAGGGAAACAAGAAGAAACCTCGACGTTTTAATCCTTCAGATTTCACCCCCTTAACTGATACACGAGAAAGAATCTTCTTGGCAACAAAGGATGTTATCAAGTACCCTAAACCACCTGAGATGGGAAGAGGGGCAGTGCAAAATGGGAAATTCTGTCGATTTCACAACCAACCTGGTCACGATACTGATCAATGTCGCCAGTTAAAAAGTGTGATTGAAGAATTGCTAAAACAGAATAAACTTCAACAATATGTGAAGAAAGACAAAATTGACCCAACCTCGTCCGCTCAGGGGCAACCGTGTCCTCCTTACCAACCCGGTTCAAGCAACAGAACTACGGAGCAAGAATTCGAGAAGCTGGTCATTGACTGACACGTGAATCGCAAAATCATGGGATGACATTCATTTACACCCATATTTTACTTAATAGTGTTGCTTAACTTTGTAAAATGATGATGAATGAGTAATTCTTGTGTTGTTAACCACTGTAAATGTGATGTGAATCAGTAATGAGCAATTATAAATCTTGTATTTTTTGATGCCGTTAAAATGCCTGTATCATTTCAATATGCAAATATTACTAAAAATCTCGATTTAGTATTGCAGGTTATCGAAATAAAGCTTGCTCATCCAACACATCACAAAGCAAAGCGATTCCTACAAATCATAGAGTAAACGAATGGCAAGTCAAAAATGTTCCGAATTCAAGTATTTCGAAAGAAGTGCAATTTGCAAACGATTGAGGACTCCACCAAAGAGGGCAATTTGCTAACCAACCACGATCGTTTGTGTAAACGAACATCTGGTGGAGCAGCTTGCATCTGCCCCATGGATCCATTCAGCAATAAGGCACATTTCTTTAGCAAAAACAAACGAAAAAACGTGACATGTACTAAATAATTGTGAGGAATTGCTAAGAAGCGCAGGGTATAAAGACACAAGCGCCAATGCTACTCTTCAGAGTCCAACGCTACTCTTCAGAGTCTAAATGCTTCTCTTCGGAGACCCAATGCCACTCTTTAGAGTTCAAAATACTCTTCAGAGTCCAACGCTACTCTTCAGAGTCCAAATGCTTCTCTTCGGAGACCCAATGCCACTCTTTAGAGTTCAAAATACTCTTCAGAGTCCAACGCTACTCTTCAGAGTCCAAATGCTTCCCTTCAGAGACCCAATGCCACTCTTCAGAGTCCAACGCTACTCTTCAGAGTCCAACGCTACTCTTCAGAGTCCAAATGCTTCTCTTCGGGGACCTAACGCTACTCTTCAGAGTCCAAACGCTACTCTTCAGAGTCCAAACGCTACTCTTCAGAGTCCAATGCTACTCTTTAGAGTCCAAATCAAAGACCTCGAGTGGGCCTAACCAGAAAAAGAGAGATCTTTCTCAATACAAAGTTGCGGAATGATCGGTCGATACACTCCCGTGAATCCGTCCAACCGAGAGAAAGAAACCCCAAACTTCCGGGCAAAAGCCCTACTCAGAGGCACACGTTTCACCGAGATTGAAATAAAACTTCCAAGTGTTGAAACGTGAAGAAGCCCTCATCAAAGGCACACTCCAACTTTCAAAGGAAGAATAATTCACCTATTCTGGAAAATACTCTTCCTCAAAAAAGAAATTAAAGTACCCTTCAGAGGCCCGCTTTACCACATAGAAGAATTCACTTGATAAAATGTGTATTTGCACAAAAGAAAAAGTGGTATCTTCGAAGGTTGAAGCGTAAAAACTTGTATGGAGGGAGTTGTACTTTTTTAAAGAAATAATATTCCTCCAAGTATGGAATAATTATTCTCTAGAAAATAAAAGTACAAGTCCCCTTAAAATGTAAAATATTGCAACAGGCTTATGGTATAGGGGCAGCATGGTATAACTACATTAGTGAAATTACGCTCAAAACAATATACCACAAGCTCACTACAATATCATATAAATAAACTTGTACAAAAATGAATAATAAATGCATTCTCAAATTCAAACAAGAGTTTGTACAAATAAAGGATCATTTTATTCAATTGTATTACAGATACAAGTTTCAAAATAAAGAAAGTGGGGGTCGGTACCCGCACAATCCCCGACCAGTACATCCAAAAAAAAAACAATCTTCATTTCTTCTTGCCACCTTTGGACCCTTTACCCGGCTGGATGGTTAGCTTTTCGGGTCGATCTATAGGCATGAGGGAAGAAGGAGAGGGAGGTACAACTGGTTCAACTTCCGGTTCCTCTTCAGTAGCAATGATGCTCTTCATCCTCCTCTTTGATGTTCCGTGCTTCTTTCTCCTCTTTGAAGAAGATTCACTTCCTGGAGTAACAAGTTTAGACAAAATTATGTCATCAGAAGGAGTCCGCTCCGGGGATATCTCACCTCCCTCAAGTCCTTCGTCTTTTTGCTCTTGCGAAGCAGCTGGGTCATCTAAGCCCCGAAGGGCACCTATTATTTCTTCCTGTGATCCCAGATAAGTGGAAGGAGTGATTGGGGGAGGCAGAGAAACAGTAACTGGAGGTGGAGTAGTTTGAGTGGCGCTCGGCGCTTTCTCTACAAAGGAAAAGATAAAAGTGTCAGTATTTCCCGCAAAAAGAGGAGAAAATGGCTCGTCGAGATTCAAAAGATAATCAAGAAGCTCGCCAAATCCGTAAGAAACTGGCAAGTTGTCCCCCTGAGCATTATTAGGATTACCTGGAGAAGTTGGTGGTATCACATCAATTTCGTAGTCTACAGCTTCAGCACTCTCTTGTGGTTCAACTACGGCTCGTGTAATTATGGCTTCGGTGGTAACTTTAGTAGGAGATGGGGAGTGGGAACTGGAACCGATGATATCAATTTCGGCTGAAGGAGAAGGTTGAATCGGAGCAGTTGAGATAATTTTTCCTGAGTATTCTCCTGCCGCTGTTTCGGCCCTTAATTTTGCAAGCTGTTCTCTCCCCCTGGCAAGAGCGGCGCGAGCATCATCATCAAGATAATGCTCCTCAAGAGCTGACTCAGCATAACCAGCGCCTTTACCGCCAAGCATATCGAGTGCGGCCTCCCAAACTTCAGCCAGAGTAAATTCATACTTGGGGCCTAGAAAGGCGAGGCTACCACGCCCCAAGATGCTATGCAGGTAGAAATCGAATAATGTCGAGCTGATGTTGGTCCTCGTTGCCTCGTGAGATTCTTCAGCCGCAATTTTGCCGGCAACGGCCTCATCACGCTCCCTTTCAGCTTTGGAAAGTTGAAGCTTAAGCATTTGAATCTCCGCCTCTTGGGAGCTGTTTTTCTTCCGAATCTCTTCAATATCAGCAACATAGCCCTCGCTAATTCTTTTCTGCACTTCAAGCCTGTCTTCGGCATCTCTTTGGCTGGCATAAGCGTCCCTCACTTGTTTTAGGAGCACTTCTTCTTTTTGAGAATAGGAAGTAGAGGAAGCAGCAAGCTCTAGTTTCAGTTCCTCAACTTTTGCTTCAAGCTCTTCATTGTAAGAAGCGATGCTCCTCATTTCAGTGTCATGTTGCTCAAGAACCTTTTGCCATTCGGCTTTATCATTTTCCATAGTGAGCATGGCCTCTATGTTTGCACGATTAACCCTTTGAAGCTCGTCAACAAGTTTTTGCCAGTTCGACATCCTCTCAATATCAAGCTTGACGGCATCGAGGTTTCGTAACATGGCAGACTTGTCAATGGGGACCAAGTCAAGGTCGAACCTTACTCCCTTCAGACACCACTGTGGAAACCGACTTTGCAAAGTGGCCGGGCCCGGTCCGACTTGGAATTTGGGCCTGCTAATTATTGTTTGGATGTCTGTCTTCCCGAGAGCGGGAGAGCCAGAAGGAATGTCAAGCGAGGCGGGGGCAGTAACCTTTTCAGGAGTTGTAGAGGTGTGCTTCTCACCATGTCGGGCTGCTTGCTCGAATCTTCAACCATATGACTTTTTCCTCGGTCATCATGGGATTTTCTTTTATGGGAATCGTCGCCTCTCTGCGAAGAATCGTGGCGCTCCTCCCTCTCTCTTCTTTCATAACGCTCCTCTTGAGCCCTCTTCTCTTGAGCCTTTCGGGCGGCTCTTTCTTCATCAGATTCTCTGTAAGAGGGGAGGTAACGCCTATAATCATATTGGCTATGCCTCCCGTAGCGCTGGAAGTCATCGTAGTATGATTCGCTGCGTCCCATCGGAGAATCTGAAATAAAAGAGCTAAATTTTAGAATTCTTCAAAATACAAAAAGTCAGAAGCATAAAAGTGCCGAAAGATTCTAAGTGAGTGCAGTGTGCAGACTACGCGCATCAAACCACGAACCACTCTTTAATTGTGGAGTAGTTATGGGTGTAGAAGTTAACATCAACTCTTGAGTTGACGGAGTCTGTTGCAGAATAGAAGTCGCCTCGACTACTGAAGAAGAAACCCCGGTAGTAATAGGATCATCTTTAAAGATCTCTTGCGAGGTGGCAAAGAGATCACTCAGTCCTTCGAAAGTGTCGTCCCTTCTCTGCTTGACAGGGCTGGTTTTCTCAGCTTCTTCGTCACCAGGTTCCTTTGAATGCAGAGAAGAATCCCGAGGCTCTTCTTCTTCAGTGACCGGGGCAAGTTTGCCAGATGACCCTACGACGTCAACAGAAGTGGAGCACTTCACTAAAGAAGCTTCGGGAGCGGGATCTTTTGGTACAGGTACGTCAGAAGAAACCGGGGCATCTGATGCTTTTGGTGGGGAGTCTGGAACCTCGCAGGGATGTGTGGAGCGAGAAGGGTGAAGAAGTCCGAACTGGTGAAGGAATTCGTCGTTCAGTAAAAATTTCATATCCCGCTCTTCAACCGGTACAGCTACAAGCCTCTCCAGAGTTGGCTTGTGACTGGGATCTCTACAGGGAGGGGGAAGCGCTGAAATAAAAAATAAAATAATAAATGATGATGAAGTTAACACTTGGCAATTCGAACTTCAAAAAACTCAGAGTATAGAGGAGGGAAAGGCAGATGATCTTACTTCCTTCTCTCCACACAGCATAAAACCCCGGGGGGGCAACGGACATAGAAAAATTGAGTCAAAAACCCATGAGCACTGTCAGGAAGACCGATGATCAATTTACGATTTCGAGCACTTCTCACGACAGTAATAGAAGGATGATCTTTGGTCCGGGTAAAGGAACATAAGTAACAGATTTCATCAAAGCTCGGAAGTCGATCAAGCGTTCTCCTAAATAACACACCCAACCCCATTAGAATGGCATAACCGTTGGGGTGTAGCTGGGATGGAGCGATGGCCAGTCGACGAAGAAGATGCTGGAGAAAGTTGTTGAAAGGAGGGATGGCCCCGCTCAGGCACATTTGTCGGTTAACTGTCACAAAGCCAGGGGGTGCTATGTCAGCAGTGTTACTTCTCTCGGGAAGAATGGCATCTGATTCAGCAATGCCAAACTGAGCGCACAACTGGCAAAAAACTTTGTATGATAGCGTGGTAGGGGCTCTTTCGGGAGGATTGACTAGTGAAGCCGGAATAACAATTGCCTCTCCAGCCTGAACTGTTATATCTTCTTCCTGAGAGGTCATTCTACACAAGCAACTGGATATTCAAATGTGAAGGTGCATGTTTCCTAAAAAGTGTGAAGTGTTGTGCAAAACTAATAATGACAAGTAAATATAACTGAAGTTAAACTAATCGACAATTGATCGATTACTAAACTTCAGGACTTGTTAATTTCAAAAAAAAAAAAAAAAGAGGTTCAAGTGCAGTATTGGTGCAAACCGGTCGATTTCAATCGACTGTCTCAATGTTGCTTTAATACTTTACTTGAATTCGTTGAATTGAAGCACTTCATTCACACAATCTGTTTAAGTTAATTACCTTCTGTCAACTGATCTGTCATTTGATGAGGGCAGTCAATGACAGTATATTAGCCCTGGTTTTCTGTAGTTGTTATTTTCAACAGGTAATTAGCTTATAAGTTAACAGGATTTGTGGAATAATGCAACAAAGTTCAAACAATTTAAAGTTTGGGCAATTCAGAGTTTAGGCAATTCAATCTGGTAATACAAGTTAAATAATCAAGTTGGGATTATGCTTTCAAGTGGCAACTCGTTCACGACCTAAGGGGTATGCGGCGAGTTGAGTTAAGTTCTATAAGTCGTAATGCGCATGGAGCAAAAAGCCTCAAATCAGAACAAAGCAAATTTCTCAAAGTCCTGTCTCGGCCGGGACTCAAAGCCTAGGTCCCCCCCTATTTGAGTCGGTCAAGGGTTAAGCCACAAGAAACAACTCGGAATGGAAAATAGCCTAAGTGCTGAGTCGTTCACGACTTATGGCTTGAGACGTTCACGGTCTAAAGAATAAGTTGTGGTAAGGATCTAAAGGGCTGAATCACTTGTACGACCTAAGTCTTAAATTGCCAGGAAATCAACACGACCCAAAAATTAGGTCGTAGACGGATGAGATTGCAAGGCATTCCTAAGTCGGTAGATCCAAAAAACCAACTAAGTCATGAGAATTCTAAGTCGTCCCCTCAACCAATTAACTCTTTTAACCCATTAACCCGCTAAGGACCTTCTCATCTCCTCCAAAATCACAAACCAGTTAATTTGAGACACTGTAACTCATTATCTTCTCCTCACATGGTCAGAAATCACCCAAAAAAGCCAATTCGAATCGCTTCAAGTTTGCGGCAAATCTGGTGCACTGCTATGTTATCGTGAATGATAACAACAATACGATCAATGGCAGTCGCATATCAATCAGAAACATTGTTCGCGGTGGAACACGGCACAGAAATGAATTGGAGTCAGAAAATGGGGAGTCCAGATTCGTCAGTCAATGGTGATCATGGATTGAACAGAAGGTGAATTCACTTACGCAATATAGAGATGAAGATGAGTTGATGTCTGATTAGCTTGGATTCGTCTCTGGAAACTTGAAGGATCGTTAATGGCAGGATCAAATAAAACAGATAAGCAGTAAAGTGAGGAGGAAAGACCGACTCAACGGCTTATATGCGAAACAGGGGGGAAGATGAAAAGACTAACGAGTCATGAGTCATGAGCCTCTTTGAGTCGTTTACGACTCATGCACTGGGTCGAAGCACACGACTTACGGTTTAAGCGTGTACTTCGAGGGACAATTGTTAACTCCTCTGCTCAAGCGACTCAAACCAGGCTCGCGACTCACAATGATTACCGACTAAACAGCCTTAACTCGTTGCCAACCTAAAATGAACGACGACTCAACAAGATACCGACTCAACAATTGAGGAGTTGCACGAGTTAAAGAATTGTGCAACTTACGACTTAAGGAGGTGAACGGTTTACAGCTTAAGGATTGTACGACTTAATGAGCTGGCAGAATGATGAGAGACTCACGACTTAGAGAAATCTGCGACTTAAGGCCTCCGCAACTTAAGATATGTCACAACTCAGGAAGGTACACGACTTAAGGGGCTACGACCTAAAAGACCTAAAGGCAGAACGACCTAGTGACTCAAGACAAAGGAGGGCGAGAGTGACTGCATTTAAGTCGTGACTGACTTACGACCTAGTATAAGTCGAACACGACCTAAAACCACAGAACCAAAATTTTAGTGCTGCCTCATTTTGAGCCGTGACTCCTTAACTCGCGAGCGAGTTAGGACTTGTATCCGGATGAATGAAGAAAAGCTCGGTACCACTTCACCTACTCCATTGCCTGCTGACTCTCGAGCGCGACCTACGACTCTCCCTGAGTCGGCCACGACTCAGGACTTCGGTGAAAAATTCTTATCCAGATTTTCCTATAAATACATGACGATCTCCAACATGAAGGGGACTTTTGCTGATTCTTTCCAAGCACTGATACTCTGCTGCATTCCAAACCGACTCGACACTCAAAGCTTTCAAGACACGTAGAACGCTACCAATAACTTCAAGAAGGAATCTCATACATCCGACATGGATTTGAAGACTTTCACTCACATTGAAGTTTAAGCCATTCGTTCAAAGTGTTTAGTAATTCAAAGTGTATTGTACTTGGGAAGAATTGTATCAATCTATTAACGAATTCATCAATAAAGATATTCAAAGTGGACGTAGGCAAACTATTAAGCCGAACCACTATAAAATCGCTGTTGTTTACTGTTTTTACTGTAGTTTTCTGCTTATACTATGTTCCCGAATCATCGGGTGGTGCTTTCACAACTACACTTTACACGCCAGGGTGTTAGCGTTTAAATTTTAGCGTTAACAACAGGTACCATTCTGATTTTCTTTCCTTTCCTCCATCGAATTTAAATTTCGATCTTTTGAACTGTTGACTTGATGTGTGCAAGGAGGTCGGGTCGGGTCTGATTCTTGTGTCAGCTGATCTTCTGCCCTTGCTGTTGACTTGGCTAGCTTCCCTTGCTAAATGTTCTGACTTAACGAGTAGGTGTTCCATTTCATATTTTGGTTGTTGTTGCTCTGTCCAAAAAGAGAAAAGGAAAGAAACACTTTACCGTACAAAATTTTTATTTTATTTTATATTCTTGTATTGTTTCTGTTGAATTTGAGTTGGTTTACTATGATTTTCTGTCTTGGACGTAATTATATATTGTTTACTGACATATATATGCTAATCTTCAGTATTTAGCTTCTGCATTTATATCACCTTTCTCTATTTTATTTGGTTACTTTGTTTACTTCAGTTGCACTATTGTGATTAACTACTTATCATAGACTTTGGTTACTTCTACTGCACTATTCCGATTAACTACTAATCACTGTGAAATGATCTATTTAGAATATTTCTTTTGAAAATGAGTTTGCCCAAGGAATTTGAATTTTTTTGAGGCAGGATGCCATAAGAAGTTTTGGTTTACACATACGAGTTATTGATTCTTTTAAAGTCATGTTTATATGATTCATTCACTAAAATTTAATGCTTGCTCGGTCTATAATATTGGTCAATCTCATAAATCAATCTGCATAATGCCGAAACTTTTTCGTTTTAGGTATGAAAGTGTTGCCATCCATGTTTTACTTTGATTTTACTATTAATCTCCAACATTTAGCCTTTGTTTATGTATCGCATGTTATTGCTATTTTTCTCTCATTGCTTTGATTCTGTTGTTAATATCCAATGTCTAGCTTCTATTGTTATATATGTTATTCTCCCGTATTTAGCTTCTACTATTATATCACCTATTTATTTGATTACGTTGGTTACTTCTGTTGCACTATTCTGATTAACTGCTTATCACATACTTTGGTTACTTCTATTATTGCAATGGACATAAAATGGTAAATATGATAGTTAAATTCATTTGCAAAACTTATCATTACACACACACACACACAATATTAATGATGAGAATTGGACGAATAAGATTTCAACCGTAACTTTTTAAAATTCCAAAAATACCCTACACCCACCAATGAAATCTTACTGTCGGTTTGCAGTCTCCACCACCATCCCTTTCCAGACCATCAATTAATAGAATTTCACAATAAATTTACAACTAAACCACCATCAAAAGTTTTTGAAACAATAATATTATGACCACCAAAGCTATTAGATGCACGAACATGTGATTTATACTAGCTACGTATAACTGTTTTGCATTGTTTTAAATTCACTTAACGAACACAAACTTAAAAAAAAAATTCTATCGTGGTAAAAACATCTGATGTTTCGTCATGGGCAGAAAAAAACTTGATTGCTGAGGCGGTGGTTCGCAACAATGCATAACCATTATCAATTGATTCACGTCCACTGTTGTCTCCACATATGAACCTAAGCACTAATAAATATTTCTGCTTGGCCGCAGAGGCTTTCACCCATGACTCTATAAAAGCAATAAAAGTATGTATCAGCATTAAAATTCCTGAAGCTGACAACATTGTTTAAAGGTATGTTTACATGGTCTTTTATTTAATCCAAGTACTTTGTTTACAAATCTTGCTGCTTAACAGTATTTTATTTTTGTCAACAAGGCACTGGATGATAGATATAATTCTATTACACTGCTAACTAGTTAAACAAAGATGTGGGCTCTAACAACGTGGAAATAGCTGAGACTACCATTGCACAGCTGATGGATGACATAAGGAAGAGCAATTGTCAGGTATGTGAACATCCTTTGTTAACTCATGTGTTGTACCATGAGTTCCTATCCAAAATTAACTACATGCATGCCTATAAATTGACATCCGCAAATATTTGAAAAACAAAAAATTAAAAAACCAAATTTTGATTGTACAATGTTTGTGACACAATATTTTGTACAATTTTCTTTTATTTTTACACCATAATGTTTCGGTATCACCAGAGGTATATCGCTGTTACTATGTTAATCAATAATCCACCATTTTGATTGACAATTTAATAACCCTTTTGTTAGCTTAAAAATAGAAAATTATCTCCCATATCAAATTGACATATGTATCGATTTAAAAAATGGGTTTTTTCATTTTAAATTCTTAGAAAGACAGTCGTGATTTCAAAAATGGTTTTTCTATATCAAATTGTCATGAAAAGATGTCACATATTTACTAAACATGGGTGACATTGGCAACTTTTTAGTAAGAAAAAATCCATCCTAATGTTTACTCCGTTGCATTAAGTTTTGGATGGCGCTCTTAATTTCAAAAACATATCTCCACTGAATATCAAAAAAAGCAAGCAGGCTGAATGACATTGTAGCCCTCGACATATGCGTGAGATAAGTTATTTAGTCATATTAAAATGTCATATTTTGGTGGCTACTCATTCAAATTAGTAGCTCTACCCACCATCCTGGAACTCAGAGAAAAATCTAATGACACTGCTAATGAGTTTGACTCGGTGGAAGGTGTACTGAAAATATTTAAAGGCGGTCTTTCTCTGTAGCATACTCCTTTTCTTTAATTTATTCACTGGAATGCTCCATTTTTTCTTATCAAAGCATTTAAGTTCTCTTTTGATTTTTATTTTTCTTCTTATTGAATAGGCGACACTACCTCAAGGGATGGTTTACTTTGTGTTTGCAAAGGAGTATAGCATGCATTCAGACAATCTTAGCACTTAGTAAGTAATGATAGATTCCTTTGCAGTTTTGTTATGTTGAAATTATTCATGTAAATGCAAATTGTTTCTGTTTTGGTAATGTAGTGTTATATTTGGAATGTTGTATGTCGTACCAATAACAAACGCTTGAAAAGAAAATTATGTTGACATTTGTTTTATTTTGTAAAAAAGGGCATGAGATTTATTAGTTATAATGTTTCAAAAGTTGTAACGTTTGAATTATGAAAATTTATGTTCATTTTATTTTATTTTAAACATATATGTTCTAATTTATACATAGGAAGAAACTACAGTTGGTAGAAGCTTGGCACAACCCAGTGATCAAGCTTATGATAATAATATCATGGTTTCATTGATGTGTTTCTATTTAACCCCAATATGTTTCTTTAATGAGCACAAAGTATGTCCTAAACAATTGAATTTGAGGCAGTCGGATTACCTCATGTCAATTACTTACCACGGAGCAGCCCAATACAATTAATTGCATCCACTTATAGCTATTATTATTAATATTACATGCTAATAATAACAGAAATGGATCTATTAATCGATGAGATAGGTTGTAAATGTACATGAATAGAGTTCAATATCAACAAGTGAAACAACTAAGTAATTTGAAGATTTTGACAACAGAGCTAACCTTCTTTATTGAACTGAGGGTATACTTGAAAGCAATGAAGTGAATGAAGCTCTTTTTAGCGGCAATGAAGTGAACAGTTTTGATGCAATAAAGAAGGAGCTACGACGAAACATGAGCTGCAATGAAGCTCCTACATGCATGCCTCACTTCATTATTAATATTAAACGCAATAAAGTGAACGAAGCTGAAGCAGGTTTGAATACCAAAATAGAAGGAAAATACTAAACTAAGGCAGGCAAGTTGAGGTTGTAAACTAAAAGCAGGTAGGCAGGCTCGCTCTAAATTGCACATAAAACATATGGTATGCAGGCTGCATTTTGTAGAACTTATAGATAGGTAAGAAAATTCATGGTAGGCAATCATTACAGGTACTGTATTTGATGACATTGTTTCGTTTTCACTTAAGGACATGTATGCAAAATGGGGTATTATGCACATGGTAGAACTTATATTTTCCAATTGAAAATCAAAATACAATTTCATGGACTTCTATGATACCAGGACACATAGAAAATGGAAGCCTCAATGAAGCAACTCCTTATTATTGGCAGTCCTAGAAATTTGACAGAAGAAATAACTAGGGGATGATTATAAGCCTGACACCAGCTGCAGATTAAAATGGGGATGAAGATATAAAGGTCGAACCGTTAATATATCATTACTAAATAATATGTATGTTAATAGATTAAATTATGCTTTTTGTAACCATGTTAATCAAGGCTTATTCGATTGCGTAATTTTTGTTAATAGACTAAATTATGTATCTTCTATAAATATATTAAAGCTTTTACGCAACTATAATAAATATTTTACGAACCATGCAAATGTCATATTCTTAATGTTCAAAATTAATGTTTCCTATTTAGCTCATGCGTTCTTCCTTTTGAAGCTACCTAGCATTTTCAAAGGAAATATTTTGAGATGAAATGAATCATAAACTGATTTATATTAAGATACTTAAATTTATGGGTAGTTATGTGCATAAAATATTAGGTGTCCTACATCTTATATATGTTTTATACAAAAAAAGCCTATCAGATAAATCTATTCTTTTTTTACGCACAGCTTAAATATATTATTTTGGTTAAAAGCCACATGATTTATTTTTTCAGATACAATTTGGTATTGCTTTACTGCCATATAAATGTAAGTTAATATGTTGTATGCTTAGTAGCATATGTTTTACTAGCAACAAATGAATTGTGCTATTAGAAAGCACATTTGAGTTAAAGCTTTGATAACATGGAATACCTCTAAGGAAAAATTTCTGCAAACCAAAATGTAACTACATTTTACCATCTACAATTCAAAGTTAAACAATCAGAAAGTAATGCCGATAAAAATATTACTGCTTAGATAAATAATTTCTTAGTAATGTGGGAAGCAATTTATTGGTGAGATTGTAATAATCCATCACACATAGCCTTCTATAAGATATTTCCTCATATAGTCTGTAACGGAAGAAGGTTAAGCCTCTTTCAACTTGAATAGGCTTTCAAAAGTGGATATAATGTCAGATCCATAGAATGAAGTCGGTCATTGATAGCTATACCAGCTGCAATTAATTCACTTTCCCCGTTTACCTTTCGTGCAACAAAACAAACTTGGAGAAATTTATTTCCTTCAACTATTATTCTTATCTAACTCTAGAAACAACGATATGTGGTGATTCTCGCATCTACTCCATTTAATTTTAACCGTAGTTTTAGGCATTAAGACAAGCGGATTTTCTTATGATGATACTACAAAAATATCGGCTAAACCGATAGTCATAAATTTTGACTATAGGAACAACAGGACCATGCACACTATGATTAGATGTAGGTCTAGATTGCATGCACATTGTGACTAGATGCAGGTCCACCTGGACGTGCATATACACTCGTATCTTATAAAGATATTTTGAAAATTAATTTGGGGAAATTATAATATGGGCCTAGTGACTGCTTATGGATGTTACGTTGATATTTAAATAACCAACTATCAAGATTTGGCTAATTTCGTTGATCGTTTCGAAGAGACCATGATCGGGTTCAATTATTCGAAAACCACTTCGATCCGATTTGAGTGTTACGAATGGATATCACGAAGATGGTGAAGACGGTGATTCGGTTTGTCCAAACCCAATACAATTTGTATGGACGAATGCTATTAGAACATCGTCATTGGAGGATGATGAGCATTCTAAGTGAAATTGTTCTTGAAAGGTAATCATAGCCTCAAGCCTCATCAACCATAATGAGTGAAAATCAGGGGAGATATAGCAAGGCTAAGTTGGTCGTACCCAATTTTGGTATGTTATCATCTTTCTAGATACACTCAGATATATTAATAATTATGGATACGATGGTGCATGGAAAAGAGCTCCCCATAAGGGTGGGAACACCCAAAGTGATAACATATTCGGTTCTATCTAGGTTAGAGATAGGGTCGGTCTTATGTTGTAGGGGATCCCGGCGGGGTCCTTGGTACATTTTTTCTAGACGTTACTATGATAGGTGATACCCTAGTGCCTAGTCATTGTATGGAATCCATTCTCCAATAAGCACTTTACGGTTTTGATTGTGCCTTACTATGCTGAAATGTGAGATGCAAGCATTTCAGCTATTTTCTAATTAAATTACTGTAGATACTATAATAATATCAGATGATTTTGGTATCAAATGTTTTGGTTATCTTAAGGGAAAAACCGGTCGTGTTTATGTGTGATGTGGTCTTACAAGATACCTTTGTTTTTCGAAGGATTTTGAAAATAACAATAATTCAAATTGAGTGTGTTTTCTCATGCTGGTTTTGCATTCTGACTCGGGTGTTATTTTATTATAATGCTCGGGTCAGACGGAGCATATAGTTTCATGGTAGTATGCTATGGAGCTTAAAAGACGAGTTGGACGACAGAGACGTATCTCCGTACTTGGTATGTATTTCCGTTGTGTGAGGAAAAGTTATTATAACTATCCAGATTTGATGTATTGATTGTTGTACTCAGATGATTGTAAGTATAAAATAGTTACCAATTCTTTGCATAAAAATCTGTTATTATATATTATATTTTGTTCCACTATGTTTGTGAGATTTTTTGTCATTCTTCTATTTTCTTCTATGTAACGACCCGAAATTTTCTAACCCGAAAATTCCAGATAGTTATGAAAAAGAAGAAAGAGATAGAAGAAGAAGAACAGAAACCCCAAACATCTCACAATCGCAGGGGATAAAATATAATAATAAATAATAATAGCTTACAAAAGAATACTATATCTGTTGATTACATTTCAATACATCAGAGTTTCACATATATTCAAATGCTGGTCATATACAATCAATTCATCACAGAATTACAATAATATAATTACAGCGGAAATATTCTAAGCGATATTGCCAACCTGCTTGCCTCCTGAGCTCCAGAATGTACCTACCTGAAAATCTGTAATACTCGGTCTGACCCGAGCATTACACCAAAGTAACACCCGGGTCAGGCTGGAAACCAGAGTGAGTAAACCCAACTAATATGGAATACCAAAGCAATCAACTTATATAAACCCGAGGCAACTTATATCAATTTAACCAATTCACAATTTGCTGTAGACAACACGTATTTCACGTATAAAATTCTAAGTACCAAACTTAGATAAAATAATCCAATTCACTCAAATCATTTCATTCCAATCATATTGATTTCACGAATCAATTTATAAAAATTCGAAGTGGTTTCGGGTATCTAAAACCCGACCCCGGTCTCTTCGAAACTCATGTTATCCTAATATTTTATATCAGCGATATCAACTCATTCAAAACATCCAATACCATTCAATCATTCATAAGAAAACTTAATCACATACAAATTAATTCAATTGATTCTAATTGAATTTCAAACCTCAATCACATAGATTCCATCATTCAACATTAATTAATTTCAAATCGATAAATTAATTAACCCTTCATTATTCATCTTAATTAATCACACTGAATAAAATTATCTTAACTTTTGCATTCAAGTAATTAACTTTAATTAATTATCACGATATTAATTATTCTTAACCAAAATCAATAAGTAATCTTAAATTACCTCATTAATTAACTATATTAATTTCATTAATCCTTAATTACTTATGTTCATTAACTTCACATAAGTCACATATTACTGATTAATTCATCTTAATTAATCAATCTTTAATTACATCGTTAATTTATTAATTACTTACTTCCAATTATATATTTTAATTTGTTCCAATCTAAATTAATTACTTTAATTCAACCACAATATTAATCACCCTCGATTAATCAAATAAATCAATTAATTTTTAATCATTTTAATCTTGTTTACTTGACAATAATTAATTACAATCCATTAATTTATCATTCCCAAATTATCCATCTTTCATTTATCACTTAGTGCAATTGTTCAAAGGGTAGTTAATTATCTCTAATTAATTCCCTGGTGAATTACCCTTCGATTATGTTTACCAAGTAATTATCTTCCTTATCAATTTCTCCAGGTAATTTAAATCCAAATTACGTCCTTTCATTAACCGTCCATTAATTTATTACATCCAACAATTATCACTAATTGCTTCACCAAGTAGTTATACTTTCATTAAGTAATTTTACCTACCAAAATTTCACGATTGATTATCCATAATTAATTAATAAAATTAATTACCTTTAATTAATAGTAGTAATAAACCATTTAATAACCCTTAACCAATATTCTTTCACTTGACATATTCTTTAACCAACCCTTTAATTACTTCTCGAAGTACTTAACTTTAATTAATCATTTAATTACAAATTAATTAGTCAATTAATTCTTAATTACAAACTATTTAATTTCTAAATTTTAACTAAATTTATCTAAAATTACTCGATTAACTAATTCATAATCGTCGATTATCAATCCAAACTTATTTAATTAACAATCCTAATTACTAATTATTTTGACCCTATATTAAAAATCTTAGTCTAAATTATTAATTTAGAAACCTTAATAACTTAATTGAATAATTAAACCATATCATTAATTCATCAATTTATTTATTTTACCTTTAACTTACTTTAACAAATTTTTAATTCATCTACTAAATTCATTTCCTTATGTCATTTCAAATTAAAATTCATACTGAATACAATCTCTTCAGCAATAAAGTAAACATTTAGAGTCATCTCTAAAATTTAAGACCAACACCGATATGCATATACTTATATAGGTCGAGAATTACTCACCATTGATATTAACTTGCAGTCTATTCCATTCAGTCCCATTCCAGCTTGTTCCTCGATTTAAGACCATCATCCACTGGCACTGCCTCAACGAATACAGAGCCAACACTTTCCTCTATGAAAAATAAACACGGCATTGCCTACCCCGGAGACGAGCAGCGTCTCCATGTACCTCCCAAGCTTCCCGACTTTACGAATTCGAGTACCTGCGTCGCTTGAACCATCATACTACTGAATCCCCCCTTCCACGCTGCTTCGAAAAACCTTACATCGCGAACCCCATGAACCCGAGCTTTACCCAAGACGTGCGCCATGCCAAGACCAATCGCCAAGCCCAAATCACGACTTCGATTGCGGTGCCGACTTGCCTCTAACCATGCTTGCATCCAGGCTTTAACATAAATCGAATTCAATCTAAAGACAAACGACTCAAAATCTCGACTTCAAAGAATTCGAACGAAAAGGAATTTTTGAGAAGGGGACTCGCGATTTCAGCTGCCTCGTCCTTAATTTTTTTTTTTCGAATTAACTGGAAACAGAGGAGATTCACTCGGCCATTTTTTTTCGTTCTTTTTTTTTAATTTATGGGTTCGATCTTCTTCCTAGCGAATAGAGAGGGGGAGACGTGAATAAAATTAAGGAGGGTGGAAAGCTTCCTGAATACGACATGGTAAAGGGAACATATCTTGTTAGTTAAATTAAATTATATTATAAAACTTCAAATCGTCTCGTTAAGCGCCAGTTAAAATCTGAACTCCTCTTAAGGAATGCCGCTAGACGATTATAGGGTTTTATCCATGTTTCGAACGCAATGGATCGTGTTTCGGAACCTAACTCGGTCATATGCGCGAGTTAGGAAGTAAACGATCAATTTCAAATTAAAACGATTAAAATAGTTCAAAGCGTTTTGAGCCGCCAAGGTCAAATGACAACTCCGATTGCCACGAAAATTGAAATCCGATAATAATTAACTATTACGGATCCAATAGAACTAGTTTCGTCAAATTCCGAGACTGTGCCTCGGAAGGCTATTTTTAAATTCAATTTAAACGATATAATTTCAAAACTGAAAAAATTACCTTTAAATTAAAATTCAATTGTCTCCAAGATCATCGTTATAAATTTTATATGCCTTCAAATTATTTTAAACAGGTTTAGAAATTTCTGATTCAACAATTTACCCGATTTCAATTATTAAATGCAATATTTAAACAATATAATTCAAAGATTTAATTATCAAGTAAATATTGATTTCTGGAATTCAAGTTAAAATAACCCTTTAAATATTTAAAATCAATTAATTATTCAAATTTAAATTGGTAGAAATTCCGGGTCGTCACATTCCTCCCCCCTTAAAAGAGTTTCGTCCCCGAAATTACTAGTCAGGAAGAATGGACCAATACCCGATTAATTTTCCTCAAAACCAACAGTTTTATCGACATCCTACCAACTATCTTTTATCACAAACTCATTATCACATTAACCAACTTTCCAAAATCTTTTATAGTTTTCAAACAATATTTTTCCGCTCAATCGTTTTAAATTTCAATTTAAAACCAAAATTTGGATTATCAAAATTTCCCAAATATTTTTCTAACTCTCTAAATTTCCAAAATTTTTTGCCAGCGTCTCCTTTGCGTGGCTAGCTCGGTACTACTACAAAAGGCCTCTACGGGCTCCCAATGAGACGACCCGACTTTCTACCACCAGAAAATCGCATCATCTTTAAGAAAGAAAGGGATAGAAAAGGGAATAGAAAGAAGAGAAGAAAGAAACAACATCGGAATCTAAACAGCGGAACGAATAAATTATATTAATCACATAATACTTTACATAGTATCATATACATCAGAGATACACAGCTAAAACAACACATACTAGACAGTTATAAACACCTGTCTAGTTATACAACTCGATTCAGTACAAGAAACAAGTCAGAGAAAACTACACAGTGGAAAACTATAGATATATCCACACGCAGAAGCCTCCTGCTCCATTGCTCCTCCATAATTCGTCAGAGCTAACCTGAATCCAAACCTGAATTCCCTTGGCTACTCGTAAAAATTTGAGTACCCAAGAGTTTATGAAAAACAAAATAAACTCCGGGTCAGACATGGGTCTGGTGTGAGTAACAGGTTAAAGTTGCTTAACTTTCAAAAATCTTTTGAAAAGAAAGGTATCACGTAAGACTTCCCACACATAAACATGGAAAAGTTTTTACCTTACGCTAACCAAAACATTTGATAGGAAATCCGATGATATTATAATAGTGTCTAGGGTTTTCAAATAAACAAGAAATAGCCGAAATTGTTACATCTATTAAATTCCAGCTACTAGCCACAAAAGTGGGTAATACAATCAAAACCGTTGGCACTTATTGGATTTTGGATTCCATACAATGGCAGGGCTATTGGGGTACCGCCCTTCACAGTACGTGGCCTAGATCAACGTACCGAGGATTACGCCCGCTCCCCTGCAACACAAAGCCGGACCCATTCCATACTGAATAGTTTCGAACAAGACAACCCCGTAGTTGTAGCTAGCAACCACCCACACAGCCGAATATAAAGGGACTTCTAGACAGGGGTAAATCTTGCTCTCCAGTGGGTGCGACCCACGAAGCCTTGCTGCACCTCCCCTGTTTTAGCCATTCCCGGTTGATGAGGCTTGAGGCTACGATTACCTTTATAGGACATATCACTTAAAATGCTTATCGTCCACCTGACGATGTTTTGAAAGCATTCAATCCATACAAGTTCGTTCCGGGTTCGAACGAAACCGAAGGCATTTTCTCATTACACTCATTTTGGAATCACCCTTAGAGTTAACGACAATAACCCTTGCACTCTGAACCACCATCTCGAATCTATAAGTACTATTCCGTCAAACTCATTACGGAATTACCCACAGAGTTATATTGACTCATAGTCCTTACACCTCGAATCTTCACAAAGCTCCACTTTGATACATGACCTAACGTTATTTGGAATCGATGTGGTTTTCGGATATCCAAATATGGAAACCCGATCCCGGTCTCATCAAATCCAAAGCATGACTTTTAGGTCCAAGTTATTTTAAAGGTTTAAACAATTCAATTACAGTATCTATATACACACAGATAGATAATTCATAAATCACAATTGATAGTCAACATTATCAAATAACAGGTAATCACATTATCAATATCAAATAGATATTCCATATATCACCATCACAATAGATAACCTACGTTATCATTACAATACAACCAAGGCATTTATACCACACAACCATACTTATCTCATTACTGAGATCACATCCATTCAAGACAATCAAGTCCACCTATTCATCCATAAGCAATAATTTATTTATCACCATATAATTAATTTAAAATGAATTAAATTAACTAACTCTATTACTAATTAATTTAAAATGAATTAAATTAATTACCTCATCTTTAATTAATTTAAAATAAATTAAATTAATTACTTCACCAATATAAATCTGCTTACTCAATTATTTAATTGATTATAATCAATTTATTAATCCATTATTAATCACCTTAATTAATCACCCATGATTAATTATCCTTAATTACATTCATGTAATTATTCTTAATTATTTTCACAAAATTAATTATTCACAAACAAACAGTAATTAACCCTTAATTACTCAATTAATTAATTAATCATAATTAATTACATTAATCCTTAATTAATTAATTAATTACCTTTAATTACCTATTATTGATTAATTAATCTTAATTAATCAATCTTAATTACATCATTAATTAAAATAATTAATGATCCCCTTTTATTAATTACCTTAAGAAATTAACTTATAATTATTAATCATCATCACAGATTAATTACATTTAGTAATTATCTAGCTTAATTACTACATAAAACAAATTAATTATCCTTTAATTTATTACTTAATTAATTCCTTGATTAATTACTAAATAATTATACCAATTTACCTCATTCTTAACATCTCCACTTAATCACAACCTGTAATATTAATCAATTACTTAACTAAGTAATTCCCAAATCATTAATTACTTAAAGTAATTATTTATAAAACACAAATGTTTAAAATTAATAAACTTAATTAATTAAAATAAACAATCTCATTAAACTAAATTAATTACATTAAGTAATTAATTCCTTAATTACTTTACTAAGTAATTATACTTAAACCATTCATAATTGATTATTATTAAATTAATTAATCTAATTAGTTATAAAAATTAACCATATTAATTAATTGTTAAATAATCCTGGTTAATGACCTTCATTAGCCATCCTCTAATTATTTTTATTTTTGTAATTAACTTAAATTAATTACAATTTAAATTATCTTTAATCATGAAAGTTTCAATGGAATCACTTAATATTATCAATTAAAGAATTGAAAATGGATTCCAGGCGATTGTCTTCTGCTTCCCCGACGTGATTTTTCTTGCCCCTCTCTGTTTTGAACGCCCCCTTCATGTCCTCTCCTCCTACTATTCACAAGCCTCCTCGTCTGCTCTCCCCTTCGTCAACTCGTTCTGGCCGCCGTTTTGGAGCCATGGTCCTTGATGACGTCGCCCGTCCAGATCTACAATCTCCCCGAGAATTTCCTCCCCTCCGTGCTTCCGTTCAGCCCCCCATTGTTTCTACTGACCGCCCTAGCCTCAATGTAGATTCTACTGCTGGTTACTCTGCTGTTAGTACGACTTTGTTTATGTCAGGTACGCAACCATTTTCTACCGCCGGATCCAATGTCGATTTCGTTGGGTCTCCCTGTGGCATTATAGGTGAGCAAGTCAAGGGTACTTTGGCATTAGAGCGTGATCTTGGTGGTCTGTCTGGTGATGATATAGGTTTGGTTGAGTCTGATGTGATTGAATGTTGCACGACAAGTGTTTGTATTAATGATAAAGTGGGATCTGGTCCTTCTATCAGTGATTCTATTTAACACTTTGTGTGTTGCTACTCCGACCCTGCCATCAGATGTTGATTGTTTTGGGCCTCCTTCGTCTTCGATTGCATGCCCAGTGATCAATGTGTTATATCCTAGTGGCTCTCCAGTCAATGATAGTGGCTCTCCAGTAAATGCTGATGTTAACCCAGTGAACAGTGTGTTAAAACCTGGTGATAAATTGCAATCTCCCATTGTAGCACAATGCCCCAATCCTGTGGCATTTACTGGTGTGGTGGAGTGTCGCCCTGTTGATACTTGCCCATCGGTACCCAAATCTTGGTCTTCACTCTTTAAATCCTTGCCCCGTAATGCGGGTGTATATGAACCAGTTGAGTTCGAAATCCTTGAGGAAAACGGAGTAATGATCCCTCCCCCCCAGTGTTATCCAAGCCGGTGTGGACTTTTGGTCAGAATACGTAGTTGGATTCTTTTTAGACCCTAAGCATCGTCTTCTTGATGTGGCTGCTGTCTGTCGTAGGGCCTGGCGTCTTCATCGTGGTCTTAAAGTCAAGTTGGTTGATTCCTTATACTACATATTGTTCTCCTTCCCTGAGGAACGTAGCCGTGTTCTTGGGTCTGAGCCTACCTTCTTTGATGGACAGCCTTTTATTATTACCCCCTGGTCTCCGACGGTTGCTAGAGCACGTGAACAGGTACTTTCTATCCCTGTTTGGGTTTATTTCTCTCAAATTCCTTCTGCTCTACAACCGCTTCTTGGATTGAATTGGCTTGCTTGCAATGTTGGTAAATTGAAGTGTTTTGACTCCAACACTGTGGCGCGTGATAAGCTTGTATACGCCAAGGCTCTGATTGAGATTACTCCCCATAAGCCTCTTCCTACCTCTATTCCTGTCCAGCTTGCTGTTGGACATATGGTGGATGTGCGTGTTCGGTGTGGATGGGTCCCTGACATTTGTACCTCCTGTCACTCTTTCGGCCATATAGCCTCTGCATGCTTGCACTCTGTTATTTCTGCTTCTGCTCCAAAGATCCCTCTGCCAAGGCCACCGCTTAAGAAATGGGTTCCCAAGGTCAAACTGGTTGCATCTCAATCAGCTGACCCTGGACCTTCCCTCTCCTTAGAGCGGCCTACTTCCCCAGTTCCTGAAGTTTCTTCTGCTGAGCAGGATCTTGTTGTTTGGGCTGACACAGAACATAGTTGGGTTGATCTCCGTTCAGATATGAGATTCAACCCTGTGGAGGACTCCTATTTCAGATATGTATCTGATGATCTTCTTGATCTACGCTGCCTCTACTATAAAATTTCTGGTGATTCCTTGGTTCTTGACATAGATGGAACGCACGCTCAATCTAATTCTGTTATTCTAGCTGACTCTGCCTGGGATCGATCTTTTATATACTCTTCTGGCATTGGCAGTTATGATCCTTCTCTTGCTGTTCTTTTTCGCCCCTATTTTGGTCTTCTTGGAGGTGGTTCACTGATTTCTACCCGTGTTGTTGAGAGCGATTGTGATTCTTCCTCTTCTGAGGAGAACTAGTCTAGTTTTTATATCTAGTAGTTGTGACTTGTCTGTCATAATCCTGTGCTGTAATTTTATTTCTTTCTTTCTTAGTAGCTAAGGTGCCTCTACCTTACTCCTGTACTTCAATCTTTATTACGTTCGTAATAAAAGTGGTCGGTCCACTATAAAACCGTCGGCCATGCCAAAAATTATCTTTAATCATTCTTTAATCAAAGTTAATTATTAAATTAATTAATCTTGATTTAAACTTAATTACATAATTAATAATATTCATCATTAATTACTAATCTAATTAATGATCTTAATTACAAATTGATTAATCATTAATCAATTATTAATTCCAAATTCAATTAATTAATTAAATTAATAATTAATTACCTTATTAATAAATTCTAAAACATAAATCTTAAATTTAAATTTCAAGATAAAACATAACATAATTATGTTAAAACAATTTAATTGAAACAAATACTTTTTAAACTACTTTTAAATTTTCATTTTAAATACAAGTTTAAAATAGAACAATTTAAAACTTATCAAAATTTAAATAATTTAAAACTTTTTAAATTGCAAATCAAACAAGTGCTATGAAAAATTTAAAGTTAAATTCTTTTCAAAATTTTGATAACTTCAATTCATTCTTAGTTTATAACTTTCAAATTTAAATCTTCTTTAAAATTTAAAACTGAAATTCAAATTTAACTTTTGAATTTCCAGATTTTAAATAAACTTCAAAACTACTTATGTTTTAAAAATCTCATTATTAAAAATGTTTAAACTGTTTTACCAAAAAAAATAGTTAATTAAATTAGATTTCTGAAACTTTTATTTTATTTAAAAACTGGAATTTGAATTCAAACCAAAAATGCAAACTTGAATTAAATTTTAAACCTAAACCTTAGTTTAAGTTTAAAACTACAGATTTAAAAAGTTTTAAAACCAGATTTAAAAATATAGTTTCTATAACCTATAAATCACAGTGACCCGAGAAACCAAATTTTAACTTCGAGTCTAAGGCTTGCCTACTTCGAGTTTTATGTCTTCTTACTTCGAGCAAATCATGGTCCCACCCTGCAACATCCAACCCAACATATAGTTCACTAGAATTTTCATCGCCGTGCACATGCACGGCGACCACCACCTCTGCCGATCATCATAGGTGATCCAATCAACTTCCATAAACCCATCACTACTCTAACATCAACCCAGATCAAGCAATTAATCAAAGAATCTAGTTTTAGCTCAAAACAACCCAAACCTGAAAACCATATTCCAGGTTTTGACCCAACCTGTCAACGGCGATTGTTCGCCACTCCGATCACCTGAAAGTCCACCTCTCCGGCCATGAAACAATCCACACATCAGCTACACAATCACCAAGAACCAGAACACTCGATCACCCCTACACCTCACACTGACCCAATCCTTAACCCCTATTCAAAACTAGGGTTTAAACAAAAATTTCCCAACTGCAACCAATCTAGAAATTTTATATCCACTTCTTTGATTTTTCTAAGGATCTAAGATCCTTACTCTATAACTCAGAAGAATTCTAAGTTTTCTTAAACTACAGATTGCAAGCATTTGCTCAAATTTATTTTTTTAGTTCAAGAATAAACTACTACAGAAACTATACTCTAAAATTCTAATACTTGATTCAAAAAAAATCAGTTTCCAGTAAATGCTTTTAGTTTATGAAACTTGATTTAAATATTAATATGATTTGTTTTTGATCAAGATCAACATACAAGGGTGTTACTTGTTTTTACAGAGATAACTCCCTGTATTTTTAATTCTCCTAAAAAAAATTAAACCTTAACTTAAGAAAATAAAAACACATTACTTTACTGATTTGAATTCTAATCTATGATAAGCAAACTTCTTTTAATTATTCTAGAACCCAGTTACTATCTTGAATCAGATCAATTGTAGGAATTCTTTTATATAGGATGATGATCTGGGTATACTCTGCAGAACATAATCAAACATGCATACACAATCACATTTACATCAGGCACACAAACATGTTGTATCTCAAGCAACCTAAATTACAGTTTTAAGATTAAATGTTACTCACCTTAGAATGCAGAGCTCTGTTGATCATTTGAAATCTGCAGAAAACATAAAAAAAATTGCAGGCTTGACCCTTGCTTCATGTTGAATTGATATGCAGTTTTGCCTATTTGTTTTCACTGACTAAAATGCTTGCATGCAGGTAGAAGATGCAGTAACTAATCCCTCAAATACATGCAGATGCTTTACATTCCCAGGTTTAAAACAGAGTGCAGAAAAAAAAACAGTGCAGGCTTTACTTGAGTTTTTACAGACTTCATTGATTTTGAGTAATATGCAGATGAAGGATTTGAGGATGTTTAGATTTGATTTTTAGGAAGTGGAATATGCAGATTTTCTGTGGATTTGTACATGTATTTGAAGGGCTTTGATATGAGGAGTTTTTGATCTTTTAATATGCGGGTTTTTCTGAATTTTAAGAAAATGTAGATTTGATTTTGAAGATGAGTTTGATCTTTTCTTTCTTTTTTTGATTGAGGAAAATGAAAATGCAATATGAATGAAGATAAAGACTAAACTAAATGTGTTTTCAGATTTAATAAAATAAAAGAAAATTTGAAACTAATTTTTAACACTTGTATAAATGTTACAACACTTGTCAATTTGTTAATGTTAAATTTGAACACTTGTTTAATCAATGCAACACTTGTTTTCTCTTAAAGGCTAATTAGTATTTAATTTACAAACTAATGTGTTAGCCTAAATTTAAGTTGTTAGTTTATATTTAAATATGTGTATGAATTTACCAAAAAAAAAATCATGTTTATAAATAAACTTATACATAATAAAAATTAAAACAATTAAACAATTTAAAATTTATACTTTTGAACTTAAATTCAAACTAAATTCAAAATCAAATAATTCCAAATCAAGTTTTGAATATAAATTCAATTTGAAATAAAAATTACAAATCCTATTTAAAACTTATTTATAAAGACAATACAAAATCAATATTGTTTTTATAATTCTCTTATTATTACATTAAAAATCATTTTACAAGAAATTTTATTTTTATTAATAAAATATCCATTTTATTAAGCCATGAAACCATTTGTTAAATTTATTCTAAATTTAAAACTCAAGCCAATTTAATTTAAACATTTAAATGTTTCTCTTATCACATTAAAATCATATATTTATTTATGAAATAGTTTTAAAAACTCAATACCAATTAAAATCGAAATTTCCAAATTATAATGTAAATATTAGAATTTTAAAACATGATTGAATTATTAAATTTAAACCAAAATCATTTATTTAACTTTGAAAGGCTTAAATATCAAATAAAACAAATTTTCCAAATTACTACAAATATTAAAACTAGAAAATATGCTTTACTTATTAAAATTAAAACAATACTAATCTATTTAAAATATAAACCTTATATTTATTTACAAATAGAAATCAATTTATTATTTTTAAAAGATAAAATAACCAATTTAAATATTTATTGAAGATGATTATTAAATTTATTTGAATTATTATTAACAGAATATCAATATCAATTTAATTTTAATTACAGATTATTAAATTGATATTGTTAAAAATTCCGGGATATTACAATCCTTCCCCCTTAGAGAATTTCGTCCTATAAATTTAAAACAAAGGTAATTTAATAATCTTATCAAAGATTTATTTTTATTACACAAGCATATATCAAACATATGATAACCATCAAAGCAACCAATTCAACCAATCAAACAAATCTAATTATCCAGACAAATTCTGGATAGAATTTTATCGAGTTTCCCTAGGTGTATATATATACCGGGATACTCGCTCTAGAGAATCCAAACAATCAATAGTATGAAGCTACAAAACTCCTATTCATCTATATCTATACACTAGACAAGATATCAGACTACAAACGAGTCTGACTCAACAACCAAAACTTCAGAACTGTTGGTTCCACAACCAGAGATAGATCATACACGTACTCCCTCAGAGATACGTGAAACTCATCGAATCCCAGTTATCCAAACTGGTAATCCAATCCTATAGATCAATCACTTAATCTCCAAGATCACAGAAAAGATCCAAAACACTTCAGAGCTAACTTCTCAGACTTACGCAATCTTATAACTTACTTATGATCGGAGACAACTTATCTAAAATTAAATCTCCAACTTTAGAATCCAAATCCCTCCGACTCTTATCCACAAAATCTCTTCGGACAATCCTGGGCTGCCTACAGCCTTACTGATCAGCTCAACCTTGCTGATGCTTCTAGAAACAAACTAGAACAATCAACTCAACAAAATGATCTCCTCAAGATCAACACAAACCAAGAACTCACACTCTACTCCTCAATATCAGAAGACAACAACTCACTTCTCCTGTCCGGGAAAAGAAAAGCAGATAAACTTCCAAACTGCTTCCGCTGCTCAACTCTGATCCGAAGTAGAAGAGAATGCTGAAGAAGAACGCAAGCACAAACAGGACAACACACCCCAGAGATATGGTTCAACAAATCCATAAGAAACTCAGAAATTCATCCAAAACTCCGAGCTGCTACACCATTTCAATACTCCTGGAACCATTCTTCTATTAAGCTGAACCACCGGTACCACTCCTGGAATCCTAGACGATAAGAAAGCTCAACTTCCAGATGCGAACCAAACTCTGACTTCTCTGAAGACATCCAGAAAAACTCAAATAACCCAAGAGAACACTCAACCAATCGCAAGTCACTTTTGCGAACCACCCAAACCAAATCCAAGAAAAAATGTTCTGCCTTAACCAAATAGATCAACTTAAATTTAATTAGCCAACCCATCGAAGAAACGGGTCCACTAAACTGCTTCTGAACTCTACTCCAGAAAAACTGCTAAGCCAGAAGATCTCTTCCCAACACCGAGAACACTCCAAGCTGCACTGCTGCCACAGATGCCAAAGAATTCCAAATCAAAGCTCTCCGATAAACTCAAATCTCAAAGCAAACAGAAACTCCGGCTGAACACAGCCACAACACTGAAGCAGACCTACTTCCTTAACTTGTTCCAAAGAAAATATCTTCGGGAACATCCATGGTCACTGCATCTCATCACGCGGTCACTACTTCCTGAGGTATTCAAAATACCATCACTCGCTTCTGCCCAACCAACAGATCCAAACTCTACTCGTCAACTTCAGAAATGAACTCCGAACCTTAACAGGTTACCTTCAGAGATCAATGAAGTCCTTCATCTCTACAGAACTCCCTCGAGATGGTATTAGGTCTACAGTCTCGACAAGACACTTCCAACCTCAGATATTCAAACTCCAACCAATGGTAGTCGTGTTACACACACCACTACCCTGTCTACCTTTATAACTTATATTGCAAAACCTGAACAGGTAACCCCACAGATAGGTAGAAATATATATATATATATTTAAAAATTACAAATACGCTCTCTCTAGAAAGACACTACTACAGGGCCTAGGTATTCACTCAACCTAATGCTCTGATACCAACTGAGACGACCCGACTTTCTACCACCAGAAAATCGCATCATCTTTAAGAAAGAAGGGATAGAAAAGAGAATAGAAAGAAGAGAAGAAAGAAACAACATCAGAATCTAAACAGCGGAACGAATAAATTATATTAATCACATAATACTTTACATAGTATCATATACATCAGAGATACACAGCTAAAACAACACATACTAGACAATTGCAAACACCTGTCTCGTTATACAACTCAATTCAGTACAAGAAACAACTCAGAGAAAACTACACAGCGGAAAACTATAGATATATCTACACACAGAAGCCTCCTGCTCCATTGCTCCTCCATAATTCGTCAGAGGTAACCTGAATTCCCTTGGCTACTCGTAAAAGTTTGAGTACCCAAGAATTTATGAAAAACAAAAATAAACTCCGGGTCAGACATGGGTCTGGTGTGAGTAACAGGTTAAAGTTGCTTAACTTTCAAAAATCTTTTGAAAAGAAAGGTATCACGTAAGACTTCCCACACATAAACATGGAAAAGTTTTTACCTTACGCTAACCAAAACATTTGATAGGAAATCCGATGATATTATAATAGTGTCTAGGGTTTTCAAATAAATAAGAAATAGCTGAAATTGTTACATCTATTAAATTCCAGCTACTAGCCACAAAAGTGGGTAATACAATCAAAACTGTTGGCACTTATTGGATTTTGGATTCCATACAATGGCAGGGCTACTGGGGTAACGCCCGTCACAGTACGTGGCCTAGATCAACGTACCGAGGAGTACGCCCGCTCCCCTGCAACACAAAGCCGGACCCATTCCTTACTGAATAGTTCCGAACAAGACAACCCCGTGGTTGTAGCTAGCAACCACCCACACAGCCAAATATAAAGGGACTTCTAGACAGAGGTAAATCTTGCTCTCCAGTGGGTGCGACCCACGAAGCCTTGCTGCACTTCCCCTGTTTTAGCCATTCCCGGTTGATGAGGCTTGAGGCTATGATTACCTTTATAGGACATATCACTTAGAATGCTCATCGTCCACCTGACGATGTTCTGAAAGCATTCAATCCATACAGTTCGTTCCGGGTTCGAACGAAACCGATGGCATTATCTCGTTACACTCGTTTTGGAATCACCCTTAGAGTTAACAACAATAACCCTTGCACTCTGAACCACCATCTCAAATCTATAAGTACTATTCCGTCAAACTCATTACGGAATCACCCACAGAGTTATATTGACTCATAGTCCTTACACTTCGAGTCTTCACAAAGCTCCACTTTGATACACGACCTAACGTTATTTGGAATCGATGTGGTTTTCGGATATCCAAATATGAAAACACGATCCCGGTCTCATCGAAATCCAAAGCGTGTCTTTTAGGTCCAAGTTGTTTTAAAGGTTTAAACAATTCAATTACAGTATTTATATACACACAGATAGATAATTCATAAATCACAATTGATAATCAACATTATCAAATAACAGGTAATCCACACTATCAATATCAAATAGACATTCCATATATCACCATCACAATAGATAACCTATGTTATCATTACAATACAACCAAGGCATTCATACCACACAACCATACTTATCTCATTACTGAGATCACATCCATTCAAGACAATCAAGTCCACCCATTCATCCATAAGCAATGATTTATTTATCACCGTATAATTTATTTAAAATGAATTAAATTAACTATCTCTATTACTAATTAATTTAAAATGAATTAAATTAATTACCTCATCTTTGATTAATTTAAAATAAATTAAATTAATTACTTCACCAATATAAATCTACTTACTCAATTATTTAATTGATTATAATCATTTTATTAATCCATTATTAATCACCTTAATTAATCACCCATGATTAATTATCCTTAATTACATTCATGTAATTATTCTTAATTATTTTCACAAAATTAATTATTCACAACCAAACAGTAATTAACCCTTAATTACTCAATTAATTAATTAATCATAATTAATTACATTAATCCTTAATTAATTAATTACCTTTAATTACCTATTATTGATTAATTAATCATAATTAATCAATCTCAATTACATCATTAATTAAAATAATTAATGATCCCCTTTTATTAATTACCTTAAGAAATTAACTTATAATTATTAGTCATCATCACAGATTAATTACATTTAGTAATTATCTAGCTTAATTACTATATTAAACAAATTAATTATCCTTTAATTTATTACTTAATTAATTCCTTGATTAATTCCTTGATTAATTACTAAATAATTAAACCAATTTACCTCATTCTTAACATCTCCACTTAATCACAACCTATAATTATTAATCAATTACTTAACTAAGTAATTCCCAAATCATTAATTACTTAAAGTAATTTTTTATGAAACCCAAATGTTTAAAATTAATTAAACTTAATTAATTAAAATAAACAATCTCATTAAACTAATTTAGTTACATTATGTAATTAATTCCTTAATTACTTTACTAAGTAATTATACTTAAAACCATTCATAATTGATTATTATTAAATTAATTAATCTAATTAATTATAAAAATCAACCATATTAATTAATTGTTAAATAATCCTGGTTAACGACCTTCATTAACCATCCTCTAATTATTTTTATTTTTGTAATTAACTTAAATTAATTACAATTTAAATTATCTTTAATCATTCTTTAATCAAAGTTAATTATTAAATTAATTAATCTTGATTTAAACTTAATTACATAATAAATAATATTCATCATTAATTACTAATCTAATTAATGATCTTAATTACAAATTGATTAATCATTAATCAATTATTAATTCCAAATTCAATTAATTAATTAAATTAATAATTAATTACCTTATTAATTAATTCTAAAACATAAATCTTAAATTTAAATTTCAAGATAAAACATAACTTAATTATGTTGAAACAATTTAATTGAAACAAATACTTTTTAAACTACTTTTAAATTTTCATTTTAAATACAAGTTTAAAATAGAACAATTTAAAACTTATCAAAATTTAAATAATTTAAAACTTTTTAAATTGCAAATCAAACAAGTGCTATGAAAAATTTAAAGTTAAATTCTTTTCAAAATTTTGATAACTTCAATTCATTCTTAGTTTATAACTTTCAAATTTAAATCTTCTTTAAAATTTAAAACTGAAATTCAAATTTAACTTTTGAACTTTCAGATTTTAAATAAACTTCAAAACTACTTATATTTTAAAAATCTCATTATTAAAAATGTTTAAACTGTTTTACCAAAACAAATAGTTAATTAAATTAAATTTCTGAAACTTTTATTTTATTTAAAAACTGGAATTTGACTTCAAACCAGAAATGCACACTTGAATTAAATTTTAAACCTAAACCTTAGTTTGAACCTAAAACTACAGATTTAAAAAGTTTTAAAACCCAGATTTAAAAATACAGTTTCTATAACCTGTAAATCACAGTGACCAGAGAAACCAAATTTTAACTTCGAGTCTAAGGCTTGCCAACTTTGAGTTTTATATCTTCTTACTTCGAGAAAATCATAGTCCCACCCTGCAACATCCAACCCAACATATAGTTCACTAGAATTTTCATCGTCGTGCACATGCACGGCGACCACCACCTCTGCCGATCATCATAGGTGATCCAATCAACTTCCATAAACCCATCACTACTCTAACATCAACCCAGATCAAGCAATTAATCAAAGAATCTAGTTTTAGCTCAAAACAACCCAAACCTGAAAACCATATTCCAGGTTTTGACCCAACCTGTCAACGGCGATTGTTCGCCACTCCGATCACCTGAAAGTCCACCTCTCCGGCCATGAAACAATCCACACATCAGCTACACAATCACCAAGAACCAGAACACTCGATCACCCCTACACCTCACACTGACCCAATCCTTAACCCCTATTCAAAACTAGGGTTTAAACAAAAATTTCCCAACTGCAACCAATCTAGCAATTTTATATCCACTTCTTTGATTTTTCTAAGGATCTAAGATCCTTACTCTATAACTCAGAAGAATTCTAAGTTTTCTTAAACTACAGATTGCAAGCATTTGCTCAAATTTATTTTTTTAGTTCAAGAATAAACTACTACAGAAACTATACTCTAAAATTCTAATACTTAATTCAAAAAAAATCAGTTTCCAGTAAATGCTTTTAGTTTATGAAACTTGATTTAAATATTAATATGATTTGTTTTTGATCAAGATCAACATACAAGGGTGTTACTTGTGTTTACAGAGATAACTCCCTGTATTTTTAATTCTCCTAAAAAGATTTTAAACCTTAACTTAAGAAAATAAAAACACATTACTTTACTGATTTGAATTCTAATCTATGATAAGCAAACTTCTTTTAATTATTCTAGAACCCAGTTACTATCTTGAATCAGATCAATTGTAGGAATTCTTTTATATAGGATGATGATCTGGGTATACTCTGCAGAACATAATCAAACATGCATACACAATCACATTTACATCAGGCACACAAACATGGTGTATCTCAAGCAACCTAAATTACAGTTTTAAGATTAAATGTTACTCACCTTAGAATGCAGAGCTCTGTTGATCATTTGAAAGCTGCAGAAAACATTAAAAAAAATTGCTGGCTTGATCCTTGCTTCATGTTGAATTGATATGCAGTTTTGCCTATTTGTTTTCACTGACTAAAATGCTTGCATGCAGGTAGAAGATGCAGTAGCTAATCCCTCAAATACATGCAGATGCTTTACATTCCCAGGTTTAAAACAGAGTGCAGAAGAAGAAAAACAGTGCAGGCTTCACTTGAGTTTTTGCAGACTTCATTGATTTTGAGTAATATGCAGATGAAGGATTTGAGGATGTTTAGATTTGATTTTTAAGAAGTGGAATATGCAGATTTTCTGTGGATTTGTACATGTATTTGAAGGGATTTGATATGAGGAGTTTTTGATCTTTTAATATGCAAGTTTTTCTGAATTTTAAGAAAATGCAGATATGATTTTGAAGATGAGTTTGATCTTTTCTTTCTTTTTTTGATTGAGGAAAATGAAAATGCAATATGAATGAAGATGCAGACTAAACTAAATGTGTTTTCAGATTTAATAAAATAAAAGAATATTTAAAACTAATTTTTAACACTTGTACAAATGTTACAACACTTGTCAATTTGTTAATGTTAAATTTGAACACTTGTTTAATCAATGCAACACTTGTTTTCTCTTAAAGGTTAATTAGTATTTAATTTACAAACTAATGTGTTAGCCTAAATTTAAGTTGTTAGTTTATATTTAAATATGTGTATGAATTTACAAAAAAAATAAAATAAAAATAAATCATGTTTATAAATAAACTTATACATAATAAAAATTAAAACAATTAAACAATTTAAAATTTATACTTTTGAACTTAAATTCAAACTAAATTCAAAATCAAATAATTCCAAATCAAGTTATGAATATAAATTCAATTTGAAATAAAAATTACAAATCCTATTTAAAACTTATTTATAAAGACAATACAAAATCAATATTGTTTTTATAATTCTCTTATTATTACATTAAAAATCATTTTACAAGAAATTATATTTTTATTAATAAAATATCCATTTTATTAAGCCATGAAACCATTTGTTAAATTTATTCTAAATTTAAAACTCAAGCCAATTTAATTTAAACATTTAAATGTTTCTCTTATCACATTTAAAATCATATATTTATTTATGAAATAGTTTTAAAAACTCAATACCAATTAAAATCAAAATTTCCAAATTATAATGTAAATATTAGAATTTTAAAACATGATTGAATTATTAAATTTAAACCAAAATCATTTATTTAACTTTGAAAGGCTTAAATATTAAATAAAAAAAAAATTCCAAATTACTACAAATATTAAAACTAGAAAATATGCTTTACTTATTAAAATTAAAACAATACTAATCTATTTAAAATATAAACCTTATATTTATTTATAAATAGAAATCAATTTATTATTTTTAAAAGATAAAATAACCAATTTAAATATTTATTGAAGATGATTATTAAATTTATTTGAATTATTATTAACAGAATATCAATATCAATTTAATTTTAATTACAGATTATTAAATTGATATTGTTAAAAATTTCGGGATATTACACCCAAATTCCAAAAGAAAACAAAAGCCAAGTGGCTACATCAAAAACCCAATCCAATATCATTCAGAAATTTTTAAATACATACCTTTTTGCCAGGCAATTCAAATTTATCTTCTGATTTTAAATCCAATTTCCTTTTTGCTTATAATCCCTGCATATCTTACTTAACAATAATATCCGATCGTAACATTTCCAATCATTCCATACATTTTCTTACATAGGTTTCATATCTATTTCAATTTAGTTTTTTCCCATTTTATATGAATTCCATTTATCTTCACTTCTGAGTATTTAATTTTACCTTTCATTTATAACCGATTCACATTAGTTTCATCTTCTAATTTACATTATTTTTTAATCTGAAATCGTTTTGTCGTTAACCAAAATTTTCTCAAAATTTTCAAAAAAAATCTAACTCCCAAAATTTTCAGAAAATTTTTGGCAGAGACTCCTTTGTACAGAGGAGCTTTTGCAATTTGACAAGAGATATAAATATGTATACATCGACCCACCCGGTCGGATAAAGTAAAACAGTTCATATTTCCTATTTTTATTGCGTAGGCGTACCTTAATTAGCATTTAAAGCAAGCAGCTTATTTATTTTAGCAAATAGCGCAACCAAATCCAGTCAAACGGCCTTCAGGTACCTGTACTTACTCAATTTAAACATATAAGTACTATATATATGAAGTTTATAACATTTCTCTTACATAAACAACTATAACACTTCAACTCTAAGAGAAATGCATTCAAAATAACTTCCATGGGCAATTAATATGTTTTCAAAACTAATTCAATTGTTTTCCACCAATTTATACACCATTTCATTTAATTTCAATGGTTTGCAACTCAATTTCTTACCTTCCATTGATTATTAATCCAAACAAGCTTATATTCTCTTCAAATGATTCAAAATCAATTTCATTTAATCTCTATTGACTTATAGAATTTTAATTATTTCGGTTTACGCCAAGCAATAATTATTGTTATGCAATCTCAACGATATTCGGTTAATAAAGTATCTATTTTAGTTCATAACTATTTCAAATTAATTTCAACTCATTCTGCATTTAATTCCATTTTTTCTAAATTATTTATGAACCATTCATTGCATTTCATTTCATTTCCGCAATTGTTCCATTCAAAACAATTTATTAAACTTGGCACATCCGATACTTATAAATTAATGACCATTTCCCAAATTAATTCAATACAAGTTTTTATTGAATGGGCTTTCACCCTTATTTGAAGCCCAACTTCCATAAATTTAAACTTAAGTGAATTTACTTTAGTTTATTCCAACATCAAACTTACGTTTGCTTCTATTTGATTCTCATTTAATCCATTTCCATTAAATTCAGTTAACCCATCCATTTTAACTTTAAATTCAACTTCTCAATTTATCAAAATAATATTCAAGCCCATACTTATCTCATTTATACTTCAAATTAATATGTCACTGAACTTAAGTTCAGTCTGATAATCCAATTCCAGTCACAACTTTGATTTAGTTTTTTTTAATTCAATCAGACTTCATCCATTTATCATTTAACTCAATTAACCTGTTTTAAATTTTTAATTTGCTTACTTAATTCGTTATCGAATTTATTTTATTAATACAAGGCCACTCTCAATTTATTTCTATTCACTTGGGTTTTGTTTTGCAACTCAAAACATTGCTATTATAGTCACTTTTCTTATATCCAATTTACTAGCAAATTTCATTAAACATTATTCAAATCACCCTTGAATTTTATTTATAATTCAAACCATCACATTTTCAATCCAACTCTATTTTATTTTTATTTTACGACATTTCTTCTTATTTAATTCATTATCAAATCCAAGTCGAATTCTATTTACAATTCGAATCCATTACCAAATTCCATTATTAATTTACAACCGTTTGTTTACCCAAGTTAAATTTTATTAACATACACTATTAAATAGTTTATTTAGCTGATTGGTTCACTTTCACTTTTAATTTAATATTCGATTTCCTTTAATTATAAAGAATCACTTCATTAAATTTTCCCGAGTTTTAATTTTATAATTTCAGTTTGGATTTCCTTTGATCTTCCAAAATCCCAACACCTTTATTTTAAAAAATTTAGAAAAGCTTTTAAAGTCACATAATACTATTAAAATAACTCTTTATAAAAATACGTTTTATAACTCGATGTCTCAACCAGCCCATCCTTGTTCTCACAGAAATTCAGTCATACGTTGATCAGGCGTAGGACTGAAAATCTATAAGTACTTGGTAAACTCGTTTTCAACACCCAGTGAAAATACTTGAAAAATAATTTTATTGAAATATAGAAAACAGTTTTTGAAAATAGAGGAAATATCTTTGCTGAGGATGCTCTGGAAATCATCACCCCCATCCATGGTCGCAGTTAATCCGATGGTTACGTTTTCGTCCCGACAAAATCCACAGATAACTGTAGGCCTCCGCGCCCCGCGATTACACCATGGAACCCACGACAGATCGCAGCTACAACTGGGGTTACGTAGCTATCACAGCAAAGACCCATATAACTGTAGGCATCAGCGCCATCAAATTTCGCTGCCAAAAATAAAACTTCTCCACTCCACTTGACCATAGATCGCAGTCTACCGATGTTGCATTGCCTTCCCGACAAAATCAAGTGTAGACCGTTGACACTCATCCTCCACATGATTTTCGCTATGGTCCCCTAGTAGATCGCAGCGACATCGAGTTACACTGTTGTCAAAGCATAACCCAAATGCCCCTGTAGGCATCAGCGCCCTCGACTTTCGCTACCCAATAATCCTCAGGAACTAGTTTTGTCCGGACTCCTCACAGAATCAACTATAGAATCCCCCCTTGGGGTTCAAGGCAGCACCACCCGGTGACACTCCTGAGAAGTTCATTTCAAGGGAGCGCCTTTTTCCCCAGAGCCATCATCAAAACATTTTATACTATACACATATAGTATCTTCAAATCATACACCTAGTATGATATCATACAAAGCTCCTTTACACAAAATCGATTATCTCAAATCGATAATTCTCAAACTAGGCTTTCCAAATTCAATATTGATTTTACCCAAAAATCAAAAGCCTTTCCAAATCCAAAGGTCCCAAAACCTTTTTCCAAATTTCTCATAAGATCATTTATATATATATTCAGATATATAAAATTTAAAAACTTTGGATCTTTTCAAACTTGTATAAAACTCATTTTATACTTCAAACATCTACAAAATCATTTTTCTTCTAGCAATAAATTCAACAAGGGAAGATTTATCTCATTTGGATTATCACTTCAATTCTTATCCCAGTTGGGTATTTGAATCAATAACAGTTTGAGCTCCGACAAGTTTATATTTAGAAAATGGCTTGAAAATTGAAAAATAGATAAGTAGTTGAAAAATAATTATTAGTTTACAAAATAGCTATCAAATAGTTAACTAATCGTAGAATAATTGGAAAATAGTTAAATAGTTTCAGAAATTTTAGATAATTGCAAAATAGTTATAAAATAGTAATTTATTTGTAAAATAGTTGAAATATAGTAATTAGTTTAGAAAACAGTTGAAAAATGGTTAAATATCTCTAAAAATAATCGTAAAACAAATATATAATAAGTTAGCTTAAAAAAGAAAGGTTGTATATATTTAATAGCTTAAAAAAAATAAGTTTATATCAAAACAATTTATATTGAAAATAGTCAAGAGCCAACTGCTCACCTTCCCAACAATTCAATTTAAATCTTCATTTAAATTGATCCAATTCCAATTCAAATAACTCCAAATTTCATTGGACTTGATTAATCCCCCAGTTCAAGTTGAATCAATCTTGATTCCTTTCCCAATGTAAACCAAATTCAATTTTGAACTAACTCAATTTAAATCTTGAATTTAAACTATCTCGAATTATATAAATTCGAGTAAAATTCTCAAAGGTTGGTTTAACTCTTTAAACTAAATTAACTTTTATTCAAAGTTTTTAATTAATTTAATTTCTGAGTCCAATTCTCAAAATTCCATTTTAAATTATCTTAACTTATGTATTTCATGGTTCAATACAATTTTAATTTACAAACTCAATTATTCAAATTTATTTTATTTATTTATACAATATCATTTTCAATTTGAAGATTTTATTAACAATAGGATAATATCATCCAATTTATTTTAAAACGTCCATCTATTTTCAATTTCTAAATCTCAAACCCGTTTTGAGATCACACAAATTCCCAATTCAAATCAACCATTTAACTTTCCAAGTTAAATTCCAATTTCATCTTGAAATTTCCAATTCTGGTTGCTTTTTCTACACTTATTTACCTTTGCCAAAGTTAAATTCCAATTTACTTAATCCAATCAACCTCATTCAATCCTTAATCTTTACAATAATCTTCCCACTTTACAATAATCTTCCCACTTAAAACTTATCACTTTGGGTATCACACCCCATTCCAATTTTCAAACTCAACATTTAGAGTTTATTCAACTATTTTTGTTTTATGTATACTCCTTATTCATACATATTATTTCTTGGTCCTCCCAGCCATGTTTAAGAATTTTAAACCACCCTTGGTTTTAAATTCAAATCAATTTTCAAACAACTCATTCTTTGCAACAAGTCCCAGTTATCCAAATAATACTTATTTATTATTTTTCATTACTTTAAAACAAAATTTCCGAATTCTGGGACCAGGTTTAGAATTTCATTTTCAATCCATTAAATTTTAATTTAGTTGTATCTTTGTTTTTACTTAATTTAATTCCAATTCTAGACTTCAGTTTGGTTGTAATATATTATTCTTAATTTTAATTTCAATAATTAACAACCAATCGCTTTAATATTTATTAGAAGGAAATATTGCTTAATATATATCAAAAATATATTTTATATAAAATCGTTTAAAATCTTTTTATAAGAAAATAACAAGTACGCTCTCATATATGTATCTACTCAACCCATTCTAGAGTACTGCGGACTCTATTGAATGAGTAACTCCCACCAGAGCCAAGGTTCTCGCTTAACCTTTCTGCTCTGATACCAACTGTAACGACCCGAAATTTTCTAACCCGAAAATTCCAGATAGTTATGAGAAAGAAGAAAGAGATAGAAGAAGAAGAACAGAAACCCTAAACGTCTCACAATCGCAACGGATAAAATATAATAATAAATAATAACAGCTTACAAAAGAACACTATATCTGTTGATTACATTTCCATACATCAGAGTTTCACATATATTCAAATGCTGGTCATATACAATCAATTCATCACAGAATTACAATAATATAATTACAGCGGAAATATTCTAAGCGATATTGCTACCCTGCTTGCCTCCTGAGCTCCAGAACATACCTACCTGAAAATCTGCAATACTCGGTCTGACCCGAGCATTACACCAAAGTAACACCCGGGTCAGGCTGGAAACCAGCGTGAGTAAACCCAACTAATATGAAATACCAAAGCAATCAACTTATATAAACCTGGGGCAACTTATATCAATTTAACCAATTCACAATTTGTTGTAGACAACACGTATTTCACGTATAAATTTCTAAGTACCAAACTTAGATAAAATAATCCAATTCACTCAAATCATTTCATTCCAGTCATATTGATTTCACGAATCAATTTATAAAAATTCGAAGTGGTTTCGGGTATCTAAAACCCGACCCCGGTCTCTTCGAAACTCATGTTATCCTAATATTTTATATCAGCGATATCAACTCATTCAAAACATCCAATACCATTCAATCATTCATAAGAAAACTTAATCACATACAAAAGGCCTCCTTAAAACCAAAATTTGGATTATCAAAATTTTCCCAAATATTTTTCTAACTCTCTAAATTTCCGAAATTTTTTGCCAGCGTCTCCTTTGCGTGGCTAGCTCGGTACTACTACAAAAGGCCTCTACGGGCTCCCAATGAGACGACCCGACTTTCTACCACCAGAAAATCGCATCATCTTTAAGAAAGAAAGGGATAGAAAAGGGAATAGAAAGAAGAGAAGAAAGAAACAACATCAGAATCTAAACAGCGGAATGAATAAATTATATTAATCACATAATACTTTACATAGTATCATATACATCAGAGATACACAGCTAAAACAACACATACTAGACAATTGCAAACACCTGTCTCGTTATACAACTCAATTCAGTACAAGAAACAACTCAGAGAAAACTACACAGCGGAAAACTATAGATATATCAACACACAGAAGCCTCCTGCTCCATTGCTCCTCCATAATTCGTCAGAGGCAACCTGAATTCCCTTGGCTACTCGTAGAAGTTTGAGTACCCAAGAATTTATGAAAAACAAAAATAAACTCCGGGTCAGACATGGGTCTGGTGTGAGTAACAGGTTAAAGTTGCTTAACTTTCAAAAATCTTTTGAAAAGAAAGGTATCACGTAAGACTTCCCACACATAAACATGGAAAAGTTTTTACCTTACGCTAACCAAAACATTTGATAGGAAATCCGATGATATTATAATAGTGTCTAGGGTTTTCAAATAAATAAGAAATAGCTGAAAATGTTACATCTATTAAATTCCAGCTACTAGCCACAAAAGTGGGTAATACAATCAAAACTGTTGGCACTTATTGGATTTTGGATTCCATACAATGGCAGGGCTACTGGGGTAACGCCCGTCACAGTACATGGCCTAGATCAACGTACCGAGGAGTACGCCCGCTCCCCTGCAACACAAAGCCGGACCCATTCCTTACTGAATAGTTCCGAACAAGACAACCCCGTGGTTGTAGCTAGCAACCACCCACACAGCCAAATATAAAGGGACTTCTAGACAGAGGTAAATCTTGCTCTCCAGTGGGGGCGACCCACGAAGCCTTGCTACACTTCCCCTGTTTTAGCCATTCCCAGTTGATGAGGCTTGAGGCTACGATTACCTTTATAGGACATATCACTTAGAATGCTCATCGTCCACCTGACGATGTTCTGAAAGCATTCAATCCATACAAGTTCGTTCCGGGTTCGAATGAAACCGATGGCATTATCTCGTTACACTCGTTTTGGAATCACCCTTAGAGTTAACGACAATAACCCTTGCACTCTGAACCACCATCTCAAATCTATAAGTACTATTCCGTCAAACTCATTACGGAATCACCCACAGAGTTATATTGACTCATAGTCCTTACACTTCGAGTCTTCACAAAGCTCCACTTTGATACACGACCTAACGTTATTTGGAATCGATGTGGTTTTCGGATATCCAAATATGGAAACCCGATCCCGGTCTCATCGAAATCCAAAGCGTGTCTTTTAGGTCCTAGTTGTTTTAAAGGTTTAAACAATTCAATTACAGTATTTATATACACACAGATAGATAATTCATAAATCACAATTGATAATCAACATTATCAAATAACAGGTAATCCACACTATCAATACCAAATAGACATTCCATATATCACCATCACAATAGATAACCTATGTTATCATTACAATACAACCAAGGCATTCATACCACACAACCATACTTATCTCATTACTGAGATCACATCCATTCAACCTAATGCTCTGATACCAACTGAGACGACCCGACTTTCTACCACCAGAAAATCGCATCATCTTTAAGAAAGAAGGGATAGAAAAGAGAATAGAAAGAAGAGAAGAAAGAAACAACATCAGAATCTAAACAGCGGAACGAATAAATTATATTAATCACATAATACTTTACATAGTATCATTTACATCAGAGATACACAGCTAAAACAACACATACTAGACAGTTATAAACACCTGTCTAGTTATACAACTCGATTCAGTACAAGAAACAACTCAGAGAAAACTACACAGTGGAAAACTATAGATATATCCACACGCAGAAGCCTCCTGCTCCATTGCTCCTCCATAATTCGTCAGAGCTAATCTGAATCCAAACCTGAATTCCCTTGGCTACTCGTAAAAATTTGAGTACCCAAGAGTTTATGAAAAACAAAAATAAACTCCGGGTCAGACATGGGTCTGGTGTGAGTAACAGGTTAAAGTTGCTTAACTTTCAAAAATCTTTTGAAAAGAAAGGTATCACGTAAGACTTCCCACACATAAACATGGAAAAGTTTTTACCTTACGCTAACCAAAATATTTGATTGGAAATCCGATGATATTATAATAGTGTCTAGGGTTTTCAAATAAACAAGAAATAGCCGAAATTGTTACATCTATTAAATTCCAGCTACTAGCTACAAAAGTGGGTAATACAATCAAAACCGTTGGCACTTATTGGATTTTGGATTCCATACAATGGCAGGGCTACTGGGGTACCGCCTGTCACAGTACGTGGCCTAGATCAACGTACCGAGGATTACGCCCGCTCCCCTGCAACACAAAGCCGGACCCATTCCTTACTGAATAGTTCCGAACAAGACAACCCCGTGGTTGTAGCTAGCAACCACCCACACAGCCGAATATGAAGGGACTTCTAGACAGGGGTAAATCTTCGGCCATTTTTTTCGTTCTTTTTTTTTAATTTATGGGTTCGATCTTCTGCCTAGCGAATAGAGAGGGGGAGACGTGAATAAAATTAAAGGAGGGTGGAAAGCTTCCTGAATACGACATGGTAAAGGGAAAATATCTTGTTAGTTAAATTAAATTATATTATAAAACTTCAAATCGCCTCGTTAAGCGTCAGTTAAAATCTGAACTCCTCTTAAGGAATGCCGCTAGACGATTATAGGGTTTCATCCACGTTCCGAATGCAATGGATCGTGTTTCGGAACCTAACTCGGTCATATGCGCGAGTTACGGAAGTAAACGATCAATTTTAAATTAAAACGATTAAAATAGTTCAAAGCGTTTTGAGCCGCCAAGGTCAAATGACAACTCCGATTGCGACGAAAATTGAATCCGATAATAATTAACTATTACGGATCCAATAGAACTGGTTTCGTCAAATTCTGAGACTGTGCCTCAGAAGGCTATTTTTAAATTCAATTTAAACGATATAATTTCAAAACTGAAAAAATTACCTTTAAATTAAAATTCAATTATTCAATTATCTCCAAGATCATCGTTATAAATTTTATATGCCTTCAAATTATTTTAAATGGGTTTAGAAATTTCTGATTCAACAATTTACCCGATTTCAATTATTAAATGCAATATTTAAACTATATAATTCAAAGATTTAATTATCAAGTAAATATTGATTTCTGGAATTCAAGTTAAAATAACCTTTTAAATATTTAAAATCAATTAATTATTCAAATTTAAATCGGTAGAAATTCCGGGTCGTCACATTCTACCTCTTTCTTCTTTACCCCTAGCAATCGGTGTTTTCTGCACTTGAATATTCGACATGACATGCAGTAAACGTATTTATGTCAATTTTCGAAGGTCAAAAATCCCAGGTCACTACACTTGGTATCAGAGCTGAAGGTTAAGTAAGAACCTTGGCTTTGGTAGTGATTACTCATTAGAGATTAGGTCAGTAGTACACTAAAAGTGAGTTTGAGTGTATTAATATATATAAGCGCGTATTTGTTAGTGAATATACAATGTTCTATATTGTGTTAATTTACTGGTTGAGTGGCATTATGAATTCTGGTCGAACAGTGGGATGCAACTAAGTTGATGGGAATTTCTAAACATTCGAGCATGGTAAACTGACACAGTATGGTTTTGAAGCGGGTAAATGAAATAGTTTTATCCAAACTATATTTTGATATAAAAGAAATAATTTTCAGAAATTATTATAGTATATTGGCGTGTTTGGATAATATTATTATAATCGAAAAAGCTTATAAAAATTGGAATGGTTATACATAACCGAATTGAAATTATATAAGCATGATTTGTGCAAATGAATTATAAATAAAAATGGATTCAAGGCAGAATTTGAAAATTTAAAATCCTGGAAGCTTTGAGAAATGTTTTAAATGGATTTAAACTTAGAATTGGAGAATTTTGAAATCCTAGAAGTTTTGAAATGTTTCCAAAGTGGTCGAAAGAAAAATGGGGTATTAAATTTGAGATATGTTTTTGAATAGAAAATATTTTTAAAAAATAGATTTTGGAAGTGATATAGCACTGAACTCACTACAGTCGCTGGAAAATAATTTCGATGATGATCGTGATATCATTGTCGTTCATTTTCAAGTTTCTAAGTGACGGATTGCTATCGAAATAATTCGATATGGAGATTTGTTTGGAAAACAAGTATTGTGTTGGAAAGGAAATTTGTGTTGGATAAAACCAAATTGGTTTTGAAAATTCCAAAGAATGGGAAGAGCTATATATTTGATTTCAAAATGATTTGAAATAAAAACCGGGTGTTTGAATTCTAGAATTTTAATATGAATGTTAGGAAAACATCGAGAAATAAATTATGAACTTACAAAATTGAGAATGACTTAAATAGGAAAGAAAAGTATGGAATCTGAGTTTTGGAAATAAATTTTAACTTGAGTGAGTTAGAATGAATAAAATTTTAACTTAAGTTAAAATGAATTGAATGAATTGAAATTTGTCTTAAGCTAAGTTAAATAAAATTGAGTTGGATTTGAACTGGATTGAAAATAAAATTGGATTGAGTTCTAAATGATATTGAATGGAATTGAATATAGAGTTTGAGTTGTAAAGTGGTTATATAACTATGAGTTATAGGTTAGTGAATTATAATAAAAATTTAAGTGGAAAAGAAAATTCTGGAATAAATATAAATTTAAGCTATAAAGTGTTGTATAATCTTGAGTCAATAATAAAATGTGAATATACTCGAATATTGAATTTACGAAATTGTGAAAAATAAGTGTGTAACTTGCGAATTGAAAAATGGAATGGTAAAACCAAAATAAAAATAGTTTGATATTTTGGTGAAGAAATAAAAATCCAAACTTTAGTTATAAATAAAAAAATCGACTTAATTGTAAGCGATTTAATATGATTGGAAATATCGTCGAATAAAATAGAATTGGATTGGAATAGCAATGAATAAGTTATAAATAAATTCAAATTAAGATTAAATGAATTGAATATGACTTGGGATATTAATTAAATGAATTTGAGCATGAATTTAAGTTTTGAAGTAGATTAAATGAAGGAACTAATTAGATTAACTAGTAAATGGAAAGGAATTTGATTAAATAAGAATCGATCTAAAATTGAAACGGAATTTTATCGAAATAAAAATAAACTTAAGTTATATAGTTGAAATAATTTAAACTAAATGGATTAACTTAAGTAAATATTTGAACGAAAGCTTGGCTTAAATAATGGTTCAAAAATAAATTAGCATGGAATGATTCCTAGCTTAATAAAGTGGATATGAATATAATGAATGTGGATATAAATGGAATGTAAATGAATTGATTGAGAATCAATTTGAAATGGATTAGAATTAAATATAAATTTTTTTGGAATCAACTTGAAGTAGCTATAAATGGAAATGGTTATTTATAAATGAATATCACTGAATTTGCATAGAAAAAATTATCGTTTGACGTAAACGGAAGTAAATAAAATTCTACGAATAAATGGAAAGTGAATAAATTGATATTGAAATCAATTTGGAATGGATATGAATTTATTTGTTATAAATATGGATTGAACGGAAATAATTAGGTTGTAAATCATTTTGAATTGAATAAAAAGGTATATGGATCGATCGAAAGTAAATAAATTAGTATCAGAACCTTATAATTGCTTATGATTACATGTTAGAATGCATTGTTTATGAAATTTATGTGCGTAACTAGCTAAATAAATGAAGTGCTGTTAAAATTTATGTTTTGGTACTTAAGTGTTTAAAATAAAGTAAGTACAGTTGCAAGAAGACCATTTGGCTAGATTTTGGACGCGCAACTTGCATAACAAGCTGCTCGCTAAAAAACGCTAAATTAAGGTACATTTTCATATTAAATACCACAAAATATATAAATGTTGATATATATTATGTTTTTCGACCGGGTGCGTCGATGTAAATGTTTTTATCTCTCTTGTCATATTGCAAAAGGCTCTTCGTAGAAAGGAGACTCTGCCAAAAAAAATTGAAAATTTAGGATGTTAGAAAAAATTTGAAAATTTTTGAAAAGTTTTTGTTAGCGAAAAAGTTGATTTTTGATTGTAGTTGAAATAAAAAGGTTTTGGTTTAGAAATGGGAATTGAATGTTTTGGAATGAAACTAAAGGGGTTTAAAAAGTGGATGTTGAGTTTTAACTAAGTGGGTTTAGGAAAGTTAATGGGTTTGGAGCATTTTTCTATCTTAGCAATTTCGAGGACGAAATTCTTTTAAGGGGGGAGGAACGTAACGGTCCGGATTTTTTGATGTTTAATTTGGAATATTTAAATGGTTTTACATAATGCATTTGGAATTATAATTTAGTTAGTAAGATTTCAAAACTGAAAATTTCAACCGATTTCGTAAATTTTGGAAATCGTCGATTTAATCGACGTGTTAAAATTGCAATCCGAGGCACGATCTTGAAATTTGACGAATCTAGTTCCATTGGATCTATAATAATGTATTATTATTGGATTTTAAATTTCATAGCTTTTGGAATTATCGTTTGGTCGTACGGGGTATGAACGCGTTGAAATTAATATCGAAAATTCAATTTAATGATTGGGTTCAAAAAAGCTATCTTCACCATACGATCGAATTAGGACATGAAACCTCTTCCACTACATTAAGAATAGGGATATAACATTATTAACGCCTGGCGACACACCTCGTTAGGGTTTGGAATAAAATATTTAAATATTTTTGGAATTTTAATATATATATATCGTCAATATCCATTCATATCATCCATTAAAACCATTTCCCATCAGTAGACTTAGAGGAACGAGCCGCCTACTCGTTGTTTAAATCACGTCCTTTTCCCCCCTTCCTTTAAGTTAAATGCGAGAGAAAGAAAGAAAAAGAAGTACATATCGAATAAAATCACGACCTCCCTCTCATTTTCTTTCTGGCATTCAAAATAAGAAAAAGGAAAAAATTAAGAGAAACGAAATCACGTTTCTCTCCCTACTTCAGAAATCGAATCGCATATTCATCTTTATACGCATCTTCTTCTCGTTTAAGATTTACAAAGAAGGAATCGAGAGATAGAAAAAAAAGAAGGAATCGATCTCGAGCACGGCGATGTGGGTATTCGCGATTGGGTCATGTGCAAGGAGGAAAAATAGCATCGAATATGGGGGAGGAGGCGATCGAGCGAGAGGGCTCGTTGCTAGATGGAAGGTGGCGGCTTCGTGCGCGTGCGAGGGGTATGACGGCGACAGTTTTGGATTGGAAGCAGCAGTCTCGTCGAATGACGGTGGCGTATGTTCGATAAGCGCATGGCAATTTTGGAGGACCGCGACTGGGAGGACGTCGACGATGTTTATAGTGTGACCAAGTGATGGAGCTGCTCAACTTGATGTCACCACTGGTTTGGAGATTGAATGACTTGGTGATTTCAGGCGACGCTTGGTCGCGAGTTGATTTTGGCGTTGCCAGAGCTTGCCTGTACATGAAGGGTTTGGATTAAGGTAATTTCTTAAGTTAATTTCTAGTAGATAAGATCTTAAATTGTAATTAGTGATTAAAAATATTATTAGACGTTGTAAATCTTATAAAATAGATAACTCATTAGTTTTAGGTCGAAATCGAATGAAATAAGCAGCACCGGAATCGTATCGGGAAATATCATGCTATAAAAAAATTGGTTTGGCGATTTAAAAATCAAAATGAGAAATTCTCACTCATTAGTATTACCGAATTAATTTTTAAATAGTCAAAATTAATTATTGGATGCTTGGTTGAATTTATAAATTATTATCAATTTGGATGTTATATATATATAGTATGTATATTAGTAGTTAGATATATTTTTCGCATATTAGAGCGAATAAGACCCTATGCGTCTTGCATAATAGCAGATGACCCAATATTACCGCGATATTCTGCCACGAAGCGGGATTGGTATTTTTATGTTATTTAACATCTGTGGATGTAGGAAAACAGGTTGGAGGGATCCAACTGGATTCCTCAAAAATATTGAATTTAATTCCATATATAGTGATATATGACATGTTTGGATAATTTATGATAGATTATAGTGTGATTTGAATTTATTGAATGCAATGGTACACTGGCCTAAATTTTGGTAACACCATAAATATACGTTTGGAATTTGAAAGGAAATTAAAATGGGATTTTGAAAGTAAAATATTTATATAGAGTTTTGGGTTAGTTAAATGAATTTGATTGGGTGAAATAAATGGTTTGACTTTAAATTTGTACTTAATTATTTCGTGATATTGTAAAGAGAGATTTCAGAATAAAGTATATGAAGGATTTTAAAGAATAATTCTTAAGTGATACTGGTTAAATATAAAAGGTTTTAAAAAAAATCGAGATTTAAAATAGATTGGGAGAATGGAAAGGGAATGTGGGAACAAATATAAAATTTGTTATATTGGATCTTAAATAAGATTTTTTAAATTACGAAATAGAAGTAGAATCGAGATTTGGTTGGTTTCAGAATGTAGTTTTGTTTATTTAAGAAATTGATTTATAAATGGAATTTAATTTAGAAATCCATTTATAATGGATTTAAGTGATGTGAAATCGTTATAAACTGAAAATGAGACTAAAGGATTTATAAACAATGTTTATAAATAAAATGAAATGATTATCATTTGATAAATTAGGGATATAACTCACCGTAAGAATTTATGATGAGATGGTAGATCGGTTTAAAAAGAAATGATAGATTTTACCTTTTGGAAATGTGAAGAAGGGATTTAAGAAATTGGGGACGTAAATCGATTGGTGATAAAGCGAGAGAGATTTGTAAATATTAGATTGGTTTAATTAGAATTGAAAAATATATTTTTTTATCGAGAAGTTGAGTTGAGTTCATTTTAAAAAGAGGATTTTTAATTATTAAACTAGGTAATTGAAAAATGTTTTAGCATAAAAATATTCCATAAAATTAATTTTTTAGATATTTTTAAATTGTCAAAATGAATTATAAGTTTTATAACAAGTCTTGTAAATCGATTAGAATTTTATTAATAAATAAGAATTAATTATTACGTCAAAGTTATATAATTATTTTAATTGTTTAAAAGTTATTTAATTATTAAATAAAGTTTTCGGAAAGTAATGGTATAGTTTCATGGCGAAATCGGAGGCAGAGATTGCCTGCAGTTAAGTTTGGATTTCTCTAGGACAGAAACGTAATCATTGAGTTGCGAATCCATGGTCAATAACGCATGGTGCTTTCCATATTTATTTTAAAAAGATTTAAAATATTTTTTGAAGGGAATGGTTTGTGAATATACTTATTTCGGTGAGATAAGTATATATTTTTGAATGAGGAGACTGAATTAAGGAACTCCAAAACTTATGGAATTCATTATAAATGAGTTAAAGAATTTACAATATAAATTGTGAAGGGTTTTGGAAAAAAGATAAATAAATGGAACTTTAATAAGTGTTGGGAAGTAAGGGGTTTAGAAAAAATATTTTTAAATATTTTTTTATAAGTGTTGAAATAAGAGATGGTTTGAAATATCCTGATATGGATAAGTATTTGGGTCGTTTCAAATATTGAAAATTTGGAAAGGATTTGAATATATACCTTATAAAGATATCTTGAAAATAAATTTTGGGAAATTATAATATGGGCCTGGGACTGCTTATGGATGTTACATTGATAGTTAAATAACCAACTATCAAGATTTGGCCAATTTCGTTGATTGTTTCGAAGAGACCGGGATCGGATTTAATTATCTGAAAACCACTTCGATCCGATTTGAGCATTACGAATGGATATCGTGAAGATGGTGAAGACGGTGATTTGGTTTGTCCAGACCCATGACAACTTGTATGGACGAATGCTATCAAAACATTGTCATTGGACGATGGGCATTCCAATTGATATTGTTCTTGAAAGGTAATCGTAGCCTCAAGCCTCATCAACCGGAATAATTGAAAATCAGGGGTGATGTAGAAAGGCTAAGTGGGTCGCACCCATTTAGGGTATGTTACACCTTTCTAGATACCCTTGGATATATTATAAATTATGGATACGGTGGTGTATGGAAAAAAGATCTCGATAAGGGTAGGAACACCCTAAGTGATAACATATTTGGTTCTATCTAGGTTAGGGATAGGACCGATCTTGTGTTGTAGGAGATCTCGGCGAGTCCTCGGTACATGTTTCTAAACATGTATTGTGATAGGTGGTACCTCATGGCCTAGTCATTATACGGAATCCATTCTTCAATAAGCGCCTTAAAGTTTTGATTGTGCCCAACTATGCTGAAACGTGAGATGCAAGCATTTTAGCAATTTTCTAATTTACTTTCTATATACACTATAATAATATTAGATGATTTTGGTATTAAATGTTTTAGTTATCGTAAGGGAAAAACCCATCATATTTATGTGAGACGTGGTCTTACGAGATACCTTTGTTTTTCAAAGGATTTTGAAAATAATAATAATTCAAATTGAGTGTGTTTTCTTACGTTGGTTTTCCAGACTGACTCAAGTGTTATTTTGTTATAATGCTCGGGTCAGATCAAGCATACAGATTCAGGGAAGGATGCTATGGAGCTCAGAAGACGAGTTGGATGGCAGAGACGTATCTCCGTACTTGGTTTATATTTTCGCTGTGTGAGGACAAGTAATTATAATTGTCCATATTTGGTGTATTGATTGTTGTACTCTGATGATTGTAAGTATAGAACAGTTACAGATTCTTTTGTATAAAAATCTGTTATTATATTTTGTTTTGCTACATTTGTGAGATTATGTGTTGTTGTTCTATTTTCTCTACCTCTTTCTTCTTTACCCCTAGCAATCAGTGTTTCCGACACTTGAATTTTCGGCATGTTATGCATTGAAACTTATTTATGTCGATTTTCAAAGGTCGAAAATCCTCGGTTGCTACACTGAGAAGAGTGCATCCATGGGTTTCATTCATGCAGCAGGCGTCAAATTTTGCCACGATCTGCAATAGAAGCATGGCGGAGGCTCTTTGGTGCGCCGGAGGTGGCCGCACGTGCGTGGTTGGAGGCGGCATGGCCTGGGGTTGGCTGTGGTGGTCACCGATCCGGGCAAAGGTCGATTGTAGGAAGCAGCGGCTAAAGATGAACATGGGCGGCTGTTCATTCATTGGGTTCGACTGTCGCGGTTAGGTTTGGGAGAAGTAAACTTAATTACGATATTGTCCATTTATTTTATTTTTAATGTTAATGTTAAATTTCAGACTTCTTATAAGCATAACTTTTTGATACGAGCTCCGTTTAATGCGCAGTTTCTTCCATTGGATTCGTATCGAAATTCCGGACAACATGGAACTGCTTTGGATGAATTTGGAGACTGTTAAAATTTTAGGCTTTAATTGGATTTTAAATTGGAGTTGAGTGATTAAACTTACTCACGCAATATTAAACCTACTTATGTTAGTTGAATTAAATTTATGAAGTGATAAGAATTTTATTTATCGTTGTTTGGTAATTTAAATTTAATTGGAATTTATATTAAATTAAATTGACATCTAAATTAATATTGAATTTAATTGCTAATTAAGTACCTGATACTAATAACTAGTTAGTTGTTGTGACTGATTTGGATGTTGACTGTGATGGATGTCTATTTGTTGACATTTTGGACGATTGGATGTTCATTTATTTATATATATCCCCATTATCAGCCTGCATATTTATTGAAAGTATAGAAACTATTATTTAAATTATTTCAAATAAATTAAGAAATAGGTTGAAATGGTATATACCTATGACACTTTGATTTTGATTGAAATGATATATATCCATCCCTAAAATTAAAATTAAAATAACACTTGACCATAGGGTAGAAAATTATATACACCGGATTGGTTAAATTAAATGGTTTTAAAATATTGAATTTGGATTTTGGATAATGATATTTTTCAAAGGAAATAAATTGTGTATTTTTTATAAATTGAAATATTTCCAAATTAAGCTTTGAAATGTTGTAATTGAAATTAGTTAAAAGAAATTGTTTAAAGAATTAAATTGGAAATGTGAAGTTATAAATCGACATATGACTTTAATTTTTGGAAATTGAATTATTTTAAGATTTGGACCTTAAAATTGAACAATTGGGTTTAATTTGATTTAAGTGTTTTAAATCGGTAAATTGAAATTGGACTTGAAATTTATATAAATAGAAATGGTTTAAAATAAGAATTGAATTGAAATTTAAATTATCGAATTAGATTGTTGAATCTAAATTGAAATAAAAAATGAACATTTCGAAAAATTGATGTTAATCCGAATTGAAACCAAGTTGATTTGACATTAAATCTAAATTGAGTCAATTGAATTGAAAGATTGGAAATTGAAATTGTTGATTTGAAATTTGGACATGGGTCCAGATTGTGAAATGGAAGGAAACAGTTTGTTTGGATATTTTTAAAAATAAATTATTTTAATATAAACGGTTTAAAATCGATCTTTTTAATATTTAAATATTTTGATTTTCCAAATGATTTTACTATATAAACTATTTTCAATACTCAAATCATTTTTATATTAAACTATTTTAAATCTCTAAATTTTTCAAACTATTTTAAACTATTCAAACTATTTTCTAAAAATTTCAAACCGTGCAAACTTGGAAGGTTTATTTTAAATCGTTGAAAAACTAAATGCGAATGTGGTTAAATGAGGTTACAACCTTAGTTGGAATTTGAAATGATATTTTTAAGTGGAAATGACATATTTCGAGTAAATATGATATTTTGAAATGAAGGATTTTGAAATTGAATATGATATTTTGATATCAAATATGAATCGGTTTTGAAATGTAAAAAACCAACTTGTGTGAAAAATGACGTTTGGTTGTTGAAGAGATTGGGACCTCTTATTGGCATACTCTCTGTCAATATTGAAACCGTTTTAATAACTGTGTACGTAGTGGATGATCCAGAATAAAGTGGTTGGATTTGGTGAACATTTGCTGAATTTGAGAAAGAGAACGATGATGGATGACCCCGGCACTTGTGCCAATTTGAAATGACTAAAACAGGATAGTTTGTTAGGGCCAGGCAGGCTAGCTACCCCTAGCGGACACACCTCTTCATAATACTATTGATGTTGGCTTAATCGATGCACCTTGTTTGATTTGATTTTGGGGATGTTGGACACGGTGGGCGGTCGTGGCTACGATGCGTTACCACCAGCCCAGCGACCCGAACTAGTAGTATCAGACCTTAGGCATTGCCTAATCTGCCTTGGCATACTCTTTATCCTTATACGCGACCATTATGATTTTGTTTTAGTGTTGTCTTATCACGAAGCCTCCCTGACTACCGATGTTACCGGTGGTGTCAAAGGCAAACTGTAGGACAATGCTTAAAAATGTGTTAAGGGAAATTAATGTAAAGCCTAAACGCTAAGAAAAATATTTATTTTACTGATAGACACTGCATATATAGCATATCTTACTACATGTAGATAGTTTAACGAATCCTTAAGAGATGGAAAATCGCATAACATCTCTTAAGTTATTGCACGCACGCTATACATTGGATAGGAGATGTAAAATCTCATAAACATCTCTTAAAAGAATACACTCATATTTACTTGTTGTTGATTTAATTTACATAAGAACTTTTAGTTCTGACTCGAGTGTTTTGTCTTTTCATTACGCTCGGGTCAGCTTGAGTTTTTCAGTGTTTGAAGACTTTAAGGAGGACGAAGACGGAGTTTATCATATTATATTATTAGTAATTGTCCGCTGCATCATTATTGGTATATTGTTGATCGTACTCTGATAATGTTGTAAAATTTGTGTATCAAATGTATATTGTAAAATAGTTTCATGAAATTTTTATTTTATTATTATATTTTGTCATTCAGCTACGAGATTTTGTGTTTTGTTTTCCTTCTTCTCTTATTTTCTTTTTAAACCTCATTGACAATCCTCCCTTTTGAATGGTTGGAATTAGACATATGTGGTTTATTGTCGATTTAAACCATCCAAAAAGGTCGGTCATCACAGCAACTACATAATTATGTAAGTATCCAGCAACATATTTACTTTCAAAAGGCAAGTTTAATACGAATTAAGGTTGTTGATTCAAATTTGTGAATAAACATTAATGATTATTTTCCGAATCAATTGAGGTATTGTGAGAGGAAAAATCTCATCAATAAAAATAGGTCTAAAATCTTATTATTAATTTACACCTACTCTCTTATGTAGTAAAATTACATTTGCAAAATTAAATCTGCCTAACTGTAACGCGCCATAATAAAATTTATTAAACATTTATATTATATCTTCTTTTAAAACATTCCAAATGGTTTCATAGAATAAAGTAAGAAAACTATCCAGACTCAGAGATTTATCATTAGGTATATCCTTACTAGCTTTCAAAATCTCTTCTTCCATAAATGGATCATCCAACCCTACTAAATCAATCTTAGTATCTACATTTTACATTACACCCAATCAGCCTCAATTTTATGCCCTTTCTTGGTACAAAAAATCTCTTTATAATAATTAGTAAACTCTTTCTTTATTTCAATTTGATCGGAGATATCAACATTTATTAATTAGAATGGAATTAATTGTATTACTGCGTTTTCTACGATAAGCCACATTATAAAATAATTTAGTATTTATATCGCCATCATTCAACCATTGAACTCTAGATCTTTGCTTCCAAATTACTTCTTCTTATAAAATAATTTTATTTATCTTTTGTATTTGAGAGCACATTTTTTTATGAAGTATGCAAAATCCTTAATTCTTTAATTTTATTTTACTCGTTTAATAATTTTTAATTTTTAATACCAATATAACCAAAAACATCTTTACTCCATTTCTTTAGGTATACTCTCAAGTCTCCAAGCTTACTAACCAATACTTTAGCTATGTTCCTGGAAATCTATGATTATAATTATTCAAAGAAAACCATTTATATCAACAAAACCTTTAAAATTATTTTCTAATAACCGCATTTTTTAAAATCTAAAATTTTTATTTTCAAAGTTAAGATTAATTTGCGATAAAATAATTGGAAAATGCTGAATAAATATTCAAAAGATCAACAACCATACAATATGAAATTTATCTCTATTTCGTCGGTAATAAAAAAAGTCTATCTAAAAGTGTCATTGACGTGTTTTCTCTACCATTCAAACAAGTAAACTGTTTGTTACTCAATTTCAGCCCTATTAAGTTACAATCGACAATAAACTGATCAAACTCCTCCCTAGCAAAAAAATCCCTTCCCTAGGGGATCTTTCTCGTAAAAATCTAATGACATTAAAACGTCCACCAATCACCCATGGGCCTGGAGCATGTGTTTTAAACTCAAGGCGCTCGTTCCATAGAACCCTATGATCCGTATTAGAACTCGGCCCGTAAACATTTGTAATATCAAGTATTGATTCGTCACTGAGGTCAAAAAATATCAAGTGCATCGAATGATCTTTTATAACAGATTGGAAAAGCCTAATACAATAATCTTTCCAACCCATCATTAATCCTCTTGCACTACGCCTAGTTGGAAGATAATACCAATAATTTATATAAAGACATCCTAGACTCCTGTAAATATGATAATTAGGATGCCCGACTTTAGTTTCTTGTAATGATACTATACTAATGTTATTATCTTTCAACAAAGATTTAATTTTACTACACTTACCTGAATCACGTAAACCTCTTACGTTCCAACTAATGTATCTTATATCCAGGTGTTCTAAACCGTTCGAATTCCTTACTTTTAGTATAATCAGTGTCTAGTTGAAAATTCTCAAAACTGAAACGATATTTCTTAGCTAAATATTGCATATCACTAGAGAACATACTAATCAAAACACATGGACTATATGTACTACCTCAAAGAAAATCCACACCTAAGCTATAACTATCAGAAGCTCTAGTGGCCATACTATTAAGACAAGTTCTCCTCCTTACCGATCTATTTTCACTCGAATAAGCTCCAATCTCTCTATACATTGTAGAATCAACTGCTCTACACCCTAATCTAGAAACTTCAGACAGTATAGAAACCACTTTGTTAGAAGACTTATTTCTCCTTACCAAATTGCTTGAACACACATCAGATTCTCTATTATTATCTATAGAATCTGTAGCCCCATGTGTTGACCATGATCTTTAACTGGTTCATTACATTCACCATGCTTTAAATAACCTCCTTATACCTTGCTCGTACATATATCCCATCCACAACTACCAGATTCCAACACATTATCATGACCAAGACCATTTGAATTATTATATCCAAAACCATTCAATTTATGACATATATTATTCAAGCAATTCTTTATATCAATGACCATAATAAACTGTTTATTATTCATATTTCCATCCCCTTTCTTTTCGTCAATACTACACATATTATCGCTTTCCTATAGCCACAATTTATAATGCCTTCCCTTTTTTATAACCTTATTTGTCACCTTACCATTTGTTGTTCAAAACATTGCATCATCACTATCACTACTACAAAACATGTCATTTACTTTGGTTCTTACCATTTTGTTGCTTCAGTTGTACGACAAAAGCAAAAGAAGACGACGCAGTAGGTCATTTTCTGTTGCATCGATTATATGACCAAAGCATATGATGGTCATTTGCTTTGGTTGTTTGGCAATGACCGAAGCAAATGAGCATGTACATCGAAGCTCAATCGTTTCCAAAAGACCGAAACAAGTGCTAACTGAAGCAAAAAAAATTGATACGTTTTAGATCTTTGAAACACGAAACGGTATCAAATTGCATTTAAGAACTTCATGTTTACAATAAATTTAGTACAAATATACATATAAATCATATTCCATGTTACACACTAGATATTCGTACTAAGATACATGAATCAACTATAATCCTCAAAAATTCACTTCAAATGTTAATTAAATAATTGTGCAGCACTTTATATACTTACTTAACTAATTATTAGCGTTCAAGATAATAAATTAATTAAAAAGATAATTATAGACTAAAAATGCACAAGTGCCCTGTATTCAAGAAAAGAGAATGTAGACCTACTTCCACTGTGAGGACCACTTGCACCTAACCGAGCATTATAGACAGTCCATTATTAAAATAATGCACAACCTGAAAAAAATGGTCTAAAATCACAGTTGCTAGCATTTTGTATTAACTGACGTTTATTTTGATAGCAATTCGTTGCAGATGTAGCAATATAACTTAACATATAAAACATTAGCAGTAGCTGCATGATTGCATGATCAAACCTTGCGCAAAGCCCAAAAGTCCTAGCATCCACTCTATAAACACAAAAATTCAAAAATTACAATCACACCTTTTGATTAACGAGGGATGTACATGTTTAATTTAAAATTTTAATTGATAACTGTTCGTAACAATCCTTTTGAATTTTCAAGCGCAACTAAAATTAATCAATAATCAAAATCATGCCCATGAACAATGACATGGGTTCACGAACCACAAACCAATCATATCCAAGGCAGTACTAAAAAATTCAATAATTTAATCTCGGTCGACTAATAACACAAGTCTAAAATTTTAACACCAACTTAAAAAACTAAAATTTACCCTTTCTAGCATACACGGTTTCTTTTGCATTTTTAACAGCATGTTCATGAAGCTTAGGATTAATAGAATCAACGGCACTTGGTTGCTGAAGCTTCCCTTCAAAAAACTTCGCCAAAGCTACTGCCTTATTAGTGGATATGGCCAAAATCAAATATTTAATCAAAACAGACAGAGAGAAATGTTTAACTACTGCACTATGGATAAATGAACATTTGAAGTCGAAAGAGAAAACAGTTATCAAAAGATGTCTTAATTCATTTAATATGTATTCATTTCAACTGTAATTAGCCAAATTTTCCCCAAAGCATTATATACAAAGTATCCATGGAAGAAATAGACAAGGGTACGAAATGAGAGTATGTATGAGCAAGGATTCTTCGGTGCATACTTGATCTAAGCATTAGCAGCAACCTGCTCTTCAGCCATTTGTAATAAAGAGTAGAGAGCACATATAAGATTGCGGTCATCATACACGTCGTCCACATGCCTAAATCAAACAAGAAGCCATAAAACAAGTGTTATTATCACAAGAAACTAATTTATCAGAAGGTGAATACAAAAGTTAGAAGTGGGTGATGTCCGTTTGCCTGTGGCTAGCCAAAAATTGGAAGCACGGAGCCATGGAGTCGGGTATGCTGGTAGTCGATATTTGCACCATTATTGACTAAAACATGAGAAGTTGGACTGATGATATGGGGAACTTGCTCGTTGAGCGAACCAGAAGTAGGAGCATCAAGCATTACTGCTTGGACATTTAAACAAGCACCTGGAGTACTTTCAGCTACACATCCCTTCCTTTCACTGCTGACCTACCAACACCTACACATTCATTACCCAACCCGGGACAGGCAATACCAGAGCTACCAACTAGAAGATTTATATTCCCCAAACCAAAATGAGATCCATTGAATGTGCATAAGGCAATTGCCGGAAAGGATTGGTTAGATGGATAGGACGAAATGAAATATTAGGAACAGTCACCTCCTCTACAACTAAGAAGCATCATACCATCACAGAGTAGCATTACATCGAGCACTTTCAGACTGTAGAAAGAAGTACAACAAACTTCGACTTTGTATACACCTATCAAAGGCATCATCAATTACATCAGTACAAACGGAACCAGGCATCACAAGTAATAGACATGACTAGTTTTTTTTGCTAGTTCATGGATCTATAGCAGTGAGCAAATCGAAGTTTCAAGCAAGCACAAACTACTCTGAGTACAATCTCGTTCAACAAGTCGGACTCCAACTCGCAACTTCAGATCTTATAACTCACACATCAAGCACGACATCTCCAGATCCAAACTTTGGCACTGGTTTTCAATTCCATCTCCGATTCGAGCAAGCTAGGTTGCAACCAACTCCAGCGTGCTTAAATCTAAACCGTGACATCAATAGTTCCAGCCAATAAGCAAGCTCCAGTTGTAGTTTCTAGGAGCAGGCGACATTTTTTGAGTAGGAGCAGTGAACGTTTTCTAACAAAAGAACAAGAGAGAATAATTTTGTTTGAGCAGTATTTTGGAGAAAGCGAATCAGAGAAAAGAGAGCATGAACACAACACAGAGAAAAGGAGAAAATTTTAAAAACCTTACAAGCTTTATTTAATTCAATATTTCTTTTAGATAGATTCTAAAATTAGTTAGATGGAGAAATGCTCGTGTAGAATGTGAATGCCATTGAAATGCTTTAGCTTCCTTTGATCTGGAATGAAAATTTTAAGCGGGAAATAAAAACTTGGAGGGATAAATGAAAATTTAAGCAGGAAATGGAAAGGTAAGGGGAGAGAAAACGAAAATATTAAATTTTACTTCTATTAACTATTATTTATTAATTATTACTTATTACTTCTTGATTGTAATTGAATATTAGTTGTTAAATGTTAATTATTATACACACACATATATATATATTATTAGTTATTAATAGTAATTATTAATTATTAACTAGTAATTACTAACTATTAAATATTATTAATTTGTAATTATTAATTAGTTATTATTAAATATTATTAATTAGTTATAAATAGTAATTAGCAATTATTAACAGTAATGATTAACTATTAAATATAATTAATAAATATTAATTGTAATTTACTAACTATTATAATTAACAAAAATAGATGATTAATTATGAATTGACAATTAAATATATTTTCCAATCATTACTTATTTACTTCTAGCTTATTAATTATGTTTATTAACTATTACTTATTTGTTATAATAAATATAATTAACAATCAAATATATTTACTACTTATTGCTTATTTCTTGCAAAATATAAATCATAAATCCAGAAATAACTATTAAAACAGCAAGTATTGATTATTCATCAGCCGATACAAAGGAATTTAAAATACAAATTGAGGAAATGTTAAAGCAAAACTTGATCAGAAGATCTGACAGTAAACACAGATCAGCAGCCTTTTTAGTTAGAAATCATTCTGAACAGAAAAGAGGTAAGCCAAGAATAGTCTACAATTATAAAAGGTTAAATGACAATACAGAAGATGATGGCTATAATATACCAAACAAAGATACATTAATAAATTTAATACAAAATAAACGAATTTTTAGCAAGTTTGATTTAAAATCAGGGTATAATCAGTTAAAGTTAGAAGAAAGCTTTAAACCTTGGACAGTGTTCATGTGTTCTGAAGGACATTTTGAATGGAACGTATTAAGCTTTGGATTAAAAACAGCACTTGCAATTTTTCAACGATTTATGGATGCAATATTTAAAAAATATAATTTCTGTTTAGTATATATCGATGATATTTAAGTTGCAAGTAAAAACGTAAAGGAACACGAACAACACTTAAAAATAGTATTTAAGGAAATAGAAAACAATGGCTTAGTAATATCAAGAAAAAAGATGGAACGTTTTAAGCAGAAAAGTTCATTTCTAGGTTTAGAAATTGGCAATGGAAATATCGAACTTCAGCCACATATTTCTCAGAAGCTTATAGAATTTCCAGACAAATTAGATAGTAAAAAAAAATCCAAGCTTTTCTAAGATTGATAAATTATGCTAGAAAATTTATCCCTAATTTAGCAAAATTAGTAGGACCTTTATACGGTAAAATTTCAAAAAACGGAGAAACGAGATTTAATTCAGAAGATATTAAATTAGTTAAAAAATTAAAGAAGTAGTTAAGAAAATTAGTCCGTTAGAACTTGCACTAGAAACAGACTATATTATTATTGAATGCGATGGATGTAAAGAAGGATGGGAAGCAATCTTAATGCAAACCATCAAAATACAGTGATAAATCGACAGAAAAAATTGCAGCTTATGCAAGCGGAAATTTTAATAAAGCAACTAATTGGACATCTTTATATTTTGAAATACAAGCATTAATCAATGCTTTAGACAAATACAGGATATATTTAAATAAAGAATTCACAGTCCGAACAGATTGTGAAGCAATTGTAAAATTTATTTCAAACGAAAATTCTAAAAAGGTAAATAGAACTAGATGGATAAATTTGCAAAACCTCATACAAGGCAATGGATATAAGATAAATTTTGAACACATTAAAGGTAAAAACAATCAGTTAGCTGATATTTTATCACGAAGATTATTTCATGTATTTAACCAAGTTTGTCATATGCAGGAGAGATACAATATGAACAAAGAAACAGGAAGTCTATAGATAACAGCAATAATAAAACGAATGTGGAGGCAAAAGCCCCAACAATCAAAACAGAGGTGAAATCACCTACAACGCCACCAACAGAATCTAGCTCACAAGCTCAATTTCCAGTTAGAACTAGTGATACTCAAACGATGGAGGTTAACACCCCATGCATGACCTTTGGTCAAACTTCTCTTATCCAGTTTAAAAGCAACGATCCTAGAAATTCAAACCTCTTGTTCGAATAAACGATTTATCTCAGCAATGCTTACTTGATCATCTTTGGAATTTAAAAACTGTTGAAAATGAACGAAGAAATAAACAACGACTCGGAAATTGTTTTGCATACTATTTTTCAAAAATAAAACAAAAGCCTCTTTCAAAAAAATTCTTTTGCTATATAGTTTTCAGAGGCAATTTTACAGGCGTATTTAAACATTATAGCCAAGTGCAGATGGCTATACAGAATTTTCAAAATGCAGTTTTTAAAGGTTTTTATAATCTGCAACAAGCTTTGGACGAAGCAAGAAATTGCTTTGGTCCTAATTATTATATTGACCCTGACTGTCAACAGTCATATTCTCATACGGCCTCGTCAACTCCTCAATCCCCAACAGACCTAATAAATTCTCAGGCCTCACAGCTAAACGACTTACAAAACCTATATCAACGAAGTCAAGCCCAGTTACAACACTATATCCAGAGAAATCAGTCCCTACAACAAGAAAATCAGAAGTATGTATACGTCCACAAAACCAACCAGCTACTAAAGCAATGTATTTCACAACTAGTCTAAGAAAAAGTGGAACTCCTCAGCTAAATTCCCAAAAGACCAAAAACCCTAACCTATGAACAACTTTCAAATCAAAGGGGTTTAGGTTTTTTTTTTATATAAAAACAACTCAATAAAACACGCTAGTAAAGACACAAAATCTTCTAGGTAAATCCCTAAAAGATATCCGACTAAGAACTTAAATATAAACAGAAATATATTACAAAGAAGAGAAAGTAAAGGGGATACCTGATCCATGAAGATGAGTAGCAGAAGACTTGACAAGATTTATACAGACGAGCAGCAGAAAGCCTTTTTTTTTATATATCTCTCTCTCAGAATATGGAATATGAAGCGTAATAGGAAAAATAAGCAAGCATGGAGAAATGAAGGAAGAAATTTAAGCAGCCATTAATGTTGCTTCAAAGCTTATATTATTTTAAGTGCTCCCTTCTATATTTTCTTACAACTTACACACACACACACACACACATATATATATAGCTATATAGCCGGTTGAACCGGTTACTTAATACACACACTAGGCAGTTGATAATATTATGTCTTTACATAAAGATAGACGCGCTAATAAAAGTAGTATTATAAAATATGTCAGCGCATAGTCTGGAGAGTTCTCTGTCCTTTGAGATAAGATTCCTTATTAGTGGAGTCTTCTAGTTGGATTACAGCTGGATGATTGAACATTATCTTTTAATCTGTATCTGCCATCTGATCCATATGATTGAATTCTTCTATTCTCATCCTGTCGTTTGCACTAAGATCTGGGCTGGATTCTAACTCTGGCTCAAACGTTTCTTGATCGTAAATTAGAACATCACTATTCGGATCAAACATATGTTCTGCTGCTGGTAAGGGTAGCAGAATTTTTAACTCCACTTCGCCCCATATTTGATAGCGCGATGTTTCTGCTTGTAAAACTAATTCTTTCCAGTTAGGCGGAGGACTTAGCGTTACTTGTCATTGATGATACTGCCAAGGTTTATCTGCCCCGAACCAAATTGGCGTTCCTTCATACATCTGGAAATAACATCTTAAACATTTTGACACATTGTGTCGTGTATAATTTACATGTTTGAAAATGGCCATTCGATACGTTGCTGGCTTAGTTGTGTACCTTTTATCAAACTGAAAGACTGGAGTGGTTGAACTAATACATACTATTATGGCTGGAAAAATACGTAAATATTGTTGTTCTACCAATGCAAAACGTTTACCAAAGCGCTCTAAAACTGATTCTTCAACTGGATTGCTAAAAGTTATTCTAGATAGCATTCCATGATCAAATAAGCTTACTATTTTATCCAGGTCACATGGTAATTGCGAACTGTCGACTCTGGCGCGTAACATATTGGATCTCCTGTCTCGGACTACTTTAAACTAAACCGTTTCTATTATCCGTTTGAAGTATGTTGCAAGTAGTTTATGTAACTCTTCCTGGTGACTATTCCATCGATCGTAAGTTAGCTTTTCTATCTTGAGGACTAATTCTTGTCCTCCTTGTTTGCATAACCCGTCAAGGATCGGTTCTGGTCGTAGCTTGAGATGATTTGAAAGTTGTTCATAGGTTAGGGTTTTTGGTCTTTTGGGAATTTGGCTGAGGAGTTCCTCTTTTTCTTGGACTAGTTGTGAAATACGTTGCTCTAGTAGTTGGTTGGTTTTGTGGATGTATACATGCTTCTGATTTTCTTGTTCTAGGAATTGATTTATCTGGATATAGTGCTGTAACTGGGCTTGACTTCGTTGATATAGGTTTTGTAAGTCGTTTAGCTGTGAGGCCTGAGAATTTATTAAGTCTTTTGGGGATTGAGGAGTTGACGAGGCCGTATGAGAATATGACTGTTGACAGTCAGGGTCAATATAATAATTAGGACCAAAACAATTTCTTGCTTCGTCCAAAGCTTGTTGCAGATTATAAAAACCTTTAAAAATTGGATTTTGAAAATTCTTTATAGCCATCTGCACTTGGCTATAATGTTTAAATACGCCTGTAAAATTGCCTCTGAAAACTATATAGCAAAAGAAATTTTTTGAAAGAGGCTTTTGTTGTATTTTTGAAAAATTGTATGCAAAACAATTTCCGAGTCGTTGTTTATTTCTTCGTTCATTTTCAACAGTTTTTAAATTCCAAAGATGATCAAGTAGGCATTGCTGAGATAAATCGTTTATTCGAACAAGAGGTTTGAATTTTCTAGGATCGTTGCTTTTAAACTGGATAAGAGAAGTTTGACCAAAGGTCATGCATGGGGTGTTAACCTCCATCGTTTGAGTATCACTAGTTCTAACTGGAGATTGAGCTTGTGAGCTAGATTCTGTTGGTGGCGTTGTTGGTGATCTCACTTCTGTTTTGATTGTTGGGGCTTTTGCCTCCACATTCGTTTTATTATTGTTGTTATCTATAGACTTTCCCGTTTCTTTGTTCATATTATATCTCTCCTGCATATGACAAACTTGGTTAAATACATGAAGTAATCTTCGTGATAAAATATCAGCTAACTGATTGTTTTTACCTTTAATGTGTTCAAAATTTATCTTATATCCATTGCCTTGTATGAGGTTTTGCAAATTTAACCATCTAGTTCTATTTACCTTTTAGAATTTTCGTTTGAAATAAATTTTACAATTGCTTCACAATCTGTTCGGACTGTGAATTCTTTATTTAAATATATCCTATATTTGTCTAAAGCATTGATTAATGCTTGTATTTCAAAATCTAAAGGTGTCCAATTAGTTGCTTTATAAAAATTGCCGCTTGCATAAGCTGCAATTTTTTCTGTCGATTTATCACTATATTTTGATGGTTTGCATTTTAAGATTGCTCCACATTCTTCTTTACATCCATCGCATTCAATAATAATATAGTCTGTTTCTAGTGGAAGTTCCGACGGACTAATTTTCTTAACTGCTTCTTTAATTTTTTTAACTAATTTAATATCTTCTGAATTAAATCTCGTTTCTCCGTTTTTTGAAATTTTACCGTATAAAGGTTCTACTAATTTTGTTAAATTAGGGATAAATTTTCTAGCACAATTTATCAATCCTAGAAAAGCTTGGATTTTCTTTTTACTATCTAATTTGTTTGGAAATTCTATAATCGTCTGAGAAATATGTGGCTGAAGTTCAATTTTTCCATTGCCAATTTCTAAACCTAGAAATGAAATTTTCTGCTTAAAAAGTTCCATCTTTTTTCTTTATATTACTAAGCCATTGTTTTCTATTTCCTTAAATACTGTTTTTAAGTGTTGTTTGTGTTCCTTTACGTTTTTACTTGCAACTAAAATACCATCGATATATACTAAACAGAAATCATATTTTTAAATATTGTATCCATAAATCGTTGAAAAATTGCAGGTGCTGTTTTTAATCCAAAGCTTAATACATTCCATTCAAAATGTCCTTCAAAACACATGAATGCTGTCCAAGGTTTAAAGCTTTCTTCTAACTTTAACTGATTTTATCTTGATTTTAAATCAAACTTGCTAAAAAATTCGTTTATTTTGTATTAAATTTATTAATGTATCTTTGTTTGGTATATTATAGCCATCATCTTCTGTATTGTCATTTAACCTTTTATAATTGTAGACTATTCTTGGCTTACTTCTTTTCTGTCCAGAATGATTTCTAACTAAAAAGGCTGCTGATCTATGTTTACTGTCAGATCTTCTGATCAAGATTTGCTTTAACATTTCCTCAATTTGTATTTTAAATTCCTTTATATCGGCTGGTGAATAATCAATATTTATTGTTTTAATAGTTATTTCTGGATTTATGATTTTTATTTTGCAAGTGTATTTAACTTTGTTTTTTGTAACATCTTCGCTAATTAATCCTAATTTTTTTAAATGTGTAATAATCTGGTATGGAATGAATTTTTTTTCTTTTCCTTTTTCTAGTTCTCTAATCGTTTCAAATGACATCATGGCTAACGCCTCTTTATGTTCTTTAATAGGTGACATATGATGTTTTTCTATTCTTGGTTTGAAAAAATCTAATTATGCCTCCCCACCACGCTTTCGAGCTAACTATGATTGATAAGTGTGGTAGTTTGTAGGCAACGTGTAGTTATATTTACTAAAAGTAATACCATTTCTGGAAATTGAAATACTACCTCGATAATTAAGGATAAAATTTAAACCTAAAAGAAATTATTGACTTTTGATTTCTTTTGGAGTAATAGTGCATTGTCCTAATTCGTATTTAGAACTATTAATTACCAGCAAAATCTTTAAATTGAATCATTGATTCATCTGGTAATTTGTGTGTTAATGTCATTAGACTTTGATTGGATGTCTTTGAAGTGATAATGTAATTTAAAGGTTTGTGATATTGTAATGGTATTATGGAATGTGCTATTAAGCTTTTAGTGCTTCCTGTATCTATTATTGCTATTGTATCTACGAACTTATTATTATCTAACCAGATTCGACAATTAACTGTAAGTAGAGATGTATTATATTTGTTAATATTGGCTGAAAATTCTGTATTTTCCTGTATACTGTTGTTCAGATTGTCTATTGTTTCAGTTGATTTGAATGAACTTCCTATTTCATCTTGATTGTACTTTTTGTGTTTCTCTTTTAGGAAGCTAACATCATTTTGTAAAGTACTAACTTGTAGCTGTAATAACTTTATCTGCGCATCGTGTTTGTCTACTTCTTCTTGTAATACTGTTTTTTCATTTATTCTATTTTTCTTTAATGAAAGCTCTAAATTAAACCGTCTTTTAGCACATAGAAAACATATTTCTATAAAACATTTATCACACTGAAAGCGTTTAATAATTTCAGGATATCTATAACATACAAAACAGGGTATATGATCGTTACCTCTATTCTGTATCCATTGATGTTCACATTCATCATCGTTATTCATTAGTGTATAACTAATACTATTTTGTGAAGAACCTTAATCGTTATCTGAAATAATACTATATATTAATTCAGTGTCGTCGAAATCGTTTTCACTAAGACTTTCTATTTCGTATTCTCCTATTTCATCAACTAAGTTGGAACGTTGTTGATTGTTTTGCCTATTAAGACATCTATTTGCTAAGTGATTTGGGTCACCGCAAATAAAGCAGTTACATTTTCTATTTGGTTTACTTCTTTTAACATATTTTTCTTTTTTAGTTTATCAAAATGTTTAGATTTTCTAAGATATTTCCTAGGTTTATAATAACCATAAGCTTGTGGAGTGTAGATAGCTGTTCGGCAAAATGCCCAAGCCTGTCTTTTAATTTGTTCTAGTAAAGTTGTTTCTTTACAGCGTTTTTCTAATTCTTGGAATACAAACATTATTCTTGGACCAATTCCTAGTTTAGATAATGTTCCATATTGTGTATTCCAGTCTTCTTGCAATTTTCGCCCTAAATCTCCTGGTAGTCTTGAAAAATACTTATTACATAGATCTTTGTCCATTGCTTTACCTGTCTGTGCTAGAGTGACTGCAAAATCTTGGCTAAATTCCTTTATATACTTAAAATCTCTTATGCTTAATTGTTCTAGGTTTCTTATTGTTGTGTTTTGCATTAGCGTACCGCCTTTGCCTGGATCATTACCTATTAGTAGTAGCCTAATAAAACTTGTAAAATTGTAAGGGTTATTTCCTAAAGCTTTCTGTTCAGTTATTACGGCTGGATTATCCGTTTTTCTGCTTTGATATATTCCTAAGGCTAATGGACCTAGGGTAGTTTCTAGTACTGCCCACATATCCATTTCCGGCTATTTATTTACTTCCCAATATCGAACTACATTTTGTTCCCATATTAAAATTTCTTCTGGCCATAATTGTGGTGATTGATTTTCTAGTAATAGCATATTATGGCTATAAAGTTTTCCATATGGTTTTCTTATTCCTTTTCCTATATATGGACTTTCTGGTAAATAATCTACTTCAGGCTTAGCCCATTTCTCTCTTTCTAATGGTCCTTCTTTATATTGGCCACTTGGTTCGTTGTCAAATCTACTACGTTTATTAGTTGGTATCATAGCCTGATCCATAAAATTTGTTTCAATAAAAAAGTCACTAAGAGGGATCTGCTTATTTAGAATATCTTCTATTAATGGCATGTTGAAGTATTTTGATAACGTTGTAAAAGCATCTTCGTATGTCATATCTAATTCTGTTATACATGCAATTAGCATATTATCTGTCTCTTCTCTTATATTTTCTACTGTTATTTTTTTATTAATTATTTCATGTAATGTTCTTTTACTTTCTGTTTTAAACGTTTCTTCTACTTCTAGACCTATATCATTTTCTTCATATTGTTCGTCATATTGCTCTTCATCTACTAGATAACCTAGTATATCAAAATCTTCAATACTTTCATTATCTGTTTCGTAATGATCATAAATTGGTTCATCGTCCCAATTTATAGTATTAAAGTGATCTAGATGTTCATTTAGATTATGTCTTAATTCTATTTCTGATTCTGTATCAGTTTCTTCTTCATTTTGTTTGAATTTATAATTCCCAAATCTTAAACTTGGTTCTCCAAATTGGTTATTGTATATAACATGTGATTCTGGGATAAAACGACTTTTATTGTTTTCTACAAAATCTTTTAATTGCCATTCAAGACCTGCTAAGTCTTCTGGACTAATTCTACGACGTTCAATCATTTTTATTCCTTTAATGGCTATATTTTGTACTATTTCGTTGAGATTAATTTTAAACTTCATTCCTGATCTATTACTTGCTTTGCCAATTATTCCTATACTAATATTTAAATTACTGTCAACATAGTTTTCAAAACCGCTTGCTTTAAATCCTAGTTTTAAATGTTTTAGATCTTTAATACTTTTAAGATTATCTAGAGCGCAATATACTAAGGCTGATTTATCGTTTAAATCTATTTCCATTCCTGAGAGTGGAGCTTTTTCTATGTTTGATGTCCATGACTTGTCTAGAACCAAATTAAGGAGTTTCGTTCCTAAACCTTTTCTGGTTAATGTTTTTACTCCTATCACTATTAATCCTAAACGGAAAAATCTTTTTCTCATGTTTTTCAATTTTTGTATAGTCTCTGGTGATAAAACATCTAAGGTTACACTGTTATCTATTACTCTCACTTCTTCTTCTCTAATACTTCTAACTAAAGTTGTGTTAATGTTTGTAATTCCTGTTTGATATAAGATTCGTGGGTTTAATAGATCTAGTTGATTATTGTTATATAATTCTAAGTTTTTGTCCAAATCTACTTCTTTGTCTAATTGTACTACTTGTTTTTCTTTTTAGACTTTACTTTTGATAAAATACTAGAAATTTCATCTTTAGGTTTACCATTGGATGTAAATTCTGTGAGCGTCCTACTGGGTCCAGAGAATGAGCTTCTTGGATTCATTTTGGGATCCAAAATTTGTATAATTCTGGTGTTTTATTTTTCTTAACAACTGAATTTCCTAGACTTAGATTGACTAGCTGTTCTGACATCTTATCTAGTTCCTGATCAAAAGTTTGTTTATTTTCTAATTTTTCTAAAATTTGAAGATTTAGGCTAATTAAAATATTAAAAAGATTAGGATATTCTTTATCTGATAAACTATTTCCTGAATAAGTAGTAAAACCTTGTTTTGGAACTGGTTGTGATACAAATTTTTTTGCGTCGTCTATCGCTTTTTGCAAATATTTATTCATAAAATTAACCACTAACAATCTTTTTAACTTCTAAAAGGAGAGTTTCTATCTGTTTAGTTTTTAAATCAAAATCAAGAGTTCTGGTTTTAAGTTCTTCTAGAATTCGTTTAGATTCTACTTCAATATCTTTTGACTTATTATTTTCTAGCAATAATTTTTACTCGTTAATAATTGTTTTATCTGGAAGGATATTTCATAAGCTTATTAAAGTACGTAGGATACTTTCGTTTTGATTTTAAATAAAATCAAAATTATCTACTAATTGTTTTAAGGTTTTATTTTTATCAGAGATGGATTTTGTGATTACTTCTAACGTTTTAGCTGTTGAATTATCGCAGTGTTGTAAGGCTGTTCCTAAACTTATAATTAAATCTATGACTGAATTAAGCTGTTTATTTTCTTCGTGTAGAAGATGTTGAAAACCTTTCTCAAAATGACAAACAAATTTGTAGTTATCAATACTAATAATACTTCGTTCCTTGAAGGTATATTCAATATTTAAATAATTTAGGCGTTTGAAGTTTGAAGAATTGATTTTGGGGTTGTTTTTCTCAGATTTGAATGGTTCATTTCTCCATGCAGCTTATATTTTTCCGATAAGATTTTTCTTTGAGAGACAATTATTTAATTATTATTCTTAATAAAACATACTAAAGAGCAATTGGAAAACTGTGGTAACTACGTAGTTTCATTTTATTCATACTTAATTTCCATATTACTTTGAAGTTTACCATGTTCAATAAAAGACGGGAGTTACGCACCTTTGCTAACCTATAAATTGACTCAGAGGGTTCTGCATCAAAATAACATTTTGATTTTATATGACTAAAACTAGACCTCGTAGTAACTCTAGAATCGACTTTGCTCTGATACCATATTGGGGGGAAGTGAAGGGGGTTTAGTTTTTTTTTTTTATATAAAAACAACTCAATAAAACACACTAGCAAAGACACAAAATCTTCTAGGTAAATCCCTAAAAGATATCCGACTAGGAACTTAAATATAAACCGAAATATATTACGAAGAAGAGAAAGTAAAGGGGATACCTGATCCATGAAGATGAGTAGCAGAAGACTTGACAAGATTTATACAGACGAGCAGCAGAAAGCCTTTTTTTTATCTCTCTCTCAGAATATGAAGCGTAATAGGAAAAATAAGCAAGCACAGAGAAATGAAGGAAGAAATTTAAGCTGCCATTAATGTTGCTTCAAAGCTTATATTATTTCAAGTGCTCCCTTCTATATTTTCTTACAACTTACACACACACACATATATAGCAATATAGTCGGTTGAACCGGTTACTTAACACACACACTAGGCAGTTGATAATATTCTACCTTTACATAAAGATAGACGCACTAATAAAAGTTGTAATATAAAATATGCTAGCGCATAGTCTGGAGAGTTCTATGTCCTTTGAGATAAGATTCCTTATTAGTGGAGTCTTCTCGTTGGATTACAGCTGGTTGGATTATAGCTGGATGATTGAACATTATCTTTTAATCTGTATCTGCCATCTAATCCATAGGATTGAATTCTTCTATTCTCATCCTGTCGTTTGCACTAAGATCTGGACTGGATTCTAACTCTGGCTCAGACGTTTCTTGATCGTAAATTAGAACATCATTATTCGGATCAAACATATGTTCTGCTGCTAGTAAGGGTAGCAGAACTTTTAACTCCATTTCGCCCCATATTTGATAGCGCGATGTCTCTGCTTGTAAAACTAATTCTTTCCACTTAGGCGGAGGACTTAGCGTTACTTGTGATTGATGATACTGCCAAGGTTTATATGGCCCGAACCAAATTGGCGTTCCTTCATACATCTGGAAATAACATCTTAAACATTTTGACACTTTGTGTCGTGTATAATTTACATGTTTGAAAATGGCCATTCGATGCATTGCTGGCTTAATTGTGTACCTTTTATCAAACTGAAAGACTGGAGTGGTTGAACTAATACATACTATTATGGCTGGAAAAATACGTAAATATTGTTGTGCTACCAATGCAAAACGTTTACCAAAGCGCTCTAAAAATGATTCTTCAACTGGATTTCTAAAAGTTATTCTAGATAGCATTCCATGATCAAATAAGCTTACTATTTTATCCAGGTCACATGGTAATTGCGAACTGTCGACTCTGGCTCGTAACATATTGGATCTCCTCTCTTGGACTACCTTAAACTGAACCGTTTCTATTATCCGTTTGAAGTATGTTGCAAGTAGTTTTTGTAACTCTTCCTGGTGACTATTCCATCGATCGTAAGTTAGCTTTTCTAACTTGAGGACTAATTCTTGTCCTCCTCGTTTGCATAACTCATCAAGGATCGGTTCTGGTTGTAGCTTGAGATGATTTGAAAGTTGTTCATAGGTTAGGGTTTTTGGTCTTTTGGGAATTTGGCTGAGGAGTTCCTCTTTTTCTTGGACTAGTTGTGAAATATGTTGCTCTAGTAGCTGGTTGGTTTTGTGGACGTATACATGCTTCTGATTTTCTTATTCTAGGAACTGATTTCTCTGGATATAGTGTTGTAACTGGGCTTGACTTCGTTGATATAGGTTTTGTAAGTCGTTTAGCTGTGAGGCCTGGGAATTTATTAGGTCTGTTGGGGATTGAGGAGTTGACGAGGCCGTATGAGAATATGACTGTTGACAGTCAGGGTCAATATAATAATTAGGACCAAAGCCATTTCTTACTTTATCTAAAGCTTGTTGTAGATTATAAAAACCTTTAAAAACTGGATTTTGAAAATTCTGTATAGCCATCTGCACTTGGCTATAATGTTTAAATATGCCTGTAAAATTGCCACTGAAAACTATATAGCAAAAGAAATTTTTTGAAAGAGGCTTTTGTTGTATTTTTGAAAAATAGTATGCAAAACAATTTCTGAGTCGTTGTTTATTTCTTCGTTCATTTTCAACGGTTTTTAAATTCCAAAGATGATCAAGTAAGCATTGCTGAGATAAATCGTTTATTCGAACAAGAGGTTTGAATTTTCTAGGATCGTTGCTTTTAAACTGGATAAGAGAAGTTTGACCAAAGGTCATGCATGGGGTGTTAACCTCCATCGTTTGAGTATCACTAGTTCTAACTGGAGATTGAGCTTGTGAGCTAGATTCTGTTGGTGGCGTTGTAGGTGATCTCACCTCTGTTTTGATTGTTGGGGCTTTTGCCTCCACATTCATTTTGTTATTGCTGTTATCTATAAAATTTCCCGTTTCTTTGTTCATATTGTATCTCTCCTGCATATGACAAACTTGGTTAAATACATGAAATAATCTTGGTGATAAAATATCAGCTAACTGATTGTTTTTACCTTTAACGTGTTTAAAATTTATCTTATATCCATTGCCTTGTATGAGGTTTTGCAAATTTAACCATCTAGTTCTATTTACCTTTTTAGAATTTTCGTTTGAAATAAATTTTACAATTGCTTCACAATCTGTTCAGACTGTGAATTCTTTATTTAAATATATCCTGTATTGGTCTAAAGCATTGATTAATTCTTGTGTTTCAAAATCTAAAGATGTCCAATTAGTTGCTTTATTAAAATTGCTGCTTGCATAAGCTGCAATTTTTTCTGTCGATTTATCACTGTATTTTGATGGTTTGCATTTTAAGATTGCTCCCCATCCTTCTTTACATCCATCATATTCAATAATAATATAGTCTGTTTCTAGTGGAAGTTCCAACGGACTAATTTTCTTAACTGCTTCTTTAATTTTTTTTAACTAATTTAATATCTTCTGAATTAAATCTCGTTTCTCCGTTTTTTGAAATTTTACCGTATAAAGGTCCTACTAATTTTGCTAAATTAGGGATAAATTTTCTAGCATAATTTATCAATCCTAGAAAAGCTTGGATTTTCTTTTTACTATTTAATTTGTTTGGAAATTCTATAATCTTTTGAGAAATATGTGGCTGAAGTTCGATTTTTCCATTGCCAATTTCTAAACCTAGAAATGAAATTTTATGCTTAAAAAGTTCCATCTTTTTTCTTGATATGACTAAGCCATTGTTTTCTATTTCCTTAAATACTGTTTTTAAGTGTTATTCGTTTTCCTTTACGTTTTTACTTGCAACTAAAATATCATCGATATATACTAAACAGAAATCATATTTTTTAAATATTGTATCCATAAATCGTTGAAAAATTGCAGGTGCTGTTTTTAATCCAAAGCTTAATACGTTCCATTCAAAATGTCCTTCAGAACACATGAACGCTGTCCAAGGTTTAAAGCTTTCTTCTAACTTTAACTGATTATATCCCGATTTTAAATCAAACTTGCTAAAAATTCGTTTATTTTGTATTAAATTTATTAATGTATCTTTGTTTGGTATATTATAGCCATCATCTTCTGTATTGTCATTTAACCTTTTATAATTGTAGACTATTCTTGGCTTACCTCTTTTCTGTTCAGAATGATTTCTAACTAAAAAGGCTGCTGATCTATGTTTACTATCAGATCTTCTGATCAAGTTTTGCTTTAACATTTCCTAAATTTGTATTTTAAATTCCTTTATATCGGCTGGTGAATAATCAATATTTATTGTTTTAATAGTTATTTCTGGATTTATGATTTTTATTTTGCAAGTGTATTTAACTTTTTTTTGTAACATCTTCACTAATTAATCCTAATTTTTCTAAATGTGAAATAATCTGGCATGGAATGAATTTTGTTTCTTTTCCTTTTTTTGGTTCTCTAATCGTTTCAAATGCCATCATGGCTAACGCCTCTTTATGTTCTTTAATAGGTGATATATGATGTTTTTCTATTCTTAGTTTGAAAAAATCTAAAAAATCTAATTCTGCCTGTCCACCACGCTTTCGAGCTAACTCTGATTCATAAGTGTGGTAGTTTGTAGGCAACGTGTAGTTATATTTACTAAAAGTAATACTATTTCTGGAAATTGAAATACTACCTCGATAATTAAGGATAAAATTTAAACCTAAAAGAAATTCTTGACTTTTAATTTCTTTTGGAGCAATAGTGCATTGTCCTAGTTCGTATTTAGAACTATAATTACCAGCGTATCAACCGCTAAAATGTTAGAAGTAATTGCAAAATCCATCTCTGATAAAAATAAAACCTTAAAACAATTTGTAGATAATTCTGGTTTTATTAAAAATCAAAACGAAAGTATCCTACATACTTTAATAAGCTTAAGAAATATCCTTCCAGATAAAACAATTATTAACGTATTAAAATTATTACTAGAAAATAATAAGCCAAAAGCTATCGAAGTAGAATCTAAACGAATTCTAGAAGAACTTAAAACCAGAACTCTTGATTTTGATTTAAAAACTAAACAGATAGAAACGCTCCTTTTAGAAGTTAAAAAGGTTGTTAGTGGTTAATTTTATGAATAAATATTTGCAAAAAGCGATAGACGATGCAACAAAATTTGCATCACAACCAGTTCCAAAACAAGGTTTTACTACTTATTCAGGAAATAGTTTATCAGATAAAGAATATCCTAATCTTTTTTATGTTTTAATTAGCCTAAATCTTCAAATTTTAGAAAAATTAGAAAATAAACAAACTTTTGATCAGGAACTAGATAAGATATCAGAACAGCTAGTTAATCCAAGTCTAGGAAATTCAGTTGTTAAGAAAAATAAAACACCAGAATTATACAAATTTTGGATCCCAAAATGAATCCAAGAAGCTCATTCTCTGGACCCAGTAGGACGCTTACAGAATTTACATCCAATGGTAAACCTAAAGATGAAATTTCTAGTATTTTATCAAAAGTAAAGTCTAAAAAAGAAAAACAAGTAGTACAATTAAACGAAGAAGTAGATTTGGACAAAAACTTAGATTTATATAACAATAATCAACTAGATCTATTAAACCCACGAATCTTATATCAAACTGGAATTACAAACATTAACACAACTTTAATTTGAAGTATTAGAGAAGAAGAAGTGAGAGTAATAGATAACAATGTAACCTTAGATGTTTTATCACCAGAGACTATACAAAAATTAAAAAACACGGGATTTTTTTTTTCCATTTAGGATTAATAGTGATAGGAGTAAAAACATTAACCAGAAAAGGTTTAGGAACGAAACTCATTACATCGGTTCTAGACAAGTCATGGACATCAAACATAGAAAAAGCTCTACTCTCAGGAATGGAAATAGATTTAAACGATAAATCAGCCTTAGTATATTGCGTTCCAGATATTCTTAAAAGTATTAAAGATCTAAAACATTTAAAACTAGGATTTAAAGCAAGCGGTTTTGAAAACTATGTTGGCAATAATTTAATTATTTGTATAGGAATAATTGGCAAAGCAAGTAATAGATCAGGAATGGAGTTTAAAATTAATCTCAATGGAATAGTACAAAATATAGCCAGTAAAGGAATAAAAATGATTGAACCTCATAGAATTAGTCCAGAAGACTTAGGAGGTCTTGAATGGCAATTAAAAGATTATGTAGAAAATGATAAAAGTCTTTTTATCCCAGAATCACATGTTATATACAATAACCAATTTGGAGAACCAAGTTTAAGATTTGGGAATTATAAATTCAAACAAAATGAAGAAGAAACTGATATTATTTCAAGTGCTCCCTTCTATATTTTTTTACAACTTACACACACACACATATATATAGCTATATAGCCGTTTGAACCGGTTACTTAATACACACACTAGGCAGTTGATAATATTCTGCCTTTACATAAAGATAGACGCACTAATAAAAGTCGTAATATAAAATATTAATTGTAATTTACTAACTATTATAATTAACAAAAATAGATTATTAATTATGAATTGACAATTAAATATATTTCCTAATTATTACTTATTTACTTCTAGCTTATTAATTATGTTTATTAACTATTACTTATTTGTTATAATAAATATAATTAACAATCAAATATATTTACTACTTATTGCTTATTTACTTCTAGTTTTTTAAATATTAATTATATTTATTAAATATTAAATATAATTAATAAATATTAACTATAATTTACGAACTATTAATAATTAAAAATAATAAATTATTATATATAAACTATTATTTATTTCTAATTTATTAATTATTATTTACTAATTTCTAGTTTATCAACTATAATTTATTAATTTACTTCTAGTTTATAAACTATTATTTATTTCCACTTTATTAACTTTAATTTATTAATTTACTTATAATTTATTAACTATTATTTATTAATTATCACTTATTACTTCTTACTTATAATTGAACATTATTTGTTAAATGTTAATTTTTTTTTTGAATTACCTAGAGAACCAAGCTTCGCTTGTAAACTCTAGGGAAGTATGTGCCTGCCAAACACATACTTCGGGTACTTGTTACAGGGTTGTCAGTTTCGAGGCTCGAACTCGTGACCTTCGATCACGCAGTCCGGACCATCAACCAACTGCGCCAACCCTGTTGGCTGTTAAATGTTAATTATTATGTATATAATATTTCATTTATAATTTATTATTAATAAGATCATTTTTTTTATAATTTATTATTAACCATTATTAATTATCCAATACTAATTATTGATTATTGAAAATTAATTATGAAATATTCAATGTTAAATATTATTTCTTGATTGTTGATTATTAATTATCAATTATTGAATATACCGATTACACCGAAAATCTATTGTAGATTTAACGATGAAAAATTCCACCACTGCACTTTGCCACTATTTTTAGCTTTTCATGTAGTGATAATTTAATAGTAATTATTAATTATTAATTATTAAAAATTAAATATTACTTCCTATTATTAAATATTACTTATTAATTAAATATTAAATGCCAAACATTAATTTTAAAATATTGAGTATTAATTATTAATTATTTAATTATTTAATAATTATTAAATGCAATTAATAAATATTAACCATAATTTAATAATTAGTAATAATTAAATATGATAAATTATTAAATATAAAAAATAATTATTGATTATTTATAGTAATTAGTAATTATAATCGTTAATTATAATATATTATAAATAATGACATATGTAAGATGTTGTTTATGATTATTGATATGTGCATTCTCCAATTAAAAGAATTTGCAGTTGCTTCGGTTCCTAAGAAACCGATGTAAATAACACTATTTTGGTGTAGTGCATTTGTTTCAGTTCCTAAGGAACTGATGCATATAATACTATTTGCTTTGGTTGTATGGACAACCGAAGCAAATAAAACTATTTTCTTCGATGCACTTGCTTTGGTTGTTAACACAACCGAAACAAATGATACTATTTGTTTCGGTTGTCCTTATAACCGAAGCAAATAACACTATTTGCTTCGATGCATTTGCAAATTCATTGGTTGTCTTAATAATGATATTAGTTGCTTCAGTTGTGAGCATAACCAAAGAAAATGAGGCGAGGATAGAGACATATTTTATAATAGTGTATGCTTCTCTCCTGTATCATCATTTATACTTATTTTAACATTTTCAACTGAATAATTTTTAATAAAACCATAGCATCATCCACAGTTCTTTTATGTGTTTCTTAAAATACGTTATCAGCACTACGCACGTTTACACCTTCATCATAAAGAACTTCCATACACATTGATTTTTCCACCACATCATCAGCTTTGGGAACGAAGCTTAATTTAGCACCACTTATCATCCTCGGTCCAATGGACAAACAGAGCTTGTGAATCAAACTCTTGAAGTTCTTTCTTCGTGCATGTGTTCTCGATTTTGATGGAACTTGGAAGATTGTATTTCCCTTTTCGAGTTTTCTTACAATAATAGCTTCCAATCTAGTATTGGTATGGCTACTTTCGAGGTACTCTACGGAAGGCCATGCCGACCTCCTTCGCATTGGCTTGAAGCCGGTGAGAAGCTGGCTTTAGGTCCAGATTCTATTCATGATTTCATAGAAAAGATTGACCTTTTTCATCATAGGATGAGAGAAGCTCAAAGTAGACAAAAATCCTATGCCGAACCGAAGAAGGAATTAGAATTTTCCGCGAGAGATTTGATACTTATTCGTGTTTCATCTATGAAGGGTATTGTGCCTTTTAGTCGTTCGAAAAAATTAGCACCTCGATATATTGACCCATTTCCTATCACTAAAGGAATTGGTTCCATGGCTTATCGCCTTTTATTACCGGCTCAATTTTCTGCTATTCATGATGTATTACACGTTTCTCAACTACGGAAATGCCTTACAGATTCCGATTCTATTCTTGAGCCCGGTTTATTGAAGAAATTGAAGTTTCACCTAATTTGACTTATGAACAACATCCTATTCGTATCATTGCTACGGAGGTTAAACGCCTTCGTAATAAAGATGTTTCGCTTTTGAAAGTTCAATGGTCTGTAAATCATAAGGATTGTTCTTGGGAATCCAGAGAATTCATCGAGCGAACACATCCAGACTTACTCTCTCTTGCTCCTTATGGTGAACTTCTCACTTCAAAATTTTCTTTTGTGTTGTTATGCCTTAGAGTGGTTGTTACTCTTTATTTTCTTCTTAAGCATTACATGGACGCAATTTCTTTAAGGAAAGGAGTCTGTAACAACCTGCATATTTTACGATTAAATATTTAAATATAACGTTGTCAGTTGGATTAAATTCCAAAATGTAACTTTTTGTAAATAGTCGAATCCGAACATAAGACCACTTCCATTGAGTTTAAAACAACGTTTACAACTTGTTTAAGTATAAACATCGATATGTTTGAAGTTGATTACGATTTTGGTATTTTCAATTGGGCTTTGGGTTGGGTTCTAGCCCATTAACCCAATAAAAGGCCCAAACTCTTCTACCTCATAGCTCCCACTCTACTCCTCTTCATTCATTCATTCCATTTCCTAAATTCCTAACACTCAAGCCCTAGGAAGAATGGTGTGAAGAGGAAACTAAAATTCCTAGGCCCTAGTTTCTCTTAGAAATTCAAAGTTCTAAAATCAAAGAGAAGCTTAGGTAAGCACCCTCTTCATCTTCGCCATCTCAATCCCTCTCCAATTTTCATAATTTCCTATAATCTAACTTAGGAAATATTTGCATATGGTCATAGATTGGAGCTTCTAGAATTGTGATTGAAGTGGAGTTGATCTTTCCTTGTTTTAGAGATTCTCAATTGTTGATTTTGAGTTCACAGTTGAGTTCTTGAACTCACATTTATGTCTATAGCTTACATTGTTGTTAGGTATGAATTCCTAACATCTATTTCATGTTCAATTGCTTTTAATTTGAATTGGTTCGGTAAAATTTCCAATTTTTGTTTTGAAGTCAAAAATTATGAAAATCCTAATGTGGATGTTTTGACATGTTATTTGGGGTGTATCGAAGAGCCTATCACTTTTGAGGTAATTTGGCCATCAATGGCCTAGGCAAATATCTACCAAGCTCAGGCAACTAGACGTCTGGTTAAACCTGCTGACATCTGGTAAGGGCTTCTGGAAAAAAAAATAAAGAACACAGAAAAAATGGCAGAGCCTAAGGTCAGACGTCTGGTCAAACCAACCAGACGTCTGGTCCTGTTAAATTTTGCATATTTGCCTATTTTTGAGTGGATTTCCAATTTTTATTGATCTTTTACGATCCGAATAGCTATTGTCAATCAATACCGACTTTGATGACTTCTTTTGTGGATTTTTGGTGTTTCCATTTGATAGATTTGATATCGATTTTCATGGTTTTGATTCACGTTATTGAAATGTGGATTTTTGGTGATGGATTGTTTTTACAATCGTTTCTATACTAGTAGTAAATACTCAAACTCTTTCACAAAAATGATTTCAACACTCTTTTAATACAAAACTCTTTCTAAAAACGTTTTCCTATCTATTAGCATATACAAACCTTTGCCTCATTCGTATGAGAAATCCAATTAAGCGACTTAGCAAAACAAGTGGTATGAAACGCTTGTGTTTACTTTGTCGGTTAATTCTTGGACTTGTTCGATTGAAATATCATGAGAATTTTTGAGTGGAAGCCAACAATTTGTTCGTAAATATTTAAGTTAAACCAGTGGTTATGGGACATGAAGCCTAACTCGTTTATTTACTAGCTAAGTGTAATTTACACTTATTGATCAACAATGAAAATTTTATGGTTTAGACTAGCGATATGCGATATCTCTTTGTCCGCATGGGGAACTATACCTCGTTCTGTGGAGTGCCGGCTCAATTTGGTAGGGTAGCGACCCATGGTCTTTTGACCGTTCGTGGGCAATCAGTTCAATGAGTCTGTGCATGGGGGCGTTTCTTTTTAGGTGCGTCGATGTTCAGCTCAATGAGTCTATGCATGGGGCGTATCTTTTTAGGTGGGTCGATGTTCGGCTCAATGAGTCTGTGCATGGGGCGTATCTTTTTAGGTGCGTCGATTTTCGGCTCAATGAGTTTGTGCATGGGGCGTATCTTTTTAGGCGCGTCAATGTTTGGCTCATTCGTCCCCAAGGGAGGACTATACCCTATATTTTTATGGGTTAGCGACCCATGGGATAGCGTCCCATTTATGATACACGCGTTGGTGAGTTTTCGTTCTCTCGTGGTGATAGGCCTTCCCCTTTTTTGTTTTCTGGATTTTTAATTATGGATTTTTGGAATTTATGTTTCATCGATATTTGTGATTTTCATTGATAAGCTTTATCAATATTTGAGGTTTGGTGAATAATCTAAAGAATATGATCTTTTTTGGGTATTTGAGAAAACTTGAGAAATTGTATGATTTTCATTATTATCAAATATATACTTCTCACAAATGGTATTATTGTTGTCATATATTTTTGTCATATCTCTTATCTTATCTCATCTTACATGATAATTATAGCTAGACTGATCTGTTAATTATTTTTCTTCTTAAATAATACTCGGGTCAGACCGAGGTGTTTCAGGTGCTTCCACTTGGCTTCTTAGCAGGGATTAGCTTCTGACTTTTGGCTAACTACTTTAGTATAGTAGTTTTTTTCCATACATTCGAGATAGAGACTCCATGATGTATACATATTCTTTTGAGAATCACTTGTACCTATTCTTTTGGCATGTAGTGGACGTTGTATGACGACTACTATGATGTTCACTTCTATGTGTTATATTCATATCTGTTTCTGCCTTAGTGATATGAATATCCCGATTTTGCGTTATGCTTATTTTATATTTGTTTTCAAAGGCCACATAGCCACTGTGTAGTAGCTTTGAGTTTGTATTTGATATGTCCGATTTTCTCTTGAAATGAAATGCATGACATACTATATGACATATTGGTACTCGCACGAAGCAATTACACAGATGGTCGCTCGTCAAAAACCTTATTCTTTATGCTACTCGACGGCATTACCCCGTAGTGTTCTTGGCTAGTGAGGGTATAGAGGTGAGGCGTCACAGCCTGGTATCAGAGCCAAACTTCGAAACAATATAGAATATTATGATAAGAATCATTATCCTCGGTCTCTCTTAGGAATCGTGCCTTAGGATTTAATCCCAGTCTTAGGACCCGTTCTATCCTATTTTCTTTTATGATGCTTTGTTTTACCAATCAGTCTTATTTAAATTCATTCCGAGAATAACCTTTTTCCTCTTCATTCTTTCTTTCTTAAAGAAGAAAGGATGGTTAGACCTGGCAGTCCTAATGCTGGTCAATCCAGTGGTCCTCCTCAGGATGGCGTATTCATGTCTGCCTAATAGATTTTGGATCTTGTAAAGAATCAAAGGTTTATCTGTGCTTTGAATAGGAACCCCAAAAAGGTTTTACCTTTAAAATTAGAAGCGCCTTTCTACCAACTTGTAGATATTACTCTTCGACTTGAAGAGGTCGATAAAGGAAGTGATAGTGATGTTGGAGGTGCCAAGAAGAGCCTCAATAACAACAAGAAAATGCAGATTAAGTTCAAAAGCCCTAATCCCAATGAGAAAAGGAAGAAAGCAACTTCGGTAGCAAATACTCCTACCCCTGATCATGGAGTATGCTACAATTGTAGTTCTAAGGACCACTATGCAAATAGGTGTCCAAGTCCCATTTCTTGCCCTTATTGTAAAAGTTAGGGTCATCTTATATCTTCATGTCCCAAACTTCAATGTAAGAAAGAGGGAAAGCTGAATCTTGTGCAAGCCCTTAGGAACACTTTTCTTGGTTAAGGTATTTCTCATTCTGTCCTTGATGGCATTATTATGTTTCGTGATCATCCTATTTAAATTCTTTTTGAAATGGGTGCATCTCATTATTTTATATCAAAAGAACTTGTTGAGACTTTGTCACTAAATGTTATGGGTTTAATGACTTCATTGAGATTCATGAATCCGATTGGTGGATCCACAACACTCAGTTTACTTTGTAAAAACGTCGAGATAATTGTATATGATTATGCTTTCCGATCCGATTTGCATGTTATGCGCTACTTAGGTTTCGAAATTAATTTTGGGGAATAGATTGACTTAATCGATGTGAAGCCGATATCCTATGTCCCGAGAGGACTATCCATCTTTGACATCCTCGATCTGTTAATTAGATTTCTATTGTTCTTAATGACTTTGATTCCAATTCAGTGGCGTCATTTTATTCTTTAAATCACATGATGAGGAAAATGTTATTTCCCTCATTCAAGTAGTTCACGAATTTTCTGATATCTTAGAGCCCGTCTTAGGATTACCACCTAAGCGATCAATCATATGGTGCTAAAGTCTTTTCAGCTCGACCTTGCCACCGGTTTTCATCAGCTACGAGTTGTGAAGGATAGCGTTCCACATACCGCATAACGCACTCGTTATAATTCTTATGGATGGCTTGTTATGTCATTCGGTTTGATGAACCCTCTAGCTTATTTCATCCATCTTATGAATTGAGTATTCTGTGAATATCTCAGTGATTTCGTCCTTATATTCATTGATTATGGGTGAAAACAGCAATTTAAAATTGCAAATCTTTCTAATAAGATATATTCATAAGTATAATTGGATTTTGTCCCTAAAATGAGTAAAGAATATTCATAAAATTGTTAAGAGACACGTTTATCATATATAAGATGATTTTGTGTTGTATTTCCCATTGAGTGCTTTAAGAATTTTGGTCAATGCACCGGATCAACTTTATCGATAGGAGTCTCTTAAACGCTATGATGAGACAGTCAGACATAGTAAATTGACTTGTAATAAGTAAATTTTTCTAAAAAGATGATCACATAAAATTAATTATAATTTTGAATGTCTTAGCTTTTTAGGAAAGAGGATCATGAAATAAATGATTTAGCATAGAAGATGCTTTTAAAAAAATTAAAAGAACTCATTTTTGATGTTCCTATTCTTATGATTCCCAAAGGGAACCAAGACTTCACTTTTTATGCCGATGCTAGTCGTATTGGTATGGGTGTTGTTCTCCTGCAAAAGGGAACGTGTTGTCGCTTATGCTTCTAGATAATTAAAGTCTGCTGAGATTAGATATGCCACTAATGATCTAGTGCTCGTGGCCATTGTTTTCTCTCTTAGAATTTAGCGTCATTATTTTTTGGGAGAGAAATTTTGTTCTCTACGCCGATCATAAATCTTTGAAATATTTTTTTGCTCAAAAGGAACTTAATATGCATCAACAACGTTGGCTCAAATTCCTTGCATCTTATGATCTTGATGCTCTCCATACTCTCGGAAAATCGTGTTGTCGATGCCCTTAGTCGTAAACTACAAGCGGTAGTTTCCATGATGATATCCAAATGGAACAATCTCGAAACTTTATCCACTTTCGAGATTCGAGATCGTGAATCCGATTCGTATTCATCTCTTGTTTTATGTAGCCTTGAGGCTTATCCTTCTCCTTTAGACTGCATCCTTGAAGCTCAAATGCAAGATCCTGAATTGGCTCTTCTTAGCCAAAGTTGTAGGGATAAAAATTAGCTTGATGGTTTGAAAGACTTTGAAATCGATGCTCGCGGAGGCATTCGAAAATTTGGTAGACTTATTGTATCAAATATTAGTGATCTTCGTAAAGAAATTTAAGAAGATTCTCATCGTTCTAAATTTACCATTCATTCCGGAAGTAGTAAAATGTATGCGGACATGAAACGACTTTATTATTGGGATGGAATAAAATTTGATATTGCTTACTTTATTAAGTGTTGCATGACCTGCCAACTCATAAAGGCTAAGCATTAAAGGCCCAGTGGGTTATTGCAGCCTTTAGACATTCCCGTTTGGTAGTTGGATCAAATTTCCATGGACTTTATTGACGGTCTTCCCCGTTCTCATTTGGGTCATGATAGTCTATGAGTGATTGTAGATAGACTTACAAAATTTGCCCATTTTCTTCCCGTTCGGTCCAACCAGACTGTACCACTTTTAGCTAAACTATATGTTAAAGAAATTGTTAAATTGCATGGAGTTATTAATTCTATTATTAGTGATCGTGATCTATTATTTACTAATGGATTTTGGAAAGGTCTTCAAAAATATTTAGGAACGAAGCTTAATTTTAGCACCGCTTATCATCCTCAGTCCGATGGACAAATAGAGCGCATGAATCAAACTCTTGAAGATCTTCTTCGTGCATGTGTTCTTGATTTTGGTGGAAGTTGGTAAGATCATATTTCCCTTGTCGAGTTTTCTTACAATAATAGCTTCCATTCTAGTATTGGTGTGGCATCTTTCGAGGCACTCTACAGAAGGCCATGCCGACCTCCTTCGTGTTGGCATGAAGCCGGTGAGAAGCTGGTTTTAGGTCCAGATTTTATTCGTGATTCCACAAAAAAGATTGACCTTTTTAATCATAGGATGAGAGAAGCTTAAAGTAGACAAAAATCCTATGCCGATAATCGAAGAAGGAAATTAGAATTTTCTGTGGGAGATTTGGTATTTATTCATGTTTCACCTATGAAGGGTGTTGTACGTTTCAAACATTCTGGAAAATTAGCACCTAGATATACTGGCCTATTTCCCATCACTGAACGCATTGGTTCCATGGCTTAATACCTTTTATTACCTACACAATTTTCCGTTGTTCATGACGTATTCCACGGTTCTCAACTATGGAAATACTGTAGAGATTTTGATTCTATTCTTGTGTCCGATATTATTGAAGAAATTAAAGTTTCACCTAATTTGACTTATGAGCAACATCCTATTCGTACATTGCTACGGAGGTTAAACGCCTTCGTAATAAAGATGTTCCGCTTGTGAAAGTTCATTGGTCATCCTAAGGATTGTTCTTGGGAATCTAGAGAAGTAATCGAGCGAACACATCGGGACATACTGTGACGACCCAGAATATTTAACAATTTAAATTGGAATAAATAATTGATTTTAAATATTTAAAAATTAATTTCCCGCTTGAATTCAAATATTATTATTATTCAGCAACTGAGTTATTGGATTAATGAACTGAAATTGGATGAATTATTGAATCTTCAGATTTTAGCCTGTTAAAAATAATTTGAAGGCTTATAAATTTATAATGATAATACTAAAGATAATAGAATGGTTAGAATTTAATTTAAAGGTAATCTGTTCAATTTTAAAAATATATCGTTTAAATTGAATTTAAAAAACCTTCTGAGGCACAGTCTCGGAATTCAACGAAACTAATTTCATTGGATCCGTAATAGTTAGTTATTATCGGATTTTAATTTCCGTAGCAATAAGAGTTGTCGTTTGACCCTGGCAGCTCAAAACGCTTAGAAACTGTTTTAATCGATTTAATTTAAAATTGATCGTTTACTTCCGTAACTTGCGCATATGATCGAATTACCCTCCGAAACACGTTCCATTATGTTCGAAATGTGGATAAAACCTTATAAACACCGGGCAGCATACCTCAATAGGGGTTCGGAATTTTGAGATATGTTAAACGAGATATTTCGAAAATTTAATAATATTAAAAAAAATTAAAAGTCAATCCAGCCACCCTATATCGTACACGAGCCACCCTACTTTCTGAAATGTGCAGAGCTACTTTCCCCTTTCTCGTTTAAATCACGCTCAACTCTCCTTCTGTAAAGAAAAAAAAAGCTACAAGGGGAAGAAAATGGTCGAAAACAAATGAAATCAAAGAAAAGAAAATCAAAGTAGTGGCCGAACGCATTCTAAAAGGGAAACAGTATTCGTTCACGGTTCCCTTGTCTCTCTGCTAAATCACATCCTCTTCCCCGTATTTCCTCCAAATTGAATTCGTATATTCTCCTCTATTCAAAATCGAAGCTTCTCTCTAAAATAATACACGATTCAGACAATCATCGAATTCGATTCGAAAACGAGGCCGTGCTTTCCTCGTCTTCAGTTTCAATCGAGTTCATGCCATGAAGCCGCGACGAAGAAGAAAGCTTTCGCGAGATCTAGGGCATCGCGTGAGGGAGGAATCGCTCGTGCATAGCGATTTGTGCCAGGGATGCTCGCCACATCAGTGGCAGCGCTGTGATGAAGGCTCGAGTTTGGGATCACATTCGATGGCGGCAACGATTTCATGAGAGAAGGCGGGGCGAAGTTCGATGTCGATGCGGCGATGGGACTTTGAGGCTGCAGGCGAAGGCGTAAAGGGTCGCGATGATCTGGACAGCCGTGTGCTCGAAGTCTGTGAGGTTTATTTTTTAGTTTTCTTCAATTAAAATTAATATATATGTATATATAAATAGGAAAGAATATAAAGATATGTACATATATTTTAACTCACTAGTTAGATTTAAAACGCTTTGAAAAAAAATTAAATTATTATATAAAAAATTATATAAAAATAAAATTAAAAATATATGTTGGTAATCTCTATTTATAAATTTAATGGTGAATTAAACTATTTTGTTGCAAACAGAAGGGAGAAATATATATTACGCCAGTATTTATTTAAAACTAGTTAATAAAGATCTATTAAAAGGTAAAAATAAGTTGTTTGATTATTTCAAATATTAATAAACTATATAAATATTTGTACAAGGCCTAAATCGTGGAGAATCAAGTCAGCTTGGAGTGGATTGCATAATCAAGCTAAGATGAGTAAATCTCACTCTGTTGGATTTTTATTTAAATTTAAATGGTAAAATTTAAATAATTGATTGAATGATTAAGTTGATTGGATGTGCACTGATGATGATGTGACTTTGGTTTTGGTTGGTTCTTGAGTTAATTGTGGTTTGACTCGAAGTATTTGGGTTTTAAATTGTTTTAAACTTAAGTCATAAATAAGAAAATGTTTTCATTTTAATGTTGATAAGGGCTTAATGATTTATGATTCATCAAATTAGTAGGGTAATTAAAATGAATAATTAATTAATTCAATTAATTAATGATTTGGGTTGATTAATTTAGTAATTAAGGATCTGAATTAATTAATGAAGGTTTAAGTTAATTTATTAAGTTTGATTAATTTAGAATGATCATTGGGCGGTTTAATAAGTAATTACTTAATGTAATTAATAAAATATAATTACTTTGTGAAATAAATCAAGAGATTAATTATGATGATTAATTAAGGGGAAATTGATTTATTTAATGAAGTAAATAAAAAGGTAGATAATCACAGGGTGAGATAAATCAAGAATGATTAATATTTGTGGTTTGATTAATGATTAATTATTTAATGTAATTAATTTAGCTAAGGATAAATTGAAATATAATTGGAAATCATTAATTTATATAATTAACGATGTAATTAAAGATTGATTAATTAAGATGAATTAATTAATAATAAGTGTCTTATGAGAAGTTAACGAATATAAGTAATCAAGGATTAATGTAATTAATTACAGTTAATTAATTTATGAAGTAACTAAGATTGCTTATTGATTTTGATTAAGAATAATTAATATTGTGAAGTTAATTTAAGATAATTACTTGAATGTAATTGAAGGATAATTAATCCAGGGTGACTAGTTAAGCTGAATAATGAAGGGATGATTGATTAATTGATTTGAAATTAATTAATGACAAGTAAAGAAATCTAAGTGATTGAGGTTAGAAATTTAATTAGAATTAATTAAATTAATTTTTGGTAGCGATCGGGCTTGGTCTATGGATGATTGAATGGTACTGAATGCTTTGAATGAATTGATATCTCTGATATGAAATGTTGGATATTTCATTTGGATAACTTGGGTTAGGATGACTTGAGACTCGAAGAGACCGGATTCGGGTATTAGGAAATACCCGAAACCACTTCGAATTTTTATAGACTGATATGTGAAATCTATAGGCTGGAATGAAGTGATTTAAAGGAATTGGACTATTTAAATCTAAACCATGGTACTTAGAAAAATGGATGGGTGGAATAAGTGACGTCTATAATAAATTGTGGCTTGTGAATTGAAATGAGTTACCCCGGGTTTTTATATAAGTTGTATGCTTTGTATTCCATGTTAGAAGGGTTTACTCACGCTGGTTTCCAGCCTGACCCGGGTGTTACTTTGGTGTAATGCTCGGGTCAGACTGAGTATTACAGATTTTCAGGTAAGGACGTTTTGGAGCTCAAGAGGCGAGCTGGATGGCAAGAACGTATGGAGTGTTTCTGCTGTATTATATTATTGTAAATCTGAGGCATGATAATTGTGTATGTCCAGTGTTGTATAAACGTGTAACTCTGATGTATTAAAATGTAATCATCGGGTATAATAACCTTTTGTAAACTGTTATTATTTATTATATTTTATCCGCTGCGAATGTGAGATGTTGATGTTTCTGTTCTTCTTCTTCTTCTTCTATCTCTTTCTTCTTTTCATAACTAACTGGAATGTTCGGGATCTAAAATTTCGGGTCGTTATAGTTGGTATCAGAGCTGAAAGGTTGAGCGAGAACCTTGGCTCTGGTGGGGATTACTCCTTGAATAGAGTCCGTAGTACTCTAGAATGAGTTGTGTGTATATATGTATGAGAGCGTACTTGTTATTTTCTTATAAAGATTTTAAATGAATTTATACAAGAATATATTTTGATATATAAAGCTATATATCTTACTAATAAATGTTAAGGAAATTGGTTGTTAAATAATTGGAATTAAATTAAGTGGTAATAGAAAAACAATCAAATTAAAATTTAATAAAGGTAAGTTTGAAATGGATTCAAACTAAAATTTAATCTTGAATTTATAAAACTAAGAATAATATAAAAAGGGATTGGTATCTAGATATGATAACCTTGGGTATTATCATAAATAGTTATTGTGTTTAATAATGATATATTTGTTATTAAGTAAGCCAAATGAAGTAAATTTATAAGATGAGTATAACTTCTAAATAAAAGTAAGTTTAAAATTGTGAAGTTTTAAAACCTAAGTCTAGAAAGCAATCAATTGTTTCGAAGAGTTAACAAATAATATAATTCAGACTATTTTGAATATAGTCTTATTTTAAAACAAGAAGTGTTTGGAAGATTTTTAAGGGATTTGTTTTGAAATTAAAACCAAGGGTGGTTTAAAATTTAATGGTAACCTGGAGTGTAAAGGAAATAAGTATGAAATTAACTCTAAGGCTGAGTTTTGAATTTTCTTTGGAATGTGACGTGAAATCCAAAGTGAAGCAAGTTTTAAACTTAAGTGGAAAGGTTATTAATCTGAAGGTTTAAAATTTAAATGGGAATTGGGGTTAATTCAAGCAGAAATTGAAATGATTTGAAATTGAAGCAGATTCAATTTGAAATTAGTCCAAAAATTATTTGAATAATATGGAACTATAAATAAAGTTGAATAAGTAAGAATCAAATGGAATTTGATTTGAAGTTGGAAAGAAATTGAGAATTAATTCAACTTGAACTGGGAATAAATCAAGTCCAATGGAAATTGAAGTTATTTAAATTGGAATTGGGTCAACTTAAATGGAAGTGGCAATTTAAATTGAATCGATGAGAATGGAGATTGGGAATTGAACAGTTTGACTCTAGATTATTTTTAAATAAATTGTTTTAGTACAAATCTATTTTTCCAACTTATTTATTATATATACAACCTTTCTTATTAAACCCAAAACTATCTTATATTTATTTAGTAACTACTTTTGGAGTTATTTAACTATTTTGTAACTGTTTTATAAACTAATTACTATTTTTCAACTATTTTACAAATTAATTACTATTTTACAACTATTTTGCAAGTATCTAAAATCTCTGAAACTATTTAACTATTTTTCAACTATTTTACAATTAGTTAACTATTTTACAGCTATTTTGCAAACTGTTAATTATTTTTCAACTACTTATCTATTTTTAAATTTTCCAAGCTATTTCCCAAAAATAAACTGGTCGGAGTTCAAACTGTTATTGATTAAATACCCAACTGAAACAAGAATTAAAGTGATAACCCAATGAAATTGAAGCAATTGTAAATATGCGGATAGAAATTAAAGGAAGTGTGAATAGAAAGGAAATTGATTTAGTTAACAATCAATGAAGATAATTACGTAGGATGTACGTATATTATTCTATTCGCATAGTGATTTGATCTAGATTCGAGCACAGAATTTCGAGATAGTTGTATCAATCCGAGTTGGGATTTGTCACTCGATTTCCGATGGCGAACCTGGATATGGAATGTTGATTGGTTCTGGATATTCTTTATCATAGTTATGGCTATGCAAGGAGAATGACGGTTTCTGATCAAGAAACTAGATCTGAGTCCGCACTAGGAAGTCGGGTGGACAATACTAGTTCGAAAGTGAAATTGTGTGATCGAGCGAGCAATCTGATTGGTATAGCGTACGGATGATATGTGTATATCGTACGGATTTGAATGAAATTGATATTGAAAAGAGTAATCAAATTGGAATATTTGATTTTGAATAAACAAAGTTATATATCTTTGTTATATGTAAGATGAGACTCCCCTTGTTGAATCTATAGCCAGAAGAAAATGGATTTTTGGAAATCATTGAAGTATAAAAAGGGTTTTATACAAGTTTAAAATGATCCAAAGATTTTTATCAAGGATTTTATATATATATATCTCTATATATAAAGGATCTTATGAGGATTTTGGAAAAAGGTTTTGGGAACCTTTGGATTTGGAAAGGCTTTTGATTTTTGGATAAAATCAATATTGAAATTTGGAAAGCCTAGTTTGAGATTTATCGATTTTGGGATAATCGATTTTGTGTAAAGGAGCTTTGTATGAGATCATACTAGGTGTATGATTTGAAAGATACTATATGTGTATAGTATAAAGTGTTTTGATGATGGCTCTGGGGAAAAAGACGCTCCCTTGAAATGAACTTCTCAGGAGTGCCACTGAGTGGTGCTGCCTTGAGCTCCAAGTGGGGGTTCTAAAGTTGATCCTGTGAGGAGTCTGGACAAAACTAGTTCCTGAGGATTATGAGTATTGTATACCATAGCGAAAGTCGTGTGTGCCGCTGAGAGCCAACGGTCTACGTTTGATTTTATATCGGTAGACTTCGACCTATGGTAACATAGAGAAAGTCGTGTGTGCTACTGAGAGCCAACGGTCTGCGTTTGATTTTACATCGGTAGACTGCGACCTATGTAGGAGTGGAGAAGTTTCATTTTGACAGCAAAAATCGAGGGGTGCTGATGCCTACAGTTACATGGACATTTGCTGCGATGGAAACGTAACCCTGGAATGTAACTGCGCTCTGTTGTGGGTTCCATGGCATAATCGAGGGGCGCGAAGTGCATACAGTTACATGGACTTTTGCTGCAATGGCAACGTAACCCAGGATGTAACTCCGACCTTGAATGGGAGTGATGATTTCCAGAGCATTCTCACCAAAGATATTTCCTCTATTTTTAAAAACTGTTTTCTATATTTTCAATAAAATTATTTTCCAAGTATTTTCACTAGGTGTTGAAAATAGGCTTACCAAGTACTTATAGATTTTCAGTTCTACGCCTGATCAATGTATGACTGAATTTCTGTGAGAACAAGGATAGACTGGTTGAGACATCGAGTTATAAGAAGTATTTTTATAAGAAGCTATTTTAATAGTATTATGTGAATTTAAAAGCATTTTTAAAATTATAAAAATAAAAGTGATGGAATTTTGGAAAAAATGAAAGAAAATCCAAACCGGAGTTATGAAAAAAATTGAACTCAGGAAAATTTAATAAAGTGATTTTTGGGAATAAAATCGAATATTGAATTAAAAGTTGAAAGCAAGCTAATCAGCTAAATAAATTATTTGATAGAGTATATTAATAAAATCTAACTCGGTTAAATAAAATGGATTGTAAGTTGATAATGGAATTTGGAAATGAATACGAATTGTAAATAAGATTCGACTTGGATTTGATAATGAATTAAATAAGAAGAGATGTTGTAAAAATAAAAATAAAATAGAGTTGGATCGAAATAGTGATGGTTTGAATTACAAATAAAATCCAAGTGTGATATGAATAATATTTAACGAAATTTGCAAGTAAATTTGATATAAGGGAGGTGTTGTCGAATGAAATGAAATTGAATTATAATAGAAATGGTTTGAGTTGCAACAAAAACCCAGGTAGATAGAAATAAATTGAAAATGGCCTTGTAATTAGTTAAATGAGTCGTGAATGAATTGAATTTGGAAATTTAATTTTTAATAACTAATCAAATAAATTTGTAGATTGAAATAGAATCAAGTTAAGTGAAAAAAAATTTATCTACAAATGATGTGAGCTTAAGTTATGGAGTTGAAATAATTTGAAGAAGGTAAATTAACTTAAGTTTAAAATTAATAAAAGTTTGGCTTCGAGCAAAAGTGAAAGGTCATAAAAGTCTGGGTTAAATTAATTTAGAAATGGTTATTAATTTATAAGTATTGAATGTGCCAAGCTTAATAAATTGTTTCGAATGGAACAATTGCGAAAATGACATGAAATGCAATGAATGTTTGGTGAATAAATTAGAAATGAAATGGAATTAAATATAGAATGAGTTGAAATTAATTTGAAGTAGTTATAGACTAAAAATAAATACTCTATTAAGCAAATATCGCTGAATTTACATAAAAATAGTTGTCTTTGACGTAAAACAAAAGTAAATAAAAATTCTATAAGTGGATAGAGATTAAATAAATTGATCTTAGGATCAATTGAATTGAATATGAGCTTGATTGGATTAAAAATAAATTGAATGTAAGAAATTGAGTTGCAAACCCTTAAAATTGAATGAAATGGTATATGAATTGGTTGAAAACAATGGAATTAATTTTGAAATCATATAAATTGTCGTGGAAGTTATTTAGAATGCATTTCTTTTAGAATTGATGTGTTGTAGTTGTTTAAGTAAGAGAAATGTTATAAACTTCATATATATAGTGCTTATATGTTTAAATTGAGTAAGTACAGGTACCTGAAGGCCGTTTGGCTGGATTTGGATTACGCTAATTTCTTAAATAATAAGCCGCTTGCTTAAAATGCTAAATAAAGGTACGCCTATGCAATAAAAATAGGAAATATGAACTGTTTTTGTTTTTCCGACCGTGTGGGTCGATGTGTGTGTATATATATTTATATCTCTTGTCAAATTGCAAAAGCTCCTCCGTACAAAGGAGACTCTGCCAAAAAATTTTGAAAATTTTTGGAAAATTTTGTTAGTGACAAAATGTTTTCAAATTGCAAACTGAATTAAATTAGTGAATCAAACTAATTTAAAATAATGATATAAATCAGTTATAAATGGAAGATAAAATTCAATGTTCAAAATTTAAGACAAATTGAATTCATATGAAAGTGGGAAAAACTAATTTGGATAGAAGTAGATATGGAACCTATGTAAGGAAATGTATTGAAAGGTTACGATTGGATATTATGGATAAATAAGATATGCAGGTATTATGAAGGGAAAGAAAATTGGTTGAGATTCCAAAGGATAAATTTGAATTGCCCGACAAAAAGGTATGTATTTAAATTTCTGTATGAAATTGGATTGGGTTTTTGATCTAGCCACTTGGCCTTTTGTTTTCTTTTGGAATTTGGAAGCCCGTGGAGGCATTTTGTAGTTGTACTGATCTTGCCGCGCAAAGGAGACGCTGGCAAAAAATTTCGGAAATTTAGGGAGTTAGAATTTTTTTGAGAAAGTTGTGATAATTTAAATTTGAATTTTAAATTTAGATTTGAATAAATGAAGTAAATAATGTTGTTGGATACTATGGAAGGTTTTGGGAAGTTCGTTGAAGTAATAGTGGGTCTTTAATAAAAGAATATGTTATGGCAAGTTGATATAACTATTGGTTTTGGAGAAAAAGTAAACGGGTATTGGACCATTCTCCCTAACTAGTAATTTCGGGGACGAAATTCTTTTAAGGGGGGAGGAATGTGGCGACCCAGAATTTTTAACAATTTAAATTGGAATAATTAATTGATTTTAAATATTTAAAAGTTAATTTTCCCCTTGAATTCAAATATTATTATAATTCAGCAATTGAGTTATTGGATTTAATGAACTGAAATTGGGTGAATTATTGAATCTTCAGGTTTTAGCCTGTTAAAAATAATTTGAAGGCTTATAAAATTTACAATGATGATACTAAAGATAATAGAATGGTTGGAATTTAGTTTAAAGGTAATTTGTTCAATTTCAAAAATGTATTGTTTAAATTGAATTTAAAAATAGCCTTTCGAGGCACAGTCTCGGAATTCAACGAAACCAGTTTCGTTGGATCCGTAATAGTTAATTATTATCAGATTTCAATTTTCGTAGCAGTCGGAGTTGTCGTTTGACGCTGGCAGCTCAAAACGCTTAGAAACTATTTTAATCGATTTAATTTAAAATTGATCGTTTACTTCCGTAACTTGCGCATATGATCGAATTAGCCTCCGAAACACGTTCCATTGTGTTCGAAATGAGGATAAAACCTTATAAACGCCGGGCAGCATACCTCAATAGGGGTTGGAATTTTGAGATATGTTAAATGAGATATTTTGGAAATTTAATAATATTAAAAAAAATTAAAAGTCAATCTGTAAAGAAAAAAGTTAATAATATTTTAGAAACGCGCAGAGCTACTTTCCCCTTTCTCGTTTAAATCATGCTCAACTCTCCTTTTGTAAAGAAAAAAAAAGGTTCAAGGGGAAGAAAATGGCCGAAAACAAATGAAATCAAAGAAAAGAAAATCAAAATAGTGGCCGAACGCATTCTAAAAGGGAAACAGTATTCGTTCACGGTTCCCTTGTCTCTCTGCTAAATCACATCCTCTTCCCAGTATTTCCTCCAAATCGAATTCATATATTCTCCTCTATTCAAAATCGAAGCTTCTCTCTAAAATAATAAACGATTCAGACAATCATCGAATTCGATTCGAAAACGAGGCCGTGCTTTCCTCGTCTTCAGTTTCAATAGAGTTCATGCCAAGAAGCCACGACGAAGAAGGAAGCTTTCGCGAGATCTAGGGCATCGCGTGAGGGAGGAATCGCTCGTGCATAGCAATTTGTGCCAGGGATGCTTTCCACATCAGTGGCAGCGCTGTGATGAAGGCTCGAGTTTGGGATCACATTCGATGGCAGCAGCGATTTCGTGAGAGAAGGCGGGGCAAAGTTCGATGTCGATGAGGCGATGGGACTTTGAGGCTGCAGGCGAAGGCGTGAAGGGTCGCGATGATCTGGACAGCCGTGTGCTCGAAGTATGTGAGGTTTATTTTTTAGTTTTCTTCAATTAAAATTAATATATATGTATATATAAATAGGAAAGAATATAAAGATATGTACACATATTTTAACTCACTAGTTAGATTTAAAATGCTTTGAAAAAAAATTAAATTATTATGTAAAAATTATATAAAAATAAAAATAAAAATATATGTTGGTAATCTCTATTTATAAATTTAATGGTGAATTAAACTATTTTGTTGCAAACAGAAGGGAGAAATATATATTACGCCAGTATTTATTTAAAACTAGTTAATAAAGATCTATTAAAAGGTAAAAATAAGTTGTTTGATTATTTCAAATATTAATAAACTATATAAATATTTGTACAAGGCCTAAATCGTGGAGAATCAAGTCAGCTTGGAGTGGATTGCATAATCAAGCTAAGATGAGTAAATCTCACTCTGTTGGATTTTTATTTAAATTTAAATGGTAAAATTTAAATAATTGATTGAATGATTAAGTTGATTGGATGTGCACTGATGATGATGTGACTTTGGTTTTGGTTGGTTCTTGAGTTAATTGTGGTTTGACTCGAAGTATTTGGGTTTTAAATTGTTTTAAACTTAAGTCATAAATAAGAAAATGTTTTCATTTTAATGTTGATAAGGGCTTAATGATTTATGATTCATCAAATTAGTAGGGTAATTAAAATGAATAATTAATTAATTCAATTAATTAATGATTTGGGTTGATTAATTTAGTAACTAAGGGTTTGAATTAATTAATGAAGGTTTAAGTTAATTTATTAAGTTTAATTAATTTAGAATGATCATTAGGAGGTTTAATAAATAATTACTTAATGTAATTAATAAAATATAATTACTTTGTGAAATAAATCAAGAGATTAATTAAGATGATTAATTAAGGGGAAACTGATTTATTTAACGAAGTAAATGAAAAGGTGGATAATCAAGGGTGAGATAAATCAAGAATGATTAATATTTTTGGTTTTATTAATGATTAATTATTTAATGTAATTAATTTAGATTAGGATAAATTGAAATATAATTGGAAATCATTAATTTATATAATTAACGATGTAATTAAAGATTGATTAATTAAGATGAATTAATCAATAATAAGTGTCTTATGAGAAGTTAACTAATATAAGTAATTAAGGATTAATGTAATTAATTACCGTTAATTAATTTATGAAGTAATTAAGATTGCTTATTGATTTTTATTAAGAACAATTAATATTGTGAAGTTAATTTAAGATAATTACTTGATTGTAATTGAAGGATAATTAATCCAGGGTGATTAATTAAGCTGAATAATGAAGGGATGATTGATTAATTGATTTGAAATTAATTAATGACAAGTAAAGAAATCTAAGTGATTGAGGCTAGAAATTTAATTAGAATTAATTAAATTAATTTTTGGTAGCGATCAGGCTTGGTCTATGGCTGATTGAATGGTATTGAATGCTTTGAATGAATTGATATCTCTGATATGAAATGTTGGGTATTTAATTTGGATAAGTTGGGTTAGGATGACTTGAGACTCGAAGAGACTGGATTCGGGTATTAGGAAATACCCGAAACCACTTCGAATTTTTATAGATTGATATATGAAATCTATAGGATGGAATGAAGTGATTTAAAGGAATTGGACTATTTAAATCTAAACCATGGTACTTAGAAAAATGGATGGGTGGAAAAAGTGATGTCTATAATAAACTGTGGCTTGTGAATTGAAATGAGTTACCCCGGGTTTTATATAAGTTGTATGCTTTGTATTCCATGTTAGAGAGGGGTTTACTCTCGTTGGTTTCCAACCTGACCCGGGTGTTACTTTGGTGTAATGCTCGGGTCAGACCGAGTATTACAGATTTTCAGGTAAGGACGTTCTGGAGCTTAGGAGGCGAGCTGGATGGCAAGAACGTATGGAGTGTTTCCAATGTATTATATTATTGTAAATCTGAGGCATGATAATTGTGTATGTCCAGTGTTGTATAAATGTGTAACTCTGATGTATTAAAATGTAACCATCGGGTATAATAACCTTTTGTAAACTGTTATTATTTATTATATTTTATCCGCTGCGAATGTGAGATGTTGATGTTTCTGTTCTTCTTCTTCTTCTTCTTCTTCTTCTATCTCTTTCTTCTTTTCATAACTATCTGGAATTTTCGGGATCGAAAATTTCGGGTCGTTACACATACTCTCTCATGCTCCTTAAGGCGAACTTCTCACTTTAAATGCCTTAGAGTGGTTGTTACTCTTTATTTTCTTCTTAAGTATTGCACGGATACAATTTCTTTAAGGAGGGAATTCTGTAACAACCCGCATATTTTACGATTAAATATTTAAATGTTTTATTTTCTTATAACTTTGTCAATTGGATTAAATTCCAAAATGTGACTTTTTTTAAATAGTCGAATCCAGACTCGAGACCACTTCCATTGAGTTTAAAACAACCTTTACAACTTATTTAAGTATAAACATCGATATGTTTGGAGTTGAATAGGATTTTGATATTTTCAATTGGGCTTTGGGTTGGGTTCTATCGCACTAACCCAATAAGAAACCCAAACTCTTCTACCTTATAGCTCCCACTCTACTCCTCTTCACTCATTCATTCCATTTTCTAAATTCCTAACACTCAAGCCCTAGGAAGAACAGTGGGATGAGAAAACTAAAATTCCTAAGCCCTAATTTCTCTTAGGAATTCAAGTTTTAGTTCTAAAATCAAAGAGAAGCTTAGGTAAGCACCCTCTTCATCTTCCCCATCTCAATTCCTCTCCAATTTTCATAATTTCCTATAACCTAACTTAGGAAATATTTTCATATGATCGTAGATTGGAGCTTCTAGAGTTGTGATTGAAGTGGAGTTGATCTTTCCTTGTTTTAGAGTTTCTCAATTGTTGTTTTTGAGTTTAAAGGTGAGTTCTTAAACTCACATCTATGTCTATAGCTTTCATTTTGTTAAGTATGAATTCCTAACATCTATTTCATATTCAATTGCTTTTTATTTGAATTGGTTTGGTGAATTTTCCAATTTTGGTTTTGAAGTCAACATTTATGAAAATCCTACTATGGATGCTTTGACATGTTATTTGGGGTGTATAGAAGAGTCTATAAGGCTGGTTTGCCGTTTGGCACAAATCCATAGCCTCCATCGCTCGTTCGATCGCTTCTGAGTTGATTTGGCCATCAATGATCTAGTCAAAGATCTGCCCAGGTCTGGCAACCAGGCGTCTGGTTGAACCTACTAGACGTCTGGTAGGGGCTTCTGGAAAAAAAATAAAGAACATAGAGAAAATGGCAGAGCCTAGGGTCAGACGTCTGGTCAAACCAACCAGACGTCCGTTACTGTTAAATTTTTCCTACTTACCTATTCTTAAGTGGATTTCCAATTTTTATCGATCTTTGACGATCCGAATAGCTAATGTCAATCAATACTGACATTGATGACTTATTTGGTGGATTTTTGGTGTTTCATTTGATAAATTTGATATCGATTTCCATGGTTTTGATTCACATTATTAAAATGTTGATTTTTGGTGATAGATTGTTTTTACAATCGTTTCTACGATTTGTCGCTTTAAAATACAAAGGTTTCTATACAAGTAGTAAATACTCAAACCCTTTCATAAAAATGATTTCAACACTACTTTTAACACAAAACTCCTTTTAAAGCCATTTTCCAATCTACTAGTATATACAAAAATATACCTCATCCATATGAGAAATCCAATTAAACGACTTAGCAAAACAAGTGATATGAAACGCTTGCGTTTACTTTGTCGGTTAATTCTTGGACTTGTTCGATTGAAATCTCGTGATAATTTTCGAGTGGAAGTATAAAATTTGTTCGTGAATATTTAAGTTTAGCCAGTGGTTATGGAACATGAAACCTAACTCCTTTATTTACCAGCTTAGTATAATTTACACTTATTGATCAAAGATGATCATTTTGTGGTTTAGACTAGCGATATACAATGTCTCTTTGTCCATGTGGGAGACTATACCCCGTTCTGTGGAGTTTCGGCTCAATTTTGTAGTGTAGCAACCCATGGTCCTTTGACCTTTCATGGAGCAATCAACTCAATGAGTCTGTGCATGGGGCGTATCTTTTTAGGTGTGTCTATGTTTGGCTCAATGAGTCTGTTCATGGGGCGTATCTTTTTAGGTGCATCAATGTTTGGCTCAATGAGTCTGTGCATGGGGGTATCTTCTTAGGTGCGTCGACGTTTGGCTCAATGAGTTTGGGCACGGGGCGTATCTTTTTAGGTGTGCCGATGTTCGGCTCATTCGTCGCAAAGGGGGGCTGTACCCTGTATTTTTATGGGTTAGCGACCCATGGGATAGCATCCCAATTATGATGCACGTGTTGGTGATTTTTCATGCTCCCATGGTGATATGCCTCACCCTTTTATGTAATCTGGATTTTTAATTTTGAATTTCTAGAATTTATGTTTCATCAATATTTGTGAGTTGCATTGATAAGATTTATCAATATTTGAGGTTTGGTGAATAAGCTAAAGAATATGTATTCTTTTTTGGGTATTTGAGAAAACTTGAGATATTGTATGATTTTCATTGTTAGCAAATATATACTTATCGCAACATAGTATTATTATTATCATATATTTTTGTCATATCGCTTATCCTATCTCATCTTACATGATAATTATAGCTAGATCGAATTATTTATTATTTTCTTTTTAAATAATACTCGGGTCAGACTGTGGTGTTTTGGGTGCTTCCACTTGAATTCTTAGCAGGGATTAGCTTCTGACTTTTGGCTAACTACTTTAGCATAGTAGTTTTTGTTTTTCATATATTCAAGACAAAGACTCCTTGATGTATATATGTTCTTTTGAGAAGCACTTGTACCTATTCTTTTGGCATGTAGTGGATCTTGTATGACCGTTACTATGATGTTCACTTCTATGTGTTATATTCATATCTGTGACTGATTTTGTGTTATACTTATTTTATATTTGTTTTCAAAGTCCACATAGCCACTATGTAGTAGCTTTGAGTTTGTATTTGATATGTCAGATTTCCTGTTGAAATGAAATGCATGACATACTATCTGACATATCGGTACTCGCATAAAGCAATTATACAGATGGTCTCTCCTCAATGGCCTTATTCTTTGTGCTAGTCGATGGCATTGCCCCGTAGTGTTCTTGGCTAGTGTGAGTATAGAGGTGGGGCGTCATAATTTACCCGCAATTGATTATCTCTGTTCAAAGCTAACATATTGCCATCTTCATGAAATTTAAACTTTGACATATGACATATTACTACTAGATCATATAGTAATGAATCAGAATATAAATAGTACATAGAATTCTTCGCCATAGCTTCAGCATTAACATCAATAAGCTAACCCGAAACATCATCATTCAATACATATTTTGAAATCTTTTCGTCACTAAGATTGCCAACATTAGAAATATTTTTTGGATCACCAAATTTTTCCTCAAAATTCCTACCAATATTAACTGAATTTATAGCATTGCAATACTTAAAAAGATCATCCAAAAGTTCGGTACCCTTTTTTCTCTGTACCCACAATTGATCAAGTAGGATACGCTTTAATTTCATACATTTCAACACAAAAGTAAGTCATGATTAGTAATACTTAATTGCTTTTTTATGTCTATACCCAAATCCTTAATTTTCCTTAAGAAATGGTCCTTCTTGTGGCTGAAAAATCCACATTTGAAACAGCGAATTGGATCATGACAATCTTTGGCAAAGTGTGAATTGCCTCCGCATCTAAATATGTATTTGTTTTCTTTTTAGTTTTGATCCAATTTCTAAAAGAAGGCCTTCGATTGACAGTTTGAGGATACGTGTAATGACTTGTATTTTTACCGATAAGATATTTAAATATTGAATCGTTAATTAATTAATGGTACCAAAAATGTATGTTTTCACATATGACTGAATCCGGACTCAAAACCACTTTCCTTAAGTTCAATTAACTTTGCGAATTAAAGTGTGTATAAGGATCATTATATTTGGATATAAAATAATCCGATGGCCGAAACGGTCTCAAAGGCGCGGAGTTATCATCCTAGAGCCACTATCTCGGATAATGATGAAATTTATACCATCAACACCAGAAAAATGAGATGATGTACGTACGCGAGTTTCGTTGCAATCAGACGCACCGTTTGATCCTGCGAGCTCAAAACGCACGAACGTTTATTTGAGAATTCAAATAAATAAGAATATTTTATTATTTAGAAAATAAAACCCTCATTCCTTTTATTATCCAGTCTCAACCTATTACTGTTCATTCTTATCCGCTATTCCATTAACAGGAAATGGCCGCCTCCCCAAATTTATCTCAAAAATCTAAATTGAGTGATTCGGGCCACGAAAAATTATGAAACTAGTTTTATTGCATTCATATCAAGAAAAGCTCCGTGCATGTATCCATTTTCTAGGGTGCGACATCACTTAGGGTATGGCCGTTAGAAATGGTGACCTAGGGTTTGAGATTGGTAAGGATTGAAGCGACAATGCGTGAAACGAACACTGCCATGATTTTTCTTTTGCCGACGCGCACGTTCTTACCGAGTTTTGAGATCCCAGACCCTCTTTATCAATATGCATCCATACAACCAAAGAGAAGCACCATCAGGTTGCTTTTATATAGGGGAGGCCGAACTTAGCTTCATGGTGTGCATTGCGAAGAAGGCGCATAGACGGATCCATTGGTGAAGACGGTGCGACATTTCATTGAGTATTGAAGGAGAAATTAGTGGATGAAGTTGCGTTAATGGTTTGGATGTGCACGTACAAGGATGTGCAAGTTGAGGGAAGAAAGGATTAACGGTTAATTATGTAATTAAGGTAAATGGATTATTGTTTAAGTTAATTAAATTGCTTAATTAATCCTAATTCTTATAAATGCCATATCTTTTGCATACAAGGTCCATTTTGGACATCGTTTCTTACATTTGTGCTCGTGATGGAGAGCTTTACAACTTGGCGATGATTTGGTCAGATTTGCTTGATGTGAGTTATATTGTCTCTCATCATACTATGATTGTTAATATAGTATTAAAACACGTTCTGAAATGTTGTCTAGCTTTAAAATGTGATTTCTAAAATATTTAGACTTACAACTTATTTTATAAAAGAATATAAAAGTGTATAAAAATGGTTTTTGAACTAAATATCACATTTTTCCCATTGACGCACTATTTTGACGATATTGATAGAGTTAGGCTTATTTTGATACTTATCCCCTATTGGTTGCTTGGATGTATTGTATTGTATTAGATGTAAGCATGCTAATATTATAAGGACCCTAATTTTATCACTTTAAATAGGGATAGGAAACTAAATTAATTTTAATTATTCAATTAATTGTTTAAAATGATAAACAATCCACTTTAACCATTATTAAATAGTAATAAGCGATTTATAATGGCTTTATAAATATATAAACTTGTACAAACTTCGTCGCATTTTGGCGAATCGACGTTGTATTTTTACAAATGGATTAATATTATTTAGTATGGTTTTATCGCTTAAATTATATTATTTTTTGTTATTTAAAGATGATAAGGGATTTATTTCCAAGTTTTGTTCACATAAATAAATAGTTTGATTAAAAACTGAAAATATGACCAGAATTCAATTTTGGATTTTCAACAGTTTACAAATAAAAGTTATATTTGAATATTGCAACTTTAAAAGTTAAAATGACATATATATGCATATATAACAAATTAATAACATATAAGTTAATCATAACTAATTATAACTAAGTTTTATAAGCAAAAGTAAATAAGGAAGATATTTTTCACAAAAGTTAAAATGAAGAAGCAAACTTAAAATCAACTCACCATCACTTACAAACCTACGCACATAAGACATCAAAAAGTGATGGAAGGCATATGGAAGGGGGTTTGATCGAATTACGATGGGAGGGAAGGGTTATTTTGGTAATTCCATGCATAGTAAATGATGTCTTATATAACATTACTTTTGACCCATTTAAAATATGTTTCGAAACGATAAAATCTTTATTAATTATGCTAATAATAGAAAATGAAAATATTTTTCCTAAATAATTAAAAGGAAATGATTTGATATTTCCAAAGTTAAAAAGAGGTTTAATAATTCTATATATCCCAAAACAGAAACGGTTTAAAGATATATATCTTTAAAGGATATTTTATTGGATAAAAAGATATCTTCAAAGTTAAATAATATTTTGAGTAAAAGAAGATAAGAGGATTTAGTAAAAGAGGCTTAACATTTCTGTATACTTATATGCACATCTTTTTATCGATAATTGGCTCGGAGAGACCGAGATTAGATTTCGGCAATTCATATCCAAAACCACCTTGAACCAATACATGTGTTCGAAAGTGAAGACACGTTGAAGATAATGATTTTGAAGATGGAGATCTTCATAATATAGGGTTGCCTGCCACTACCTTCGTGATACTCATATTATGTACATTTGGTGGCAGTAGTACCTTCATTTTGAAATCTTCAATGCAAGGACTACTCACTACTAATCCTAGAGGTGATTTTCAAACAAGATGTAGTAAAAGTAGCTTCGGTTTGTCTGCTTCTGGACAACTTGTATGGACAATTGTCTGACGTTGCTTTTCCAAGACCACATATATTAGTTTTTACAAACGCGCATCTGATTGGTGGTGTAGGAGGTAACCCCTCTTAAACTTAACACCCTTCCCTGAGGCGTATGAACACGGAGTAGTACTTTTGGGGAAACTAATTCATGTGTCATCAGAAATGGAAATATGGCATTCAAAGTGGGATTTTTCATGTGAAAGGTAAGACGTTACCTCAAGCCTTACACATCGGTAATGGAAAAAATAGGGTAGATGCAGCAAGGGCTATATGAGTCGCATCCATTAGGAGATAATCATCGCCTTTCTAGATTCCCCTCTATATATCGGTTTTGTTGTGTATGCTGTGGCCACGGATAGGTCGGGAACGACTGGGGTGATGTCATATTCGGTATTATCTATGGTAGAGGTATGTCGGTTCTGTGTTGGTAGAGGGCAGCGAGCTGTGTCTCGATACATTCGTTTAGAGATGTACTGTCGAAAGGTAGTCCCTTACCTTTCCATTTTTGGAAACCCATTCTCTAATACATACCTTTACGAACTTGGTTGTATACCTAAATATGCTGTCGTATTTGACAAAATGTAACAATTCTGACTATCTTAATATGTTATTTTAAAGGATTTTCAAAGCAATGTCATTAGAAATAATATCAAATGATTTGATAAAAAATTTTTAGTTATCATAAGAAAAAAACTTGTCCGTATTTATGTGCGGTGTGGTCTTATGAGATACTCTTCTTTTTAAGGGTTTTGTTTGACATCAAATTTGATCCATGACACTATCATATATATTTCTGATTTGCGTTTATCATGCGGGTTTGCCAGATTGATCGGGCTATTTTTAATACTCAGGTCAGACCCGAATAGTTTTAGGATTAGCGAAATATGCTTGGAATTTCCAAGGGAGAGCTGGAGATATTCATCAACTTATGGACATAGTTTACTTTTCCGCTATGTTTGTTGTTTTTCAGCATTTGTAAGGACAGATATTTATAACTGTTTAGGCTGAGATTTGGATAGACTTTGATACATGTATTTAAATTTTGTTCCGCTGAAAAGATTATTGAAATAATATATGTTATTCTGTTCGTGCGAGATTTTATTCTGTCTTCCTTCTTCTTACGCTTTACCATCCGCCTTTTCATTTAATTTGGGTTAGACATGTGTGGTTTTTTGTCGACCTAAGCCGTATAGAAGTGCAGGTCGTTATAGTTAGTATCAGATCTTAGGTTGAGTAAACACCGAAGCCTTTTGGGGGTAAAGTCTCATCTGAGATAGGGTTGGTAACACCCTAAGATGAGTAACTCATTTGAGATAGGGTAAGTGACAACCTAGAATGAGTTGAGCGTATTATGTATGAGCACGTATATGTTACGTTATAAAAAAATGATTTTTATTTTGGAAAATTGATAATTGAAGTAATTTTACCCAAGGTTATATTTTTAATATAAAAGGGTCATCTTTTCAAAGGATATAGTTAATTATGGGATAATATTATTCAGTTATTACTATAGGTTAGTTAAAAGACATAAATTGATATAGGAACATCTTGTGATTAGATTTTCACAGTTTGACTATAGGATGTTTCACAAATATGATAGTTTAAGAAGTTAAGTTAGTAAGAAACTTGTTAAAATATGATATTAGATTCAGGTTAGAATAGTTAAATTGCCTAGTAAATGTTTCTAAGTATTTTGTTGTCTATTGTAGAAGCCTTCCAATTACGGTAGGAATTATTCCAAAGGAGAATCCTCAAGAACAAATCAGGGAGAAAAGAATGACTTAATAATCCTTTCTAGTGATGATGAGGGAAAAAAAAAGGGTCACCTAAAACAAGATGCCATAGGCAAAAGAAGAGTTTGACGAACATACCTGTTATGGTGGGAATAGGTATCCTATGGCTATAACGATAGCAGAACCCAAGACTTTGGAACTTGTATTACTATCCAATGACAAAGAAGTGATCCAAATAACAGATGATGTAGAAGTAAGTTAGCAATCGCAAGAAAAATGATGTGGGCAACAATCCATAAGAATTGGAACCTGAAGAAGTTCCAGAAGAGAACCGCAATATGATGGTAGAAAGAAGTAGCCTAGATTCAGCAGCAGATGATGCATGGATGGGCGGCATCCCCAAAGAATAAGAAAACAGCAACAACGATCACATTATCTAGGAGATGGGCATGTCCATATCTAAAGGAGAGTCGCACGTTTCAGGTATGATTGGGAAGGAATGACAGAGAATGAGGAAGAAGAGGTTCCAGACATCCTTTCGGGAAACCATGTTGCTCAACCTTAGGTTTCCTAGGACAAACCTAGCATCCTATAGGATGGAATTTTGAGAACGAACAAGATGACAAAAATGAAGCAGATGATGAACAAAAGAAAGAAGTGTTTGAAGTGGTAGTGTTCTTAGATTCAGATGGTCTGTCGAACTCTGAGTCTTATTGATTTGATATGCATTTTGGTAGGATTCGAAGTTGCTATGGAGTAATAGTATTTTGGATATCCTAAGTATATTAGTAATATGTTAACGTAATTACCATGGGTATGCAAAAAAATTAATTATGGTTTAAGAATGGTTGATTGGGAAATATAATAGTTCGTATTATGACATATATCTATACATGATCCTTATTATGGCTTCTCCTACCTCGTGTTTAAATGACATAAGAAAAGAAAATTGTACGAACTTTACTTCTTTGATAATTTTCTTTATGAAGTATAGCTATATCTTTACAAAAATGTTTGAATAAAAGATATACAGTGATATTTTGAATTAATAAAATTGGTATTTGAGTTCTTAAGAAAGTTGATTCAAAATATTTTTTTTTCTGAAAAATGAGTGTTTTAACAAATAAGTGTTTTGATAAATGAGATTTTGATAAGTTAAACTTAGTAGAAAATTTTAGCAAAACCTGGTTATTAAAAGCCGCGTTTTTATGCAACTTTCAAAAAAGAATATTTAAATAAGGAGAATAGCTTTTAAAGATATCTTCTAAATTAGGGTTAAAAATATTTAAGATATACAAAAAGGGTTTAAAACATTTAGAAAGGATTTTATGAAATGTTTCCATAAAAATTTTTGAAAAAGGAATTTGGTATAACTAAGTACATATGAGATACGTAGATCATTTGATCGCATGATTTTGATCAAAGATTCGAGCATGGAACTTTGAGGTGTTTACACCAGTCCGGATAAGGATATATCCCTCGATTCTTGACAATGAACATTGATAAGGTTTTATGGTTGGTACTTACGTTTTCTATCATAGTTGAGAGCTATGTAAGGGAATCTAGGGTTTCTAATGAAGAAGCCTGATCAGAGTCCGCACTAGAGGATTAAGGGATCAATACTAGTTCGGAAATGAAGTTGTGTATTTGAGTAGAAGATCGAATAAGATATTATGAATGATCACTGTATATCACATAGAATTAATTTTAAAGATAATATTTTGGGTAAATTCTTTTAGGTTTTGGGTTGTGGTTAAATTTCGAGAACGATATTTTTTTAAAGGGGAAGAATGTAACGACATTAGTTTTATCACTTTAAACACGAATAGGAATGTTTAACTAATTTTAAATATTCAATTTTTTTAAAAATGATAAATAATCCATTTTAATTATTATATCATGATAACAAGTGATTTATAATGGTTTATAAATATATAAACTTGTACAAACTTCGTCGCATTTCGACGGATCGACATCATATTTTTATAAATGGATTTTAATATTATTTAATATGGTTTAACATATTAAGTAATCTTGTTTTAATTATTTAAATATGAAAAGATATTCATTTTTAGGTTTTGTTCACATAAATAAATCATTTAATTAAAAACTAAAAATATGACCGGGATTGAGATTTCGGGTATTCAACGGTTTAACAAATAAAAGTTATATTTGAATGCTACAATGTTGAAAGTTAAAATGACATATCTATGAACATATAACAAATTAATAACATATAAATTAACCATAATTAATTAAAACTAAGTGTTATTAGTAAAAGTAAGCAGGGAAGATATTTTTCACAAAAGTTAAAATGAAAAAGCAAACTTAAAATCAACTCACCATCACTTACACACCTACACACCTAAGACATAGAGAAGTGATGGAAGGCACATGGAGGGGTCTCGATCGAAACTATGATGGACGGGTAGGGGAATTTTTGTAATTCCATGCACAAGAATTTCTTCCCTATAAATACACATGCATATTATCTTCCTTTCTTCAAAAATTTACTTCACTTCTTTTCTTCTTCTTCTTCTTGAGCTCTCTAATAGCCCTTCTTTAATGAATTCATAAATAGTAAAAATATTTCAACACTGCGTTGTAGGTCTGCTAAAATTGTTTCATACACATACGATATCAAATCACTTCAAAATTTTAGCCGAACTCCACCTTTTCCTCACTAAAGTTCACAAAACTCACCACCACCATATCAAAGATGAGCTCTACCTCCAAACAAGCTTGGCCAAGCATCACTAAGATCCGAAGGCAAGTTCTGTAAGCTTCGGTGTAGAGAAAGGGATCGTTATATCGATTAAAAAACACCTAGAGTTAGATAGCATGAAAGTGAAAATGCTACTTCCATCTTATTCAAATTTATCTATAATTGATGCTTTCCAAATATGCATAGTTGATTAGCATAGTTTGGATACTAAAATGATTGGTTATTGGTTGATCGGTTGCTTATATTAATCATATATTGACTTGGTTGAGTTAAGTTGAATTATTTTGATCATAATGCAAAAATCAAATCCGTCGGATTTGAAATGATCACTTTAAACAGCCATAGTAAATTATGAGAAATAATCCCTATTATATTCTAAAATAATGCGTGTATATGAAGTATCAAGCCACTTTTGAATTTTAAACTAAAAAAAGATACCATTTGTGAAAAATAGAAATGGTTTTGGAAAGGTAAATAGGAGTATTTAATTTATTTAGGAAAAATTAGATCAAATGGGTTGATTTTGAAAATAGTAGTTTAAAAAGTAGAAGATACATGGAAAAATATCATAAGGTTTAATATAAAAGAATTTTGAATTAAAAATATGGAAATTGAATATTATAATAATATAATATTAAAGATATGGAAAAAAATGAAATGAGATATTAATAAAGTAAAATAGTGAAAAAAAGTTTTAGTATAGTATAATATGGTATTAAAATGATTTAAAAGTGTTTTAGACAAGTTTTGAAAAATTTGACTAAAAGATGAAAAATGATTTCGCGACCTGAAAAATTGAACGAATGTGTAGGATAAAATATAAGTTGGAATTATTTGAACCCTTATAAACATAGTCTGCAAATGAAAAAGAAAAATCCGGATTTCATTTAGTAAGGTTTGAAAAATATCCAAATCAAGTTTTCAAAATCGTCGGGTTTGGCAGTTCGTTAAATATTGTTTTCGACTCTTTAAATACGGATATTATAATCTTTAAAAAATATTAAATAAATTCCATAAATATGTTAAAATGTTTTAAAAGAGATTTGAGTTATAATAATGGATATATATATATATAACGAAATTGGTGTTTTGATCTATAATGTTTTAAAATACTACTCATCGGCAGTTTCGCAACAGAATTTGATAACTTTAAATCTTTTAAACTTGGTTTTTTTCTTTCCAAATCTTTTAGAAATGTTTTTCAAATGATTTCACAAGTATTTTAAAAGGTTTAGAGTCGATAATATACCTTGATCGTCTTATGGACGATACAGAGATAGTCTCTAGGTTAGAGTTTGGAAAACCAGTTGCCTGCTCCCCTAGCTATCCAGACTAGCCCGACGGAGGAGATAATTAATTTGATTTACTTGGGTCATATTTTCTAAAGATAAAGGAAAAGAGATTTGGAATTTTCCCACAAAGTTAAACAAGATTTCAAATAGTATTTTGAAAATAAAGAGAATATTCTAGTTAATCTCTATATTAAATTCCGAGGAGGGAACTTGTACTATCTATGTGAATTTAAAAGTGATTTCAGCGTTACTCGATGAATATTGCAAGTTGAATACAAAAATTAGTATTAAATATAATTAATCTAAAATATATGAATCATTTTTACTCAATACTAAGTGATTTGGATTTACAGTAAACAATGTCTTAAATAAAATTGTTTTTGACACATTTAAAACATGTTCGAGTCCGCGGGCTTGGTGCGGTGGTGGGGTGATACGCCTCCCAAGTGGGAGGTCTCAGGTTCGAGTCCCACCTTGTGTGGGAGGAGAAATGCCTTTCACATGGGAGGTTGTTTCACTTTCGCGCCTCTTGCACCAAGTCAACCGAAAGGTCTGGCTAGCCTGGAATAGTGGTTGTGGCGGGCCTTCCATCTATTCCCTAGGTTTACTGTTCAGGAACCGCATGTCGGTAGTGATTGACCAGGTTTTCCCTAGTTTCAAAAAAAAAAAACATGTTTAAAAAAAAATGAAATCTTTGTTAATTATGTTAATAACAGAATATGGAAATATTTTCCCTAAGTAATAAAAAGGAAATGATTTGTTATTTCCAACTTTAAAAAGAGGTTTAATAATTTTATATATCTCGAAAGAGAAATGGTTTAAAGATATATATATCTCTAATAGGTATTTTATTAGATAAAAAGATATCTTCCAAGTTGGATAATATTTTGAGTAAAAGAATAAAAGAGGATTTAACAAAAGAGGCTTCACATTTCTGTATACACATCTTTTTATTAGTAATTGGTTCGGAGAGACCGAGATTAGATTTCGGTGATTCCTATCCAAAAACCACTTCGAACCAATACATGCGTTAAAAAGTGAAGTCACGTTGAAGATAATGATTTTGAAGACAGAGATCTTCATAATGTAGTGCTGCTTTCTACTAACCTTGTGATTCCCATATTATATACATATGGTGGCAGCAGTCCCTTAATTTCGAAATCTTCAATGCAATGACTGCTCGCTATTAATCCTAAGAGTGATTTCCAAAGAGGATGTATTAGGAGTACCTTCGGTTTGTCCTATTCTTGGATAACTTGTATGGAAAAATGTCTGACATTGCATTTCTAAGACCATGTACATTATTTTTTTACAAACGTACAACTATTTGGTGGTGTAGGAGGTAACCTCTTTTACACTTAACACCTTTCCTTTAGGCGTATGAACTTAGGGGTTGTACTTTTATGAAAACCAATTGGTGTGTCTTCGAAAATGCAGTATGGCATTCAAAGTGGGATTTGTCATATGACAGATAAAACGTTACCTCATGCCTCAAACATCGGTAATGGAAAAAACAGGGTAGATGTAGCAAGGCTATGTGGGCCACTCCCATTAGGAGATGATTATCACCTTTCTTGATGCAGCACGATCTACAGAAGTTCAAAGGTTAGGTCGTTCACAAGATAAAGAAGTTTCGGTTTTAACTCGTAAGTCGTGCACGAGTCAGCATCTTGAAGTTCCGGTCTTAACTCGTAAGTCGTGCACGAGTCAACATCTTGAAGTTTCGGTTTTAACTCGTGAGTCGTGCACAAGACAGCCTAAGGAGTCACATGGGAAAGAGCTACGACCTAACCTAGAGAAGGAAAAGGAGTTACGACTTAAGTCTTTGATGAGTCGTACGCGACTCAACGACTCATCTATAAGTCATCCACGACTTATCTTGAAGCAGGGGAAAGTTCCAGCTATTGAAGACTTTGAGTCGGAGGAAGGCCACGACCTAGTTAAGTCGTTGAGGAGATATGCCGCAAGAAGCTCGTGTTGTTTGAGTCGTATGAGTCTTAGGTCGTAAGCCAGGACATGCTAAGCCGCGAGTCTTGAGTCGTGGTGTTGTTAAGTCGTATACCTTGTGTTGTTGTGTTGAGTCGTGTGTCGCGTGCTCTCTTGAGTCGTGTGTCATTTGTTAAGTCATACGTCGTTTGTAATAATAAGTCGTGTCCTATGTTTTGTTGAGATGCATGTATGAGTCGTGAGTCGTCTTATCTTTAAGTTGCATGATTGTAATGCCGTGTGAAAGCCTGTTGAGTCGGTGCCGACTTAACTAAGTCGTAAGTCGCATACGACTTAAGGGACAGTGGTGAAATACTATAAATAGGGAGTGAGTTGTAACTTTTTGGGGGTTGATTTTTGAATAAAATTTCTTGTTGATTTCTGTGTGCTTTCTTCTTAAATTGGCAGTTGAGTGTAATCTCCTATCTCCTCTTTCGGTTAATCGAGTGCGCTCGATTCAACGATCGTAGAAGCCGATTCACGGTATCTAGTGCGCTAGATCAACGTACGAAGAATCGTAGATCTTTGAACACGGTATAGTGCGCTATCAACGTGTTTGAGATAGCTAGAATTCGGTATCTTCGGATCAACGAATTTGGGCATTTGGTATTCATCAATCCACCGATTGCTACTTTCACCGATTGAAGTTTATTTTGATTAATCCGCTGCGTCAGTTTTTGGTATCAGAGCTTGACTTAGCCAATCATAGCTAAGACAAGTCTTGGAGCCAAGGAATTTGAAGTTTGAAGTTGTTCATCGTGTTCATCTTGAAGTTGTAACAAGAGGAAGACTTCCGATCCATTTCAATTTGGATCAAAGTGTTGAAAGGTGTTTGAGCCGAGAGTTGAAGTGTCACTTTGGTATTATTTGTTGAAGTAGGCCGTGTATACTAGTGAAGTAGCCGAGCCTAGGGAAGATCATTTGAAGCGTAGGCCGTGCCTTGTTTGTGTTGAAGTGCAAAGTTCAAGCCGAGCCAAGTTAGTGTTGAACCGAGCTAAGGAGTTGTGCGAGCTAGTGGTGATAAGCCGTGCATTGTTTGGCTTGTGTTGGAGAGTTTTGTAGTACATTTTGTTGAAGAAGAGCTATTGCCGAGTCAAGGTTGAGGCCGTGACTTGTTTGACTTATATTGAAGTATTTGTTGAAGTATTTGAGAAGTATTTGAAGTGTTTGTGAAGATTTGAACCATGCCGCCAAGGAGAGCTAACCGTCATCAAAACGTTGAAGCATTGTATAGAAGAGAAGAAGCCGAGCAGTTGGAACAACGTATCAATGAGAAATTTGATGAAGGCATTGGAAAGTTAGAGAAGTTGATGAATGATTTGAATCAAACTCAAAGGAGGAGATCACCAAACTCGAACCATGGAGGAAACCGAGTTTCGCCATCGGTTACGGAAGCGAGGAGGGTATCACCGCATTCTTTTAGAGATAGAAGAGAAACATCAATTTCATCAAGGAGAGATCATCATGACTATGGACATGAAGAGAGGAGAACTCCACGAGAGTTTGAAAACGAGCCATATAGAGAGGAAGAGAGACATAGTCGAAGAAGCATGCATGAACGAAGGGATGTTGATGGTCGAGATCGATGTAGACGTACATTTGATTTTGATGAAGAGGGTGATAGAGCAAGTATTCATTATCGAGATCGAGACCCAGTTCGAAATTCTTATCGGGATGTTGAAGATGATCGTCGATGGGAGTCGGGTATGAAGATGGAAATTCCAGAGTTTAAAGGAGGAATGGTAGCTGAAGAATTTCTTGATTGGGTGTCAAATGTTGAAGAGATCTTTGATTTCAAGGAGGTTCCTGAGCATAGAAGAGTGAAGTTGGTTGCTACTAGGTTGAGGGGGAGAGCTTTGGCATGGTGGCAGCAAACTAAACTTACAAGGGAGAGAATGGGAAAGTCAAAGATTGAGTCTTGGGATAAGATGAATAAGTTGATGAGAGCTACATTCTTACCATACAATTACCAATCACTTATGTACCAGAGATTGCAGAATCTGAGGCAAGGGACGAAGTCTGTTAGTGATTATGCTGATGAATTTTACCAACTCATTGCCAGGAATGATATTATGGAAACGGAAGAACAGCTAACTGCTAGATTCATTGGGGGATTGAGAATGCAGATCCAGGATATGGTTAATATGTTTGATCCTAGATCAGTTGCAGAGGCACATCAGAAAGCGTTGGCTTGGGAGAAGCAAGGAAGGCGTGGAGGTGGTGTGTTTACTAATTCCAATAATCAAGTGAAGGGTGTTAGTGGGAGTTCTAATGTTTCTAAACGTGTCAGTAAGCCAGTGGTGAAGGAGGCTGAGAAGGCGAAGGTTAGCAGTGGTTTCAAATGTTACAATTGTCAGGAGTTGGGTCACAAAAGCAATGAATGTCCGAAGCCGAAGAAGAGAGCAATGGTTGCTGAGATTGAGGATGATGGTGAGGAGGCAGAATGTTTAAATGCATCTTATGTTGAGGAGGAAGAAAAATTGTCTGGAGATGAAGGTTGTAATCTTATGATGAGGAGGTCATGTCTTACACCAAAGCAAGAAGAGGATTCTAGTTGGTTGAGAAGCAATATTTTTCAGTCGACATGCACTATTCTAGGGAAAGTTTGCAAGTTCATTATTGATGCTGGAAGCTGTGACAATATTATCTCTACTGAAGCAGTAAAGAAGTTGAACTTGAAAACTGAGAAGCATCCTAAACCATACAAGCTAGCATGGTTAAGGAAGGGCGGTGAAGTAAAGGTGTGTCGAAGGGCTTGTGTGAATTTTTCTATTGGGAAGAAGTATAAAGACGAAATTTGGTGTGACGTTGTAGACATGGATGTGTGTCATCTGTTGTTGGGCAGACCATGGCAGTTTGATAGAGCAGTCCAACATGATGGCCGTGCTAATAGCTATAGTTTCATGTTCGAAGGTACTAAAATCACTTTAGTTCCCAAGAAGCAGCAACAGAAGGAAAGCAAGCTAGAAGAGATTGAAGAGTTGAAAACTTTGCTATCTTTGAAGGAGTTTGTTAAAGAAGTTGAAGAGGATCCTGAAGTGTATTTGTTGATTGGGCGAGAGTGCAGTGAAGAGGTTGAAATTCCAGAAGAAGCAAAGCCAGTTTTGAAAGAATTTGAAGACGTATTTCCAGAAGAGTTGCCTAAGGAGTTACCGCCACTGAGGGACATTCAACATCAAATTGATCTTGTTCCGGGAGCAGTTTTACCACATCGACCACATTACCGAATGAGTCCGAAGGAACATGAGGAGTTACGAAGGCAAGTGGAAGAGTTGTTAGAACAGCGACGTGTTGAGGAAAGCTTGAGTCATTGTGCAGTACCAGCATTGTTGGTGTCGAAGAAGGATGGAACATGGAGAATGTGTACCGATAGTAGAGCTTTGAACAAAATTACTGTTCGCTACAGATTTCCTATGCCAAGGTTGGATGACTTGCTAGATCAGTTGAGTGGGGTTACTTCTTTTCGAAGATCGATTTGAAGAGTGGTTATCATCAAATTCGAATTAGACCTGGAGATGAATGGAAGACCGCATTCAAGACGAGAGAGGGGTTATACGAATGGTTGGTTATGCCATTTGGTTTCTCAAATGCACCGAGTACATTCATGCGGGTGATGAATCAAATCTTTAGACCATTCATTGGGAAGTTCGTGGTGGTTTATTTCGATGATATTCTGATATATAGCGGGAGTACGGAGGAGCATGTAGAGCATTTGAGAAAGGTGTTAATTATTCTTCGTAAGGAACAATTTTATGCAGCTACGAAGAAATGTGTATTCATGACGAGAAGTGTTTTATTCTTGGGATATGTTGTATCTGAGAAAGGAATCCAGGTGGACCAGAGTAAAGTTGAAGCTATTAGAAATTGGCCACAACCGAGAACTATCACTGAAATTAGAAGCTTTCATGGATTGGCATCATTCTACCGAAGGTTTATTCCACACTTCAGTAGCGTGATGGCACCGGTTACTGATTGTATAAAAGGGAAGCAGTTTTCTTGGTCGAAGGAAGCAGGGGTTGCTTTCGAATGAATCAAAGAACTTTTGACGACAGCACCAATTCTTGTATTACCAAATTTTCAGTTGTTGTTTGAGCTACACACTGATGCATCAAAGGTTGGGATTGGAGGAGTGTTGAGTCAGAGTGGGAGGCCAGTTGCTTATTTCAGTGAGAAGTTATCAGGGGCAAAAATGAGATATAGTACATACGATGTTGAGTTTTATGCTGTTGTGCAAGCTGTTAAACATTGGAGGCATTATCTATTTCAGAAAGAGTTTGTTTTTTACACTGATCATGAAGCTTTGAAGCATTTACAGGGGCATGATAAGATTTCAGCGAGACATGCATCGTGGATTGCATATTTACAACAATTTACCTTTGTTGTTAAGGACAAATCTGGGGTAACAAATCGTGTAGCTGATGCTTTGAGTAGAAGGAACCATTTGTTGATTACAATGAAAGTTGAGGTGACAGGGTTTGAATTATTACCAGAATTGTTTGAGGAGGATCCTTACTTTGCAAAGTTTGTTGAGAAAGTTAAGGATGGGAGTACTGATGAATTTATGTTGGTTGATGGATTCTTGTTTAAAGGAAATCGATTATGTATTCCAGAGAGCAGTTTGAGATTGAAGATTATCAAAGAGTTGCACGAGGAAGGACATGTGGGTCGTGATCGTACATTGCATTTGATTTCTCAATCTTATTTTTGGCCATCGATGAGGAAAGAGGTAGAGAGGTTTGTGGAGAGATGTCATATATGTCAGGTTTCGAAGGGAACAGTGACAAATGCAGGATTGTATATGTCGTTACCTGTACCATCTAAACCATGGGTTGGTATCAGCATGGATTTCGTTTTGGGTTTGCCTAGTACTCAAAGGGGAAATGATTCTATATTTGTTGTGGTGGATAGATTTTCGAAGATGGCACATTTTATTGCCTACAAGAAGACAGCGGATGCAGTTCGAGTGGCACAATTATTCTTTAAGGAGGTGTATCGGTTGCATGGGTTGCCAGAATCTATTGTTTCTGATCGGGATACTAGATTTTTGAGCCATTTTTGGCTTAGTTGGTGGAAGATGGTGGGAACGAAATTGAAATTTAGTAATGCTTATCATCCGCAAACAGATGGACAGACAGAAGTTGTTAACAGATCGTTGGGGAATTTGTTGTGATGTCTTGTGAAGGACAATCTGAAGAGGTGGGACATGAAGTTATGCCAGGCAGAGTTTGCTCATAATCATGCAGCGAATCGTAGTACAGGATTCAGTCCATTTCAGATTGTATATTCAAATTTACCAAGGGGGCCGTTGGATTTAGCAGTAGTACCACAACCGAAGGGGAAGGTTAAACGAGCTGCTGATTTTGTTGATGAATTAACTGAATGTCATAAGATCGTCCAGGAAAGATTGGAAAAGTCAAATGAGAAATATAAGAAATTTGCAGACTTGAAGCGACGAAATGTTGAATTTAACGAAGGTGATTTAGTGTATGCTGTGTTAACGAAGGATCGTTTTCCAGTGGGCACTTATAACAAGTTGAAAGCTAGAAAAATTGGTCCAGTAGAAGTTGTGAAACAGATCAATGAGAATGCTTATAAGTTGAAACTGCCGGAGAATGTATACACTTCTGACGTATTCAATGTTAAGCATCTTGTGCCGTATTATGGAGATAAACAATCTGCCGGGGAAGAATTTACAAATTCGGGGATGAATTTTTCTCAACCAGGGGAGGATGATGCAGCACGATCTACAGAAGTTCAAAGGTTAGGTCGTTCACAAGATAAAGAAGTTTCGGTTTTAACTCGTAAGTCGTGCACGAGTCAGCATCTTGAAGTTCCGGTCTTAACTCGTAAGTCATGCACGAGTCAACATCTTGAAGTTTCGGTTTTAACTCGTGAGTCGTGCACAAGATAGCCTAAGGAGTCATATGGAAAAGAGCTACGACTTAACCTAGAGAAGGAAAAGGAGTTACGAATTAAGTCTTTGATGAGTCGTACGCGACTCAACGACTCATCTATAAGTCGTCCACGACTTATCTTGAAGCAGGGGAAAGTTCCAGCTATTGAAGACTTTGAGTCGGAGGAAGGCCACGACCTAGTTAAGTCGTTGAGTAGATATGCCGCAAGAAGCTCGTGTTGTTTGAGTCGTATGAGTCTTAGGTCGTAAGCCAGGACATGCTAAGCTGCGAGTCTTGAGTCGTGGTGTTGTTAAGTCGTATACCTTGTGTTGTTGTGTTGAGTCGTGTGTCGCGTGCTCTCTTGAGTCGTGTGTCATTTGTTAAGTCATACGTCGTTTGTAATAATAAGTCGTGTCCTATGTTTTGTTGAGATGCATGTATGAGTCGTGAGTCGTCTTATCTTTAAGTCGCATGATTGTAATGCCGTGTGAAAGCCTGTTGAGTCGGTGCCGACTTAACTAAGTCGTAAGTCGCATACGACTTAAGGGACAGTGGTGAAATACTATAAATAGGGAGTGAGTTGTAACTTTTTGGGGGTTGATTTTTGAATAAAATTTCTTGTTGATTGCTGTGTGCTTTCTTCTTAAATTGGTAGTTGAGTGTATTCTCCTATCTCCTCTTTCGGTTAATCGAGTGCGCTCGATTCAACGATCGTAGAAGCCGATTCACGGTATCTAGTGCGCTAGATCAACGTACGAAGAATCGTAGATCTTTGAACACGGTATAGTGCGCTATCAATGTGTTTGAGATAGCTAGAATTCGGTATCTTCGGATCAACGAATTTGGGCATTTGGTATTCATCAATCCACCGATTGCTACTTTCACCGATTGAAGTTTATTTTGATTAATCCGCTGCGTCATTTCTATATTTTCCTCTACATATCAGATTTATTATGTAGGCCGTGGCCATGAATAGGTCCTAGATGGGTGAGATGATGACATAATCAGTGCTATCTATGATAGAGGTAGGTCGGTTGTTTGTTGGTAGAAGACAACGGGGTTGTGCCTAAGTACATTCCTCTAGAGATGTACTGTCAGAAGGTAGTCCCTTACCTTGTCATTGTTGAAAATTCATTCTCCAATACGCACCTTTACGGACTTGATTGTATACCTAAATATTCCATTGAATTTAATAAATGTAACAATTTTGGATATTTTAATGAGCATTACGGCACACGCTTCGTGCGTGATGAAGAAAGCTGAATTGTTTTTCTACAAATTGTGTTTATTTAATACGTTCAAAAGAAAATGATTTCCATATATTTAGTCATATTTTTGTGTTATTCATACGTAGGTAATTTGAAATTTTATTTTTAAGTTGCAATATTTTTTTTTTGTGAGTTTAAATTTCTATTTATACTAATAATTAATGAAAAACAAATTGCTAAAGTAGTTTATTTGCTAGATCCTATTTTCAAGTGATATTAAAGCTTAATAAATATTTATAGAGGAAATTTAGAATCTGTAAAAGAAGCTTAATTGTCAGTTTCTAATTTTAGGTGATGTTAAATTTTAATAATATATGAAGAGAGACATTTTTGATGTTTCATCAAATATATAAAGATGTAAAGGGCAATTTTGAAAGTTCACGGTCGGACCAAAAGTTTGCGCCTCTGTTTCAATTATTAATAAAGAAAAATAATAAACATTAATTTGAGCTTTTTATATTATATTGTGCGCTAAATGTTATCATACTCCGAATGTAGAATATTGTTCCATCTTAGTTCCTTGCATCTCTACGTTAACGAAAAGTACACACAGTCCAAATTGCATAGGACAGGTAGACGTGAATAAATTCAGTCCAAAATTGAACAATGAGACCATGTGTTCTCGTGCATACCTATTGTTTTATATTACACAAAAGAGGATCCCTGCCTGTGAAATGTCTTGCTATGACAGATAATTGCACACTTCATATACTTTGTAATCTGTATACGCATGGTATTGGCATACGATGTGAATCTGAGAAAAATGCTGGATGCAGTGAAGCGTTAATTTCACAATTTAACTTTTCGATAGTTGGACAAAGGTTTTTCTGAAGTTGGATTCGCATGGATTGAAACTGTGCTAGACAAATATTTTCCATGCATACTATTATTGTATATACATTATATTTTGTTTGAGTGCAGACATGTAAACGAAAAGTAAGGTTATTTTTGGAATTTTAAAAAGACACCGAGTAAATTAGTTTAACCAATTTTCTTTATTAGTAGTAAAGATATGTTATTTGAAAGAATTTTCAAAGAAATGTCGTTAGAAATAATATCAAATGATTTGATAGAAATGTTTTAGTTATCATTAGATAAAAATTCATCTATGTTTTATGTTTGGCATGGCCTTATGAGATACACTTATTTTCAAAGGTTTTGTTTGACATCTAAGTAAAACAATGACACTGTCATATATATTATGATTTGCGTTTCTCACGCTAGTTCGCCAGACTGATTTGGGTATTTTTAATACTTGGTTAGATCCGAGTAGTTTCAGGATTAGCTGAAGATGCTTGGAGTTTCCAAATGATAGCCAGAGATCTTCATCAACGTATGAGCATAGTTTACTTTTCCATCGTGTTTGTTGTTTTTCAGCATTTTTTAAGGACATGTATTTATAACAGCCCAGACTGAGCTTAGGATACACTCTGATATATGTATTTAAAAAAATTTGTACTATAAAGATTATTGAAATAATGTATGTTATTCAATTCATATGAGATTTTGTTCTGTCTTCTTTTCCTTTTTACCCTTAACCATCTGCCATTTCGTTCAATTTGAGTTCGACATTTGTAGTTTATTGTCAACCAAAATTATATGAAATTTTCGATCATTACAATTATAGACATTTCTATGCTCGTTGGTTGCATGTTTGCTTGTTTGTTAGTTAGTTGAAAACGCCGTTCGAAGGTGATATAAGATTAGAAAGTATCTCATAGCATAGGATTTCATGCACATAGTTTCATGCACGCTGATTGATCTGGAGACGAAGTATGGACTTGGGGTGTGCTTTCGATTTCAAGATAGATGCCGGATGTTTTCATTTGGTTTGTATTTAAACGCTTTTGATTAAGTACACGACAAAAATGGTTGTTATTGACTACTCTGGAGTGGTTGACATCTACCACTATTGTTGATGGTCGATATGGTCGATCTTTTGCATGGATGGTGAGGAGGCTTCGAGAAGCACAATGTAGCAATTTGTTCATGCGGTCGACCATGGTCTTGATGTTATTGATCTACGATGAGCAATTTTGATGGTGAAGTGATGACATGATGCTTCGATGTGATGACTTTGGGACTTAGTACGATGGCTCTATGACTTATGATAGGTGTTTAGAGATGTTCCAAAGATGATGACTTACGACTGGAGTCATGACGGTGATCCCCAAAGTCAAGCTTAATAATGGGGGCTTACGAGTAGGATTTGCGATTGTGTCCTACTATGGAGATAATCGCGATGGAATTAGGATTGGGTTCCATTTTAGAGATGCATGCAAAGGGATCGTTGATAACTCAGAGGTTTCTATTATGCTCTTAAAGAAGGGGTATGTAGCTAGATTTCACCTGGATCTACGATTGTGTTCGGATCTTGAAATTATAGATTAACCTGGCTTTTACAATTATGTCAGGATCTTGCGATTATAGATTACCATGGGCTTTTGCGATTGTGTGCGTAGTTCCTAGCTTTTTGGAGTGGTATGGATTCGAGCATCAATGAAGCCGAGATTTCAATTGAGTCCCTGGTTTTCTATTGTGCCATATGAGTTATCATAACATACACGAGTGATGTGAGGATTGTTTAATGGATGTTATGTTTTCCATGGTTAGTTGTCATTGTAGGGTGTCACGCAATGTGGGTATTTTCGATTGTATACCCAAACACTAGACATTGTACTTCGATTGTGGTTCACTTATATGACTTCGATAAAATATTAGCATATATCGACCGTTTTGTGCTAACTCTATGGATACAAGAACAGGTCAGGTATGATTCCCTATACCCTCTTTTTCGTATACTATATGATAGTATATTAAGATTGTTTGTCACTCACACTAGACTGTTGTCTGACTTGAGATTTTATTCTTTTCCTCTTATTATCTCGAGTACTCTTAAATGAGTAGACTAGATAGTAGTGTAAATAGCAGTTGGAGCTGTTTATGTGGACTTGTAGGAGGCGACATTTTCTCATATTTATATGTTGGGCTTATTATTGTATATTATGTTATGTGACACTATAGAGCCTTGTTAGTGTTGACTACTATTATTAGAGATAGTTTATCAGCTTTATAAACTCTATTACTATTTTGTATAACTGTATGAGCCTACATACTCCGATTTTGTGGTTCATGTAGTTATTATTGTCTCGACTATTTTATGTCTATGGTGACTACTATATTTTATCTGATGCATTATGAGATATACGATAGGTTACATAATTGTATGATGTTTATTTCTTTCTCTTCTCTTTAATTCTCTTCTCTTGTTTTATATTCTTCTTCTTATTTATTTTTCTTTCCCCTGATTATCGTCTTGCATCGATCTGATCCTCCAATAGCCCACTATTAGGTTATTTGAGCATCAGTGGTGTAGGGTGGTCATAACATTTGGTATCAGAGCTTAGGTTACATGATTAATCTGAGTTGATACCGTGATCCAGTAGAGATAGGGTTGGAGTTGTCGCTTTAGACTGGATCGAGAGTATACCTATATATGAGAGAGTTCGTATTTGTTATATATTTTGGTTTTCAAAACTGTATAGTAGTGTATATATAGTATATAAGTTGTGTTGCACACACGAGCATAGTGATGAAGTTTATTTATGAGAGATTGATCATCCTTATTATAGGATAGGAATGATTTGGAATACGAGGAATACCGTTATTGATTACATCTTCAAAATTGAGGAATGGGCAGGATTAAGGTCATTAATCCTGATTGGTAGGATATGTATGCAGAGATGGTGCGAATCATTTCCTAGGATGCCCAAGTTACTCTAGCTGATTATGGTGCTCATGTGCAAGTGGATAAACTCGACTTTACTGAGCTATATAGACTACGGGAGTCTAGGAGGTAAACTGTTCCTTGGAATGGAATCGGCTATTGAAAGCCAAGATTGGATGGTTACTTGTGAGAGTATCTTGATGACTTAGAGTTAGATGATGCCATGAGATAGAAGTTACCATCTCGATAACTTCAGGGAAAAACAATGAACTGGTGGAGTGTCTCTATAGGTTCAATTCTCGAGGATCGATTTATTTTGGATCAGTTCATAATTTACTTCAAAGAAGATTTATCTCGACTTTTCTAAAGTGATGTTGGTTAGGAAGTTCACCAATTTGAAGTATGGCGATATGCCTGTGTCGGAATATATGACCGAATTTAATGTGCCATTGAAGTACGGTCTATTTTCTATTGATTTCCCATACAATAAGAACAGAAAGTTTCCTGAACCAGCTGAGTAGGAATAAACAATGGAGGCATATGCATTGATTATCATTTTGATTTCATCCAGTGCCCCATTGACGGAAGAGAAGGGAAATGACATCACCACTTTCGCTTGTGGCATTTCCATACGTGTTTTATTTGACGAAAAGGTTTCATATTCTTTCATATTTATATTTGATGGAGGTATTGGGATTGAAACTCGAGATGGTTAACCGACCCTTTGATTAAGACAGACCTATATAGGGGATCAACCAGCCTATGCATAGTTCGTTGAGGCCTTGTCTTATTGAGTTATGTTCATTTATTGCTTGCTTGCTAGGGATTGTTTTAGAGGGTCTGATTAGGTATGGTATGATAGTTTGGGAATAGACTAGCTAAAAGGGGATATATAATAATAGTGGACTATAAGAGGCCATTGGTGATGATTGGGGTTGTGGAGGAGCGAACAGTAATGATAGGCTGCTTGCAAAGGATAGGGTCATGGTTAGCTTTCTATATTCGCTTGATATTCCACTTGATGAGTTGTTTCTATGCCTACAAATAGAGATTGTCCGGACATATTCGATGGTGTGATCGGATTACCACCATATAGGGATTGAGTTCCATATTGATCTTGTCGGAGGAGTTAGACCAGCAATTATGCCTCTAAGGCATATGGTGCCCAAAGGCTATAGGAAACTAGAGGTGCGAGCGGAATGAGATGATGTTCATGAGGTGCGAGCGGAATGTTCGCCAGTAGGGTGGATGGCTCTTTGAGGTTGCTCTTTGGTGGTTATGAGCTGAATGAGATGATGAACAAGTACCCATTCCTATTTATTGATACTTATCCAATCAGCTCTATAGAGAGAGGATGTTATCTTAGTTGAACCTTGCGATGGTTTCACTAACTAAGAGTATTTAAAGAGGGAGTGTGCCGATTATAGCTTTTCATACAGTACATTGATTTTTAATTGGTTGGTTTTGCCATTTGGGCTAACCAATATGTTGACATGCCTTATTGATCTCATGACCTGTGTTTTAAGGGGTCACTTGAGTGAGTTGTGCTGGTGTTCACTGATGATACTTTTGTCTACTTATAGATGAAAGAAGAGAACAAGGTACAATTAGTGATTGTATTGTAGGTGTTGAGAAGATCAATTGATGATGAGATTTTAGAATATCACTTCTAGAGGAGGGAAGTGAGATGTTTGGGTAATGTTGTTTCAAAGTAGAACATCACTGTAGATCCTATAGTTATGATAGCCTAGAAGTAGAATTGACCCGAGGTAGTAGTATCTTTAACCTATTTGATAGGAGAGAATAGGACTTTTATCTAAGACGCGAGGTGTGGACACACATCGGTGAGTCTGACCAAGAGGTTAACGAGTGCACTGGTGTTACTCATTCCAAGCGAAAATGAGGAGGTGATAATACACACATACCTGTGGTACATAACTGGGTGCGATATTGATACCGAAAGGAAAGGTTATCGCATGTTAGTTGATAGCTGAAACCGCGCGAGAGGATGTATCCAATTCTTGATTCAGAGTTGGAGGCTGCATAGTTTGCTTGGGAGATTTGGAGGCACTATCTACTAAGAGAGGGGTTTAAGCCGTTCGTTGATTCCATCTCATTGGAGTATCTCTTCTCCAAGAAGGATCTTGACCTTTGCCAGTAGCGATGGTTAGAGTATTTAGCCTCCTATGGATTCATCATTTCCAATATGTCCATAAGGGAAATGCAGTTGTTGCCACTTTGAGTTGAAGACACACCAATTTGGGAGCAACATTCCTACAATGGATATTGCTCAAATTTATTGTTGATTCTGACTTCATAACTTGATGAGCTATGGCTAAAAGTGATGGCTGGTTTGACCATCAAACCTGCATTAATTTAGTGGAACGGTACTAATCGGAGGTGTGAAGCTAGGCTGTAGGATCGTTTTAACCTTAGAGTGGGGGGATGAATAGGGTGTACTAAAAATTACTGCGGAAATAAAAGTAAAACCAGAAAGTAATGCAGTAGAGATCACACAAGATTTACCCAGCTTCAGCGAAAACCTGCCTACATGCTACCCCCAAGGTTTCTACTAGAAATTAAGTAATCAGGCGCTTACAAACACACGTAAACTTGAGATACCCGCTAACTTGATTAACCTAACTCTAAGCTCAAAACCCTACCACAACTCAGCTACCGAGTTGCAAATTCTCAAACTATTCGAAGTAGTTTGTACCTAGTTACACAACTAGAAATTTAAACAATTAAAAGAGGAAATTACAAAATAATTAAAAAAACCCTATATTTAAAAAAATAAGCCCAACAACAAACCGACCCAAGTAGTAAACAATTAAAGTAAAAGACCATCTTACCTTTTTTACGAAATCTCTTCGGCTATTCCTTTTGTTGCTCTTCAAAAACTAGGATTTTGAATTGAAGCCGCAGCATGGAATTTGAAGTTCAAATTGATTGTCGTGATGCTTTCGTTCCTCAATTTTGCTTACTGCTGCTTCAATATCGAGTTCGATTGCCTTATATCGGGATGTAATTTTTCACTTTGATTATTTTATTGATTTTCGCTTGAAATCAAACTTAATGATTTTTGCCGATGATGAAATTGGTATTTACAGGATGAAACCCTATAATCTCGTTCGTATATTTTGATTTGAATTCTTCAATTACTTTGCTCGGGTAGATTTCCGGTTGAATGATTATGATGAATTCTGACTTGTTCATTGTATACATGTTACTCCATATATTTCTGATTAATTTGAATTTTCTTAAACTTAGTTGAGTCAGTTTCGTTCTTTGCTCCTATGACCCGTTCATCGTTCGCTTACAGCTTGCATTTGAATATTAGATATATATGTATTGATTTTGGTTAATGTTGACTTCATAAAGCCTGACTTGTTTATCCTATTACCCTCTGCGATTTTGTCTACTCCTTCTTGAAAATGTTTCTGCTTACTTTTGGTTGAATTCTCTTGACTTATTCAAATGTATGACCAACGGTTAAATTGTCTTGTACTAAAAGTCTAAACATGTTGCATTGTGATTTTTTGCTCGTTGCTGTGTCCATCCGAGTGCTTGCATTCATGTGTGTGATTCTCTGAACTAATATATGTGTATACATATATATGCATATATGTATACATGTGTATATGTGAGTGTATTGCAGTGTTTGGTGCACTTCAGTGTACTGACCATTGCCTTAATGCCTGAACTTGTATTTATGCATGTAATCCTTGTTCTATTTGAAATCTTATTGCATTTGATTTGTCGTCTGTATTTACTTAAACATTTTGTATATTTTCATGTTCAAGTCATTGATCTGGCTTGATAAACTTGGTCTGGTTCCATTTGAGTCTATCTGGTGTGGTCCCACTTGAGTCTGGTTATATGTTGTTGCTTGGTTGCATATACACATGTTTAAAGCAAGATAGCCCATTTGCATTCATTCATGTTGTATGTTGCTTTGATCTTCGTGTGTATATTTTGTGGTCTTGTAGTCTGGTTGCATTGACTCCTCTGTTTCATGTTTTGCATTCATGTTGACCCATTTGAACTGTCTGAAGCTTTGCATTCATGATTTTGTATTCTATGAAGTCCGAGCATGTCTGGTTTCACGTAGTTTTGCTTTGCATTTTGGTCTTGTTCCGCTGGCTTGTTGAGTTTCATTTGGAGTCTGGTTTGTTGGACCAAAGCATGTTTTGAACTGGTTCGATTTATACATGTCTGGTGCACTTTGCGTTTTGTTTGGTGTGTGTTCATTTAATTCTGGTTGTATTTGAGTGGTTCATAATGCATACTGTCGAATTCCATATCCATTTCCTTGTATTCCATTCACTGTTTCCTAGGTTGCTTCGAGTTCCATGTCCAGTTGCTTGTGAAGTCTTGTTGCATTATTTTCATGTGGATCTTCGAGTTAAAATGCCCCAGTGCAATGTGCATACTTGCTGTTATGTTGTATATGTATGTGTATACTTGAGTTGAATCCAGCCTAGGCTTGGGTTTGATATTGTGCATGACCTTGTGGCATGTACAGTGATACACAGTGCATGTCACAAGTTGTTCGTGCAAGGTGAATTAAAATAATGACGAACAACCTAAATAACCGAGGCAAATAATATTTTTCAAACACACACTTCATTATGCACTGTAAGATATTTTTTGTTCAATTTTATCGTGTTAGTATTTATTTTGCAGATAGTTTGGATGCTGGATTTAGTCTGGAACAAAGTTGAAGATCAAATACGAGTGATGAGTGAATTATGTAGTGAGATGAAATATGTATATAAAATTGAATAGTGAAAATTGTGTTGTAAATGTAGTAAGAGCTCAAATTTGTATTATTTAAATTTGTAATAAAATATCTATTTGAATAAAAGATTTGTTTGAATATGAATTCCGAGTTATTTATTTTATTCAACAAATATTTATTTAATTATGTGGAAAAATAAAATAGTACAATAACAAATACATCTAAACGAATATATATATATATATACTATCATCAAACAAAATCATAGGCTATTGTATTCTACAATCTCCCTTTTTTGATGATAACAAACATATATTAAGATTTTGACTCTATTAAATGTATTTGGTCTTAATGAATTCTATTAGTTCCCCCTATTTGAATACTCCCTCTACAACAAAGCTCCCCCTTCACATATGCATGAAAAAAAATGAAAAAAATATGCAAATAAAAAATAATAAAAAATGCAATGAACCTAGATGGAAATATGCAAATAAAAGATTTGAATTTATTTGCCAAAATCTTAACTTCTCTCCCCCTTTTGTTATCATCAAAAGAGTAATAGTGTTAGATAAGAGTGATAAAGTGATAGACATTAATACAACATTAATACCTTATCGAGTATAAATAGGAAACTTTTAAAAAAATCAAACAAAAACCATAAATAATTTGTTAGGCGCATATTCCATTTTAGAGTGATAGGAGTGATGTTGGCATAGAATACCGTATAGTCGTGTTCATTTGTGGTATATTTATGACAGGAAATTTTTTAAATACTCACTAACCATGCATAACCATTAGGACTTTTAAATGAGATTAGTAGTATTCCTTATTCTTATTAAAATGAATTCCAATCATCTTCTAACCACGCATATCCGTGAGGACTTTTAAATGAGGTTAGAATCAACTCGCTTATTTTATCCAATTTTAATATGTGTTCCATACATGCATAACCGTGAGGACCTTTAAATGAGCATGAAAGCACATAATCAAAGATTCCAAGTAGTTCACTCATGCATGACCGTGAGGAATTTTAAATGAGAGTGATTTCTTTTGGATGATTTATTGCTAATTGAAAAAACAACCTATTTAGATACCACATTTTGACATACTATATTGGATTTTGATGAGTGATTGTTGTAGAAATATGATAGGAATAGAGATGGTCATGGAATTTTTTACCAATTTAATATATTACAAATTTTGTCAAATTTTTTAAATAAATTTACTAAATATACTCTCTCAAGTCATAATGTATGATCAAGTTCAACGCTCATCACTTTTTCCATTCACTATTTATCTTTTGATAATTAGTAAGGAGTCAGATTAGTTAACATAGGCATTTAAGATCAAATCCAAAAATATAAAATCGAATTTCTAAAATGCCTAAACTGAGAGGAAGTCGACAAAAACTATTTTCTAGAAAAAATGTCTACCAATTGAAAATTAGTTTAAATGAAATTTATGCAGATATTATCTCTGGAAATGTGATCTCTAATGAAATGATGTCTAACATCTATGTGCTTGGTGCGTGAATGATGTATAGGATTATTTGAGAGATCAATTGCACTCTTGCAATCACACATAAGTGGGACTCGTTTAAAATTAAGACCATAATCTTGCAAGGTTTGTATCATCCATAAGATTTGAGTAGAGCAACTGCTTAGAGCAAAATACTCTGCCTCAGTGGTAGATAATGCAATACAATTTTGTGTTCCACTTGACCATGCAACTAATGAATGTCCCAACATAAAACACGTTTCACTAGTACTTTTTATATCAACTAGACTGCCAGCATAATCTTCTTCTGAATACGCTTTTAAGACAAAGTTTTCATCGGTTGGATATCATAAACCAAACCCTGAGGTGTGCAACAAATATCTTATAATCCTTTTTATAACTTTTACCACCTGTATCTTTAGTAATCCTCAACCAATGCAAAACAATATCTCTTACCACCTAAGCTTGCAATATCGTTAGGTCCAGATAGATCCATATGAACTAGTTCAAGGACTCTAGAAATACTTACGGTATTCTTCACATGAAATGATGATTTTTTTTTAATTTTCCCATAGTACATGCTTTACATCGAGTTTCTGTTTTGAAATCATGAGATGGTAAACCTCTAGCCAAATCTTTTCTTTTTAATTTGTTTAATAGATTCATGCTAGCATGTCTTAATCATCTATACCATAAGTTTACTTCATCATCCTTAGCTATCAAACATTTTGAAAGAGTGAGATCATCAAAAGATAGAGAGTATACATTACCTTTCTTCTTACATGAAAATAATGTTTCTTTTGATGATTGGTCAACAATTTTACACAAATCAGAAAAACAACATTCATTCCCTTATCACATAACTGATTGATTGACATCAGATATGGTGCAGATTTTCAACATATAGTACATCATTTAAGGTAAATATACCATTACCTACTTTACCTTTACCGATGATATTACATTTATCGTTGTTTCCCATTGTGATTCCGCCACCTCTATACTTCTCTAGGATAAGGAACTTTGATTCATCGCCCGTCATGTGCTTGGAATAGCCAGAATCCAAGAACCACTCTTGTTGCTCCTTAGCCTGCCAACACACCTACACGAGGAAAGAGTTTTGTGACCTATTTGTTTTTATAGGTTGTAACAACCCGCATATTTATCAATTGTATATTTAAATATTTTATTTAAATATTTTATCGATACTCGGAATTTAGTCTGAAAAGCTACTTTTTGCATACGGTCGAATTAGGACTCGAGACCCCTCCCATTGAGTTCAAAATGACGTTTGCGACCTTTTTGAGTATAAACTTCGATATGTTTGGAGATAGTAGAATTTTGACCTTTTTCACTTAGGGCTTTGGTTTGGGCTGAGCCCAATAACCCCACTTACTAGCTCAGTTCCAACCCCCTCTCCTCTTCTTTACTTCATAATTTCCTAATACATTCAAGCTTCATCAAAAATGGGGGAAGAGAAAAAGAATTAGGAAATCCTAAGCCCTAGTTTCCATTAGCAAATCCATCTTCTTGCTCCAAACTCAAGAGAACCCATTGGTAAGCTTTCTCTTCATCTTCTCCAACTCATTCTCTCTTTGATTTCAGAAATTTCCTAAACCTAACTTAGGGAATGTTCTTCTTTTAAGCTTAGATTCAAGCTTCAAGTGTTGAGATTGAAGTGTGGTTGATCTTCCCTTGTCTTCGAGCTTCTCATTCATTGTTTTGGGTTCAAAGGTGAGATTTTTATCTCACATCTATGCTTATATTTATCTTCGATTGTTAGGTATGAATTTCTAATACTTATTCGTGTGCTATTGCTTTTGGTTTGGATTGATTTGGTGAATATTCCAATTTTTGGTGTTTTGAGTTCAATTCTTTAAAAATCATAACTCTGATGTTTTGATCATGTTTTTGGTGATGAACCAAAGAGCTTCTGTGGCCGGGTAGTCGATTGGCATAAACCCTTAGCGCCGTTGCTCGAGCGAATGCAATTTGATCGAGATTTGCACCTCATTTGAAATAGGACTGGGGAGTGCTGGCAACAGGTTCGGCCGACCGAGCCCCTGGGCCGGTCGACCGACCTGCTACCCAGGCACTTCCTGCCTCTGTTTGGAAGTGCCGATTACAGGCCTCGGCCGACCGTGCCCCTGGGCCGGTCGACCGACCTGGTGCCCCGAGCACTTCCAACCCCTGTTCGGTCAGCCGACTCAGGGAGTCCGGTTGACCGACCTGCTGCTATTTGCCAGCTATGCCTATTTTGCCTAGTTGTCTGAAATTCCAACTTTAATCGATTTGTGTTCTTCCTTATTTGTTGTTATCATTTGTTATTGACTTTGATGACTTATTTTCCTCGGGAATTCTTGGAATATCCATTTCGATGGATTCGGTATCGATTTCTTTGGATTCTATTCACGTTTTCAAATGTGAATTTAGTGATTGATTGTTCCTACAATCTTCTTTGTGATTTGTCACTTTAAAATATAAAGGTTTTCTATACTAGTAGTAAATATCAAAACTCTTCCCTCAAAACAATTTCAACTCTATTTTCAATACCAAACTCGTTTATAAAACCGTTTTCCAATCTACTAGTATATACAAGCCTTTACCTCGCTCGTATGAGAAATCTAATTAAACGACTTAGTAAAACAAGTGGTATGAAATGCTTGCGTTTACTTCGCCGGTTAATTCTTGGACTTGTTCGATTGAATCTCTTGTGACAATTTTCTAGTGGAGATTTACAATTTGTTCGTAAATATTTAAGTTAAGCTAGTGGTAATGGGACATGAAGCTAAGCTCATATATTTACTAGCTTACTGTAATCGACACTTCTCTTTGATCATGACGATCACTTTATGTTTTAGACTAGCATGTGCGATGTCTTTGCTTTTGATACATTGGATGTACCGTTTGCACTGCATCAATGTCTTTGCTTTTGATTCATTGGATGTACCGTTTGCACTACATCAATGATATACTTTTGATACATTGGATGTACCGTTTGCACTACATCAATGTCTTTGCTTTTGATACATTGGATGTACCGTTTGCACTACATCAATGTCTTTCCTTTTGATTCATTGGATGTGCCGTTTGCACTACATCAATGATATGCTTTTGATACATTGGATGTACCGTTTGCACTACACCGATGTCTTTGCTTTTGATTCATTGGATGTACTGTTTGCACTACATCAATGATTTGCTTTTGATACATTGGATGTACCGTTTGCACTACATCAATGTCTTTGCTTTGTGATTCATTGGATGTACCGTTTGCACTACATCAATGTCTTTCCTTTTGATTCATTGGATGTACCGTTTGCACTACATCAATGATGTGCTTTTGATACATTGGATGTACCGTTTGCACTACATCAATGTCTTTGCTTTTGATTCATTGGATTTACCGTTTGCACTACATCAATGATATACTTTTGATACATTGGACGTACCGTTTGCACTACATCAATGATATGCTTTTGATACATTGGATGTACCGTTTGCACTACATCAATGTCTTTGCTTTTGATTCATTGGATGTGCCATTTGCACTACATCAATGATATGCTTTTGATACATTGGATGTACCGTTTGCACTACATCAATGTCTTTACTTTGTGATTCATTGGATTTACCGTTTGCACTACATCAATGTCTTGGCCATCCTTTTCTTGTGATTTCTGGATTTCGTGTGTTGAATTCTGGAATTTTTGTTTCACCAACTTTTACGATTGGCATTGATATATATGTCATTTATTGTGGCTTGGTGAATGAAATTAGGAGTATGACATTCCTTTTTATCTTTGAGAAGATCTTTGCGATATTGATTAATCTCTTGTTGATTTTTCAATTACTTATTTATCACAGCTTAGCATTGTGATTATTATACGTTTAGTCATATCTCTTATTCTATATCATTTCTTCTGATATTTATAGCTAGACTGATCCATTTATTGTTTTCTTCTTATAAATAATACTCGGGTCAGACTGAGATGTTATAGGTGCTTCTGCTTGACTTCTCTTCTGGGGTTATCATATGATCTTTTGGCTAACTACTTAGATTAGTAGTTTTTGTTGTATACATTTGAGATACAGACTCTATGATGTATACTTACTCTTTCGTCTAGCACTTGTATCTATTCTTTTTGATATTGTGGATCTTGTTAGACCACTACTCTGATGAACACTTTTATGTGTTATATATATTCATATCTATTTCCGCCCTTGTGATATGAATTATCTGTGACTGATTTGTGTTATGTTTATTTCTATATTTGTTTCCGAAGATTACATATAGCCACTATGTAGTAGCTTTGAGTTTGTGTCGGTATGTCGGATTTTCTCATGAGATGAAAAGTTATATTTTTATCTGGCATATCGGTACTCGTACAAAGCAATTATGCAAGTGGTCACTCCTCAACAGCCTTATTCTCCGTGCTAGTTGACAGCATTACTCCGTAGTGTTCTTGGCTAGCGTGGGTATAGAGGTGCGGCGTCGCAGCTTGGTATCAGAGCCAAACTTCGAAACAATATGGAATATTATAACAAGGATCATCGTCCTAAGTCCATCTTAGGAGTCGTGCTTTAGGATTTAATTCGAGTCTTCGTACCGATTCATCCTATTTTCTTTATGATTCCTTGTTTTATCTATCAAGATTGCTTGATATTTATTTTGAGAATAACCTTTTCCTCTTCTTTCTTTCTTTCTTAAAGAAGAGAAATGGTTAGACCTGGTCGTCCCAGCGCCGGTCAATCTAGTGCTACTCCCCAAGATGGAGTTTTTATGTCTGCCCGACAGCTTTTAGATCTTGTTAAGAACGCTCAAGCTGCCGGACCCAATCCAGAGCCTACTCATCCTAGATCCGGTTTTGCATGCTTGTGCAGAGACTACACCAATTTGGGTGGAAGGCCATTCAGGGGATCCGAGAGTGTTATTGAAATTCAAGCTTGGCTCAAATCATGCGATCGCATCTTTTCTCGCATGAACCTTATTGACCTTCATCGAGTCCAAGTGGCTTCTAGCATGCTCCAAGAAAGAGAATTAGATTGGTATGAGCTTTTAATTTCTGAAATCATTGAAGCGGATCTCACTTGGGAGCAATTCCGGGAAAGGTTCGAATTGAAATTTGTGCCGGAGGCCGAAAAAGTAACTTTGGCCCGGCGTTTTATTGACCTTGTTCAAGGTGAATCTTCTATGACAGACTATGTCGCATCTTTCGAATCTCTTTCCAAATACGGGGTTGAATACATTAACACCGCAATGAAGAAAAATCAGAGATTCGTCTATGGCTTGAATAAGAATCTTAAGAAGCCATTACTTCTGAAACTTGAGGTTTCATTTGATCAGCTTATTGATATCGCTCTTCGTCTTGAAGAGGCCGATAATAAAGGTGATGTTGAAGTTGTGTATGCCCAACAGAACTTCGACAATAACTTGAAGAGACCTATCAAATTCAAAGGCCCCAATTCTAATAAGAAAGGGAAGCAACAAATTCCGGTAGCAAAGACTCCTACTTCTAGTCGTGGTCAATGCTACAATTGTGGTTCCACGGACCATTATGCAAGGGAGTGTCCGAAACCCCTCTTTTGTCGGTATTGCAAAGGTTCGGGCCATCTTTTATCTTCATGTCCTAAGCTTCCAAGCAAGAGAGAAGGAAAGCTGCAAGCTTCTAGCAACTCTTCTCTTGGTCAAGGTATTTTTCACTCAATCCTTGATGGCATTGTTTTATTTCGTGATCTTCTTATTCGAGTTCTTTTTTATATGGGTTACATCTCACTATTTTATATCAAAAGAACTTGTTGATTCTTTTTCTTTGAAAATATTTTGGACTTGTCGACTTCTTTGAGGATTGTGAATCCGGATTAGTGGATCCGCAAAACTCAATTTGCTTTCTATTGATGTCGAAATTATTTTATGTGATTTTTCTTTCCGAGCCGATATTTTTTACTTAGGCAACGGAATTGATTTTTGTAAGGATTGGCTTAATCGTTGTGAGGCCCATATCCTATTTTTCCATGTGGACTATTCATCTCCGACATTTTCTATCTATTAAGTAGATTTCTATTTTTTCTTGTGATTCCGATTTCAAATTTTTGAAGACATCATTTTATTCTTTAAGCCCTCAAGATGAGAAAAGTGTTATTTCTCTTATCTAAATAATTTGTGAAACTTTTCCGGTATTTTTGAGTTTGTCTTAGGATTATCACCTAAGAAATCTTTTGTGTGGTGTTAAGGTCTTTCTAGTTCGACCTTGCCACCGATTTTCATTTGGCTACGAGTTGCGGGAGTTCGCATTCCATTTACCGCATTCCGCACTCGTTACGATTCTTATGAATGACTTTGTTTGTCATTCAGTTTGTCCAGCTTATTTCATCCATTTTATAAATCGAATATTCTATGAATATTTCGATGAGACCATTCTTGTATATATTGATTTTGGATGAAAATAGTAATTTAAAATTTTGAAAATCTTTTTCATAAGATTTATTTATAAGTACAATTTGATTTTTGTTCTTAAAATGAACAAAGAATATTCTTAAAAGTTTTTAGAAACATGTTTATCATATAGAAGATGATTTTGTGATTGTATTGCCCGTTGAGTGTTTTAAGAATTCTGGTCGATGCGCTTGATCAACGTTATCGATAGGAATTTCCTAAACGCTTTGACGAGACAACCAGACACGATATATATATTGACTTATAAAATGTAAATTTTTGTAGAAAGATTATTACATAAAGATAAATGTAATTTTGAAAGTTTTAACTTTTCAGGAAAGGAGATTATTTAAAAGAAATTCTTTCTTTTCGATACTCATAGTCTTGTGATTCCTGAAGGGGAAGCAAGACTTTGCTAATTGTACCGATACTAGTCGTATTGGTTTAGATGTCATTCTCTTGCAAAGGAGAACGTGCTATCACTTGTGCTTCTAAATCATTATAGCTTATCGAGACTAGATATGCTACTCATGATCTAGTGCTCGCGGCTATTGTTTTTACTTTTGGAATTTGGCAACATCATATTTGGATGAGAAATTTGTTCTCTACCTCGATCATAAATCTTTGGAATATTTATTTTCTCATAAGGAACTTCATGTCGACTCGAGTTCCTGGCATCTTATGATCTTGATATTCTGGAAATCATGTTGTCAACGCGCTTTGTCGTAGGCAACAAGGTGTTGATTCTTTGATGATGTCTGAATGGAATTATCTTTTTATCAAGTTCATCAGACGTTTTGATGTACTTCGTTTTATTGAGTTTCATCTCGTTTCTTTTATGGACTCGCGTCTGATGTTCTTTTATGGTGTTCGGTTCATCGGATGTACTGTTATTATACTACATCGATGTTCCATCTTATCTGGATCAATGGATGTACCATTATTATACTACACCATTGTTCCGGTTTATCGGTTCATTGGACGTACCGTTTTTGTACTACGTCGGTGTTCCGAAATTATTCGGGCTTTGGTTCATTGGGCGTACCGTTTTTGTACTACGCTGATGTTCCAAACTATTTGAGTTTCTAGTTTCTCGAGCGTACTATTATTATACTACGTCGTTGCACCAGCTCAATTTTCCGCTATTGTTGACGTTCTCCACGTCTTTTATCTACGGAAATGCCTTAGGGATTCCGAATTTTTATTCTTGAGCCCGGTGATATTGCAGAAATTGAAGTTTCACCAGATTTGATTTATGAGCAACATTCCATTCGCATCATTGCTTCGGAGGTTGAGCGCCTTCGGAATAAAGATGTTCTTCTTGTGAGAGTTCAATGGTTCTCAAATCCTATGGATTGCCCTTGGAAATCCAGAGAATTCATCGAGCGATCCCATTCGTGCTAACTCTTTCGTACTCTTTATTGTGAACTTCCTATTTCAAATTTTCTTTTGTGTTGATATGCTTCTATGGTTGTGTTTGATGTGATTTTTTGTTTGATGATAACAAAATAAATATATATATATGTGTTTGCAGTTTGGACTATATACAGAAAGGAAGAAATATTCATATTGAATAATTATACTATTGCACAGAATTATATAATTCAACCAGTATTTTTTTATTCAATATAATATTTTATTACAACACTTAAACAATACAAAGTTTTTCAGCTCTCTCTATATATACATACACCAGTTCATACATTTTACACTACAACACTCAACACTCAGTTTTTCACTCTGTCTGCACATCTACATCTATCTGCATTATCCAGCTCCACTTCTTGTCCTGTCTCCTGTGTACCTGTATAATTAGCAACTACAACAGTAATCTGAAAACAAACAAATTTGAATGTGCAAAAATAGAAATTTTTTTGTGTCTCAGATACATGGGTTATTGTCATCATCTTTGATTGTGTAATATCTGTGCATATCAGTGTTCTTACAGATAATCGTGAGTGGCTGCAATACACACGTGTACATCTATACACGTGTGCACTGCCTCGCCAACTCGTGTGCGTTATCAACAAAAGCAATCAATACTTCAATGAATTCAACATGACGCAGTGAAAACTCCCAAAGACACAACAGTGAAGGAAACTGCATCACAGCAGCTTGAAAAAGTGTATACAACATCAAGATACACAAAATATGGAAACTGCACCAATGCAAATCAAAACAGAGAGTATATATATAGTGATGCATAGCAACTGCATAGCAGCTACACAACAAAGCAATGACCAGAACACAAGTACAAGCAAATAAATGCAGTGTGAAGTGATGTAACAGCAATTACAGGTACTCAGCAAGGTGAAGCAGTAGCAAATCAAAGTGTGCAACTCGAGAATGGATACAAGTGACTTAGACCAAATGCAGTGACATACTGCAACAAACAAAGTCACGACCAAAATCAGTAACACAATGCAAATACAACAACAGAGCACAATGCACAAAAGTCACAAACAAGGTCAAACCCAAGATAGGTTCAACTCAAGGCAACTTGAAGCATACAAGGTCAGACAAACCACTGCAACAGCAAACACAGTGAAGCTACAAACATCGAGTGCAACAACAAACTCTGTGCACATGTACAGGGATGAATACAACATGATGAAGCAGTGGAAACAAACTCAAGTGCAACAGAGAAGTTGAATACATGAACAAGTGTAGCATCTGATACAGTGAAAAAGCCCAAGTCAAGATGGAGCTACAATGCAACACAGTGATAATGCAACATGGAGTGTGCAAGTGCAATTCAAATTGACAAAATAGTTTCAAGTTACAACAAAGAAGTCAGTGGCAGCTCCAAAATCAAGATCAACAGAACATGAAGCAGTTCAAATCCAAGTACAAACCCAAGAATATATGCATACACACATACATATGTATATATGCACATATATAGTAAACAGGTGAATGTGCAGTAGGGAACACAAGACAGTGGCAAGTACAAGTCAGTGCAGAAATCAAGCCGAAGTTAAAGAACAAATTCATATCTTTTGATTAAGTCTTTGATTAAGTCAAAGAAATCTAATTTGGAAAGAAATCTCTGCATCAAATTTCTCGAATTCATATATGGTCAGTATTAATTCAAATAGGGTCCGAGACAACAAATATAGGAAGAAATTTTCGAATTAATTAATTCGAAAACAAATATGGACAGCAATAATTCGAAATCAAATCAAGAAAGGAATACTCCAAATTTAGAACAGTTTCAGGAAAAATAATCAACGACGTGCAAAAATCAAATCTGACAGTGCTTATTAGGGTTTCAACCCTATAAATAAACCCCAAGAAATCATCATAGAACACAGAACAATCGAGTTAAAAAGCAAGCAATCAAACAAGCAACAAAAGAAATTACATACCGAACCATCAACAACTCGATCAACAGAGAACGAGCTAGCAACAAGCATCAATCATCAGAGGACAAGCAAGAGCTTAATCAGTCATCAGAAAGAAGCCGAAGCCCCAATTCGAGAAAGAAACAGAAGCCCTAATTCAGATCGAATAAACAGAGGGCCGCCATTTTTTTCTCCACAAACAAAAGACAATGGACCGGGTGAAATAAGATAAGAGGGAAGTGACCGCATATTTTTTGTTTGTTTTGGGTTAGGGTATCTTTATTTTTATTTTTAAAGGCAAGATAATTTAAATTGTTTTAAATTTAGTGCTTTCTCTTATAATTTGTTTTATTTGTCTGTTCTTTTCAAAACAAAACATGGTAAATCATCACCTAGGGTTTAGGTGTTGTCAGATTGTCTAGTTAGAGTTAGTCCAGTTAGCAGGGTTTGCGAGTTTGCAAAACTCTATAGGCGGTAGCAGGGTTTGCAAGTCTGTTAGAGTGTTTGTAAGCGGGAAACTGTTTAATTCTAATAGAAATCTGGGAATGCAGCAGTAGGCAGGGGTTGCCGAAGCTGGGTAAATTTTGTGTGTGATTTATTTTTCAGCATATTTATTTCTGCAGTTTGCTTCTGTGTTTAATTCGCAAAAAATTGCTATAACCCTATTCACCCCCCCTCTAGGGTTAATCTAGATCTTACAGGTGGTATCAGAGCCAGGTATTTTACTTTAACTCTAGAGTCATGAATCCACCAAATAATGCTTTTTCTGAGCGGCAATCTATTGCTAGGCCACCCATGTTTAATTGGAATGATTATGCTTATTGGAAAGTTAGGATGAGTATTTATCTTAGTTCTGTCGATTATGATGTTTGGGATATTATTGAAACTGGCTATAAATCTCCCACTATAGTTATTGGTGATACTGAGATTCCTAAACCTAAGGATAGGTGGGACGCTAACGATAAGAAACTAAAAACTACAAATGCCAAAGCAATGAACGCTTTGATCTGTGCTCTTGATAAAAATGAGTTTAATAGAATTTCTCATTGTACAACAGCACGGGAAATTTGGCACACTTTGGAGGTGACACACGAAGGAACTTCTCAAGTCAAGGAGTCACGTCTAGCTCTATTTAGCAATGAATACGAAAACTTTGTGATGGAAAAGGGCGAGAGCATAAAGGATATGTTTGGACGATTTTCAACTTTGGTGTACAATGCTAGAGCGCTTGGGAAGGTCTTTACTGAAGTAGAGCTTGTGCGGAAGATACTGCGAGTCTTACCAATGAACTTTGTGGCAAAAGTCACGGCAATACAAGAATCGAAAGATCTGAGTAAACTAAGCATGGAGGAGTTGATCGGAAACTTGATGACATATGAGCTTGAGCTAAAGGCAAAGGAGGAACGTAACAACTCCGAATCAAAAAAGAAGACAATTGCCTTGAAGAGCAAAGAAGAAAGCGATGAAGAAGAAGAAGATCCAATTGAAGAGCTTGCGATGGCTGTCAATAATCTTAGAAAATGGTCAAAATTCAGGCCACGCAAGAAGAAAACAAGTGGTAATAGGTCAAAAGATTCTGACGATTCCGATAATGAATTGACATGCTTTAACTGCAAAAAGCCTGGCCACTTCAAACAAAAATGTCCACTTCTCAAAAACAACAAAGGAAAGAAAAAGAAGAAGAAGGCCTTTGCAGCAACTTGGGATGATGAAGAAGGAGAAGAAGTTTCGGATAATAGCTCAGAAGAGGCTAACTTATGCCTTATGGCAAAATCAGATTCAGAAACAAGTTCAGAGGAATCCAGTGAGGTACGTGACTATTCTTATAAAGAACTTGTTTTGATGTGTTATGATCTTACTAATACAATTGATACTCTTGAAACTAAAATTGAAAAATTGAAGTCTGACAGGAGAGAACTTGTTCATGAGAATACTAGGTTAGAAACTGAACTTGAAAATATTCAAAACCTAGACTGTAAAAAATGTAAATTTTAGATTCAGAGATATCAAGACTTAAGAATAGCTTCGACAATCTTGAAAAAGAAAACTCAAGTCTTAAGGAAACCATTGACACTAGGAAAAAAGGATTTTATAAATAGATGCACCACACTTGTAACTGAAAACACAACACTAAAAGCCAAAGTCCAAAATCTTGAGAAATCTCTGAATAACTTTTCAAGAGGAGAAAAATCATTTAACATGTTATTTGGAAATCAACTCTTTGCTAATAACAGAAAAGGACTAGGTTTTGGGAAAACACAGGTTGATGATTATGCAAAAGGTAAGAGTGTCTTTGTTAGAAGTGAAATTGGACATCGTGTTGAAAATTGTAGTCATAGGAACAAGAACACAAAATTTATACAAGTTTGGGTTCCTAAGAATTCTACAAACAAATTTCATGTCTATAGGAACAAAAATGAAAGGAGAAAACAAGTTTGGGTTACAAAGGGATTGTTTATTCACAATGCTTCAGTTACTAATATCATTGGACCTAAGAGTTTCTCTAGGTCATCCTCCTCTCTCTTTATGTAGGTCTGTTGGCGGGCTAAGGAGCAACAAGAATGGTTTCTAGACTCAGGTTGTTCTAGACATATGACAGGTGATAAATCTAAGTTCCTTAGCCTAGAGAATTTTAGAGGTGGAAATGTGATCATGGGAGACAATAGCAAGTGTAAGATTATTGGGAAAGGCGAAGTAAGTAACGGTACTTTTTCATTGACTAATGTTTTATACGTTGATAATTTGCATCACAATCTCATTTCTATTAGCCAACTATGTGACAAAGGTATGAATGTGGTTTTTGATAGTGATACTTGCAAGATCATTGATAAAACTTCTAATAACATAGTTTTTATGGGCAAAAGAAAAGGAAATGTTTACTCGCTTTCGTTTGACAATCTAAATCTTTCCAGATGTTTGGTAGCCACTGACGAAGAGGCATCTTTATGGCATAGGAGACTTGGACATGCTAGCATGAGTCTCTTAAAAAATCTTGAAATGAAAGAATTAGTCAGAGGGTTACCACATCAGAAATTTAAAGATAACAAAGTGTGTAAAGCATGTTCCTTGGGCAAGCTTAGTCGATCATCATTTCGCCCTAAAAACATTGTTAGCACATCAAGGGTCCTCGAATTAATTCATATGGACTTATTTGGACCAAATGAAATTGCAAGCTTGAATGGAAAACGTTATTGTTATGTATTGGTTGACGATTATTCTAGATTTACATGGGTTTATTTCTTAGCCAAAAAGTCTGAATCTTTTGATTATTTTTCAAAATTTGCTAAACTTGTTCAAAATGAAAATGGAGTTTCAATTAAAACTTTAAGAAGTGATCATGGAGGCGAATTTGAAAATTCGGAATTTGAAAACTTTTGTGAAGAAAATGGTTTAAAACATGAATTTTCTGCTCCACGAACACCTCAACAAAATGGGGTGGTTGAAAGGAAAAATCGTACATTGCAAGAATTGGCTAGATCCATGTTGAGTGAGTATAAACTACCTCTAACTTTTTGGGCAGAGGCGGTGAATACTTCGTGCTACGTAATGAATAGAGTAATGATTAGACCAATACTTGGCAAAACGTCTTATGAAGTGTGGCATGAAAGGAAACCTAACATCTCTTACTTTCGTGTTTTTGGATGCCCTTGTTTCATTCTTAACACAGGTGATCAACTTGGAAAATTTGAATCAAAGGCCGATGAGGGAATTTTCATGGGCTATTCAACCAGGAGCAAGGCTTACAGGATATACAACAAACGAACAAAGACAATTGTTGAATCAATCAATGTGAAATTTGATGAATCTGATCTGGAAAGGACGACTGAAAAAACGATTGATGATGGGGTAGATCATGAAGGCATTAAAGAAGGGACATCTAGTGAGAAAGATGAAAGTAGGACTGTTGATGCTGATAGATTGAAGTTCAAAACCAATCATCCTCCTGAATTGGTTATAGGAGATCCTACGGAAGGTATACGCACTCGCTCTTCATTTGATAAAAATTTGTGTGCGTTTTGTTGTCATAGTGGTTTTATTTCTGAAATTGAACCTGATTCTGTTGAAATGGCTCTTAATGATGAAAGTTGGATTCTAGCAATGCAAGATGAACTTAATCAATTTGAGAGAAATAAAGTTTGGAAATTAGTTCCTAGGCCAAATGACTATCCAATTGTAGGAACTAAATGGGTGTTCAAAAACAAACTTGATGAATCAGGAAATGTAATTAGAAACAAAGCTAGGTTGGTCGCAAAAGGATATAACCAAATAGAAGGCATAGATTTTGATGAAACATTTGCTCCAGTTGCTAGGTTAGAAGCCATTAGGATTTTGCTAAGCTTTGCTTGTTATAAAGGTTTCAAACTTAAACAAATGGATGTAAAAAGTGCTTTTCTAAATGGTGATTTGAAAGAAGAGGTTTTTGTTGAACAACCCCCCGGTTTTGAAAATCACGATTTTCCAAATCATGTGTATAAACTTGAAAAAGCATTATATGGTCTTAAGCAAGCTCCTAGAGCTTGGTATGACTGCCTTTGTACATATCTTTTGGAAAATGGCTTTAAAAAGGGGAGTGCTGACACGACACTGTTTCTATTACATAAAGGAAGTGATTTTTTGATTGTTCAGATTTATGTAGATGATATCATTTATGGCGCTACTAATGAACTCTTGTGCGAGAAATTTGAACAAGTCATGCAGGCTAAATTTGAGATGAGCTTGGTTTGAGAATTGAAATATTTTCTTGGATTTCAAATCAAGCAAAGCAGTGATGGCATTTTCATTTCACAATCCAAGTATGTGTTGGAACTGTTGAAGAAATTTGGAGTTGAGAACTCCAAACCATTGAGAACTCCTATGAGCCCATCAACAAAGTTGGACAAAGACGAGAAAGGAAGTGCTGTTGATCAAAAGAAATATCGAGGGATAATTGGTTCACTTCTCTATCTTACTGCTTCTAGACCTGATATTATGTTTTCTGTGTGTCTGTGTGCACATTTTCAATCTAATCCTAAAGAATCTCATTTGAAAGCCACTAAACGAATTTTGAGATATCTTTCACACACAAACAAACTTGGGTTATGGTATCCTTCTTGTGAAAATTTTGATTTAGTTGGCTATTCTGATGCTGATTATGCTGGTTCATTGGTTGACAGGAAAAGCACTAGTGGAACATGCTTTATGCTAGGACACTCGTTAGTTTCATGGTCAAGTCGAAAACAAAACTGTGTTGCATTATCCACCACTGAAGCAGAATATATTGCTTTAGGGAGTTGTTGTGCTCAAATTTTATGGATGATGCAAACTCTTTCTGATTTTGGCTTAGTTTATAAACAAGTTCCATTAAAATGTGACAGTAAAAGTGCAATAGACTTATCAAATAATCCTGTTCATCATTTACGCACAAAACACATTGATGTGAGACACCACTTTCTTAGAGATCACATTGCTAAGGAAGACATTTGCATTGAATATATTTCAACCGAGACTCAACTTGCTGATATTTTCACAAAACCCCTCCCAGAAGAAAGATTTTCCAGATTACGTTTGGATTTGGGGATTATAGAAATTGGCTAACCATTTTTCATTTTCTTTGTTGAAATATTCTTGGATATATACTTTCAACTTAAATTTCTAGGATTCAAACCAGTTTTGGATATTATCCAAATATTGATTCGAATATGGTATTCAGTACTGGATATTACATAATATAATTAACTTGGTAACTTATTCCACGATCATTTCTATTTCTACCATCTTTCTATCGTTCATAATGGTTTTGTAAAATAAGAAGAGTGAATTAATTTAAAAATATATATATATATATACAATTATAATAATAAATAATAATAACTCTCATGCATCCATTCTCATTTAAACGTCCATATGGTTATGCATGGATGGAGCATGTGAGTGAATTATTTTTATCATTACTCAATTCTCATTTAAAAGTCCTTATGGTTATGCATGGATGGAGTATGGTAACTAAGTATTCTGGTCTCACTTAAAAGTCCGGATGCTTAGACTAATAAGTAACTGCTAATCCCATTTAAAAGTCCTTATGGTTATGCGTGGTTAGTAAGTGCTTATTTTTTTTGTGCTTAAATGTCAAATTAATGTTAAAATATCTCTCTTCTTAAACCGATCATCGATCCATTCTCTACAATGTGGAAGTTGTTATCTCGTTATGATATATTATTTTTTGTTCCTACTGTTCCATTGTTTTTTGTCAGTCTTTTGATAATGCCAAAAGGGGGAGAAAAGAACTAGATTTTGATAAGGAAGTAAATATTTTTTTTGGAATACTTCAACAATATTTGTTTAATGTTGTTAGATAATTTTCCTTAGTTCGTTTATTCATCAGTAATTTTTGTTATCTTCTAAATAGGGAGTGGTCTTGGTTGTAGGGGGAGCATTCAAATAGGGGGAGCTAAAACATTTCATGCTCAAACACATGTATTAGCATTTCAAAATCTTTAATATATATGTTTGTCATCATCAAAAGGGGGAGATTGTTTGATGTGATTTTTTGTTTGATGATAACAAAATATATATATATATGTGTTTGCAGTTTGGACTATATACAGAAAGGAAGAAATATTCATATTGAATAATTATACTATTGCACAGAATTTATATAATTCAACCAGTATTTTTTTATTCAATATAATATTTTATTACAACACTTAAACAATACAAAGTTTTTCAGCTCTCTCTATATATACATACACCAGTTCATACATTTTACACTACAACACTCAACACTCAGTTTTTCACTCTGTCTGCACATCTACATCTATCTGCATTATCCAGCTCCACTTCTTGTCATGTCTCCTGTGTACCTGTATAATTAGCAACTACAACAGTAATCTGAAAACAAACAAATTTGAATGTGCAAAAATAGAAATTTTTTTGTGTCTCAGATACATGGGTTATTGTCATCATCTTTGATTGTGTAATATCTGTGCATATCAGTGTTCTTACAGATAATCGTGAGTGGCTGCAATACACACGTGTACATCTATACACGTGTGCACTGCCTCGCCAACTCGTGTGCGTTATCAACAAAAGCAATCAATACTTCAATGAATTCAACATGAAGCAGTGCAAACTCCCGAAGGCACAACAGTGAAGGAAACTGCATCACAGCAGCTTGAAAAAGTGTATACAACATCAAGATACACAAAATATGGAAACTGCACCAATGCAAATCAAAACAGAGAGTATATATATATAGTGATGCATAGCAACTGCATAGCAGCTACACAACAAAGCAATGACCAGAACACAAGTACAAGCAAATAAATGCAGTGTGAAGTGATGTAACAGCAATTACAGGTACTCAGCAAGGTGAAGCAGTAGCAAATCAAAGTGTGCAACTCGAGAATGGATACAAGTGACTCAGACCAAATGCAGTGACATACTGCAACAAACAAAGTCACGACCAAAATCAGTAACACAATGCAAATACAACAACAGAGCACAATGCACAAAAGTCACAAACAAGGTCAAACCCAAGATAGGTTCAACTCAAGGCAACTTGAAGCATACAAGGTCAGACAAACCACTGCAACAGCAAGCACAGTGAAGCTACAAACATCGAGTGCAACAACAAACTCTGTGCACATGTACAGGGATGAATACAACATGATGAAGCAGTGGAAACAAACTCAAGTGCAACAGAGAAGTTGAATACATGAACAAGTGTAGCATCTGATACAGTGAAAAAGCCCAAGTCAAGATGGAGCTACAATGCAACACAGTGATAATGCAACATGGAGTGTGCAAGAGCAATTCGAATTGACAAAACAGTTTCAAGTTACAACAAAGAAGTCAGTGGCAGCTCCAAAATCAAGATCAACAGAACATGAAGCAGTTCAAATCCAAGTACAAACCCAAGAATATATGCATACACACATACATATGTATATATGAACATATATAGTAAACAGGTGAATGTGCAGTAGGGAACACAAGACAGTGGCAAGTACAAGTCAGTGCAGAAATCAAGCCGAAGTTAAAGAACAAATTCGTATCTTTTGATTAAGTCTTTGATTAAGTCAAAGAAATCTAATTTGGAAAGAAATCTCTGCATCAAATTTCTCGAATTCATATATGGTCAGTATTAATTCAAATAGGGGCCGAGACAACAAATATAGGAAGAAATTTTCGAATTAATTAATTCGAAAACAAATATGGACAGCAATAATTCGAAATCAAATCAAGAAAGGAATACTCCAAATCCAGAACAATTTCAGGAAAAATAATTAACGACGTGCAAAAATCAAATCTGACAGTGCTTATTAGGGTTTCAACCCTATAAATAAACCCCAAGAAATCATCATAGAACACAGAACAATCGAGTTAAAAAGCAAGCAATCAAACAAGCAACAAAAGAAATTACATACCGAACCATCAACAACTCAATCAACAGAGAACGAGCTAGCAACAAGCATCAATCATCAGAGGACAAGCAAGAGCTTAATCAGTCATCAGAAAGAAGCCGAAGCCCCAATTCGAGAAAGAAAGAGAAGCCCTAATTCAGATCGAATAAACAGAGGGCCGCCATTTTTTTCTCCACAAACAAAAGACAATGGACCGGGTGAAATAAGATAAGAGGGAAGTGACCGCATATTTTTTGTTTGTTTTGGGTTAGGGTATCTTTATTTTTATTTTTAAAGGCAAGATAATTTAAATTGTTTTAAATTTAGTGCTTTCTCTTATAATTTGTTTTATTTGTCTGTTCTTTTCAAAACAAAACATGGTAAATCATCACCTAGGGTTTAGGTGTTGTCAGATTGTCTAGTTAGAGTTAGTCCAGTTAGCAGGGTTTGCGAGTTTGCAAAACTCTATAGGCGGTAGCAGGGTTTGCAAGTCTGTTAGAGTGTTTGTAAGCGGGAAACTGTTTAATTCTAATAGAAATCTGGGAATGCAGCAGTAGGCAGGGGTTGCCGAAGCTGGGTAAATTTTGTGTGTGATTTATTTTTCAGCATATTTATTTCTGCAGTTTGCTTCTGTGTTTAAATCGCAAAAATTTGCTATAACCCTATTCACCCCCCCTCTAGGGTTAATCTAGATCCTACAGGTTGTTACTTCTTATTTTCTTCTTAAGTATTGCGAGGACGCAATTTCTTTAAGGAGGGGAGTCTGTAACAACCCGCATATTTATCAATTGTATATTTAAATATTTTATCGATACTCGGAATATAGTCCGAAAAGCTACTTTTTGCATACGATCGAATTAGGACTCGAGACCCCTCCCATTGAGTTGAAAATGACGTTTGCGACCTTTTTGAGTATAAACTTCGATATGTTTGGAGATAGTAGAATTTTGACCTTTTTCACTTAGGGCTTTGGTTTGGGCTGAGCCCAATAACCCCACTTACTAGCTCAGTTCCATCCCCTTCCCTCTTCATTACTTCATAATTTCCTAATACATTCAAGCTTCATCAAAAATGGGGGAAGAGAAAAAGAATTAGGAAATCCTAAGCCCTAGTTTCCATTAGCAAATCCATCTTCTTGCTCCAAACTCAAGAGAACCCATTGGTAAGCTTTCTCTTCATCTTCTCCAACTCATTCTCTCTTTGATTTCAGAAATTTCCTAAACCTAACTTAGGGAATGTTCTTCTTTTAAGCTTAGATTCAAGCTTCAAGTGTTGAGATTGAAGTGTGGTTGATCTTCCCTTGTCTTCGAGCTTCTCATTCATTGTTTTGGGTTCAAAGGTGAGATTTTTATCTCACATCTATGCTTATATTTATCTTCGATTGTTAGGTATGAATTCCTAATACTTATTCGTGTGCTATTGCTTTTGGTTTGGATTGATTTGGTGAATATTCCAATTTTTGGTGTTTTGAGTTCAATTCTTTAAAAATCATAACTTTGATGTTTTGATCATGTTTTTGGTGATGAACCAAAGAGCTTCTATGGCCGGGTAGACGATTGGCATAAACCCTTAGCGCCGTTGCTCGAGCGAATGCAATTTGATCGAGATTTGCACCTCATTTGAAATAGGACTGGGGAGTGCTGGCAACAGGTTCGGCCGACCGAGCCCCTGGGCCGGTCGACCGACCTGCTACCCAGGCACTTCCTGCCTCTGTTTGGAAGTGCCGATTATAGGCCTCGGCCGACCGTGCCCCTGGGCCGGTCGACCGACCTGGTGCCCCGAGCACTTCCAACCCCTGTTCGTGCAACCGACTCAGGGAGTCCGGTTGACCGACCTGCTGCTATTTGCCAGCTATGCCTATTTTGCCTAGTTGTCTGAAATTCCAACTTTAATCGATTTGTGTTCTTCCTTATTTGTTGTTATCATTTGTTAATGACTTTGATGACTTATTTTCCTCGGGAATTCTTGGAATATCCATTTCGATGGATTCAGTATCGATTTCTTTGGATTTTATTCACGTTTTCAAATGTGAATTTTAGTGATTGTTCCTACAATCTTCTTTGTGATTTGTCACTTTAAAATATAAAGGTTTTCTATACTAGTAGTAAATATCAAAACTCTTTCCTCAAAACGATTTCAACTCTATTTTCAATACCAAACTCGTTTATAAAACCGTTTTCCAATCTACTAGTATATACAAGCCTTTACCTCACTCGTATGAGAAATCTAATTAAACGACTTAGTAAAACAAGTGGTATGAAACGCTTGCGTTTACTTGGCCGGTTAACTCTTGGACTTGTTCGATTGAATCTCTTGTGACAATTTTCTAGTGGAGACTTACAATTTCTTCGTAAATATTTAAGTTAAGCTAGTGGTTATGGGACATGAAGCTAAGTTCATATATTTACTAGCTTACTGTAATTGTAACGACCCTGAATTTTGAACAATTTAAATTGAAAATATTTAATTTGTTTTAAATATTTGAATGATGGTTTGAATTGAATTTCAAATTATCAGAATGAATTTAGCGATTAAATTATAGAATTTAATCTATTGAAAGTTGAACAAAAATTTGAATCTTCAATTTTAAGCCGATTTAAAATATTTCAAAGGCTTGTAAAATTCATATTGATAATAATGAAGATAATCGAAGCTTCAGAATTGGATTTGAAAGTTAATTGTTCAGTTTTGAAATTTTAATCGTTTGAATCGATATTTAAAAATAGCCGTCCGAGGCACAGTCTCGGAATTCGACGAAACCAGTTCCATTGGGTCCGTAATATTGAATTATTACCGGATTTCAAATTTCGTATTTTTCGGAGATGTTATGTGAGCACACGACGTGTAAACGCATTGAATTTTTATCGAGATCCAATTTAAATTTAAAATTTAAATTGGTCAACAACACAGCACGTTGCCTCCTTCAATTACGCCTAAAATCATGCCGAGAATCACAAAGAAGATCGTGCAAGCAAGAAATTCTGTCTCCCTCCATCCCTTTTTAAATAAACACGCAACTTCCTTTTTCGTTCAACCCAAATTCATTCGAAATAAAAAATGGCCGCAGCCCCCTTTTCTTTTTTTTTCTTTTTTGAAATCAAATGATTTCCATTCGATGAGGCTATGATCGAATCGCTTGGAACTCGAACTAGGGTATGGCCGTAACTTCGTTCGTTCGATTTGGGGGGATGGCCGCGATGGTCTCTATCGAAAAACAAGTCGCGATGCTGTTCGTGCTCGAGCGTAGGGGCGGCCATCGCAGGTTGGGGCGGAGCGATTCAAATCGTGGGTTGTGGAGTTGGCGAGCGTACGCGATAGGTTTGGATGCAGTGGCGTTCGAGTGATGGAAGCAGCTGTGATCGACTTCGAGCATCGCGGTGGGAAGTCGAGCACGGCATTGCGTGCGTGAGCTAGGGCTTGGGGTTTTGCGTACTGCTGCGTTCGACTCGTCGAAGAGTTTGGCAACGCTGGATTGTAGTCAAGGGCGGGGCGATATTAGCTCTGAGGTATCTTATCATTTTCTTTGAAATATTGATTCATCAGTGAAGTTAAAGTATTTATATGAATTTTTGTTTTGATATAAGCAGTAGGTTAAATTTTAAAATCTTGATTTGAAATTAAGAAATTACAGTAAAGTAATTTATCGTTGTATTTGCAGAAATTTAAAGAGAAATTATTCATAAAAATTTTTTGATGATAACTATATGTATATGCAGTTTTTAAATTTATAAAAAAAAAGTGGATTTTAAAAAATTGGAGGAATTTATATAAGTAAAATGTTTGAAATATATATGTAAATGAGATTTTAGTTTAGATTAAAAAGGAAAGTTAGTTTGAAATTAAAAGGTTTGGTTAAATAAATTTATTCAAAAGAAATTGGGTCAAAATAAAATCTTAGTTAAATAAGTTTATTTCAAAAGGAAATCTGTTTAATTAAAATTATTAATCCAAATTTACTTACTTAGTTTGTTCGGTTACTATAAGGTATTTTAAAAGGAAGAATGCTTCGAATTAAATAGTTAGTTAATAAAATTTTAAAATGACAACTTGAATTGTCCAATTTACTTCGAATGTTAATAAATTATATAAATGTTATATAAGGTTTAAAAATCGGGAACAATTTTTAAATTGATTGAAATCAAATTATTCATTTAAAACCAAATTGTTAATTTAAAATTACCAAGTGAAATTTCAATTGTTTGATTGATATAGATATTAATAAAAAATCATAATTGATTACAAGGTCTAGAATTGTGAAGAAAACAATCTGAAGTGGAAATGGTTTGCACCCATAAATCAAGGTGAGAACTTCTCACTCAAAAGGGTTTATTTAAATTTTAAATAGTTAGATTTAAAATTTGTTAGACTGTGTTGATTGAATGCTTGAATGATGATTGTTATATATATATATATATTGGATTTGAATAGACCCTATACGCCGTTAGTAAGCGGATGTTATTTATTAAACCCATATACCGCGATATTCCACCTTGAAGTGGAATTGGTATTATATTAGTATATAGCAATATATATATATATATATATTGGCATATGTATATATTGCAGTTGATTGATTTCCCGCATTGTTTAGCGGATGAGACCCTATTGCACCGCCTATTAAGCGGATAATATTTTATAAATCCCATATACCGCGATATTCCGTCTTGAAGCGGAATTGGTATTGTGCTAATGTCTGTGGATGCAGGGAAACAGGTTGGAGGGATCCAAATGGATTCCTCACCAATATTTATTTAATTTTAGATATTATGATATTTGATTGGTTATCATATCGATATATGATATTGGAAAGTCGTGATTGACTATTTGATGTGTTGCATCATCGGATCCAATTTTGAAGTTTAAAAATAACGATTTTGATTTTTAAGGGATTTCTAAAGTGATTTTTAAAAGTATACGTTTATAAAATATTTTTGGAATTGATTCATCTTAAATAAATAAACGTTATAATTTTAATATATAAAAATTATGATTTTTGAGAAATACAGTTAAAAGTTGATTTTTGAAAATATGGGATTAATGATTTTATAAAACAGTTAAAAGTAGGATTTCTGAATTTATTATAAAAAGTTTAAATATAGGATTTATGAAATTTGATTATTTTATAAATCAAAATGATGAAATTATAAAGGAGTTTAAAGACGTTTTAAATGAATAATATAAATTGATCCATATAAAAGATTTATAAATTGATATTTATAAATTAAAAATATTGGAATTGTAAAACGAGCTTTTATAAGTGTTAGAATGAATTGTGAATGAATTTCGTAAATGAATGAAATTTATAGAATTATAAATGGTGAAGTTATAATTGGAATTTTATAAGTAGTAGGTTTATAAAATTTATAAGGTTATTAAAGGAATAGATTTGAGTAAATAAATGAACCTTATAAGTTATAAGATTTATAATTTGAGAAGTTTAAAGGAATAATTTTGTAAATAAATTATAAGCATTTAACTTATAATATGGACTTTCGGTATATAATTGAGTTATAAATCGAATAGGTTAATAACGGAAATTTATAAGAGGAAGTGTTATAAAATAAATAGAAATGGAATTTATAAACATTATTTTATAAATCCGCAACGACTTATTTTGATAAGTAAATTGTTGTAATTTGTTAATGGAGTTATATTCACGTTTTAGACTGTGAATAATCCTTTAAAACAAAATGTATAGAAATGATGAAATTGGTTAACAAGTATATTCACGTTTTTGAATAGTGAATAATATACTAAATAAAATGTTTTGGATGTGATGTTTTAAATAGAATTAAAATGATCTAAAGATGTTTTAAAAAGTATTAACTATCGAAACCATAGATTTCAACATTCATTGTTGAAATAGACGTTTTCGAGAAATAGAAGGAAATGGTAGACTATAACACTGTTGTTATAGTAAATGATTTCCGAAAGGAAATGTTTTGTATAGTATTGGGATTTATATATCTATTTTAATTTCGAATCCCTATACTAGTGACTTTGGGTTGTCGTAACGATGTTTTACGCAACATTCGTTCTGGCCCAAATAAATATGTTAAAGAGAATGATTTCCTTAAAGAATGAAATATATACTTAATTTCGATTAGAGTATATTGAATATTTTCCAAGTGTTGAAAATAAAAAGATTTGTGAAATACTTATTATTAAATAAGTAGGGAAATGGTTTCCAATAAGAAATGAACGTTTTGAGAATTATCTTTTTAAGATAAATTGAAAGTGATATTTGAAAACGATTTGAAATCGTATATTCATAGATATTTTGGAAATGTAAATTCAATATGGAATTTATAAATGAAATTTGGAAAATGGGTTTAAAAATAAATATTGATTTATTTTTGAAGTATTGAGAATATATATCTTGTAAAGATATTTTTGGAAAATAAATAATTTGGAATCTGGTGATGTTGTGCATATCCATTGATAGTTCAATAACCGACTATCAATATTTACCTTTGAATGGGTATTTGTTGTGATTTTCTTGAATTTGAATGCCACACTTATTTTTTTTAAAAATAAGCGCTCACTATTCAGGTTAACCGGGAAAGGACCTTGGGGTCGTATAACCCATTCCGAATATGTGATACATCGTTATCAATTGCATTTGAAGACCGGTGTTGAAGACCGGATATTTTCGAAAATGAAAGGGTTTCTTGTCGATTGTCTCTGCACTGGCTGATCCCCAGTATAGAGATCTCCATATGTGATGGGAAATCCGGACGTGATTAGAGATTATCCGGATTGCAAGGACTTCTTTGTAAGTGCCTTCGGTTCTGTTCGAGCCCGGAACAGACTTGTATGGATTGTATGTCTGACATTACAAATTGAGATATAAAGCTGATTTCTTTCAAATATATTTCTATTGGTGGCGGAGAATTTATTCTCTTAGCTTAACACCCTTCTCTGAGACGTACGAGCTCAGAGGTTATATAGTTGAAGGTTATTAGCAATATATTCCCAATTTGGTAATGTGACATGCTGAGTGTTGCTGTGAAATGATCATTGTTTGATTATTTGTGATATGATCATTTGTTTGATCGTTTATCTTTGTGATCATTTCTATGATCATTTGTTGACCCAAAGCACAGCTTTTTTGTAAAGCGTGGCTTTGTGGACGAGACTTCGTCGAGCCTCACACCCCGGAATGGTCAAAACAGGAAAGATGCAGCAGGGTTATGAGGGGTAGCTCCCTTTAGGGTATGTGCATTTCCTTCTGGAAAAGGGTGGTATCATGGTATGGAGCCCAGATACTTACTCATGTTGAAACACTTTATTTATTATGGTGTGATGTTGATTACGAGCGCTCGGTTAAAGGTCCCAAAGGACCGGGGGATGGCATACTCGTGTCAGTAGTTACCCAGTTAGGGGTAACCCGGCCTTGTGTTGGCAGAGATCCGGTTTGGTTCTCGGGGACGTCCTTCCAGAGGCGTTCTCATGTGGCAATGGGAAGTTCCTTGGCCTGGCCATTTGTTGGAAATCCAAAGAAACAATACGATCCTTGTACGGTTTTAGTTGTAGAACCTGTCATTTAATATGGTAGCTATAGTAAGCATACTATAATGGTACCTATGCTGGCTAAGATTTATATTCTACTTTCGAAATGTTTCCTACACTATGCACTAGTAATAATATCAAATGTTTCTTTTTAATACGTATCAAGCATCTTTGACTAACATAAGAAGAAATCTCCTCCAAGTCTGCGTTTGCATTGTGTGTGTGTGGTGGGAGGTCTTATGGTAGTTACATTTTCAAAAGCATTGCGAATCTATTTTAAAAATAAATAAATTATCCTGCACTTTATTTTAAAGAAAAATAAACTGTTTTGAGTTCTCGCACCAGTCACATGACTGACTCGGAGTTTATTGTTTTCCTTCCTAAACTCTGGGTGCCCACCAATTTCCACACGGGCAGTCAAGAGTTAGGTTTATCAGGATATTCTGGAATTCAGGAATTGCTGGAGGCAAGATGGATGGCATGACGTATTACTAGTATATAGTATTTCTTTTCCGCTGTTTGTTGTTGTACACTCTGATGTAATGTAATGTAATGTAATGTAATAACTGATATAGTTCTTTGTTTAAAGATTATTCATTTATCTATTATATGTTGTTCCGCTGCGAATTGTGAGATTCTAATGTTGTTCTGTTGTTTTCTTTCTGTTCCGTTCTATTTTCTTTTCTCCCTATATTCTATCTTTTTCTCTCTTCTTCTACCTCTTTCTTCTTCTTTAACCCTAACATTTCGGTTTTTCGGCAACGAAAAATCGCAAACGTTACATTTGGTATCAGAGCATATGGTTAAGCGACAACCATGGCTCTGTTGGGTGTTACTCATTAGAGATAAAGTCAGCAGTACTCTAGAATGAGTTTGAGTGTAATAATAGATGTGAGCGCGTATTTGTTGGTGAATATAAAATTATTTTTGAATCGGGTAAATAAGATAATTTTTCCCAAAACTATTTTTGTATAGAGAAGAAATGATTTTCTATGAATTATTATAGTATATGGTTGCATGGTTGTTAGGAAGTAATAATATTAAATTATTATCATTAGTATATGGAATTAAATAAGAAATAAAATGTATAACCAAAGATTAGAGATAAATTCATTTAACAAATGAAATTTATAAATATGAATTAAAAAATATATATAAGGAAATGAATTCATATACAATTGGGATTTGTAAAAAAAATTGTAAATAAATGAATTGGAAATGAATGATGAAATGAGATTTGATTTGATCAAATTGAATAAAAAATCAAAACTTGGAATAAAATAAGAAATAAAATGTATAAGAAGCATATATTGGAAATTTTGTAATGGAATTGATAAAATGGTTTGAATGTTGGAATTGGATATTATGGATAGCAGGATATACAGGTGTATAAAGTAATTGGGATTTTGATTTCAAAGATAAAAATTGAATTGCTCGACAAAAAGGTACGTATTTCAATTTCAGTATGAAATTTGGTGATTTTCTTCTCCATCCACTTGGCTTTCTCTTTTCTTTTTGATTCTGAGGGGCCGTGGTGCCATTTTATAGTCGTACTGAGCTTGCCGCGCAAAGGAGACGCTGGCAAAATTTTTCGAAAATTTCGGGTGTTAGAAAATTTTTGAGAAAATTTTGGAAGTTTGAAAGTTGAATTTGAATTTAAATTTGAATTGTTAGGAAAACAATGTCGATTGAAACTTATAATTGAAGTTGGAAAGCTAGTTGAATGATAATGGATCTTTAATAAAAAGATTTAGGTTAGTAGGTTGATAAAACTATTTGGATTGTGAAAAAAATGATAGATGTGATAAGGGCATTCTTCTTAACTTGTAATTTCGGGATGAAATTCTTTTAAGGGGGGAAGATTGTAACGACCCAGAATTTTAAACAATTTAAATTGAAAATATTTAATTTATTTTAAATATTTGAATGATGGTTTGAATTGAATTTCAAATTATCAGAATGAATTTAGCGATTAAATTATAGAATTTAATCTATTGAAAGTTGAATAAAAATTTGAATCTTCAATTTTAAGCCGATTTAAAATATTTCAAAGGCTTGTAAAATTCATATTGATAATACTGAAGATAATCGAAGCTTCAGAATTGAATTTGAAAGTGAATTGTTCAGTTTTGAAATTTTAATCGTTTGAATCGATATTTAAAAATAGCCGTCCGAGGCACAGTCTCGGAATTCGACGAAACCAGTTCCATTGGGTCCGTAATATTGAATTATTACCGGATTTCAAATTTCGTATTTTTCGGAGATGTTATGTGAGCACACGACGTGTAAACGCATTGAATTTTTATCAAGATCCAATTTAAATTTAAAATTTAAATTGGTCAACAACACAGCACATTGCCTCCTTCAATTACGCCTAAAATCATGCCGAGAATCACAAAGAAGATCGTGCAAGCATGAAATTCTGTCTCCCTCCATCCCTTTTTAAATAAACACGCAACTTCCTTTTTCGTTCAACCTAAATTCATTCGAAATAAAAAATGGCTGCGGCCCCATTTTTTTTTTTTTGAAATCAAATGATTTCCATTCGATGAGGCTATGATCGAATCGCTTGGAACTCGAACTAGGGTATGGCCGAAACTTCGTTCGTTCGATTTGGGGGGATGGCCGCGATGGTCTCTATCGAAAAACAAGTCGCGATGCAGTTCGTGCTCGAGCGTAGGGGCGACCATCGCAGGTTGGGGCGGAGCGATTCAAATCGTGGGTTGTGGAGTTGGCGAGCGTACGCGATAGGTTTGGATGCAGTGGCGTTCGAGTGATGGAAGCAGCTGTGATCGACTTCGAGCATCGCGGTGGGAAGTCGAGCACGGCATCGCGTGCGTGAGCTAGGGCTTGGGGTTTTGCGTACTGCTGCGTTCGACTCGTCGAAGAGTTTGGCAACGCTGGATTGTAGTCGAGGGCGGGGCGATATTAGCTCTGAGGTATCTTATCATTTTCTTTGAAATATTGATTCATCAGTGAAGTTAAAATATTTATATGAATTTTTTTTTGATATAAGCAGTAGGTTAAATTTTAAAATCTTGATTTGAAATTAAGAAATTACAGTAAAGTAATTTACTGTTGTATTTGCAGAAATTTAAAGAGAAATTATTTATAAATTTTTTTTGATGATAACTATATGTATATGCAGTTTTTAAATTTATAAATAAAAAGGGGATTTTAAAAAATTGGAGGAATTTATATAAGTAAAATGTTTGAAATATATATGTAAATGAGATTTTAGTTTAGATTAAAAGGAAAGTTAGTTTGAAATCAAAAGGTTTATTTAAATAAATTTATTCAAAAGAAATTGGGTCAAAATAAAATCTTAGTTAAATAAGTTTATTTCAAAAGGAAATCTGTTTAATTAAAATTATTAATCCAAATTTACTTACTTAGTTTGTTCGGTTACTATAAGGTATTTTAAAAGGAAGAATGCTTCGAATTAAATAGTTAGTTAATAAAATTTTAAAATGACAACTTGAATTGTCCAATTTACTTCGAATGTTAATAAATTATATAAATGTTATATAAGGTTTAAAAATCGGGAACAATTTTTAAATTGATTGAAATCAAATTATTCATTTAAAACCAAATTGTTAATTTAAAATTATCAAGTGAAATTTCAATTGTTTGATTGATATAGATATTAATAAAAAATCATAATTGATTACAAGGTCTAGAATTGTGAAGAAAACAATCTGAAGTGGAAATGGTTTGCATGCATAAATCAAGGTGAGAACTTCTCACTCAAAAGGGTTTATTTAAATTTTAAATAGTTAGATTTAAAATTTGTTAGACTGTGTTGATTGAATGCTTGAATGATGATTGTTATATATATATATATTGGATGTGAATAGACCCTATACGCCGTTAGTAAGCGGAGGTTATTTATTAAACCCATATACCGCGATATTCCACCTTGAAGTGGAATTGGTATTATATTAGTATATAGAAATATATATATATATTGGCATATGTATATATTGCAATTGATTGATTTTCCGCATTGTATAGCGGATGAGATCCTATTGCGCCGCCTATTAAGCGGATAATATTTTATAAATCCCATATACCGCGATATTCCGTCTTGAAGCGGAATTGGTATTGTGCTAATGTCTGTGGATGCAGGGAAACAGGTTGGAGGGATCCAACTGGATTCCTCACCAATATTTATTTGATTTTAGATATTGTGATATTTGATTGATTATCATATCGATATATGATATTGGAAAGTCGTGATTGACTATTTGATGTGTTGCATCATCGGATCCAATTTTGAAGTTTAAAAATAACGATTTTGATTTTTAAGGGATTTCTAAAGTGATTTTTGAAAGTATACGTTTATAAAATATTTTTGGAATTGATTCATCTTAAATAAATAAACGTTATAATTTTAATATATAAAAATTATGATTTTTGAGAAATACAGTTAAAAGTTGATTTTTGAAAATATGGGATTAATGATTTTATAAAATAGTTAAAAGTAGGATTTCTGAATTTATTATAAAAAGTTTAAATATAGGATTTATGAAATTTGATTATTTTATAAATCAAAATGATTAAATTATAAAGGAGTTTAAAGACGTTTTAAATGAATAATATAAATTGATCCATATAAGAGATTTATAAATTGATATTTATAAATTAAAAATATTGGAATTGTAAAACGAGCTTTTATAAGTGTTAGAATGAATTGTGAATGAATTTCGTAAATGAATGAAATTTATAGAATTATAAATGGTGAAGTTATAAATGGAATTTTATAAGCAGTAGGTTTATAAAATTTATAAGGTTATTAAAGGAATAGATTTGAGTAAATAAATGAACCTTATAAGTTATAAGATTTATAATTTGAGAAGTTTAACGGAATAATTTTGTAAATAAATTATAAGCATTTAACTTATAATATGGACTTTCGGTATATAATTGAGTTATAAATCGAATAGGTTAATGAAGGAAATTTATAAGAGGAAGTGTTATAAAATAAATAGAAATGGAATTTATAAACATTATTTTATAAATCTGCAACGACTTATTTTGATAAGTAAATTGTTGTAATTTGTTAATGGAGTTATATTCACGTTTTAGACTGTGAATAATCCTTTAAAACAAAATGTATAGAAATGATGAAATTGGTTAACAAGTATATTCACGTTTTTGAATAGTGAATAATATACTAAAGAAAATGTTTTGGATGTGATGTTTTAAATAGAATTAAAACGATCTAAAGATGTTTTAAAAAGTATTAACTATCGAAACCATAGATTTCCACATTCATTGTTGAAATAGACGTTTTCGAGAAATAGAAGGAAATGGTAGACTATAACACTGTTGTTATAGTAAATGATTTCCGAAAGGAAATGTTTTGTATAGTATTGGGATTTATATGTCTATTTTAATTTTGAATCCCTATACTAGTGATTTTGGGTTGTCGTAATGATGTTTTACGCAACATTCGTTTTGGCCCAAATAAACATGTTTAAGAGAATGATTTCCTTAAAGAATGAAATATATACTTAATTTCGATTAGAGTATATTGAATATTTTCCAAGTGTTGAAAATAAATAGATTTGTGAAACACTTATTATTAAATAAGTAGGGAAATGATTTCCAATAAGAAATGAACGTTTTGAGAATTATCTTTTTAAGATAAATTGAAAGTGAATATTTGAAAACGATTTGAAATCGTATATTCACAGATATTTTGGAAATGTAAATTCAATATGGAATTTATAAATGAAATTTGGAAAATGGGTTTAAAAATACATGTTGATTTATTTTTGAAGTATTGAAAATATATATCTTGTAAAGATATTTTTGGAAAATAAATAATTTGGAAAATTATTTGGAATCTGGTGATGTTGTGCATATCCATTGATAGTTCAATAACCGACTATCAATATTTACCTTTGAATGGGTATTTGTTGTGATTTTCTTGAATTTGAATGCCACACTTATTTTTTTTAAAAATAAGCGCTCACTATTCAGGTTAACCGGGAAAGGACCTTGGGGTCGTATAACCCATTCTGAATATGTGATACGTCGTTATAAATTGCATTTGAAGACCGGTGTTGAAGACCGGATATTTTCGAAAATGAAAGGGTTTCTTGTCGATTGTCTCTGCACTGGCTGATCCCCGGTATAGAGATCTCCATATGTGATGGGAAATCCGGACGTGATTAGAGATTATCCGGATTGCAAGGACTTCTTTGTAAGTGCCTTCGGTTCTGTTCGAGCCTAGAACAGACTTGTATGGATTGTATGTCTGACATTACAAATTGAGATATAAAGCTGATTTCTTTCAAATATATTTCTGTTGGTGGCGGAGAATTTATTCTCTTAGCTTAACACCCTTCTCTGAGACGTACGAGCTCAGAGGTTATATAGTTGAAGGTTATTAGCAATATATTCCCAATTTGGTAATGTGACATGCTGAGTGTTGCTGTGAAATGATCATTGTTTGATTATTTGTGATATGATCATTTGTTTGATCGTTTATCTTTGTGATCATTTCTATGATCATTTGTTGACCCAAAGCACAGCTTTTGTATAAAGCGTGGCTTTGTGGATGAGACTTCGTCGAGCCTCACACCCCGGAATGGTCAAAACAGGAAAGATGCAGCAGGGTTATGAGGGGTAGCTCCCTTTAGGGTATGTGCATTTCCTTCTGGAAAAGGGTGGTATCATGGTATGGACCCAGATACTTACTCATGTTGAAACACTTTATTTATTATGGTGTGATGTTGATTACGAGCGCTCGGTTAAAGGTCCCAAAGGACCGGGGGATGGCATACTCGTGTCAGTAGTTACCCAGTTAGGGGTAACCCGGCCTTGTGTTGGCAGAGATCCGGTTTGGTTCTCGGGGACGTCCTTCCAAAGGCGTTCTCATATGGCAACGGGAAGTTCCTTGGCCTGGCCATTTGTTGGAAATCCAAAGAAACAATACGATCCTTGTACGGTTTTAGTTGTAGAACCTGCCATTTAATATGGCAGCTATAGTAAGCATACTATAATGGTACCTATGCTGGCTAAGATTTATATTTTAATTTCGAAATGTTTCCTACACTATGCACTAGTAATAATATCAAATGTTTCTTTTTAATACGTATCAAGCATCTTTGACTAACATAAGAAGAAATCTCCTCCAAGTTTGCGTTTGCATTGTGTGTGTGGTGGGAGGTCTTATGGTAGTTACATTTTCAAAAGCATTGCGAATCTATTTTTTTTTAAAAATTATCCTGCATTTTATTTTAAAGAAAAATAAACTGTTTTGAGTTCTCGCACCAGTCACATGACTGACTCGGAGTTTATTGTTTTCCTTCCTAAACTCTGGGTGCCCACCAATTTCCACACGGGCAGTCAAGAGTTAGGTTTATCAGGATATTCTGGAATTTAGGAGTTGCTGGAGGCAAGATGGATGGCATGACGTATTACTAGTATATAGTATTTCTTTTCCGCTGTTTGTTGTTGTTTGTTGTTGTACACTCTGATGTAATGTAATGTAATGTAATGTAATAAATGATATAGTTCTTTGTTTAAAGATTATTCATTTATCTATTATATGTTGTTCCGCTGCAAATTGTGAGATTCTGATGTTGTTCTGTTGTTTTCTTTCTGTTCCGTTTTATTTTCTTTTCTCCCTATTTTCTATCTTTTTCTCTCTTCTTCAACCTCTTTTTTCTTCTTTAACCCAAACATTTCGGTTTTTCGGCAACGAAAAATCGCAAACGTTACAGTAATCGACACTTCTCTTTGATCATGACGATCACTTTATGTTTTAGACTAGCATGTGCGATGTCTTTGCTTTTGATACATTGGATGTACCGTTTGCACTACATAATTGTCTTTGCTTTTGATTCATTGGATGTACGGTTTGCACTACATCAATGATATACTTTTGATACATTGGATGTACCGTTTGCACTACATCAATGTCTTTGCTTTTGGATGTACCGTTTGCACTACATCAATGTCTTTCCTTTTGATTCATTGGATGTACCGTTTGCACTACATCAATGATATGCTTTTGATACATTGGATGTACCGTTTGCACTACATCAATGTCTTTGCTTTTGATTCATTGGATGTACCGTTTGCACTACATCAATGATATGCTTTTGATACATTGGATGTACCGTTTGCACTACATCAATGTCTTTGCTTTGTGATTCATTGGATGTACCGTTTGCACTACATCAATGTCTTTCCTTCTGATTCATTGGATGTACCGTTTGCACTACATCAATGATATGCTTTTGATACATTGGATGTACCGTTTGCACTACATCAATGTCTTTGCTTTTGATTCATTGGATGTACCGTTTGCACTACATCAATGATATACTTTTGATACATTGGATGTACCGTTTACACTACATCAATGATATGCTTTTGATACATTGGATGTACCATTTGCACTACATCAATGTCTTTGCTTTGGATTCATTGGATGTACCGTTTGCACTACATCAATGATATGCTTTTGATACATTGGATGTACCGTTTGCACTACATAAATGTCTTTGCTTTGTGATACATTGGATGTACCTTTTGCACTACATCAATGTCTTTGCTTTGTGATTCATTGGATGTACCTTTTGCACTACATCAATGTCTTGGCCATCCTTTTCTTGTGATTTCTGGATTTCGTGTGTTGAATTCTGGAATTTATGTTTCACCAACTTTTACGATTGGCATTGATATATATGTCATTTATTGTGGCTTGGTGAATGAAATTAGGAGTATGACATTTCTTTTTATCTTTGAGAAGATCTTTGCGATATTGATTAATCTCTTGTTGATTTTTCAATTACTTATTTATCACAGCTTGGCATTGTGATTATTATACGTTTAGTCATATCTCTTATTCTATATCATTCCTTCTGATATTTATAGCTAGACTGATTCGTTTATTATTTTCTTCTTATAAATAATACTCGGGTCAGACTGAGATGTTACAGGTGCTTCTGCTTGACTTCTCTTCTGGGGTTATCATTTGATCTTTTGGCTAACTACTTAGATTAGTAGTTTTTGTTGTATACATTTGAGATACAGACTCTATGATGTATACTTACTCTTTCGTCTAGCACTTGTATCTATTCTTTTTGATATTGTGGATCTTGTTAGACCACTACTCTGATGAACACTTTTATGTGTTATATATATTCATATCTATTTCCGCCCTTGTGATATGAATTATCTGTGACTGATTTGTGTTATGTTTATTTCTATATTTGTTTTCGAAGATTACATATAGCCACTGTGTAGTAGCTTTGAGTTTGTGTCGGTATGTCGGATTTCCTCTTGAGATGAAAAGTTATATTTTTATCTGGCATATCGGTACTCGCACAAAGCAATTATGCAGGTGGTCACTCCTCAACAGCCTTATTCTCCGTGCTAGTTGACAGCATTACTCCGTAGTGTTCTTGGCTAGCGTGGGTATAGAGGTGGGGCGTCACATAGGTCCATGATTGTTAGTGACAAAAGATGTTGAAAAACAAGTTTGGGTAGAACCAAGATAGTCTATGTTTGTTCCTTTTGGCACCCATATTTGTTTAAGTCAGAGGGATTTTACGTTCATGTCTTTAGAAACCCAAATTTGTGTGGTTTTCGTGTGTTTGGATATATACCATCAATTGTTTTGACTGTGTCGAAATTTTCCACAAATCATGCACTTGGAGTTGACATGATTAGTTTCACTTTTACCCTTTTCAGATTGAGTATGCTCAAGTCCTTGTCTAATAGGATTAACAGTTTGTTTCCCTAATTGCATATTTAGCAATCTTTCTCCTTTGGAGAATTTTCCTAAGTTGTAGACAATTTTTGGACTTGTGACTTGAGAGATTCATTTTCATTTAATAATAAAGTGCATTTTTTAATATAATTTTCTCTCCTAGTATTTTCACCTTCTTTCGAAATCAGAATTTCATTTTCAAGCGATTAATTTTAATTTCTGATTTTTTTTATTTCCTCTTTAAATGATGGACACTTACCACACTAAGGGCACTTATTTCTATAGTTCGAACCATTTGATCAAGCTGCATATTTAGTTCTATCAAACTATCATTTTGTGATTCAATTTTAATGTACTCCTGCTTAAGTCTTTCAAAACAGCCATTTATTTAAGGAAAATATATAAGTAATTGAGAGTGAGTAAGCTTTGATACCTCGCTTGGATCATCATCATCGGTATCACTTGTTTCTGCTTAAAAGCACAGTTTTGCTATTTCATTCTCACTGCCAGTGCTTTCATCATTATATTCATCACTTTCATCCTAAGTTGTTGCAAAACTTCTCCTTTTCAATTTCTTTCCTTCGATGAATCGATTTTGAGGACAATTTGGCTTGATATGACCAGGTTTATTACACTTGTGACAAAAGATCTCCTGCTTTTATGAGTTGTCGAGAACTTTGACGATTCTGCTCTTTAGTTGTTGATTTAGGGTTGGATTTCCATATTTTCAGTTCCACCTTTTGAATCTCTTTACTATCAGTGCCAGTTCAGCTACTCCTTCATCATCATCTTCACTTTCCATTGTTCCTTTGAGAGCTATTGATTTCTTCATGTATCTCCTCCTTCACGTTCTTCCTTGAATTTTATTTCTAGCTCATAATTGGTGAGGTTTCCGATGAGTTCTTCAACTTTAACCTGTTTCAAATCCTTGACTCTTGGATGGTAGTCACCTTTGCTTCAAAATTTCGTGGAAGAATTCTAAGGATTTTTTGGACTATTTCCAATTCTGTGTATAGTCTTCCTAGAGATTTGATTTGTGTATAAGATTAGAAAGTTGTCCAAATATTTCTTTGACACTTTCATCCTTTGCCATTATGAAGTTCTCGTACTCGCTAGTAAGCATAGCAAGGCAAGATTCTTTAACCTAGGAGGTTCCTTCCTGAGTCACTTCAACTGTGTGCCAGATTTCCTGCACAGGTAGACAATGTGAGATACGGTTAAATTCAATTTGATCTAACGAGAAAATAATAGAATTCATAGCTTTAGCATTAGCAATTTGCTGTTTATTTTCAAGATATCTCCATTGATCCATAGGTTTTTCAACTTATTGATTATCTACCATTATTATTGGTGTGCTATATCTGGTTTTAACAATATTCCATGCACATATGGTTTTTCGAAAAAAATTCATTCTAGTTTTCCAATAAGCATATTCACCATTGAATGTGGGTGGTCTAGTTATGTATCGACCTTCAGCAAAAGCATTATTAAAAGAAGTCATTGAAAGAAAAAAAATCAATTTTTTTTTTAAAAATGGTTTTTGTTCCTAACTCTAATACCGCTTGTAGGATCGTTTTCACCCTAGAAGAGAGGTGAATATGTTGTACTAAAAATTAATGCGGAAATAAAAATAAAAACAAAAAGTAATGTAGTAGAGATCACATACAGATTTACCCAGCTTCGGCAAAAACCTGCCTACGTGCTACCCCACAAGCTTTCTACTAGAAATTAAGTAATCAGATGCTTACAAACACATGTAAACTTGTGATACCCGCTAACTTGATTAACCTAACTCTAATCTCAAAACTCTGCCACAACTCAGCTACTTAGTTGCGACTTCTCAAACTACGCCCTGTAGTTTGTACCTAGTTACACAACTAGAAATTTAAACAATTAAAAGAGAAAATTACAAAATAACTAAACAAAACCCTACATTATAAAAACTAAGCCCAACGACAAACCGGCCAAAGTAGTAGACAATTAAAGTAAAAGACCGTCTTCCCTTTTTTGTGAAATCTCTTCGGCCGTTCAATTTGTTGCTCTTCAAAAATTAAGGTTTTTAATTAAAGTCGTCGCTTGAAGTTTGAAGTTAAAATTGATTGCCGTGATGCTTTAGTTCCTCAATTTTGCTTACCGCTGCTTCAATGTCGAATTCGATTGGTATATATCGGTATGTGATTTTTGCTAAGATTTTTGCTTGAACTCGAACTCAATGATTTTTGCCGATGATGAAATTGGTATTTATAGGGATCAAACCACTGTAATATCGTTAGTATATTTTGGTTTGGATTCTTCAGTTTCTTTGCTCGTCCATTGGGTTTTCAATCGAATGATTGTGATGAATTCTGACTTGTTCGTTGTATACATGTTACTCCATATATTTCTGATGAATTCAAATTTGGTTAAACTTAGTTGAGTCGGTTCTGTTCTTTGCTCCTATGACCTGTTCATCATTCGCTTACAGCTTGCATTTGAATTTGAGATATATATGTACTAATTTTGGTTAATTTTTGACTTCCTAAAGCCTGACTTGTTCATCATGTTACCCTCTGCGGTTTTGTTTGCTCCTCCTGAAAATGTTTATGCTGACTTCTGATTGAATTCTCTTGACTTGTTCAAATGTATGACCCACGGTTGCATTGTCTTCTACTAGAAATCTAAACATGTTGCGTTGTGATTTTGTGCTAGTTGCTATGTCCACCTAAGTGCTTGCATTCATGTGTGTGTGATTCTCCAAACTAATATATGTGTATACATATATATGCATATATGTATACATGTGTATACATGAGTGTATTGTAGTGTTTGGTGCACTTCAGTGTATTGACCATTACCTGAATGCTTGAACTTATATTTATATATGTAATCCTTGTGCCATTTGAAATCTTGTTGCATTTGACCTGTTGTCTGCATTTGCTTGGACATTTTGTATATTTTCATGTTCAAATCATTGATCTGGCTTGATAAACTTGGTCTGGTTACATTTGAGTCTGTCTGGAGTGGTTCCACTTGAGTTGGTTGTATGTTGTTGCTTGGTTGCATATACACATGTCTCAAGCATGTTAGCCCATTTGCATTCATGTTGTCATGTTGTATGTTACTTTGATCTTCATGTGTACATTTTGTGTCTTGAAGTTTGGTTGCACTGTACTCCTCTATTTCATGTTTTGCATTCATGATGACCCATTTGGACTGTTTGAAGCTTTGCATTCATGATTTTGTACTCTCTGAAGTCTAAGCATGTCTAGTTTCATGTTGTTTTTCTTTGCATTTTGGCCTTATTCCTTTGGCTTGTTGAATTGCATTTGGAGTCTGGTTTGTTGGACCCGAGCATGTTTTGAACTAGTTCCATTTGTACATGTCTGGTGCACTCTTTGTTTTGTTTGGTGTATGTTCATTTATGTCTGGTTGTATTTGAGTGGTTCATATTACATACTGTCGAATTCCATATATATTTCCTTGTATTCCATTCACTATTAGCTCGGTTGCTTTGAGTTCCATGTCCAGTTGCCTGTGAAGTCTTGTTGCATTGTTTTCATGTGGAATTTCGAGTTAAACTGCCCTAGTTCAATATGCATACTTGCTGTCATGTTGTACATATATATGTGTATACTTGAGCTGAATCCAGTCTAGGCTTGGGTTTGACCTTGTGTTCACATGCCCCTACAATTTTAACAAGCAAGTGTATATCGGTGTGCACGACCTTGTGGCATATATAGTAATGCACTATGCATGTCACAAGTTGTTCATGTAAGATGAATTAAAATAATGATGAACAACCCAAATAACCGAGGCAAATAATTTTTTCAAACACACACTTCATTGTGCATTGTAAGATTTTTTTTTTCAATTTTACTGCGCTAGTGCTTATTTTGCAGATAGTTCAAATGCTGGATTCAGGATTGAACAGAGTTGAAGATCAAATACGAGTGATGAATGAATTATGTAGTGAGGTTAAACATGTATATAAAATTGTATAGTGAAAATTGTGTTGTAAATGTAGTGAGCGCTCAAATTATACTATTTGAATTTGTAATAAAATATCCGTTTGGATAAAAATTTGTTTGATTATGAATTCTGAGTCATTTATTTTATTCAACAAATATTTATTTAATTATGTGGAAAAATAAAATAGTACAATAACAAATACATTTAAACGAATATATGTTTTTTATCATCAAACAAAAATCATAGGCTATTGTATTCTACATAGATTAGTGGAGATTATGGCTAAATTAGAAGAATGAGTAGCATCTGTAATGACAAGTTATGCTTCATCCTTGGGATTTCGAGGATGAACTCTTTTTAAGAAGGGGAGAATGTAATGACCTGTATTTTTAACAATAAAATATTCAAATAATTGATTTAAATATTGAATCGTTAATTAATTGACAGTCCTAAAAATATGATTTTTCACATATGATCAAATCAGGACTTGAGATCACTTCTGTTGAGTCCGTATCGATGTTGCGAATTAATAGGCATATAAGGATCACTATATTTGGAGATCAGATGACCAAAACGATCCCGGAAAGCGTTAAATTATCACCTCGAAGCATTGTCTAAGATAGCGATGAAATTTATACCATCGGGACACCGCTTTGGACATCGTTTCTTACATTACGCTCGTGATGGAGAGTTCCTTGACTTGGCAATGATTTGGTCAAATTTAGTTAAGGTGGGTAATATTGTCTCTCACTATACTATGATTGTTAGTATGTTATTAAAACGACGTTTTGAAATGTGTTGTCACTTTAAAATGAGATTTCTATAATACTTAGACTTATAAATTACTTTATAAAAGAATTTAAAAGTGTTCTATAATAGTTTTGAATTAAATATCACATTTTTCCATTGACGCACTATTTTGGCGATATTGGTAGATTTAGGCTATTTTTGATCCTTATCCCCCATTGGTTGCCTGGATGTATTGCATTGTGTTATTTTAGACGTATGTATGATGTTATAGACATTTCTATGCTTATTAGTTGCATAACTACTTGTTTGTTAGTTGGTTGAAAATGTCGTTCGAAGGTGATATGATATTAGAAAATATCCCATAAGATAGTATTTTTGTGCATAGAATTTCATGCACACTGATTGATCTGGAGATGAAGAATGGACTTGGGATGTGCTTTGGATTTTTGAATGGATGCTAAAGGTTTTCATTTGGTTTCTATTTAACCACTTTTGATTAAGTACATAACCAAAGTGGTCGTTATCAACTACTCTAGAGTGGTCAATAACTACCACCATTGATGATGGGCGATTTGGTCGATCTTTGGGATGGACGGTGAGGAGGCTTCGAGGAGCGTGATGTAGTGATTTGTTCACACGACTGACTCTTGGTCTTGATGTTATTGCTCTATGATGCACGATTTTAATGGTGAAACGATGACGTGACGCTTTAATATGATGACTACGGGACTTAGTACGAGGCTCTAAGACTTATAATGGGTGTCTAAAGGCATTTCGAAGATGATGGATTACAATAAGAGTTATGATGGTGATCCACAAGGGCAAGCTTAACGACGGGGGCTTGCAATTGCGATTTGCGATTGCATCCTACTGTGGAGATAGCCATGATGGAATAACGATTGTGTTCCATTTTGGAGACGCATGCAAAGTGATCATTGATAACTTGGAGGTTTCTAGTGTGCTCATAAATAAGGGGTATGTGGGTAACTCCTATCTGGATTTGCAATTGTGTTTGGATCTTGCGATTGTAGATTACCCTTGACTTTTGCGATTGTGAGCCTGGTTCCTAGCCTTTCGGAGTGGCATGGATTCGAGCACCAATGAAGCCGAGATTTCGATTAAGTTCCTAGTTTGTGATTATGCCATTTGAGTTATCATATATATAGTGCACACGAGTGATGTGAGGATTGTTTAATGGATGCTATGTTTTCCATGGTTGGTTGTCACTATGGGGTGTCATATGATGTAAGTATTTTCGACTGGATACCTAGACATTGCACATTGTACTTCGATTGTAGTACACTTATATGGCTTTGATAATATATTAGTATATATTGACTGTTATGTGCTAACTCTGTGGATACAAGGACATGTCAGTTATGATTTCCCATGCCCTTTGTTCCATATACTATACCAAATTTTATATATTTGAGATTGTTTATCGCTAACCTTAGTCTCTTGTCTGACTCATAGTTTTATACTTTGCTTCTTATTATCACAGGTACTCTTAAATGAGTATACTAGATAGCAGGTGTGAACAACAATTAGAGCTATATAGATGGACTTGCAGGAGGTGACATTTTCTCATATTTATATTTTGGGCTTATTATCATATATTCCACTATGTGACACTATGGAGCCTTGACAATGTTGACTACTATTATTAGAGACAGTTTAGCAGTTGATTTTATTTATCAGTTGTATAAATTCTAATACTGTTTTGTATAACTATATAATCCTGTATACTCTGTTTCTATGGTTCATGTAGTTATTACTGTCTCAATTGTTCTATATCTGTGATGACTATTGTATTTTATTTGATGCATTGTGAGATATATGACAGGTTGTGTGATTGTGTGATGTTTATTTCTATCTCTTCTCTTCTATTCCTTTTCTTATTTCTTTTTCTATTTATTTACTTGACACTCATCCTACATCGATCGTATGCTCAAGTAGCGAACTATTCGGTTATATGAGCATTGGTAGTGTAGGGAGTAGGGAGGTCGTCACAATATGTGCCATTGGATTCTTTTAATATGTGTGCATGAGAATCGGATTGCATTCTATAACAACTGGGGATGATAAATCTTGAGAAAGGAAGAGACACAATAGCATAAGGTGCGGAATTGAAGATTCTTGAAGAAGAAATTGGATATGATTTTACAGTTGCCATTTTTAATCTGTAAATTTTTATGATATTTTCGTAATTGTGTTATATAGCCTTTTAAAATGTTTAACAGTCTCCTTTCCAAATTCCACAGCATTTGAAAATATTTTTCCGTTTACCTTCAATCCCGTGTTCTACGCATTTCTACACTTTAAATTTGAAATTTTGGCATAAAAGTATGCAAAAGATTCATCGCTATTAAGTAGCCATTCATAATTAGACTTTTGTATGACATCTACAAATTCACGATGAGGAGCTGCCTCCAGTAAACATTCGCTTTCATTAAGTTTACTAGAAATGTTGACATCATGCTTTTTGTCAAGGTCCTTCTAGGGCTTCCCATATTTAGATCTTAGACTAACAATTTCCTTTTTGATATCTCTTTTATTCCAGCTCCATTGTCTCAACCGTTCTTTACATAATTTTTGATGTTGCAAAAGACAAAATATAGCTATACCCTCGATGTTTATCTATCACATATCTCATAGAAAAGGATGATAGTCTTCATATTTTGTTTAGAAATTCATGAATTTAAAAGATTTGCATATCCGGTTAGTTGACTAAGATAAACTAATCCAATTTGGTTGATGATCGTTTCTACTTAAGGGAAGATACTTTAATTTTGCACTTAGGAAACTAGTGGATTCATGCAACATTAGCTAGCGCTCTAATAGTTTTAGTTAAGATGTTGTTATCCGAGCCTGACCATCATGAATATTTAAACCCTTTGATACTTAACTCTACAATACCTACTCTCAACATACATAAATCAATTTCTTGCATCTTACTATTTGGAACCGAATTTCCTCTCGGTTTTTCACTAGCAAGACGAACACAGTTAAAGTCTTATAGTAGCATCCAAGGATATGAAAAATAAGTAGCATTTTCTTATATGAAATCCTATAGACCAACTCTCAATAAGTCAAACTTATGGGTACAGATAAAAGCGTACGCTATTGTCTGCCCCCCTGTTTTCCTAAGCAGTAAAGAAATATGTTGATCACTCATCGACATTAGATCATAGTCCTAAGTGCCTATATTGATTAAGATTAGGATTCTACACTTACAATAGTATTCTACATTACTAACAATTCTCCAACCACTATCAAATTATTTGCCCCAAATATCTATATCATCGACTTGCAATTTATTTCAAGCAAATCAATTGCTCGTCGGCATCTATATATATGAGATTTGACATCTACTTTACTAGAGGGCTTATGTAACCCTCTCACATTCCAACATAATATATTTATTTAGAGATTTTTTACCACTCCTCAATTCCATTCCCTCATGGCTTACCACCTTTGACTAACAAAATTTTTCTTTACCAAAATTATGCTAATCAATGTTACTCTTAACCAATAAGTCGGTCTTAACTTTGCTTAACATTTTGTTCTCCCTGGTGGGGCTATTAGTGGCATTTTCCTTCGCTGGCTAATTGTGATCATACAGGCTAATTGAACTAGTTGAATATCTCATCATTAGTTGATGCCCCGACTTGATCTCTTATCACAATTTTTACATTATTTAGACTAGTACAAGAATAATGATTAACATTCAAAAGTGAATATGGGGAAATGGAATTTAATGATAATGCTCCCCTCAAATTGGGTGATGAAGGCATGGATTGGTTGCTAGTTGGTGCTGTCATGGCTCCTGAATTAGTTGAAGTATAACAGTCGTCTTCTGCTACTTCCATCTGCACCCACCACTACATGGGTAGTTATCGAGTCTCCCTTTGTAGAACTATCTTTCCCCACATTCAACTTGGATTGCTCGCCTTCCTTGTTGCATTTTTTCCTTGTTGTTTTCAACCAAGTGAATCAGCTCTGTTATCTCTGAGCTTCTCCAATTCACATTTAGTTGGACTACAACCGAATATTCTCTATGCTCCTCTATCATTTTTTGAATAATCTCTTTATCCAACTTTATTTGCTCAATCGCTTCATCAATATCCCTTTTCATTTTGTAAAGTCTCCCAATTTCATTAACTAGTATAAATTTTACCATATTAAAGTTCTGACATCGTGGGTTAGCCGTCGACGAAGCCTTCTTCTGCCTTTGGTAGTTCACAGCTTGCCGACCTTCCTCATATAATTTTGCTGTGACTCGTTGGGATCCATCCGATTCCACCAAAACACCATTGCCATTCTCCCTTGCTTTCATGGAAGACATGATCCATGAATAGATTTGAGAAAGTCAAAAGAGCATGGAAAAGGAGGGAGAAAAATAGAAATCGAGATTTAGGAATCATTTTTAGAGAAACTCTAGATGCCTAGGGTTAGGAGCCGCCATTATTTTAGATTAATTCACTCCTTACCGTTGTAAAAAGCATGTATAAAAATGTGTACTAATTTTTTTGAACATGGTTCATTAATTCTGACAAGGGATCAAACTCATGACATTTAATCTCGTAGTCTGAACTACCAACCAACTGAGTCATTCCCAGTTACAAACTTTTTCTCCATGGTTAATTAGGTCCAACAGATGCCACGTTCGAGGCTCGAACTCATGACCTTTGGTCATACAGTTCGTATCATCAACTAACCTAGCCAACTATATTGGCAAAATTTGGACCATTTCTCAATTTTTGTGTGTCGTCCTTGCATAGGGCCACATTAGTCTTTGCTATATCATTCCAATTTTATCAGATGTCCCTAACGGGATCTTCTTTTCTTTTATATTTAGAGATTTTCTCTATAAAAAACTAGTTAAGCTACAACAATTTTTGTAAAATAATGGTCGCTTTTTTTAACATATTTTATTAATGCCGGTAAGCGTCGATCCCAAGGATCGAACTCCTGACCTTTAATTTCATAGTCTAAACTGCTAACCAACTGAGCCAACCCTTGTGGCTTTCAATATTATTATTATGATGTTATTTTTTTTACTCTTTGTACGTACAATGTTAAACACAGATTCTATTTTTACTCATAATATATCCCTTTGTAAGTTTTAGGATAAATTGCCCCTTCGCAAATAGTGAATAATTGAATTATTTAATGTCGAGAATTACATAAAGTTATTTGTTGTTTGTTCAAAAATGAGAAAATACCTCTAAGTCATTGTTAGTAGAACTGTGAATACAAGGTATAAAACACAACTATTATATTTATATCGTATTTCACTTAAGAGAGCAAGTCATAAATAAATTAGGTAGAATATAGTGCGCATTACATAAAGAACATAAAGATTTATAATGGTTCGGCTGAAACATGCCTACATCCACTATTAATTCTCATAATGTTTCTTACAGATCTTTAATACAATGCTTTGAATACAATATGCAAGATCAGTAGCTCAAAAGAATGTAAGATGTGGCTCTAATTAAAGTGGCTCGGTAGCTTGATTAAAAATATTTCTCTCTGACTTATCTTCCATTACTATTCAAACCTTAAGGAAATTATAAGAATTAAGATATATATTGGCTAGCTCAGTAGTTCGGCCAAAATAGGAAATTTATATGTATGGTTTCTATGGTCCAACATCAATGACTCAAGGGTCATGATTGGTTCAGCCATGCCTTGATTACATAAGTGACTATCAAGCAGAAATTTCTATTCAGTAGTCGGCTATCAAACAAGATTTTTGGTTTTCAATCAAATTAAGTACTTAGCCTATGCTTTTCATTTTTTTTCTCTTCTTCCTTTTATACTCTTGCTTTCCTATCCTAGCCTTTTGACCCAGTGATGTTACTCTGATTATGGACACTCCTAGCCATTTCTTTACTCTTAATGTCTTATTATGCATGTCATTATGTGGGTGAAAATGCCCATGACACTTACCCTTCAAAGCATAATTTCATGAATTCTATGTGTGCTTTCCTTCGCTTTATAGTCATTTAGCCTCTCATAAGTGATTTTATCTCAAACATGGTTTATTTTGGTATTGCCTAATCCATGTGTCTATATGTTGAAAAACTCTTAAGTTTATCTAAACATTCCTTATTGCACTGTTCACTGGTGTACCTTACTCTCACGACATGGGCCGTCAGAAACTCGTTCCAAAAATTTATTCTTCTTGTTTGGTAGCCCATAACTTATTTGTTTCGATTCTTTTTGATTAGTTTGGTGACCTTATGTTCATACCAGACTATTTCTGCCTAGGCTACAAATATCACTAATGCCTCCAAGCCCATGATTTTTTCCCTCTTTGTTATTATCTCCTGAAGTAAAAACCCTTTGTATTTCTTCATCTAACACTTTGATTTTCTCTAAAAGCTCCACCAAATCACTCATCTTCATCATGAACTATACAAGGTAAGACACACGTCCATCAATCCATGCTTGTATTTCGTTGATTTCACGAAAATCATCCATAAAGTCGGCTCATGGCAAGGTTTTGTTGCCAAGAATGCGAACCTTTGGTGTCATTGGATTAGTTGAAGTCATTTTTATTTAATGTTTTCTCTGTTGTATTTCATTAAACAGGCTCAAAAGTTTAATTAGTGCATGTCTAAGATTTGCCTTCAAATTTAGGGGTCTGGGTTTTTCGGCTAAACTGACGTCGATCGAACTAATTAAGGGATTACCATGTAGTCGCTAGGTTCATCAGGCATAACTTAATAACTCGGTAATTAAAATATACTTTTAAAGTTATTTTTTTATCATTGAAATTGCGTTCGATGAAATGGGTTGGGTGATGGGGTTTATAGCCGAACTAATTGACGGGCTAGCTTCGTCTTCAATAACTATTGATATTTGACAAGGTGGTAGGTGATAAGGTTGTGTAGATGGCTGTGAAACAATCTACTATAGATGGTGGGATTGGGTCGAAATACATATTGGTTCTACGACCGAATTGAGGATTTAGTATGCAATCTTTTCCTTAGTACTTTCATACTAGTTTGATGTTCAGATTAAGTTGTATCTATGCTACTTGGTAGGCCAACTAGAATTACTATTGTTTGTGAAATGGTGATTTTAGTAAGATAGATTACTCTATAGTCAGATGGTATGTGAAGGGTTCAGATAAATCATAGTTGAATCACACACTTAGTTTTTAATATGTCCTTCATATTGCATTCATCACTACATACACATTCGAAGATAATAAATGAGATTGGTTATTACATCATACATGTGTGTCTACGAGATTCCAAATAAGATCCTCAAGTAATGTTAGAGATCTGGCTTCGTCATCTTCAACTACCATAGGTTCTTCCTCGGTGCTCTGGCTAACCAGCCAAGCTAGGCTCATTCCCTAGTCGTAGGCTATCGGCCATTGAAAATTATTGGTTGATCCTATAGACTCGGTACTCACCACCAGAATCTTAGCAATCTTAAACCTACAGCACTAACCCACGAGCTACCTAGGGATGATATGTTGTTTGGGACTCTTGGTCAGTAGGCCCATGCTCTCTCGAAGGGGTATGAGGTGTATAGTCATTACCATCGCCTAGCAGGAGCTCTGCCTCCACTCCATGCTTGAATAGTTGGAGTCCTTGTATATTTGAAGATCGCCCCTTTTCAACTTCAACCTAACGGATATGCCATTCTTACTAGTCTATATATCCTTTGTATAAGAGAGTTTCGATCTACACTGACATATCATTAGCTAGTTTCCTTTATAGATTAGGGCGGAGAGTTCCTCATTTTTCTACTTTGAGGCGCACCATTGATTTAAGCCCATAGAAAACTTCTACTCTAAATATAGCATGTGAGGCATGAGTATTTTCTCAATAGGGACTAGTCTCCATGCTTTCATCGATGGCGCTTAGGATGCAAGTGGAGTTTGTCCTCGTACTTCAACTATTCCCATTTTCAAGATTTAGGCATTAAAGTTTTCCTACTATTTTCAAGCACCATGAAGGCTGCTATAGGAGATGACTTGGAAGATATGTTAGGAAAGCCATTGGAGATTCCATCGAAAGCTAGGGAAGCTCTTAATAACGATTTGCTTAGTCAACACGGGCTATTTGTAGAAGGTAACTCAATTTGAAGGGTTAGAGCTCACCTTGTTCAAAGGCACACTCAAAGGAAAATCTGAACTGTGGAAATGAGAGAGGCATGTTAGGATCCTTTTGTTATAGCTCCTTCTCCCAAGACTAGAACAATATTCATCCATCGAGCGCACGTACCGAAATCCCCCTCTTAAGCCCGCTCGGATCGAGTCGATAAGGAATTGGGGGACAATGGCATGGAAGACTCTACTGATGCAACTGAGGGAATCTCACCCTAAGGCAGCGAGTTAATAATTTCTAATAAAGAGGAATTCTCTAAGCGTCATCAAGCCATAATTGACCTGATAATAAGTGCCAACACAAACAAGGCTATATGATGCATTCGGCTCCGACAATGATAAACTGGAATAGGGAAAATTTCTACTTTTGATTACTTACAGGATCCGAAGGTTGATATAGAGTAAGAGTATATATGGATAAGATCTAAAAATAACTTGGTTTTGTGAACGAGCCTAGTAGTTTGCGTTGGATCTGGGTCAACACCCAGCAGGTTAAATGGGTAAATTTTAATTTTTTTACCATTTTGGATCTTATAGGACTTATGAAGTATAAATTGATTTAAATCTGATCTAAATTAATTTTACGTAAAATAATTATTTAATTTAATTTATTTAAAAAAGGATTTTATTTGATGTTAATTAATATATATAGTGTGTACATGCATATTATGTACACATGCATGTGCACTTGCATATGCAACATATATAATGTGCATAGTTTAACATACTTGTATCTAAGTGCTAGGATTTACACTGCAATGGACATGTTAGCCCCTCCATATACTTATATGCCATCTATTACACACACATACACATATATACACATATATAATTAAAATGATATAAGTTATATTTATATAAGACCATATATATGCAATAATGTAAAAGTAAGATTATATATATGCACACACATAAAATAGCATTTACAATATAAATATAAACAATTTAAGTTAAAATTCAAATTTCAAAATTTAAAACTGGAAATCTGAAAATATTTTTTAGTTTAAATATAAAATTTAGAATTTGCAAATAAAATATATCTCATTAATTCATACATACATAAATACCTACACACACACACATATATATGCATGGAATTTTTTAAAATGTAAATAATATATACATTAAAATTAATATGTTAAAAACATTTGTACTATAAAATGATGTTATATAATAAAACATACATACGTATAAAATATGATATGTATATTTTTTTCTCCACATTCATATTTTTAGAAAATCAAATTTTGTTTCTTAACTAGATATATACGGAATTTTTTGTAATTTAAAACTAAAATCCATACAAAAAATTATTGATTTTATTTCTGATGTGAAACAAAATATCATGTAATGTTTGTAAATTTATATATATACACACACTAAAACATACACACATATATTAAATTATTAAAACTAATTTGATCATTTTTGTGACGACACGGAATTTTCGAGCATTTAAAATCGAAATATTTAATTGATTTTAAATATTCAATAGAGTAATTTTAACTTGAACTACGAATATCACAATTTATTTGATAATTGAATTATTAAATTAAATAATTTGAAATTGGGTAAAATGTTGAATCTGGAATTTTAAGCCTATTAAAAATAATTTGAAGGCTTGAAAAATTTATATTGATAGTACTAAAGGAAATAGAACTCCTCGTTCAAAAAAAATCAAATTCCTTCCCACTCCTTAGGATCGTGTTTGCAACCATCCGATTTCTCGAGCTCGAGTACACAAAGGTTCAATTCGAGCGGCAGCATCGTTGTTGTTCGAATTAGAGGTCGCGCAGGGGGGTTGCTCAGCTAGGGATTCGCGTGCAATGAGGTGTTTGGGGGCTACGCGCGAGGGGATGGTCGTGAGCGCAGTGGAGAAATTGACAGGCGAGTTCGATCTCGCGTGTGAAGATGGGAAGTAGGGAAGCTGCGTGCGTGGATGAGTGAAGACAGGCGCGGTGGTGTTGCTGAGTGGAAGCATTCCTGTGAGCTCGTCTTGGTGATAAGGAGGATCTTCACGTGTTGGTTCTTTCGTGAGGTATCGGTTCTTCTCCTTTTCGTTCATGCTCGAATATAATACTGATTGGAAGAAAGAAAACTTTTATAGTTTAAAACAGAAAAAAATAGAAGTAGGAATTTTAAAGTATTTGGAAGTTTATATATGAATATAAAAAAATATTTTATTTCAGGAAAATTAATTTAAACTAAATTTTTAGTTGATTAGTTTATTAAGCACGAAATATATATGTAGATAAGCTCAGGAAAAATAGAAATTTTAATTGAGAATATAGATTACTTTTGTAAGCATGTATGTGTCCAGAAAGAAATATAAATATTATACACTTACTAGATTATTTTCAAAATGGATTTAGGTGATTTAATTAATTTCTTTAGTTACCCAATTATTTATAAAAGGGAAATTTATTTAAAATTTAATTATTTGATTAAAATAAAATCCTTAGCTAGAAATTAAAATTTTTAGCCTAAATTAAATTTCTTAAACAAAATTTAAATTGTTCGATTAGTGCAAATATTAATAAATCATACAAATGTTATGCAAGGTCTGGAATTATGGAGAGACAAGCCAGTTTGTATCGGATTCGCAAAAACGGAAATCAAAGGTGAGTTAATCTCACTCAGCTAAATTTAAATTTAAATTTAAATGATAAAATTTAAATAAATGGGTTGAATGGATGAATTGTTTGATGTGCTATAGTTTGGTATATTTTGGAATTGCTATTTTATATTGTGATAACGTCTATGGATGCAGGGAAATCAGGTTGGAGGGATCCAACTGGACCCCTCAACATTTATTTAAATTATTTAATACCCTCTGTTGTGATTATTTTATATTCTGTGATGAATATTACTGATAAATGGAATATTGGATATTAAGGTTTACCTGAATATATTCCGGTGCGCTACGTTATCAAGATATATAGAATTAGATTTTGGAAATTAAATGAAGAGAATTTGAAAGTGAAATAATTATAGAAAATTTAAATAAATTAAGAATAAATTGGATAAGAATAATAGTAGTTTTAAATTCTAATAAATAAATTCCGTATATGGAAAGGAAATTTTGAATAAATAGAAGGTTAATGAATTTTAAACATCAGTGTTGTTATTTAAAAGAAAAAAGCATTTACGTTAAATTTAAGATTTAAATTACTGAAAAGAATAAAGAAGAAATTGGGAAAAGCTGAAATTTGTATATTTCAGTTAAAAGATTTAAATCAAACGGAAAATAATAACATTATTAGTAAGTCACTAATTAACGAATTTTGAAATGAACTGAGTAAGTAAAGAAATTTATTTCAAATGGAATAAATTGGGAATCAATTTGGAAAATTGATTTAAGTGATTGAGATTGGAGATTCTCCCTAAATAACCAAGTACGTTTTCAAAGTAAATTTTTAAATATAAGTTAAAAGTTTTAAAGTTGTTTAATAAAAAGTATGTTTTGAAAAATTTATTATTTCTAAATATTTAAATTCTAAAGTAAGTATTTTCTTTTAATCTATTATAGCAATAATTATTTAAAGAGTGACTTAGTATTTTGTTTTTAAAAGTATAAATCTAGTTTTATATTTTATTAAGTAACCTTATTTTCAAATATTCATGTAGTAGGTATTTTTAACGAATTATTGAAGTGGTTTAAAATAAATGTTTTAAAGTATATTTCAAAGTAAAGTGTTTTAAATTATTTTAAAAGTCTAGTTTTGTGCTTGGTGATTTCAGTGGAGATAGAAAATATTTGGGAAAGTTTATTCTGGAAAAGAAAGAATGGTTGGAAACTGTTTTCAAAAGGGTTTTGAAAATGAAAATATATCTTATGAAGATATTTTGAGGTTGATAAATAATTTGGGAAATTATTTATTGTGTGATGGATGTTGTGAACATTAATTGATAGTTAAATCACCGACTATCGATATTGGACAAATGCGTTGATCGTTTCGAAGAGACCGGGATCGAGATTTATTTTTCGAAAACCACTTCGATCCGGTTTCTACGTTTGTGGAAACGAGTTGGATTTGAAGTTGGAGCAGTGAAGTGCAAGGGCTAGTCGCTACTAATCCTGAGGATATTTCCAAAATGGATGTAGTAGAAATAGTGCCTTCGGTTCCGTTCGAACCCGGGACGGACTTGTATGGATGAATGCTTGCGAAACATCGTCAGGTGGACGATGGGCATTCTAAAGGATATGTTCTAAAAAGGTAATGCTTAGCCTCAAGCCTCATCAAATGGGAATGACTGAAAATCAAGGGTTATGCAGCAAGGCTAGGTGGGTAGCACCCAAGCAGGGTGAGGTCATCCCTGTCTAGACGTCCCTTTTATTTCAGCTTAGTGGGCGGTTGCTGATCCCAACCGCGGGGTGATCTCACTCGGGATTATCCAGTAAGGGGTAGTCCCGGTCTTGTGTTGCAGGGAAGCGGGAATACTCCTCGGTACTGTGATCTAGGCCACGTACTATGACAGGTGGTACCCCAGTGCCTAGTCATTAGTTGGAAATCCATTCTCCCAACGAGCCTTGTACGAGTTTTGTTTGTATTACCCACTCTGTGGCTAGTAGCTGGAATTTAATCATGTAACAATTTCGGCTATTTTATAAGTATTTGTATATAGACCCTATTATAATATCAGAGGATTTCTATAAAAATTGTTTTAGCTATCGTAAGGTAAAAATCCGACACGTTTATTTGTGGCATGGTCTTACGAGATGCTTTTGTTTTCAAAGGATTTTTGAAACTTTAATAATCCATTGAGTGTGGTTTTCTCATGCTGGTATTCTAGATTGACTCGGGTGTTATTTAACTGTAATGTTCAGGTCAGACCGAGTATTATAGGATACAGGATATGATGCCGTGGAGCTCAGGAGACGAGCTGGATGAAGATACGTACTTCCGTACTTGTTTTATATAGATTCCGCTGTGTAGTGTAGCTGTGTATCCAGTTGTATGTTATTGATGTTGAGCTGCGATTGATGTACTGTGATGATGTAATATATATAAACAGAGATATTTGATATTTGGAGTAAAGATTATTTATCCTATTATATTTTGTTCCGCTGCGATGGTTAGATTCTGTTGTTGTTTTCTATTTTCCTCTTCGACCTCTTCTTCTTTAACCCAAATGGTTCGTATTTCTGTACGACTTGAGTTGATTGTTGTAGAATAGTGTTGACTCAAGGGTTACGGATTTGTGGGTCGTTACAGTTGGTATCAGAGCATAGGTTGGTGATAACCTTGGCTCTGGTGGGGGTTTACTCATTTAAATTAGAGTCCGTAGTACTCTAGAATGAGTTTGAGCGTATAAATAGATTTGAGCGCGTATCTGTTAGTGAATATAAATTGTTTTAATATTGTGTTGATTGGTTTATTGAGTGGCATATGAACCTTCGTCGGCACAGTCTGCACAACTGTATTGAAGGGGTTTCTCAACACTTGAATATGACAATCGATACGGTATTGTTTTAAATGTGGGTAAATGAAATAATTTTACTACCCAAAATATATTTTGATATAAAGAAAAGTTTTTTGTAAACTATTTTAGCTAATATATGGTTTCTTGGATGTTAGGAAGGATAATATTAAATTATTATCATTGTTGAGTAAAGATTTAACTAGAAATTTAAAACATAACCAAAGGTTAAGGAAATAAATTCATTATAAAATGAAATTTATAAATATGAATTATAAATGTAAATTATAAATTGGAATATAATTAAATGGAATTTGTATAAGCATAAACTATACAAATGCATTATAGTTAAAATTTGAATTAAAACAGAATTTGAAACTTTAAAACCCCGAAGATTTTGGAAGTATTTTGAAGATAAATAGTAGCATTGTTGTTTTTGGGGTATTTCTGAAAGGAAATTGTTTCAAATAAATTTTGGGAAGGGATATAGCATTGACCTCACTTCAGTCGCTGGAAAATAACTTCGGTGATGACTGCAGCATCATCGATGTTCATTTTCGAGCTTCTAAGTGACGGGTTTGCTGCCAAATTGATTGTTCAGAAAAGCTAGTTGTTTTTGAAAATTTCAAAGGAAATTTGTTGGGAATAAAACCAGGATTGGTTTGACTTTTGAGAAATGTGATTCGTGATGTTGAATATTTTAATTTGAAACTAAAAGTCGGGTGTTTAAAAAAAATCCTGATGAGATAGGTTGTAAGCTTATAAATTGAGATGGTTTTTAAATCAGGAGGAAATGTAAGCTTGAATGTTGGAATTTAAATTTAAAGTGAAAAGTTAAAAATGAAATCAACTTGGATTGGGGAATAAAAATTTGACTGGATTGAAACTAATTGAACAGGCTGAACATAATATCCAGTTGTATTCGAATTAAGTTGAGATCAAATTGTGTTAAATAAATCTGAGTTAAAATAAAATTGAATTGGAATAAAAAATTCAATTGAGTTATCGAATGGAATTAGATTCTTACATGGATAAATGGAAAATAAGTTGGATAAGGATTGGATTGAAATAAATAAACCAGAATAACATATAAAAGAATTAAAAATGCATGAAATAAAATATGCTTGGGTTATGAATAAGCATAAGGCTTGAGTTAAAAATAAAGGAAGAAAATATTCAAGCCTATAATGAATCGAATCATGAAAATAATAAGTGGTGACTTCTAGAATTTGACAAGTGGGATAGAAAACGCAAAATAAATATTTTTGATGAATTGAAAAATAAAATGAAAATAAAAACTTGAATTATAAAATAAATTGAACTTAAGAAAATTTTATGAAGAGATTTTGAGATTAAAATCAAGTTCTGGATTATAAGTTGGGAAAAGACTATTTAGTTAATAAATTAGATAATGAAATATGTAATGGAAACCTAAAGTAGATAAATAGAAGCTGAATTGTGAGTTTATGATGAAGTTGGAAAATAAAACTCAAGTTATAAATCAAATTCGACTTGGATCATTAGTGAAGAAATATAATTGGAGGTGGCCTTGCAATTAATTAAATGAATGGAGAATGAAGTTGAATTGTAAGTTAATAAATTGTATGGTAAATTAAAAGAGAATGGTAGAATCAGAACTTGAGTTATTAATTAAAATTTGACTTGAGGCGTAAAAAATTAAATGTAATTGGAAATATATCGAATAAAAATGAAATTGGATTAAAATAGTAATAGTTTGAATTGCAAATAAAATCCAAATAAGTGGAAATAAATTGGAAATGGCCATGTAATCAATTGAATGAGCTGAATCTGAAAGGTTAAATTTTGTAATGACTAATCAAAAGAAATTGTAGATTTAAAATGAGATTTGACTGAGATAGAATTAAGTTTAATGGAAGAGAAAAATTTACTCGTAAGATGAAATGAGCTTAAGTATAAAATTGAAGTAAATTAACTTAAGCTAAATGAATGGAGGAGAGTTGAATTGAAATCGACTTAAACTAAGTTTAATGATATTGGATTGGATTTAAATCAAGTGAAAATAAATTTGAATCGAAATGGAATTCGGTGAGTTATAAATAATATTTAAGGAAATGAAAATTCATAATGGATTGAGTGGATAAACTAATTATATTGAATAAATATATGGATAAAATAAATAAGAATCAAATGAAAGATAGAAGTAGAACTAATTATAAAAAGAAATGGAAATGAACATTAAGTTATTGACTTAAGTAAGTGTTGAATAAAAGTCGAACTCAAAATGAAGTGTGGTTTAAATGAGTTGAGAAATAGTTATTGAATGGAATAGCCTGGATTGTTTTTGAGCTAAATAAAATAGTTTGGAATAAACAAATATGGAATGAAATGTAAATGAATGGATCGTGAATAAATTTGGAAAGGGATAAAATTTAAATAGAATGTGTCGAGCTAAATAAAATGGTTGTGAATGAATTAAAATTGAAAGAATTAAATAATAAATTGAGTTGGAATCAATATAAAATGGTCCTCGGCTTAAGTGGTTATTTACTTGAATGAATATTACCAATTTGCATGGGAAAAATTGTTCGTTGGACGAAAATAGAAGGAAATAAAATTCTATGAATCACTGCAAGGAATAAAATTGATTTTTAAATCAATTGGAATAATATGGGTTTGTTGAGAATTAAAAATGAATTGAATGTAAGCGATTGAGTTTTAAATCATTCAAATTGATGAAGTTGTATACGAATGGATTGAAAACCATTCAAATTTAATGGAAATGGTTATAAAGTAATTGAAAACAGTTGAATTAGTATGAAAACTAAATAAATTGCTTACGGAAAGTGTTTAGTGTGCATTGCTGTTGTAATTTATGTGTTTAACTATTGCAAATAAGTGAAATATTGATAAACTTTATATATATGGCACTTACATGTTTAAATTGAGTAAGTACAGGTACCTGGAAGCCGTGTGGCCGGATTTGGTTGTGCTAATTGCTTAATAAATAAGTCGTTTGCTTAAAAATGCTAAATAAGGTACGCCTACGCAATAAAAATAGGAAATATGAACTGTTTTTGGCTTTTCCGACCGTGTGGATCGATGTATATATATTTATATCTTTTGTCAAATTGCAAAAGCTCCTCCGTACAAAGGAGACTCTACCAAAAAAATTCGAAAATTTTGGGAGTTAGAAAATTTTTGAAAATTTTGGAAAATTTTGTTAACGACAAAACGATTTCAAACTGGAAACTGAAATAAATTAGCGAATGAAACTAATTTAAAATAATGACATGAAATAGTTAATAATAAAAAAATAAAAGATAAAATAATAATAAAATCCAAATATTCAGAGTTAAAGATAAATTGAATTCATATGGAAATGAAAGAATCAATTTGAATAGAAATAGATATAAACTGAAGTGGTAAGATGAAAATAAATATAAGAAGCAAATAAAATGCTTATACTAACTTAAGAAGGGAATGGTGTATTCTTGATTGGAAATTGATATTACAAATATATTCTGAGTTAATATTTGAATGAATAAATATTGACATTTGGAAGGAAGTTGGTAAAATGTTTTTGAAAATTGTGATTGGATATTAGTGCTAAGCAGGATATGCAGGTATTATAAAGAGAAAGGAAAAGTGGTTTTGATTTCAGATGATAAAAATTGAATTGCCCGACCAAAAAGGTATGTGTTTAAATTTCTGTGAAATTTGATTGGGTTTTTGGATCGAGCCACTTGGCGTTTTGTTTTCTTTTTGGATTTGGGAGGCCGTAGGGCCATTTTGTAGTTGTACCGAGCTAGCCTCACAAAGGAGATGCTAGCGAAATTTTTCGAAAATTTAGAGAGTTAGAAAATTTTTGAGAAAACTTTGGTAATTCAAATTTGGTTTTAAATTGAAACTTCAATAATTGAGCAAATAGTATTGGTTGCAAATTATGGGGGAGTTTGGGAAGTTGGTTGAAATAATAGTGGATCTTTAATAAAAGAATATGTTAAGACAAGTTAATTAAACTGTTTGGTTTTGGAGATAAGTAATGGGTATTGGATCATTCTTCCTAACTAGTAATTTCGGGGACGAAATTCTTTTATGGGGGGGAGGAATGTGACGACCCGGAATTTTCGAGCATTTAAAATCGGAATATTTAATTGATTTTAAATATTAAATAGAGTAATTTTAACTTGAATTACGAATATCACAATTTATTTGATAATTGAATTATTAAATTAAATAATTTGAAATTGGGTAAAATGTTGAATTTGGAATTTTAAGCCTATTAAAAATAATCCGAAGGCTTGAAAAATTTATATTGATAGTACTGAAGGTAATATAACTTTCAAAATTGAATTTAAAAGTATTTTGTTCATTTTTAAAACAATGTACTATTTAAATTGATATTTAAAAATAGCCTTCCGAGGCACAGTCTCAGAATTCGACAAAACCAGTTCCATTGGGTCCATAATATTGAATTATTATCGGATATCAAATTTCGTATTGATTGGAGTTAGTGTGTGAGTGTACGATATATAAACGCGCTAAAAATTTAATTAATAATAATCTAATGAAATTTAATTTCATTAAGCAAGCTTCTTGTATACGCCATCCTTTATCCATTCCTCAGCACGCTACCTCCATTTTTCTCGTTTATAAAAAAAGAAGTCGTGGCTTTGCTTTCCTCTTCAAGAAAAATGGCCGAAGATTCAACCCTTCAATCTATAAAAAAAATGTCGCGTATGCGGCCTCCCTTCAAATCGAAACCCTTCGAATCAAACCAATATCAAAGTCCGCAACCTATTGCGATAACTCCTCGTTCAAAAAAAATCAAATTCCTCCCCACTCCTTAGGATCGTGTTTGCAACCATCTGATTTCTCGAGCTCGAGTACACAAAGGTTGGATTCGAGCGCCAGCATCGCTGTTGTTCAAATTGGAGGTCGCGCGGGGGGGGGGGGGGGGGGGGGTTGCTCAGCTAGGGTTTCACGTGCGATGAGGTGTTTGGGACTACGCGCGAGGGGATGGTCGCGAGCGCAGTGGCGAAATTGATAGGCGAGTTCGATCTTGCGTGTGAAGATGGGAAGTAGGGAAGCTGCACGCGTGGATGAGTGAAAATAAGCGCGGTGGTGTTGCTCAGTGGAAGCATTCCCGTGAGCTTGTCTTGGTGATAAGGAGGATCTTCACGTTTTGGTTCTTTCGTGAGGTATCGGTTCTTCTCCTTTTCATTTATGCTCGAATATAATACTGATTGGAAGAAAGAAAATTTTTATAGTTTAAAACAGAAAAAAATAGAAGTAGGAAGTTTAAAGTATTTGGAAGTTTATATATGAATATAAAAAATATTTTATTTCAGGAAAATTAATTTAAACTAAATTTTTAGTTGATTAGTTTATTAAGCAGGAAATATATATGTAGATAAGCTCAGGAAAAATAGAAATATTAAATGAGAATATAGATTACTTTTGTAAGCATGTATGTGTCCAGAAAGAAATATACATATAATACACTTACTAGTTTATTTTCAAAATGGATTTAGGCGATTTAATTAATTTCTTTAGTTACCAAATGATTTATAAAAGGGAAATTTATTTAAAATTTAATTATTTGTTTAAAATAAAATCTTTAGCTAGAAATTAAAAATTTTAGCCTAAATTAAATTTCTTAAACGAAATTTAAATTGTTCGATTAGTGCAAATATTAATAAATCGTATAAATGTTATACAAGGTCTGGAATTGTAGAGAGACAAGCCAGTTTGGATCGAATTCGCAAAACGAAAATCAAAGGTGAGTTAATGTCACTCAGCTAAATTTAAATTTAAATTTAATTGATAAAATTTAAATAAATGGGTTGAATGGATGAATTGTTTGATGTGCTATAGTTTGGTATATTTTGGAATTGGTATTTTATATTGTTCTAACGTCTGTGGATGCAGGGAAAACAGGTTGGAGGGATCCAACTGGACCCCTCAACATTTATTTAAATTATTCAATACCCTCTACTGTGATTATTTTATATTCCATGATGAATATTATTGATAAATGGAAAATTGGATGTTATGGTTTACCTGAATATATTCTGGTGCACTGCGTTATCAAGATATATAGAATTAGATTTTGGAAATAAAATGAAGAGAATTTGTAAGTGAAATAATTATAGAAAATTTAAATAAATTAAGAATAAATTGGATAAGAGTAATAGTAGTTTTAAATTCTAATAAATAAATTCCGTATATGGAAAGGAAATTTTGAATAAACAGAAGGTTAATGAATTTTAAACATCAGTGTTATTATTTAAAAGAACAAAGCATTTATATTAAATTTAAGATTTAAATTATTGAAAAGAATAAAGAAGAAATTGGGAAAAGCTGAAATTTGTATATTTCAGTTAAAAGATTTAAATCAAATGGAAAATAATAACATTATTAATAAGTCCATAATTAACGAATTTTGAAATGAACTAAGTAAGTAAAGAAATTTATTTCAAATGGAATAAATTGGGAATCAATTTGGAAAATTGTTTTAAGTGATTGAGATTGGAAATTCCTGAATAACCAAGTACGTTTTCAAAGTAAATTTTTAAATATAAGTTAAAAGTTTTAAAGTTGTTTAATAAAAAGTATGTTTTGAAAAATTTATTATTTCTAAATATTTAAATACTAAAGTAAGTATTTTCTTCTAATCTATTATAGCAATAATTATTTAAAGAGTGACTTAGTATTTTGTTTTTAAAAGTATAAATCTGGTTTTATATTTTATTAAGTAACCTTATTTTCAAATATTCATGTAGTAGGTATTTTTAACGAATTATTGAAGTAGTTTAAAATAAATGTTTTAAAGTATATTTCAAAGTAAAGTGTTTTAAATTATTTTAAAAGTCTAGTTTTGTGCTTGGTGATTTCAGTGGAGATAGAAAATATTTGGGAAAGTTTATTCTGTAAAAGAAAGAATGGTTGGAAAATGTTTTCAAAAGGGTTTTGAAAATGAAAATATATCTTGTGAAGATATTTTGAGGTTGATAAATAATTTGGGAAATTATTTATTGTCTGATGGATGTTGTGAACATTAATTGATAGTTAAATCACCGACTATCAATATTGGACAAATGCGTTGATCGTTTCGAAGAGACCAGGATCGAGATTTATTTCTCAAAAACCACTTCGATCCGGTTTGTACGTTTCATGGAAACGAGTTGGATTCCAAGTTGGAGCAGTGAAGTGCAAGGGCTAGTCGCTACTAATCCCGAGGAAATTTCCAAAATGGATGTAGTAGGAATAGTGCCTTCGGTTCCGTTCGAACACGGGATGGACTTGTATGGATGAATTCTTGCGAAACATCGTCAGGTGGACAATGGGCTTTCTAAGGGATATGTTCTAAAAGGTAACGCTTAGCCTCAAGCCTCATCAAATGGGAATGACTGAAAATCGGGGGTTATGCAGCAAGGCTAGGTGGGTAGCACCCAAGCATGGTGAGGTCATCCCTGCCTAGATGTCCCTTTTATTTCGGCTTAGTGGGTGGTTGCTGATCCCAACCGCGGGGTGATCTCACTCGGGATTATCCAGTAAGGGGTAGTCCCGGTCTTATGTTGCAGGGGAGCGGGCGTACTCCTTGGTACTGTGATCTAGGCCACGTACTTTGACAGGTGGTACCCCAGTGCCTAGTCATTAGTTGGAAATCCATTCTCCCTACGAGCCTTGTATGAGTTTTGTTTGTATTACCCACTCTGTGGCTAGTAGCTGGAATTTAATCATGTAACAATTTCGGCTATTTTATAAGTATTTGTATGTAGACCCTATTATAATATCAGAGGATTTCTATAAAAATTGTTTTAGCTATCGTAAGATAAAACCCGACATGTTCATTTGTGGCGTAGTCTTACGAGATGCTTTTGTTTTCAAAGGATTTTTGAAACTTTAATAATCAATTGAGTGTGATTTTCTCACGCTGGTATTCCAGATTGACTCGGGTGTTATTTAACTGTAATGTTCTGGTCAGACCGAGTATTATAGGATACAGGATATGATGCTGTGGAGCTCAGGAGACGAGCTGGATGACGATACGTACTTCCGTACTTGTTTTATATAGATTCCGCTGTGTAGAGTAGCTGTGTATCCAGTTGTATGTTATTGATTTTGAGCGTTGATTGATGTACTCTGATGAAGTAATATATATAAACAGAGATATTTGATTTTTGGAGTAAAGATTATTTATTACCTATTATATTTTATTCCACTGGGATTGTCAGATTCTGTTGTTGTTTTCTATTTTCTTCTTCTACCTCTTCTTCTTTAACCCAAATGGTTCGTATTTCTGTACGACTTGAGTTGATTGTTGTAGAATAGTGTTGACTCAAGGGGTGCGGATTTGCGGGTCGTTACAATTTTATTATAATATTAATTATATAAATATATATTTTGAATATAATAAATATGTATATAATAATTTTTTTTCATAAATAGTATATATAAAAATTCAACAAAATTACAAGAATTTATGTTAAAAATTCAATTTTAATTAAAAATATCTATGAACTAATATTTAATTAGAATTTTATTCTGAATTAGGCCAAAATAAAAGATATATGTATATATGTAAAAATATTTTTTATTTAACAATATATATAGATATTTATGAATCTTAAATTGATAACATACACATATAAGGATTCATGATACACACACACATACATAACTAATCTATAACATAGTATATATAAATAAATATGTATTAGTATGTTACCTCAACTATCACTATACCAGATTTTACGATTCCTAACGGTTATAACCGTTGCTACTAATTTTCACAACACTTATACATGTTGCTATAAAGTCGTGGTTGTTTAGTGTGCATAGTTTTCAACGGTTATTATTATTGGGTATTAGGATATTGCAACTATTATTAGTGGTTGGAAAAAGGATATTGCAACAAATATTAGCGTTGGGAATTAGGATATCACAACAGTTATTAGCTTTGGAAAACTGGATATTGCGACGGTTATTAGCATTAGGAATTAGGATAATGCAATGGTTATAAACATTGGAAGTAAGACGCTGCAACGGTCATAACCGTTAATTAATGTTTCTTTCCCATATTTATACCCACCGTCATAATTTCTGTTGCTATAATTTCTCTAGCAACTCTTAATATTGTTACAAATTTAAATGAAGATATGTAATCCTAAAGCATAATCTATGTTCTCTAATGTAAATCATTGTTGCAATTTAGTGCATACTAGAATTACGGTACCTCAGAATAACAAATAATAATCAATCCAAACCAACAACTAGTATACATGCATCATAAAGTAGAAACATAAGATCAAAAAGTTTCCCAATTGGATCATTTTTAAGATTTACTTCTCCATTACCACTAGAACTACCACCTAACTTTTGCTCTTCTTCGCTTCTTCTATTGGTTTTCTTCATTTAACATAAAAGTAGATTAAAACAAATTAAATATTATACCATATACATAGGATCACCCAGTGAGGGAAATAAGACTAAGAAATTGAAAAATGTACATAGACCATTCTTTATGCTTCATTTGCTGCAATTACTTGTGTAGCACTCTATTGCTTCTTAAAACAGCTCCTCTGCTACTACCCGTAGGTTGGTTGGTTGTATTTTTTCCTTCTACTAAATGGTTAGACTATTTGTTTCAGGTTGGTTGGTTATATTACACTGCATTATTTGATTTTATTGCAGGACCTATCATATTCTCCTTAAACTTTTGATTGTAGTCCATTTTTAGATTATATGAACCATTTTATTTCAATAATCAACATTTGGGACATCCAGTTTTAATTTTTTTAGCTCAGTTTCAGATTCATCAAATTAGATTATATGAATCTTTCATTTTTTTCTTTGAATAAAAAGGAATGATAGGTCTATGTGAACTAGATAACTCTTTAAGTAGGATTTGTCTTAGCTTAAAAGCAAATACATACACATCAATAGATAAATGAGCTTATTATAAGATCTGTAAAATGCATGGATTTTAAATGAGAGGTTAAAAGCATACATATAGATCAATTCCAATTCATTCAAATCATCATACAAATGGGATGTTAGTATTTGGTTATTTTCCTTATAGATCTTTTATAAGTATTATAAGATTTTAGGTCTAGCCTTAGTAATTCATGCTTTAATCACTAACTAATGCAATGCAATTTCATTTCCTCTACTAGAAATATTTGTTATAAAATATTGCTCGGATATGGAAGAAGAGGCAAAGACGTGTTTTCACTAGTGTAACACCCCATATTTTTACTAACATTATTTAGGATATTTAATTAGCTAAATACAATAAAATAATGTAAGTTGATAAGTGGATTGCAATTTTTGATTAATCGGGGTAGCCGTGCCATGTAATAAGTAAATTAAAATGAGATAATATGAAATGTAATAGATAAAGGGTTAGGAAGTAGGCAGGGGAAAAACGGGAACAAGGAAAACCCTTATACCCTAAACCTTAAACCTCTTAGCCGTGTATTCGCTTATTCACTCTCATTTTCAAATTAAAAACATAGAGGCCGGCTACCATTCTAGAGAACTATAGGAATAAAAAGATAAGGAAGAAGATTAATCAAATCAAAAGCTAATCAAATCTAAAATCCTTAATCTCAAGCTAAGGTGAATAATGACTACATCTCATTCTTTTAAAAAAATTTCGATTTTAAGTTAAACCGAAGTGTTTTGCAAGTTTATGCTATGTGTTTGATTGATTAAATGTGTATATATGCTTGTTGATGATCTATGCTTGTTCATATAAATTTTATGATATGTTTTGATATTAAAACCCTATTAAATGATATTCAAATGCCTTGCGATTTAAGATTTAGATTAGAAATGATAATTTAGAGATGGGTTTCAATTTTCATAATTTTCTGAATTATTATGGATTTCATATAAATTTTCTAGTGTAGAAAATGATTATTTGGGTTATAAATTATTTACGACTAAATAATTATTTATTTGGGTCTGAAATTTATATATGTTGGAAAGCATATCAAAAATAATTTTCTAGAACTTTTGTAGAATTTTCCTAAATGTTTTAATGGATATATAAAATTATTTAAGGTATGAGACTTAAATGTTATATATATATAAGAAGAAGGGGTATTTTATAAGATAAAATTATTGTTTATTTTTGAAATTGTGGCAGTAATTTTAAGAAAAGAAAATTTAGCAACCAATAAGATTTTAACAAATATAGCAGGTTAGTCAAATGTATTTCTCTTTTAAGTTAAAGACAAAATTTACTTATTTTTAGTCTGTTTCGCCACTTTCAGCACCATGGGTTCCGACCAAGACGTTTCGCCATCATTAACCAATGTGCATGGTATTAATACACTTGGTTCGTAGCAAATTGGATGAAGATGGAAGATATAGGGTTGAAACAATGATTCCGACAGAGTTGAAGCATGCCTTGGTTTTAAATAGAAAATGCTCCTGCTTGGCTTTCGACTATGTTGCTTTTGACTTGGTTGGCTTCAGACTGGGTCAAATGGTTTAAAGAAATAGTTTTAAGGAGGTTGCACCTTTGTTTTCTAAATACAAGTTTTCAACTAGGTCGAAGCCCTCTAGCTTCCACTTTTCTTAACTTTCAAAATCAATGGTTTCGGAAGGTATACTTTGTTTTTAAACTGGGCCACTTCTCCAATGCTTTCGGAAGTATGGTTTCGACATCATCACTTCTTTACTTAAGAATAGTCTTCGAAATGGATGTTTTTGAATCTAATGGGTTTCAGATCTTTTTTCTCTACCTGAAGGCATAATCCAAATGGTTTTGTTCAAAACGGCTTTCAAAGATTTCGAAGGGGTACATTTTGAATGGTTTCGAAAGGTGTTTTCCATATGCTTGAAATTGAACCCAAATGCTTTAGAAAATTTTGATGTTTATAAAGGTTTGATTCTTTTGAAAGGTTTTAAATGAAACTTTCGAAAGGGTGCTTCTCCAATGATTTTGAAAGGTTTAAAGAAAGGTTTCAAAGGGTTGGTTCCTCAATGGTTTCAAAAGGTTGAAAGGAAAGGTTTCCAAAGGTTTCGAAAGGAAATGTTTAAAGGTTTTAAAAGAAAGATGTCTAAGGGTTTAAAGCTTTCGAAAGGAAAGGTTTTCAATGGTTTTGAAAAGTTTCTATAAAAGGTTTCGAATGGAAGGTTTTGGCCTTTCGGCCTAAGTTAGAAGAAAGGTTTTACTTGGTTTTGAAAGAGGTGCTTTCAAATGATTCGAAAGGGTTACTTTCAAAAGTTAACTATTTTCATCAACAAAGGTTTGAGTAAAGTATATATATAACATAGCAATGTGATTTTGAGTAAAGCATAGAGACTATATAATTTCCTTGTTTAAGTTTTGTTTGAAAGGTTTTAAATCAATTTCAGATGAAGATGTTTTCAAACCAAATTTTGGAAAGGTACCCTGAAGTAAAATGACTCAAATATTAGAATACCAAATTGGACTGGTATAGGGTCGCGTCCTATACATTAGCTATTAGCCCTAGCTAATTTAGTACAAAATTCAAATGTATAGGGCTTTGTCACAAGTAAGACTAAAATTATGATCACACATAGAAGAGAATATATGTTTATATATAGATAAGTTTTGGTGAGCCTGCAAAACCATTAGGATCAGGTAACCCAGTGAGATGTTAATTTACAGACAGACCATCCAGAAGACAAGTATTTAACAGATAGTTAAGGACAGACCGTCGAGAAAAGGTGTATCTAACATATGTTAGATTATTTGGTTATTCTATTTGGTAAGCTCGAGTCATCCAGAGTTTAGTATTTAGCCAAACAAAACTATAATATGCGGACAGATAGTCCTTTTTTACCTGATATGTAAGTTTACATAAAATGCTTTACAGTTTTAACCAGTTTTGGTTGTAGGATTATGAATTGCAAAAGACATATCTTACAAGGACATTAGTGAGGGGAAACCCATTCCGCTAAGCGGGATGGTATCATTTAACATAGTATATCCTAGATGTATAGTATTATTCACACCAGGCTTTATACCTGACTCGAAGTTTTTGTCTTTTCCCTGAACTTTCGAGTGCTCAAAATTGATTTGAGTAGGCTGAGGGTTGAGGATTTGCAGGTTTTAGTAGGTTGACGAGTAAAGCTTCAGGAGACGAGCAGGTGGCTGACGGATAGCTATTTAGGAATTATTGTTTATTTTGTTTTATTCTGCTGTGTTGTATTTAAGATAGTTATGTCTATATAGTACTCTGGTCAACCAAGGGGGAATCATCATATGTCACTCTTGGCATATTTATGTAATAATTATATTTTTATCTGAACATGGGAAATGGTTATGGGATTATGTAATTTGAATGTGAAACATATGTCTTAAATTCAGTAAAATGTGGTTTTCTATAAAATATATGATTTTGTTTCATATTCAAGTGCTTCTGATATTATTGATACCACTAACATAGCCGTATTTAGTCGCGGAAGTGAATACTATGGAAGACTATAGCATCTGTAGTGCTTAGCTTTAGGCCTCTAGATAGCGGATGTTACAACTTAGTATTAGAGCATAGGTTTATGAAATGCTTTAACTAAAAATGATTTTCGAAAACATAATCCTTAGTAATTAGAGTAAGATCAGGGTATGGGATAACACTATAGTAACGTACTTGTATTTGTTATATATAAATATACGCCATATCTTATTCTCCTATCTCCCTTAGGTTATTCTTCTATATCTCATGAGGCTTGAATACAGTTATTGATGCTAGAAGAGGTAGAGTTAACCTAAAAGGTGATAGCACCACCACCAATGGAAATGCCTGACCCAATACAAGGAGGACTCAAAGTCAGGCTCAAGCTGAGAATGTTGGTGCCGGAGTCCGACAAGTGGATATGGGAGCATTGTATCAGTTTTTCGTGAACATGATGCAAGCTAGGATTACCGCTAAGGTTGTTGGAGGAAATGTTATGGGAGGAGTTCAGGAAGCTCTAGTTGTCAACTATTGTGCTAACTTGAGTAGAGACTTGCTAGGCTTGGAGGGAAGCCGTTTGTTGGAATTAAAGATGCTATAGAAGTGAACAATTTGTTGCTGCACTGTGAAAGGATATTTGCTGACTTAGGGCTCAAAGACGAGCAGAAGAGAAGGCTTGCACCGAGACAGCTCCAAGGAGCAGCTTTATTTTGGTGGAATAGTGTAACAGCTGGTGTGTATGAAGAGACAATGACATGGGTAGAGTTTAGGAGAAGGTTCTAGGAGAGGTCCATGTCAGTGATGGCATAGTCTATTTTGATTCGAAAGTTTGCCGAGTTAGGAGAAATGTCTGTTTTGGAGTATGCTAGCAGGTCGAAGAGTTGGCTAGATATGGGTATGCCTCTATTGATACAACGATGAACAGGAATGAGAATTCCTTCAGGGGATTGAAGCCTGAGTTAGCTAGGGCTACCTTACAACATATCAAAGATCCATGTGATGTGGTAGTGGAGATAGCTTTAAGACATGAAGAGATGTTTGCTTGTTTGGAGAAGAAGAAGGAGGAGAAGGAGGTCCAAATTGGGCAAGGTCAGAAAATAAAGTTCTTTTATAAGAAAGGAGCTCAAAAAGGTGGAGCAACAAAGAAGGGAAAGTCTGGAGTGGTTTGTTACAAGTGTGATAAGAAATGCCATTATGATCATGAGCGGCAGACAAACAAAGGAAAGAAGACTGCCGAGAAGAAAAGAATTAGATGTTTCAACTGTGATCAAGTTGGGCACAACAAGAACCAGTGCAAAGAGCCAGCTAAAGGAGATAAAGGCCAAGTATTTGTATTGGATCCTGCTACTTCAAAGCCGATAGTGCAAGAAAAAAGAAAGGCAATTTTGGGAGGTAGGCTTCAGAACCATAGTATGTCTGTTAGCGTTTTGTTTGATACTGGTGCATCACATTCTTTTATTTCTCGATGTTTGGTAGATAATCTTAACCTAAAACCTACATATTTAGTTACTTCATTAAGAGTTGCAAATCCGGTAGGAGGGTGTACGATACTTGGGATGAAGTGTGACCACATAGAGCTTGACTGGCTAGGTTACACTTTTGTTTGTAGTTTGCATTTATTTGACATTGTAGGGTACGAAATCATAGTGGATATGGAATGGTTAATTGAGTATGATGCTAGGATATTTTGCCATGATAGGAAAATATCACTTAGACACCCCGACTGTACTGATCGGATAGTTTATACTAATGAAAACCCTGGCTGCGAAGTGAATGCTTTGTTGGGAGTTTGGGAGTTAGAAGATGAGTTGAATCGTGTTTTCATGGTTAGAGATTCGCAGATGTTTTCGAGGTGGTAGTTGGATTTCCACCAAAAAGAGCCAGTGTGTTTTAGATAGATTTGGTGCCTGGAGTAGAAATGGTGAGCAGACCACCGAGCAGGATGATGCCCAAAAATGAGGGAGTTGAAGGCACAATTGGTGGATTTGGAAGGCAAGAGTTTTATCAGACCAAGTAGTTTATCTTGGGGAGCAGCCGTAGTATTCCCTAAGAAACCGGATGAATCGCTAAAGCTATGTATCGATTATCGTAAGTTGAATGAGAAGACGATAAAGAATTGATATCCGTTGCCTATGATTGACAATTTGTTTGACCAGTTGAGTGGAACCAAGATATTTTCTCAATTGGATTTAGTTATGGGTTTTCATCGGCTTAGAGTGGCAGAAGATAGAACAAGGCATGGGTCATACGAGTGGTTAGTTAGGCCTTTCAGACTCATTAGTGTGCCAAAATTCTTTGTGGATTTGATGAACCAGATTTTTTGAGAGCACTTGGATAGGTTCGTGTTAGTTTTCATAAATGATATTCTAATATACTCTAAGGATGAGAAGGAGCATGAAGTTCATCTTAGAGTTGTGCTTGAGATGCTGAGGTGCATCAACTAAAGGCAAAGTTTTCGAAGTGCCATTTTTGAAAAAAGGAAGTGAAATTTCTTGGTCATATGGTTTCGAAGAAGCGGTTGTCAGTCGATCCAGATAAGATCGAAGCAGTTAATAGTTGGAAGAGACCAGAAATGATAACTGAGATAAGAAGTTTCCGTGGATTGGCTAGATATTATCGAAGGTTTATTAAGGATTTATCATAGATAGCAGCACCGATGACCAAGCTAACACGAAAGGATGTGAAGTTTATGTGGGCCAATAAGTGTGATGAAGCATTCCAGAGCTTGAAACACTTATTGACCCATGCACCTATGTTAGTGGTTCCAGAGGGGAATTAAGACTTGGTAGTTTATACAGTTGCATGTGGAAATGGATTAGGGGCTGTGTTGATGTAGAGAAGTAAAGCGATTGCCTACGCTTCTAGAAAGCTTAGAGCGCATGAGGTCAGATATCCAACACATTAATTAGAGTTAGCTGCAGTGATATTTACATTGAAGGTATGGATGCATTAACTTTTGGGAGAGCATTTTAAGCTATACACTAATCATTAGTCGCTGAAGTATTTGTTCTCTCAGAAGGAGATGAACATGAAACAACAAAGATGGTTGGAGTTTATCTTCTGACTACCACGTTGATCCAAACCCAAAAGCATGGTATGAATAGTGGATAAATGAAATTTAATTGAACATGAACACTATTAATAAATGAATGTAAATAAATGAAATTAAGTAGTGAATAAACGAATATAATGCAATAAAAAGAAACTGACATGATATGAATAAATGAAAATGAGATTTTGTAAGAAATGAATAAAAGTAAATGAAACTATAAGAAATGAAATGTAAATTAAAAAGATAAATCATTATATGAGGAAAAGGAAATCAAACAACAAATGTATGAAATGAAATTAATAAGAATGAACTTGTTCTATTGTTTGAAATTGTTGGCTGTTTGTTTTATGGTTGTTTGGGCAATGATGCTTTAAAATTGTTTGGATGTATGAATAATCTATTTAGTTTCATGTAAGATTGTTGAGCAAATGGTGCACTTAATAGTTTATTTTCCATTCCGTACAATTTAAAGTTTTGAACCCGAACAACTATTTGTTTTGTTTGATATGGATGGATAATTGAATTGTGTTGATTCTGTATGATGATTATATGATGTGGTTGCAAGTGATTGTTGTTGTTTGACATTGATTTGTTTGCTAATGGATGAAACAAAATTAATACTTTATTCTATATTTATCAACTCTTTAGATTATATAAGTAAAATGCAGGTTATGGAAGCAATTGCTACTGCTTTTGGTTTCATAATTAAGCGTTAATTGCTCGACAAATAGGTACGTTCTCGGATTATGGTTTTATAGCGTTATTATATTGTTTTCCCCGTTGTTGGGATATATTATTTTGAGATATTCTGATATATATTGTTATATTTCATATTATATTTTCTCTCAAGCCTCTCTGTACAAAAGAGACTCTGCCGAAATTTTCTGTAAATTTTGGACTTATAAATTTTTTGAAAATGTTTTCCAAACTTTATTAATTTGAGTAAAAAAAATGATTTAATGGTTATAAATTGGTATATTTTATTTAAATTAATTAATTTTTTAAATTTAATTGTTTATAAAGATAATATTTTTGAATAAGATGCATTGTTTACTTAATTCATCTTTTTCCTTCTTTTTCCTTTTCGGGGACGAAAAGTTTTGAGTGGGGGAGAGTGTAACGACCCGTAAATTTTCGATAATAAAATTTCTTATTTTAACAGGATTTTGTAATTTAATTTGGAAAGAAATAAAAACTTTATAATGTAATATTGAAATGAACGCTAAAATGAAATATAGCAATGGTAATTTAAAAACTAATTATTAACAATTTGAATAAAATTCTAATAAATGAAGTAGTGAAAGTGGTATACCTAATTATAAATTGAACATGAGAAATTAAAGTAAGTATTGAATTAATTAATGAAATAACTCATTGTTAACAGTAATTGAACATAAATTAAGGTATTAATGTTAATGCAAGTTAATAAATAATTAATTTAGTGCAATCCCAATTAATTGAAACCAATTGTAAGGTTATGATTGATTGTAATTAGTAAATTGGAAAATAAATTCAAAGTTATATTAATTGACGAAATATTACGTAACAAATTGTAAATTGATAGAATAAATGTTAGATAAGTAATTATAATATTTGTTATTTGATAATAAAGTATGAATGGAATTAAATTAGGCAATGGTGATAATCATTAATTGTTTAACCAATTATTTAATCTACTGACTTAGATCTAAATCCATTGCAATTAAACGTAATTAAAAACTACGTTAATAAGAATTTAGTCGATGACTATAAAAAATATATTAGGTTAATTGGAAATATACTAATGTTAAATTTATCCATTAGATGATTATTGATTGAATAAAGAGATTGAATACAAATTGTATTAATTTAACTAAAATTAAAAATATAATTTATTTGAATTTACTTAAATTGAAGGTAAACACTATAAATTTGGAAATAAATCCTTATTTGATTGATACGGAAATTTTGGTTAATGAATTAGAAGTTTAATTGTAATCAGAAATGATAGAAATGGTAAATAATTAAATTTGAATTGAAGAAGTGATTAATTAATTTAATATTAAATTATTTAATTAATTGGGAATAGCAATTTTGGCCACCGACTCGGATTTCGACGAAACCAATTTCATCGGATCCATAATGGTGAATTATTGTAGGATTTCAAGTTCATAGCGATCGGACATGTTGTTTGATCTTATGGGCTCGAAACGCCCAGAAATCAATTAAATTGAAATCAGTTGAAATCAATTTGAAATAAACCGATTTTAACATAACTTCTTCATACCATGGAATTTGACTTAAAACCTGTTCCATTGATTTTAGAATACTTAAAAACATATATTTTGATATATGGGTTGACCCATTTCCGCTCCGGAATCGAAACGGGTTTTTCGGATCAATTATCGTTCAAAACCCAAACAAATCGGTCCTATTCCTTTCTATTTTGTTCTGCCTATATATATCGTTATAAACCATAGCAGCCTTTCTATTTCTCATTTCTGTACATACAATTCCATTTACTCTTCCTCATTTCAATGGCAGACAAAAACCTAATTCCCAAATTGCAAATTCAATTCCAAAATCAAACTCCTCCAAACAATATCAAATTATATATCGATTTGAAGCTCTCGACGAGCGCAATCCAAATCTATGATTTGTTTTCTATTTGGATCATGGTTAGGTCAGAATAGGCCAAAACATTCTTGGCCATTCATAGGCCACAACCTCGATTGACGGCGGATCTGCGACTATAGTGCGATCGGGCAGCGCCATTGCGAAGAGGGAGTCGAGTAGGTTTGAGGGGAGGCGTTCGTTCGTGCTGCGGTGGTCAGAGTTTGCCAGTTTTTGGCCTTAGAACTTACGGCGGTAGAGGGGGTTTCTGGAGGCCAGAGGCACCGCGTGGCCAGGCGTTGGGTCTGGCGGTGATGGGGTAGCTCGCGGTGTGGCTGGATCTTGGTGCGGCAGACTGGTTGGTCGGCGAATTCTGCATGAGGTTGGCGACGATATTTTCTGGACGGGTTCGATTGCACGACTTTTCTAGGGTTTCTGATGTGAAGAAAGGTGACGTGGCAAGGTTCTATTGGTTTGTTTCTTTATTTTATTTATTTCGTATTTTAAAATCATTCACCTTCTAATCGATATAACTTTTGCATACGAGGTCCGTTTTACGCATGGTTTCTTGCGTTGGGATCATAATGAAATTTTAGATTTTTTTGACTCTGGTTTGGTCGAATTCTGAAACTGTTTGAATTTTGGGTTTAAATTGGATTCATTTTAAATTCAAAAGGTGAGTGTTTTAACCCACTCACAACTTCTAAAATTTCTTATGTTTGTTAAATTGATTTATGATGTGATTAAAAATTTATTTACGACTGTTTGAAAATTTTTGAATCATCATCTCAGTTTATTTGAATTTATTTGGATAAAATAGTTATTTAATTTATTTTTGAATATTAATTGCCAGTTAATGCCTGTTATTTATTATTTATTCTATATTGATGTTATTGATTGAATTGGATGATGACTATGATAAATGTTTGATGATTGATATTGGATGAATGGATGTTGTATTTTATATTGTTATAAACTGCACGTTGTTATGGATTTTTATTTCATTTGGGATTGCGGTTTGAAATGATAGTAACCGTATTTATATTTTAAATTACCGATTGAAATGATAAATATCTGTATCACTTGACCATAGGATAGAAAATTTTATACAGACACCATGATATATATATATAAATATTTTGAAATGATTGCTATGATTTTGTAAAGAAATATATGGTTTTTGATAAATATTGATTTTATATATTAAATAAATAATATTTTTTAGCTATGTATAAATTTGTTTTACTATAGGATAAGCTTAATAATAAGTTTGACTTTATTGAGATGATATGGTTAAGTATTTAAATTATATTTTAATATTGAGTTTATAATGTTTTAAATAAATTTAAGGTATGAAGATAAATTGGAAAATTGGAAATTTATTTGAAATTGAATTTATTTAAGAATTAAAATCAAATAAATTTGGTGTGAAATTTATAAAATTTGAAATTTTAGAAGGTATGATTTTATGACTTGATTTTGGTTTAAGGTGAATTAAATGAATATTTCAATTATAAATAAATTGAAGGAAATATTTAGTTATTCGTAATTTGAGTTTTATTTAAATGATAATGGATTTATTATGTAAAATATTTCAAAACTAAATAATAGAAAATTGAATTATTGAATCGCAGTCACCAAATTGAGTTTTGAAATTAATGAGTACTTAAAGTTTGAAATATATTGAATTTGAAATGGTTTATTCTGTGGATCAAATCTGTTTTGAAATCGATAAAATTTGGAATAGTTTATTTGGAAACTGAATCGTATTGAAATTTATGATATGGGATTTGGTTAAATTGGAAATTTAGTTCAACTTGTTTTGGAATTGATTTGTGAAATTGAAGAAGCTAGTTTATTTTATAAAGTATTTTAATATTTAAACTATTTAAGTGGTGGAAGTTACATTTCAAAGTATTATGATTTGAATGTGTTACATCCAAGTGTTTTGATTTCGAAATGTTATAACTTTGAAAGTGTTATGATTTTTAAAAAGGATGTATTTGAAATGAAAATGATATCGTATTGATTTGGTTTTGAAATGGATATTATATTCTGGTTTTGAAGTATAAATTATTTTGAAATGACCATGGTGTTATAATAACGTTTGGTTGTTAAAGAGACCGGGATCGAAAGTTGTCATACTCTCTGCTAACTCCGTAAACCACTTTAACAACCGTATACGCGGTAGAGATTGCAGAATGAAGTAGGATGGTGGCGACGTTCCTTTGAGGTATATACATAGACCCAACTCCCGTAAGTTGGCTTAAGGTGTCTAAAACAGGAGAGATCTCGGGCCAATGAGGTCATTCCTCTGATCGGACACACTCCTTCGATATTACATTCTGACTTTGAGATTTATTGGTGGTCACTTTTGATTTTTGATTTGGGGGTGTGGGTCGAGGTGGGCGGTAGTAGTTGCTACGCGTTACCACTAGCCCGTGTGCGTAATTGGTATATCTACCCTGGCATTGCCTTGTGTGTCGTGTCACCTACCCTAGTGCGCCTTGTACGAGTTTGGTTTTCTCCCGTAGCCTGTGTGGTATCCTCTGGTGTGTTCCCGATCAGGAGGAACCAAGATACTGGATGAACTACTAGGGCTATTACGTGTTAAGGTGGAAAATGTAAAGCCTTAATTCTATTTAAAAGTATGTTTATTTTACTATATATACATTATTATAATAGCGAAATATTACTACATAGTAAATAGTTTAACGGATCCTTAGGAGATGTGAATCCGGAGCATCTCTTAAGTTACTGCACTCACGTTAGACATTGGATATGAGATGTCACATCCCGTAAACATCTCTGATGCCGTTCCACTAATATTATTTACCATTGATTTAACTTACATAAGATCTTTAAGTTCTGACTCGAGTGTTTTGTCTTTTCAATTCGCTCGGGTCAGTCTGAGCATTTCAGGATTTGAAGACTTTATTTCTGGAGGACGAAGACAAAGATTTTATTACTATTATTTATTATATTATTCCACTGTATTCATACTGTTCCGCTGCATTATTCATTATTTGCTGGTATGTGTAACTCTGATATGTGTTGTACAAGTATAATGTAATGTTTTGTAAAACAGCTTCATGAATTGTTATTTGATTATTATATTTTGTCATTCCGCAATGAGATTCTATTTTGTTTTATTTCTTTCCCCATTTTTCTTATTTACCCCAATAACAATCCGCTCTTTTGTATGGTTTGAGTTGGCACGTGTGCCTGTTTAAACGTACAAAAAGGCGGGACGTTACACTTGGTTTGCATTGAGTTGCACTTATTCATGATTCAATTTGAGCTTGTATGTGAACTGATCTATGATGTACTTGTTTATCTGGTCTCTGGACATCTGATTTTTTTGAACTCATGTGCACTGACTATGTATATTTGCACATTGTATTCTGATCTTGTCTGGACTTGTCTAGTTGTATTTGAATTGGGTCAGTATGGTTCATGTATGTATGCATATGTACTGGAAGTGGTAGCCTTTTCACTTTGTAGTCTGGAGTATATGCACACATCTCTGTCGTTCATTAGCTTGGTCTGGTGTAGTTTCATTGTGCGTTGAGCTTGTTTTAGTTGTCTTGACCATTTTCTTGAACTTGTACATTTTGTGTTGATATCGTGACTTTATATGTATTGCACTTGAGTTGAACTCGGCTTTTTATTTGGGTTTGACTTGTGCTCACCTATCCCTGTAATTTTATCAAGTTTATGTTGGTGTGCACGGCCTTGTGGCATGTACAATGACACATTGTGCATGTCACAAGTTGTTCATGTAGATGAATTCAAAATATAAATGATGACGAACAACCCAAATAACCGAGGCAAATAATATTTTCAAAATAAATTTTATTTTACACTGCAAATATATTTTCTTTTCAATTTTACTGCATCAGCGTATATTTTTGCAGATTGCTCAGATGCTAGATTCAATTTGGAATAGAGTTGAAGATAACATATGAGTGAATGAGTGAATGAGTGAAATGTAGTGAGGCGCATATGTAAATGATAATTGTAATGTAATTGAAATTGTATTGTAATGGAAATTGTGTGTGTATATATATATAGTGAAAGCTTGGATTTGTACTATTCAAAATTGTAATAAATATTTGTTTGAATAAAATATCTGTTTTAATTTAAATTCTGTGTTATTTATTTCATTTAGCAAATATTTATTTAATTATGTGAAAAATAAAATAGTACATTAACAAATACATTTAAATGAATATATATATATATATGTTTATTATCATCAAACAAAAATCAGATACTTGCATATTCAACAGTGACAACCTGTTATTCAAGGAATACCATTAATTTCAGTGTAGCATATTCTTATCCTATTATTGTTTCTGCTATGAGTTTAAATTTTTATCAATATTTGATAATGCTCATGCTTATGTGAAGGTACCAAATCCAATGATCTGTGCTTTGATGGACTTAGGTTTCAATTTTTGTCAAAATTTAGGTCCATTGGGGTATGGTTTGTTACAGTGGATACCTAAAAGATTGCAAGACCTAGCTAGAAGATAATGGAAAAGAGGATCAAACAACTCAATTAGAAGAAGGAGAAAGCGTGCAAGTTGTTTCCTGGTGATTTGACCAGGCAACTAGGTACTCGGCATTAGCACACTGTTCGGCTATTTATGGATCGTTCGGCATCTACATACCATTCGGCATCCTGAAAGCTCGGCGTAAATGGTTCGTCTGGCATTCACGTTCGAATAACATTTGTGAGTACTCGACATCCAGGAGCGCTCGGCATCCAGGAACGCTCGACATCCAAGAGCGCTCGGCATCCAGGAGCGTTCGGAAATCCAGGAACGTTCGGCAATCAACGGACGTTCGGCATACAAGGAGCGTTCGGCATACAAGGAGCGTTCTGCATACAAGGAACGTTCGGCTTCCATGGACGTTCAGCATTCAGGGTCAATCGGCGTTCCGGGGACGTTCGGCACGACTGGGTCGAATGGAATTTAAGAGCGTTCGGCTTCTAGAGCGCTCGACATTCATGCTTCACTCGGCATTCCTGGACTATTCGGCATTCCAGCCTCGTTCGGCTTTTTCCTCGTTCCACATCGATTCTCGTTCAGCCTGCGCACCTCACTCAACACACCGCATCGTTTGGCATGAAGATGGTGGTTCGGCATTTGGCCGTTCGACATGTTCGGATCGGCACACAGAGCTAACTCCATTTGGGCCGAGGCATTCAGCTACCAGGCCTACTAGGGTAGTCCAACCCACCTTCGTCTATAAATAGAGAGGCAGGGGCACAGTGAAAGGGATCAGTTTTTTCGAGAATATTGGGGAAACTATGCCACATTCAACACTCGCTCAGGGCTTAATCTTTTACTTTGCAATTGTATTCAAGTAATTGGAAACGGATTGTATCTGTAATCAACTATCAAGGAAAGCAGTAGAAATCAACTTCAAAGTGGACGTAGGTAGTTACGTCGAACCACTATAAATTTGGTGTTCTTGTTCTCTGCATTTAAATTTACATACTGTCTTCTGTTTTAATTTACTATCTTCATTAATCTCTCTACACAATCTTTCTTATGGGTGTTAGTGGCCAATTTTGGTGCTTTCACTGAGAATCGAATTCTCAGGCTGTTAGGATCTGCTTTGTAGCTACTGGATTGCATAAATCCCCCAGAGGAGATCCAAGATCATTCACCAGGCATCTGTTGATTCTATTCAGATTTACAACCAACAACTCTACCATGGGAAGACCACAAACCAGATCGGCCTCCCATAACGCAGATGTCCACGAGACTGCTAGCGTGCAACAAGTTGGACCTAGAAATCAACAAGCAACTCGAGGTGCAGGGCCCTCCACCTAAAACCAAGCGAAAGTTGTTTCCCGAACAGAGTCCACCTAAAACCAACCTCATAACTCAGCTCACTCAGCAGCAGCGTTAGAATGATGGAGGTAGCCCTACCCCTTGTTCTGAATCTGATAGTTCAACCTCAGCTGATGAACCTCCTAGGCATAGGCGCTGTAAGGATGAAGGTGCACAGGCAGGTGTCACAGATCGATCGACTAGGGATCAAGCCCGTGAGGAGACCGGAGGACCAAATCTCCAAGACCCAAATCAGGCGGGACATCAACCCGCACATAACAGCTATGGTCAGGCAGTTGATGAGAGAGAACGAAGGCTTGACCAATGAAGATTGGGGAGTGTCCAGAAGTCATACTCCCTTTACAGATGGTATCCTACAGGCTGAGTACCCCCAAGAATTTCAATATGCCGACTATCCCAGCCTACGAAGGGAAGACTGATCCCAAGCAGCATGCGATGAGGTACGGATGGATGATGGATTCTACAAGAGCTAATGATGCGACCAAGTGTGGGTGCTTCCCAATCACTTTTTCCGGAATTGCCACCATGTGTTTTACTCGACTTCCCCCACGATCTATATCTAGCTTCGACGAATTAGCAATGAAATTCATAGAACAATTCAGGATACACACCACTCGCCCAAAGGATGTGATGTCCTTACTGAGCGTAATCCAAGCTCCGGGAGAGTCATTGAAAGCATACTTGCAGAGATTTCATGTTGCTGCTACTGAAGTGAGTAATCTTAACGACCATGCAATTTTGATGGCGGTAATGCGTAGAGTGGATCCAGATTCTGAATTTGGAGATTGGTTGGCGAGAAAGCCCTCAGCCACGCTGGAGCGTTTTTATTCGAAAGCTCATCAGTTCATAAGAAGGGTAGAAGCCCGATGGACAAGACGAGACAAAACTCCAGGGCCTACTCAAGAGACTGTGAAAAGTACCGTCGCCATGAAGCAAACCGGCGATAATTCGGGAAAAGCTCAAGTCAACGTCCAAAACAAGCCTGGGCAGTCTAAAGGATCCGGAGGTGGAAATCCCGGAAGGAAAAGAGAGACGGGGAAACGGAAGTCAGGGATCCCGACCTACAATGAATACACCCCGCTGAACGCATCTCTTGAAACATCTATTTGTCAACTTGCAACACTTTTCAATATAGATAACCACGCCCAAAGGAATCAACAGAGGAACAGAAACAGACTGGGAAGTATTGCCGTTTTTACGAGTCTTATGGGCATAACGCAGAGGAGTGTAGACACCTCCATGACGCTATAGAAAAGTTGATTAGACAGAAGAAGTTGCAGGAGTTTGTCAAAGACCCACAAGATGGAAGACAAGAGACATCAGACCCTGGACGTGGGCTAGCTCCACGCCAACCAGAACAACCTGCTTGAATTGTGGGTAGGTTGGTTATTAACATGATTACTGGCGGACCTCATCCTGCGGATAAGAATTGGCAGGAGATGGAGCGATATGCTAACTCTTTAAGACATGCGGAGTATGAGTGTTGTTCAAATGTGGAGGATGGGACTCCTGCAAAGCAGCAGCGCACGATGAATGATGATATTGTATTCAGGAGCAGAGATGCGGATAAGGTGGGGGCTCCTACCATCGACCCGATGGTCATATCTGCGACAATAGGGCCGACGTTCATGAAGAGAATTCTAATTGATTGCGGAAGTTCCGTTAACATCATCTTCAAGAAGGCATACGACCAAATGAAGCTATAGACTAAGGATTTGAAACCATCTAAAGCCAGAATCCATGGCTTTAATGGCGCAGCAACGGATGCAGTGGGATATGTGGAGTTACCAGTTGAACTGGTACAAGGCGAGCGTAGGAGGGTGAGAATCCTACCGTTTCATAGTGTTGGATGTTGACTCTCCATATAATGTATTTCTAGGACGTCCAACCCTAGCAAAATTTAGGGCAGCATTGGCCACGTGGTGTCTGACGCTAAAATTTCCAACAGACAGAAGTATTGGAGTGGTACACGGCGTAGGCGGCCGGTCGTGCATGCTATGTGGCTGAGCTCAGAGAGGCTCGGCGTAGAGAGAAAGGAAAGGTTGCGGACAGCTCCGTCCGCATCCAAAATTCTGATGATTGACAAGTAGCTCCTGAGCCCTGCCTCGGGCAACATTCTCGGATCTATAAAGACATAGATCCAAGAGATGATGATGGAGGACCTAGGGAAACAAATGCAGCACTGGCTAAACTAACAATTGACATCCCAATCAGCCGGGATGACCCGTCACAAATTCTTAAAATTGGATCACCACTCGACCCCGTAGTGGCCGAGAACCTCACCGACTTCCTTCGAGTGAATCTTGATGTTTTCGCTTGGACACACTCTGATATGTGTGGGATTTCTCCAACAATTGTGAGTCATATGTTGAACATAGACCCAAAGTACGTTCCCGTAAAACAGAAAAGAAGAGGTATGGACCCGGAGACACCACACCAAAACAGGTGATTCCCAACGAGTATAACTGTCGCAAACAGTTTCAGCAACACTTATTAGCGTCGCTGTAGGGGCGTCGCAATTTATTTCCAACAGTTATAAACATTGGGGAGTTTAGTTTCCCAATGCTAACAAGCGTTGGAAGGTTGTATTCTCCAACGCTTATAAACGTTGGTGTATATTATTTAGCAACGCTTATAAACGTTGGCAAATTAACCATCCAACATTGTTTAATTTTCTATGCTGACGCATATAAGCGTTGGTAAATTTTAATTGCCATGAAATATTTTCATTCTCAATATAGTCTATTATTTTAACATTAATAAACAATTAATAACTAACATGATATGCATTATTATACTACATCAATAGGAACCCAAAATTTACAATATTAATGATCAAATAACAACATAAATTTCATAATCAACTAGTTCATAACAATGTCGACTACTTCATAATAAGTACAATACATAATTAAGTTGGTTAATTCAATACATAATCAAATTGGAATACAAAATATGTTGTATTAACAATGTCAAATTGGAATACAAAAGACAACGTAAATTTCATAGTGAAATTCTACAAATACCGAATACGAAACTCTGGCCATATAACGAAACCTCCATCTGAAAAATCACATAACTTGTACATTCTTGAGGACCAACATAAATTGGTGCATCCGGTTCAAGAACATCAACCACCCAAATTACTTTCTCTACATTCGGTATCACCTTCCTAAAATGACAAATAGTTTGTGTTCCAACATAACCTTTAGCTACTTTCTTCTCTAAATCTTGTGACAATAGCATTACATATGTCTTTTCCATTGTAGATGACCGGATATCATTATTTGACACGGTTGGAGTAACAACTACATTATTGTTTGTATGAGAATCTCCTAAATTAGAAGCACCTTCCGTTTGTGGAGTCGTAGGACTTGCAACATATTTTTCTTGCAAACTAGGCATAAATTTCATAAAAGTTGAAGTAATTGAATTGATGGCATTATTAACTAGATTAGCTACTTGCCTTTCTATCTCCAATTTCCAAATAGACAAATCCACGGCTTGCTTCTTATCAGTTACATCTTTTACAGCTCGAGCCATCTTCACTTGTTTTATAGAAGAAGTAGAAGTAATTGCTCGACAATAATTTTTCTTCATGTCGGAGCCAAAAACTTCCGCAATTGGGTCACCTTCAAAATCTTCGACTCCACCCTTAGAACTATCATCCAACTTCCTCTTTTTTCCGCTTCCTCTAGAAGTGCCTGCATTTAATATCACGTTAAATTGAATTTGCAGTTCCTTTATAAAAATTAAATTGAACATTAAATTAAGTTGATAATTAATAATGCAACTGGGCTCAAACTGCGCGCCGGCTCAGTTTTTGGCTCAGTTTCGAAACTGAGCCGTTTTGTCTCAGTTTCGAAACCGAGCCAATGAACTGCACTGCTATAATGCGCAAAGGGTCTGTTCAGCTATAATGCGCAAAGTTATCTATCATATTTTACTTGCAAAGGGTCTGTTTAGCTATAATGCGCAAAATATATTTGCATAAAATTTAATATGATGATGATAGTCCTATTAACATGTATGCACTGCTAACTCTTTGAATGCAATCTTACTCTCTCAGAAACTTGATGTGTACATATGTATCGGATATCATATCAACATGTATCATATATATAAATTTACAGTAAGGCATATATGCCAATTATTTTTCAATTTAAAGATGTATATGTACATTTGTGTGTATATATATATATATACAGTAAAGGATAAGTAGAATACAAGTGTGTATACACACACAATACCTATTTTCATTTAAAAGTAGATAGATAAACATTAAATATATATATATATAAGGTTTTGAAAAAAAATAGGAATTTTAAAATGTTTATATAAAATTAGATTTTTGGAATCTATAATTTACTTTTATAAGTATATATATGTAGTTTCAATAAAATAAAATAAATATACATCTACACATTTTGAACTTACTAGTTTAGGCTGTTGCGTGCCTTGTAATTCTGGCAAGTTTGTATTGAAAATATGATGAGTGAAAGAAAAAAAAATAGCGAATTACACAGATACTGTATGAATGTATCAATGTCTTCAAATCTGTGCACAAAAGTGTAATTAACTATCAACTGTAAATATTTGAATGTATCAATCTCTTACATGAAAACCAAACTAATATAAAAGGTGAAAAACCATCATTTGACCAGAATAAATAGATGAGACAACTAAATAAATCAGACATCAATTAAATTCTAGTTCTTTCCCTCTTCAAGTCAATGAGACAGTAAAATGAATCAAACTAAGCAATTTTTTAACACATGCCCAAAATTTAGTTCAATACCTCTGACTTTTTTATTGAGAAACCTTTTACTCATCTTGCTGTTTCAATTCTAACAACATAAAAGGTTTGAAAGGCTAGTTCTTTTATTGAGAGACTACTTAGAAAGTTAGGAACAATGTTCCTTTTTAAATTGTTCCTAATTTTCATTTGTTTAGTTCAAATTTAAACTAAACACACAATGGAATAAGTTGAAATTTGTTTTAAACTGACACTTACATATTTTTCCGCGGCACATGGCAGTATTTCTCCTGATTTTCTTCTATGTCCAGCCTTCCAAATCGTTGTTCGTGAAATATCTGCTTCTGGATTTGCTACTACCTTCAAGAAAGATCAAAGTTGACAACACATAATTAATATAACATTTTATAAACTATTTACAAAAGATAATTTTAATACCATTTCATCATGCACTCTATGGTAAGGTTTCCTTCCTAGAGTATGAGTGATCGAGTTTTTTGCTCTATTTTTTGCATTTGCCCTACACTGCTCCATCTTTACATTCGTATACCAATATCAAGGAATTTTCCCCACCACACTTTATCTATATCTTTTGGGCATCTATCAATAGCAAAACGTTTAGGAATCATAGCTTTATCAACTTTAAGAAGTTTGTTTCGTAATGTTGACTTCAATGATCTATAAAACGGTGGAAAATGTTTCTCTAATAATGGTCGAGCTATGGTAGGATCTACATCCATGTCAAATTCTTCCTATCACAAAAAAGGAAAAAAATAAAGAAATCATGAAATGGTTAAATATATCATAATTTAAATTTGATGGTGAAATTGATGATAATAAAAATATAACTAAGACTAGTACCAAAAGTCCTTCTCATAGTTTATCCTTATAGAAGCCATCTACCGCCCTCCATTCTTTGTAGCCAATAGGTATATGACAACAAATCAAAGCACCACAACGTGAACTCCATTTATCTGCATCATCCCCCTTTGCACCCTCAACGCTAACTGTTATAAAGTACTTTTTACCTTTAAAGGGGGGGTTCAACAGTCTCAGTTGTACTTAAATTTGCATTTGCGCTATATTCGTTTGTTATTTTGATGAAAAATCTATATAAAAAAGACAAACAAAATACATGGATAAAAGTTAATACATTTCACAACACAACACGATTAATAAAAGAAAACCATACATTTCACAACACAACACGATTGTACGATACATCAATAAGAGTTAATACATGGATCAAAATAAGCAAAATACATGCAATATAGTTCCAATCAACAAGTTGATTTCTATTGAATACATTTAGTGACAGCCAGTTTCTAGGTAGAAATCTGAACCATAATTCGTTACAAGCCTCATCAATTTGATCCATACTTAGGTATCTTAGCGTAATATTCGCAAATGAGATAATGATCATATAACCAGTGTGTTAATAATACTTCAAATAGCTCCCAGATTTCATACCAGAATAGTGAAATGAATCATGAACTAAATGATTGATTTTACGCATAAGACAAAAAGAAACACATGAACTGTTATATATACATATATACATATGAATGAATGAAAGAAACTTCATTTCGGAAAAGAAGAAAAGATATCGATATATTTCAAAAGTATGGATGTAGATAAATTTTCCAAAGAAGAAAAGATAGCTAAAAACAGAAAAGGAACTTCTATGCAACTTAAAAGTTGTTTAATACTTTCACAGGTTGCAATGTATAAGAGGTTGTACGATGAAGAATGAAAAACCCCCTCTTCTACTAGTATCTTCACCGAGGCTTCTTTAGGTATGTTTCAAACTGTTATTCCAGTTCTTGTCTTGCTATATTCAAATTTTTAATGATACTTATGGAAAAAAAATTGTTTTGTACCTTCTTAAAGATTTTGCAGTTGTGCATACCAGAATTTTCTATAGAAGGTTAATTTAAAATTTTCATATAATACCCATCAATAGTTATCACTCTCTTACATTTTCGTATTAAATTAAACAATAAGCATGCTTTTGCAGAAGAGAACAATAAGGAGCTCATGGTTACTATTGAAGGTTCTCAGGTGAGCCTTATTTGCCATCATAAGTCATAATATATTTTTAGTTTTCACCAGAGTGTAAATAAATTAGAAACCTAATAATCAGTACATGGACCAATAATATATCTATCTTTCAGGACACCTCAATGAAATTGTATGAGCAACTATCCGAGCATACTAAAAATCTTGAACAAGAGTTGTCTACTTCTAGGCACTATCTGTTAGATTTTCACCATTTTATTGACTAGATGGGCTCTGTAATTGTATATGGTGATGATTTCTTTCATCGCTTACAATGCTTTGATTCTTGATTGTTCTTTATAATTTTCTTTAGTTCGGTCTTTTTTCCCATTTATTATTTATTGTTGTCCACATTGTGTTCTGGTAAATTAATGTTGACATCTGTTATATCAATACGAAGAGATCTTTGTGGTCACTAAAAAATAGATCTACAATCGATCAGAAGATGATGAAATGACAGGGAAAACAACAACAAATCAAATTGCCCTAGTCGAAAAAAGAATTAACCTGAAGCCTTGCCGTAGTCGATTGCGAACTGGAGCCTGCCATCGCCAAAAGTGGAGCCTGCCGTCGCCAAAGGTGGAGCCTGCGAATTGGAGAATGAACGTCAGAGCCTGCTGTCGCCAAAAGTGGAGCGTGTGAATTAGAGAATGAACGTCGGAGAGGGAAACGATTTAGGGAAAATGCGGCCAGGGATAAGCGTGGCTAGGGTTAAGCGTGATATGTTATTCAATTACAATTTTGCCCTAGTATATTTCAATTAACTCCAATTAAACCAAGGCTTACATGGAAAATAAGTGTCGCCGTATTTAAAAGTGTAAATTTTTATTTTCAGTAACACTTATATTGGATAGCGACACTAATTAGCGAGACTAAAATGCAACCCATATAAGTGTCGCCCAATGAAAAAAAAAGTGTTACCAAATGACTGTTTTGGTGTAGTGAGAGGTCTGCGGCTCTCAAAGAGGAGGTAGACAAACTCAAAGCCAATGGGTTCGTCCGCGACGCCCTCTATCCTGAACGGGTATCTAACCCAGTGCTAGTGAAGAAAGCAAATGGAAAGTGAAGAACTTGTGTTGATTACTCCGATCTGAATAAAGCATGCCCGAAGGATATTTTCCCTTTACCTAGAATCGACCAGCTCATCGACTCTACCACCGGACACAAATTATTGTCATTTATGGATGCATATTCACGATACAATCAGATCCCAATGCATATTCTAGACCAAGAACACACCAGTTTTGTCACGAGTATGGGGATATATTGCTATAGTAATCCCCTTTGGATTGAAAAACGCGGGAGCAACTTGTTAGCATCTGGTGAATCGAATGTTTAAAGACCAGATTGGTAAGACGATGAAAGTCTATGTGGATGACATGCTCGTGAAGTCACGGTAGTCAAACGACCACATTCGAGACTTAGCAGAAATGTTTGATATACTCAGACATTATAGTATGAAGATCAACCCCTTGAAGTGCTCTTTTGGTGTGGCGTCGGGAAAGTTCTTGGGTTTTATTGTGAATGCATGTGGAATTGAACCTAACCCAGAAAAGATTCAATCTATTCGAGACATACAAGTGCCCAGAACTATAAAGCAGTACAAAGCTTGAACGGAAAGGTAGCAGCGTTGAGCCGATTCATATCCAGAGCCACGGATAAATGCATTCCCTTCTTTGACGTGATTAAGAAGGGAAAAAGGAATTTTGAGTGGACATCCGACTGTGAGGAAGCATTTAGAGCTCTGGTAAAGCATTTGGAGAGCCCCCGGGTGCTATCGAAATCAATCGACCATGAAATGCTCTATGTATACTTGGCCGTATCCCAGCATGCTATCAGTATGACTCTAGTTTGCGAGGAGGACCGAGTTCAAAAGCCAGCATATTATGTCCGTAAACGCTTGACGGGAGCAGAAAGAAATTATCCCAAGATTGAGAAATTAGCTTATTGCTTAGTGATTGCATCATGCAAGCTTCGCCCATACTTCCAAGCACACTCAATCGGTGTTCACACTGATCAACCCCTGCGACAGGTACTCCAACGACCGGAAACTTTCGGAAGGATGTTAAAGTGGAATATCGAATTAATTCAATTCGATATTATTTACCTACCGTGAAATTCCATACAGGGACAAGCGCTAGCTGACTTCATTGTTGAATTTACTGTGTCAGATGAATCAAGCGACCACAATGTCATACGTCGCGTTCAATGGAAGATGTACACCGATGGGGCTTCTAATGACCGTTGTTCGGGGGTTAGCATAGTTCTTGTAACTCCTGAGAACCGATCAGTTTGTGATGCTTTGAAGCTCGAATTTACAGCAACGAATAACGAAGCCGAACATGAAGCGTTGATTGCCGGCTTAAGACTTATCAAAGAACCAGGAGTAAAATCGGGTGAAATTTTTAGCGACTCGCAGCTGGTGGTGTACCAAGTGCGAGGAGACTATCAAGCAAGGGGGCAGAGACTTGCCCCATATTTGGTCCGAGTTTAGGAGCTACTAGCGAATCTCGAGTATTATGATATTTCCCATGTCCCGCGTGATAAAAAGAGAGCAGCCGATTCATTGGCAAAATTTGCAAGCACAGGTGATGCGCAACAGATGGGATTGTTTCCTGTCGAAACCTTACATGTTTCGAGTATAAATATGATGGAGGTAGATTTCGTGTTAGAAATAGAAATCGAGAAGGAATCATGGATGACCCCAATCAAGCAGTACTTATTATTCGAGATCTTACCCGAAGAAAGAAGCGAAAGACGACAAGTCCTTCGTAAGGCTTCACGATATATAATACAGGATGGGGTGTTGTATCGAAGGGGATTCTCGACCCCCTTACTCCGGTACGTGGCCCACGATGAGATAAAACGAGTACTAAAGGAAGTCCATGAGGGAGAGTGCGGTAACCATAATGGAGGGCAGACATTAGCAAAGAAAATCCTCCGTTATGGATACTATTGGCCAACTGTGAATCAGGATGTTGTAGACTATGTGAGAAGATGCGATAAATGCCAGATATATGCAAAAATCCCGAGAGCTCCGCCGACAGAACTCACGCAAATGGTTAGTCCCTGGCCATTTGCAATGTGGGGGATCGACCTACTTGGTTCTTTACCCATACCCAAAGGTGGAGCGAAATATGCAATAGTTGCGGTTGACTACTTTACCAAATGGGCAGAAGTAGAGCCTCTGGCCACAATAACCACCAAGAAGGTTATTAATTTCGTCGTACGAAATATCATATGCTGTTTTGGCCTTCTACGGAACATCATCATAGACAATGGAACTCAATTCGAAAGCAAGGAGTTCAAAGAATTTTGTCAGAAATATGGCATTGAGAAGAAGTTTGCAGCGGTTGCTCACCCGAAAGCCAACAGACAAGTGGAAGCCATAAACAAGATAATCAAGTCCATATTAAAAAAGCGTCTGGAAAAGGCTAGAGGCAAGTGGGTGGATGAACTTCCAACGACGCTTTGGGCCTACAGGACCACCCATAAGACCGCGACTGGCCACTCTCCATTCGCATTGGCAAATGGCACGGAAGCTGTCATACCCGTGGAACTTGAGGTTCCATCACATCGGGTAACTTATTACGACCCCGAGTCGAACCAGAATCTTTTATTGGAATCGTTGGACTTCATTGACAAAAAACACGAAGAAGCCAATTTAAGAGCGGCCGCATACATATATAGAGTCGCTAAATATTATATCGAAAAGGTCCGATTGAGAATTTTTGGTGTGGGAGACCTCGTCTTGAAACGAGTTTTTCCGATCCCATCTCATATGAACCCTGCATGGAAAGGTCCATACGTCATCGAACAGAAGCTTGGAGAAGGAACTTTCAAGCTAGCGACCGTCGATGGTGTCACACTACCCCGAGCATGGAACAATGAGCACTTGTGGTATTATTATACTTAGTCTATTTCTTTCATATATTAGTTGCATTTATTTCCAGTACGCTTTTATTTCTAGTTCTTGGCATATAGTAAGACAATTTAGCTTGCTTTCGTTAATAATGGCTTGAGCCCATCTTTTCCATGAATTACTAATGTTTCTACGTATGATGATCCTGTGACAGGCAAATGAAATTATATTATTCTGCTGACGTATGAACGCGTGCAAACGACTCAAATCTCTAAGTCCCCAGAGTGCGGACTGGAGTACTCTAAGTCCCTGGAGTGCGGACTCGAGTATAAACGATTCAAAACTCCAAGTCCCCAGAGTGCGGACTGGAGTACTCTAAGTCCCTAGAGTACAGACTCGAGTATAAACGATTTAAATCTCCAAGTCCCCAGAGTGCGGACTGGAGTACTCTAAGTCCTCGGAGTGCGGACTCGAGTATAAATAATTCAAAACTCCAGGTCCCCAGAGTGCGGACTGGAGTACTCTAAGTCCCCGTAGTGCGAACTCGAGTATAAACAATTTAAAAATCCAGATCCCCAGAGTGCGGACTGGAGTACTCTAAGTCCCCGGAGTGCGGACTCGAGTATAAACAATTTTAAACTCCAAGTCCCAAGAGTGCAAACTGGAGTACTCTAAGTCCCCGGAGTGTGGACTCGAGTATAAACGATTTAAAACTCCAGATCCCCAGAGTGCGGACTGGAGTACTCTAAGTCCTCGGAGTGCGGTCTCACGATTCAAATCTCCAAGTCCCCAGAGTGCGGACTGGAGTACTCTAAGTCCTCGGAGTGTAGACTCGAGTATAAATGATTTAAAACTCCAAGTCCCCAGAGTGCGGACTGGAGTACTCTAAGTCCCCGGAGTGCGAACTCGAGTATAAACGATTCAAATCTCCAAGTCCACAGAGTGCGGACTGGAGTACTCTCAGTCCCCGGAGTGCGGACTCGAGTATAAACGACTCAAATTTCCAAGTCCTCAGAGTGCGGATAGGAGTACTCTAAGTCCTCAGAGTGCGGAATCGAGTATAAATGATTTAACACTCCAGATCCCCAGAGTGCGGACTGGAGTACTCTAAGTCCTGGAGTGCGGACTCGAGTATAAACAATTTTAAACTCTAAGTCCCAAGAGTGCGGACTGGAGTACCCTAAGTCCCCGAAGTGCGGACTCGAGTATAAAAGACTCAAATCTCCAAGTCCCCAAAGCACCGACTAGAGTACTCTAAGTCCCCGATGTGCGAACTAAAAAGCATTCTAAGTGCTTAAAGCGCGGAAGGAAAAATGAACGACTCTCAAAGAATCTCCGAGCTATATGATGGTGAACCGAGAAGTCCATGTTATTAACAACATCTTAGATTTAAATCACAATCACAGAAAAATTGAACGACAAGAGTCTTTTGTAAGATAGAAAAAGGAACTAAACTTTATTCAAAAATAATTTTCTACTACAAACCCCCCAAAGTTTGGAGTCGACAATCTATTTACAAGAACTACGGAAGTAGATGAAAATAATTACATAACTTAAACTTACACTCGTTGAACGAGAGTAATGATTACTTCTTGTGCTTCTTCAACTTCTTCACCTCCATTGTCTTCTCAGACAGCTCCTCTCCTCCGCGTTTACCCTTGGTACCCTTCTTTGATGGAGGGCTAGCAACTGAATAAGTACAGGGAACATCCATGGACTTGGACCTGCCAGGAATGACGACCTTCATCGGATTGTTCAAAGGATGGCCCAGGTCCACAACTCGAGGCTCGACTTTGATCTTGACCATCTTCTCCTTCTCTTTCTTGAGCTACTCCTTCATGCTCAATTCGGATGTGTGCTCGGAGGCACCTGTAATTTCTACTTCATAACCCCCGTCGGTAGGAGAGGAAGTTTCGGACTTGTCCTCATCAAGCGCTCCAATCACCTGAGCATCCGGACCAGGAGCCTCCCCCATGTGAGTAGCCTCACTTGTTTTCTCCTCCACTTCCTTGGCGACATCGCTCCTAGGAGTGGGCTAGGGATTAGAACGGCCTGCACAAAATCATGAAAAACAAGCATTAGAATACAATAGTTCTTCCTAAAGAATGACGGCTTTTGGAACCTTAAAGTGAAGGGTTATCTACCAGGTTTTGGCAAACTTTCAGCCGCCCGAGGGGTCTCGCCCTCTAGAATGGGGGACAGAATGTGGACGCCAAGGCCAGGGTCCTTCGGTTTGTAACCAATACGCTGCTCAAATGGATCGAGTATCGACCGATCGGCCGATTGAGTAGGCACATGAGCTGGAGGCACGACCTTGGATGGACCGGGAATAGCTTCTTTCCCTTTCGTTGAGGGGGAGCCTTTGCAGTAAAGAACTTTTGCCGCTGACAGGTCCAAAGGCTCGTTTCCCTTGCGAAATTCTTTTATCAAAGCTTCTTCATTAACCTCCTCGGAACTGTGCTCGGCCTTCCTGATTTCTACCAAGGCCTCCCATGCCTCGGCTAAAGATTCAAGATAGCCCTCATCCAGAAAAGTCAAGTCTCGATGCATGAGAACGCAGGCATTGAATTCAGCGATTAGCGGGTCAAACATGCTTTTGACCTCCTCCCTACCTTCTTCTCTAGCCGCCTCAAGACGGGAATCGATATCCACGGATGCTATCTTTTTGCCCTCTTCATGGGCTTTACTCTTTAGCGCCTCCACTTTGGAAAGCTCTTCCTCAACTTTAGGAGTCGGGTAGCAACGATTTCGTCACAGTATTGTTGTGACTCTTCTTGGGCCGTCGTTTTCTCTTCTTTCTCTCTACGGAGCTGCTCCTCAAGTTCCTTGACTCGGAGGCTGAATGCGTCCCTCTCTTTTTGGACTGAGTCCTTCTCTAGTGCTTGGGCCCCGCAGCGTTGTACCGCCTCGTCGATCTCTTTTTTATGTGTCGATTTCAGACGAGTCACGGCTTCGGCAGTGTCTTGAGCCCTCTGCTGGGCGGGCTTAAGCTGAGATCTATAAGACGCAAACTCTTCGTCCCGAGCCTTAATGATATCTTTGTCGTGGATAGCCTCGAGCTTCAGGCGATCGATCTCATGTTGGCGCTCCATGAAGACTTCTGAAAGTTTTTCGGCCAAATGAACAAACGCGTCATGTTGAACATAGACGTCGTTGGTGCAGGCGATGGAGCTCTGCTTGACGTGTCTAGGAATAGGATGAATCCCCGGGAGTAATTTCAGGCCATCAAAGCAGATTTTTGGAAATTTAACTTTAAGCTCAGCCAGCCTCTCCGATACTGTTGGATCTATGCAGGAGCAGGAGGAGACGGCTTTGAAAGTTTAGCTCACCTGTGAGGATCCCAGGACTGTGTGTGGAAGAGGAGTAGTAGTGGTGATCCTGGGGGACATCGGGTTACGACCCCTTATGGCCGCGCTTATCTTTGCTTTGCTACGGGCGAGAAGAGGTATCCTGGTGATACTTTGGCTGATAGTGAGTTTTCTTCCGAGATGATGAGTCCCGGTAATTATACTCCCTATTGTCGTCATCATCCCATCACGACGTCTCCCAGAGCCTGATTCCCATCCTGGTTGGTAGAAAATGGATGAACCACGAAGGCGGTCAAATCCGTGTGAACGCCCCATGTCACCTGTACGAAATTTGAGATGAGTTAGCAATAAGAAGAGTGACAACGAGAATTTAACTGCAAAGTGAAGTGCAAGTGCATGTGCGTGTTCGAGTGTTTCCCCCCGACGGACCAGTTGCTTTACTAATGGGAGTTTTTTCTCCCTGAATTTTGGCTAGAGTGCCCGCATTGCCTCTGATGGGTGAGTGAAGTTTAAATGCCTCCGGATCGTCAAAGTCGTAATTGAGCATATCATCGGGAATGGAGAGGTTCGATAGGCCCTTTAAAGAACTTTCTACGTGCTGTGAAGAAGCCTCCTTCTCTGTCGGAATGAGCGTAACTTTGGAAGTTCCGCCAACTCTCTCCTTCCTTATCTTGTATGTCAATTTCCTCTTCCCCTTCGAAGGGGAAGATGACGTTTCGATGTCATGCACTTCGGCTATCGGATCCTGAGAAGGACCCACGTTCTCACCCTGTGCTTCGGGTGTTTTATTCCCTTTAATTTCCCCCTCTTCTAGTGCGTCAGGAGTGTGACGTGATGATTCAGCTAATTTTTCCCCTCTGCCAGAGGCAGGCCTGGGTACGGTAACGCCTTGAGGAAGGCTTATCTGACGGCCTGCTGCCAATAGCCCAAACCTTGTAAGTGACTCATTCAAAATGAGAGTCTGGATGTCTCTTTCTTCGGCAAGAAGGGCTCAAATAGCCTTGACGGCCTCAGAGTATCCGCGACCATCAGGACGCGGGTTGATACCTGAAAAGATGAAACAAGAGTTAGAAAAGGAATAGCCCCGACCAAGCACAAACATCGATCCAGAGAAAAGACTTACTTCCTTCAACCCATCTCCTCGCGAAACCAGGAGGGCAATGCACATAGAACCATTCCTGTTTGTACATGGAAAATTTGCTCCACGCCTTGGTTAAAATCTGGCATTTGTGGTGCGGCTCGAGGAACACATAAGAGGGGCTATCTCTCCGCTTCTTGATCATGTATATGTATCTAATGTCGCCTGAGGTTGGGGGCCCAGAGAGGACATTCATGAAGTGGATCTAGGTACCATAGATGAAGGCGTGACCGTTCGGGCGCAGTTGTGATGGGGAAATATCGATGTATTGCCACACATCTCGAAGAAATAAATTGAAAGGTGGCACGTTGCCAACCCAGCACATGAATTTATTACACGCCGTGTATCCAACTGGGGGCAAGTGTGGACTATCATGCCCCAATGGAACCAGCAAGTCGTCGAAAGGGATTCCATGGATAGAGCATATTCGCCGGAGCGCAACATCATTGACCTTCGAAGCCTGAGAATCAATAGGGTTATCCAAGAGAATTGCTGCCTCCAGAGCGTCGGGAGCCAAGTTATGGGCAGGGGAGGTTGACGGATTTGAAATATCCATGACTTCTCGCTTTGAAGACAGCCCAGGTCTATTTGAGATCGTGGCGGAGCTAGACTTCTTAGACATCTTCAATAAATATTGAGTTTGGCAGACAACCTGTTTGTACTACTTGAAAAATGATCGACGTTAGACTTAACAACGTAAATATTTCCCCCGTGTGGTGTGTGAACTAGTGCGACCACTTGTGTGTAAGTGCTGAGAAATTATAAGTCATAGAACTGATGATGTAAAGATGAGCTTTAAACTGTCGCCTTCGAAGACCGTCATCGTTGACGGTCTCCGAAAACCGGCCTTGCAATGCTTTCAATTTTGGACTCAGACATTGGCACTACGTGTTAAAAGCTTTTATCTGTTCTTGTCGATTTAAGTTCAGACTTGTGGTTACTGAAACTAGGAAGTGATCGGTCCGGATTAGTTCGATATGCTAGTATGCTGGGGTCCTTATTCTTGTTTTGTTTTAAGATTAGGCAGGGTGAATAAGTGTTTGGCCTAAGTACTGGTTCGGCTAAAGTATGGTTCCACATTCATGAATTTTCGGCCTAAATACTACTCGGCTAAAGTATGGTTCGGCATTCATGATTGGTCGGCCTAAGTATTGTCCGGCCTAAATATGGTTCGGCGTTCATATCGCTCGATCGAAACATTGTTCGGCCTAGGCATCGTTCGGCAAAAAGCATTGTTCGGCCTAGGTGTCGTTCGGTCAAAGTATCGTCCGGCCTAAGTTCTGCTCGGTCGATATAACGTTCGGCATCCTATTAGATTGTACAACCTTTCTATCCTTCCATCCCACTGCTCGGCATGTGGCGAATCATGCCGAACCAGAGTTACGCCGAGCCCCAACGCTCGGCACTCCATCCTTAACCATACCGAACAACGAGGACGAGTCGTTCGTGCAAGTTATGCCGAACCATGCTGTTCGGCATTCCAGCTCATTCCTGCTCCTCCTATAGTCTTCCCTCCAATCTCGTTCGGCACGAGGGAACCATGCTAAACCACAATACACCTCCCAGCAACTCCCTCGTGTACTCGGCTCTGGCCACTTCTCCCTCACTCCATACCATCTAACCCTAAAAAAATAGCCTAATCGAATCGAAGTTCGATTCTTTCATCCACGCAACACCTTTCGGCTACGGTTCTAATTTACGAACTCGAGCCTCGTGTTAAAACCTTTTTATTCAGAGAAAGGATTTAAATAGAGGGATCGATACCTAGTTAGTAGATCGAGACTTGGAGAATTCTGGAGTTGAGGGCGTGGTTTTGATTAATGCCAAATGGATTGGGAAGGATTGTTAAATCTTTGGAGGCTGTGGTTTGGAAGTACAAGGCAGCCGAGGTAAAAAGTGAAAAAGAAGAAGATGGAGCAGGCCGGCCTTTATAGGGAAGAAGAAGAATTCGAAGAGACGGTGACCGTTAGAACCGGTCAAAACGAAGTCGTTCGGCATACAAGGAGCATTCAACTTCAGCTGTTCTGTTCGGCACTGGCATACCGTTCAGCACACACCATCACACCATCGAGAGAAATAAACCAAGGATCGAAGAGGAGCACAGAGGACACGAAATTCAAAGTGCATCACGTTCGGTCACGCGATACACTCGGCATTAGCACACTGTTCAGCTACTTATGGATCGTTTGGCATCTACATACCATTCGGCATCCTGAATGCTCGGCGCAAATGGTTCGTCTGGCATTCACGTTCGAATAACATCCAGGAGCGCTCAGCATCCAGGAGCGCTCGGCATCCAGGAGCGCTCGGCATCCGTGAGCGTTCGGCAATCCAGGAACGTTCGGCAATCCAGGGACGTTCGGCATGCAGGGAGCGTTCGGCATATAAGGAACGTTCGACTTCCATGGACATTCGGCATTCAGGGTCATTCGGCATTCCGGGGACGTTCGGCACGACTGGGTTGAATGGCCTTTAAGAGCGTTCAGCTTCTAGAGCGCTCGGCATTCATGCTTCACTCGGCATTCCTGGACTGTTCGGCATTCCAGCCTCGTTCAGCTTTTTCCTCGTTCGACATCGATTCTCGTTCGGCCTGCGCACCTCGCTCAACACACCGCATCGTTCGCATGAAGATGATGGTTCGGCATTTGGCCGTTCGGCATGTTCGGGTCGGCACGCAGAGCTTACTCCATTTGGGCCGAGGTATTCAGCTACCAGGCCCACCAGGGAAGTCCAACCCACCTTTGCCTATAAATAGAGAGGCAGGGGCACAGTGAAAGGGATCGGTTTTTTTGAGAACACTGGGGAAACTATGCCACATTCAACACTCACTCAAGACTTAATCTTTTACTTTGCAATTGTATTCAAGTAATTGGAAACGGATTGTATTTGTAATCAACTATCAAGGAAAGCAATAGAAATCAACTTCAAAGTGGACGTAGGCAGTTACGCTGAACCACTATAAATTTGGTGTTCTTGTTATCTACATTTAAATTTACATACTGTCTTCTGTTTTAATTTACTATCTTCATTAGTCTCTTTACACAATCTTTCTTAAGGGTGTTAGTGGCCAATTTTGGTGCTAACACAAGTCAAGTGGTGAAAATTGCACTACCCATGATGACTCGGCACCGAGTTATCATGATAACTAGAGGTGGTTCACTCTTGCTAGTCCGGCCTTAGCTTGGTTTCTGGACTTCGTTGTTACTGGACCTCTATCTCAATGCTGCCTAATTCCCCCCAACCTATCTGCTAACAGAAATGGGCTTCACTCGACTGGATTGCTTCACCTCCTTTACTCCACTATAAGAATTTGGAGCTGCCATTACACTTCTCTTCCTCCTCAAACAAACTTCTCTAACTTAATAGAAAATCTGAAATCCATTAGATCATGGCTTGGTTGGATCATACAAGCTGTAATCTAGAGAAAGTGCAAATAATAAAACTTGATTAAAGTAGATGTAGATTAGAATATACCGAACCAATATAAAAATTCTTTGTTTCTTTTACTGCTTTTTTATTTATTTAATCTGAACTTGTGCTGTCATATTGACTGTGGGTGTTGATTCAATTTTTGGGTTAGCACTAAGTGATGAATAACTTCTCAACTGTGGACGTAGAAATCCGGCTTTCGAATCATTATAAATCTTCTTGTTTTTTTTATTTTCAGCATTTTATTTTCTTGTTACATTCGACCTTTGGCATCCAACGGTGGAACCAGTGCATTGTACTCAAACTTCTAGAGATAACCTTTGCAACCTTGGGGTGTACACTACAACAAAATATTAATTTTAAGACAAATTTTAGAGACCCAAAACTTTTTGGTCTTTAAATAAGGTCTAATTAAAGAAAAAATGACAGTATCACTAATTTTTACTAAAAGATTGAAACTATGGTCTTTATTGGGTCTCAAAATTAAAGGCTTTTAATTAATTGTTAAGAAAATTAAACCATAATCTTGTAACTTAGTCTCAACGTAAAATAACACACGCATAAAATTAAAATGCTTTTAATTATGTAACTGGCTCCACCCCACCCACGCACGCACAAAAAAATATCCTCACTAATTTCCTCCGTAAACAACGCAGAAAGACACCTAGCTAGTCGCCTCCAGAAATTTTCTTCCCTAAAAAATTATACAACTCGATCCTCCTTCAAGCGAATCCATTGCTCTAATCACGACTCAACAAAGATGAGCAGTCGATTTGTACATTTGAAGAACATATAGGTTTGTTTTTCAATTTCTAATTGATCTGCTACTTGTTTTATGCAGATTTCTTTGATGACTACAAGTCGATATTATCATTAAGTTTCTGATTTTTTACTTTTCTTTTTTATCATTTTGTTTTCAACAATCATTCCCATATCATCTTAATCCGAAAGAGCGTGCTAGTAGAAAAATGAAAGAGGAGTATGATAAATGTTGGACTGTTTGGGAAAAACATACGCTAACTTATATTGCTGTTGTCATTGATTCCTGTTGGAGATTTGGATTTATAAAGTTTTCATTAGAAGCTCTTTACCCCTCCACATATGTGGTTCAACTAGTTAATAATGCCATATTTGAACTATTTGATGAGTACAAAGAAAATTAAAGAAGCTTTAATTGGTTTAATAAAGTGGACAATGAAATTGAAAAGGATGAAGGCATAATTGATTTAAGAGATTGTTTTAAAAAATTGAAATCCTTACATAACTATGGAGTACGCAAGTCTATATTGGAGAAATATATATCTTAATGAAGAAAATGAGGTAGCTTCTATAGAGTTTACATTTTGAAATATTGGAAAGAAAATTGTTTAAAATTTCGCATCCTATCCACAATGAATCACGATGTTTAACTGTCCCCATGTCTACGGTAGCGTCGAAATCTACATTTAGCACTGGTAGACACATCCTTGATCCATTTAGAAGTTCATTGACACCTATTATTGTTCAGTCCTTGTATGCACCAATGTTTGGCTGCGCAATACTTTTTCTACATCTAAATTAACTATGAGGAAGACTTAAGCATAATGGAACAGCTAGAGTTTGGTATGAAAATGAATGAAGTCTAATCCTTAATTTCTAATTTCCATGTGTTATTTTTTTGATTGTTCTTTTTCAACATGCATATATTGCATTTTAAACCTATGGTTACTTTTGGTATTTTTTTCCAATAGAAATGAGCAAGCTAGCATTTGATCCTATAACAAATTTGTGAGCCTTGACATTTGGATACTATGCATTGGTGCTTAGGTAAGTGTACAATCATTTTTATGTTCTTATTTTATGCCATTGAGTTATATAATTATTGTATTCTAAAGTCGTATTTTTTACAAGATTATAGTATTGGACCTGTTAATGTAATAGGTTATGACACTACAACAAAATATTAACTTTAAGACAAATTTTGGAGACACAAATTTTTTTGATCTTTTAATTAAGGTCTAATTAAAGACAAAATGATGGTGTCACTAATTATAACTAAATAGGGTTAATGTTATAATAAGCAATATTTAAGCGAATGTGTGTATGATGGTCCTTTGTCGACCTCCAACTCTCCTACACGGTCAACCTAAATCCATCAATTAATCTAAGTCCGTGTTTAGTGCAAGAGTCTAACTTAGAGATTTTGCAAAGAATTAGGACGCCAAACAAAAGTAGACGTAAAGGCAAACAAAAGTAGAGGTATGGAAACAAAAGTAGAATTGTATATTATTGTCATATCAAAACAATATACAAAGTTGAAATAACAATATACGGAAAAAAGAGAACTGTATATTTCATTTTCATCACATGCTATGTGAATGCATTTAGCACGTTAATGTCACTCGTTTTATATTTTTTTTGTTGCAGAATCCAGCTTGGGCAACCTGCAACTGTGAAAGTGGCGGCCAATTTAGTTGGATTATTGTCATATCAAAGCAAGGTACTTTCTGAGGCCATCCTTATCTTTTTTATGATTTAGTGATTTTTATTTTCATTCATTACAGTACCAAGGGTTTGAATATAAGAATCTGATTGTTATATTTTGAACTAGTGGTGCAATGTTGTGTCCTTTGTTAATGGCTGCTTTTATATGTATGTTTTTCTTTCCAGCAAAACCTAAAAAGATAAAAATTATTCTATTACAAGTCGTAACATAGCACTCAAATTTTTACCTGCCCAGCAATAGTAAGCTTGTTTGCTGCAACGTATATATAATATATGTGATTCTGCTGCATAAGATCATTTGTCCTAAATAATTTTACCTAAACTCATGCCTAAGAAATTGAAATAGTATATGTCCAAACTCATGTAATAAGGCACCTGAAATCAGATATATTGATTGCACAATGCACTTTTTGCTATATACTCTAAACCACCTGGCATGAAAAATAAAAATGGGAATAAGAACAAAAAAATATAAATACTTGTGGTAAGTTTTGAAACTGGATCCAGTGCATTTTGCTTGAGTGATCCCACATTCTTTCAGGTGCTATAACAGATCCTCTAACCTGCAAAATTAGTTGTATTATCTTGCTTTTACATGTTTTTACATGATTTCAAATTGCATTTTAGATTTACTATAATAGATCCACTAACCTGCAAAATCAAATGAAGTGTCTATACAGTTTGAAAAAACGAGCATAAAATTTAAGATAAAGTTAGTGTTTTGTAAAAGGCAGAGGTAACTAATCTTTTGAGACAACTTTCTATGGATAAAAATTCATTTTTCAGTTAACCAACATGAAAATAAAATAATATCAAATGACATTCACTGGAAGGGACATATATCATTACAAAATCACATGATTATACCTCAAAATGCATTTTCGACTTGCAAGGTCCTCAAAATGAGAGGTCGTTGATTCATTTTCTCATGGTAAAATTTTCAAAGAAACCTTTTGAGTTTAACATATCCAATGATTTGAAAGAAAGAAAAAACTAACTACAACACAGCTGATTGCTCAATACATAAGGGTAGTCGATCGACTCGTAGAAACCAAGACATATTTTGTTGACTGTTAAAAAAACTCCAACAGTTTAATTTGTTTGCTAACTTTATCTTGCATATATAAAACTTTGTTCTAAACTGAAGAAGTCATCGCATCAATAAGAAATAAACTAAAATCATTTGAGTTTTCCCATTTTATAAGATTATCAATTTCAATCAAATTTTGTATCTTTTTCGTTTTAATCACCTACATCTCAACTCTCAGGTCATCTTATCTTTTGATATTTAAAAGATTTACAGAAACTTTCACCATTCACTCTTATTTTACTGATGTACAGATTGTATCCAACATACTTACATTTAGCGTAAGTGACTGGTGGTATTTACTAGGAAATTAGTTCTATTATATTGTAAGATGAGGTATTAAACAAAATATAATTACTGTTCATGTAAGCGCTTATTGGAAACTCTATAAATGAATAACATAGGAACTGGTTATCGAGTGCATGGTTGGTTAACCTCCAAATCTCTCCATTGGTGTTAAAATGATTTTCCATTTGAATTCATATACAAACAGTGTTTTCATGCCTTGTTAAAATTTTAAAGATCATATAGAAACAGTGCATTCACACCTTGTAAAAGAAAGCAATAGAAATACGTATTTTGGAGAGTTATTGTTCATGTAATGTCGGATCAACAATATTTAAAACTTATAACAAGAATCAATTGAATAATATGTAGTGTATATCATAATGAAAAATCTTAATATGAATATAACCTTAAGCATATCATCGATGTTACAAACAAAAGTTCCAAGTATTGGGCCTGCAAATATCCAGTCACCTGATTGATTCTTCACTGCATCCACTCAGCCTAAGTTTGGTGATCAAGTGGTCAGAAATCATTACATGAAGATTAGAAGAAAAAAAATTGATACTACTGAATACTAGAAAACCACTACAACTAAAGGATTCAGGTTTTTGTTATGCTACACGTCCATAATGCAACACTACGCTAGCAGGTTCTATTGCAGGCTGAAGTGAGCTGTTGTATGAGTGGAGAAGTAGAGCTGACTGATTTTGTGATGAGTGAGTTGATGGGTGTTGGGCTAACAAATTGCTACTGTGTGCTTAGAGTTGACCTGCTATTTGTTGTAATAGCTGAAGGACTTGTAGTGCAACATTACAAAATGGAGGATAAGAGAAGCAGCTGAACGAACAATTGGGAGTGCCTGACCGTATGACTGAAGCATGAATTGTTGGACACGATTAAGTGAAGCTAAATGGATGAATGATTGGCTAAAGTTGATTAACTAAGCGTTGGGTGTCTAGGTTAATGAGAGAACTAAAGTCAACTGTGGTTCGACTACTGGTTGAAGTGAACTAAGTGGTATCTACCTAATGTCGCATTAAAGCTGAAGGCCAGGCTAGTAGCAGTAGACTTGAAAACCAACTACCTAACATATGTAACATATAAATAATCTATTGTTACATCTGAAAAATTTTAAGAAGAACAACAACTAAAGGATTGCTGCAACTTACAAGATGACTTAAGGAGATATTGAATGCATTTATTTGTCATTAGTGATTGGTATTCATATTTAAATATTGTTAACTAAAAATTTGATATCCATTCACATATGTATATGCTTGTGACATTATTCAAAGTATTTTTCAGCACCTAATTTACGAATTTTATACATGTTTATAAGCTATTTATTTTATATTAGCTAAAGATATCAAACATGAATTAAATATGCTCACTACAACAATATATTAATTTTAAAACAAATTTTAGGGACCCAAAACGTTTTTGTCTTTAAATAAGGTCTAATTAAAGACAAAATAATTGTGTCACTAATTATTACTAAAAGATTGAATTATGGTCTTCATTGGGTCTCAACATTCAGAATTTTTTGTGTGCATATAATTGATGGAACATGGACTTTAATTGTTAAACTATGAATTCATTGAATTCACAATTCATGATTTATATCCTGGTTTGATTCAATTGTTAAATTCATGATTTAAGATTTGAAACTCATATTGGTAATTAAACCCTGTAGTATATTCATAAAGTCATACATTAGTCGATACTGATATTGATCTATTCATGGTAACACTAAGCTGCATGTTTTTTTATCGTTAATATATTTTTATGGATTATGTGCTTTGAATCATTATTTGTTGTTTAAAAACATTTTACTACCAATTAAATATTAAGTAAGTTTTATTTCTATGTAGGATTAATCTCAAAATGAGTGACCGTTCATGGATGTATCGTAGGCTTAAAGATGTATATATAAATCTAGTATTTGTTAATGGTGTCAACAATTTTATTGATAATGCATTTTTACAAGTAAATTATGGAGCAACTGTTAGGTGTCCACGCTCCATGTGCAAAAACAAAAAATTTCAGTTAAAGGAAGAAATTTCGAAGCATTTATTACTAAATGGTTTTGTTCCCCTTTTTTCTAAATGGATTTTTATGGAGAGGAAGAAGTTGATGAACCAACAATGTCAGAGTCAGATACAAGTAATCCAAATTATGACAACCCATATAAAGATACGGTGTTAGATGCAATGAGTGTTGGTTATGATGTCGAAGAGCAACCACCAAATGTTGAAGCTCAAAAGTTCTTACATCTGTTAAAGCGGCCGATGAACCTCTTTGGGATGGATGCAAAAAAGAAACAAAGTTATCTGCGTGTGCGAAAATGATGGCTCTTAAATCTCGACGACGTATGACAGAGGCATGTTTTAAGGACATGAGTGCACTAATTGACAACATGCTACCTGAAGGGCATAAGCTAATTCAAAATTTTTATGAAGCTAAAAAAATGCTGAAACCACTTGGACTTGGCTATGACAAAATTGATGTTTGTCAGAATTTTTGCTTGTTGTATTACAAAGAAAATGATATGAAGGTTGAACGCGATATTTGTAAAAGTCCTCGTTACAAGATCGAAGATATAGGAAATAATTACAAAAATATCCCTGTAAAACAACTTTGATACTTTCCAATCATTCTGAGATTGAAAAGGTTATTCATGTCACCAAATCATGCTAAAGACATGACATGGCATTATTATAATAAATCAAGTGATGGCTCAATGGCTCATCCAGCTGATGGCGAAGCATGGAAAGAATTTGATCGTCGACATCCGAATTTTGCATCATCTGATCGAAATGTCCGATTGGGTTTATGTACCGACGGTTTTAGTACATTGGAACTTCCACAAAAGCTTATTCCTGTTGGCCGGTGATTTTGACAGTTTACAATTTTCCACCATGGAAGTGCATGAAACAACCATTTTTGTTCCTAAACATGATCATACCAGGGCCTAAAGGTCCTGGTAGGAATTTAGATATTTTCTTACGACCTTTGATTGGTGAACTTTTAGAGCTATGGGAAGGTGCTCTTGTTTATGATGTGCACAAAAAAGATAATTTTTTCTTGAGAGCGGCTTTGATATGGACAAGTGATTTTCCTGCATATGGTATGTTGTCCGGTTGGAGTACACATGGAAGATTGTCATGTCCTTATTGTATGGAAAAAAACAAAGTCTTTTACTCTTCAACATGGAGGAAAGGGTTGTTTTTTTGATTGCCACCGACAATTCTTGCCATTAAATCATCCATTCAGAAGGCAAAAGGACAAGTTCAAAAGGAATACCGTTGAACGTGATATACCACCTTCTCGACATTCTGGTGTCGAGATGAGAGATATAGTGTCCACTTTGCCTAATGTTGTATTTGGATTTAAATCAGGTAATCAAAAAATACCAGGATTTGGTGAATCACATAATTGGGTACGTAAGAGTATATTTTGGGATCTTCCTTATTGGGAATCAAATTTGATTCGTCATAATTTAGATGTGATGCATATTGAAAAGAACTTTTTTGACAACATATTCAACACGTTGATGGACACCGAAAAAACAAAAGACAATTTGAAGACTAGACTTGGTCTTGAAACAATTTGTAGCAAGCAAAGGTGGATGAGCTTAATTCAACATTCCAATGGTAATTATTGCAAGCCGAAGGCTCCTTTTTGTCTTCCAAAAAAAGATCAGAAAGCTGTTTGTCAGTGGGTTTAATGCATAAGTTTTCCAGATGGATATGTCTCTAACATTCAAAGATGTGTCAATGAGTCTGAAACTAAAATTACTGGATTTAAAAGTCACGATTGTCATGTATTCATGCAAAGACTTCGTCCTACAGCTTTTCGGCCGTTTTTGCCAAAAAATATATGGGAAACTTTAGTGGAACTTAGTAATTTCTTCCGTGATATTTGCGCGAAAACTATAAATGTTGAATACATGAGTTTGATGGAAAAAAATATCGTTGAAATAGTATGTAAGCTTGAGAAAATATTTCCTCCTTCCCTTTTTGATTCCATGGAGCATTTGCCCATTCATATTCCGTATGAAGCAAAATTAGATTGTCCTGTTCAATATCGATGGATGTATTCTTTTGAGAGGTACGTTCGTATTTTTTCAATAATCTTATGGATTATTTTCTAATTTTCATGTATGGTCTAGGTATTTACATTATCTGAAAAAGAAAGTGGGTAACAAGGCGCATGTTGAAGGGTCCATAGCCGAAGCATATCTTATTGATGAGATATCAAATTTTACATCCTGTTATTTTGGTCCGAATGTTGAAACTATATGGAATCAAGCTCCAAGAAATGATGATGGAGGAGAGATTATGGCTGATGAAAAACTATCTATTTTTTGTCATTCGGGCAGGGTGTTATCCACTGCATTCATTAAAAGGAGACTGACCCCAATAGAGTATCATGCTATGCATAAATATGTAGTTTTCAATTGCCCTGAATTGAAAGATTTGATGATGTAAGTAATATCAAATATCATTATAATTAGATATACATAATATAACTTACCAACAAAAATATAATTTTGTGCTTAGAGAATGCAAAGATGAATTAAGAGGTCAATATTCGCAGATGGATGAGAATTTCATTGATGCAACGTTGGAATCTATATTTCCTGATTGGTTAAAATCAAATGTAAGTTTTTTAAATGGTTGTAAAATTAATTTTTCTACATACAACTTATGATGTATAAATTGTTCACTTACCATGTGTATTTACTTGATAGATTTCATTCCATCCAAATGGTATTATGCATCAACTATATTTACTTGCACAAGTACCAAGTTATTTAGTGGAGTGTTACAACGGTTACTTGGTAAATGGTTATAAGTTCCATACAATGCAGTATGGAAAGCACAAAAAACAATGAATAGTGGCATACGTGTGAAAGGAAGTTGTTATGATGATCAAGAAAATGATTATTATGGGATGCTTAAAGAAGTTATTAAGCTGACATACCTTGGTAAGGAGAACGAAAATTTTATATTCAATTGTGATTGGTTTAACACACTATCAAGAGATGGGATAAGAGTGCACTGTACAAATGGATTGATTGAAGTGAAAAATAATTCACGACTTCAAATAGAAGATGTGTTTGTCTTTGCACATCAATGTCAGCAAGTTTATTTCACATGCCAACCTGGAAATACATCCAACGAATGGTTAACTGTGATTAAAACCACTGCAAGAAACTGGTTTTCACTTAATGTATTCAACTCGGAGGAGAATACTGATGTGGATCAAGCAGACGAGATATCTCGACCCCCTACTATTATTTCGGATGATAGTCTTGATCAACCATTAACAATTGAACAATATGACATCATTGATAATGAAGAACTAATTCATGAAATGGAAAGGCCCGAGAGCAATAGTGATGATTCGGAAGAGGCTATAGAAGCTGAAAGCGATGACGATGATGTTGATGCAAGTGATGATGAACAGAGCAATGGTGAAGTAGCTATTGAGGATGAATACTCTCCCTAGCAGAATTAAACTACTATTAGATGTTATGATTATTGTTTTTTAATTTCTTATTGTCCACGAATAATTTTATTATCAGCTTTTGTTGTTTGAAACATGGTACATTGCAAGTTGGAAAGTGTTTCTACATTGCTTATTATTATTTCTTCCAATCTAGATTGCACGCATATGTGAGTAATATATTTTACGTTTGTGATGATTATTTAATGAACATATATTTTATTCACCCCATTGCTCTATGGGCTATATCAGTGATTGATTTCTAAGTGCCATCGTAAACCTAATTGGTCACTTCCAATTACGTAAATCAATATTTCAAGCCGCTCTCAAAGGTAAATTCGAAAAGTAAAATAGTGTAATAGTACCCTACAAAAATCTTTTTTCCTTTATCTAGAAACTTTTGACAATATCGTATGCTACTGAAGATTAACTCATTTACGTAATCATATATTTCGCTCCTATTTTATATCTATTCGAGTTAATATAGACTTTCATTTGATTTAGCGTACATTTATTTTTAGTATGCACATGATATAAAAATCAAAACTTTAGTTAATAAATATATTGGGTATTGTTCTATCTTCTAACATACAATATGGATTTTTTAGCATATAGGCATACACTATAATGTTGCTGACAACACCAACGACAAAGCTTAAAACTTCATTGTAGTGCATGCTTAGTCGACGTGCTTCGATGAGAGTTTTTATCCTTTGCTTTGCAATTATAACATAAATATAAAAGGTCTACTTATGTTACGGTAATGATTCTTTATCTAAGCTTTATCCAATATTCGACATTTTATTACTTGATTGTAATATGCCAATTAAAGCAATTAGTTTGAATACTGATTTCAAACAAAAGGTTGGTTTAATCTGTTTTTAGCATTGATATATAATATAATAAAGTGAGAAATAGACAATAACTATTTGTTGCATCTTTATAAGCTGGTATCGTTTTTAAAAACAATACTAACATAATGGGGAGATTTTGTACTAATGGGATTTTGTAAAGGCCTAATGGTAGGTACAAAGTTTCGAGGCCTCATGAGAAAGGTAGCTAGCACAGGAGGTAGACAAAGCTCTGGAAGATCTGGACGAAATGATAGTTTATCTAACATCAATGTAAATCTATCAAGCATATATGAGGGTGTAATGGAACCTATGGTGGGAATTGGAGGAGAGCAATGCGTTGAAAGAGAAGAAAGAGCACGCCCATCGACTTATGAGGATGGAGTAGCAAATATTGTGGAACTTGAAGGAGATCAAGCTTTTGAAGCAGAAATAGGTGTCCAAGAAGGAAACGATGCATTAGAAATTGGAGAACATGAGGCGGACGGAGCAGAGACAGAAGATATAGTTGATGAAAGGGAGTATATTCCGATCAGAGGATATGATACTCCAATTGATCCTATTACGCAAAAAAGGCCACTTGAATGGAAAGGAACTCAGTAAGTTTTACATAATTTTACATTTACATTAACAAATAATGTATATTGAATAGTTTATATTTCTTTTGATTATTATAGATTTAAGAATAAATCTGCTGCACGTCTTATTAGATCTATATGGGATATGCGATTTACCGAACCATGGTATGCATTTTCAAAAGTTCCACGGGAGAAAAGACTGCTGCTATTTAATGATTTTAAGGTATCTCAATATTTTTGACTCTTTATTAAATAAGTATTCAATTTGTAACATTTTCCTATATTCATTTTTAAAAACTACAATCCTCATTTTTCAAACTACTCAACCCTTTATGCAACTCATGACATTCAAGTTGTGCATATCTTTCTACATTTTCATTTTATTTCTCAAGTGCACTTATAATTTCACTTTGCACACTATCATTACATCATACATAATGCATTGTGTGATTTACCAATGACTGGCTGAAAGCAAATTTTCTTACCAACGGACTGCCCACCGACTATTTATGATTAGATTCCCTTTTGCGTCGCCACTTGAAGCTATTTGTTTGAACCTCCGTAATTATTCTATTGTAACAATTTGTTGACCTTGATAACGATAAGTTCAATTTAATCTCAAGTTAGCTGCAACGTGTGTGCGTGTGTGACGATCCGGAATTTTCAAGCATTTAAAATCAGGATATTTAATTGATTTTAAATATTCAATAAAGTAATTTTAACTTAAATTATGAATATCACAATTTATTTGATAATTGAATTATTAAATCAAATAAGTGAAGTTGGGTAAATTGTTGAATGCGGAGTTTTAAGCCTATTAAAAATAATTTAAAGGCTTGTAAAATTTATATTGATGACACTGAAGATAATAGAAGTTGTAAAATCAAAATTAACAGAGGTTTGTTCAGTTTTAAAATTTTATCGTTTAATTTGAATTTAAAAATAGCCTTTTGAGGCACAGTCTCGGAATTCGACGAAACCAGTTCCATTGGATCCGTAATATTGAATTATTATCAAATTTCAAATTTCGTATTGATCGGAGTTGTTATGTGAGCGTACGATTTATAAACGCCCAACAGCACGCCTCGATAGGAGTTCGTGATTTTAAGCTATGTAAGTCAGGATAATTTGTATTCAAATTTGAATTTAAAGTAATATATATTTATAATCTGGTCAACCAGCTGAAACAATTTCACATCACTACTTTTCACTTTCACTTCAGCACACAGCCTTCCTTTCATATCCACGTTTCTCTTTTTATAACATCACGCTGCCCTATCCCTTCTTCAGCACGCTACGTTCTTCTACTCCTTATATCACACCTTCTGCCTCCTGGACCAAAATTAAATCGAGCCTTCCTTTCCACTATTCTCAAAACGAAAACGAAAATCCCCTTTCTCTTCTCTTCAAACCGATTACGAAAAAAAATCAAATTTTAAAACTCCTCCTCTCTTCCTCTCAGGCAATCAAATTCAATTCGTGTGAAACCCCCCAGTCGCCTTCTGTTGAAATCATGTCGACAATCAAGTTGCGCTCACGCGCGTGGATGAGGAGGACGAGCAAATTCGAGATTTGTTTGGAGACGCGGCACGTTAAGGTGAGTGTTGAGTTCGTTGGGGATTTTGGGAACGCGATTTCAGGTGGAGGACAGAGGGGGGCCCTCGGCGGTGATGCTATAGGAGTAGTGGCGTGGTTGATGTGAGTTCGTCCCTGGCGATGGGAATGGTGGCGCAGGCATGGTTGCGAGTCTGGGGGGAAATCGGCGACGGTGAGGAGAGAGAGCGTGGTTGTTCAAGTGAGTTTTCGCAAGGAAGGAGTCGATCTGGTGAGTTTTGTGTATTGTTTAAGTTCAATGATTTAAACTACTATTAATTTTAGGATTTAAATTGTTAATATATATATATATATAACAGCAGTGATTTTTTTTTTTTGAAAAAAAGGTTCTGTTGTAATATAGATGTATCTATACTACTGTAAGATATTACTTGTTGTTTACTGAAGATAAAGGAAATAATAATATATATATAAATATCCTACAGTGACTTATATAAGGTTATTCTGTTGTGAATTAATATATGGATTTGAAAAGAATTTTAATTCACTAGAATCTAATATATATATATAGATATATATAAGATTTGAAAATGGGAATTCATAAATATTTAAGGAATTTATAAAGGTAGATTTTTGAAATCTATAATTTTTGTTTTTAGCAGTTTCGAAGAGGAAAATTAATTGTTTAATTAAATCCTTGGTCAATTAAAATTTTACCGGGAAATTGGTTATTAAATTATTTCGAATATTAATAAATCCTATAATGCTTGTACAAGGTCAAAAATAATGGAAACAAGCTGGTTTGGAAATGGGTTGCAAATAGAATAAGGTGAGTTAAATCTCACTCAGCTGAATTATAATTTAAATTTAATTGTTTAAATTTAAATAATCGATTGGTTGATTGGCTTTGGTGTGTTATAGTATATGTAGTAGTATATATATATATTACACCTTGGAATGATTGATTTTCCGTATTTTATAGCGGAGATATTTATGTTGTGCTAACGTCTGTGGATGCAAGGAAAACAGGTTGGAGGGATCCAACTGGGTCCCTCAACATTTATTTAAATTATTTAGCATTCTCTGTTGTGATTATTGGATATTCTATGATGAGTTATATTGGAATATTGAATGTTATGATTCAATTGGATATAATTGGGTATAATGAATTACCAAAAATATATAAATTGGATTTTGAAAAAAAATAAAGGAAGTAAAATTGCAAGTAAAATAACTATAGGGAAATTTGAATAAATTTAAGAATGAATTGGAGAAGAAATAAAGTGATTTAAATTTTTAATAAATAAATTGCGAGTATAGAAAGGAAAATTTGAATAAACAGGAAATTAATGAATTTTAAAAATTCAGTGTTATTATTCAAAAGAACAAGCATTTATTTAAAAGTTAAGATTTAAATTATTGGGAAAAACCTGGAATTTGTATATTTCAGTTAAAAGTTAGAATCAAATGAAAAATAACAACAACAACAATAATTAAGTCCATACTTAATGGATTTTGAAATGAATTCAGTAATTAAAGAAACTTATTTCAAATGGAATAAGTTTGAAATCAATTCTAGGAAAATTGATTTAAGTAATTGAGGTTGGATCTTCTCCCTGGATAACCAAGTACATTTCAAAGTAAGTTTTTGAAGTAAGTTTTTAAATATAAGTTAAAAGTTTTAAGTTGATTTAAAAAGCAAGTTTGGGAAAAAAATATTTATTTCTAAATATTTAAAACCTAAAGTAAGTCTTTCCTTTTTAATATATTATAGTAATAATTATTTAAAGAGTGATTTAGTAGTTTGTTTAAGATCAAAATTTTAGTTATATTTTATACAGAAACCTTATTTTCAAATATTTATATAGTATGTATTTTTAACAAATTATCGAAGTAGTTTTAACTTAAATGTTTTAAAGTATATATTTCAAAGTAAAGTGTTTTAAATTATTTTAAAATTCTAGTTTTGCGCTTGGTGATTTCAGAGGAGATAGAAAATATTTGGGAAAGTTTATTCTAAAAAGAAAGGTGGTTTTGAAACTGTTTTCAAAGGGTTGAAAATAGAAATATATCTTGTGAAGATATTTTTTTGAAGTTAATAAATAATTTGGGAAATTATTTATTTTGTGATGGATGTTGTGAATATTAATTGATAGTTAAATCACCGACTATCAATATTGGACAAATGCGTTGATCGTTTCGAAGAGACCGGGATCGAGATTTATTTCTCAAAAACCACTTCGATCCGGTTTGTACGTTTCGTGAAACGTGTTCGGAGTCGAAGCTGGAGCAGTGAAGTGCAAGGGCTAGTCGCTACTAATCCTAAGGATATTTCCAAAATGGATGTAGTAGGAGTAGTGCCTTCGGTTCCGTTCGAACCCGGGACGGACTTGTATGGATGAATGCTTGCGAAACATCGTCAGGCGGACGATGGGCATTCTAAGGAATATATTCTAAAAAGGTAACGCTTAGCCTCAAGCCTCATCAAATGGGAATGGCTGAAAATCAGGGGATATGCAGCAAGGCTTCGTGGGTAGCACCCACTGGAGGGTGAGGCCATCCCTGTCTAGATGTCCCTTTATTTCGGCTTAGTGGTCGGTTGCTGATCCCAACCACGGGGTGATCTTGCTCGGGACTGTCCAGTAAGGGATGGTTCCGGTCTTGTGTTGAAGGGGAGTTAGGGTGGCTCCTGGGTACGCTGATCTAGACCAGGTACTGTGACAGGTGGTACCCCAGTGCCTAGCCATTAGTTGGAATTTTCCCTACGCGCCCGTACGGTTTTGATTGTGCCCAACTATTGCTGAAACGTGAGATGCAAGCATTTCAGCTAGATTCTATTTACTTTCTAAAGACACTATTATAATATCAAAGGACTTTAATAAAAATGTTTTAGCTATCGTAAGGTAAAAACCCGACATGTTTATTTGTGGCGTGGTCTTACGAGATGCTTTTGTTTTCAAAGGATTTTTGAAACTTTAATAATCAATTGGGTGTGATTTTCTCACGCAGGTATTCCAGACTGACTCGGGTATTATTTAACTGTAATGCTCGGGTCAGACCGAGTATTATAGGATACAGGATTTGATGCTATGGAGCTCAGGAGACGAGATGGATGACGACACGTACTCTCGTACTTGTTCATATATATATATATATATATATATATATATATATATATATATATATTCCGCTGTATTGAGTTGTTGTGTATCCATTGTATGTTATTGATGTGAGCTGTGACTAATGTACTCTGATGATGTAATATATGTAAACAGATATATTTGATTTTGAGTAAAGATTGTTTACTATCTATTATATTTTATTTCGCTGCGATGGTTAGATTCTAATGTTGATTTTGTTTTCTCTTCTTCTACCTCTTCTTCTTTAACCCAAATGGTTCGTATTTCTGTACAACTTGAGTTGATTGTTGTAGAATAGTGTTGACTCAAGGGGTACGGATTTTCGGGTCGTTACACTTGGTATCAGAGCTTAGGTTGGTGATAACCTTGGCTCTGGTGGGAGTTACTCATTTAAAATAGAGTCCGTAGTACTTTATAATGAGTTTGAGCGTATTAATAAATATGAGGGCGTATTTGTTAGTGGATATAATTTTTTTTAATATTGTGTTGATTGGTTTGTTGAGTGGCATATGAACCCGCGTCGGCACATTCCGTACAACTGTATCGAAGGGGATTCTAAACACTTGAATAGAACAAATCGACACGGTATTGTTTTAAATGTGGGTAAATGAAATAATTTTACCCAAAAACATATTTTGATATAAAGAATAGTTTTTGAAAACTATTTAGCTAATATATGGTTTCTTGGATGTTAGTTGGTTGTCAGGAATGATGATATTTAAAGTATTATCATTGTTAAGTAAAAATTTAACTAGAAATTGTAAATATAACCAAAGATTAAGGAGATAAATTCAATTATAAAATGAAATTTATAAATATGAATTATAAATGTAATTTATGAATTGAAATACAATCAAATAGAAATTTGTATAAGCATAAATTGTACAAATGAATTATAGTTAAAATGTATTTAAGCAGGATTTGGAAATTCAAAATTTCAGAGATTTTGGGAATGTTATCGAAGTGCTTTGGGAGATAAATGATAGCATTATTGTTTTGAAGGTATTTCTGAAAGGAAATTGTTTTAAATGGATTTTGGAAGTGATATAGCATTGAAATTACTTGGATTATTGGAAAATAATCCTGATGATGACGGCTGCATCAACAGTATTCATTTTCGAATTTCTAAGTGAAGAATTGCTACCAAATTGATTTGTTTAGAAAAACAAGTTGTTTTTGGAAATCTTAAAGGAAATTTGTTGGAAATAAAAACCAGGATTGGTTTAAACTTTTGAGAGGTGTAATTTGAGATGTTGAAGATTTCAATATGATTTGAAACTAAAGCAGGAAGTTAAAAATCATCATGAGATATGCTGTAAGCTTATAAATTGAGATGATTTTTTTTAAATCAGGGAAATATAAGCTTTGAATGTTGGAATTTAAATTTAAAGAGAAAAGTTAAAAATGAAATTAACTTGGATGGGAAATAAAAATTTAACTGGATTGAAATTGATTGACTAGGCTGAAAATAATATCCAATTGAATTCGAATCTAGTTGAAATCGAATTGAGTTAAATAAAACCGAGTTAAAATAAAATTGCGTTGGAATGAGAATTCAATTGAATTATTGAATGGAATTAGATTCTTACTTGAATTTATGGAATATGAGTTGGATAAGGATTGCATTGAAATAAATAAATAAGAATAACGTGTAAAAGAGTTATAATGCATGAAATAAAACATGCTTGGGATATAAATAAGCATGAAGCTTGAGTTAAAATAAAAGATGAATATATTCAAGCCTATAATGAATGGAAATGTGTAAAATAATAGGTTATGACTTATAGATTGAAAGTGGAAATGAAAATCCAAAATAAATATTAATGATTAATTGGAGAATAAAATAAAATAAAAAAATCAAAACTTGAATTATAAACTAAATTGAACTAAGAAATTAAATGAAGTGATGTTTGAAATTAAAATTCAAGTGTTGGATTTTAAATAAGGAAAGAATTAAGTGATAATAAATTAGTTAATGAATTGTGTAAATGGAGTTTAATGTAGTTAAATAGAAGCTGAATTGTAAGCTAATAATGAAGATTGGAAATAAAACCCAAGTTATAAATCGTTGATGAAAAAAATATAATTGAAAGTGGCCTTGCAATTAATTAAATGAATTGAGAATGAAATTGCATTGTAAGTTAATAAAATTGGATGGTAAATTAAAAGTGAATGATAGAATCAGAGTTTGGGTTATTATTTAAAATTTGACTTGAAGTGTTAACAAATTAAATATAATTGAAATGTATCGAATAAAAATGTAAATGGATTAAGATAGTAATGGTTTATTGTGAATAAAATCCAAATATGTGGAAATAAATTGGATATGGCCTTGTAATCAATTGAGTTAAGCTGGGTATAAAAGAGAAAATTTACTTGTAAAATGAAAATGAGCTTAAGTATAAATTTGAATAAATTGAACTAAATTGACTTAACCTGAATAAATCGAAGAGAGTGGAATTGAATTCAACTTTAAACCAAGTCTAATGATATTGGATTAAATTTGAATCAAGAAAAAAATAAATTCGGATCGAAATAGAATTTGGTGGGTTGTAAATAATACTTAAGGAAATTAAAAAAAATTATAATGGATTGAGAGAATAAATTAATTATATTAAATAAGTAAATGGATAGAATAAATAAGAATTAAATGAAAGATGGAAGTAGAACTTATTATGGAAAGAAATGGAAATGAACTTAAATTTTTACTTAAGCAAGTGTTGAATAAAATCCCAACTCAAAATGGAATATGGTTTAAATGAGTTGAGATATAGTTATTGAATGGAATAGCCTGAATTGTTGTCGAACTAAATAAAATAGTTTGGAATAAACAAATATAGAATGAATTGTAAATGAATGGGTAGTAATATGCAAACTTGAAATGGGTTGAGCTAAATAAATGTTCGTGAATGAATTAAAATAAAAAGGGAATTAACTGGTAATGAAGTATGGAGATGGAACTTGAATTGGTTAAATGAAGTCGAATACCAAATTAATGTGGCAAATGTTTAGGTTGCAAATTAACTATGAAATGAGTATGTGATGTAACCAATATGAAATGTTTCAAGATAAATAAATGGATTCAAATAAATGAATGAGAATATAGCACTGAATTTGTATAAAATTGGTTTTGAATCAATTGTAATAAATATGGGTTTGTTTGAATGAATAATAAATTGAATGTAAACAATTGAGTTTTACACCATTCAAATTGATGAAGTTGTGTACGAATGGATTAAAAATCATTCCAATTGAATGAAAATAGGTTGTAAATTAATTGGAACAGTGAAATTGGCATGGAGACTATATAAGTTGCTTACGGAAAAATGTTTGGTGTGAATTTCTTTTAGAATTCATATGTTTTAACTATTGCAAGTAAGTGAAATGTGTTAAACTGCATATATTTGGCACTTACATGTTTAAATTGAGTAAGTACAGGTATCTGAGAGCCGTGTGGCTGGATTTGGTTGCGCTAGTTGCTAAAAATTATAAGTTGTTTGCTTAAAATGCTAAATAAGGTACGCCAACGCAATAAAAATAGGAAATATGAACTGTTTTTTGTTTTCCGACCGTGTGGGTCGATGTATATATATTTATCTCTTTTATCAAATTGCAAAAGCTCCTCCGTACAAAGGAAACTCTGCCAAAAATTTTCAGAAATTTTGGGAGTTAGAAAATTTTTGAAATTTTTTGGAAAATTTATTAACGATAAAACAATTTCAAACTAAGAATTGAATAAGTTAGTAAATGGAGCTAATTAAAATAATGACGTGAATTAGTTATAAATGAAAAATAAAATTTAAAGTTTAGAGTTGAAAATAAATTGAATTCGTATGGAAATGAAAGAATCGATGTGGATAGAAATGGATATAAACTAAAATGGTAAGATGAAAATAAATAAAGAAGTATATAAAATGCTTATGTTAACTTAAGTAAGGAATGGTCAATTCTTAATTGGAAATTGAATATTTCAAATGTATTCTAAGTTGATATTTGGAGAAATATTAACATTTGGTAAGGAAGTCGATAAAATGTTCTGGAATGTTGAGATTGGATATTAGTGCTAAGCAGGATATGCAGGTAAGATAAAGGGAAAAGAGAATTGGATTGATTTCAAAGATAAAATTTGAAATGCTCGACAAAAGGGTATGTATTTAAATTTGGTATGAAATTTGATTGGGATTTGGATTGAGCCACTTGGCCTTTTTGTTTTCTTTTTGGATTTGGGAGGCCGTAGAGCCATTTTGTAGTTGTACCGAGCTAGCCGCGCAAAAGAGACGCTGGCAAAAAATTTCGGAAATTTAGGGAGTTAGAAAAATTTTGAGAAAATTTTGATAATTCAAAATTTGGTTTTAAATTGAAACTTGAATGGTTAAACAAACGGTATAGGTTGGAACTAGGGAAAGGTGTGGAAGTTAATAAGAATGATAATGGATCTTTTATAAGAGATAGTTGGTAAGCGTTGAGTTGTTAGAAACTGTTTAGTTTTGGAAAGGTAACGGGTTTTGGACCATTCTTCCTAATTAGTAATTTCGGGGATGAAATTCTTTTAAGGAGGGAGGAATGTGACGATCTGAAATTTTCAAGCATTTAAAATCGGGATATTTAATTGATTTTAAATATTCAATAAAGTAATTTTAACTTAAATTATGAATACCACAATTTATTTGATAATTGAATTATTAAATCAAATAAGTGAAGTTGGGTAAATTGTTGAATGTGGAGTTTTAAGCCTATTAAAAATAATTTAAAGGCTTGTAAAATTTATATTGATGACACTGAAGATAATAGAAGTTGTAAAATCGAAATTAACAGAGGTTTGTTCAGTTTTAAAATTTTATCGTTTAATTTGAATTTAGAAATAGCCTTCCGAGGCATAGTCTCGGAATTCGACGAAACCAGTTCCATTGGATCCGTAATATTGAATTATTATCGAATTTCAAATTTCGTATTGATCGGAGTTGTTGCGTGAGCGTACGATTTATAAACGCCCAACAGCACGCCTCGATAGGAGTTCGTGATTTTAAGCTATGTAAGTCAGGATAATTTGTATTCAAATTTGAATTTAAAGTAATATATATTTATAATCTGGTCAACCAGCTGAAACAATTTCACATCACTAATTTTCACTTTCACTTCAGCACACAGCCTTCCTTTCATATCCATGTTTCTCTTTTATAACATCACGCTACCCTATCCCTTCTTCAGCACGCTACGTTCTTCTACTCCTTATATCACGCCTTCTGCCTCCTGGATCAAAATTAAATCGAGCCTTCCTTTCCACTATTCTCAAAACGAAAATGAAAATCCCCTTTCTCTTCTCTTCAAACCGATTACGAAAAAAAATCAAATTTTAAAACTCCTCCTCTCTTCCTCTCAGGCAATCAAATTCAATTCGTGTGAAACCCCCCAGTCGCCTTCTGTTGAAATCATGTCGACAATCAAGTTGCGCTCACGCGCGTGGATGAGGAGGCCGAGCAAATTCGAGATTTGTTTGGAGACGCGGCACGTTAAGGTGAGTGTTGAGTTCGCTGGGGATTTTGGGAACGCGATTTCAGGTGGAGGACAGAGGGGGTCCCTCGGCGGTGATGCTAGAGGAGTAGTGGCGTGGTTGATGTGAATTCGTCCCTGGCGATGGGAATGGTGGCGCAGGCATGGTTGCGAGTCTGGGGGGAAATCGGCGACGGTGAGGAGAGAGAGCGTGGCTGTTCAAGTGAGTTTTCGCAAGGAAGGAGTCGATTTGGTGAGTTTTGTGTATTGTTTAAGTTCAATGATTTAAACTACTATTAATTTTAGGATTTAAATTGTATATATATATATATATATATATATAACAGCAGTGATTTTTTTTTAAAAAAAAGGTTCTGTTGTAATATAGATATATCTATACTACTGTAAGATATTACTTGTTGTTTACTGAAGATAAAGGAAATAATAATATATATATATAAATATCCTACAGTGAGTTATATAAGGTTATTCTGTTGTGAATTAATATATGGATTTGAAAAGAATTTTAATTCACTAGAATCTAATATATATATATAGATATATATATAAGATTTGAAATAAATGGGAATTCATAAATATTTAAGGAATTTATAAAGGTAGATTTTTGAAATCTATAATTTTTGTTTTTAGTAGTTTCGAAGAGGAAAATTAATAGTTTAATTAAATCCTTGGTCAATTAAAATTTTACTGGGAAATTTGTTATTAAATTATTTCGAATATTAATAAATCCTATAATGCTTGTACAAGGTCAAAAATAATGGAAACAAGCTGGTTTGGAAATGGGTTGCAAATAGAATAAGGTGAGTTAAATCTCACTCAGCTGAATTATAATTTAAATTTAATTGTTTAAATTTAAATAATTGATTGGTTGATTGGCTTTGGTGTGTTATAGTATATGTAGTAGTGTATATATATATATATATATATATTACACCTTGGAATGATTGATTTTCCGTATTTTATAGCGGAGATATTTATGTTGTGCTAACGTCTGTGGATGTAGGGAAAACAGGTTGGAGGGATCCAACTGGGTCCCTCAACATTTATTTAAATTATTTAGCATTCTCTCTTGTGATTATTGGATATTCTATGATGAGTTATATTGGAATATTGAATGTTATGATTCAATTGGATATAATTGGGTATAATGAATTACCAAAAATATATAAATTGGATTTTGAAAAAAAATAAAGGAAGTAAAATTGCAAGTAAAATAACTATAGGGAAATTTGAATAAATTTAAGAATGAATTGGAGAAGAAATGAAGTGATTTAAATTTTTAATAAACAAATTACGAGTATAGAAAGGAAAATTTGAATAAACAGGAAATTAATGAATTTTAAAAATTCAGTGTTATTATTCAAAAGAACAAGCATTTATTTAAAAGTTAAGATTTAAATTATTGGGAAAAACCTGGAATTTGTATATTTCAGTTAAAAGTTAGAATCAAATGAAAAATAATAACAACAACAATAATTAATTCCATACTTAATGGATTTTGAAATGAATTCAGTAATTAAAGAAATTTATTTCAAATGGAATAAGTTTGAAATCAATTCTGGGAAAATTGATTTAAGTAATTGAGGTTGGATCTTCTCCCTGGATAACCAAGTACGTTTCAAAGTAAGTTTTTAAATATAAGTTAAAAGTTTTAAGTTGATTTAAAAAACAAGTTTGGGAAAAAAATATTTATTTCTAAATATTTAAATCCTAAAGTAAGTCTTTCCTTTTTAATATATTATAGTAATAATTATTTAAAGAGTGATTTAGTAGTTTGTTTAAGATCAAAAATTTAGTTATATTTTATATAGAAACCTTATTTTCAAATATTTATATAGTATGTATTTTTAACAAATTATCGAAGTAGTTTTAACTTAAATGTTTTAAAGTATATATTTCAAAGTAAAGTGTTTTAAATTATTTTAAAATTCTAGTTTTGCGCTTGGTGATTTCAGAGGAGATAGAAAATATTTAGGAAAGTTTATCCTGAAAAGAAAGGTGGTTTTGAAACTGTTTCAAAGGGTTGAAAATAGAAATATATCTTGTGAAGATATTTTTTGAAGTTAATAAATAATTTAGGAAATTATTTATTTTGTGATGGATGTTGTGAATATTAATTGATAGTTAAATCACCGACTATCAATGTTGGACAAATGCGTTGATCGTTTCGAAGAGACCGGGATCGATATTTATTTCTCGAAAACCACTTCGATCCGGTTTGTACGTTTCGTGAAACGTAATCAGAGTCGAAGCTGGAGAAGTGAAGTGCAAGGGCTAGTCGCTACTAATCCTGAGGATATTTCCAAAATGGATGTAGTAGGAGTAGTGCCTTCGGTTCCGTTCGAACCCGGGACGGACTTGTATGGATGAATGCTTGCGAAACATCATCAGGCGGACGATGGGCATTCTAAGGAATATATTCTAAAAAGGTAACGCTTAGCCTCAAGCCTCATCAAATGGGAATGGCTGAAAATCAGGGGATATGCAGCAAGGCTTCGTAGGTAGCCCCCACTGGATGGTGAGGTCATCCCTGTCTAGATGTCCCTTTATTTCGGCTTAGTGGGCGGTTGCTGATCCCAACCGCGGGGTGATCTTGCTCGGGACTGTCCAGCAAGGGATGATTCCGATCTTGTGTTGCAGGGGAGTTAGGGTGGCTCCTCGGTACGCTGATCTAGACCAGGTACTGTGACAGGTGGTACCCCAGTGCCTAGCCATTAGTTGGAATTCATTTTCCCTAAGCGCCCGTACGGTTTTGATTGTGCCCAACTATTGTTGAAACGTGAGATGCAAGCATTTCAGCTAGATTCTATTTACTTTCTATAGACACTATTATAATATCAAAAGACTTTAATAAAAATGTTTTAGTTATCGTAAGGTAAAAACCCGACATGTTTATTTGTGGCGTGGTCTTACGAGATGCTTTTGTTTTCAAAGGATTTTTGAAACTTTAATAATCAATTGGGTGTGATTTTCTCACGCTGGTATTCCAGACTGACTCGGGTATTATTTAACTGTAATGCTCGGGTCAGACCGAGTATTATAGGATACAGGATTTGATGCTATGGAGCTCAGGAGACGAGATGGATGACGACACGTACTCTCGTACTTGTTTATATATATATATATTCCGCTGTATTGAGTTGTTGTGTATCCATTGTATGTTATTGATGTGAGCTGTGACTAATGTACTCTGATGATGTAATATATGTAAACAGATATATTTGATTTTGAGTAAAGATTATTTACTATCTATTATATTTTATTTCGCTGCGATGGTTAGATTCTGATGTTGATTTTGTTTTCTCTTCTTCTACCTCTTCTTCTTTAACCCAAATGGTTCGTATTTCTGTACAACTTGATTGATTGTTGTAGAATAGTGTTGACTCAAGGGATACGGATTTTCGGGTCGTTACAACGTGTATGAATATACAATTACCGGGTTGCAATTATACCACCAACGAAGCAATTTGCAGCGTCTTAAATTTTAATTTCAATCATATTGCTTTTTTTGTGCAGAGGGCATACACTTATGACGTTATTTATGAGCACAAAGTTTATGAGATGTGGCAAAAGAAAGCGGCTTCTATCTTGAAAAAAAACTAAATCGTGCACGACAAAGAGCCAAAAGATTAAAGCAAACCACAAAGATGACTGACTGTCGAGACACCCCTCCTGCATGGATACGGGTAGATGTATGGAATAAAATGATTGATATTAAATGGCACAAAAGCGCATATGATGATAAATTTCAAAAGATGAGAGCCAATCGTTTGACACCAAAAGAAGGGTCACACACACGTCACACCGCTGGATCCGTGTCCATTGTTTCACATGATGAGCAAGTGGTATGTATTTACTTAAAAGTAAAAAAAATTGAATTCAGATTACATTTCTCTCCCTGAAATTTGAAATTTCGCCCTGCTTAGCGTGTGGCGACTTATAAATTTATAAAGCTTCTCTAAAGTAATTTAATTTTTACTTTTAATGATTTTTAAAATTGAACAAATTTCAATATAGTTCTTTGTTTTTGATTTTGTTATAGAAAAACTAACGTCCATAGAAAGGCCAATAAAGGAACAGTTGGCATTGTAGATAATTTTGATTTATCTATTTATAACTTATTTTATTCAACATTGTGTATGCTTTAAAAACTAACCTGAAATGTGAGATTCGATTTATGCATTGCTGACATTTTTTCCATTTAAACGCATCACTATCATTTTGTGTTGTGCTCAATTTGTACTTATTCTCCTCCCTATTTCAACAGCTTTTGTACTTTTTAACATTGCGGTTTTGACTATTTTACGGAAATAAAACATATTGCCTACTGTGATGCCACTTTACGGAAATAAAACATAGGCCAATAAAGGAACAGTTTTGACATTGTCGACTTGAGGAAGTCAACTAGACGCAGCAAGTTATTATTCTAATCTCTACCTAAAAGGTGTTCTATTGGAATGCAACAAGATTTTGAGATCGCCAATACATGCACATCTCTAATCGATTTTATATTTGTGTTCAAAACCTTTTTTATGAGTTTAAGGCTTTTAGGCAACGTTGCTAAACAAAATATAGTAGCCAATTCGACATTTGCTATTCTATACTATAGAGATTATCTCTCTCGTTTTATGTCAAGGCTGAATTAAGCCTAAGACATGGACTAAAAAAATAAATATATGATATTCTAAATTCTTATTCCATTGCTGCATTGCTCAAAAAATTGGACTACTTTGTTACAAGTGAAGTACACAAAATGCTGGTTTTTAATTTATAGTAACATATATAATTGCCTATGGTAAGTTATATTAACTATGTCATTCTAGATTTGTATTTTTTGGGAAATTCTACAAACTTCAAAGGCCTATTTGTCCAATTTTGAGTCATCTCATGTTACAAGTATTTCTGTTGATTTGCTTTTGTATACAGGCGTCTACGTTTTCATTGTTTTTTTTTCATTGTTTTATTCTTATCATTTAATCAATTCACTTGAAGCAAAGAATTTTGATGCTTAAAAATGAAAAAAAAAACATCTAACCAACGTAAAGTGGCATTGCAGTAGGCAATATTTGACCAATTAGAACAATCTTGTGACGGAGTCGATCGTTCGATCAGCAATGCATAAAACTATTTTACAAAAATAAAACATAGACCAATAAAGGAACAGTTTTAACATTGCAGTTTTGAATTATAATCCATCTATGATTCTCATCGGTATGGGAAAATACAAAATACTAACATATTTCAAATGCTACTTTTCTGCTTGCATACTAAGGCCAACTCATGAATAAAATAATCATATTTGTATATGTATATAGTTTTCTGATCATAGCACAAGTGCTTGCTGCATTATTCGATATTTTACTAATCTCTGTATCCTCGGTTAATAGGAGCTTGAGACAGGTAAACCGATGAGTTTCGAGGAAAGTTTCGTGGCTTGGCATAGTAAAAGAGAGAAAGCTAACGAAAAAGGTAAAGCAAAGCGAGCTTCAGTATCAACTTGCGAATTTGTTGACAACAAGTCACGGAAAGTCTATGTGAGTTATTTTAAATTTTATTAATCTTGTTATGTTCTATTGTAGGTTGAAATCTAAACTAGTTCAATTGTTCGTCATTGGAATTAGTCACTGAAATTAGCATGTATATTTTGTTACTATGTTAGCACAAAGTTTTGGCTTTAGTGCTTATAAAGACATTAAAAATCAAGCCTTGTTCTTGAGACAGAATAACTTATAGGCTGTGCTGCTCAACCTGAAACATTATCGCCAAACAAACTGTACATTTCATGTAAATCAATAAATTTCATGTAACTCAGTTTGTTTAGTGCCTATTAACTAAGTTAAAAACTCAGTTAATTCAAAATTTTAACCAGTTTAAAACCGAGTTTAACTTTGGTGAAAAAAGGAGTTAACCAAGAATTTAAACTCGGTTTCAAACTGAGATTGAACTCAGCTTAAACTGAGTTTTAAAATCTATATAAAATCGAGTTTTAAAATGAGTTCAAAATCGAGTTTTCAATTCAGTTTCTTAGTTTAAACTGAGCTTTAAACGTAGAAAAACTGAGTTTAAAACTTAGTTTTAAACTGAGTTTTAGCTCATTTAAACTTAGTTTAAAACTCGGACAAAGTTTTAAACTCAGTTTCTAAGTTTAAACTCAGTTTCTGAGTTTAAACTGAGTTTTAAACACATTTTAAAACTGAATTGTAAACTGAGTTTAAGACCTAGTATTTAAATCTCAGTTATAAAACAGCTAATTTAAATTGAGCTTTAAACTCATTTAAAAATTAATTTAAACTCAATTTCAAAAGGTGAGAAAACTAGCCACAAAAAATGATAAAAAAATGCAGTTTACTTCATTTTCCATTTATGTATGGGGTTCATATATTAGTAGTCCTAAACAATATCACTTTGTTCAATTGTATGTCATATAAGTTTGGATATTATATTGTGTTCCAGAAATTTTCATGTTTAGTATATACTTAGAAAACTGCAAATGGAGATTCTGGAAACAGTTTAAAGTTATAGGATTTGAGACTCTTAGAGCATGCACATTTTATCCTCGCCAGAGTATTATGATCAATGAGATGGAAAAATTAAGAGAACTTGCTCTAACTAGAAATAAAATCGTAGAACGCACATTGTGTTGAAACTCGTATTAGGACTGATTGTAAATAGGTTTCTGATGATTCCAAAGTATATTGTTGAAAACAATTTCAATGGATCTACAGGTAAAAAAAAACTGACCGAGTTGTTTTCTGGTATAAATATATGTAATTCGTATAAACATATAAATAAATTTAGAGTATCAAACAAAAAAGTACTATTTGGAGAAATATTTAACATATGATTGTAGTGTTTCCCAATAGCAATGAAATGTTATGTGATAACCAAAACTCCATGACGCATGATATGGCTAGACATAATGGATGATAGTGCAATCTTTTAGTTGCCTCCTGCACGTGCAAACACCAACATGTATTCCAATGTCAGCCCTGTAATAAATGGGAAAAAATGAGTATTAGAATAGCGGGAAAGGGGCAAACATTTGCAGGTGCATATTAAAACTATATGCCACTAAAGTATAACTATATGCCACTAAATCCTTAAATTAATAGAGTATGGATCCATACTTTCGTTTATTTCACTAATATACATACACATATTCAATATAATACAATGTGTTCTACTTCCAGCCTCTGATACTCCTCCTTCTACCCTGGAGGTGGATCCTTCTGCTTCCGCTTTTGATATCATTTCCTGGTACTCGGATGAGCGTGCTTGGGTTCACTCTCCCTCTGATATGAGATATTCTCCTGAGAGGGACGTTTTCTATGCCTTTATTAGTGAGTCTGGTGGCGAGAGTAGATATCTTATGTATCATATTGTGGGCGAAGGATTGTGCCTCATTACGGATGGTGAGTTAGGGGAGGAGAACAAAAGTAAGTTTTATGATGTCACTTGGGATAGGAAATTTCTTTACTCGCCTGGTTCAGTTGGTTATGATCCTTTGTTGGCAACTCTTTTCGCTAGGTATTCGCATGATATTGGACCATCGGCGGTTAATGGACGACATAGTTCTTCCTCTTCCGAGGAAGACTAGTTTATGCTGTATTAGTAGTTTAGGCTTTTTAGTCTAACTCCTGCTCTTTATTTTATTTTCTTTTCTATCCATCTTAGTTGCTCTGTGCATGTGCAGAGCACCTGTTATCCCATTTTTATATACAGTGGCACGGCCCACTCTAAAGCCGGCTAGCTTTGCTAAAAATAAAAAAAATAAAAAATAAAAATATAATACAATGTATTTCCTAATGAAACAAGCAAGCAAATTTTTTTCCGTCTCGACTTAACAGAAGTTAAAAAAAGGGTACAAATAAGCATAACATAGTAATGCATTTGCATATCTCCAACAGTTCACGATTTATGTTACAAAAGGGAAAAAGCACTAATCAAGCATAATATAGTAATGACTAAACTGAAAATTTAGTACAGAAGAAAAAAAAAGTACAATCAAGTACTAACAGTAATCTAGTTTGTTTTTCTTGGAGCCAAAGGTTTTGCATAAATTCAGTCCCATTAAGCTATACAAATTGTTATGAAAGTAGAATATTCGGTTTAAAAAATTTAATAATTCAAAACAATATTAGTATCGGTATGGGTAGTCATATGAATGAGGCATGGTTTGGACATATCAAGGCTGTAGCCGACAAAAACTTATGTTCTAGACATTCACATGCCCAATACATTATAGAATTTGAAGATAATAGTAATAAATATAATATTAATAGCAACTAAAAACATTCAAGAGAAGTTATTAATATAGAAACTTAGCATAAATTATCCAAAACCCAAATGTTTTAACTCATTGTAAATCCTAGTTTTAAACATAGTTTCTAAGTTTAAACTGGGTTTTAAACTCAGAAAAAACTAAGCTTACAACTCAGTTTTAAACTGGGTTTAAGCTCATTTTAACTCGATTTAAAACTCAGACAGAGTTTCAAACCCAGTTTCTGAGTTTAAACTCATTTTGAAACTGAATTTGAAACTCACTTTAAACCGAGTTAAAACTTAGTGTTTTCATCTCAGTTATAAAACAACTAATTTACTTAAGTTTAAATTAACTCTACTAACTTAAAACACCTCTAATATTTGGATGGAAAAGTTCTCATTTTGTTCATGCAGTTGGTAAAAAGCATAACGTACTGAAACCTTATTTTAAAACTTAAGTAAATAACACCCAGATAATAAGAATTTTACTCCACACTGCATAATTTTTCACATTGCACAATCTCAGTTTTAAACTAAAGTAAATAACAAGTTCAATTTATAAGTTATCCTTCTCAACAATTTACTCCACATTGCATAATATATTCTTTTTTATAATAATATATCTAAAAGTTAAATACTGTATTTTCTTCACAATATCAGCTTCGAAACGAAACATGATCATAGTGGCCTGGATCAATATTATATAACACAAAGCCTGCCAAAATGGTACGGTTGATAAAATAAGCATAGGGTACGAAGAAATGTGAATAACACAAAGCCAGTCAAAAATGAAGAGCAGAGAAATGTATGGACCACTAGATCAATATTATAGATATATAAAATGGACTTCGTACTAATAACGAATTTCAGACAGCGTGGAGTATCACTGCTGCTCAGCTCATACTTTCTACCAAATAAAAGAAAGTAAAATTTGATTTTGTTATGAATATTGTGACATATATATCCTTGTAGCTTTTGTCTTATAAGAAGTTGGGTACAAGTCCTGACATGTGTTTGAAGTTATGTGTCAGATGATATTATTTTCATTGACATTTTTCCCATTACCGTGTATTCCTATTACTGATTATGCTGCATATTTCAAAACGAAGGCTGTCAATTGCCTAAGTCTACTGATTGTGGAATCAAGTCATATACATGACTTCATGAATTATACATAAGCTTCACATATTTGGAGGAAAGCACCAGATATCAAAGTTTAATGAGTAATTAAGCAATATTAAACCAGTTAGTAAACCGAATACAACAACCCAGCTTACAAACCCAGTTTATAAACTGAGTTTTGGCTCAGTATAAAAACTGATTTTAAACTCTGATCTGAGTTTGCACTCAGTTTGAAAACTAATTTTAAACTTTGATCACAATAAGTCACATCAATTTGCGTTTGTATTTGTAAGTACAGCTAGCACAGTGGATCGTCCATACTTTTAACTTTTGTTTGCCAAAATTTTAGTTTATCTCATTTATTAGTCTATGTCAAAATAAAAGCTTAGATGTTGCTATCCAACAAGCATATATGTTGTTACCCTTTTAATTTTTTCAGGAAACATATATGAAGAAAAAAGCCAAACTACAAGAAGATGAAATTGTATGGAATCCAAGACTTTGGGTTGAATCATCCGGAGGCCTTACAAGAGGAAGGATATACGGAGCACCTTATGTTGATACAAATACCATATTGCGTAACAGTTCTCAATCCAACTGTCTTGCAGATCGTGCAAATCAAGAACAACCTGCAATCTCCAGTAGTATGTTATTAACATCGGAGCTTAAATCGGTAATAGAAAGAGAAGTGCAATTGAGAGTAACTAGCTTGCTTGATTCAATTAATCCGACCAATCTTCAAAGCATAAACCAACAATCATGGTCGTTCAACCAACCATCCGGTCAAACACAACACTTGGGTCAGTTCTTTGTACAACCGCCAAGTCAAATCCCACAACCGCTTGCTCAGCCATTCGTGCCACCATCCGCTCAATCGTTACCACAGCCATCAAATCAAGTGTTGCAACATCCTCCTCAACCATTTCTACAACCTTCAAGTTTTCTCGCGCAGCCATCATATCCATGTGATCAACCGTTTCCACAAATTCCTAACCATATCTCGCAACCATCAGGTTAGTCTTCTCAACAGCTTTATCAAATGATACAACCATTAGTTCCTTGTCAACAAACATCCGAACAGTATCAAACAACAAATGTGCCTTTTCAATCAACTTTTGAAAATATTTCAGAACAAGTTGGATCTTTCATGCAACTATTGAGACCTATAACACAAGATCAACCTGATCATAATTTACTTGGAAATAACCAAGCATCAAACGCTCGAGGAAACGTTGGGTTGCAAAATGAAAATGATGCATGAATTGCATGTTAGCTTCTGAAAGCATAAAGTAGGCTCTGTTGGAATTATCTTTTCTTTTAAACTCTATTTTAGTTTTTGTTTCATTTGAATCTTGTTTTAGGATTATAGTTTGTAGGGTCCAAATTAGATATGTTGTGTTTTAATTATGACATCTATGCTTGGAATATTCTGTAATTTGCTTTTCTTGCAATGAACTGCAGTTTTTTGTTTATGCAGTCCGCAGCTTACTTTGATGTTATACAGTCCGTAGCTTACTTTGATGTTATGCAGTCTGTAGCTTACTTTTTTGCAAGCTCTAACTTTGATATTATGCAAGCTTACTTTTTTGCAAGCTCTAACTTTGATATTATGCAAGCTTACTTTTTTGCAAGCTCTTACTTTGATATTATGCAATCTGTAGCTTCTTACTTTGATATTATCAAAGTCTGTAGCTTACTTTTTTTGCACATGAGCTTGTTTTTGGTACATGAGCTGCAAATTCAACACTTATTTTGCTTTTTGTTCTGTTTGACGTTGTATACTTTCTATTCTTTGATCTGTGCTGAAAACTATGATAAAATTATGTTTCATTTCTTCTATCCAACTGGTTTATAATAACCACTGTATTAATGACTGATTTGAAACCTTGAATTTGGTCTCTATGGTTGTACAAGAGATCCATAAAATTGTCTCTAATTAGTTTTTAATGTAGGTGTGTATTTGAAATCATTTGTGAAGTTACTAATATTTTAAAGACGAATGTTTGTGCTCTCTGTTTATTTAGAGACCTGATTTTAGAGACAACACTTGTCTGTCTTAAGTTGGTTACAAATATAAATTAGAGACAAAAACTGCATTTAGAGATAAAATGCAACCGTCTTTAAAAATCCTTTTTTTTTAGTGGTACCTAGGGAAGAAAAATCACACAGCGCTACTTTTGATTATTTTAGTACTACTCATTGCTAATTTACCCGACTGAAGAATCGGGTAAATTGTGTGAATCAATACGAGAGTGGCAGTTTAGTTATTTTGCACCTGAGACCTCCTAAATTTATGTTTGTAGCCACATGAATTGACCAACTTTGCTCTGGCGTATTCAATATGTTTTTGTACTTCCGTCGGTGTTAGTGTCAATCAGTTCCAAGCTATTCGGTACCATATAAAAATAAGCATCCTACTATTTGCAGTGTTATTTTATCTATGGATTGATTGATATTCGTCTAAGGCCACAGTAACGAAATTTTAGTTTTGTCCAAATGACATTAGAGTTGTTCGAATTAAATGCTTTGTACATTTATCTGGACAGAAATACCCTTCAAGGGAGAAAACAAAAGTCGTGAGGGCATAACCGTAGAAGAAACGTTATTTTTTCTTTGCGCTATATCCGAAACTAACATTATATATCTATATATAAATAATAATCTTAATTTTTTTTTTTATATATTAATATTGCACCGCCCTAAACCTTTAATGGAGAGACTATATAACTTTTAACTTTTCTATAAAAACACATGGTGCTCACGGGTTTCCTTCGTTTGAGGGCAGATATTTAATTTGAGAACAACTACATCTCCTTCTCCTCAGACTAAATCATGCATCTCCTTAAATTTTCTGTCTGAAACCAAACGTTCTCTTCACCCTGTCGCTTTTCTAAACTTTAATACATTGACTGTACCGTATATAACTGTTTAATTATACTATCCTGTCACCACAAAATCTTAGCTTCCTTGACCATCTAATGGATACATTCCGTATTCGAAATCATTTTCGAATATGAAGCATTTGTATGTACACACACATCCATTCCATTCATTTCCATTCATAAATAATAAAGTAGCAATTGAATGAAATTTTATAATTCCATATAATTCATTTTTATCGGTAATGTTATCAAAAAAAAAAAGTACAATGATATTTTATATTTCATTTTTATCGGTAACATTAGATCTTTTATATTTTCATATGAAAGGTGAAAATCAATGAACAATTCAACAGTAGAGATATACCGTGTCTTCAATTGTGTATATGTTTAGTGTTTCAATGGATTTTCCCTCATGTTGATTTTGTGTAATAAACATTCATTTATACATTGATAGTATAAATTATTATCATCACAGAATAGTAGCTATCAATCATATCATGCAGTAATGCATGCATAATCTCAAATAGTCTGGATGAATAATTTTTCAATGAGCGATGTTAACATATTTGTATTCTTATCACTTTTTCGGATTTCAAATATTTTTTTATTTTTCCAATGCATATAAGTATTTCAATTTTCCGTGTAATCTATCCTGCATTATTACGTGCATAAATTCTACTCTAGCCAGTCTCATCATCTAATATCAAATGCTTTACAAGCCCCTAGTCCCAACCACATAAATGTTATGGCAAAATACAAGAAAGCATCAGCATCAGCATCAGCATCGCATCATTTACTGATAATGGTCCCTATGTATATGACATAGATCCATACGGCTTCTACTCCAAACCAGGAATTCAATTATTACTTATTTCTAAGCCAAACTTATGTTTAGATTTGGTTACAGAACCACCAAGGAGTTGTAACCCTCATAAGCATGTAAAAATAACAAAGTGACCATACATTAAAATGTCCAAACATAGACGTTTTTGAACATGTACAAAATTCATTTCCAAACTAACTTTTGCACTGCTATAGAATCTGCTTTATGATTGTTTTTTATTTTATCATTTAAGTTCGGTCAAAGAAGATAACGAACCACAGTCCAGTTGTAGGACTGGGCATTCACTACAATACAGGGGTTCCAATTATTTTTGGTAATTGGTGGTTAAGATGAAAGATTTAACCTTGGGTACAGCGTATATTTAAGGAAAATCAAATTAGGTGTACATAGAAAAAGAGTTTGATTGGTGAAGCAAAACAAAACATCAAAGAAAAGAACACACAACACATAGATAAATTGTCAAGGACGGTAGTTAGCGAGCCTATTATGTAGTTACACAGGATTTTGGATAAGACTAAACATTAATTACTCATTTTGTTCATATCTCTTTTCATTCTCTATATATATCGACACAAAACATAGTAATAAAAATCTCTCTCTCTCCCCCCTTATCTATACTGAGCTTCAGCAAGTCCTTCTTCATAGATCGACAAAAATGGAGAATGTCTTACATTTTGTTTTCGGAGTATTCGGTATGCAAAAACCAATCGTTTTAAGAATTTGTTCTATAACATAACTGTAAAATGGTTAGAGGCTGATCCATGGTTTTATACTGATTTTCTTATTAGGGAATGCAACTGGTTTATTTCTCTTCTTGTCTCCCATGTTAGTTTGTTTATTTCTTTCTTTCTTGTTCTTTGTTTTGTATATTGCTGTTCGTATATCTTACTCAATTAGGTCAAAAACTTTATATCAAATGTTCAACTTTATTTGGTGATCTGTATCTGTCTATTTCATGCTTGTGCTGACGAATATATAACTTGTTACTGAGTTTACGCTAGTTATAAGCACCTATCTAAAATTGAATAAAAGGATTTTCTAGTGAGGCATTTTCGAAGGGATGGTGGCGCAGTTTGTTAGCACGTAGATCTCATAGTCTTATTGAGTAATCCTGAGGTCAAGAGTTCGCGCCTCTCTCAACACCATTAAGTTAAATTTTTTTTTTCTCCAGCTTAACATTCAGAAAGATATTAAGGCAGAAATCAACGGAGGATTTCTCAGGGATTCCATACAACATGACCATGCTCAACTGCCTCCTATCTGCCTGGTAAGCTTCTCTTTTTCATACTTCTTCAACAATTATCAACTACCACCTCCTATAATTTACAGGTATGGCTTACCATTCATCTCTCCAAACAACCTCCTTGTCTCAACAATAAACGGCGCAGGAGCAGTAATAGAAGCCATCTACGTGCTCATATTTCTAGCCTATGCACCTAAAAAAGTTAGAACAAAAACTCTAGCAATTCTCCTAACAGTCACATCTCTCTTCACTTTAATCGCGCTCATCTCCATACTCGCTCTTCATGGTCAGACAAGAAAGTACTTCTGCGGGTTTGCAGCCGCTATATTCTCCGTCTTCATGTACGCCTCCCCTTTGTCCATCATGGTATGCATGTCCATTTCTTCATCTCTGAATCTTTGACTTATAACTGGCATAGATGTTACAACTGCTGTGAATGTTGCAGAGGTTGGTGGTTCGGACGAAGAGTGTGAAGTACATGCCGTTCTTTCTATCACTGTTTGTGTTCCTATGTGGGACGTCGTGGTTTGTGTACGGACTATTAGGGCGTGATCCGTTTGTGTCGGTGCCTAACGGATGTGGAAGCGCGTTGGGCGCGGTGCAGCTGCTGCTGTATGCGATTTATAGGAAGAATAAAAGGGATGGGGATGGGAACGATGAAGGTAGCAAGGATGCTGTGGAGATTAATGGTGGTGGTGGTAAGTCTGTAAACGACACTGACTTTAAAGTACAGGTTTAGGTGGTTGAGTAATTAAGCTAATTGCGTGTTTCCTGCAAAGATGACTGTTTGTTGCTGTACCCCGAAGGATGTGTGGTTGTAGGGTGGGGTATTGAATGAATTTTAGCGTGTATTACTATTTACTGGCTTTTGTGTAAGGGTGAGAATTGGGACATGTATGTATTCTATGATTTTTCCCCCCAAGCTTGCGAATGCTCTTTGAGTAGTTGGACAAATGGGAGGGGAGGGTTGTTACATTAATTTCAATGGAAAATGTCAAATCAATAAATACTAAGAATTGATGGTGTTTTGATTAAACTGATTTTGTTTTGAGGATGTTAATAAATGAATAGGTGTACTTAAATATAATCTTTTATTTTCAAACTAACACAACATTTTCTTTGAACTTTTTCTGAAATTGATTAATCCCTTTAAAGTGAAAAAGCCTGGAATACTTTCCCATTTTGGTATTAAAGTAGAAAGTCCATTAATAAATAGACGGGAAAAAACCCACTTTAATTAAAAATAAGACAAATGAAATGTTGAAAATATGACTCAAATCTATCGGCATGTAGAAGAAAAAGGAAACAAATCAATTAATTCAATTGATTGATTGGTCAAATATACAATAAGAGAAAATTATATGTGACCTTTTCATAGAAGAAGATAGATATGTACATTAAATCAAAAGCAGATTAAATTATGGAAAAAATGGAAATGTTTCAAAATTTGTATGAAATCGATTGTCCACTTTCCTAATTAATTTCATTTTTTCCCAGATTCAGCTTGATTATGCTCCAATTTAAATTTAAATAGATCTCAAACTATTGAAAAACCATCTCATTCTTCTCAAACAATAGTTTCACTTAAATATTCTTCTATAGATTTATAATAAAGATATTACTTCTCTGCTTTAAGAAATCTCTACCATTTTGTAATCTCTCATCTCCAAGTTAGTGAAGTAATAAAGCTATTGGATCTTCCTAAACGTAGGATACAAATTCAAACCACATCAAAACTTTTGTGTCTTTTATTCCAATTATTTGATCTTGTGTGATAGCGTAATTGATATTGATTTTGCATTGGTGTTCAATCAACAAAACTATATCTGGTTAATTGCTTCTATACATTAGTGATAAATTCTTCCCCGCATTTTCCCTACAGTTTGATATCAAAGCATGCTTTTTTCTATTTGGAAAATAATGACGAATTCTGAAAAATCTAATTGTAGATCTGGTGTTAATTATGGTTTTACATGTTTTGATGGAAAGAGAGATTTTGGAACATGAAAGATGAAAATAGAGATAGTGTTGAAGAAGGAGAAGACTTATAAAATTGTTTCTACGCTTGAGAAATTGAAGGACATCAAGACGGAAGAGATAGAAATGAAGCTCTTACAACAATCCAGTTGTATCTTTCAAATGAAGTTCTTAGAGAGTCTTCTTAAAAGAAGAGAACGAAGGAATTATAGGATGCATTATCTGATGTATATCAATATAAGTCTCTCGCAAATCAAATTATTCTTCAACGGCAGCTCTATGCATTAAAGATGAAGCATGGAGCCGATCTTATGGAGCACGCTGATGCTCTTATCACCTTGATTATAACATTAAGGCAGCATATGTTGAGGTTACAGATGAAGCTCAAGCAGTGATCCTCTTATATTTTTTGCATAAGGAGTGAAAAAAATTTGTTAACTCTATGATATGTGGTCATAGTAAAATTAGTCTATCAGATGTTAAGGCTGATCTTCATAATGAGATACTAAGAGATAGATTGGCGAGAATTAATATAGACAGTAACTTAGAGGGCTTATCTGTTCGAAGAGGTAGATGTCAAGGCAAGTCAAAGGATGATGGAGGTCATAATAAGTCAAGGTCTCAGTCTAGGGGGCCTAATCGATTGGCTTGCAATTATTGTTAAATATCGAGGCACTTTGTAGCTTAATGTCCCGAGCTCGAAGGACGAAGAAAAGGCCCAAAGCAAGCTTCAATGTCCACTATAGTGACATCAAGTAAAAAGAGTGATGCTAATGTGTTTACAACATCTGGTTCTGCTGGAAAGAGCAACTTATGGGTTATTGATTCTTACGTATCCTATCATATGATACCCGTTAGGAATTGTTTCTCTATATACGGTGTGAGATTGATAAAGGAGAGGTTCTAATGGGCAACGATGCTTCTTGCTGTATGGTTGGTGTTGGTAGTGTGAAGGTCATAATGTTTGATGGTGTTATCCATACGATTACTGATGTTAGACATGTACCTAATTTAAGGAAGAGCTTAATTTCTGTTGGGGCTTTGAGTAGGCTTAGGTTGAAGATTGTAGTTAAGGGAGAGAAAATAAAGATTTTGAAGGGTTCTATGATTGTAACAAAATGTGCGAGGATAGAAAATCTTTATTTATCAAAGGACACTACTATAGTTGGTGAATCAGCTTCTATTACTTCGTCTAATTCAGATTCTTCCAGATTGTGGCATTTATGGACGGGCCATATTAATGAGTGCGGTTTGGATGAGTTGAGAAAGCGTGGTTTGATTAATGGTGTTCATTATTCAAAGCATGGCTTTTATAAGGAGTGTATTCTTGGCAAGAGGGCAAATATTTCTTTTGGTACTGGAAAGCATAAAGCGAAGGTTGTTTTAGAGTGTTCATACAGGTGTTTGGGGGCCCTCCCTTTTCACATCTTTGGATGGAGCCAGTATTTTATTTCATTATGTAAGATTTCTCTTGTACATTTTGGGTGTACTTTCTATAGTTTAAGAGTGAAACTTTTGATAGGTTTAGAAAGTGGAAATCTATTATTCATAAGCATTCAGGGAAGAAGTTGAAAATTCTATGTTCTGATAATGGCGGAGAATTCGTATTATAGAAACTCATCGATTTTTATGAGTTCGAAGATATTAAAAGGCATTACACCACAACTGATAACCCTCAACCTAACAGGGTTGCTAAAAGGATGATATTGATAGAGAGAACTCGTTGTCTTTGATTGACTGCTAAGTTGAAAAGGGGATTTTTGACTGAAGCCTTAACTATAGCGGATTTCCTCATCAACTGCACACCTTATACTACAATAGAAATTATGATCACTGAAGAAGTATGGAAATGATAGCCCGTTAGCTATTCGTTTATCAGAGTGTTTGGATGCCCATATTAGCATGAGAGCAGACGCAAGCTGGAACCTAGAGCGCGTAAGTGTATCATTATTATTATAGAATAGGAGTAAAGGGATATAGGATGTGGTGTACTATCAACAAAAAGATTATTATCAGTAGACATGTGACTTTTGATGAGAATGCTATGTTAAAGGTGGAGCCTTCCTCATCCGATGACAGTATGAGGGTAGATTCAACAAGGCAAGCCATCTTCAGATTCTTTCCATAGAGATATATATGGTGTTTCTGATAGCACTATGGTTGATAAGGATGGTACAAATGTTAGTACATATGACCAGACTCAAGGTGGAGCTCATTTAGTGAACATGCCTATTAGTCAAAGAAAGAATCCTAGGTGGCTTGAAGATTTTGTTGGATTGAGCATTGAAAATATTGACTTCGATGACATTGCAACATATGCATTGAATGTTGTCCATGATGAGCCCAGAGATTATAGAGCTGTTATCGTATTAGCTGATAGTTCCAGTTGGTTAGTTGTTATGGAAGAGAAGATTGGATATGTGCAGAAAAATCATAGTTGGGTTTTGATGCCTCTTCCCACTGATAAGAGGGCAATTGGATGTAAGTGGATCTATATGGTGAAAGATGGTAGCAATAGCGATTTCAGATACAAAGCAAGGTTGGTGGAAAAGGGGTATGTTCAGAAGAAAGAGGTAGAGTATCATGATATCTTTGCTCGAGTTGTTAGACATACATCCATTCATATTATTTTGGCATTAATTGCTCATTATGATATGGAACATGAGAAACTAGATGTCAAACTACATTCTTGCATGGTGATCTAGTTGAGGAGATTTATTTGAGGTAGGCAAATGTCTTTATTGATAGTAGCAAGTCAGGTTATGTTTGTAAACTTAGCAAATCTCTATATGGACTGAAGTAGTCTCCTAGACTATGGTACATGAGATTTGACAAGTTTATGCTTTCAAAGGGTTACTCTAGAAGCTTCAAAGATCTATGTGTTTATTTTATGAGGTGTAATAGAGATATGATATATTTTTTGTTGTATGTTAATGACATGTTGATTGCATCATGGAGTATGGTCAGAGTTACAAAGTTGAAAGCAGAGCTCAACAAAGAGGTTGATATGAAAGATCTTGAAAAAGCACAAAGAATTTTGGGTATGGAGATATTCAAAGATAGAAAGCGAAAAGAGGTAAAACTCACTCAGGCGCAATACATCGAGAAGGTCCTCGCTTGATTTGGCATGGAGAAAGCTAAACTAGTAAGTACTATATTAGGCTCTCATTTTAAGTTATCGAAAGAATTATCTCCTTCATCGCATGAAAACAAGAGGTATATGGAAGGCACACCTTATTCTAGTGCTATTGGTAGTCTCATGTATGCAATGTTATGCACAAGACCAGATTTGGCCCATGCAGTGGGCGTTGTGAGTCGATATATCTCTAACCCAGCAAAAGAACGTTGGCAAGCAGTGAAGTGGATACTCGAATATCTTCGGGAAATTCCATCAGTTGGCTTGTTGTATAGTGGAGTGGGTGGCGATATTTCTCTTAGAGGTTACTATGATTTAGATTTTGCTAGGAATAGAGATGGATGAAAGTCGGTGTCAGGCTATGTTTTTACACTTGGCATAGGCTCAATTTCGTGGAGATCAAAGCTGCAGTCTATAGTAGGTTTGTCGACTATCGAGGCCTAGTTGATATTGACTATGGAAGCAAATAAGGAGGGATTATATTTACTTCAGTTATTGGATGATATTTCTATGGTGTCGTAGATAATAGAGCTATTTTTAGATAGTCAGAGTGCGATTCATTTTGTAAAGAATCAAGCTTATAGTTCTCATATAAAGCATATTGATGTCAGAGGTTTCTTCCTTGTGCTTAAGGAAGAATGAAGCAAGATTAAGTTGTTGAAGATGAGTACTATGGTCAATCCTTCAGATATGAAGACTTAGTCACTTTCCAAGAACAAGTTTGAGCATTGCTCAAACTTGATTAGCTTAGTCCCAGCTACTTAGTGTCATGGTGCACCGACCAATAACCCATAGATGATGATTGAATTCGTTTGAGAGTGGTAAGAATATTTTAAGTCAAGATGAAGTGTTGAAAATATGGCTCAAATCTGTCAGCATGTAAAAGAAAAATGAAACAAATCAATTAATTGATTGGTCAAATATACAACAAGAGAAAACTAGATAAGTGCATCTTTTCATAGAAGGAGGTAGGTATCTACATTAAATAAAAGGCAAATCAAAACTTGGGAAAATTGGAAATGTTTCAAAATTTGTACAAAATTGATTGTCTGCTTTCCTAATTAATTTCATTTCTTCCCAAGATTTAGCTTCATTCTACTCCTATTTAAAGAGGCCTCGAGCTATTGGAAAAACATCTCATTCTTCTTAAATAATAGTTCATCTTAAATATTCTTCTATAGATTTGTGGTAGAGAATACTTTCCGTGTTAAGAAATGTCTTCCATTTTGTAATCTCTCATCTCCAAATTGGTGAAGAATAAGGTTATTGGGTCTACGTGGACGTAGGTAAATTTTCTATATCTTTTTTTCTATTAGTTTGATCTTGTGTGATAGCATAATTGATATTGAATTTTCATTGGTGTTCAATCGACAAAAATAGATTCTGGTTAATTGCTTTTGCATATTGCTGACAAATCCTTCCTCATATTTTTCACTAATTAAGTGCTTCAATACATCTAGATGCGTGGGTGAAACTTTGTGAGTCCCCCACATATATTTTGTGAAATTGTAAGGAGGATAGATAAAACGGTGCTTCCAAAGAAAATCCTTAATAAGAAGGTTCAAACATCTGCAAGAACCGATGCTCCGCTTCATGATTTCAGCTTTCAAGCAACAAATGGCTCCATAGGTCAGGTCATAAGAAGTAAAGACCCAAAAAATGAAAGTTGATTATTGAAAATATAGACTTTAGAATAAAGATAAGAAACCATCATAAATGAAAATAAAGAAAGACTTATCACCTCATAAATGGGTGCTGCAAGGAGAGGCTACAAGTACTAAAGATCTGGTTTAAGGTGGTACAAGAGATCATTGCCCTGCATAAGATGACCCTTAACAAAAAAAATCGTTTGAAAGGAGGAGAACCCAGTTGCTTGATATACGATATTTGGGTGCATCTCAACATATGATATGTCAAGGATTCTAATGAATGGAGGCAACTCTGAACACATCGATCCATTATTGTTTGATTAAAGGGATGGTAGAAAGGTAAATTCCATATTGAATGCATTCAAAAGTTAAAGTTATATGGTTTGCCATTTGAAGATGAATGCGATCAGAAAGTTGAGTGATACGATGAAACAACCCAATTTCCAAATAATAATATTTAACTAAGAAATAACTGAATAGAGGAATTGAATTACAGAGACGATGTAAATTACCAGAATGTTGTATGGATATTCGAAAGAAAAAAAATTTACATCGAAGGCTTTTATTATAATTGAGTGGTTAAGTAAACTTTTGAGAAGAAAAATTAATAACAATGTTGTTTTGAAGATAATTGAGATTTTTGTGAATAATTAAATATTTTCTTGAAGAAAAAGTTTTAGGAAAATATTTTGGTGAAAATAGAATTTTTAACATGAAGAGAAATTTAATTTTTGGAGCAGAATTAATTTATGGCTAATTCTATTTAAACATGAAAACTTGCTGCATATTTGTAACGAACCGGGCTTTTCGACCCTTGAAAATCGTCACTAATACGTCCACTGTATTACATGCCGAACATTCAAGTGTCGGAAATACTGATCTGTTAGGGTAAAAGAAAATTGTATAAGATAGAAAAAACTGAACAAACAGAGAATCTCACAACGCGATGATAACATATATTAATCAAATAATTCTTTACAAGGTCATTTCAAATAATACATCAGAGTAATACCAATACATTCTATCCTAGGACAGTAATAACAACCTGTCCTTACATAACAGATACAACATATATATGATATATCGGAAACTAGATAATAAGTAGCTATCGATGAAGCCTTATGCTCTAATCTCCTCCTCAATGCATCCGTAAGAACCTGAACTACTTTGCTACCCATAAAAATTTGAGCACCCAAGAGTTTTAGGAAAATAAAATAAAAATCCAGGTCAGATATGGGTCTGGTGTGAGTAAACTCAAGCAACTAAATTATTAATTTAAATCTCCTTTTGAAATCGAAGGTATCTCATAAGACCATACCGCACACAAACACAAACTTGTTTTTACCTTACGATAACCAAAACACTTTTATATAAAAATCCAATAATATTATAATAATGCCTAATGCCTCGAAGTAAAATATTAAAATAGTTGCAATGCATGCATCTCACGTTCTAACATATTTTGTATACAACTAAAACAGTAAAGCTCGTATTGGAGAATAGATTCCATCTAATGGCTGGGCTACTGGGGTACCGTCCGTCATAGTACACCTCTAGAACAATGTACCGAGATCATACCTAACGACCCCTACCGTCACAGTATACCAACAATGTAACGACCCAGAATTTCTGTCATTTGCAATTCATATATTTAATTGATTTTAAATATTAACAAGTAAAATTTGTAAGTCGAATAAATTTTTATATCGAATATCTAGATTTAATTGGATAATTAAATCGATAATTTAATATTTGAAATTACAGAAATAATTGATAATTGGGTTTAATGTGATTAAAAATGATTTATAAAGTTGTATTAAATCATATTGGAGTTAGAATGATGTTTAAAACTTTTAAAATTGAATTAAAAGTTAATTTGTAGAAATTGAATATTTTAATATTTAATTGACGAGTAAAAATAGCCATTTTTCAAACAGTCTTGGATTTCGACGAAACTAGTTTCATCGGATCCGTAATGTTATATTATTGTATGGTTTCAAATTTCGTGTCAATCGGATTTACGGTTTGTCCGAAGCAAGCTAAAACGCGTAGAAATCGATTCGAGTGAATTTTGAATTTAAATAGTCGATTCAAAAACTTATCTTCCAAATTTGATCGAATTGGCTCCCGATACATATTCCATTACGTTTGGAATAGGGGTAAAACATTATAAACGCCAGGCGGCATGCTTCGTTTGGAGTTCGGAAAAAAATTCGGGTGAATAGTGTCGCGAGAATTTTCTATAAAAGGCCTCGTTTTCTTCAATTTTTCACAAACCCTAATTCCTTAACCTAGCTGCCGGTTTTAATACTAATGGCCGAAATTTAATCTCTTTCCTCCCTTATTTTCTTTAAATCCACACATCGATTCAAAAAACTCTCAACTACAACATCGAAGATCATCACGAGATCCATGAATCCAACGGTTATGATTGGATTTCATATGGTAGATCGTCGTCAATTCGAGCTTAAGCATTCATGGTTCACGCACGTTTTTCAATGCCCCGGGGAGGCCGAGTTCGTCTAAATTCAGGCCGAAGGTGGAGTTCGCGTAGACCTTCGAAGTGGTGGTGGTTGATCAGCGTGGAGTTGCTCGAGCTTGGCGCGACCATTAGGGTTTGGAGGTGGCCATAGTGGGTTTCGCTTGCGATTTACTGATGAAGGGAGAAGGAAAAGGGGACGACCGTGATTTCCTTTAGTAAAACGAGCGGCCGAGATCAATTTGAGGTTTAAAAATAAAAATAAAATGTTAATTGCTTTGTAATTATAATTTGTATAAACTTCTAAACGAGATAACATTTTCATGCGAGATCGGAATTTGACGAAACAAATTGCGTTGGTTTCGTATTGACCAGCACTATGCGATGGAGCTGGATTGGAATCGTTTGGAGCTAGTGATAATTTTGGATAAAATTAAACGCGCGTTTAATTTTATTCGAAATAAAGCGCTACAACTGTTATTGGAAACAAGGTGAGAATTTCTCACTCAATCGAAATTGTTTCGATTTAAATTTTAAATAGTTAAATTTAAAATTACTTGATTGTGTGCTTGGATGATAAATTGTTATCTATTGTATTGAAACAGACCCTATACGCCGTATATTAAGCGGGTGTTATTTATTAAACACATATACCGCGATATTCCATCTTGGAGTGGAATTGGTATTATATATGTACTTGGAGTTGATTTTCCCGCATTATAAAGCGGATGAGACCCTATTGCGCCGCATAATAGCGGATAATATTTTATAAGTCCCATATACCGCGATATCCCATATTGAAACGGGATTGGTATTGTACTAACATCTGTGGATGCAGGGAAACAGGTTGGAGGGATCCAACAGGATTCCTCAACAGTATTGATTTATTTACAGATATTTACGATATATTCTGTTATCATATTGATATATGATGTTTTGGATGCCGTGATTGTTATATTTAGTGTTGTTGCATCATTGGGCCTATTTTGGAAAATTAAAAGTGTTGAAGTGATGATTTTCAAATTTAAAAAGGATTTTTAAAGTGATTTTTGAAAGTATACATTTTTTTTGAATTTTGAAATTGATTCATTTTAAATAAATAAACGTTATAATTTTTATGTTATAAAAATTATGATTTTTGTGAAATAAAACCGAAATGTGATTTTTGAAATAAGTAATTGATTTATTTATAAAATGGTTTAAATTGGGATTTTTGAATTTTTATAAACGGTTTATAAAAGATGTATAAAATTGATATTTATAAATTAAAATATTGGAATTATAAAACGAGTTTTTATAAGTGTTAAAATGAAGTATAAATGGATTTCATAAGTGAATGAAATTTATAGATTTATAAATTTTGAAGTTATAAAGTGAATAGATTTTGTAAAATAAAATATTTATAAGTAATTAACTTTTAAATTGGATTTTGGCATTTAAATGAGATATAAATAGAATTTGTTAATTAAGGGATTTTATAAGTTGAAGTTGTTATAAAATATAAATGGAATTTATAAACATTGTTTTATAAATACGAAATCGACTTATTTTGATAAGTTAATTATTATAGCTTATTAAAGGAAGCATATCCACGATTTTGGACAGTGGATAATCCTTTAAATAAAATGTGTAGAAACGTTGAATTTGGTTAACGAAGTATATTCACGATTTTGGATAGTGAATAATATATTAAAGAAATGTTTTGGGGAGTGATATTTTAAATAGAATTAAAACGATTTAAAGATGTTTTAAGATGTATTAATTATCGAAACCATAAATTTCAACATTCATTATTGAAATAGACGTTTTCGAGAAATAAAAAAGGAAATGGTGGAATATAACACTGTTGTTATAGTAAATGATTTTCGAAAGGAAATGTTTTATATAGTACTAGGATTTATATATCTATCTCAATTTCGAATCCCTATACTAGTGATTTTGAGTTGTCGTAACGATAACACAACATTCGTTTTGACTCAAATAAATGTGTTTAAGAGAATGTTTTACTTAAAGAATAAAATATATACTTAATCGTGTTTTAAGTATATTGAATATTTTCTAAGTATTGAAAATAAATAGATTTGTGAATTACTTATTGTTAAATAAGTATTTGGAAATGTTTTCCAATGTAGGAATTGAAATGGTTTAGAGAATATATCATTTTAAAGATAAATTGAAGGGAATATCTGGCAAGTCATTTAATTTATGGAAGATTAATAAAAAGGGCCTAGTGATTGTTATGGTGCTGAATATTTGTTGGTTTGCTTTGATAGTTAAATAACTGACTATCAATATTTACCTTTAAATGGGTATTTGTTGTGATTTGCCTGAATTTGAATGCTACAGTTATTTTAAAATAAGCGCTCGTTATTCGGTTTAGCCGGGAGAGGACCTTTGGGTCGTAAATCCCATTCCGAATAGCGATATGTCGTAATGGATAGCATTTGAAGACCGATGTTGAAGACCGGATATTTTCGAAAACGAAAGGATTACCGTCGAATGACTCTGCATTGGTTGATCTCCGATATAGAGATTTTATCACCCTTTGTGATGGGAAGTCTGGACATGATTAGTGAATATCCGGATTGCAAGGGCTTCTTTGGAAGTGCCTTCGGTTCCGTTCGATCCCGGAATGGACTTGTATGGATATGTGTCTGACGTTTCAATTTGAGATGTAAAGCTGGTTTCTATCAAATACATTTCTGTTGGTGGTGGAGAATTTATTCTCTTAGCTTAACACCCTTCTCTGAGACGTACGAGCTCAGAGGTTATGTAGTTGATGGTTACTAGTGATATATTCCCAATTTGGTAACGTGGCATGCTGAGTGTTGCTGATCATTTGTTGATCAAAGCGTGGCTTTTATGAAAAGCGTAGCTTTGTGGACGAGACTTCGGACCTCACACCCCGGTAATGGTCAAAACAGGAAAGATGCGGCAAGGTTATTTGGGGATAGTGCCCCCTTAGTGTATGTCATTTCCTTTTGGATAGAGATGGTATCATGGTATGGAGCCCAAATACTTAACCTATGTTGTTGCTGCAAACTTATTATTTTGTGGTTGTTGGTGAATCCCGGGAATTAGGTTGGTTACGACCGGGGGTTGGCATACTCGTGTCAGTAGTTATCCAGCTAGGGGTAACCCGACCTTGTGTTGGCAGAGAACCGGTTAGGTTCTCTGGGCGTCTTTCCAGAGGCATACCCATGTGGAAATGGGAAGTTACTTGGCCTGACCATTTGTTGGAAATCCAAACTCCAAACGCACCTTGTACGGTTTTAGTTGTAGAACCTGCCATTTACTTATGGTGGTCACCACTGTTTAGATGGTAGCTATAGTAGGCATAGTTCGGAATGTCTATGTTGGCTAAGATTTATGTTATACTTTCGAAAGGTTTTCCACTTTGCACTTATAGTAATAATATCAAAGAAAATTTGCGTATCAAGCATGTTTGACTATCATAAGGAGAAATCTCCTCTGATTCTGCGTTTGCATTGTGTGTGTGTGCGGGAGGCCTTATGGTAGTCTCATTTTCTAAAAAGCATTGCAAATCTAATTAAAAAATAATAATTCTTTGTTTGTTTTTAAAGATAAACTGTTTTAAGTTCTCACACCAGTCTCATGACTGACCTGGAGTTTATTGTTCTCTTCCTAAACTCTGGGTGCCCATCATTTCTACACCGGCAGTCTAGAGTTAGGTTATCAGGTCATTCTGGAATTCAGGAGTTGCTGTAGAGATCTGAAGGCAATCTGGATGGCATGGCATATCAACTAGTATATAATATTTATTTTCCGTTGTTTGTTGTTGTAAACTCTGATAATGTAATGTAATGTAATGTGATGTAATGTATAACATGTTCAGTTCTTTTGATTTAAAGATATTCATTTATCTATTATATGTTGTTCCGCTGCGATTGTAAGATTCTGATATTGTTTCTGTTGCTTCTTCTTTCTTTCTTCTTCTATCTTCTACCTCTTCTTTAACCCTAACGATACAGTTTTCCGGCCTTCAATTGCTTGGCAGTTGATATAGTGGACATATTAATGTCGACTTTCGTGAGTCGAAAATCCCTATCGTTACATTTGGTATCAGAGCATATGGTTAAGCGACAACCTTGGCTCTGTTGGGAATTACTCATTAGAGATAGAGTCAATAGTACTCTAGAATGAGTGTGAATGTAATAATAGATACGAGCGCGTATTTGTTAGTGAATATAAAATTGTTTTATATTGTGATGATTGGTTTGTTGAGTGGTATATGGATTCTGGTCGGTATAGTTTGTACAACTCTATCGAGAGGGATCTCTAAACACTTGTACAGAACAAACTCGACACGATATCGTTTTAAAATAGGGTAAATGAAATAATTTTACCTAAATTATTTTCATATATAAAAGAGAAAAATTATCTATGAATTATTATAATATATTATTTCTTGGTTGCTAGAAAGTGATCATATTAAATTATTATCATTAAAGTTGAAAAAGAAATTGAAATCGTAACTCCAAAGTTAAGAAATAAATTCACATACAAATAGAATTGGAGAATATAAATTGTAAATGTGATTTGTAATTTGAAGTAAAATTCCAGAGGAATATTTGGAAATGTTTTGAAAGGGTTTGCAATTTGGAAAAGATTAAATTCCTTTTTGAGTTTGAAAATGGTTTTCAAGGGTTTGTAAAAATGTTTTTGGAGGGATAAAAGCTCTAAACTCTTTTCGGTCGCTGGAAAATAATTCCGATGATGATCGCGACATCATCGGTGTTCATTTTTGGGTTTCCAAAAGAGGGATTGCTGCCAAGTTGTTTTAAATGGAAGTTGTTTAGAAAATTTGGATTTGGGTTAGCATAGTAAATATATGGTGTGAAATTTAACTAAAGGAAGTTAAATAAATTAAATCAGATTTGAACTAGATTGGATAAAAAATGGATTTGGAAATTTAAGTTAAGTTAAACAAATGATGTTTGAAATGGAATATAACTTAAGTGGTGTTGAATGAAGTTGATTTTGGTATCGAAGTAAAATAATAAAGTGAGCTAAATGAATATGGACTTGAGTTATATAAATGAAATTCAACCTTATTTGTTAAATGAATTAGCAATTGAATTAATAAATGGATTGAATATTAATCAATCGAATGTAAAATAATTGATATAGAATAATGAATGTAAGTGTTAATTCATTAGAAGCTAATGAAGTTGAAGAAAAATTTAATAATTGAATGAAAGTCAATTAGATATGAAACCAATTGGAATTAAAAGTGTTAAACCAAATTGAATGAAAATTTAAATAAATTTGGTTGTGTTGGTTATGATTTGGTTGTTATATGATTGTTAGTTGATTGTATGTAATTCATTAAGTGTTAATGAAATTGAATTGATAAATTGGAAGCTATGTAATTTGATTTGAATGTGGAAGTGAACCAACTTGAATATGAATTAGTGAATGTAAACTAATTGAATATGAATAAATGAATGTTAGTAAAAACATCCAATGTTAATGAATCAAATGTGATTTAAATCGGAAAACCAATTCATTGAATATAAATGAGAAGTGAAAGTGTATTGATTTGGTTATGGATGTTAGTTGAATGCTAGTTGGTTGATGGTTGGATTTGTTGTTTTGACTGCATGTACTATATTGGCACATATAGTTGTTGGTATATGTTGTATATCGATATTATTTTCTATATACATGTTTCTCATGATTTGTTGAGTATTTAGTAGGTGCGGATTGCGCTTGCTTCGCATTTGGAGCTTGCTTTCACTGTATATTAGCTGTATATGCTCGCTAATAATATATAAGGTACATATCTCGGATTACATATCGTACTTTTACACTTTTTTCCCTACGGGATGCCTCATCACTTTGATGAGATGTATATTTTTGATATATATATATATATATATATATATATATATTGCCATTTTTTTGGATCGAGCCGTGCAAAGGAGGTTAGGCGATTTTTTTTGAAAATTTAAGGCGTTAGAATATTTTTAGAAAATTTGAAAATTTTGGAAACTATAACTTTGATTTAGGAGTGAAAAGTTAAATGATATAGTTGGTTTTGAAAAGATAACTAAGTATGATTTGAAAACTTAATAAAGTTATTATAAGAAGTTTAACTATGGATTTTGGGAAAGTTAAACACTCAAATGAATTTGAAATGGTTTTGAAAAGTTAATGGATTCTGTAACTTTTTCTGACTTTGGTAATTTCGAGGATGAAATTCTTTTAAAGGGAAGTTTGTAACAACTCAGAATTTCTGTCATTTGAAATTCGTATATTTAATTGATTTTAAATATTAACAAGTAAAATTTGTAAGTCGAATAAATTTTTATTTCGAATATCTAGATTTAATTGGATAATTAAATCGACAATTTAATATTTTAAATTACAGAAATAATTGATAATTGGGTTTAACGTGATTAAAAATGATTTATAAAGTTGTATTAAATCATATTGGAGTTAGAATGATGTTATAGAACTTTTAAAATTGAATTAAAAGTTAATTTGTAGAAATTGAATATTTTAATATTTAATTGACGAGTAAACATAGCCATTTTTCAAACAGTCTCGGATTTCGACGAAACTAGTTTCATCGGATCCGTAATATTATATTATTGTATGATTTAAAATTTCGTGTCAATCGGATTTACGGTTTGCCCGGGGCAAGCTAAAAGGCGTAGAAATCGATTCGAGTGAATTTTGAATTTAAATAGTCGATTCAAAAACTTATCTTCCAAATTTGATCGAATTGGCTCCCGATACATATTCCATTGCGTTCGGAATAGGGGTAAAACATTATAAACGCCAGGCGGCACGCTTCGTTTGGAGTTCGAAAAAAATTTCGGGTGAATAGTGTCGCGAGAATTTTCTATAAAAGGCCTCGTTTTCTTCAATTTTTCACAAACCCTAATTCCTTAACCCAGCCGCCAGTTTTAATATTAATGGCCGAAATTTAATCTCTTTCCTCCCTCATTTTCTTTAAATCCACACATCGATTCGAAAAACTCTCAACTACAACATCGAAGATCATCACGAGATCCTTGAATCCAACGGTTATGATTGGATTTCATATGGTAGATCGTCGTCAATTCGAGCTTAAGCATTCACGGTTCACACACGTTTTTCAATGCCCTGGGGAGGCCGAGCTCGTCTAAATTCAGGCCGAAGGTGGAGTTCGCGTAGACCTTCAAAGTGGTGGTGGTTGATCAGCGTGGAGTTGCTCGAGCTTGGCGTGACCATTAGGGTTTGGAGGCGGCCATAGTGGGTTTCGGTTGCGTTTTACCGATGAGGGGAGAAGGAAAAGGGGACGGCCGTGATTTCCTTTAGTAAAATGAGCTGCCAAGATCAATTTGAGGTTTAAAAATAAAAATAAAATGTTAATTGCTTTGTAATTATAATTTGTATAAACTTCTAAACGAGATAACTTTTTCATACGAGATCGGAATTTGACGAAACAAATTGCGTTGGCTTCGTATTGACGAGCACTACGCGATGGAGCTGGATTGGAATCGTTTGGAGCTAGTGAAAATTTTGGATAAAACTAAACGCGCGTTTAATTTTATTCGAAATAAAACGCTACAACTGTTATTGGAAATAAAGTGAGAACTTCTCACTCAATCGAAATTGTTTCGATTTAAATTTTAAATAGTTAAATTTAAAATTGCTCGATTGTGTGCTTGGATGATAAATTATTATCTATTGTATTGAAATAGACCCTATATGCCGTATATTAAGCGGATGTTATTTATTAAACACATATACTGCGGTATTCCATCTTGGAGCGGAATTGGTATTATATATGTACTTGGAGTTGATTTTCCCGCATTATATAGCGGATGAGACCCTATTGCGCCGCATAACAGCGGATAATATTTTATAAATCTCATATACCGCGATATCCCATATTGAAACGGGATCGGTATTGTGCTAACATCTGTGGATGTAGGGAAACAGGTTGGAGGGATCCAACTGGATTCCTCAACAGTATTGATTTATTTACAGATATTTACGATATATTCTGTTATCATATTGATATATGATGTTTTGGATGTCGTGATTGTTATATTTAGTGCTGTTGCAGCATTGGGCCAATTTTGGGAAATTAAAAGTGTTAAAGTGATGATTTTCAAATTTAAAAAGGATCTTTAAAGTGATTTTTGAAAGTATACGTTTTTTTTTTGAATTTTGAAATTGACTCATTTTAAATAAATAAACGTTATAATTTTTATGTTATAAAAATTGTGATTTTTGTGAAATAAAACCGAAATGTGATTTTTGAAATAAGTAACTGATTTATTTATAAAATGGTTTAAATTGGGATTTTTGAATTTTTATAAACGGTTTATATAAAAGATGTATAAAATTGATATTTATAAATTAAAATATTGGAATTATAAAACGAGTTTTTATAAGTGTTAAAATGAAGTATAAATGGATTTCATAAGTGAATGAAATTTATAGATTTATAAATTGTGAAGTTATAAAATGAATAGATTTTGTAAAATAAAATATTTATAAGTAATTAACTTATAAATTGGATTTTGGCATTTAAATGAAATATAAATAGAATTTGTTAATTAAGGGATTTTATAAGTTGAAGTTGTTATAAAATATAAATGGAATTTATAAACATTGTTTTATAAATCCGAAATCGACTTATTTTGATAAGTTAATTATTATAGCTTAAAGGAAGCATATCCACGATTTTGGACAGTGGATAATCCTTTAAATAAAATGTGTAGAAAGGTTGAATTTGGTTAACGAAGTATATTCACGATTTTGGATAGTGAATAATATATTAAAGAAATGTTTTGGGGAGTGATATTTTAAATAGAATTAAAATGATTTACAGATGTTTTAAGATGTATTAAGTATCGAAACCATAAATTTCAACATTCATTGTTGAAATAGACGTTTTCGAGAAATAAAAAAGGAAATGGTGGAATATAACACTGTTGTTATAGTAAATGATTTTCGAAAGGAAATGTTTTATATAGTATTAGGATTTATATATCTATCTCAATTTTGAATCCCTATACTAGTGATTTTGAGTTGTCGTAACGATGTTTTACACAACATTCGTTTTGACTCAAATAAATGTGTTTAAGAGAATGTTTTCCTTAAAGAATAAAATATATACTTAATCGTGTTTTAAGTATATTGAATATTTTCTAAGTATTGAAAATAAATAGATTTGTGAATTACTTATTGTTAAATAAGTATTTGGAAATGTTTTCCAATATAGGAATTGAAATGGTTTAGAGAATATATCTTTTTAAAGATAAACTGAAGTGAATATCTGGCAAGTTATTTAATTTATGGAAGATTAATAAAAAGGGCCTAGTGATTGTTATGGTGTTGAATATTTTTTGGTTTGCTTTGATAGTTAAATAACCGACTATCAATATTTACCTTTAAATGGGTATTTGTTGTGATTTGTCTGAATTTGAATGCTACACTTATTTTAAAATAAGCGCTCGTTATTCGGTTTAGCCGGGAGAGGACCTTTGGGTCATAAATCCCATTCCGAATAGCGATATGTCGTAATGGATAGCATTTGAAGACCGGTGTTGAAGACCGGATATTTTCAAAAACGAAAGGATTACAGTCGAATGACTCTGCATCGGCTGATCTCCGATATAGAGATTTTATCACCATTTGTGATGGGAAGTCCGGACATGATTAGTGAATATCCAGATTGCAAGGGCTTCTTTGGAAGTGCCCTCGGTTTCGTTCGATCCCGGAACGGACTTGTATGGATGTGTGTCTGACGTTTCAATTTGAGATGTAAAGCTGGTTTCTATCAAATACATTTCTGTTGGTGGCGAAGAATTTATTCTCTTAGCTTAACACCCTTCTCTGAGACGTACGAGCTCAGAGGTTATGTGGTGATGGTTACTAGTGATATATTCCCAATTTGGTAACGTGGCATGCTGAGTGTTGTTGATCATTTGTTGATCAAAGCGTGGCTTTTATGAAAAGCGTAGCTTTGTAGACGAGACTTCGTCGGACCTCACACCCGGTAATGGTCAAAACAGGAAAGATGCGGCAAGGTTATTAGGGGATAGCGCCCCCTTAGTGTATGTCATTTCCTTCTGGATAGAGGTGGTATCATGGTATGGAGCCCAGATACGTAACCTATGTTGTTGCTGCAAACTTATTATTTTGTGGTTGTTGGTGAATCCTGGGATTTAGGTTGGTTACGACCCGGGGATGGCATACTCGTGTCAGTAGTTATCCAGCTAGGGGTAACCCGGCCTTGTGTTAGCAGTGATCCGGTTAGGTTCTCGGGGCATCTTTCCAGAGGCGTACCCATGTGGCAATGGGAAGTTCCTTGGCCTGACCATTTGTTGAAAATCCAAACTCCAATACACACCTTGTACGGTTTTAGTTGTAGAACCTGCCATTTACTTATGGTGGTCACCACTGTTTAAATGGTAGCTATAGTAGGCATAGTTCGGAATGTCTATGTTGGCTAAGATGTATATTATACTTTCGAAAGGTTTTCCACTTTGTACTTATAGTAATAATATCAAAGAAAATTTGCGTATCAAGCATGTTTGACTATCATAAGGAGAAATCTCCTCCGATTCCGCGTTTGCATTGTGTGCGTGTGTGCGGGAGGCCTTATGGTAGTCTCATTTTCTAAAAAGCATTGCAAATCCAATTAAAAAAATATATTCTTTGTTTATTTTTAAAGATAAACTGTTTTAAGTTCTCATACCAGTCCCATGACTGACCTGGAGTTTATTGTTCTCTTCCTAAACTCTGGGTGCCCATCATTTCTACACCGGCAGTCTAGGGTTAGGTTATCAGGTCATTCTGGAATTCAGGAGTTGCTGTAGAGATCTGGAGGCAATCTGGATGGCATGGCGTATCAACTAGTATATAGTATTTCTTTTCCGCTGTTTGTTGTTGTAAACTCTGATAATGTAATGTAATGTGATGTAATGTATAAAAAGTACAGTTCTTTTAATTTAAAGATATTCATTTATCTATTATATGTTGTTCCGCTGCGATTGTGAGATTCTGATATTGTTTCTGTTGCTTCTTCTTCTTTCTTATTCTATCTTCTACCTCTTCTTTAACCTAACGGTACGGTTTTCCTGCCTTCGATTGCTCGGCAGTTGATACAGTGGACGTATTAATGTCGATTTTCGTGAGTGGAAAATCCCTATCGTTACAAATAACCTAGGATTCATTTTTAAGTTATTATCCCAAAACTCAAACTTTTCACTCTCATTTACTAAAGGAAGAAATTTTAGAACTTTAGTAAAGTTTGAAAACAAATTTAAGAAAAACAAATCAAATCTTTACTAAAACAAAAAGTAAACGATTTGATTTGCAACCAGATCTCAAGTCCACTTCACTTTCAAGATACTACCTTCTATATTCACACAATCACATATCAGAAGTCACAAACGCAACAACCCGATTCAATAACCTAACCAAATCCCAGCCGATACCGATCAACATTTAAACTTATTCATTTGTGCTAATATTAACTCATATATTAGCACTAATCAACATATTTCATACATACCAAGATCCTATCATATGTGACATACATATAGCTTTAAAATTAACATAGCATATAAGACAAATTTCTTTCAACACAAATTAGGAATTTACTCTCCTTAAAGCTCGACAAAATTCCACTTGAACCCTAGAAACTGAGCTCGAAAATAAGTGACATTCCCATAGAATTTTGGACACATTACTCTCGGATTTTTAAAAGGTGATCTAAAGGAAATTTTATACAATTATTTCCTCTATCATTTAAAAAAAGAATTACTCAAAAAGGTTAAATTTTGAGGAAGTTATGGCCTAAATAGTCAGGGGCATTTTCAGACAACAAAATCTAGGTTCAAAAACACTCTTGCAAAAAACTGACTTTTGGAGCAACTAAGCTCGAAACCAAAAAATCTGGTAAACTACAAAGTAGTAGCTACTGGAAATATACATGGTTTGAAAAAAAATCTTGATTTGGTGGAGTATATAAGAAGTTATGGCCGAATGCAATTTCGGTAAAAATAGAGGAATTTGAATGGAAAAGAAGGAGTTTGAAGCTAAGTTTATAAAGTTTTAAAAAGTGTAAAACTTGAAAATATAAAATTTGAAAATGTTAAAGGAAGCCGTTAAAGAGTTTTGAAGCTGTAGAAAGAAGAGATTTAGGAAAAAAAATTGAAAAAAGAAACGAAAATGGAAGAAAGAAATAAGAGAAATGCTTATATATATATATGTATGTATGTATGTATGTATGTATGTATGTATAATAATTTATAATAATCTTGTCTAGTCACATCACTCCTTTTATAAATATATATTAATATATAATTATTATATTGTCACATCAATCTTTATATATATATATATAATTATTATGTGTTGTCACATCACTCTCTTTATATATATATATAATTATTACGTGTTGTCACATCAGTCTTTTTATAAATATGTATTTATATATAATTATAATTATTATGTCCAGTCACATCAATCTCTTTATAAATATATATATATATATATATATATATATATATATATATATATATATAATTATTATGTGTTGTCACATCACGCGTTAAATTAAAATTAATAATAAGATAATGTTCTTAAGTATATTATTATCTAGTTAATTAAATTTTATATGTGTGCGTGCGTATAGTGCATAAAGACGAACAGCATTTCCAGCAACTTTTCGGTGTCGAAAAGTCAAAATTTCAAAAAACCGTTCTTCCATCACATTTTCTATTTTTCTATGAACTACTTAATTTGGTAAAAAAATTCGAAAATGACGTTACCATTATTATTAATTGATTAAAACAAGTTTAATTATCTATAAAAATTCATTATTGACTATATAAAATATAAAATTGCCTAGTTTAAGTGACCAAAACCCTGGGTCCTTACAATATCCCTATAAATATTTAAAAATATCAAGACAGAATTGCCCTTACTTTATAAAGTGAATTTATTAAATAATAGTAAAACAAAAGAATTTCTAGCTCTCTTAATTATTTTAGGAGTTTTCTCTATTCTCCTTGATCATATCTTGATATTTTATATTAAATCATTAAATTTACCAATTTTACACTTATTTTATTAAACTCCTCCTATTGTTTTAAATTCTGGCATGTACATTTATAATTTTATAAAATTATTTACAAATAATTCATCAGTTAACTCCTAACATTTTATATTGAATTCTATATATTTATGTTAATTACATACTCAAACATTTAATCTATTTTAATAAACTAAGTTAACTAATATTTACCAATATTTCAAAAAATACAAAATAATGACAGTTTTTAATGTATATATCACCATTGTACCAACCAAAATGGTAAAACTAATTTTTTTAATTCGATTATGATATGTAAATCACTTAAAACAATAATAATAAATTTAATTTCTAATTCAAATATCTCAATAAATTTATCGTACATTGCATGGTAAAATTCTACATTTAACTTCTAATATCAGATAAATTAAATTACTAAAATAAACAATAACAACAAAGTTAATTTGTTAGTCATTTATAATCAACTTTATCAAAAATTTGTCATACATTTGAGTTACAAAATTCTATATTTGACTTTAACTAATTCCGCATTAAGATTTCTATAAATTTTTTTACAAAATCATTCTTATTTTTTTCCTAATATTTACCCTTAAGTTCATATATTTAAACGAATTACATAATTTTAAATTTAGCATGTTTAAAAAAAAATTAGCTAAATAATATTTGTTAATTCGTTTAATAAATCATTAAAGAAGTATACCAATAACATCCTTTATTTAACACCATTTGTAGCCTCTAAGTTTATATTTAAATATTTAGTCAAAGTGGTAGGAGAAAGAAAGAATAAATATTTAAATATAAACTTGTGGCTGATATTAGAAGGCTATAAAATGGTACTAAATGAAGGGGTTATTGATCCTAGCTCATCACTGAAAGACTTTAGTTTCAACATGTACCATATTTATACTGATAGAAATGATAATTTTTTTACTAAAGCATAAAAGTATATAAGCTACATAATATAAATTATACATAAAAAATGATAACAATTTTAATTTATAGTTCATTTATTTTTATGAATTTATCATATGTTACATAACAAAGTTCTAAGTTTAACACGAGAAGTATAAATACTACATGTTAGAATAATACGGTGTGCAACGCACGAGCTACACATTAGTTACTTATTAATAGAAAAAGAAAATTCTTATTAAAAAATCCTACTCCAGAGAAATCATATTTTATTACATTTAAAATAAAATAGTCTTTTATGTGAGTTAAATATAATATTTTGAGTTGAACAATATAACTAGTTTGAGAAGTTATTTTTATTTGATTGATCATAATGGTTAATCAATTTTTGACAAAAAGCATAGTTTTTCCATACTTACAAAAAATTTAAAAATGGAAAATAAGATTATTTTTATGGAAATTATTTTTAAATAAAGAGAATTTTCTAAGGAAATTAAAAATATTTATTTTTGATTTTAGTTGCGTACTGTAGTGCTAAAAACTTATGGGCTTTTGAATAATTTTCCTCCCCCAACATAATGTACACGAAGTCGAAAATTGCTAGTTTACCTAAAGGTAATTTGGTTGTTTCGCCTGAATAAGGAACACAAATATGGGGTCCCTGTATATTTCTATTTTTTCCCTCGATAACATGTTTCTCATGATAATATGTTTCTAAGTACGTTTTTGTAGCATGCTTTGTTTGGGTGTTGAAAACCTGTCCCATACGATCACATTTTCTACTTAATCGTGCACATGTGTTACTCTCTATTCTACGCGTAGTTTTTTTAAATCACTATACCCCTACTTCTTCTTCCTCCCTACCATTCACAATTATAGAAAATCATACAAACTCAAAGAAAAATCCAAAAGTCATAAAACGACTAAATTTGGAAGCCCTTATACAAATCTCCATAACGTAGTCTAATTTCAGTCAAACGGAGATGTTCCAAAAAAATTCAATCTGAGAACTGTATAAATTACGAATGGACTGGGTGAAGTTTGGGTTGTCAATGATTGTAGATAGCAAAGGAAAATGAATAACATTAGTTTGATGAGTGAATTCTAGAAATCCTTAATTAAATTATTTTCTACTCTATGTATGTTGATTACATCCCTATATAAATATATAGACTGAGATGTTCAAACCCGAGAAATAGCATATCCAATTAATGGACTAAGACGTCCGAGCTCAAGAGGCAACTAATCAAAATACTTCTATACAAGACCTGGAGTGTTCATGCATCAAAGGAGTAGAACAGAACTCCACTTATTAATACCCGAATCCGGGTTTCGAGACTTTCATTTTTAAACATCATCTATTAATACCTCGAATCTGGTTTTCGGGTCTCTCATATCTAAATATGGTCAATTAATACCAGAATCTGATTTTTGGGTCTTTACCAATCACCATCTATTTTTATTATACCTGAATCTGGGTTCCGAGACTATTACTTATTTATGCCCTAATCTGGTTTTGGGATTTCAGTAATGAATTTCTATTTATCTATCACAAATACCTGAATCTAGTTCTTAGATTTCTAAGTTTTCAAATTTCATTAATACTCGAGAATGGGTCAGTTGGTTTCTACTACAAAGGTTCAAATAATGATTTTTGGATTTAGCTCTTAATTAAATTTCTCTTGAAAATCACTCTCCAACATTTATGCCCTTGTGATAGGGCGGGATTTCCTATCAACAAACTTCAGACATTCCAGCCAAATGGTTGAAGTTAAATTCTTAATTAGTTCTCATCATGGTTAAAGATGAAATTTAGATATTTGATATAAAAGTTGATTTGTTAATCTATACAAATGATATACATAGATTTGCATGTCAATTTCAAGCTGATAATTGGAAATATTGTTTGCTTCATACTTCTCAGGGAGATCAACACAACAAAGAGAAATGAAAGATTCAGCAAGTACATAAATCAATGTATGAGCTACCAAAAAGCATTTCAGAAGTGACATTATGGAAAAGAACTACAAATCAGGTAATATTTACAAATTTATATGATTTACATAACTCATGAAATTATTTACAAAACTTATGAAGTTAGTCACATATACACAAGATAAGTCTATGCATTTAAATATACAAATATGTCATAAGTCTTGAGCAGCCTTGCTATGATTCTTAGCAATCGAAGAATCAACTGTGTGACGAATTACAACGCAGAGAACTTCTTTAAGTTTATTTTCCTTCTTCCTTACCCTATTTGCGTCATCAGTTGCATCAATATTTGTCTTCAGATTGCGGTTGAAAGCTCTGTTTGCGCCCCTAAGTGTCTTTTTTTCCCTTTCTAATTCCATAGCGTGCTTGTGAAGGAAGTAATTATCACATTCAAGCTTCTGGATCTTGGTGGCATACTCATTGATACTCTGTGAATATTTCACTTTTTGCTGCTCATCAAAATACCTAGCTTTTTCGAACTTAAATTTCCTACACAAGTTACCCACAACATTCTCATCTAAACCTGGGGGAGGGTAAATTATTGTGGGGAATTTTTTAGCAGCGAAAGAAGATGACTTCGTAGGTCTAAAAACAGTAGGACAAGTACGAAGAGCCGGTAAATCAATGCTCAAAATCCTATCTCCCATAATATATTCCAATGATTCGCACTGTACTTGACTATCCTTCAACTTCAATTCCAAGTCATTAATTTGTTGGAAAAGTTCTGACATCTTATGATCGAAATCAATTGAAGGGTTAAACTTTACTTGTCACTTCAGTGAAGAAACCATTTCATCCTTTCTTTTGCATTGGCCTCTAGATAGGCTATCAGATCTTTAAGATTACTAACAATGGTTTTCTGTAGTTTATATCTTTTATGCCATTTCAAGGTTTCGGCGTTGCCATGGATGCATGCCAATAAAATATTGTTAAGGGGTTCGCTCCTTCCACATTCTTTTAACAGTTGCTCTCTAAGACTAGTGAGGCATGATGATAAGTCAATAGAGAGAGGAGCAGTAGATAACTATAGCTCCTATTTAAGCAAAAAAGAAACAAAATAAAGTCAAAACCAAGATGAAAAATATTATTATTATAATAATAATATATTACAACTCAAACAACAACGAAGCTAAAAAAATATGATAAATAATTGATTTACGTCTAAAGTTGAGAAACTATATTTCTATCTTTATCTAATGAATTAGTGGAAAGGGTAACTGCTGAATCAAAAGGAATATTAACTCCTTCAAGAGTGATAACTAGTGGACATCTACTATAGTCCACTTCCCAACTGGATAACTATCATGGCCACAAATTAACTTAGTATGGAATGTCCTGATTTCCTTAAGTAACTTATCTTTTTCATCACTGAGGAAATAAAAGCGGAGTCGGGGACGTTCCATATAAAGTTTTTATAAGTCTCTAAGAAAACAGTATCTTTCTAATTTTAAAGACTTTGAAATTGATCCTTTTTCAAGGAAAAATATTCGTAGTTTAACATATTAACTTAAATGATCTTTAGAACAAGTTGGCCTGATGGGTAGTCACTCTGTGATAATGTAATGAAATAAAGCTAAGTGTAACAAGAAAAACTAAATCAAATATTTACAAATCAATGTATTATTACATGTTTACAATTATTCATCTAGTTCGTACAAGATAGATTTACTAAACAATTCAGAGGCGAATTTATCCTTATAATATTGAAGTTTTTCTGGAGGAACATCTTGGGAATGGATTTGACCTTTGGTAAATTCCAACAAGCTCCAAGATGCAGGTCAGATCCGAATTCGTCCAAGTACTTCTTATGAAAGTGCCTAAATGGACCCCCGCTACATTCACCTAAATATGAAAAATCCACAATTGGGTATCTACAATTGGCCTTATAGAAGAAGTTGAGTAAAATGTCCCTTTCTTTAATCAATATCCAAAATAAAGTGATTAACTGTCTGTTTTCTTTTAAGAGGGCATCATAGCGGAGGCCGGCTCTCCTTAGTAGGGTGGCAGCTTATTGATGTTTAAAGCACGCCGGCACTGATGCACTTCTATTTAGCCTATAATATTTATCTGAAAGTACACCGCGCTCTCTTATTTGCTTTTCTAACTCCCAATATAACCTGTTTATCTTGGCGTGTTTTTTCTCAACTTTAGTTCTATGGAGGCGTTAGATTTCTTCCTCATCTAAAATAAATGATTACACTATTATTATCTTAAAAGTGAAAGATATGTAAATAGAGAATCCAACCTAAGATATTAGGACAGAAGACTGGGAAGCCTTCTCTTTTTCTCTCAACCCTTCAACATTAATGGGAGTAGGATCTTCTCCTTGAGGAGCAGAAGGTTCGATGTGTTCAGGTGGGACTTCTTTCTAGGGAGATGGCTCTTTTACAAGAGCTTTAGTATCATCATCGCCATCCTTGCTAGAGGTTTGAGTATGGCCCCCTTTATCACCACCTGAGCCTTGGCTGCCATCAAGGTTATCGTCGTCATTATCATCATTATTATCATCATTATCATCACCGTCGCCCTCTTTCTTGGCAGCAACATCCTTATCCCCTTCATCCTTTTAGTCGGACTCAACTTCAAAAGAGGGGACTTCGAAAGAAAGAATCTTGGAGACATCGATTTCCTCCTCTTCTGCAGCTTCAATCCCCTGCTTCATTTAGTTAATCTTGCTCATTACTCTATAAAAAAAGGGCAGAGTTGAGTGAGGGGAAGCTTAGGTCAGGGCACTTCTTCATGTTATCAGCATAAGCGAGCATTAGGGCTTCTTCATAAGAATTCAGCATGATTTCCCCAAGGGTAGAATTGAGAAACTGAGATACTCGCTGTTTGGCGTTTGAGATGGTATCAACAGCAAGTTTCATGAAGGCCCTATTTTACTTTAACTTCTCTTTTAAGGAAACAATATTTACTCTTATGCGGGCCTTCTCCTCATCGGAATCTTTTAAGGTTAACTGCATAGCAAAGTTCTTATCGGTAAGTAGTCACCGAGCCTTTCTTTCCTCTAGAATAGCAGATTCTGACTAGGTGAGAGAAGTCCTCAACCGCTCTAGTTTAGAGGTCGCTTCATCTGTTGCTGCAAAAAGAGAAGACATCTGGTTCTTTAAAGTAGAAATTTCCTCTTGAAACTTGGAGGACTCAGCAGAAGATTTCGATGTTTGCTCGTTCAAAACTAACCATCTTTTGGAAATCTTAAGAAGAAATGGAGCATAATTTAGAGATTTAAAGAGGACCAATAATGATAAAATCAAAGGAAAAGAGACTTACGAGGAATTGTTGCTATATCAGAGAGCGGTAATAACCCGCCAAATCAGAGGCAATGTAAGGCAGGTGGACGGAGGTGAAGGGCTCAGAATTTAAGATAGACTGGGTTATCTTTTCGAAATTGATTGAAGAAGAAGATGTTGGCCTTTAAGGAGTATGCTTTAGAGTATTAGTCATCTCCAAAGCTTGTTATATTTTCTTGAGGGTGGCATGAGAGTTAGAGACGGTAATGCGAGAGAGGGGATTAGTGGCATTTCAGTTCTACTCAGGTTTATCTTTGGGAGCTTAAACAATCAGGCTCTCTGGTGCCTTATCAAAAGAAGAATATTCCTCCTCCTTAATGTCAATGACCTTAGCAACCTTCAGAGGAGGCCCCGCTTCAACCGATGGCACTAACTTCCTTTTGACTGTCTTCTTAGTTTTGGCAAAAGATTTGATAATAGATGGCGCACCATAAGTTGTAGAAAGGGGAGCGGCATCACTAACCGACATTGTAACCTAAGAAGCAAATGTAAAGGATCCAAATAGATAAAAAATCAGCAGAATGATTTGGAAAGCAATACAGGAATAGAGAACAAATTAGTTTCTATAACTTACTGGTACGGTCAGAGCAGATAGGTGACATGGGAGAGAAATGTGCAGGATCTCCTAAGGAGAGTAAGCATTTTCCCTTTGATGTATGCTGAATCAAAGGGGTAGCCCCCAAACCATCAGATCGACGGAAGAAGAGAATGCTTCTTTAGGTTAAAAGGGATCAATAGCCTCATTCGGTTTCTAATCTTATTAGAGGCTGTAATTAAAGACTCCATCGTTCTTCTATCTACTTCATTAAGTTCTTTGGTAGGAGAACATGGCATAAGATAAAGATTAGACAAGAGAAGTAACAAAATAGAAGGCAGACAATGAAAATTTGAACTTACGAGGAGTAGAAAAGGTCTCATTGATGTTTGGAAAACATCTAACAAAGAAAAACTAGTTCTCCCAATCTTTAAATCTATTAACCCCTCCGATATCAGCTTCTTTAAGGGGTTTGCTCTAAAGATTTGATGATTGATATTGCTGAGCTTAACTAGTCTGACTAAGTAATTCAATACTTCAACATTTAGGGAGGAAAGCTTAGTCCCTAACGCCATTTGCTCCAGAGATAGGAGGCAGGTGAAAACGTTTGAGGTAGATGAATTGGAGTGATCCCGAGATAGGAGAGAAAGTTGGATAAGAATACTGGGAAAATGAGAAATCCCCTGTGCCATATATGGATGACAATATAAGCAAAAAACCCTTCAGGAGGGTTGTTGATGGATCAGATTCCTTGGGTGGGATAGCTTCCACACCAGTTATTCCGTAGTCTTTAAGTATGGTGTCTACTTCATCCTGTGTGGACATCAAGGGGTGCTTTGAAATGACGTGAAGTTTCTTTGGTGAGCTCATGGCTCTACTAAGTAAAACCGTTTCAGTTAATATTCTTAGTCTATTATGAACTTAGTATTCTTTCAAAAATTGGTAAAAACCTAAATAAGCAACTTAAACACAAAACCAAACATTGAACCTTTAATTCTTTAAAAAATACGAAAGTAAAAAATTAAATTATGGAGATTTCGACAAAGTCAAAAAGGAAAGGAAAATTAAAATTTAGCTACTACCTCTCGACAGTGTTGAAACCATAAATATGAGCATTCACAAAGCTTTTGACAGGGTCGAAAGGAAGGATGGAAGTATATGTCCCAGTGATACTTTCCAACAATGCAGAAGCCAAATAAGAACCAAGTTGTTAAAAGGAAATAGTTAAAACTAACTTGGAAATCTAAACCAAGTACATATAACAAGTATTTCATAAACAAGATAACAAGACCCTTCGACACTGGTGAAACCTATGACTTAGGTTTCCTAAGGGAAAAATGAATGCCGTCAAAACCTGATATACCCATCAGGTCGAAAGGTCCTAGTTTAAAATTATAAGAACTAGGAATGTTTCGATAATGCTGGAAAAAAGACGATTATAGAGGGTATCGACATATTAGACACAAAAGGTTTCGAAAGAGCCGAAGGGGCGTTATGGCTTCAAAGGCATATTAACAAGAAAAGATAATAATCAAGACAAAAGGTTTCGACTAAGTCGAAGTGTTTTGCTTTCGAGGGAGTTAACTGCATGCCATTTCACTATATAGCTTTCCACAGAGTAAGTTAATTAGCATCACAAAACCTTTCGACCCCATCGAAAGAGGTTAAGAAAGCAAAACGAAAGTTGCCGCCTTAAACCCTTTTCGAAGGGGTAGAAAAGTAAATTTGTGGCACTAGTTTTTTAATTCGTACAATTCAAAGCTTATGGGCGAAGAAAGTAGAAACCCTTCTCTTCCCCAAACCCGATTTCAAATAGAAATATCTAAAATTTAATACACGAATCAATTAAACCCACTAAATTAAAAACTTAAACATGGATTAACCTTTTCAGCTTTGGAATCTATAAAATGAGAATTCAGATTTTCTAAAAACATAAATCTGGAATCGGGTTTAAATAAAGATTAATAGGAAAGATAATAATAATAATCAAACTATGAAATTGGATTAAAATACTTCGAACTACGTGAAAACTCAAACAAGTTCTAGAAAAATTGAAATCAAAAAACTGGAATCTCGATTGAGAGATTCGCGAAAATAATAATTTTTAGATTCATCGTTAAATAAAAAGGGGAGAAATTAAAAGAGCAAAAATAATTTTGACTTATGAATTAGGTTTGGTTTCTACATTGATTTCTAGAAGCAGAAAGAAAATTTGAGAATTTGGGATCCTTTTACTTGCACTTGAAATTGGATTGCAGAAAAGTGAAGAAGAAGGAAGAAAATGTACTTTATAAGTCAGAGAAGATGCTAAGCCGTTGGATCAAATCTAAATGAATGTCCAAGATTTACGTGAGAAGACCAAGTGTGATATCCCGGAAATTTTGACAATAACAATTTAATAATTTATGTCAAAATTTAATTGAATTGACTATATTGTTAATAATAAATTTGAAATAAATTTAATAATCTTCTTTAAAATAAATATTTAAACTGATAATCTATTTTAAAGGCAAATAAATTGTTTTATATTTGTAATGTATACATATCTGTATATATTATAACTGGATAAATCTTTGTTTTAAATTTAATATATATATACATATAGGCCTGTTTTCTTATTCTAACATTTTTGATAAATTAAAATTGGATTCAAATTGATGTTAAGCTACTAAATAAATAATCATATAATTTTAATACCCAAACTAAAAACTTAATTATTTAAAATTGATTTTAGTTTAAGTTTAAATTTAAATAAAAGGATTTGTTTGTTTTTAATGTAGCTAATAAAATAAGTAATGTATTGAATAAGAAGACAAATTCATTTGTGAATTATTTTAATTTAATAATGAGTTATATTTAACAATATTAATAATGTAATATTCTTACAAAATGGATTTTAATATAGATAGAAATGACTATTTAAAAATTTATATGAATACATTAACATAAGAAGTAATGATTTGTAAATTAGAAACAACATCTTTCAAACATGTTTTAAAATAAAACAAGTCTTAAAATATATTAAACACAAACATAAATTAAATGTATGGTTTTTTAAAATGAGTATAAATACATAAACATCTATGATATTATCATAAGTATAAAAAGAAATAATAAGTAAATTAAGTGTTTAATAGTTTAAGTTTAAAATATAAGAAAAGTAAAAATAGGAAATAGAACTAAACACTTAAGTTAGAAAATTTATAACAAATTAACTAAACCAACTTTATATTGGTACATGAAGCATAAAAATAAACAAAGTGAAAAAGGGAATATTAAGTACATAAAATATGAAGCTGCCAGGCAAATAAAAATAATGCATGTAACCTGTAAATAGTATGCAAGGTGAAAGTAGACAAAGTATAATAGAACATCTATATATGTATCTACACAAAAGAAGATTAGTATTGAAATAAGACAAAAGAAAAAAATAAATAAACCATAAACTGGCAATGTAATCTTGTATGTTGCCTGTAAGGATATATACAAGTACAAGTAAAAACATACAAACCAGGCAAGCAAGAGAAAATATCTTAATGCATACAAAATAAGATATGCATACAACATAAGTACCTTTTCATTTAATTAGCACACCATTTGGTCTACTAAGGATATACGTATCATTTCAGCCGAAATATAGATAAAATATCTCTGACATTAAGATAATAATAATATAATATAATCACTACATCTTCCTGTATAAGCTTGCCTAACTTATATCTATATATATAATACTTTCTGTTCAAAACTGGGTAAACCAGAAAACATAAGAAAGTTTTTATTTTATAAACTTAAACAACATCATACTACAACAAAGGCAAGGAGTTTTAGCAGGAAGATCAAAGCTTGCATTCCAGTTTCACATCTTCAAAGCCAAACCTGTAATCATTTTCAAGCAATTCAGCAACTCTGTTCCAAAGCAAAAGATTTCAAGTTTACAGTTTTCAAGTTAAAATCTGTTTTCAAGTTTTCAAAAGCTCTGTCTTCATTTTAAGGTGAGTAACACTTTTTAATACTCAAATATAAATCTGGTTGCTTGATGAATGCCTGAAATAAGTTTGTATTTGTGTATGTATATTAGAAAATTCTTGTGTATTTATGGATGTGTGATGCAAGTATATGTTGTAAATGCCTATAGAACATCTCTGTTCTAAATTTCATGTCCCAGTTTCAATTTAAAACCCTTTCCTCTTGATCCACTGATTGTTATGACTTATGATTCAAATAATATATGTTTGTTCGATTTTAAAGAAAGTTTTAAAATTTGGTTAAGATAAAATAAATTGTAAGTTACTCTGGAAACAGGAACAACAGGGTAGTTTAAGTTTTTAGTAAAATTTCAAACACTGTAATTCATTTATTCATGAACATAAATTGAATACTAAACTAAAAAGATGATTTTTAAAACAAAAACCATAATTTTCAGTAAGGGGGTTAAGGTGAAATGCTGGTTTGTACTGCATATGAACTTTGGAGTTTCTTTGGCGATTCATGAATCTGGGGGTGATGAGTTTCGGTATGGTGATGGTGAGTTGATCAGTGATGATAAGAAAAATCATAGGTGATGATGAAATTCATCAGAGAGATTGCGGTTGTGATTTTTATTTCAGAACCCTAGTTTTGGTTTCAAGTATGTAATCGATCGTTTCTATGAGTATAGTGGATCGAGTGTGATGAAACTTTGAGGGATGTTAGCTTGGACGTGGAAGCAACTGTAGCCGGAGCTACAGAATTTCAGGTGGTCGGGATTCCTCAGGCAAGGCGGTGACAAGTTAAGGTGGCGTTGCTCTATGTGTTTCAGGTTTTGGGTCGAAGTCTCTATTTTAATTTCGAGTTTTGGAAGATGATATGACGGTCGTGGGTGAGGGAGAAGGTGGTTTCCGATGTGAAGCAATCATCGGAGATGGTCGGAGGTGGAAAATGATACTGTGCATGTGCATGGTGAGTTGGTTCTGGTGAAGGGGGTTGGTCTGTGCAAGCTAGTGTGGTCTCGGGTGTTTACTCGAGTTATTGGGGGTTTGACTCGGGGGAAGTAGCATGCGAACTCGGAGCAAACTCGTGATTGACTCGGAGTAATGTGGGGAGGGGAAACCTGGGTAAGATGTTACAGGCATTCAAACCTGTAAAATTTAATATTCTTTAAACTGGGTTTAAAAATGAGAAATGAATGTTTAACATGAATATTTAAGTAAAGGATGAATCAGAATTCAAATGAAGTTTGAATTTCAGTTTAAAATAAAATCAAGTTTTCAAATTTTAAATTATTCATAACCATTTTAAAAAGGGGAAATGTTACTCGAGTTTCACTCGAGTGATTCGAGTGTCGGACTCGAAGAAAAGTGGGGTTTGGCTCGTAGAAATAATTGTTTGTCTCGGGTATTTTTAGCTACAGGGTATTAAACATGTAAGTTTTATAAAAATTTTAAAACCGTGCTTTTAAATGAAAATATACGTATTTAAAACAAAATTTTAAAACAAGATAAGTTTGGATTCAAATGTACTTTGAATCTCAGTCTTTAAATAACTAACGATTTTTAAATTTAAAATTTGCTTTAAACTAATTTGAATGATAAAGTGAATTTTTAAATTAGACTTGAATTCAAATTGAAACCATGTGTAAATTCCTTTAATCTACTATTTTAAGATAACTATTATTTCAGTTGTAGAATAAAAAGAAGTTTGGAATTGATAAGATTAATTTGATTTCATTTTAAATCTTATATTTAAAATGAATTTAAAAGTAAATTTAAATTAAGTTGATTAAATACCTTATGGATGATAAATTGATTATTAAATAGAAAAAGAGTTTTAAAAACTTAAGACTTGTAATTATCAAATTAACTAAATGGATAATGAATGACTAGAATTAATTAACTCAGAAATGAAGAGTTAAATTTATTTAAAAAAGATATAAATTATAGGTAAATTAATTGGTAATTAGGAAATCATTGGTTTAATATGAAATTAATGATTAGTAATAAATTAATAAAGAATTAATTAATGAGTTATTAAGACTAACTTAAAATGTAAGTTAATTACTTTGGGAAAATAATTAAAGGATTTCAATTAGTTAATGAAGGTCATTAACTAAAATTATGAAACACACAATTAATAAGATTATTTTTAATAATTAGTTAAATTATTTAGTTAAGATAAGCAATTATGAATTATTAAGTATAATTACTTAACGAAAGTAATTAAGGGATTAATTACTCATTGTAATTAATTCTATTTAATATGAATTGTTTTAAGTTAATTGGTTAAGTTTAAATTGATTTAGACAACCATTTGAGGATGTGATGAGTATAATTACTTAGAGAAGTAATTGATGATAATTACTGGATGTAATTAACTGAGGGTGATTTAATAATGAAAGTAATTGGAATATAATTACTTTGTATAATTAATCAGGGGATTAATTAGAGAAATTAATTAAGGAGTAATTAATTTAATTGATGAGTAATTAAAGATAGTTAATTACTGAATGGTATTATCAAAGGTGATTAATAAATGTGGTTTAATTGAAGATTAATTACTTAAAGTTAATTAATCTAAAACAAGGAATTAATTAAAATGTATTTAGAAATCATTAATTGATATAATTAATGATGGGGTGATAAATTTAGATTAATTAATCAAGAATAGGAAATTAAAGAGTAATTAATTGGTGTAATTAAGAAGTAATGTAATGTTTGTAATTTAAGGTAAATTTCTATATTTAGATAAGATAATTAATTTGTGAAAATAATTTAAAGAATGATTATTTTTTTTGCAAAGCAAGCGGGGTTGAATGGTCCCCTACCATTTTATTACTAGCAAGCGGGGTATTATCAAAGAATGATTATTTGTGTATAATTAAATGTTAATTAATCAAGTATGATTGATTGAAAACGAGTAATTAGTGAATGATTTATTAATTGATTGGAGATTGATTAATAATTATGTAAGCAAGTTTTAATTGATGAAGTAATTAATTTAATTTACTTTAAATTAATTAGAGATGATATAATTAATTTAATTCATTTTAAATTAATTATAGCCTATATGATTTGCTTATGTATGAATGGATGAAATTGTTTACCTAGAATGATTTAAGATCTCAGATATGAGAATTGATGTTATGTGATATTTATGCTATATGATATGGATGCTTGATTTAAGTATGAATTATCTGTTATGATGATATACATTATCTATTTGTAGTGATAACAATGATTATCTATTTATGTTGGTGTTGACTATCTATTATGATATTGTGAATTATCTATCTGTGTGTGTATTGAATTATTTTGAATTAAACTGTTAAGACTAGATAGACAACTTGGCCCTAAAAGACACGTTTTGGATTTCGATGAGACCGGGATCGGGTTTTCCGCATTAGGAACATCCGAAAACCACATCGATTACAAATTAACGTTAGGTCGTGAATCTGAAGTGAAGATGAAGATTCAGAATGAAAGGGTTATCATCGTTAACTCTGAGGGTGATTCCAAAATGAGTGTAACGAGATAATGCCTTCGGTTTCGTTTGAACCCGGAACGAACTTGTATGGATTGAATGCTTTCAACACATCGTCAGGTGGGCGATGAGCATTCTAAGAAATATGTTCTCTAAAGGTAATCGCAGCCTCAAGCCTCATCAACCGGGAATGGCTAAAACAGGGGAGATGCAGCAAGGTTAGGTGGGTCATGCCCAAGCAGGACAAGATTTTCCCTTGTCTAGATGTCCCTTTTTATTCGGCTGTGTGGACGGTTGTGAGCTCCAACTGTCAGGGGCTGTCTTGTTCGGGACTGTTCAGTAAGGAATGGTTCCGGCCTTGTGTTGCAGGGGATGAAGGGAGTAATCCTCGGTACGGTGATCTAGGCCCCGTACTGTGACGGGCGGTACCCCAGTAGCCCTGCCATTGTATGGAATCCAAAATCCAATAAGTGCCAACGGTTTTGATTGTATTACCCACTTTTGTGGCTAGTAGCCGGAATTTAATCATGTAACAATTTCGGCTATTTTCTATTTACTTGAAAACCCTAGACCTATTATAATATCATAGAATTTCCTATCAAATGTTTTGGTTAGCGTAAGGTAAAAACTTACCCATGTTTATTTGTGGGGAGTCTTACGTGATACCTTTTGTTTTCAAATGTTTTTCAAAGTTAAGCAACTTTAACCTGTTACTCATACCAGACCCATGTCTGACCCGGAGTTTATTTTTGTTTTTCATAAACTCTCGGGTACCCAAATTTTTACGGGTAGCCAAGGGATTCAGGTTAGATTTGACGAATTCTGGAGGAGCAATGGAGCAGGAGGCTTCAGCGTTGTAGATAGATATTTATAGTTCCGCTGTGTTGGTATCTTTGGGTTATTTGTTTGAGTTGTGTTGTATTAACTAGACAGGTGTTTATAACTGTTTAGTATGTGATGTATTGACTGTATAACTCTGATATATGTAAAATTATGTAATAGTTATGTGATCTATTATATTTTGTTCCATTCCGCTGTGAGATTCTGATGTTGTTGTTCTTTCTTCTCTATCTTTTCTATTTTCTCATCCCTTTCTTTCTTCAAGACGATACGTCTTTCTGGGCGTAGAAGGGCGGGTCGTCACAGTTGGTATCAGAGCGCTAGGTTGAACGAATACCTGGGCGCTTGAGTGATTTCTTTCTTGAGAGAGCGTATTTGTAATTTTAATATATATATATATATATATATATATATATATATATATATATATATATTTCTACCTATTTGTTGGGTTACCTGTCCGGGTTATCCAATATAAGTCATAAAGGTAGATAGAGTAGTGGTGTGTGTAACACGACTACCAATGATTGGAGTTTGAATATTTGAGATTGGAAGTGTATCTATCGAGACTGTAGACCTATTACCGTCTCGAGTGAGCTTTGGATGGAGTAAGGATTTCATTGATCTCTGAAGGAAACCGGTTAAGGTTTGGAGTTCATTTGAGGTGTAAGTTTGGATGAGCTAAAGTTTGGACTCGTCAGTTTGGCTTGAGTAAGTCCGGATATCTTACCTCTGGATGTAGTAGCTGTGTGATGAAACACAGTGACTGTGGAAGTCTCCGAAGATGTTTCTTTGGAATCGGTTAAGGAAGTGTAGCTGTTTCGATGTGGGGGCTGAGTTCAGTAGAATGTTTCTGTTTGGTTCGAGGTCCGAGTTTCTCGAAGAGCTCGGGGTTAGAAATTTCTTGGCATTGGTATTGGCAAGGGAGTTTTTGACTTCTGCATCAGCAGTGGAGTTCAGAACTTGCAATGTGGTTCCGTTTCTTTGATAAATTGGCTAATTAAGCATAGGCTGTTCTGTTTGGTAAAGAGAGAATAGTTTTTCTTTAGTAGTGGGCTAGATTGATCGCAAAGTGACTTGCGATTGTTTGAGTTTCTCTTGGGCTATCTGATTTTTTTGGATGTCTTCAGGAAGTTAAAATTTTGTTCGTGTTTAGAGATTGAGTTTGGTATCGACTGGATTCCAGGAGTGGTATCGATGGTTCAGTAAGGTGATTTTTGGAAAATGAGTTGGTGAGGCAGCTCTAGTTTTGGAGGAACTTCTGAGTTTCTTTTAAGGATCCGTTGAACCATAGTTCTTAGATGTGTGGTCCAGTTTGTCCTCAAGAGCATCATCAACATTCTCACCTATTCTGATCAGAGTAGCGCAGTGGAAGCATGGTGGCAGCTGTTTGGTATGGGAAATAACTAGAATTTGCAGTATTTTGGAATTAGAGAGTTTCTACTGGAATTTTTTTTCAGGATCTTAAGACCAGATTGGAACGCATCTGTATTATCTTTCCATATGAGAAGAAGTAAGATCAGTCTGCTGATTTTGGAATTGAAGTTGTGTCCTGATTTTTTTAAAGTTAATCTTGGAAAGATCATTTTGGATTGTTTTTAGATCAATTTGTTTCTGGGGATATCAGCAAGTGTTGAGCTGATCAGTATGGGTATACGCAGTCCAGGATCGTCAAAAGAGTATTTTGGATATCTGAGATTCGGAGTGTTTCACGTATCTCTGAGGGAGTACGTGTAAGAGCTATCTTTGATTGTAGAGTCAGCAGTTCAGAGAATTTTGGTTGTTGAGTCCGACATATCTGTAGTCTGATATTCTGTTTTGTGGATCCAGATGAATAGAAACTCAGTAGCTTAGTAATATTGTTTTGTTTGAATTTTGTAGAGAGAGTATCCCAATTTTATATTTGGGGAAACTCGAGAAAATTCTATTTAGAATTTTGTCGGGATAGTTAGATTTGTTTGATTGGATGAATTGATTGCTATGATTGTTAGAATAAAATTGATATATGCTTGTGTTCTAAAATTAAATCTGTAATTAAATTATTAAATTACCTTTGTTTTAAATTTCAGGGACGAAATTCTTTTAAGGGGGGAAGAATGTGATATCCCGAAAATTTTGACAATAACAATTTAATAATTTATGTCAAAATTTAATTGAATTGACTATATTGTTAATAATAAATTTGAAATAAATTTAATAATCTTCTTTAAAATAAATATTTAAACTGATAATCTATTTTAAAGGCAAATAAATTGTTTTATATTTGTAATGTATACATATCTGTATATATTATAACTGGATAAATCTTTGTTTTAAATTTAATATATATATACATATAGGCCTGTTTTCTTATTCTAACATTTTTGATAAATTAAAATTGTATTCAAATTGATGTTAAGCTACTAAATAAATAATCATATAATTTTAATACCCAAACTAAAAACTTAATTATTTAAAATTGATTTTAGTTTAAGTTTAAATTTAAATAAAAGGATTTGTTTGTTCTTAATGTAGCTAATAAAATAAGTAATGTATTGAATAAGAAGACAAATTCATTTGTGAATTATTTTAATTTAATAATGAGTTATATTTAACAATATTAATAATGTAATATTCTTACAAAATGGATTTTAATATAGATAGAAATGACTATTTCAAAATTTATATGAATACATTAACATAAGAAGTAATGATTTGTAAATTAGAAACAACATCTTTCAAACATGTTTTAAAATAAAACAAGTCTTAAAATATATTAAACACAAACATAAATTAAATGTATGGTTTTTTAAAATGAGTATAAATACATAAACATCTATGATATTATCATAAGTATAAAAAGAAATAATAAGTAAATTAAGTGTTTAATAGTTTAAGTTTAAAATATAAGAAAAGTAAAAATAGGAAATAGAACTAAACACTTAAGTTAGAAAATTTATAACAAATTAACTAAACCAACTTTATATTGGTACATGAAGCATAAAAATAAACAAAGTGAAAAAGGGAATATTAAGTACATAAAATATGAAGCTGCCAGGCAAATAAAAATAATGCATGTAACTTGTAAATAGTATGCAAGGTGAAAATAAACAAAGTATAATAGAACATCTATATATGTATCTACACAAAAGAAGATTAGTATTGAAATAAGACAAAAGAAAGAAAAAGAAACCATAAACTAGCAATGTAATCTTGTATGTTGCCTGTAAGGATATATACAAGTACAAGTAAAAACATACAAATCAGGCAAGCAAGAGAAAATATCTTAATGCATACAAAATAAGATATGCATACAACATAAGTACCTTTTCATTTAATTAGCACACCATTTGGTCTACTAAGGATATACGTATCATTTCAGCCGAAATATAGATAAAATATCTCTGACATTAAGATAATAATAATATAATATAATCACTACATCTTCCTGTATAAGCTTGCCTAACTTATATCTATATATATAATACTTTCTGTTCAAAACTGGGTAAACCAGAAAACATAAGAAAGTTTTTATTTTATAAACTTAAACAACATTATACTACAACAAAGGCAAGGAGTTTTAGCAGGAAGATCAAAGCTTTCATTCCAGTTTCACATCTTCAAAGCCAAACCTGTAATCATTTTCAAGCAATTCAGCAACTCTGTTCCAAAGCAAAAGATTTCAAGTTTACAGTTTTCAAGTTAAAATCTGTTTTCAAGTTTTCAAAAGCTCTGTCTTCATTTTAAGGAGAGTAACACTTTTTAATACTCAAATATAAATCTGGTTGCTTGATGAATGCCTGAAATAAGTTTGTATTTGTGTATGTATATTAGAAAATTCTTGTGTATTTATGGATGTGTGATGCAAGTATATGTTGTAAATGCCTGTAGAACATCTCTGTTCTAAATTTCATGTCCCAGTTTCAATTTAAAACCCTTTCCTCTTGATCCATTGATTGTTATGACTTATGATTCAAATAATATATGTTTGTTCGATTTTAAAGAAAGTTTTAAAATTTGGTTAAGATAAAATAAATTGTAAGTTACTCTGGAAACAGGAACAACAGGGTAGTTTAAGTTTTTAGTAAAATTTCAAACACTGTAATTCATTTATTCATGAACATAAATTGAGTACTAAACTAAAAAGATGATTTTTAAAACAGAAACCATAATTTTCAGTAAGGGGGTTAAGGTGAAATGCTGGTTTGTACTGCATATGAACTTTGGAGTTTCTTTGGCGATTCATGAATCTGGGGGTGATGAGTTTCGGTATGGTGATGGTGAGTTGATCAGCGATGATAAGAAAAATCATAGGTGATGATGAAATTCATCAGAGAGATTGCGGTTGTGATTTTTATTTCAGAACCCTAGTTTTGGTTTCAAGTATGTAATCGATCGTTTCTATGAGTATAGTGGATCGAGTGTGATGAAACTTTGAGGGATGTTAGTTTGGACGTGGAAGCAACTGTAGCCGGAGCTACAGAATTTCATGTGGTCGGGATTCCTCAGGCAAGGCGGTGACAGGTTAAGGTGGCGTTGCTCTGTGTGTTTCAGGTTTTGGGTCGAAGTCTCTATTTTAATTTCGAGTTTTGGAAGATGATATGACGGTCGTGGGTGAGGGAGAAGGTGGTTGCCGATGTGAAGCAATCATCGGAGATGGTCGGAGGTGAAAAATGATACTGTGCACGTGCACGGTGAGTTGGTTCTGGTGAAGGGGGTTGGTCTGTGCAAGCTGGTGTGGTCTCGGGTGTTTACTCGAGTTATTGGGGGTTTGACTCGGGGGAAGTAGCATGCGAACTCGGAGCAAACTCGTGATTGACTCGGAGTAATGTGGGGAGGGGAAACCTAGGTAAGCTGTTACAGGCATTCAAACCTGTAAAATTTAATATTCTTTAAACTGGGTTTAAAAATGAGAAATGAATGTTTAACATGAATATTTAAGTAAAGGATGAATCAGAATTCAAATGAAGTTTGAATTTCAGTTTAAAATAAAATCAAGTTTTCAAATTTTAAATTATTCATAACCATTTTAAAAAGGGGAAATGTTACTCGAGTTTCACTCGAGTGATTCGAGTGTCGGACTCGAAGAAAAGTGGGGTTTGGCTCGTAGAAATAATTGTTTGTCTCGGGTATTTTTAGCTACAGGGTCTTAAACATGTAAGTTTTATAAAAATTTTAAAACCATGCTTTTAAATGAAAATATACGTATTTAAAACAAAATTTTAAAACAAGATAAGTTTGGATCCAAATGTAGTTTGAATCTCAGTCTTTAAATAACTAACGATTTTGAAATTTAAAATTTGCTTTAAACTAATTTGAATGATAAAGTGAATTTTTAAATTAGACTTGAATTCAAATTGAAACCGTGTGTAAATTCCTTTAATCTACTATTTTAAGATAACTATTATTTCAGTTGTAAAATAAAAAGAAGTTTGGAATTGATAAGATTAATTTGATTTCTGTTAAATCTTATATTTAAAATGAATTTAAAAGTAAATTTAAATTAAATTGATTAAATACCTTATGGATGATAAATTGATTATTAAATAGAAAAAGAGTTTTAAAAACTCAAGACTTGTAATTATCAAATTAACTAAATGGATAATGAATGACTAGAATTAATTAACTCAGAAATGAAGAGTTAAATTTATTTAAAAAAGATATAAATTATAGGTAAATTAATTGGTAATTAGGAAATCATTGGTTTAATATGAAATTAATGATTAGTAATAAATTAATAATTGGTAATATAAAAGTATCTGGAAAAAGAAAGAACAAGTAGTTGTTGATAGTGTTGTGAAAGTTGATGGTGGTGTTGTGAACGAGAATGGAGTCTCTTTTTCTTCTTGTCCTAATACATCTAATTCTTTTTCAATTTTATCAAATTCTTCTCTTGACAAATCTTTGCATTCTTCTCTTCATTCTAATTCTTTAGCTTTAGATTCTTCTTGTTCAAATCTTTCAACTTCATTTGTTGCTTCTATTTCTCATATTGGTAATAGTTCTTCTTCTGTTAATGTCTCTAACTCTTCTTCTGTTGACTCTACTCTTACATCCTCTTGCTGTTCTCAATTTAGTAATCAATCTCCTTCCAATTTATCTTCCAGCTCTCCATATTTGCATTTGTCTCCACCCAGTCATATTATTCTGCCTCCCCCTTCTTCTTCTTGTCTTGATGCTGGTGCTAAGATTGTCTATGACCTGAATAAAGGCAAGGATTTTAAATCTCATGAAGTTCTTCCATGTTCCTCCTCTAAGGAAAATTCTCATACTAGACATACTAGGAAAAATCCTTCACCTTTATTACCTCCTTTACCTTTTAAATGAATAATATTGCATTCTGGAATATTAGGGGTGCCAATTCACCCTCTAAACAATTTGAGATTAGGAATCTTTTAAGAGAAAAGGATATTCAATTAATATGTATTTCTGAAACTAAGCTTGATATTCAATCTTCAGTCAAAGCTGTAGCAATAATAGCTCCATCCTGGTCTTCTGATCATAATTTTCTTGAAGCTAAATATGGTAGATTGTTGACTTTATGGAATCCTAGTGTTTTTAATCTTTCTAGAATCTGTGCTTCAGATCAATTCATTCACTATCAATGCACTCATTTACCTTCTGGTTTGAATTTTCTCCTTACCTCTGTATATGCTCATAATTCTTTGTCTTTAAGACAGATCTTTTTGGATCATCTTCCATCATTAAATCCTCTATCTTTTCCTTGGCTTGTTGGTGGTGATTTTAACTGCATGTTTGCTTGTGATCAGAAATTTGGTGGTTGTTCTTTATCACTCAAGGATATATCTCCTCTTAATAGTGCTATTTGTCAAGCAAATTTATTTTCTCTCAAATTCTTTGGGTCTGTTTACACTTGGTCTAATTGTAGTAGGAATGGTAATGTAACCCTTTGCAAACTTGATCATATTTTTATAAATCTGCCTTTTCTTCAATTTTGGCCTAATTCATTCTATCATATTCATCAACCTTCTCTTTCAGATCACTGTCCTTTAATATTTCAAAATGGAGCTGATAAATTTGGTGGAGGGAAACATACTTTTAAATTTTTTAATTTTTGGACTAAGCATGTTGATTATTTTGTTATTCTCAGACAAGTTTGGAGTATGCAATTTGGCAAAGACCCTCTTGCAAATATTATTCTTAAGATGAAGGTGCTAAAGTTTCATCTTAAAGTGTGGTCAGCAGAACATTTTGGTAATGATTCTAAGCTCTCAACTCAAATTAGAAATGACCTTATTAAGATTCAGGAAGCACTGTGTATTAGACCCTGTGATACTTTATTAAAACAAGCTGAATTGCATTTAAGGCATGAACTTGAGAAGGTAATTGATAGAGAAGTGTCAACTCTTAAGCAGAAACTTCATGTGAAAATGGAAAAGGAGGCAGACAGAAATACTAAGTATTATCATAACTTTCTTAAAGTTAAAAGAAGTCGTGATAGCATTTTTCAAGTTAAGGATATGAATGGGTTGTTGGTGAACACTTTTGATGGTATTAATCAGGCTTTTGTCCAATATTTTTCTTCTGTCTTAGCACCATCCACTTCTTTCATTCCTGATTTAAATCCCCTCTTTAATATTACTCTTCCCTCTTTATCAGACACTCTATCATGTTCTCTGATTAGTGTAATTACTGAAGAGGAAATTAGGAATGCAGTTTTCAGTTTGGATAGTAATAGTTGTGGAGGACCTGATGGCTTTAATGCTTATTTTATTCAACATAGTTGGAGTATTATTGGATCAGATATTGTTAATGCAATCAAATACTTTTTTCTTCATAATAAGCTTCCTGCTGGTTTATCTGCTACTGCTATAGCTTTGATTCCTAAAATTGTTAATCCAACATCTGTCACTGATTTTAGGCCTATCTCTTGTTGTAATATCATCTATAAGATCATCTCAAAGATTTTAGCTAACAGACTTCAACTTGTACTGCCATCTATTATAAGCATTAACCAAGCTGCCTACATCAAAGGTAGATCTATTAGTGATAATATTTTACTGACTCAAGAATTGTTATTTGGATATGAAAGAAAAACTATTTCTCCAAGGTGTATGTTAAAATTGGATATTAGGAAGGCTTTTGACTCGGTGCATTGGAATTCTATTTTAGCAGTTATGTCCAAAATGAATTTTCCAAAACCATTTTTAGCTTGGATTTACACTTGTATCTCTTCTCCTATGTATTCTATTTTGAGAGATGGTGGTCTATATGGTTATTTTAAGGGTATACATGGAGTTAGGCAAGGTGATCCTATTTCAGCCTATCTGTTTATTATTGTCATGGAGCTTCTTAATTCTTTGTTCAAGGAACTTGTTATTAATGGAGTTTTACAGTTGCTTCCGAAATGTAAGCATCCACAAATTACTCATCTCCTTTTTGCTGATGACTTGGTTGTCTTTACAAAGCCCACCATAGATAACATACAATGCATTCTTTCAACTCTGAAGATTTTTCATTCTATAACAGGACTTCAAATTAATCTGGCTAAATCTAATATTTTAGTTGCTGGTTTAAGTCCATTGGAAATGAAAGACATTATTAATTTTTCTGGTCTTCAAGAATTGCCTAGAAATTCTTTCTATTTGGGTCTGCCTTTGATTACATCTAGACTTTCTAAGCAAGATTGCATGCCACTGTTTGAAAAGATCATTGAAAAGCTACACTTATGGCCAGTTGGTAAACTTTCACAAGCTGGTAGGTTAACCATTGTTCAGTCAATAGCTGTAGCCATGACTACATATTGGACAAGGCACTATATTCTTCCAGCTAAGCTTATTAATATGATTACTAGTGCTCTTAATAAATTTTTATGGCATGGTGATCCATTTTCTAAGAAGTTAATTCCAATCTCTTTCAATAAACTTTTTGATTCAAAGAAACATGGTGGTCTTGGAATAACTAATATTTGTCAATGGAACAGAGCTGCAATATCTGTTTATTACAATAAAATTTTTACAACTGACAACAATCTCTGGTCACAATGGGTTAATCATAATCTTATTGGTAGGAAAAACTTTTGGACTATGTCAATTCCTCAAAGTTGTAGTTGGAGTTGGAGATGTATTTTGAAGCTTAGAGAAACTTTTATTCCTTTAATTCAATGTAATCATGATCTGATTAAGGATTTGTCTTTTTGGCACTCTCCCTGGTCTAAACAAGGCTTAATCTTAAGTTCAATTGTTGATTACAATTTGAGAAATATCTCTGGTATAGCTGAACAAGCTAAAGTTGTTGATTTTATTCATGATGGCAGTTTGGTTTTGCCCTATACAAGCTCTTTTCAATTAAGACAATTATGGAACATCATTTCAAGTTATCCTACAATGAGTTCTGATAATGTGCTAGTATGGTCTGGGAAGACTTTTTCAATCAAGCTTGTTTACAAATCTCTCTGTGATAATGGTTTTCTTTTTCCATGGTATACAAGAATTTGGAAAATAGGTGGCAGTGCTAAGGAAAATTTGTTATTATGGAAAGTGATGGCTAATGCATTAAATACCAAGGATAAACTCTGTAGGATTGGAATTATCTCAGACAATATGTGTGTTTTTTGTAAGTCTGAAACAGAATGTAACACACATTTATTCTTTGAGTGCTCTTTTGTCTTTCAAATCTGGTATAGATTACTATTATCTTATGGTTTCTATAAACCTTCAACTGTAAGTTCTATTGAATGGTTCAATATTTTCAAGGCTACTAGATGGAAATCATGTCAGACAAGGCTTCTGCTTAAAATGTTAAAAAGATTGGTTTATGAAGTTTGGCAAGAGAGAAATAATAGAATATTTGGTAGCAGTATCAGGAGCTCCTCACAATTGTTTGATCAGATACACAGGAATATTCTTTGGTTTCTAAGATCTGACTCTTGTTAAGATTAATTCTTGTTTACTGTTTCTTTTTTAAGTTTGGCAACAGAGGTTTCTGGATGCATTGACAATGAGAAGCTTTCACTGGTAATGCTGTTGTTCATATGAGTGTTGCTTGTTATGTCTGTTTGATGAAGCATTTACAGAGTGAAGAATTTTCAGAGTGAAGCATTTACAGAGTGAAGCTTTTACAGGGTGAAACCTTTTATGCTGATGTTTATATATGTTTTGGTGGCCTAGATTGTTAGTTTTCTTCTTCCTGATGCCATCTCTGATTTTTTGGTTCAAAGCTGCTGCCATGTTTTCCATTATTTGTTATGTAGTTGTTGTTTGATGTTTGTAATTTGGTCAGGGTTGTAAGTCAATTCTCTAATTGTATTATGGTCATAGATGTTAATCTGGTCATAGTGTGGTCATGGGTATATCCTGGTTTTGAATTATATTCTTCGTCATGGGTGTAATTGGACTTGCTAGTTGGTCATTTTCTTTGGTTGTAATTTTTCATTAGTTAATAAAGTGAGCTTTTTGCTCTTGCTTTTCAAAAAAAAAAAAAGTAATAAATTAATAAAGAATTAATTAATGAGTTATTAAGACTAACTTAAAATGTAAGTTAATTACTTTGGGAAAATAATTAAAGGTTTTCAATTAGTTAATGAAGGTCATTAACTAAAATTATGAAACACACAATTAATAGGATTATTTTTAATAATTAGTTAAATTATTTAGTTAAGATAAGCAATTGTGAATTATTAAGTATAATTACTTGACGAAAGTAATTAAGGGATTAATTACTCATTGTAATTAATTCTATTTAATATGAATTGTTTTAAGTTAATTGGTTAAGTTTAAATTGATTTAGACAACCATTTGAGGATGTGATGAGTATAATTACTTAGAGAAGTAATGGATGCTAATTACTGGATGTAATTAACTGAGGGTGATTTAATAATGAAAGTAATTGGAATATAATTACTTTGTATAATTAATCAGGGGATTAATTAGAGAAATTAATTAAGGAGTAATTAATTTAATTGATGAGTAATTAAAGATAGTTAATTACTGAATGGTATTATCAGAGGTGATTAATAAATGTGGTTTAATTGAAGATTAATTACTTAAAGTTAATTAATCTAAAACAAGGAATTAATTAAAATGTATTTAGAAATCATTAATTGATATAATTAATGATGGGGTGATAAATTTAGATTAATTAATCAAGAATAGGAAATTAAAGAGTAATTAATTGGTGTAATTAAGAAGTAATGTAATGTTTGTAATTTAAGGTAAATTTCTATATTTAGATAAGATAATTAATTTGTGAAAATAATTTAAAGAATGATTATTTGTGTATAATTAAATGTTAATTAATCAAGTATGATTGATTGAAAACGAGTAATTAGTGAATGATTTATTAATTGATTGGAGATTGATTAATAATTATGTAAGCAAGTTTTAATTGATGAAGTAATTAATTTAATTTACTTTAAATTAATTAGAGATGATATAATTAATTTAATTCATTTTAAATTAATTATAGCCTATATGATTTGCTTATGTATGAATGGATGAAATTGTTTACCTGGAATGATTTAAGATCTCAGATATGAGAATTGATGTTATGTGATATTTATGCTATATGATATGGATGCTTGATTTAAGTATGAATTATCTGTTATGATGATATGCATTATCTGTTTGTAGTGATAACAATGATTATCTATTTATGTTGGTGTTGACTATCTATTATGATATTGTGAATTATCTATCTGTGTGTGTATTGAATTATTTTGAATTAAACTGTTAAGACTAAATAGACAACTTGGCCCTAAAAGACACGTTTTGGATTTCGATGAGACCGGGATCGAGTTTTCCGCATTAGGAACATCCGAAAACCACATCGATTCCAAATTAACGTTAGGTCGTGAATCTGAAGTGAAGATGAAGATTCAGAATGCAAGGGTTATCGTCGTTAACTCTGAGGGTGATTCCAAAATGAGTGTAACGAGATAATGCCTTCGGTTTCGTTCGAACCCGGAACGAACTTGTATGGATTGAATGCTTTCAACACATCGTCAGGTGGGCGATGAGCATTCTAAGAAATATGTTCTCTAAAGGTAATCGCAGCCTCAAGCCTTATCAACCGGGAATGGCTAAAACATGGGAGATGCAGCAAGGTTAGGTGGGTCATGCCCAAGCAGGACAAGATTTTCCCCTGTCTAAATGTCCCTTTTTATTCGGCTGTGTGGACGTTTGTGAGCTCCAATTGTCAGGGGTTGTCTTGTTCGGGACTGTTCAGTAAGGAATGGTTCCAGCCTTGTGTTGCAGGGGATGAAGGGAGTAATCCTCGGTACGGTGATCTAGGCCCCGTACTGTGACGGGCGGTACCCCAGTAGCCCTGCCATTGTATGGAATCCAAAATCCAATAAGTGCCAACGGTTTTGATTGTATTACCCACTTTTGTGGCTAGTAGCTGGAATTTAATCATGTAACAATTTCGGCTATTTTCTATTTACTTGAAAACCCTAGACCTATTATAATATCATAGAATTTCCTATCAAATGTTTTGGTTAGCGTAAGGTAAAAACTTACCCATGTTTATTTGTGGGGAGTCTTACGTGATACCTTTTGTTTTCAAATGTTTTTCAAAGTTAAGCAACTTTAACCTGTTACTCATACCAGACCTATGTCTGACCCGGAGTTTATTTTTGTTTTTCATAAACTCTCGGGTACCCAAATTTTTACGGGTAGCCAAGGGATTCAGGTTAGATTTGACGAATTCTGGAGGAGCAATGGAGCAGGAGGCTTCAGCGTTGTAGATAGATATTTATGGTTCCGCTGTGTTGGTATCTTTGGGTTATTTGTTTGAGTTGTGTTGTATTAACTAGACAGGTGTTTATAACTGTTTAGTATGTGATGTATTGACTGTATAACTTTGATATATGTAAAATTATGTAATAGTTATGTGATCTATTATATTTTGTTCCATTCCGCTGTGAGATTCTGATGTTGTTGTTCTTTCTTCTCTATCTTTTCTATTTTCTCATCCCTTTCTTTCTTCAAGACGATACGTCTTTCTGGGCGTAGAAGGGCGGGTCGTCACACCAAGAGGCGGGAAACTTCTAGGTTCCGGCATAGTTGACTTGGAAAGTCTAAAGCATCCCTTTGCTGGTGGGGGGGGGGGGGGCGCAAATGTTACTCCTAAAAATTCTCCTTTCAACTTATTCGAAACCAATTGTGCAGAGGTCAAAGAAGAACAAGAGAAAAAGGTTCCAGCTTGACCTTTCAAAGGAGTCGAAGGGATGCTAGTGCCAAAGTCCGAAAGCTTCAGAACCTTTCAAAGGTGTTGAAAGGTTTCTAAAATCAAGATCCAGAAGGTTCTTAGCTTTCAAAGGAGTCGAAGGAGTCAAAAACACCGCTGTGTATTCAATAACCACCTTTCGACTAGGTGATTCCATATGCATGAAGACCTTTCAAATGAGTCAAAGCCACACCTTTCGAAGACAATGAAGAACAGCTTTTTGTATATGTGCCAATTCATTCGAAAAAATAGTTTCGCCTTCATTCAAATCACTCGAAGGCATGTATCGACTTGAACAACCTTTCGAAAGCTATATCAAGCCTTTCGAAATGGTCGATGCCTTTATTTTCCAGTGAGATTCCGCATCAAGTCACAAATAAGAGTTCAGAAGCAACCAACAGTGTCGAAACTAGCACCACCTTGACACCATCGAGACACTAAACAAACCCTATTGACAGAGTCGAAAGCTCTTACAAGGCAATACAAAGAAGAAAAGCACATCCGTTCCTTTCGACAAAGGCATAAGCATACTACAGTTATTTCGACAGTCACCTTTCGGCCAAGTTGAAAGCCTTAGGGAGAAAGGTGCTGACCCCCGTCTATAAATAAGACCCAAGGGGTTATGTTTTGGGGATTCGAATCTAGTCATTCTAAACTTTTATTTTCTTAATCAAAAGAGTTGTAAACCCTAATTTCTAAATTGATTTAGAGATTTTGAGAAATAAAGTCTTCTTTATCTTGTGAAAGGAAAGTCTCAGATATTTCAGATTACTTTACTGTTTTTAAAGCTTTTGTCAGGTTTAATCTTGTGTTTCAGGTGTCGCTTGAATCAAAAGTACCCTTCTGACACAGTCGAAACCTGGCATTTTCGATCAACTTCAGCTAAACGCATCAAGTTACCTTCCCTTGGGCTACTGCTTTTGACAAGTCAAAACCTAACCATAGTCCACTCAAACTTTGGATTGACTCAAGGAGCCCAAGGATCATGTGTTTGACAAGGTCGAAATCCTTCTCCAAATCACTATAACCTGAGATTACCAATCCAAATCCAAGACGGTTAAGTCCACTGCTTTCGACAGAATCGAAACCTTTTCCTCAGATCATTGGTGAAGGTCCTAGCCACACAACAACTAAGGCCTTCGATAAGGTCAAAACCAACAAAGGAAAACCTTATCTAGGGTACCCCAACCATTTCGAAGGTTGAGCTTTCGCAGGGAAAACCAACCTACCTCAACGGGATCGAAAGGTCAATAAGGGAAGAAGCCAACCCTTTCGACCGAGTCGAACGGTCAATTTGAATGACTTTTTTCTACAATAATCTACTCGAGGGGAAATTCAAGGAGGATATACCCATTCCACTCCTTCCCATCTATTAAAGGAATAAACCTTTTACTATAGATCAACTTTGGGGTGTTGACAAGATTTCTTGTTAACACTAATTATAGAGCAAAAGTGAGCATTCACTCTTTTCATCCCCATTTTTCCTTACATCCATTCTCGTACATTATTTTTCCTTTCCAAATGGTCGAACCAGTCAAAAATAAACCCTCACTAAAAGACCTAAATGAACTCTTTGCAAAAGTACAAGTGGCCATCCTTCATATTTAAGGATTACAAATAAGGTGCACTTTGTATAAACTAATCAAACCAAAATTTCAATGATTAAAATTTTATATCCATCTTGTAACTCCTAGTGTAGTGTTACAATTAGTACAATGATTCTCATTGTAATTAATGATATCAAATACATAATGCCGCAACATGTTTTGCTTGCTTATGTCGATTGAACTAATTTTATGTTGGTTTCGTGCATTGTGAATCGTGATTCGCCATATAAAATTTATGTATGATCGAATATGGATCAAATATCCATATTCTTGTATTTTTTTAAAGTTCAAAACTCAAAGAAGACAACACATAGTCTTGATCAAATAATATCTTTATTTAACAAGATATGATGCTTTAGTAGTTGTAAATTTTGGCTCTTGCTTGGGTCTTGAATTGACAATATGCCAAAAGATTTATTGGTGAGTATATTTTAAATTTTTTGTCAATCTTAATTTAGTTCATTTGTATATTTCAATTGATAAACATATTATCAATCATATTAATTGCACAAAATCATCATGGTACATTAGTTCGAATTGTATATCATATACATTTGAAAGATTAAATGGTATCATTTCATTTTCGTTAATAAGGCTCCCACTTGACTTCTATGTTTCTTAAAACCGTAAGAGAAAACATAGAAATCATTCGATCTCTATAGTGGGCATTAGGGCATGCATGCCCTAGGAATATCAAAAATCAAAAGAGATTATTCATTCATACCTAACATTTCGCAATATTGTTAATATAAATGCATGTACCTTAAGGAATATCAACAAATACAAGCATATATCTTACCTCGTCTATTCAGTATATTAATAGTACTACACATAACATCTTTACCTTAGGAAATATCAACATTAAAGAGTACGCATGTAATATACCGATATATAAATGATATTGGACAACATTTATATTAGAGATTATGTAATATATATTCTTTTGAGTGATATCAACTTATCGAATAAAGTATTTCTTATAAAATACCCTCGTGAATCAAGTGCCAAACACATCTGAAATCACAATATACATACTATATGTATGTATTTATTCCTTAAATGTAATTTGTTCTATTATAGTTCCACTCAATTTGATGCAGCCCAGGAGGTGGGGTCGATGGCCTTAAGTCGTGAAGTGCATAACGATTTACAACATAACTAGCTTAAGGCTGCAGTACAATGTGAGAAGACGTGTTTCTTAGGTCACTCACGACCTAACGGGTCACGAGATAAGGAGTTGCGACCTAATGAGTTGGGGTTTAGAATGTTCAAACGACCTAGCGCCTTCAATCCCTTAAGTCGCTCGAATGATGGTTCTCTATGTTCGCTGGACTTACAACCTACCAGAATGAACGAGCTATGATCTACCAAGGTGAACGAGTTGCGACCTAGCATGTTAGGTCGCTCAATGTTATGCCACATCCTATCTCATTATGTTGCTTAGAACTTAGGTCGTTCGGCCTTATACCGCTGAGAAGATAGGTCTTTGCCATGAATGTTAAGTCGCTGATCACTAGGTCGCTGAAGCCTGAAGCAGTGTTGTTTGTTTTGGGTCGTAGGTCGTGTGGTTGTGTTGTTATGTATATACGGGTATGTCATTTGATATTTAGGTCGTTATTTTGTTGAGCCGCTCACTGATAGGTTGTGTATGTTGTTAGGTCATTTACTGATGTAAATATGTGTTGTGTTGTTTCTGTTGATGGATCGTGAGTCGTAGGTCGCGACCAATGTTAGGTCGTGGGTCGTGTTGAGTAGGTCGCGTGTTGTAAGGTCGTGAACGACTTAGTGTGGTGTGTTGTAACCCTATAAATAGGGGGGGTCGGGTCATTTGTAAAAGCAGTTGATTTTTGAATGAAACTTTGTTTGAGTACTTTGTGCCTCTTTTGAAATTGGTAGTTGAGTGTTATCTCCTATCTCCACCTTCGGCATTCGAGTGTGCTCGAATCGACGATTGTTGAAGCCAATTCACGAAATCAAGTGCGCTTGATCAACGTTTGAAGAATTGTAGATCTTCTCTCACGGTATCGTGCGCGGTCAACGTGTCGAAGATAGCTAGAATTTGGTATCTTTCGAGATCAAAGAATTTGGGCATTTGGGTATTTTCAATCCATCAATTTATTTTTCTTCCTCTAATCGTTTCATCGATTAGTTTGACACGAAATCTTCATTTCGTCGTCAATCGTTAATATCCGCTGCATCACTATTTAATTAAATCATATTAAATTTAATTCAATTTTATAAATTAATTCATATTTAACTAATAATTAATTAGCATTTTAATTAATTTAGTTTCATTCATTTTAAACAATTTAAGATTTTATATATATATAACATTTATAGTAATATATATATATATATATATTACTATACATGTATATTATTTATTAACCAAAATTTAATTAAAACAATTCTAATTAAAATTTTAGTAAATTCAAAAATTATTTTAATTTACCTTAAATAATTTTAAGATATAAATGTATATGTATATGTATATGTATATGTATATGTATATGTATATGTATATGTATATGTATATGTATATGTATATGTATATATGTGTATGTCTATGTGTTACACTATAACGTTTGTAGTTATATGTATACACACATGTACATATATCAGTATATATGTTTATTTTAATTAATAAACTTTTCATTAATATTCATCTAATTAATCCAATTAATTAAAATTAAATTATTTTCAAATTTTAATTTTAAAACAATTGTGAAAAATACTTAGAACATTTATAAAATTTATCTTATATATTTTAAACTTAATTTTTAAATTTAAAATATATTTTAAATTTTAAAATTCAATTTTTAAAATTAGCCCAATGTCAAAAATCTATTTGGGCCTTTACAATGGGGCCAACCATTTGGACTTAGTCAACCCAATCTGGTCAGGCCGGTAGTCGGGAAGTGGATACTACTTTATTATCCAACCCCAAATCAGAGGTTCTACTTTTCTTAGACACCTGGTTGAATGGTTAAGTTTTAGTTAATTGGTACTAAAGTCACTGGTTAGAATTCATAGACAATCAGGGCTCCGATGCCTATGAAGGAACTAGGCTAGGTCATAATGAGTAAATAGGGTTGATTTCAAACTCTTTTCCTATTTTTGGATCTATTAGGCCTATAAAGTCTAAGATAAAATTAGATCCACTCTAATTAATTTAAATAAAATCATATTTCATTTGACTTTTTGATTTATTTAACTAGTGAATTTAATTAAATAGAATTTTTATAGTGTATGGGTATATCAATATATGCTCATGTGTAAAAATGTGCATGTGCAATGGTGTACATGGTCAAGTTTATATATATATATATATATATTTATATGATTAGGATTTATTTCCAATGTATGTACACTTTGCTCTTGCATATATTATGTGCATTGCTCGATTAAAATATTTCAAGATAAAATCTATGTGTCTGTGTGTCACTTTTTGTGTGTGTATATGTGTGTCTAATTTTGAAATTGTTATATGAAAACTTCATAAACTGATTTAAAGTTTGAGTTTGACTAAATCTTTAATTTTGAATTTCAAACTAAAATATCTAGTTTGTCTTACTAAACAAATACAAAACCTACATCTGAAATATAAGTTTGAAATTTTAAAAGTGAATATAGTTTGATTTATCAATATTTTAAATAATATATGTAATAAAATATGTCCAAAAATAATTTGTTAAAATATTTATATATAAACATATATATATATATATATATATCATATTTAATTTTAAATTATTATTAAAAAATAATTTAGTTAAAAATATGTTATTTATTTTTTAAAGAAACTTTTAGAAAATAAAATGTTTACATAATATTTTACTTCATCTAATTTATAAATAAATAAATATACAATATATGAAATACAATTATTAAAAACTAAAATTATCTTTCTGGCTCAAATTTTATTTTTCTAATATATTAACCATTTGTATATATTAACTTAATTTATATTATAATCAAACTATTTAAAATGCTAAAAAATATTTATAATAATTAATATTATATAATATATATACCATATATGTATTTAAAAATAATTTGAACCCAAAAAATGGTTTTTTAAATAATTCGGCGAAAACAAAAATATACCTGGAATAAAAAAATTATTTTCTTACGATAACGTAGTATAATAAAAGATTATCTATAAAAGGATGAATGTCAAACATTGAACATATACAGTATAATAGGCAATGACATACATATGCAAGGTGATATATAAGGTACAATACATTAAGATTATTATATAAATTAAAAAGGTGTTTTACATAAGAAGCTTTGCTTTTGATTCATACCTAGATCTGATAGCCTCCTCGATCTTTATGATTTGCACCTTCTTTGTAAGAGATAGGCATGGAAACACCATTATTTAATGAGATGTATTGTAACATCTCATATCTAAAGGCCAAAAGCAAAGCGCTACAGATGCTGCAATCATTTGTAGTATTAACTTCTGGTGACAAAATACGGGATGTCACAACTTGTTATCAGAGCAAAGGTTATTAGTAGTTCCGACTAAGATTGAAATAGTGAATAGTTGGAAAAGAGCCGAGACAGTGACTGAGATAAGAGTTCCCTTGGATTAACTGGTTATTATTGGATGTTTATAAAGGATTTTTCACAGATAGCAGCACCACTGACCAAGCTAACAAGAAGGGATGTGAAGTTCGTATGAAACGATAAGTGTGAGGAAGCATTCTAGAGTTCGAAACACTTATTGACCCAAGAACCTGTATTGGTTGTTCTGAAAGGGAATCAGGGTTTAGTGGTTTATATAGATGCGTGTGAAATAGGATTAGGAGATGTGTTAATGCAATGAGGTAAAGCGATTGCCTATGCATCTAGATAGCTTAGACCGTATGAGGTTAGATATCCGACACATGATTTAGAATTTTTTGCAGTGATTTTTACATTGAAGGTGTAAAGATATTACCTTTTTTGAGAGAGGTTTGAGTTATATATAGATCATAAGTTGTTGAAATATTTGTTCTCCCAGATGAAGCTGAACATGAGATAACAAAGGCGGTTGGAGATTGTAGCCCCTTATAATTTTGGGATTGAGTACACACCTGGAAAAGGCAACAGTGTTGCAGACGCACTTTATAGGAAGCATCAGAATACAGTATTGGCGATGGTTACTGAATGGAAAGATCTAGAAGCCTTCTCATCTTGTAGAGTCCGGTGGAGCTCCGAGGCTGGGTCTAGTGGAAAGACTATTGTATTATCTTGTTTAGAAGTTCGACCAGTGATGATCAAAAGGATTGATTCTAAACAGGAGGAGGACCCGGTGTTAGCTGAGAGGATTAGGTGGTTAAAAGATGGAACCAAGAGTGATGGCTTAAAGAACATCAGTCCTGACCAGAATGTGTGGTTGAGAAAGAAAGGAATGTTATGTGTTTCGAGTGTAGGAAACATAGGGAAAGAAGTCTTGGAAGAATGCCATTGTTCGAAGTTCACTATTCATCCAGGAGGAACTAAGATGTATTAGGATATAAAGAGAAGTTTCTTCTAGGAAGGTATGAAGCGGGATGTTGGCTTATGGGTGAAGCATTGTTTGAACTGCCAGCAGGTAAAAGCCGAACATCAGAAACCGAGTGGGTTGCTTCAGCCATTAGATATTCCGGTATGAAAATGGGATTCTATGTCTATGGATTTTATTGATGGGTTGCCAAGGTCGAGTAGAGGAAATGAAAGTATATGGGTCATAGTGGACATATTGACCAAGAGTGCTCATTTCATTCTAGTTAAGTCAACCAAAACGACGCCTGTTTTAGCGAGGTTGTTTACGAAGATTGTGGTTAGACTGCATGGGATTCCTAGTAATATAGTAAGTGACAGAGATTCCTTATTCACTAGCGATTTCTGAAAGAGTCTATAGGAAGTTTTGGGTACCAAGCTTAAGATGATATTGCTTACCATTCGCAAACAGATGGGCAAACAGAAAGAGTTAACAAGATCTTGGAAGATTTGTTAAGAGCATGTGTATTAGATTTTAGGTGTTTATGGGAAGACAATCTGCATTTAGTCGAGTTTTCATGTAACAACAGTTATCAGACTAGTATTGGGATGGCACCATTTCAAGCTTTGTATGGAAGGCCTTGCGAATCTCCCGTTTGTTTTTAGAGATCGGGATAGATTGGTTCTTGGTCCAGATTTGGATAAGGAATCTGTAGAAAATATTGAGGTCATTCGAGCTAGGATGAAGGAGGCTCGGTCTAGGTAGAAGAGTTATGCAGATAAAAGATGGAAAGATTTATAGTTCTCACTTGGAGATCAGGTTTTCATTAAGGTGTCACAGACGAAGGGTGTGATCAGATTCGGAAGATCAGGAAAATTAACACTGAGATTCGCTGGACCTTTTCATATTGTTGTGAAGATCAGAAAACTTGCATATATAGTTATGTTACCGAGCAGTTTAGCATGAGTCCATGATGTTTTCCATGTTTCTCATCTCAGAAAGTGTGTTACAGACACAGAGACTACCATTGCACCGACTATGCTAGAGGACATAGTAGTAGAACCAGACTTGACTATAATGAGAAGCCGATTCGTATTGTTGCGAGAGATGAGAAGAGGCTTAGAACCAAGACAGTTAGATTAGTTAAAGTCCAATGGAGCGACGATGACAGGGACTGTACTTGGGAGGTTGAAAGCAGGATTAGAGATACTTACCCTTATTTGTTTGATGGTATGTTTTACCTCTTTGATTGATATGTTGTGTACTTTATCGTAATTTCGAGGATGAAATTATTTAAGGAGAGGAGTTTATAGCATCCCATGTTTTTGGTAACATTATTTAGAATATTTAATTAGTCAAATAAAATAAAATAATATATTGATTAGGAGATTGAGATTTGATTTTAATTAAGGGTTAGTCGTGCCATTTAACCAATGAATCAAAAGAAGAGTTAAAATGATATAAAGGAGGGGTAAAATACGAAGGAGGCCATTCTTATACCTTAAACCTTGGGCATGTATTCTCATAGACGTTCATTTTCATTTTCATTTGTTAAAATTTTCAAACTTGAGGCCGGTCACCATTAATGTGACGACACACATTTCAAAAGGTTTGAATCGAAAATAATCCCATATGTCCAATTCAAACTTAGGGTTAATTAAGAAAAATAAGAAAAGAAGAAGAAAGCAAACACATAATATCGCAGCGGAATGACAAAATATAATATTCAATTAAACAATTCATGAAGTCGTTTATACTATAAGTTTGATTATAATTTTACAACATCTATCAGAGTTGTATATACAACAGAAACAAAGTATAATGCAGTAGAACAACATGATGTAGGGAATAATAATAGTAATACAATATATCAAATCTTCTTCTTTGTCCTCTAGAAATGATCTTCAATATGCTGAAAACTCAGGGCTGATCCGAGCGTAATGAAAAGACAAAACACTTGAGTCGGGACTAAAATATCCTTATGTGAGTCAAATTGATCATACATATAACATGAGTGTAATAGCGTCAGAGATGTTTACGTGATTTCACATCTCCTATCCCGTGTATAACATGCGTGCAATAACTCAAGAGAAGTTACGAGATTTTCCATCTCTTAAGAATCCGTCAAAATATTATATACAGTAGAATACACTATATATGTAACATCTAATCAGTAAGATAAATATTTTTCTTACATTTAAAGCTTTACATTAATCCACCTTAAGGCATTTTGACAATGCATGTGAGGCAATGCCTAAGGTAGGATACTACCAGTTCGGATCGTAGGGTTGGTGGTAATGCATCGTTGCCATGATTGCCCACCACGTCCATCCATCCCCTATCGAGTCAAAGGGAGGTTATCCTAAAATCAAGGTGCACCAATCGAAAGAAACATCAAATGTAATAATATGGTAGAGAATCGAAGAATGGATGTCCACTAGGGTTTGCCAGCCCGCTTGGCTCCGTCAAGCTGTCTTATTTTAGTCATTTCAAATTGGCACAAGTGCTACGTCTTTTCATCATCGTTCTCTTTCTTCAAATCCAACCACTTCGATCTAGAGTCTCCTCCGTGTACACGGTTGTTAAAGTGGTTCCAATATTGACAGAGAGTATTCCAATGAGAGGCCCAGGTCTCTTTAACAACCGAACATCATTTTACATAACGGTTGGTAATTTTACATTTCAAAACAATTCATACTTGATATCAAAATATCATATTTGCTTTAAAAATCTTTTCATTTCAAAATCATCATATTTACTTCAAAATATCATATTTACTTCATATGTCATTTTCATTTGAAAATATCATCTCATTCGAATTTCCATTTCAAATTTCAACTTAGGTTATAATTTCATTTTAAGCCAATTCTTATTAAATCCATGATTTAAATATAAACATTCCAACCTTGACCAGTTTGAATTTTTAGAAAATAGTTTGAATAGTTTTAAATAGTTTAAAAAGTTAAAATAGTTTAAATATTAAAATAATTTAATATAAAGTAGTTTGAGTATTGAAAATGATTTATATAGTAAAAAAGTTTAGAGAATCAAAATAATTTAAATATTAAAAAAGATAGATTCTTAAATAGTTGATTTAAAGTAATTTATTTGAACATAGTTTCAAAGTCAAATTGATTTAACTCTAAATCTTTCAATTCAAATCAATTTCAATTTCCATTTCAATTTAAATCAATTCAGTTCCAATCCCAATTCGAATTAATTTCCATTTCAATTTCAATTCAAAATAACTTCAATTTTGAAATGTTTATTTAACCTCAAATTCGATTCACAATTCGAATCAATGTTTTAAATTTCAATTCAATTCTTATTTTAAACCATTTCTATTTAAATCGATTTCAAGTTCAATTTTAGTTTATTAATTTAAATCGCTTAAATCAAATTTAAACTTCGATATCCAATTTAAGGTTCAAATCTTCAAAAAATTCAATTCCGGGCCCAAATATGAAATATAGATTTAAATCACTTTTACGTAGCAATATTTCCAAATTCAAGTAAAAGTTCAAACCCTTAAAATAATTCCAAATTCAATAATTTAAATCATAATTCAATTATAGCTTCAAAATCTCAAATTTTATTTCTTAAAAATTCCGTTTAACAAATTTTGATTTCACATTTCAAAACTCTTACTTGAAATTGACCAAATTTCTTTATTTTAATTAAATTTTATTCTTATAAACGAAATCATTTAATAAATTCAAATCCAAGAATTTTAAATTTATTTAATTTAATCTATCCTGTATCCGTATATAATTTTCTATCCTATGGCCAAGTGAATAGTTATTTCGATTTTAATTTTAGGGAGAAATATATATCATTTCAATCCAAAATAAATGTCATAGGTATATATCATTTCAACCTATTTCATTATTATTCGAAATAATTCAAATAACAGTTTATATGATGTCAATAATATATAGGTTGATAACTGGAAGATATAAAAATAAATAAACATCCAAATCATCCAAAATATCAAACAATTGGCATCTGTTACAATCAATCATCCAAACAGTTAATATAACCCAATAGTTAATTAGTTATCAATTTAATGTCAATTGATTTACCAAACATCAGTCAATGAAATTAAGTTACTTCATGATATTAATTTAATGGACATAAAAATATTTAGTACGTCATGAGCGTTTAAAACACTTACCTTTTATTTGAAATTAAAAAAAATTCAGCTTTAAATAAATTCCACTTTGATACCATGGCGTAGACGACGTCGATACGATTCCAACGCGACTTGATTAGCTTGAATCGGACCTCATATGCAAAAGTTATGATTTTTATTAATATAATGAAAATAATTAAAACATACTTAACAAAGTAATTAATTAAATAAATATTATTAAAACAAAACCTTACATTCGTTCCTCTTGCGCGCGTTCTTCCTAGCCAAAAGCACGAATCACGACTGTCATCCCCCAATTTTTTTTCTTTTTTATATATGCGATCGCCAAATCGCCAGACCACAGCAAAACGCCGCCGACCACATAGTGCCGCCTTCCCTCCTAGGTGAACCGCTGCGCCCCTCCGTGCCCAGGTGAACCGCCACACCTCAATCACCATGCACGTGCAAGCCCTAAAACACGATGACAACGAACGCCATTCTCCCCATCGCCATCGCGCTCTACACCATGCCTCCGACATTCCTCCATTGCGTGCGTGCGAACGCGCGTAGTTTTTTTTCGTTTTTTTCGTTTTTTCCGTTTTGATCTATGAAGAATTTGAAATGAAAGGGGGGAAAGTACGTGGAAACAAAAAGGGTGGCGCGTTATAAAAGTTGTTGAGAGAAGGGTATATGTTTTATTATAATTAGAAAATATCTTACCCGATCGACTCGTGAAATTCGAAATTCCAAACGAAGCATGCAGCCTGGCATTTTATATGTTATACCCCTATTCTTAGTGCAACAGAACTAGTCTCAAGGCCTAATTCGATCATATGCAGAAGATAACTTTTCAAAATCAATTTATTTTAATTAAATTCCTTAAATTAATTTCTATGCGTTTCAAGCTCGCACGGCCAAACGATAAGTCCGATCGCCAGGAAACTTAAAATCCTATAATAATTCACTGTTACGGATCTCATGAAACTAGTTTCGTCAAAATCTGAGACAGTGCTCAAAAATACTACTTTTACTCGTTATTTAAAACGAGAAATTTCCAATTTCTATTTATTCACTTTTAAATTCATCTTTAAAAGTTAATAACCTTCATTAATATTTAAATAAAATTTAAGTCATCTTTAGACGTCATTTTAATTCATATTAAATTTAGGATTCAGTTATTTAAACAATTTCTAATATTAAATTCAAACAATTTAATTTTCAATAAATTACATTAATAAATAATTCAACATTTATTAACAATTATTTTATTATCATCTAAATAATTCAGCATTTATTATTCAATTCCAGCTATCGATTCCAAAGACATTCCATATATTGAATTTCATTTCAATACTTGTTACAGCCTAAATCTTCGAAGTTGTTTATTTCAAAATTTTATTCAAGTATATATTCAATACCTACATTAATAATTCATTAAATTTTTATTTCTAACCATTTTTATTTAATAATTATATTAAATTTAATAATTTAAAATAGTTAAAAGTACGGGTCGTTACGTTCTCCTCCACTCAAAACTTTTCATCCTTGAAAAGGGGTTAAGTAGAGAATTTAACATACGATATATTTTATTCAGAATAATCAACTTGTAAAACATTAAAGTCTTATTAGAAAACCTTTAATATGCTCTCGCTACGCCGCTCCGATATCGATTTTATGGAAATTACAGCTTATTTATAAAAACAAGTTATAAAATTTTAAAAAACTTCAAAAAATTTCCAACATCCACATTTACGGAAAATTTAGGCGGCGTCTCCTTTGTGCGACTCGATCGAATTTTTTTTACAATATAATATATAACATAAATATGTATAAATACATTTCATCTCAATGACGAGGCATCCCATAGTGAAAAAAATATAAAAGTGCGGTATGTAATCCTAGATACATACCTTATTATTATTAATACGAGCGAGTTCGCTCATATTAAGCGAGAAAAGCAAATATAATCCGTGTATACATCCAAACGGTCTTCATATGTACTTATCTGAACTCAATTTAGAATATTAGTCACTTATAATAAGATGCATAACATGTATGAGTTAAATAGAACCATATAGAATGATTTAAATCCAAATCATAAGCATAAGCACAAGCACAAATACACAACATACAACAATCATATGCAATCAAAACAGTAGTAACAATGGTTTGCAACAAAAGAAACAATTCATCCATCAACATTCATCCAATTAATGCAATTAATTCATAACTATGTGAATTTTCATTATTCAATGTCAATGTTTAATTTATACACTTCATTCTTATTAACATCCAATTTTTATTAACATTTAATCTGTTTGTTTCAAATTTATTCACATCTATTTCATTCACATTCAATTTATTCAATTCAATTTTTTAAATTCTAATTTTTTCACTTTTTGTTTAACATAAATTCATTTATAATCCATTTTGTAAAATTATTCCATTTAACGTTGTTTAAGTTAAATTTTATTTTATTGTCACTTGTTATATTCTCTTTAATACTAATAGTATTTATAAACCATTTATGTTTATTATAAATATTTTATATAACACAACTCATGTCTATTATTATTACTTCATATCTTAAGTTCATAATAATTCATTGATTCGCTTCATTTATTCATTTCATTTATCCAAATTCATGTTAATAATTTTACTTAAGTGAATTTTATTTTATCACTCAAATTCATGTTAACGAATTTTTTTTATCATAATCAATTTCATTCAAATTTTCTTAAGTTAACTTCCATTTGATAATTTATTTCATTAACTTACTTCAACAGTTTATTCCATTCAACTTGACTTAATTAAAATTTCATTTCATAATTCAAATTTCAACTTATTTCGTTGGTCATTTCTTAAGTTTAAATCGTTTTATACAGATGTATCTTCTTTTACACAATATTTTTTCGAATTATAATTATCTTAGAAAACTATAATTAAATCTTCAAACATCCTTTGCAAATTAATTTATTTTCTTTTATAAACAATTTACAAAGATATGATTTAATTTATTATTTTTTTACATTCTTTTAAGTTCAATATATCTAAATAGTATTTCTTTTTACTACTCAAATTATTTATTTAACACTTGTTAGAATATTAACTAAATGTATTACATTTCTTTATAAAAACTTAATTTAAATTTATTTTTTATAAATATTTCCTTAAACACAATTTCAAATTGAACATTTTTATTACTTAATTTCAAACTTGTAAAATATTCTATTACGCATTCATATTTAACATTTCGACTTCTTAAATATTCTGGTAAGTTATGTGTGTGTGTGCGCATATGTGTGTGTGTTTAGAATGTGATTGAATGTTATGAAAATTTATCTTATTTATTTTAGCTAACAAGAATGTTCAATAATTTACACACATTTAAATTTCCATTATCTTGAAATTTAAGAGTCATAATTTAACTTCTCATATTTTATTTTAACACACTTCAATTTATTAACTCCCATTTTACAAGTTTCCAATTATTCAAAATAATTCACTTTATTTCTACAACTGAAATGATTAATTAACAGAAACTTAAGAATTCAAATACCGGATTCATTTCAAATCATTTTGAAATAATATATATTCACACACACACATATATATATCAAATCATATTTAGAAATTTTAGATCAAAATATGTTTATTGAATGTCGAATAAGTAAACATTGAAATTATTTTTCAGCGACAGAAGAGAGGAGTACATGATTCATCTCCTTTTAATTCCCTTTTGAAACAATTTCTATTCATAAATATTTTTAAATAATGCTAGTATTATTTTCCAAATCTTAGAAACAATTTCAAAAGCACCGGAATTTAAATTCTCAAATTCTCAGCTTAAATTCATTCATTTAACTTAAACTAAGATTAGATTTTTATTTCATAACTCATTACTTGAGTTTATAAACATTCATAAGCTCAAATTAGTTAAGTAAACATTTCCAAACTTGGCTTTCCAACCTATTCACTTCATATCCAATTTATATTATAATCTGTTCATTTCATAATTTAAACTTATATTTCTTACCTCTTATACTTAAGTGTATCAAATTTTCTTTATATAACATTCAATTATTCAATATTCAATTAGTTAATGTTCAATTATTAAAACTAATTCAATTTGCATTCAGTTTACTTATATCCAATTTAAATCCAATTCAATTACTCACATTAATTTCACCTACTCATTTATTCTCATTCAATTTCTTTTTATATATAACATATAATTTAGGTAAAATTACTTCATTTACCCTATCTTAAAACAATATCATGTCGACTTGCCTCGTTTAAGTATTTAGAAATCCCTAACGATAACGTGGTGTCCCACGCACCGACCAGAATTCATAAACATTTCAACAGATAAGTAAACATAATATAAAATATTTTATAACCCTATTAAGTATGCGCTCACATATATATACACACACTCAAACAAACTCATTCTAGGGTATTACCACCATATCTCTAATGAGTCAAAACCCCATAAAGCTAAGGTTATTATTAAACAAAAGCTCTGATCAAATTGTGACGACCCATATTTCGAAAGTTTTAAATCAATAATAATCCACACATGTCTAATTCAAACAATTCGAAGAAAAGATAATCAAAGGGGTTAATTAAGAAAAATAAGAAAAGAAGAAGAAAACAAACACCGAATCTCGAGGCGGAATGGAAAAATATAATAATCAAATAAACAATTCATGAAGCTGTTTCTACTATATATTTGATTATAATTTTACAACACCTATCATAGTTACATATACAACAGAAACAAAGTATAATGATGCAGAACAACATGATGCATGGAATAATAATCGTAATATAATATACCAAATCTTCATCTTTGTCCTTCAGCAATGTTCTTTAATATGTTGAAAACTCACGGCTGACCTGAGCATAATGAAAAGACAAAGCATTCGAGTCAGGACTAAAATATTCTTATGTAGGTCAAATCGATAACAATACAATATGAGTGTAATATAGAGATGTTTAGGGGATTTCACCTTTCCTATCTAGTGTATAACGTGCGTGCAATAACTCAAGTGATGTTACGGGATTTTTCATCTCTTAAGGATCCATCAAAATATTATATATAGTAGAATACGCTATATATGTAAGGTCTAATCGGTAAAATAAATATTTTTCTTAGCATTAAGGCTTTACATTAATCCCCCTTAATGCGTTTTTAAGCATTGTCGTACAGTTTGCATATAATGCCCAAGTAGCAAATCAGGGGATAAGGATGCGCCATGATACGACAACACTAAACTAAAATTGTGGTGATCTCGTATAAAGATAAGAGTATGACAAGACACGTGAGGCAATGTCCAAGGTAGGATACTACCAGTTCGGGTTGTAGGGCTGGTGGTAATGCATCGCAGCCATGATCTCCATCCGCATCCATTCATCCTATATCGAGTCAAAGGGAGGTTATCATAAAATCAAGGTGCACCAGTCGAAACCAATATCAAGAGCAATAATATGGAAGAGAGTCGAAGAATGGATGTCAGCTAGGGGTAGCTAGCCAGCTTAGCCCTGTCAAGCCATCCTGTTTTAGTCATTTCAAATTGGCACAAGTGCCGGGGTCTATCCATCATCGTTCTCTTTCTTAGAATCCAACAAACGACGTGAAATCCAACCACTTCATTCTGGAGTCTCCTCCGCATACACGTTTGTTAAAGTGGTTCCAATTTTGACAAAGAGTATGTTAATAAGAGGTCTCGGTCTCCTTACCAACCAAACGTCGTTTTACACACCGGTTGGTACTTTAACATTTCAAAACAATTCACACTTGATATCAAAATATCATATTTTCTCTAAAAATCTTTTCATTTCAAAATCATCATATTTACTTTAAAATATCATATTTACTTCATATGTTATTTTCATTTGAAAATATCATTTCATTCGAATTTGCATTACGAATTTCAACTTAACTTATAACTTCATTTTAACCCAATTCGTATTTAAATCCACGGTTTAAATATAAACATTCTAACTTAATGAATTTTTATAAAATAGTTTGAATAGTTTTAAATAGTTTAAAAAGTTAAAATAGTTAAAATATTAAAATAGTTTAATATAAAATAGTTTCAGTACTGAAAATGATTTATATAATAAAATAGTTTAGAAAATTAAAATAATTTAAGTATTTTAAAAGGTAGATTCTTAAATAGTTTATTTGAAAGTAATTTATTTGCAAAATTGTTTCAAAGTCAAACTAATTCAATTCCAAATCTTTCAATTCAAATCAATTTCAATTTCCATTTCAATTTAAATCGATTCAATTCTGATCTCAATTCGAATTAATTTCTATTTCAATTTCCATTCGAAAAAACATGAATTTCGAAAAGTTCATTTAACCTCAAATTCGATTCACAATTCGATTCAATGGTTTAAATTTCAATTCAATTCTTATTTTAAACCATTCTATTTAAACTGATTTCAACTTCAGTTTCAATTTATTGATTTAAATCGCTTAAATCAAATTTACACTTCAATATTTAATTTAAGGTTCAAATCTTCAAAATAATTCAATTATGAGCCCAAATATGAAATATCCATTTAAATTACTTTTAATTGGCAATATTTCAAAGTTCAAGTAAAATTTCGAACCCTTAAAACAATTCCAATTTCAATAATTTAAATCATAATTCAGTTATAGCTTCAAAATCTCAAGTTTCATTTTTAAACAATTCCATTTAATAAATTTTAATTTCACATTTCAAAACTCATATTCGAAATTAACTCAATTTTTATATTGCACTTAAATTTTATTCTTATAAATGAAATCATTTAAATAAATTCAAATCTAAGAATTTTAAAATCATTTATTTTAACCAATCCGGTGTCCGTATATAATTTTCTATCCTATAGCTAAGTGAATAGTTATTTCGATTTTAGTTTCAAGAAGGGATATATACATTTCAATCCAAAATAAATCTCATATGCATATATCATTTCAAACTATTTCTTAATTTATTCGAAATAATTCAAATAATAGTTTATATAATGTCAATAATATATAAGGTGATAACTAGAAGATATAAAAATCAACAAACATCCAAATCATCCAAAATAACAAACAATTGGCGTCCATCACAATCAATCATCCAAACAGTCAATATAACCCAACAGTTAAATTGTTATCAATTTAATGTTAATTAATTTCCCAAATATCAGTTAATGAAATAAATTACTTCATGATATTAATTTAAGAACATAAAAATATTTAGTATGCTGTCAACATTTTAAACACTCATATTTGAAAATAAAAATATTTCGGCTTCAAATAAATTTCACTTTGATTCCATGGCGTAGACGACGTCGATAGGATTCCAACGTGACTTGTTTCGCTCCAATCGGACCTCCAATGCAAAAATTATAATTTTTATTAATATAACGATAATAATTAAAACATACTTTACAAACTAATTAACTAAATAAATATAATTAAAACAAAACCTTACAATTGTTCCTCCTGCTCGTGTTCTTCCCTGCCAACAGCACGAATCGCGACTATCATCCCTCTTTTATACACGCGATCGCCAAATCGCCTAACCATAGCCAAATCGTCGCCGACCACATAGCGGCGCCTTCGCTCCCAGGAGAACCGCGACACCCCTCCGTGCCCATGTGAATCGCCGCACCTCAATCACCATGCACTCTCAAACCCTAAAACATGAAGACGACGAATGTGAGACTCCCCATCGCCATCACGCGCTCCATAGCGCCTACGGCACTTCTCCATCGCATGCGCGCGAACACATGTAATTTTTTTTCTTTTTTCGTTTTGATCTGTGAAGAATTTGAAATAAAAGGAGGGAAAGTAAAGAGAAACAAAAAGGGTGGCACATTGTACGTGTTCTCGAGAAAATGGTAAATATTTTATTATAATAGAAAATATCTGACTCGTCCGACTCGTGAAATTCCGAACTCCAAACGAAGCACGCCATCTGGCGTTCTATATGTTATACCCCTGTTCCAAATGCAACGAAACTAGTCTCGATGCCTAATTCTATCGTATGTAGAAGATAGCTTTTCAAAATCAATTTATTTTCATTAAATTCCTTAAATTAATTTCTTCGCATTTCAAGCTCGCACAGCCAAACGATAAGTCTGATCGCTATGAAACTAGAAATCCTATAATAATTCTATATTGCGAATCTGATGAAACTGGTTTCGTCGAACTCTGAGACAGTGCCCAAAAAGACTATTTTTACTCATTAATTAAAATGAGAAATTCCTAATTTTTATTTATTCACTTCTAAATTCAATTTTAAAAGTTAACAACCTTCATTCATATTTAAATTAAATGTAAATCATCTTTTGATATCATTTTCATTCATATTAAATTTAGGATTCAATTATTTAAACAATTTCTAATATTAAATTCAAACAATTTAATTTTCAGTAAATTGAATTAATAAATTATTCAACATTTATTAACAATTGTTTTATTATCATCTAAATAATTCAACATTTACTATTCAATTCTAGCTATCGATTGCAAACAAATTCAATATATTGAATTTCATTTCAATACTTTTTACAGCCTAAATCTTCGAAGTTGTTTATTTCAAAATTTTATTCAAGTACATATTCAATACCTACATTAATAATTCATTAAATTTTTATTCCTAACCATTTTTATTCAATAATTGTATTAAACTTAATAATTTAAAATAGTTAAAAGAACGGTCGTTACTATTAATAAGAGAAAGAGGAAGAAGCTAAATCAAATCACATCCATTCAAATCTCAAGCTCCTTAATCTCTAAAGCTAAGGGAATAGTAACTACGTCTCAAATTTCTTATTATTTTCAGTTTTAAGATGAATTCGAACTTATTTGCAATGATTTGCCATGTTTTTGAATGATGGCATGGTTATATGTGCTTGTTGAGGATTTATGTTTGTTCATATAGACTTTATGACATGTTTTAAGATGAAAACCCTACCAAGTTACATCCAAATGCTACACGTATTTTTGTATAGACCAAAACTGAAATTCTAGAGATGGGTTTCAATTTTCAGAGTTTTTAGAATTTATATGGATTTTATATCAATTTTCTAGTGAAGAAAATGTTATTTCGGGCTAAAAATTATTTAAGATTAAATAATTAATGGTTTGGGTCTGCAATTAATATATGTTAGAAAATATATTAAAAGTGATTTTCTAGAAATTTTGTAGAATTTTCCTATGTGTTTTAATGGATATATAAAATTATTTAAGATATGAGACTTTTTGTAGAATTTTTGTGGAATTTTCGACTCAGATTGAAGGAATGATTTCGACACCATCACTTCTTTACTTAAAAATGATTTCGAAAGGAATGATTTTGAATTTAATGGGTTTCTGATCCTTTTTCTCTACTTGAAGGCATAATCCAAATGGTTTCGACTGAAATGGTTTTCAAAGGTTTCGAAGGAGTAATTTTTTAAATGGATTCGAAAGGTTTCCACATGTTTAAATTAAACCCAAAGGCTTTCAAAAGATTCAGTGTTTTAATGCTTTCAAAAGGGTTTTGAATGTAGGTTTCGAAGGGGTGGTTCCCGAATGATTTTGATAGGTTCAAAAGGGAAGGTTTCCAATATTTTCGAAAGGCAATATTTAAAGGTTTTTAAGTAGGATGTCTAATGTTTTAAAGCTTTCAGAGGAAACACTTTCAGTGGTTTCGAAAGGGTTACTTTTAAGGGTTTCGAAAGGGGTACTTTCAATGTTTTAAATGGGATACTTTCAAGGGTTTCAAAAGGGTTGTTTAAAGGTTTTGAACAAAGTTTTCGAATGTACTACTTTAGCAATATAACATAAGTGTTTTAAGTTAAAAAGGGGTTTTAACTTATTTTGGGAGAACATGCAATCCTCATTAAATTTCATCAACATTATTTTGAGTAAAGTATATATAACATGGCAAAATAGCTTAGAGTAAAGCTAAGAATATATATTCCTTGTATAAGTATGATTTAAAAGGTTAAATCATTTTGAAAAGGTTTTTAAGGAAAAAGATGAAGGGTAGTTAACCCTTCAAAAAATGACTCGGATTAGAAAACTAGATAGGACTTGTGTAGGGTCGCGCCCTATATTCATCAGCTATTAGCGCCTAGCTAATTTAGTCCAGAATTCAGTGTGTAGGGCTTAGTCACAAGTAATACTAAAATGATGGTTACATATGGAAAGGAATATTTATGTACAAAGATAGCTTATTGGTTAGCCCACAAAACCATTTGGATCAGTTGACCCTTGGAGAAGTAAGTTAAGGACAGACTGCCCAAAAAGTTTTGTCCAGTAGATTTTTAGACCATTTGATATTTTATCTGGTAGGCCCGAGTCAGCCAAAGGGACAGATAGTCCAATTTTCGAATAGAGGGTCCATTTATTACCTGTTTTTGACATAAAGGTTATTACTGCTATTGATATTATCAGTTTGATTATCCACTTTGGTTGCACGAAAAGATTTACAAAAGATGTGTTTTAAATAGATGTTAGTGAGGGGAAACCCATTCCACTAAGTGGCGTGGTCTCGCTTAATATCTTAAAAATTGAGATGCGACAGTGTTATTCACATCAGGCATTATGCCTGACTCGAAGTTTTTGTTTCCTCTTTAACTCTCGGGTGCTCAAAATTGATTTGAGTAGGCTGAGGCTGAGATTTACAGGTTTTAGTAGTTTCGATGAATAAAGCTTCCGAAGACGAGCAGGTGGCTGGTGGATAGCTATTTAAGAATTGCAGTTTATTCTATTTACTTCCACTGTGTGTATTAAGTCAGATATGACTATATTGACTATGGTCAACCAAGGAGGCATCGTCGCTCTTGGCATATTTCTATAATGATTATATTTGTTCTTTTCCTTGGAAACGATTATGAGAATATGTAATTATAAATATGGAACATATTTTGGAAATGTAATCAGAAAGGTTGTTATTTTTTAAATTTGTGATTTTGTTTCATATTCAAGTGCTTCTGATATCATGGATACCATTAGAATTACCGTATTTTGTCACCAGAAGTCAATAATATAGATGACTGCAGCATGTGTAGCGCTTACCTTTTGGCCTCTAGATACAGGATGTTGCAACTTAGCCTCTATCCTATTTTACCCCTCCTCTATTTCATTTTAACTCTTCTTTTAATTCATTGGTTAAATGGCATGGCTACCCCCTTAATTAAAATCAAATCTCAATCCCCTAATAAACACAGTGTTTTATTTAATTTGACTAATTAAATATTATAAATAATGTTACCAGAAATATGGAGTGTTACATGTATTTGAGATAAGAAAATGTAGAGGGGGGAGATGGAATTAGTGATCATGATGGAGGAGGGAGGAGAGAAAAAGATCAAATGACAATGAAGGCTTATGGTTTGAATATAGTGAGATCTAGGAACAAATATCTTCCCAAATCCCTCATATCAATTCCAATACAAAAAACTCCATTGTTTCCCTTTTATGGCCCACCGTATATATGTCCTTAATAGTGCAAAAACCCAACCAAACCATATAGCAATTTAATTAACTTAAATCCTAATTTAACTTTTTATCGATATCGTATACCACTATGTAAATGTATAACTTTACATACACACCAAATAAATTACTAATAGCACTCCAAATAATTATAGATGCAACTCCATTTTACTAACTACACCTGATACTATAAATAAAATAATAATTAATATTTCACTAATTTTAGTTAATTTAATTAATTTATAGCTACTATAAATCAATTAAATCATGCGATGTTTTGGAGAATATATAGATTTAGTTGTGCGACTCATAAGTATGAATTCTGCTAGCAGTTAACATTAAACAATTTAAATATTAATATTCACACGTCACCTTAGCTAGTGGTGTGATGATTTCACTCACTCGTTGGTAAAATTCAATTTTATAATTTGAGCAGTACTTTTTAATAACGATTATTTTACATTAATTCTCTTCATCAACACTATATCACTTTAGATGTTACGGACCGAATTTATTTTGGTCAAAATTCGAAAACCGTGCACATTTAACTTATTTAACCAATAAACAAAGTCCCTGGTTCAATAATAACATTTATTATCAGCCGTACATTGGCCAGAGATTTTGACTTTGAGTTGATAACAATTGACTGTGATGTTAACCTTATACAATTGATGAGATAAATTCTCTATCGAATATTGTTTCCCTTCTAGTGCATCAACTCAGACTCAATTATAGTCGCTCGATGGATGCCATGTAATGATTTAACTATAATCAAAGTGGAGTTTCCTATTTGATTGCCAATTTCCTATCGAGTTAGAAAATAGCCAATCAAATTTTAATTAAAAATAACCACAAGCGTAAGGCGTACAATGTTATCATCCCGTAGGTAATTGTTTAGATTTTAAAATTTCTATTCAATCAAATTAACCAAACTAGAGAGTGTTGTTAGCTAAAAATAAAAATGTAAATAAACTAACAAAAGAAAAAGGATAAAAAATATGAGAGTAAAGGCAATTTAGAGATAAATCCACTCTCTTGATCACATAAATCAACACAACATGAAATTATGATCGCTTTTTTGTCATTAGTGAATTTAATTGATGTGCTTATCAAAAGTATGGAATATTTGTGCTATTAATTAGCCCAATATAAACCATCAAACTATAACACAACCATTAAGCCACTTTTAACTCTCATGAAAATGTTAATGAACTTGAAAATAAAATCTATTCTAAGCATGATCTATTAACTATTGATTAGAAATATAGACCATCAAATTTTAATTTTAAAATCACTTCATTACCATAATCAAATATGATCGATAACGGGTAAGTGTGGAAGAGATAATTTTAAAGGAAGATATGGATTGTTTTTCAAATGCAAGCAAGCTATCCACACTAGATTTTTTGTTCGTAGTATTCAGGATACATGACTCTTCTCATGTAGATAACACACTGCATCTGCCTCAGGTCAACGCTCAGAACCCGATTGGTCAACATATGTTGACTTTCATTGGATTTTGGGTATTAGTTATACGAGGATATTATTTAAAGTAAAACTACCCGACAGGGTTAAATGCCAAGTTTTGTCATTGAAAATAGATTTTTTGGTCATCCAATCTTTAGTCTGGTGGAGGTTCTTCCACTCCTCCAAAAGCTCCACCAGAAGCTAGGTCCTTCACAACTTAGGTTTCGCTTATTATTCCCATCGTATTGGAAGGACTGATTGTAGTTAAATTATGAGGCACAGTTACTCTTATAGAGTTGTAGTTGAAGTACAATCAGGCACAGTTTTAACCTTTGGAAACTAGCACATGAGTTGTTCGATTGCGATTATCATTCCCTTGTTTTTTTCGAAATTCAATGCACACCGGCCTTTGTCTTCGGGGACTACTGGCTTAATTGCTTGATTGCGAAAATTTATTTTTCTAGTTGTTGCATTTCTTATGCTAATGTGCAGCATACTCATTTACTTTAATTCTATACATGTAAGTAATACTTCTACGTTCATTTTGGCGTATTCTATTTCATGGCTTTGTTCCGTACTATGAAGTAGCTTGGTCTAGGCAGTTTTGTAGCTAATCCCGACTTATGCTCAATTGAGTTAGTTTCAACAAAGTGTTGGTGTAAATTCCTTAGTCTATAGGGTTGATTACTTTGACTACTGAGGCAACATGTTTTGGGAGACCAGGTTTCCTAAGCAATAAGTTCGATTACCTCAGTTTAATTGACACGATAACTCCTTTCTTCGGGAATTAGGGACTAGGTTGCTTGATCCCAAGATCTGAGTTTCGTAATGATGTCGACACGTATTAGAAAGATATGTTTCTAGCAACTTTTGCTAAAGTAAATTCTTCTAAGTCCTACGTTGAGATCCTAATCATGTGTTCGTTTCTATCTTTGGAAACTTATACATGGATGATTCAACTCTATGGATTATTCCTTGATGTTGTGAATCTTCAAATAGCATGATGAAACTTTGGGTAATGGCATTATCCTGCAAGTTGGAACCAATTGACCTGGTTAGACCGTAAGTAGGTCATCGATCCTCCTCATCATTGCTGGACTATGAGCAACGGTGGATTTCTGAACGTTAAATCCTTCATTTCCTTTGTTGGTGATTTTGTTGCCAGAGTGCTCTGCTTTGTAATACATAACCGTTATGTAAACAACTTCGTGATTATTTGCATTTGGACTTTTGACACATTTCTTTCGATCAAGTATCTACGCTTCTATCCCTTCTTGAGGGACTAGCTATTTCGAATGCCTGTATTTGGGTGATTGTGAGAGATGAAAATCTGTAGGGTGAATGCTCCATTGTCCCCAGTCTAGCTCTCAATCCCATTCTGGAATTGAGGACATTTGGGGATTTTATTTTCGACCTTCCTTGATTTCCTCCCTTGTTCTTGGCTATGCATGCTCTTCTTAGTTGCTAACGTTGTCATGAAAGTTTTGTGCATATGTCAACTTCTGCCTTTGAGAATTGATAACCTAGCTGTTTAGTTCCAACCAACATTTCCTCGAGGCTGCCTATCTTTTGGTTGTGTCTAAATTCCTTCTAAGTTGAATTTAGGAAATTCGGTTGTGCACCGGCTTTCACCCCTAGAAACTAGTACATGGGCAATTCAATCCTGGGATTTCCTTTCGATGCTGCTTTAATCATGTGTAGTGGCTGATTCCTGTGATGAAAGGTCGACACACTTGGTTGACCTTTGAAAGGATATGTCTTCCGGTCATTGCCTGTCATTAGGCAACGCTAGTTTTCTGAAGAGGAGGTAGAAACTCAGTTGAGGACCAACTTCTATCTTCGAAAGCTAGTGCATCGATGGTTCACTGCGATGATTGTTTCTCATCAGCCCTGTAGATTAAAGTTTTCCTGGCATCGCCGAGGCAATACAGGTACTTAGTGAATAGAATATTTCCTGGAGTTGTTGGGGCAACACCGGTACTTATGAAATAGAAAATTCCTAGCATTATCTGGACAACACTGGTACTTAGGAAATAGAAAATTTTCCCAACGTTGCCAGGGCGACACCAGTACTTAAAAGATAAAAGAAGACCTTGGCATTGGTGAGGAAACACTGATGCTTAGGAGGTTGGGAGTGATTTTTCCCATCGATTGGGCATTGCTCTCAATCCAGTTGGTTACTAATTTCGGCCTTCGAAAACTAGCATTTTGATGGTTGGATTTTTGAAGTATTTTCTTAGTGATGCCTATCTTATGGGTAGTGCTAAAGTCGTGTCGGTAATGGCCTTTAACGGTTTGCACTTCTCGTATTGATTTTAGGTTGGAATTACTGGAATTGGAGGCGGTTGAAACCCGCTCATCGGTTCATGGTGTTTGCATTCTAGTCTACATTCTAAGAACTTAGATTCATTCTATAAGCGGTCGACTCATGCTCGATTTGTGTTCATACTTTGCTCCAGGGACTTAGAGTTCTTTTGCGGGCGGTCGCACTTCGGCCAAATTGTTTGTACTTCAGTTCATAGTCGAGGACTGGGAGATTTCTGTGAATCGTTTATACTCTAGTCCGCGCTCCGGAGACTTAGAGATTTTTGTAAATCATTTATACTCTAGTTCATGCTCCGGGGACTTAGAGTACTCTAGTCCGCGCTACGGGGACTTGGTGATTTTTGTAAATCATTTATACTCTAGTCCGCGCTCCGGGAACTCAGAGCCAGTTGGGTGGTGGTTGAATCATTCATTCGATACTGTAGAGTTGAGTAGATTCACTTTAATCCAGTGTGGTGGTTTTCTCAACATTGTTTAACTTCGGGATGCACCATGTTCTCTAACGAAAAGCGTCCCAGGCGTTTCGTTGCCTAGCTTTGTTTGTAACCGTCAAGTATTACCTTTGGAGATGCAAGGCTGTTTCTTAACAAATTCTATAGGTATTCTTCCTCCAACTGGTTTTTGTTATGATCTAACAACTATCTGTGAAACGCTTCATTTCTAGGTGTCATACTCCAGGTTCATATAGGAAATCTAAAATTGTGGAGCAAGTCATTACATTTCCCCTGGTATGACCGTGTTCATTCCTATACTAATCATGGATCGATAGAGTTCGGTAGTGTTTGTCTTGAATCCATGGCACTTAACTTTTCTTATTTCAGGCCATATGCTTTATGCTAGGTTGATAGCATTATTGCAGATATCAACCTTATTCTTGGTTCCAATCTTCGAGAATCAATAGTTTAGCTGCTCGATTTTGAGCGTTCTCTCCTTGCCATTGTCTATCTTCGGATAACAGTGGGTTTTTTGCAAGTTAGGGTTTGAGACATCATTCGAGCAACTGCTTCTGTTTTTGGAAGCCAGTGCGTAAATAATTTGATTCTGGAAATGCATTCCATCATCGTCTATCTTTGTACGATGGTAAGTTCCTCCTTTTATTACCAGTTGGAGCGATCTTTTGTCCCGACCCAGTGTTAATGTGTTATATGCCCCTTAGTCCACAAGGCTGATTATTCCAAACAATTGATGTGAAACTTGATGTTCTGGCCGGCTTCCTGGATGCCTCCAGTCAAAGCATGCCGTAGCTCCTATCTGTAGAACACATGACTTAGGTGTCTTGAATTTTGACATTTTGTACATTAACTTTGGTTTGTGAGCTTTGCGACATTACCGAAGCATTGTCGGTTCTTTCTGGTGGTGGGAGTTGATCCCTGTTAATCCTGCAATAGACAAGTTTCCCAGTGCTATCTGGACAACACCGGTACTTAGGATATTTTAACGGTTCATTGATGATGTCAGAGCAACACCAAGCAGTGTTTGCATGACTTATTAGATGCATGACTTTGAGTGCTCCTTGGCGTTGCCTATCTCTGGGCAACGCAAAGAGCGTAAGTTTTGATGTGTAGCTTATGAGATGTGTGGCTTTTGATGCTTCTCGGTGTTGTCTATCTTCGGACAATGCGAGAAGTTTGTTTTCGATGCTCCTTGGCATTGCCTATCACCGGGCAACGTGAGGAGTTTGTTTTCGATGCTCCTCGGCGTTTCCTATCTCCGGGCAACACAAGGAGTTTGTTTTCGATGCTCTTCGGTGTTGCCTATCTCCGAGCAACGTGAGGACTTTATTTTCGATGCTTCTCGGTGTAGTATATCTCCGAGCAATGCGAGGAGTTAGTTTTTGATGCTCCTCGGCATTGCCTATCTTCGAGAAGTGTGAGGAGTTTGTTTTTGATGCTCCAACGCATTATCTATCTCTGGGCAATGCGAGGAAATAATTTTTGCTGCTCCTCGGCATTGCCTATCTCCGGGCAACGCGAGGAGTTAGTTTTTTAGTGCTTCCTGATGTTTGCTGGGAAACATTGGTTCTTAGAAGGCAAGTATTGGGTTTCGCCGATCCGACGGTTTAAGTCGATTTGAACCCTTCGACTTAGCATGTTGCTTACATGAACATAGTTTTATTGGTTCAAGAAGCTAAACAGTTTTTGGTTCAAGTTGACGCGATAGAGAGATCTATAGCTAACGCGTGAAGATGGATTAAAGAAAGAGCCTATGGGAGTTCAAGGCCTGACTCTTAGCTCTTGGTCCAAACAGCCTTCAGAGAATGGGTCTTTGATTAGTATACGGTCTAAGAGGAAGATGAATTGGTCACCAAGAGCGGTAAAATAGTAGTTGGAAAGAAGTAAGCAAGTATTATGCTAGTATTTCATTTGTTGCGCTAGCTAGGTCATTAAGTCCGCGATTATTAGAATGATGGAATTTTTTATCAGGCATAACAGAACTATGGAATGATTAGTCTCGGCCTTTCTTATGGCTATTCAAGTGTGTGTCGTGCCCTCCATGCCACAGGAATGTTGGTGCGCTTGAACTAGACCCATGGTCTCTCCATAACTCATTTGGTTTCCCCCTGTCCAGTGGGTGCGATTTTCCCAAGTGCCGAATCTTGGCTTGATTCGAGTTGACCTCTAACTGATTACAAGGTCAGTTCAGTTTTGGCTTAGTTCCATTGAGCAACTTTGAAGCTCTAGGGTTCAACACTATTTGTTTCATCGGTCGTTTAATTATGCTAAGTGACTGATACGATTATCGATTTGTGTCCCTATAGCATGGCTTCGTTGACTCTAAGGGGCTTTGGATTAGATGGCTACTGATCTTCCAGTCCACCTTCATGCATATTAGCCGTACATAAATTTTGTTGATCTACCGATTCGCCCTCATGATGATTTAGTTCGTGAAAGACCTTCACATTCGCGAAGGGTTTTATGATCAGATGACCGTCGATCTACCAGTTTACCTTCACAATGCTTTAGTTTGTGAAAGGCCTTCATGTTTGCAAAGGGTTTTTTTGGATCAGGTGACCACTGATCTACCAGTTTACCTTCATGAAGCTTTAGTTTGTGAAGGGTAATTTGTGGTCGGATGTCCGGTGACCAAACGGACTTGGAATGATAATTTATCAATCCCTAGAGGAGTTTTGGGTTGTGTGTCCGATGGCCCGACAGTCTTAAAGCAATGATTCATCGATTTCAAGAGGAATTTTTCGGATTCAGCTCGAGGGGTCATAGTTTTTTCAGTTCCTGTAGGCTAAGGTGTTAGATCTGTTTGTTCGACTATCCTTTGGATAAGACTTCTTAACGCTACCAGCAACGTCGGTTCTCCGAAGGGGGATTGACATGACTCATCGAGGGCATAAAAGCATTTCTTTCACCATGCTATCTGCAATACCCCTAGTGTCCCGGTACGCTCATTTGGAAAAGGAGAGTAGACAAGGATGGATGAGAAGACATCGCTTTAGGTTGTTGTCCCATTCCTTAGTTGCTAGCTAGATAGAGTGTTATTTGATAAGCATCCTTTCGTCTAATTTCGTCAGTTAGTTGGGGTGCTTTTCTGCTGGGTCTTAGCAGCCTTGCTTGGGCAAAAGGTCTCTGAGGTCCTTTAGCTCCTTCATCGTTAGGTATGTTCTTTGGCACACTATCGGGTTTTCCTTCTTCTAATTGCACTACTTCTAGTCTTTAGAACCAGTTTGTACTTCTTTTACCGCATCAAGGCAAAAGTTGTCGAACAAACGGTCAAACCACGTTCGTTCATGGAATGGGATTCTGCCCCCAGCATTTACGATGAAACTTGGCAATCAGACGGTTGATTCACGTCCACTTGATAGTTGCAGCTCTTCCCATTAAGTTTGGAAAAAAGCAGGTGATGAATGACTTGATCACATCCATGCTAGGGTCGGACGATCAAGTCTTGCACAATTTGCATTGTATTCTTTCTAGCAAGCGGCGATAATGAGTTATTAAGTGGGAAATTAAGTTGCGTCTGTTTTAGGCTGCAATCATGTCCATTCGTTGAAATCCAGGGTTGATCAGCAGGCAGCTAGTCGCGAATACTTCGAGTTTAATATAAAGGTTGCTGATTGGATAGTCAGTCATGTCTACTTTCTATTAGATTCTGAATTTATTGGGTCCTTTATTCTGTGCCTCAGCATCCCATATCAGGGGTATATGTAGATGATGAACGATCGAATCACGTTCGTCTCGATGAAACTCCATTGGTTTGATCATGATCTGTGGAGATTGGCTGGCAGCCAACTCTAAGTACTTGGTCACCTGCATCATTTTGGAAGTAGTTTAGTTCAATTTGGTCGTAGTTCACACCGAATTTGGAATCGAAATTAGAATAAAATAATTCAAAGAATATTGGAACAAATCTCATTGATAATTGAAGCAGCATCGTGCGCTCTCTATTCCACTTTGCCTCTAGCTCCTTTCAGCAGGATACCGACCGTCAATGGTCCAATCGATAATCAGAGTTCTCCATTGATAGGCATCAGATGTTCCCTGCTGGCCATTCAACAGGGATTGCATATACTGTTGAATCTTTCATTTTCGAATCAGCTTTTCGATCACATCTCGGAGATGTTTGTAATTGCTAGTGTTAGGACCGTGTCCTCTTGGAATACACAACATTCCCCGGATTTTCTCTGGACTTCGGTGGACTCTCTCGAGACTAGTTTTTAGTATTGCTCTGAGTTGTGAGTGTCCAAGTAGTGACTATCAATTGAATTGTTCAAAGGAGTATATGAGTCGAATTTTGAGATCCTGGGTCGTCTCTTGGAATATAAGTCCTTAGCCAATGGTCCCGTATTGTTCTTTCTTCTAGTTTGCTCTACCTCCTCCTTGCTTAGCTTCTGATTCACTTTGTAATAGAGATGATCTAAGGTCGTAGGAGGTTCTCAAGCTAACTAGCTGCAAAAATCTGTCCAGGGGTTGATTCCCCTCATCGACGCCATCAGTATGATATCCTCATTAGGATTACTCGCTTTAATGATGACAACGACATTAAATCTCTATAGGAAGTCTTTGAGTGGCTCACCTAGCATTTGGAATAAATTAGATAATGACATCATATCATTGATGTGAGTCACAAGCATTCTAAACTGCTCGACAAACTTCTAATTCGGTTGATTGAATGAGGAGATAGATTTGGGCGATAATCGCATAAATCGCATGATCGATACTCCTTCGAGGAATATAGGAATTCATGAGATGTAGTCCAGGGTTGGTTTTTCCTGAGTAAACTAATATGATTGGTACATTGAATCTCCTCGGATATATTGCACACTGAATGGCTTCAACGAATAGGCTTCGATCGGGGGAGATGCTTCAGTCATCGGTAATTCGATTTGTTTTTAAATTTGCGGCTACTAGTTAAGCTTGTGAATGATGTATGCATGCTCGAGATATGAGAAAAGCAAGATGGGCCAGTATTGACAGATTAGTGGTAAGTTACTTGGAGTCGGACCCGAGAAAATCTGTCGTTTGCTTGGTGTCAATTGTTGGTTTTCTTGGAGTCACTAAATTCAAAGACTTGGTGATCAGCGCTTGGAATCGCTTTGGCATTTTCTTGGGGAAAAACATGGTTTACCCGAGTTTGACTTTGGGCCAAAGTTTCCTAGGTTTGCTTCGAGTTAAATGAGTGATTACCCGAGTTCAACTTTGAGTCGGGACTGAAGTGAGTTTTTCAACGACCATTTTGACGAGTTTTGATGATTTTTGACGATGAACATTTGTGATTCAACGGTGGGAGCTCCATGATAGGATTGGAAGCTGGTTAGTCGTAAGTGGTCACAATATACCATGGGAGGTTGGCATTGTAATTGATCTCGGTTTATATCATATCTTCTTTGTTCTCCTGCCTCTAGGAGTACCGTTTGAGTAGTTGTTCCTCGTCCTATATTTAGCACTGTGCTACGACATGGGTTTTAGAGCTTCTTCTAGCTCTTCGCATATTGGCGTTTTCATCCATTTTGTCTTCCCCGAATTGTTTATCATCTTTAGAGTGGAAGAGAGTCACCGTTATATCCTTCCATGGGGTTTTCACCCCAAATTTCGGGTTTGTAGCCGGTGCTTTTGCAGTAGGTAGAGTGTTAAAGTTTCCTTCCATCCTCATTCTTGGAGCTTCGCCCATTGCTTCCTTTCGATTATATCCCCTTTGAATGACCCAAACAGCGGTCTCGCTGGCTGGTCAACGAGTCAGGATCCAAGGGCAAAGCGCCCTGGTTTGGTGGTTCGAGGGTGCAACGTAGCCCCTGATGGAGGTTCGGGGCGCAACGTGGCCTCCGATGAGGGTTTGGAAGCATGATTGCATTGAGCATATGCAAAAGCCGTTAAACCTCTAGGTGTCTCTAGTACGACGAGTGTTGTCTCATGAGGGTTTTCGGCGGATACTACCCATAAAATCCAAATGCAAAGTGAAAAATTCCTAAATGCAAGATTTATTTACAAAGATATGGAGGCAAGTTTTTAAAAATATTTACGAATGAAGGATTTACTTTTAAATCGCACGAATAAGTTAAATATAAGTTTTGGTCATCATCATGAAATTTTAGTCATTTTACTTGTAAACATTTCTGATAAAAACTAGGTTATCACTACAATTAAACTCAAATTTGGCTAGTTGTTTCAGTTGATAACATAGTGTAACTATGAAATAGATTCTTAGTTGATTATCATAGTTTATCAAAGTGATATATCTATTTTTTTGAATAACGAATCGAGTCAAATAAGTGAAAACAGTGCTCGGATTTTGTTGACCCAAAAAATCGACCAACGCCCTGGTTAGAGTTTGACAGTCCTGTCCTGACAGAGCGATATCACAGATATAAAGAAAGAACAGTAAAAGAAAGTAGATAGAGAATTTTTATAGTGATTCGGCTGTTAATAAAGCCTACGTCCACTTTATAGTTTTATTATAGACTGATTGATGTTACAATAGATGTTTGATTACAAGGCCTTGATTATTTTCTAGTTAGATTGAGTCTCTAGAGTTGGAATCCACTGGAGAATCAGTGTATTCCTTTGGAGATTGTTATGAGGGAGGTAGAGAGTGATGAAGAATCATTCCAGAGAGCTTCAGCAACCAGTCCGGAGAAGATCCTCTTTATGTTGTAGGTAGGATGGTATTTATATGGATCAGAGAGTTTCTAGGCCAGGCCACATCATCACTAGCTCGCAGGTAGGTAGGAGACGACCCATAGAGGATTTGGCTCATAATACAAGGCAGAACCATGGGTCGTGAGCGACCCATGGCCCATGGGTCGTCAGCGACCCATGGCCCATGGGTCGTCAGCGACCCATGGCCCATGGGTCGTTTGTGAGCCAATGTCTTGGCCTCTTTCATAGTAATCTTTGGTTGTCTAGTTTGAAGGTTTCAGGGGAGACATGGGTTGCTGATGATCCAACCACTTAGGATTTTTCTGGAGTTTGAATTAGAGATGTAACCTTAGCCTTTTATCCTAGCTATTATGTTTCCATGGCAATTCACTAGCTATTTACGTTTAGCTGCTGGTTGGACTAAAGGAATACTAATCTCTCGACTTCGTTGATCCCAGTCGTTGTCTTGCCATATAGCTTGGCTCTCGTTCACTCCTTGCCTTAACCTTTCTGGTTAAGTTCTAAACCATTCTATCTACACAAAGTTGTTCTTTTTTCTATTGGTTTCTGGGATAGAAACCCGGATAACAGATTTCAATTGCTTACTCTCTCTATTTTTGAAAATTTTATTAATACATACAATATTTACATATGCCTAACTCAGAAAACTAAGGCCAAATATATTACCCATGCACTGACTTTCGGACTAACGTAAGGGGAATACAGAGCATGGCAAGTGAATACAGAAGTGTGTACATCTATCAACTGTAGGCATTATTAATAAAAGAATTTTTATATGCATACACCTAACTCAGATAAACTGAGACCAGATATACAGATCGTGTACTACCTTTCGGGCTTACGTGCGAAGCGTACAGAGCATGGCGAGTGCACACACTTAAGTGTGAACACATGACTCTAGCTGTTAATAAAAAATATATTCATATATACAAATTTTATTCTTTTGTTTTCTGTTTTTTTTGAAGAGAGAGTTTTGCAAAATTATCTTAGCACCATTTAACTTAGAAGATAAAAAATGTTATATCCTTTTCTTTAAATCCACCACTTTTTTAAACAAAGATTTTCAATTAGGATATACTTCATAATTGATACGTATGAACCTTCATATATACTAGTTAAAACATCGTTATTTGTAATCAAACTTTATTTTTATTTTTGTTGAGACGAATAAATTTTCAAAAATTTTAATTTAATAAGCAAAAACATATATTTATCCTATAGTGTTTTTCAAAGTGAGTCAAAAGGCTAAAAGAAATTTATATTTTTTTTTTGTTTTTATTGTTTTTTTTGTTTTTTTGGAGTTTTGGAAAGAAAATAAAAAAATAAACCTTGAAAACTTAAAAAAAGATGAGACTCCCCCACACTTGATTTTGACCGTGTCCCCACAGTCTACCTAAGTGGAAGGAGCAAAATAAATAAAAAAAAATGACCTATATTTGCATGAAAATATTACTATTTACAAGACATCATAAGATATGATGTTAAAGAGTAAATGAAATGGTCTTCCAAAGAACGAATCATTTGTCTCGTCAAGTATAAGAGACACAGCTTAAGCGCAGAAAACCAAACCATAAAGGATTTCAAAGTTGAATGTTGATTTGAAAAAAAGAATGTAGTTTTATTAACAATCATGTGAGTTGTTTTATTTTCGATGATTTTCGGGGTTAATAAAACAATTGGTTAAAATTCAAGTTTATTTCACCAAATTGAAATTGAAACTTATCATCGAAAACTTCTTCAGAATTATTAATTTCAAAATCAAAATGGTGATTTAAATCTTTTCCTTCAGAATTTAACAACTCATCTTCGAAAAGTCCAAAGAATTCATGTTCACAAAATCCGTCTTCCTTTGTTGAATTATGCACAACTTCATTGCATATATCAAGTTCAAAATCCAAAGTTGTTGTATTCAAATTTTCAAAATCGAAAAGAGGAAGATCGAATTTTAAATTTGGGTCCATACTTTCAAACGAATTGAAATCCAACTCATTTACCATATTTTCAACAACTTCATTAAGATTGTCATCTTCAATTTCAAAATTAGTTATTTGAAAATCGTTAATTTTGGTACAAGGTGGATTATTAGTTGACTCGTCACACATTGAGATTTGGTTTAGTTTCGCACATTGCTTTATATAAGTTTCAAACAACAAATCCATGTGATCGTTGTAAATCTCTTCCATTTGCTTAACAAAATCCAATTTATAATTATTAATTTGAGGATTTTCAATTTGAAATTGTTGAGAATAAAAAAATTCACCATCGTTGAAACAAATTCAATTGCAAAAATCATTTAAATAGTTGTTTCCATTTTTGTTTTGATTTTGAAATTCATTTTGGAGTTCGAAATTGAATTGGCATGGGTTATACTCGAAGTCATTTGAATTTTGAAGTGAATTCAAATTTTGATTATTTTGAAATCCTTGACTTGAGTTATTGCACAACTATGAACCGCACAACTATTTATCTTTTAATTTTGTTGTGTAGAGAGTTCAAGTAAAGACGACATCATTCAAATGCTATTTTCAAGATTTGACGGTTGGTCATCATTTTGAAAATTTTATGGATCAAAATTCGAATTGTTTACACAATAGTTGTTATTAAAATATTCATAAGAGTTTGGAGTGAAATTATATTGAATATATTGATTTTCAAAATTATCGTAAAATTCATGTAAGCAGGGAAACTCAGACGTTTTCAATAGTTTTTTTTCTTTTTTATTGGCTCTTTTAATAAAGTAAAACTATTTACCAAAAAGGAATTTATTTTTTCAAAAGGAAAATTTGATTTTTGTTTTGTTTTTGGATTTTCAATTTTTTGTTTTTGAAAAGGTCATATATATATATTTTATTTGATTTTTTATTTTTTTAAAAAAAACTAACTTATTTTTTTTGTATTTTTAGTTTTTATTGAAATTTTCAAAGAAAGGATTAAAAAACTAAATTAAGGAATATCTACACTTTTTTTGTTTCGGATTTTGAATTTTTTTTTAAATATGCATGAACTAATGCAACTAAATAAATGCAAGGGTTTAATTATAAATTTTCTATCCTATGTAGATCCAAACCCAAAATTGTACAATCACAGTTTGTCTTAATTCAACAAGATAGTTCTTTGCCAGGTAATAGACAGGATTTATCAGTGCACCACGAATCACCGTAGCAATGCTACCGAAGGTTTAAGTACCTTCAAACGAACAACCACTATAATATTTACGAATCAACGTAATATTTATAAATGGTTATTGCTCTACCATAGCCTAGACACCAAAAATATAAATTGTCGAAAGAGGACAACTTGTCAATATACAATTAAACACTAGATGAGCTCGTGACCCCCTTAAGATGTCTAACCGTTATTATTAATCAAAATTCTAAGATGAAATGCACAGCTGAAATGAAATGTATATTAACAATGCAACTACGATGAAATTAACTTTTGTTTTTGAATTTTCTTTGAAATTTTTTTTGAATTTTTTTTATATAAATGTGAATGCAAACAACCAACAATGTAATTAAAATAAAACTGAAGATGAAAGCACGATAGCAGAACGTGCAGAATTATTAGCAATTTATATTAAAGCGGTAAATATTTTTTTAAAGCAAGCAAGCAGAGCGATTATTTTAGTAAGCGGTTCTTCTCCTCATGTGCTTTGGCAACCTGAAAAATTTATAACACTTGAAAATTGAAAACAACCCAAGAAAATTTAGAACAAAGCAACTTTTTTATTTTTTTTGAAATTATGATGGGGCTAAAACACATTAAACAAAACAGATCAGAACAAAACAAAGCTAATTCACAATTGAAATTTGACAAAGAAATTCACAATACATAACCCGGCCCAACTCTTAAAACTAACCCAATTCTAAAAGAAACTCACACTTCAAAAAGAAAATTTACAACACAAATTAAACTGGCCCAACACGTTTTCCTTTTTTTTTTTTTTTTTTTTAAGAAAAAAGGATACACAATTCTCGTTTCACCAACTAATAAAACGCTTTTCGCTTCCCAAAGTCAAAATCGGAAGTAGCCACTTTCAACCAGATTTGGTCGATTTGGGGAAGGTAATTTGGAATGGTCGAGTTCGATTTGTGGTTCAGAGAGTTTGCGGTTGAGGATGGACTCGTGGTTGTGGATCAGATTACAGAGAGGACGAGTTTTGCAGTGGTGAAAGTCAGGCGTAGTCGGTTGGAGTTGCTGAGAGGTGATGGTTTGCTGGTGGGAAGATTATCGTGTTATGGGGGAGGCAGAAGTTGCTCGGTGGTTGTTAAGATGTTATATACATTGGGGATATGGAGGTAGAACTTTGTGTGGTAGGGCTGTTGTAATGTTGACTGTTTTGTGAAGTGTTGTGGGCAGTAGTGGGGGGGGGGGGGGGGATGCAGGCAATGCAGTGCAGCAATTGTTATGTTAAAGGCAGGTTATGGTGATGGAGGTTGATTGATCAGATGGGCAGGGGATGGAGTGCAATGCAATGGGGTATGGTGACAAGCTTGTTGGGTCAGTGCAGGCAGACAAGTTGGTGGCACTGATGAGTGATGGTGAGATGAAGGGGCAGAGGATGTTAGAAGTGGCAGGGTGGTTTGTATTGATTATAGTGGTGGGTTGTAGAGGAGTTTCAGTGTAATAGTTGATGGGGCAGTGGAGGTGGAGGTAGACAGTTTTGTTTGGGGAGTTGTTGTGGACTTTGGAAGGTGACCGAGAGGAAGAAGTTGCCAGGTATGGATTTGTATGTTGAATGAGGATGTATGTGATATGAAGTGTGAGTGGTGAATGTATCCGTGGTATGGAGAAGCTTATGCAGTGGATGAAGTAGTCGTAGATGATAGAAGTGATATGAAGGACTGCACAGTCAGGTGAAGGTTGAATAGTTATAAGGAAAATGAGCGGTGATGAACTGTGGGGAAGTTTGTGATTGTGAGTGATGAAGTATTGAAGCTAGTGATAATATTTGGGTGGTATATGTTGACAGATGTGCAGTTACAATATAGGAGTGGTTTGACTGCTGATGTCAGTGAGAGTTGATGTAATGTTAACAGGAAATGATGAATTATGTGATGCTTGTAAATGTGGTGATATGTGCACTGGTATGTAAATGAGTGATATGTTTACTGAAATTTTCCATAATGGATGCTTGTGATGGTGATGGAGTAGTTACCTCGTTCGAAGCATCGGCCGCGACTCACGACTCAAAACCCATCGCCAAACCCATCGCCACTTCTCCACGACACATCGCCACACCATGACTCATCGCCACTCCACGACTCACTCCCAAACCACCGACTCATGACTTAACCCCACCGAGTCAACTCCAGTATCATCAACCGGGCCCAAAATCCCTACCGCGACCTTATCCTTATCTCGCAAACGACCCATCCTCTGCCGAGATAAACCTCCTATGTCGCGAGTTAAATTAGGTCGTACACGACCTAATTCAAAATCCGTAAGTCGCTGCCCTAATCTATAAGTCGCGAGCGACTTACTCCCTGCCTCCTCCATATGCCGCGCGCAAGCAAACAGGCGATCGAGTCATGAGTCGCGAATGGTATCAGAGGAAATTAATTTTTAAGTCGCGAACTATTATCCTTATGTCGCGAAATTTGCTTTACAGCCTGCTGATGAGTCGTAGTCGAGTTTGATGAGTCGTAACCGAGTTAACTTGAGTCGTACCAGGTTTCATAAGTCGTAGCCAGTTACTTTAAGTCGCTGATTGTATTTTTCTAAGTCGTTTGATTGTAAACCGCTTGTGTTGTAATTTTTTTAAGTTGTGTGTTGAGTTGTAAGCCTATAAATATGCAAGTCGTGTCACTTGTAAAGGTTGTTGAAAATTGAATAAAATTTCCATTTGATTGCTTTGTGCTTTCTTTAAATTGGTAGTCGAGTGAAAATCTCCTATCTTCACTTCGGCATTCGAGTGCGCTCGAATCAACGAACGTTGAAGCCGATCCACGGAATCAAGTGCGCTTGATCAACGTCGAAGAATCGTAGATTCTTCATCACGGTATCGTACGCGATCAACGCGTTAAGGATAACTAGAATCCGGTATCTCTTGAGATCAACGGATTTGGGCATTTTCAGTATTGTTCAATCCACCGATTGCTAATTCCATCGACATATCAAGTTTTTTTGTTAATCCGCTGCGTTAGTTTGGTATCAGAGCTAGATTGCAAGGAGTTTGCATCATTTGAAGATTTGGGTTTCGAGAAATTGAAGTTTGGAAATTGGATTTGCCATTGTTGAGGAATTTGGAGTTCATCGTGTTCATCGTGAAGTTGCAACAAGTTGGGAGTTTCGATCCATCTCACTTTGAATCAAAGTGTGGAAACGTGTTTGAATTTGTGGGGAAGAATTTGCGCGCCAAAGTAGAGTTTGAAGTGTTGAATCCGTGCCGACCTGTCCTAGGTCGTTGCGTTCTAACGAGTTAGTGTTGAATCAAGTTACTTTGTGCCGAGCCAAGGAGTTTGTGCGGGCTAGTGCGAGCCGTGACTTGTTGTTTGTTGAAGTTTTGTGTTCAATTTGTTGAAGTTTGTTTGAAGTTCAATCATGCCTCCGAGACGAGCCCAACGTCATCGCAATATTAATGCTTTATATGGAAGAGAAGAGGCTGATGAAATGGAGCAACGAATCCATGAGAGTTTTACTGAAAAGTTGAACGAAGGAATTGGTCGATTAGAGAGAATGATGCTTGAAATGAATCAAAGTAGAAGAAGAGTTTCACCTGAATCGAGCCATGGAAGAAGTAGAACTTCGATACATTCAGATCGAGAGAGAAGAGAAGATCATGATCATAGAAGTGTTGATAATCGTGATAGGAATGTTGATTGAAGGAGTGGTAGTAGAGATGTTGGAGGTCGTAATCGACAACGCTATACATCAGACTTTGATGAGGAATTTGATGGTGATAGGGGAAGTGTTCATTATCGAGATAGAGAACAAACACGACGTCAGAATCGAGATGTAGATGATGATCGTCGATGGGAATCGGGAATGAAGATGGAAATTCCAGAGTTCAAGGGTGGAATGGTTGCAGAAGAGTTCTTAGATTGGTTATCTAATGTTGAAGAAATCTTTGATTTCAAGGAAGTTCCGGAGAATCGTCGAGTGAAGTTGGTTGCTACTAGGTTGAGGGGGAGAGCTTTGGCATGGTGGCAGCAAACTAAACTTACACGAGAACGGATGGGAAAGTCAAAGGTTATTGAATGGGATAAGATGAAGAAAATGATGAGAGCTACATTTTTACCATACAACTATCAGTCACTTATGTACCAGAGATTGCAGAATCTAAGGCAGGGGACGAAGTCGGTCAATGACTATGCAGATGAATTTTACCAACTCATTGCCAGGAACGATATAATGGAAACGGAAGAGCAGCTGACAGCAAGATTTGTTGGAGGGTTACGAATGCAGATCCAGGATATGGTTAATATGTTAGATCCAAGATCTGTGGCAGAAGCACACCAAAAGGCGCTGGCTTGGGAGAAGCAGGGAAGGCGTGGAGGTGGTGTGTTTACTAATTCTAACAATCAAGTGAAGGGAGTCAGTGGAAGTTCTAATGTTCCTAAAGCTGTTGCAAAACCAGTTGTGAAGGAGGGTGAGAAGGCGAAGGTTAACAGTGGTTTCAAATGTTACAATTGCCAGGAGATGGGTCATAAAAGCAACGAGTGTCCAAAGCCGAAGAAGAGAACTATGATAGCTGAAGTTGAAGAAGAGGAAGAAGAGGCAGAGTGTTCTAACTCCTTACCGGTTGAGGAAGAAGACTTGTTGTCGGGAGACGAAGGATATTCACTGATGATGAGGAGAAGTTGTTTGACACCGAAGCAAGAGGAGGAAGACAGCTGGTTGAGGAATAACATATTTCAGTCTACTTGTACTATTCTTGGAAGAGTCTGTAAATTTGTTATTGATGCCGGGAGTTGTGATAATATTATCTCTACAGAGGCTGTGAAAAAGTTGGAATTGAAGACTGAGAAACATCCTAAACCATACAAGTTAGCATGGTTAAGGAAGGGTGGTGAGGTGAAAGTTGGACGAAGAGCTTGTGTTAAATTTTCAATCGGGAAGAAATATAAAGATGAAATTTGGTGCGATGTAGTGGACATGGATGTGTGTCATCTGTTGTTGGGCAGACCATGGCAGTTTGATCGAGCAGTACAACATGATGGTCGTGCTAATAGCTACAGTTTCATGTTTGAGGGTACTAAAATCACGTTAGTTCCCAAGAAGCAGCAACAGAAAGAATGCAAGCTGGAGGAAATTGAAGAATTGAAAACTCTGTTAACTTTGAAGGAATTTGTCAAGGAAGTCGAAGAAGAACCTGAAGTGTACTTGTTGATTGGGCGAGATTGTAGTGAAGAGGTTGAGATCCCAGAAGAAGCAAAACCAGTATTGAAAGAATTTGAGGATGTATTTCCAGAGGAGTTGCCCAAGGAGTTACCGCCACTGAGAGACATTCAACATCAAATCGATCTTGTTCCAGGAGCAGTATTACCGCATAGACCACATTATCGAATGAGTCCGAAGGAGCATGAGGAGTTGCGAAGGCAGGTGGAAGAGTTACTTGAGCAGGGACGTGTGCAGGAAAGTTTGAGTCCATGTGCTGTGCCAGCTTTATTAGTACCAAAAAAGGACGGAACGTGGAGGATGTGCACTGACAGTCGAGCATTGAATAAGATTACGGTGAGATATAGATTTCCAATGCCAAGGTTGGATGACTTGCTAGATCAGTTGAGTGGGGCAACTATCTTTTCGAAGATTGACTTGAAGAGAGGATATCATCAAATTCGTATTAGACCAGGTGATGAGTGGAAGACTGCTTTTAAAACCAGGGAGGGTCTATACGAATGGTTGGTTATGTCATTTGGTTTATCAAATGCGCCTAGTACGTTCATGCGGGTGATGAATCAAATCTTTAGACCATTCATTGGGAAATTCGTGGTGGTGTATTTCGATGATATTCTAATATATAGCCGGAGTATGGAGGAGCATGTTCAACATTTGAGGGAAGTGCTGATTATTCTTCGTGAGGAACAATTTTATGTTGCTACAAAGAAATGCGTGTTCATGACGCATAGTGTTTTATTTCTGGGATATGTTGTGTCAGGAGGAGGTATACAGGTGGACCAGAATAAAGTTGAAGCAGTCAGGAATTGGCCACAACCAAAGACAATTACGGAAGTGAGAAGTTTTCATGGGCTAGCGTCATTCTACCGAAGATTCATTCCACACTTCAGTAGCGTGATGGCTCCAGTTACTGATTGCATGAAAGGGAAACAGTTTGTATGGTCAGAGGAAGCGGGGGTTGCTTTTGAGAAGATCAAGGAACTATTGACGACAGCACCGATTCTTGTTTTATCAGATTTTCATTTGTTGTTTGAATTGCATACTGATGCGTCGAAGGTGGGAATTAGTGGAGTGTTGAGTCAGAATGGGCGTCCTATTGCATATTTCAGTGAAAAGTTGTCGGGAGCAAAGATGAGATATAGCACTTATGATGTCGAATTCTATGCTGTGGTACAAGCTGTTAAGCATTGGAGACACTATTTGTTTCAGAAAGAATTTGTTTTGTACACTGATCATGAGGCGTTGAAGCATATGCAAGGGCAGGACAAGATTTCTACGAGACATGCATCGTGGATTGCCTATTTACAGCAGTTTACTTTTGTCGTTAAACACAAATCAGGGGTGACAAACCGTGTAGCTGATGCTTTGAGTAGGAGGAGTCATTTATTAACGACAATGAAAGTTGAAGTGACAGGTTTCGAATTATTGCCAGAGCTGATTGAAAAAGATCCTTACCTTGCAAAGTTTGTTGAGAAAGTAAAGGATGGTAATACTGATGAATTTATATTGGTTGATGGGTTCTTGTTCAAGGGAAATCGATTATGTATTCCGGAGAGCAGTTTGAGAATGAAGATTATCAAGGAGCTTCATGAGGAAGGACATGTGGGTAGAGACCGAACATTGCAGTTAATTTCTCAATCCTACTATTGGCCATCGATGAGGAAGGAAGTTGAAAGGTTTGTTCAGAGATGTCATATCTGTCAGGTTTCGAAAGGAACAGCGACGAATGCAGGGTTGTATATGCCGTTACCTGTACCGAATAAACCATGGGTTGATATCAGCATGGATTTTGTGTTGGGTTTGCCGAGAACTCAAAGGGGAAATGACTCTATATATGTTGTGGTGGATCGTTTCTCAAAGATGGCACATTTTATAGCCTGTAAGAAGACAGCGGATGCAGTTCGAGTGGCACAATTATTCTTTAAAGAGATGTATAGATTGCATGGTTTACCAGAATCTATTGTTTCTGATCGAGATACTAGATTTTTAAGCCATTTTTGGTTGAGTTTGTGGAAGATGGTCGGAACAAAGCTGAATTTTAGTAGCGCTTACCATCCGCAAACAGATGGGCAAACAGAGGTGGTTAACCGATCGTTGGGAAACTTACTGAGATGTCTGGTGAAAGACAATTTGAAGAGTTGGGATTTGAAGTTGTGTCAAGCTGAGTTCGCACACAATCACGCAGTTAACCGGAGTACAGGTTTTAGTCCATTTCAGATTGTATATTCAAGTTTGCCAAAGGGGCCATTGGATTTAACAATAGTGCCACAACCAAAGGGGACAATTAAGCGGGCTGCTGATTTTGTTGATGGGTTGATGGAATGTCATAGAATTGTTCAGAAACGATTGGGAAAGACAAATGAGAAGTATAAACAAATGGCGGATAAGAAACGAAGAAGTGTATTCTTCAAAGAAGGTGATTTTGTTTATGCCGTTTTGACAAAACATCGTTTTCCGGTTGGCACTTATAACAAGTTGAAAGCTCGAAAGATTGGACCAGTAGAAATTATAAAACGAATCAATGAAAATGCTTATAAGTTGAAGCTGCCAAAGGATGTTTACACTTCTGATGTGTTTAATGTGAGGCACTTAATTCTGTATTATGAGGAGGAACCTATCAAAGAGGACGATAGTGTGAATTCGAGGACGAATTCTATCCAACAAGGGGAGGATGATGGAGTAGTTACCTCGTTCGAAGCATTGGCCGCGACTCAAGACTCAAAACCCATCGCCACTTCTCCACGACACATCGCCACACCACGACTCATCGCCACTCCATGACTCACTCCCAAACCACCGACTCATGACTTAACCCCACCGAGTCAACTCCAGTATCATCAACCGGGCCCAAAATCCCTACCGCGACCTTATCCTTATCTCGCAAACGACCCATCCTCTGCCGAGATAAACCTCCTATGTCGCGAGTTAAATTAGGTCGTGCACGACCTAATTCAAAATCCGTAAGTCGCTGCCCTAATCTATAAGTCGCGAGCGACTTACTCCCTGCCTCCTCCATATGCCGTGCGCAAGCAAACAGGCGATCAAGTCATGAGTCGCGAATGGTATCAGAGGAAATTAATTTTTAAGTCGCGAACTATTATCCTTATGTCGCGAAATTTGCTTTACAGCCTGCTGATGAGTCGTAGCCGAGTTTGATGAGTCGTAACCGAGTTAACTTGAGTCGTTACCAGGTTTCATAAGTCGTAGCCAGTTACTTTAAGTCGCTGATTGTATTTTTCTAAGTCGTTTGATTGTAAACTGCTTGTGTTGTAATTTTTTTAAGTTGTGTGTTGAGTTGTAAGCCTATAAATATGCAAGTCGTGTCACTTGTAAAGGTTGTTGAAAATTGAATAAAATTTCCATTTGATTGCTTTGTGCTTTCTTTAAATTGGTAGTCGAGTGAAAATCTCCTATCTCCACTTCAGCATTCGAGTGCGCTCGAATCAACGAACGTTGAAGCCGATTCACGGAATCAAGTGCGCTTGATCAACATCGAAGAATCGTAGATCCTTCATCACGGTATCGTGCGCGATCAACGCGTTAAGGATAGCTAGAATCCGGTATCTCTTGAGATCAACGGATTTGGGCATTTTCAGTATTGTTCAATCCACCGATTGCTAATTCCATCGACATATCAAGTTTTTTTGTTAATCCGCTGCGTCAGATGGGTTGATAGGAAGTTTTGCAGAGCAGTGGTATATGTGCACTGGTGCGTGGAAGTTATGTAGGTAGTTTGGTGGTTATTTGCGCGCTGTTATGTTGCTGATGAATGTATAACGGTGGGAAGTTAAAAGCAGGGAAGTTTGTATGTTATATGTGCTGTGATGAAGGTTGTTGAAGTGAGGAAGTGATGAATTCAAATGCAATGCAGTGGGTTGTTGGGGGCTGGTGAATAAAGAAGTGTTAGAGGATGTAGTGGAAAATAATGTGTTGTCAGGGTGATGGTTTGATTATGATGCAGTGGCAGTCGAGTGCGAAGTAAATGGTTTAGCAAGTTGTAGCACTGTTCTATGTTGGGGCTGTGGAAGTAATTGCTGAACTTGAAGGAGTTGTATAATTTTTTTTGGATGGTGGACTGTGGTGGGTGGACAGTGTTATGGCAGTGAATGGCAGAGATCTGTTGTGGGTGGTTTGTTGATGAATATGATGCAGGGTGGTTTGTTGAGGGGGTTGCAGTAGGCAATATAGAAATGGTATTAAGATAGTGATATGATATGGTTGAGGAAGTAATGTCTAAATGCAGGGTAGAAGTTGATGACTGGAGTGGTTGAAGTTTGTTGAAGAGGATGGTTAGTTGGAATAGTAGAGAAGTTTGAATGTTGGCAGTGGATATGCACAATTCAGGATGTTGGCAGTGGTTTGGTTTTCTGAGTTGTATTTAGATGAGGTGAAGTACTATGCAGGCAAAGGAGGTGGTGGTCAGTGAGGTGGTGGTGGAAGAAGTACGGTGCTGTGGTGATGGATGTTGGTGTACAGGGATGTGACTGGAGCAAGTAGTGGTTTCTGGTGTGTAAGTAGTGGTCCAGGAATGGAACCAGTGATGGTCAGCAAGAGGTGATATCGTGATGCAAGTGGGATGTGCAGGCGAGTGGAAGGGGGGAGATTAGAATGTACACGGTGCACAGTTTTGTAGAAAGAAAAATTGTAATTGTAAATGTAAATTCAAATGCAACTAATAACTTTTTTTTATAGATTGTGTACGTTTTTTTTAATATGCAAATGCAAAATAAACTAGAACAACAACAAGCACCATGTCAAATTACAAACAAAAATTACACAAATATACAACGAAATATTTTTATATTTTGCAAATTAACACACAATAAAAATCAAACGATAAATAATTAGAAGAATAGAAAATTAAAATCAAACAAGTTCTCCGACAACGACGCCAAAAACTTGTTTAATGGCCTATTTCCTATCGAGTTAGAAAATAGCCGATCAAATTTTAATTAAAAATAACCGCAAGTGCACGGCATACAATGTTAGTACGTGGCGAGTACGGTTGATCCGTAGGGAATTGTTTAGATTTTAAAATTTCTATTCAATCAAATTAACCAAAGTCGAGAGTGTTGTTAAACTAACAAAAAAAGTGGATAAAAAATATGAGAGTAGAAGGCAATTTAGAGATAAATCAACCCTCTTGATCACATAAATCAACACAACATGAAATTACGATCTTCTTTTTTTATTAGTGAATTTAATTGATGTGCTTATCATAAGTATGGAATATTTGCGTTATTAATTAGCTCAATGTAAACCATCAAACTATAACTGTAACGACCCGTATTTTTCGACAATTAAAAATTGTTATTTTAATAAGATTTTAGGGATTTAATATTAGGAGAAATAAAAATTTATGATACTAATGAAATAATAAATAGAATGAAATGTAACAATGTTAATTTAAGTTAATTATTAACAAGTTTAATGGAATTCCAGTTAACTGAAGTGATTGAAAGATTATACTTGGCCATAAATTGAATATAAGAAAACAAATGTAAATATTGAATAAACTAATAAAATAAAATGTAATTAATTGTTAGTAGTGTTGTATAAGTTGTTATTGTTAGTCCTTGAGATGATACTTTTGATGACAACAACCTTAGAATAATATTATAAAATATAAATACTAACATTATAGTTTAGATATATATGTATATGTAGGATTTAACCATGCAGGTACCAAGAATGAAGACCGTACAGTATAGAGAATCAAGATATAAAGATTGAAGACTCATGAGTATCAAGATTATCAAGAGTTCAAGATTTCAATAATAAGTAATTTAATTAGGAATTTTGTTAAAACTCCTAGAAAAGCACTGGCATCTTAAAATCCAATTTACTCGTGGAATGAAATCCACTTCGAACCCGTTAAAGGGATGAAACCCTACGTAGGATGGAACCTACGAAAAATCTAGTGGAACATTGTTTTGTATCCACTAAGTTTTATTCAAAATATTTTACAAAATTATCTCTTGCTTTCAAAACGTTTTCAAAATCTTCCTTTTAAAAGAATCAAAAACATCTATCCTGGTTTTAATACTTTTAGCCTCAAAATAATCTTTATTTTCAAAATCAAATTATCCTTGGTTTTAAACTATCTTTTAATAATAACATATTTAATTTTTAATATTTATACTTAGATTTAAATATAAAATTATAGTAAAATTTTATATATATACCAAAATATTATTCTCTATATTTACTTATGTATTTTAACTATAGTTAAGTATATTTATAAAGTTTAAAATAGTTTTAATATAAGATAGAAGTTATTTTTAAAGAAAAATAAATCACCAAAATTTCCTTTGGCATGTCGACTCCTCAAGTACCCCATGTCGACATGGTAGCAGTGGATTTCAAAATTTGAATTTCAAAAGAAGTGTCTATTCGTCATATCCCTTCACGAATGGACATGGCTGTTGTTCTACTATAAATAGGGGTTGTTTTGAACGAATCTCTAATCATATTTTTCCGGTTTTCACTCCTCTTCTTCTTCCACATTTCTTTATACACATTCTTGACATTACTCTGTCGAAATCAACATTGAATCTAACTAGATCATTTCCGGTTTGATTCTCTATCACTATCTCAACAAGATCTCAGTACTATTCAGAGTTATAGACTTCTTTGTAATCAATTTAGCGAGAAAAGGTGTGATTGTAGCCTGGAAATCAATCAAGTGAGAAAATGTGTGATTGTAGCCTTGGAATTCAATCAAGCGAGAAAAGGTGTGATTGTAGCCTAAGAAATCAATTGGATGAACTTGTTGCCCCTGAAATCAAGTATCTTTACCTAGAGGATTGTGAATCTGGAGTGGTGTACCTCGTGGCCTTGAAATCGAGGGTGTAATTGTACAATTTCTTTTGAAAGGAAATCCGTACTTGTGTACGGGACTGGATGTAGGGTAACTCCAAACTAGTATAAAATCCGCCGTGTTCTTTCCTTTATAGCTTTTACTTTATTTCTGCATCTGTATTTGATTCTGTGATCATATCCGTGTTTGAATATTGCATATATTTGTGTTCAAATTAACAAAAACTCAAAAAGATTTAGTAATTCCTTTAAACACTATTCACCCCCTCTAGTGTTAATCCTATTCCGCATTTCTCATATTTGGTACCAGAGCAATGTTTTCAAAGTTTCATAATCTGATTTTTGATTTTTTTTAATATGGCTATGTTTAAAAAATTTGTTAATATTCAGATCATCATCGTATCATGAGTCTGCATATAATCAATATTCAAATTCAAGTTGTCTCCTAAGATTGTTTGATGTGCAGGAAACATGCTTTATGGGGGTTAAGGAATCAATCCACAACGGACAAATTGTGTAGATCAAAAAAAATAAATGGATACTCGATAGTGGATGCTCTAGACACAAGACTGGCAATCCAGATATGCTGAATGATATAATATACAAAGATGGAGGACTAGTTAACTTTGGAGACAATTCAAAAGGATATGTGATTGGCATCGGCAAAGTCGGTAACTCTGAAACTCCTATTATTACTAATGTTTTGCTAATTAAGAATCTGAAACATAATCTGCTAAGTATAAGTCAACTTTGCGATCAAGGATATAAAATTAAATTTGAAAAAGATAAGTGTCACATTGAAGATAATAATTCAACCATAATATTTGAGGGAATTAGGAAAAATAATATTTATATTCTTAGTATGAAAGTTTCAAATGATAACCTGTGTCTTTTGGCAAATACAAGCGACCCTTGGATTTGGCATAAGAGATTTGGACATTTGAATTTCAAAATCTTATCTAGACTGTCAAAACATGATCTAGTAAGAGGTCTCCCTAAAATGAATTATAAAGTAGGTAGTCTATGTGATGCATGTCAATTAGGAAAACGTAGAAAAGGTTCCTTTAAATTAAAAGATATGATTTCAACCTCAAAACCTCATGAATTACTTCACCTTGATTTTTTGGTCCATTTCAAATTCCGTCAATAAATCATAGTAAATATGTTTTTGTAATTGTAGATGATTATTCTAGATTTACATGGACAATATTTTTGAAACATAAAAGTGATATTTTGAATGTTTTAAGAACTTTACAAAAAGGATTCAAAATCAACTTTCTCTAAAAATTATAACCATCCGTAGTGATCACGGTGGTAAATTTGAAAATGAAAAGTTTGAGGAATTCTGCAATAAAAAGGGAATAACTCAAAAAATTTCATTTTCAAGAACTCCACAACGAAATGGAGTAGTAGAACGTAAAAATAGGACGATTCAAGAGTGTGTGAGAACTATGCTTTCAGATAGTAAATTACCAAAGTATTTTTGGACAGAAGCAGTTGCTACCGCCTGTTATGCTTTAAATATAATTTTAATTAGACCTTTAACTGATAAGACATCTTATGAACTTCTTCACTCAAAGAAACCTAAAGTATCTTATTATAGAATTTTTGGAAGTAAATGTTTTATTTTAAATACAAAAGATAACTTAGATAAATTTGATCCTAAATCCGACAAAGATATCTTTATCGGATATTCTAACAGAAGTAAAGCGCACAGAGTATTTAATTTAAGAACTAACACCATCGAAGAAACAATGCATGTTTCATTCGATGAAAATCTCAAAAATTTTGAAGATACAAATGATGAAGAGGATTTAATCACTCAAAACCAAGAATCAACTGAAACTAATAATGAAATTAATCAACCTAATAAAAGGACTAAACTTTTAAAAGATCATCCTATAGAAAATATACTAGGAGATATGCAATCTGTTGTTAAAACTAGAAATCAACCAAGTAAAATGAGCAATGTTGCCTTTTTATCAACTATTGAACCCAAAAATCCAAAAGAAGCATCAACTGATGATTCATGGATTTTGGCTATACAAGAAGAATTAAATCAATTCACTAGAAATGATGTTTGGGAACTTGTTTCTAGACCTGAAAATAAAAATATAATCGAAACTAAATGGGTTTATAAAAATAAAATGAATTAACAAGGAGAGGTTGTTAGAAACAAAGCCCGGTTAGTCGCTCAAGGTTATTGTCAAGAAGAAGGAATAGGTTTTGATGAAACCTTTGCTCCCGTAGCAAGATTAGAAGCCATTAGAATTCTACTTGCTTTCACAAATCATAATAATTTTAAATTATTTCAAATGGATGTTAAAAGTGCCTTTTTAAATGGATTTGTAAAAGAGGAAGTATATGTTGAACAACCACCACTTTTTAAAAACGAAAAATTACCAAATCATGTTTACAAACTTAAGAAAGCTCTATATGGTCTAAAACAAGCTCCTAGAGCCTAGTATGATAGACTAAGATCTTACCTATTATAATCAAATTTTGAAACTGGTAAATTAGATAATACTCTTTTTAGTAAAAGAAATAAAAACGATATTCAACTAGTACAAGTTTATGTAGATGATATCATTTTCGGATCAACTAATTTTGAAATGAATAAAGAATTTTCTGAAATAATGACAAAAGAGTTTGAGATGAGTCATATGGGTGAATTAAACTTCTTTCTAGGATTACAAATAAAACATTTAGATAATGGTATCTTTATTAGTCAAGAAAAATATGCTAAAGACCTAGTTAGTAATTTTGGTTTGACTACTGCAAGTGGAAAACTCACTCCCATGACAACCAATGAGTACCTAAGTAAAGAAGATATCTCGAAAGATGTAGATCAAAAATTATATAGAGGAATGATTGGATCACTATTCTATATCACTGCTAGTAGACCTGATATCATGCATAGTGTTTGTCTCTGTGCAAGATATCAATCCCAACCTAAAGAAACCCACTTAAAAGCCGTAAAACGTATCATAAGATATGTTAAACACACCTTTTATTATGTCCTGTTTTATCCTAAAAATGATTCTTTTGACCTAATATCTTACTGTGATGCTGATTATGCTGGTTGTAAATCAGACCGAAAAAGTACAAGTGGAACTTGTCACTTTTTGGGGTATTCTCTGATTTCTTGGTTTAGTAAAAAGTAAAACACAGTTTCTTTGTCAATAACTGAAGCAGAGTATATTTCTGCTGCTTTGGTTTGTTCTCAAGTAATATATATGCAACAAACTTTAAAAGATTTTGGTTTAAATATCTCAAAATCACCAATTTATTGTGATAATACTGGTGCAATAAATTTATCCAAAAATACTACTCATTATGCTCGAATTAACATATTGATATCATACATCATTTTCTCAGAGATAATATAAGTAAGGAAGTAATTACTCTCGATTATATCAACTCTGAGAATCAAATTGCTAATATATTAACAAAACCCTTAAATGAATCTATGTTTACTAAATTAAGAAGAGAATTAGGTATTTGTTCAATATCTGGAATATAAAATATAAATAACAAAGTATAATTAAAAATTAGATCAAAGTAAATCAAATACTAAAAATATCAAGCACCATGTCGACATCCCCCCTCTACCCATGTCGACATATAACGATTTTTTATTTTTGAAATTTTTTCCCACTAAAATTCAAATAAATGGTTATATATTTTTCCTATTTCGAAATTTTGATCATTCTCTCTGTTCTCTCTCTGTAATAACTTCTGAAATCAATTAAACTATGGCCTCCTCCTCCAAATCAAACAAAAATTCAACCTTTTCGTTCCCTTCTCCTACCTCTAGACCGTTTCAACGAACTACACTTGCACGAGTGACGAAAATAAAGGATTCTTTGAGGGATGCACTACAACTAATGATTGAAATTCAAGTGATGCAACTTAGAATGGCCAAAGAACAAGAATGGCAAGGCAAAATCCTTATAAATTTGCTAAAGTTTCTAATGGACAATCATGCTAATCCGATCTTGATTGATGAAGAGTCTTCAGGAGATCAAGTGCAAGATGACAACGAAGAAGAAGAATAAGTCCCCATGGAAGAAGAGCACGTTGAAGATGACGACAAAGTCGTTTGCGTTGGAAAAGTGTGCTTTGACAAGGATGGATTTTTTGTCGAACAACGTGAAAATTTTTGTTTCCACTATCCAAATTGTTCGGTTCATAGATCTTCCATTTTCAAGGACACACATTAGTTTCTTTTTTCTCTTTTCTATTGTTGTATATTTTTACTTACGTTCTCTACGCACATGTAAATATAACAATATAATTAATAAATGATTATGTTCTTATATTTTATCACTATTATAAATATTATCTTGTATGGATTCTTAGTTAGGGAAGTTTTTAGTTTAGGACTAAGTTTTAGTTTTAGAACTAAGTGTTGATTATTTATGATAACACTATCATTATAATCACATAGTATTAAATTAAGGGGGAGTTATATAGTTGGAGTTAGTTTTGGTTGATGACAAAGGGTGAGAAGTATAAAATAGGGTAGTTAGGCATAGATTAATGGGGAATTTATTAGTTTTAGGGGGAGTTATTAGGATAGAAGTAATATTTTATAAACAAAGGTTGTCATCATCAAAAAGGGGGAGATTGTTAGTCCTTGAGATGATAGTTTTGATGACAACAACCTTAGAATAATATTATAAAATATAAATACTAACATTATAATTTAGATGTATATGTATATGCAGGATTTAACCATGCAGGTACCAAGAATGAAGACTGTACAGTATAGATAGTCATGATATCAAGATTGAAAACTCATGAGTATCAAGATTATCAAGAGTTCAAGATTTCAATAATAAGTAATTTAATTAGGAATTGTGTTACAACTCCTAGAAAAGCACTGGCGTCTTAATATCCAATTTATTCGTGGAATGAAATCCACTTCGAGCCCGCTAAAGGGATGGAACCCTAAGTAGGATGGAACCTATGAAAAATCTAGCGGAACGGTGTTTCGTATCCACTAACTTTTATTCAAAATGTTTTACAAAATTATATCTTGTTTTCAAAATGTTTTCAAAATCTTTCCTTTAAAAGAATCAAAAACATCTATCCTGGTTTTAATACTTTTAGCCTCAAAATAATCTTTATTTTCAAAATCAAATTATCCTTGGTTGTAAACTATCTTTTAATAATAATAATATATTTAGTTTTAAATACTTATACTTAGATTTAAATATAAAATTATAGTAAAATTTTATATATGTACCAAAATATTATTCTCTATATTTACTTATGCATTTTAACTATAGTTAAATATATTTATAAAGTTTAAAATAATTTTAATATAAGATAGAAGTTATTTTCAAAGAAAAACAAATCACCAAAATTTCCTTTGTCATGTCGACATCCTCAAGTACCCCATGTCGACATGGTAGCAGTTGATTTCAAAATTTGAATTTCAAAAGAAGTGTCTATTGGTCATATCCCTTCACGAATGGACATGACTGTTGTTCTACTATAAGTAGAGGCTGTTTTGAATGATTTTCTAATCATATTTTTATGGTTTTCACTCTTCTTCTTCTTCTTCCACATTTATTTATACACATTCTTACCATTACTCTGCCGAAATCAACATTGAATCTAACTAGATTATTTCTGGTTTGATTCTCTATCACTGTCTCAACAAGATCTCAGTGCTATTCAGAGTTATAGACTTCTTTGTATCAATTTAGCAAGAAAAGGTGTGATTGTAGCATTGAAAATCAATCAAGTGAGAAAAGGTGTGATTGTAGCCTTGGAAATTAATCAAGCGATGAAGGGTGTGATTGTAGCCTAGGAAATTAATTGAGTGAACTTGTTGCCCCTGAAATCAAGTATCTTTACCCAGGGGATTGTGAATCTGGAGTGTTGTACCTCGTGGCCTTGAAATCGAGGATGTAATTGTACAATTGCTTTTGAAAGGAAATCCGTACTTGTGTACGGGACTGGATGTAGGGTAACTCCGAACCAGTATAAAATCCGGTGTGTTCTTTCCTTTATTGCTTTTACTTTATTTCTGCATCTATATTTGATTCTATGATCATATCAGGCAAAAAGAATAAAGCAAAAGTTGTAGCTTAGTTTCTAAGCTTTCCGGAACATTAAAAATTACTGAATTCCGATAAAAATTGTAAATGTTATGGATAAAACAATTCTAAGATTTAAATTTCACAACTTCTGTCATTTTGTCTCGGGACAGCGATAAACAATTATAATTTTGGCCAAGATAACGTCGAAATTTTGGAAAACGCAAAACATAAAAGTTTTAGAACAAAGTCTAAGCTTTCTGGAACATCTAAATTTATCGAAATCGGTTGAGGAACGAAGAAGTTATGGCCAATTTAGTTTCAGCCTTAAGCACAGAGCTAATATTGGTTTTGCTCTCGAGATTACAGTAGAAAAATTCAATTTTGACATAGCTAACTTCTAAACTACAGAAAACACAAAACATCAAAGTTGTAACACATGAAATATGCTTTCCAGAACATCTAAGAAATCGAAATTTCATTAAGAATTGAGAAAGTTATGGTCAAATTACTAAGCTGCGTTTTTTATAGAACCGAGCCACTTTTACTTAAAACTATCATCTCTTCAAGAATAACATGAATACTAGAAATTTAATTAGTTTTTCTCACCTTAAACTTGTGTATTTGCCTTGACTCCTTTTTTTCCTTAGCTTTCTCCAAGCTATTTCACTTTATCTTACTTTTGTTTTTGTTTTGTGAAAGAAAGAAAAATAAGAGAACATTTACACCCTTTATATAGTAATTTTCAAGGCTAGTTTGGTAATTTTAGTTTTGGACACTTGTCTACTTCTCTTTGCACAAGCTTTAGAACGTTGACACATGTCTACTTAGGTGTCTTAAGATGTTTCTACACATGGACACCTAATGGGCTTATGTGTCACTATTTTATTTAATCTTGTGACACATGTCCTTCATTTGTTTTATGCAAGCCTTATTTCATGACACATACCTTATTTAGTAATCATTTAAGGTGTTCTAGAAATGTACACCAAAGTGATATGTGTCATAATTTTATTTTATCTTAAGATAGGTGTATGGTCCATATTATGTCACTTATCCTATACTTATAAATGTATACATACTTATACCTTTTGTATTATTTAAAAGCATACATAAATATAAATAAAATATAGATGGTGTAGATAGTATATTTTCAAAACCGAACAAATCACCTTTAAATTAAATTTCAACCATTCTATTATCTTCAGTATCATCATTATAAATTTTATAAGCCTTCAAATTATTTTAAACAGGCTTAGAAATTTCAGATTCAACAATTTACCCAATTTCAATTATTAAATACAATATTTAAACTATATAATTCAATGATTTAATTTTCAAGTAAAAACTTATATCTCAAATTCACGTTAAAATTAACTTTTAAATGTGTAAAATCAATTCAATTATCCCATTCTACATTGTTAAAAATTCTGGGTCGTCACATTCCTCCCCCCTTAAAAGAATTTTATCCCCGAAATTACTAGTTAGGAAGAATGGACTAATACCTGTTTACCTTTTCTCCAAAATTCACAATTCAACACTCTACCAACTGTCTTTTATTAAAAGCCCACTATCACCTTAACTAATTTCCTAAAACCTTCTATAGTTTCAAACAACACCCCTTTGCTCAATCATCTAAATTTCAATTTTAAATCAAATTTTGAATTATCAAAATTTTCTCAAAACTTTTCTTACTCTCTAAATTTCCGACAATTTTTTGCCAGCGTCTCCTTTGCGCGGCTAGCTCGGTACAACTACAAAAGGCCTCTACGGGCTTCCAAATTCCAAAAGAAAACAAAACGCCAAGTGGCTAGATCAAAAACCCACCAATTTCATACAGAAATTTAAATACATACCTTTTAGTCGGGCAATTCACATTTATCTTTCGGAATCAAATCCAATTTCTTTTCCCTTTAATACCTACATATCTTACTTAGCAACAATATTCAATCGCAACCTTTCAAATTATTTTATGCAACTCTTTACAGAAGTTTTCACATCTACTTCTATGCAAATTAGTTTTTTCCTTTTTCATACGAATTCAATTTATTTCAATTTTGAATATTAAATTTTTATCCTTCATTTATAACTGGTTCATATTAGTTTCATCTACTAATTCACTTTAAGTTTCAAATTTGAGAACTGGTTCATATTATAACTATCTTTTATCCTTCATTTATAACTGGTTCATATTAGTTTCATCTACGAAATTCTATTTGCATTTCACTTACTTTTAAAGGCTAAATACAAGCATTTCAAAAGCAACAAATACCAAACGCTTACCATAAGCAATTTATATAATTTAAAGTTAATCCAATTGCTTCCAACCAAATTTATACGCCATTACATTCAATTTTAATGGTTTACAATGCAATTTCTTACATTCAATTCATTTGTAAGCAAAACAAACTCCTATTCATATCAATTGATTCAAAAAGCAATTATATTTGCTTCCACTAATTTCATAGAATTTAATTAAATCTCGTTTACGTTTAACGACAATCATTTCTACACAATTTGATAATATCTGTGAATAAATAATTACTTAAGTTTTATAACCAATTAAAATTGATTCCAACTCAATTTTATTTAATTCAATTCCTTTTTAATTTATTCACAATCATTTTATGTAGCTCGACACATTTCATGCTTGTGTACTACTAACCATTCCCAAATTAATTTAAACCGAGCTTTTATTTAATGGCTTTTACCCTTATTCGAAGGCAAGCTTCCTTCAATTTAAACTTAAGTTACTTTAATTTATTCCAACATCAAACTTAAGTTTACTTCTATTTGATTCTCATTTAATCAAATTCCGTTAAACTCAGTTAGCCCACCATTTCATTTTAATTCACCTCCACAATTTATCAAAATAATATCCAAGCGTATACTTAACTCATTTATACTTCAAATCAATATGCCACCGGACTTAAGTTCAGTCTGATAATCCAATTTCAATCACAACCTTGATTTAGTTTTTTTTATTCAATCAGACTTCGTCCATTTATTATTTAATTCCATTAACTCATTTTATATTTCACTTTCTTAATTCGTTTGCGAATTTATTTTATTTATACAAAGCCATTCTCAATTTATTTCTACTCACTTGGGTTTTGTTTGAAATTCAAACCATTTCTATTATTATAACTTTCATTTCATTCAACAACACTTCCATTTTACCTAAGTTACATGTACATTGCGTTAAATATTACCTATAACACACTTAAATGTTCATTTGCAATTTAAACCATCACTATTTGATCCAACCCTATTTTATTTAACTCAAGCTCATATCCAAACTCCCTTATTAACTTACCATCCATTTATTTAACCGAGTTAAATTTTTATTAACATACTCTATCAAATAATTATTTATTAGCTTACTTCCAACTTTTATTAAAAAGAAAATTACTTCATCAAATTTTCCTGAGTTCAAAGTTATTTTTATAATTCCAGTTTGGAGTTTCCCTTTTATTTTCCCAAAATTTCAACACTTCTATTTTAAAAATTTAGAAATTCTTTTAAACCCACCTCATACTATTAAAATAGCTTTTATAAAAATATTTCTTATAACTTGATGTCTCATCCAGTCCATCCTTGTTCTCATAGAAATTCAGTCATACGTTGATCAGGCATAGGACTGGAAATCTATAAGTACTTGGTAAACCCGCTTGCAGTATCAGTGAAAATACTTGGAAAATAATTTTATTGAAAATATAGGAAATGGTTTTTGAAAATAGAGGAAATGTCTTTGGTGACAATGCTCTGAAAATCATCACCCCCATCCATGGTCACAGTTACATTCCAGGGTTACGTTGCCGTCGCAGCAAAAGTCCATGCAACTGCAGGCTCTCCGCGGCCTCTCGATTACGCCATGGAACCCATACAACAGATCACAGTTACATCCAGGGTTACGTTGCCGTCACAGCAAAAGTCCATGCTACTGCAGGCTCTCAGCGGCCTCTGATTTTCGCTGTCAAAATGAAACCTCTCCACTCCTACATAGGTCGCAGTCTGCCGATATAAAATCAAACACAGACTGTTGGCTCTCAGTGGCACACACAACTTTCGCTATGTTATACCATAGGTCGCAGTTACATCCTGGGTTATGTTGCCATCGCAGCAAAAGTCCATGTAACTGTTGGCTCTAGCGGCACACACGACTTACACTATGGTATACTCAACTCATAATCTTCAGGAACTAGTTTTGTCCGGACTCCTCACAGGATCAACTTTAGAACCCCCCTTGGGGCTCAAGGCAGCACCACCCGGTGGCACTCCTGAGAAGTTCATTCCAAGGGAGCGCCTTTTTCCTCAGAGCCATCATCAAAACACTTTATACTATACACATATAGTATCTTTCAAATCATACACCTAGTATGGATTTTTATCAAAGCTCCTTTACACAGATCGATTATCCCAAAATCGATAATTCTCAAAATAGGCTTTCCAAATTCCATATAATGAATTTACCGAAAAATCAAAAGCCTTTCCAAATCCAAAGGTTCCCAAAACCCTTTCCAAAATCCTCATAAGATCCTTTATATATATACAGATATATATAATTTTTAAAACTTTGGATCACTTTAAACTCGTATAAAATTCCTTTTATACTTCAAACACTTCCAAAATCCTTTTTCTTCCAATAATAGATTCAACAAGGGGAGAATATATAACAAAGATATAACTTTGTTTTACCCAAAATCAAATATTCAAATTTGATTACTCTTTCCAATATCAATTTACCTTCTATTCACATTCACCTAAAATTTCATTCACTTATTCACATTTGGCTTAATCCCTATTTGGATTATTACCTCAATTCTTATCCCAGTTGGGTATTTAACCAATAACAGTTTGAACTCCGACCAGTTTATATTTAGAAAACAGCTTAAAATTTTTTAAAAATAGAGAAGTAGTTGGAAAATAATTATTAGTTTACAAAATATATATAAAATATTTGGAAAATAGCTAAGTAGTTATTGAAATCTTAGATAATTGCAAAATAGTTGTAAAATAATAACTAATTCGTAACTTAGTTGAAAAATAGTAACTAGTTTAGAAAATAGTTGAAAAATGGTTAAATAGGTCCAAAAATAATTGTGAAACAAATATAAAATAATTTGACTTTAAGAAAGAAGGGTTATATATATTTAATAACTTGGAAAAATAAGTTTATATTAAAACAATTATATTGAAAACAATCCAGAGTCAAAACTGTTCACTGCCCCAATATTTCAATTTAAATTTCCACTCCCATTTAAATTGACCCAATTCCAAATTGAATAATCTTCAATTTCCATTGAAATTGATTTAATCCCAATTCAAGTTGAATTGATTCTCAATTTCCTTCCAACTACAAATCAAATTCCGTTTGATCTTTAAACTTGTACAACTTTAATTACAATTTCTATCTTACAATTTCTATTTATAATCAATTACATTCACATTTTGCTTTTAACTTGGAATTATACATTTTATTTAGCCAATATATTATTCCATAAACATTTTAAATCAAGATTCCAGAGTTTAATTTTTTTTCAAGATATCAATATTACCTTAGAGTTCGACTATATCCAAAATTCTTTGGCAAATTCAATTATCCTTTTGAATTTCAAAACCAAACCCAATTCACAAAAAACTCCAATTTGAAACAATTTGGTAACAATTTCTCTTTTAGAAACTCGAAAATGAACATCGATGATGCTGCAGTCATCACCGACGTTATTTTCCAGTGACCGAAAGAGTTCAATGCTTTTATCTCCTTAAAAAACATTTCCAGATATTTTTAATTTCAAATCTCCCAGATTTCAAATTCAACACAAAAAAATATTTTTTTTTTTGAAATAATACTATTATTTTTCCAAAACCTTTGGAAACCACTTCCAAATCCAAAGGAATTTTATTTTTCCCAAAAAATCCAAATTCCCAATCCATCCAATTCATATTTAAACATTACTCTGGAATTTTCATCATACTTTATTTCCAAATATTCTCTGGAATTCTATTTCAAATTAAAATCTCATTTATTATGAAGTTTATTTCAATTTATAAATTACATTCACAATCTATAATTCAAATTCCATTTTGTCATATAAGTTTATTCCTCAACTTTGGTTATAAGTTTCAATTTGGTCGTATTTTATATTACTTCTTAACTTAATTCCAATAACTTAACAACCAATCACCTAAATATTCATTAAAAGGGAATATTGCTTTATATATACATTTAAAATCTTCATAAGAAAATAACAAGTACGGCCTCATATATATATATATACTCAACTCATTCTAGAGTACTGCGGACTCTATTCGATGAGTAATCCCCACCAAAGCCAAGGTTCTCGCTTAACCTGGCTCTGATACCAAATGTAACGACCCGAAATTTTCGAAAGCCGAAAATTCCAGATAGTTATGGAAAAGAAGAAAGAGATAGAAGAAGAAGAAGAACAGAACACTAAAATATCACATTCACAGCGGATAAAATATAATAATAAATAATAACAGTTTACAAAAGAATATTTTATCTGTTGATTACACTTTAATACATCAGAGTTTCACATATATACAGTCACTGATCATATACAAATCATGTCTCAGATTAACGAATATATAAATATAGCAGAAATACTCTACACGTTACTGCCACCCAGTTTGCCTCCTAAGCTCCAGAACGTCCCTACCTGAAAATCTATAATACTCGGTCTGACCCGAGCATTACACCAAAGTAACACCCGGGTCAGGCTGGAAACCAGCGTGAGTAAACCCAACTAACATGTAATGCAAAAGTTTACAACTAATATAAACCCGGGTAACTTATATCAATTTCCACTTCATAAGTTGTTATAGACATCACTTATTCCATACATCAATTTCTAAGTGCCATAACTTAGATTTTATGGTCCAATTCACTTAAAATCATTCCAATATACCTTATTGATTCCACATATCAATTTGTAAAGAATCGAAGTGATTTCGGGTATTAACTAATACCCGACTCCGGCCTCTTCGAATTCAATGTTATTAATTTACCTTCCCCTTTCACAATAATCACATCTATCCTTGATTAAGTTCTCAGATTCATTAACTTATAATCACTTACATTGATTAATAATCCTTGAATTAATCATGCTCATAAATTTACTAACCCTCCATAAATTTTGTTACACTAATTAAACAAGTAATTAATCCTCAATTAAGGAATTACCAATAATTACCCCTTTGATTTATGATATTAAGTAATTTTTCTTCGACTTCTTTTATTAGTAAATTCTATTAACTACATTGATTAATTTACCTTAATCAATCATTGATTATTCCAAATTATTAATTACTCTAGAATTTATTAACCTTTAATTGCTTATATTATATTAATTGTTCATAATCATTAACTACACATCTTAATTAACTTCTTAGTTTCCATTAACAAACTCACTAAATTATCCATGGTCCTATACCGCATCCTCGATTAATTCTTCTGTGTGAAAATACTTCTTTAAAGTAATTTACTTAGTATACTCAACCACCATGAAAAGAAACCCATCGAATTGTTTATCAAATCGATGATAAAAAATCTAACAAGTAAGGCCTTTTCTTAGAAACAAACATGTTCATTTCGGGCAGAAATGTAACCCGAGCTTGCACCTCAAATTCATATATATATAGATAGCCGAATTTTAAAAAGTGATACAAATGAAAGTTATCACATTCTTCCTGCAGTTTCCAAAACTTTAAAAATTATAGGATTTGGATAAAAAAAGAAAAAGTTATGCACAAAATACTAGATCAGGTTTGTACAAGACACTGAGTACTCTACAACAACAGGACAACGAGTTTGCAAGAGGTTTTTCAACATTTTTATCAACGAAATTCAGAAAATGATACAAACAAAAGTTATAGGCCTTTCCGTTAGCTTTCCAGAATGACCATGATCATCGAATTTGGATCAACGGTTAAAACGTTATGACCATTTTACTAAAAACATTAAGCTTAGCTTGAACTTATGCATTTGCAGGACAACGACCAACAATTGCAATTTTAGCATAGAAAACATCAAAATCAGGCAAAAAGAATAAATTAAAAGTTGTTGCTTAGTTTATAAGCTCTCCGGAACATTAAAAATTACTGAATTCCGATAAGAATTGTAAAAGTTATGGATAAAACAATTCTAAGATTTAAATTTCACAATTTCTGTCATTTTGTCTCGGGACAGCGATAAACAATTATAATTTTGGCCAAGATAATGTCGAAATTTTGGAAAACGCAAAACATAAAAGTTTTAGAAAAAAGTCTAAGCTTTCTGGAACATCTAAATTTATCGAAATCGGTTGAGGAACGAAGAAGTTATGGCCAATTTAGTTTCAGCTTTAAGCACAGAGCTAATATTGGTTTTGCTCTCGGGATTACAGTAGAAAAATTCAATTTTGACATAGCTAACTTCTAAACTACAGAAAACACAAAACATCAAAATTGTAACACATGAAATAGCTTTCCATAACATCTAAGAAATCGAAATTTCATTAAGAATTGAGAAAGTTATGGTCAAATTACTAAGCTGCGTTTTTTATAGAACCGAGCCACTTTTACTTACAACTATCATCTCTTCAAGAATAACATGAATACTAGAAATTTAAATAGTTTTTATCACCTTAAACTTGTGTATTTGCCTTGACTCTTTTTTTTCCTTAGCTTTTTCCAAGCTTTTTCACTTTATCTTACTTTTGTTTTTGTTTTGTGAAAGAAAGAAAAATAAGTGAACATTTACACCCTTTATATGGTAATTTTCAAGGCTAGTTTGGTAATTTTAGTTTTGGACACTTGTCTACTTCTCTTTGCACAAGCTTTAGAATGTTGACACATGTCTACTTAGGTGTCTTAATATGTTTGTACACATGGAAACCTAATGGGCTTATGTATCACTATTTTATTTAATCTCGTGACACATGTCCTTCATTTGTTTTATGCAAGCCTTATTTCATGACACATACCTTATTTAGTAATCATTTAAGGTGTTCTAGAAATATACACCAAAGTGATATATGTGTCATAATTCTATTTTATCTTAAGATAGGTGTATGGTCCATTTTATGCCACTTATCCTATACTTATAAATGTATACATACTTATACCTTTTGTATTATTTAAAAGCATACATAAATATAAATAAAATATAGATGGTGTAGATAGTATATTTTCAAAACCGAACAAATCACCTTTAAATAAATTTCAACCATTCTATTATCTTCAGTATCATCATTATAAATTTTATAAGCCTTCAAATTATTTTAAACAGGCTTAGAAATTTCAGATTCAACAATTTACCCAATTTCAATTATTAAATACAATATTTAAACTATATAATTCAATGATTTAATTTTCAAGTAAAAACTTATATCTCAAATTCACGTTAAAATTAACTTTTAAATGTTTAAAATCAATTCAATTATCCCATTCTACATTGTTAAAAATTCTGGGTCGTCACTGATTTAGTAATTCCTTTAAACACTATTCACCCCCTCTAGTGTTAATCCTAGCCTTAAAATCCATATTTCGCATTTCTCACAGTTATAACAATTAGTAGGAAATGATAAACTTACAAATGTTATTAAATGTAGAAATGGTGACAACTGTTATTTGTTACCAATTTAATTAATCAATCACAAATAAATATAAATAAATGTTACATTAATGTGAGTTAGGATAATAACTGTAAATTGTGAATGTAGTAAAAGAAATAGAAATGTTAATTTTATTCATAATATAATAATTTAATTAATAAAGGAGTGAAACCAAGATAAATTAATTAATTGGGATTTCAAATTTTAATTAATGTGAAAAATTAAAAAAAATTCAACATAATTGAAATATAGTGGTTAATACAAATAAAAGATGGAAATTGTAGCATAGTTGGGAAATAAGATGTCAAAAAATATTAACTATATTATTAGAATAATAATTGATTGAATATAAAGATTGAAATCAAACTAAATCAAATTTTGGAATTTAAATTATAATAAATGGATCCATTGCAATTAAATGTAATTAAGTACTACGTTAATGGAAATTAAAATGCAATTGTAAAATATTAATGTAGTAAGAGATAAACTAATATTAATTGTATCCTTAAGGTAATAATTGGTTGAATAGTAGGATGAAAAGTTAAATTAATTGATTTATTGGAATTTAATTCATAACTACTGAATTTATTGAAATTGAAATTAAACACTGTAAATTGTGCAATGTTCAATAGTAAATTGATATAATTTGTTTTAAAGGATTATAAATTACTAAGTAATCTAAAGTGATGGAAATTGTAAATTATTAAATTTGAATTGGAAAAGTGATTTAATTAATTTAATGTTAATTTATTTAATTAATGTACAAATATCCATTTTGACCATTGTCTTGGATTTCGATGAAACTTGTTTCATCGGATCCGTAACAGTAAATTATTGTAAGGTTTCAAGTTTTATAGCGATCAGACTTGTCGTTTGATCGCACGGGCTCGAAACGTCTAGAAATCAATTCAATTTAAATCTATTTCAAATAAGCTGATTTTAAGCTAACTTCTTCATGCAATGGAATCTGGACTTGAAACCTGTTCTATTGAGTTTAAAATTATCGAAAACATCTATTTTGATATATGGGATGACCAATTTTCGTTTCGAAGACAGAACAGGCTTTTCAGGTCGTTTATTGTTCAACTTTCAAATCAATCTCGTCCATTCATTTATTTCTGACCTGCCTATATATAGCCTGTTATAAAACCTAGTTGTTTCTCAACTCAGTTTTCTATACGTGCAGATCTGTCTGTTTATTTCTATCTTCTTCTAATGGTAGAAACAAATCCCCAAATCGCAAATCAAAATAAAAAACAAATCCAAAAATCAGACTCCTCCAAAACCTAACAAATTATATACTGTTTCAAAGCTCTCGACGAGCGCAAGTCAAATCTACTATTTGTTTTTTCTACTATCTATTTTTCAATTGGGTTTTTGTGTGTCCAAAATTCGAGGAACAATTCTCGGTCGTTCATCGATCGTCATTCAACTTTGACTGATCGTCAAATCAATGATACAGTGTTGTGGAGAGGGCGGAGGGGAGTTCATCTTTGCAAGTTGGAGGGTGATTGGACAGTTGGATCGAGGTCAATAATCTGATTAGGGTTTTTAATCAAAGGCGGCTGAGGGCTTCTCGGCTCGAACGATGGCGTCCGTTGTGTCGTGGGGCATGGGGAAGGCCGTCGTAGGTGTAGGCGACGTAGGGCATGGCTGCAACTAGCGGAGGCGGTGCGGCGGCATGTTGAAACGAGGCGGCTTCGTGGATCTCGCGCCTGAACTGGTTTAGCGCATTAGGGTTTTCGATGGAGGTTCGACGTGGCAGCTGGGGTATTTTCTTTTTTTTATTTTTATTTTAAAAGTTTGATTTCAATCGTTCTAACCTTAATAACTTTCGCACACGAGCTCGGATTTGGACATGGTTTCTTTTGTTAGGATCGTATCGAAATTTCGAACAACATCGAAATGATTTGGTCAAATTCCAAGACTGTTTGAATTTGGGCCCTAAATTGGATTTTTAAATCAATTTAAAATCAAAGGTGAATGTTTTGATCCACTAATAACTTATAAAATTTCATATGTTAGTTAAATTAAATTTATTATGTAATTAGGAATCTATTATGGCTATTTGATATATTTAAATTGCTATTCCTGTTAATTTGAATTATTTTGAATTAAATTGTCATTTAATTTATTATTGAATTTAAATTCCTAGTTAATTACCTGTGAATAATAATCAGTTATTGTTGAAATTTATTAGTTGATTTCGATGATAATTATGATGGATGTTTTATTTTTAATATTGGATGATTGGATGATATGTTTGATTTATATAATGTTATCATTCTGCAAGTTCCCTTAGTTATTATTAGAAAAATCACTATGCGTTGAAATGATATATACCCGAACGATCTATAGGTTAGGGAAAAATCGTTATGGGTTGAAATTATAGACTCGAGCGATTTTATGGATTTTTAATATTAACTTGGGATTGCGGATTGAAATGATATATATCCATAAATATAAACTAATTACGGATTTAAATGATTAATATCTTTATCACTTGACCATAAGGTAGAGGATTATATACGGACAACGGATTGGTTAAATTAAATGATTTTTGAATCTTTAAATTTTGAATTCAGTTAATTAGTATTTTGGAATGGAAATTGGTTTATATAAACTGAATTATTTTCGAAAATCCAAGCATAAATGTTGAATTGGAGTTGATTTAATGAATTGTTCAAAGGATTTAAATTGGAATTTCAAAATTGAAGTGGCAAATGAACGAATTTATCAGAATCGAGTTATGAATTTTTTTTGGATATAACTTTAAAATCAATTTAACTAATTCAAACTATTTTAACTAAGTTAACTATTTTTTAATCAATTTAAAACTATTTTAATTAATTTTAATCTATTATAACCTATTTAATCCAATCAAATCTATTTTACCAATTTTTAACTAATTAAATATATTTTATCTATTTTAAATTTAGTTAATCTATTTAAATCTATTTAAATAAAATTTAAATCCATTTAATCTATTTTAAATATATATAAATCATTTTAAATATAATTAAACCTAATTTAAAAATCTATATTAAACTATTTTACTATTTAAACTATTTCAATCTATTTTAAACTATTTTTAACTATCTAAACTATTTCTAAATTTCAGACATGTTAAGTTGAAGTATTATATTCAAATCTTTGACTTTAAAGCGAATTTGGTTAAATAATGTAATAACCTAGGTTGAGAATAAAATGACATATTTGAGTGAATAAGATGATTTTGAAATGAGGAATTAATTAACATATTTTATTGATCATTTCACAGTGAATATGATTTTTCAAAGTGAATAAATTTTGAAATGAATATGGTTTGAAAATGATATGGTTTGAGAATATGATATTTGTTATCAATTATAAATTTACCTTTTGAAATGTAAAAGAACCATCTAGTATGAAATAAATGTTTGGTTGTTAAAGCGACCGGGATCGGATATTGTCGTACTCTTTGCCAATACCGAAAACCACTTTAACAAATGTTACGTGGTGGAGATTCCAGAATGAAGTTGGGTGGTTTGGGGAACAATTCTGTATGAGGTATTAACGTAGCCCTGACACCCATGAGTCAGCTTAGATGTGACTAAAATAGGAGTAATACATGGGCCAAGAGAGGTCATTCCTCCGATCGAACATACTTCTTCGATACCATATTATGACATTTTTGAATATTGGTGGTCACCCCTTGATTTTTGATTATGAGAGCATGTTCCGAGATGGGCGGAAGTAGCTGCTTTGCATTACCACCAGCCCGGTTCTGCAGTTGGTAAATCTACCCTGACGTTGCCTCGAGTGCCGTGTTCATATGCCCTAGAATGCCTTCTACGAGTTTGTTTTGTACCATATCTATGGAGTGCCATCTGATAGCCCTCCAGTTTACGTAGGAATTACGGTACTGTATAGACTATGAGAATATATAAAAATGTGTTAAAGGGGATATGGGTAATGCCTTAATGCTATTTTAATACTTTACTTTACTGTAAACACTATTATAGTAGCATATTGTACTACGTATTAGATAGTTTAACGAATCCTTAGGTGTGACGACCCAGAATTTTGGACACTCGAAATGGAAATATTTAACTGATTTTAAATATTTGGAAGTTGGTTTAAACTTGAGTTTCAAAAAAATATCTGTTTATTTGGCAATTAAGTTATTGAATTTAATTATTGAAATTGGGTAAAATGTTGTATCTTCAATTTTGGGCTTGTTAAAAATATTTTGAAGGCTTGAAAAATTTATATTGATAATATTGAAGATAATGGAAGCTTCAGAATTAAAGTTGGGAGTGCTTTGTTAAGTTTTGGAAATATATCGTTTAATTCGATATTTAGAAATGGCCTTCCGAGGCACAGTCTCGGAATTCAACGAAACCAGTTCCATTAGATCTGTAATAGTGTATTATTATCGGATTTCAATTTTTGTAGTGTTTGAAATTATCGTGTGACCATACAGATTATTAATGCGATGAATATAAATCGAAATTCAATATAATAACTAGGTCCAAAAAAAGCTATCTTCTCCATACGATCGAGTTAGGCCTCAAAACCTTTTCCCTTGCGTTCCTAATAGAGGTATAACATTATAAACGGTTAATGGCACGCCTCGATTGGAGATCGAGATTACGAGTTGCGTAATTGCAACAATTTAAATTTAAATTTGAGTTTAAAAATAGTATATATATATATATATTTAATATAAAACTATTTCACAAGGTAAAGTTACACATTTCTTTTCTTCCAACACTTGGCGATTTCTTTTCACACACGTTCGTTTTAGGGAAAAAAAGAAAAGAAAGTAGTGTACACATGGCTAAACGAATATCTTTTAATAAAAAGTCTCATTCCCTTTCCTCTTCCTCTTCAGTTAATCTCGATCGAAAGAAGAAGAAAAGAAAATCGAAAAAAAGAGGCAGAAAGAAATCGCGAGTTCGAAATCATAATCGAACTCGAAATAGGAATAAGTCACGATCGAGTCGCCAGTGGAAGGGGGCGGTTCGCGATTTAATCATGCAGTGTCATTGGAGCCGATCGATTTCATGGGTCTGGGTGGAGCATCACGAGCAACTAGGAGCACGAGCTTTGTCGTCGAGCACGACTGTGGCAAGGAGGAAGCTACGGTGTAGGTCGCGTTTTCCTGTAAAATTTGAACAAGGTCGGGGAAGCGATTTCGGCGGCATTCGAAGGTCGCGCGTGTTCGTCGCTGGTCACAATGGTAGGAGTGGATCGGGGTCGTGACAGCTTCAAGTGGTGTGCCCGTTGGATTGGGAACAGTAAGGTAATTACATGATTTCTTTTTCAATTTAAAGCTAATTCCATGTTTAAATTATACAAAAGAAATAACAAAGAAATCATCACGATATACAGTAAATAGATAATGATATATATATATATATATATATATATATATATATATATATACGTATGTATACATGCATATATACACATACATGCATATTTTGATTTAAAATATAGAAGCGAAACAGAAAATATATATATAAAGATAGGATTTTGAAAAATATATATGAATTTTTAAATATTGAAAAGTTTATATATGACTTAGATTTTGAATCTATTAATTTTCTGAGTATATATATAGTTTCAAAAAAATATATTACATGCACAATTTTGATTTATTAAGTTAGTAAAAATAATAATTTATTAAGGTGATAAATTTATTCAATTAACCTATTTAATTATTTTAGTTACTAAGAAAAAAAAATCTATTTATTATAGGAAGGTTAGTTCAAAATTAAATTAATTAGTTCAAACCAAATCTTTAAAATTGCAAAATTAAATGGTGATTAATTGTTTGATTTATTCAAATGTTAATAAATCGTAAATTGTTTATACAAGGTTTAAAAATCGTGAAAACAAGCTGGAATGGAGTGGATTACAAAATAAAAAGCAAAGGTGAGATCTTCTCACTCGATTGAAAAATTAGAATTTTAGTTATTGATTGATTGTCTAGTTGTGATAGTATATGTGATAGTGTGTGTGTGTCTATATATATATATATTTGGAATGACTGATTTCCCGCATTATATAGCGGATGAGACCCTATGCGCCGCATAATAGCGGATGATACTATATAATCCCATATACCGCGATATTCCACCTCGAAGTGGAATTGGTATTTAATTGTTGTGCTAACATCTGTGGATGCAGGGAAATAGGTTGGAGGGATCCAACTGGATTCCTCACATTGTTGAATTTATTTGTATATGTTGTGATGTGATAATCTGTGAATGATTATATTGGTGTGAATGATTATATTGGTGGTTGAAATTTATTGAAGGCTATAGTTTAGCCGAATATGTTTTTGGTATCGTAGGATACCAGAAATAAAAAAATTGGATTTTTGGATATTAAAGTAGAAAATTTTAAGTAAATTCATTTTAGCGAACTGGATAAATTTAAAAGAAGAAATTTGAAAGTATAAAAATTGATTTTCTAAATCCTATTGAATAAATTCCAAAATATGTGAAAAGATTATTAATAAATGGATTATCAGTAATATTGTTAAAAGTTGAAGAATTTATTTAAAAATTCAGATTTTAAACAGTTTGGAAGGAATAAAGAATTTATTTTAAAAGATAATAAATTTGGAAATTTGATTTGGTGTTTGAAATAAATTTAGAAACCAATTTGGAATTTGATTTGGTGTTTGAAATAAATTTGGAAATCAATTTGGAATTTTATTTGGTGTTTGAAATAAATTTAGAAATCAATTTGGAATTTGATTTGGTGTTTGAAATAAATTTGGAAATCAATTTGAAAATTTGATTTGGTGTCTGAAAATAAATTTGGAAATAAATTTGAAAATTTGATTTGGTGTTTGAAAATGAATATTTGGAAATTTAAATTCACGATGGAATTTTAATAATTACACTTTATCTAATAATTTTATTTTTAAAATTATTTGGACTTGAGTTTTATATGACATATTGATATAAAATTTCATAACTAATGTTTTAAATAAAGTGTTTTAAAATAGTTCTTATTTTAAATGTTTCCAAGTATATATTTTTGGATAAGTGATTTAAATTATTTTGAAGTATTCGGACTCGGCAAATTTTTCAGTGGAAATAAACAATAGTTGAAAATTTATTCCACGTGAGGAAAGTGATTTGAAATTTGTTTTCAAAAGGTTGGAGTGTGAAAATATATCTTGCGAAGATATTTTGAAAATAAATAATTTGGGGGAAAACTATTTAAAATCTGGTGATTGTTGTGAATATTGATTGATAGTTAAATAACCGACCATCAATATTGGCCTTTAAATGGCATTTGAATTTCGATGCGACCGGGGGTCGGATTCCAAATAATTATCCGAAAACCACATCGAATCTTTGTGATGGATATTTTGTTTAAAAGATCAAAGTGGAAATTTGTTGTGATTTATTTGAAATCTGAATGTAACACTTATTTTTAAAATAAGCGCTCATTATTCGGATTTGCCGGAAGAGGACTTTATGTCATAAAACTCATTTCGAATAATGACACGATGAAATGGGATTGCATTTTAAGATGGTGTTGAAGACCAGGTATTTTCGAAAATGAAAGGATTACCTGTCGAATGTCTCTGCACTGAGTTGCTCCGATATAGAGACTTATATCACCCTTTGTGATGGGAGTCCAGACGTGATTAGTGAATATCCGGATTTGCAAGGGCTTCTTTGAAGTGCCTTCGGTTTCGTTCGAACCCGGAACGGACTTGTATGGATGTATGTCTGACGTTACACGTTGAGATGCAAAGCTGGTTTCTATCAAATACATTTCTGTTGGTGGCAGAGAATTTATTCTCTTAGCTTAACACCCTTCTCTAAGACGTATGAGCTCAGAGGTTATGTATTTGATTGTTACTAGTGATATATTCCCAAACTGGTAATGTGGCATGCTAAGTGTTGCTGATCATTTGTTGATCGAAGCATGGCTTTTATAAAAAGCGTAGCTTTGTGGACGAGACTTCGTCGGACCTCACACCCCAGAAATGGTTGAAACAGGAAGGATGCAGCACGGTTATGGGGGTCGCGCCCCTTTGGGTATGTACTTCTCCTTTTGGATAAAAAGTGGTATCCGGTATGGAGTCCAGATATTTAACTTGTGTGGATTTAAAAGTGGTTTTCTGGTATGGAGCCCAGATTATTTGCCTAGTGGTTGTTGGTTGAGAGGCGCCTCGGATAAAGATCGGTCTAGACCGAGGGGTGTCATACTCATGACAGTTAGTTACCTAGTTACAGAGGTAACCCGGCCTTGTGTTGGCAGAGAGCTGGTTAAGTTCTCGAGGCATCCGTCCAGAGGCGTACCTATGTGGCACAGGAAGTTCCTTAGCCTGACTATTTGTTGGAAATCCAAAGAAACAATGCGAGCCCTGTACGGTTTTAGTTGTATAACCTGCCATGAAATGTGGGGGTAACCTGCTATTGAACATGGTAGCTGTAATAGGTATACCATAATGATGGTATGCTGGCTAAGATTTATATTATGCTTTCAAAATGTTTTCCACACTATGCATCAATGATAATATTAAAAAAAATTTGCGTATCAATCATGTTTGACTATCATAAGGAGAAATCTCCTCCAATTGTGTGTTTGCATTGTGTGTGTGGCGGGAGGCCTTATGGTAGTTTCATTTTTCAAAAGCATAGCGGATTTCTTTTCCTTTCTTTGTGAAAATAACTATTTTTAAGATCTCACACCGTCCCATGACTGACGTGGAGTTTATTGTTCTCCTTCTAAACTCTGGGTGTCCATAATTTTCCACATGGGCAGCCTAGAGTCAGGTTATCAGTTGTTCTGGAGTAAAGTCAAGAAGTATGCTGTGGAGATCAGGAGATTAGCTGGATGCCGAGACGTATCACTTATATTATGTAGTATCCGCTGCGTTTGGGTTGGTGCAAGTTCAGTTTCATGTGAGCAAGTTATAATGACTGCCAGTGTTGTATTGTGTTGTTGTAATACTCTTATGTTGTATGTATAAACCGATATAGTTTTTTCCTTTAAAGATTATCCATTTATCTATTATATATTGTTCCACTGTGAATGTGAGATTCTGATATTGTTTCTGTTCTTCTTCTATCTCCTTTTCTTTAACCCTAACGGTTCGGTTTTTCCGGCATTCGACTATTCGGCATTTGATATAGTGGACGTATTAATGTCGATTTTCGGGCATCGGAAAATTGGATCGTTACAAATTGGTATCAGAGCAATTGGTTAAGCGACAACCTTGGCTCTGGTGGGGATTACTCATTAGAGATTGAGTCAGTAGTACTCTAGAATGAGTTTGAGTGTAATAATAGATATGAGCGCGTATTTGTTAGTGAATATAAAATTGTTTTATATTATGTTGATTGGTTTGTTGAGTGGTATATGGATTCTGGTCAATACGAGTAATTAACGTTATTGATAGGGATCTCTAAACACTTGAATAGAACAATTCGACACGTTATTGTTTTAAAATAGGGTAAATGAAATAATTTTACCCAAACTATTTTCGTGTATAAAAGGAAATAATTTTTGTAAAATATTATAGTATATGGTTGCTTGATTGTTAGAAAGTGATAATATTAAATTATTATCATTATATTGAAGAAGAAATTGAAATCATAACTAAAAGCTAAGAAATATATTCATATACAAAAGAGATTTGTAAAAATGTAAATTGTAAATGAGATTTATAATTTGAAATAGAATTCTAGAGAAATATTTGAAAAGAAATTGAAAGGATTCGAAGTTTTGGAGATTTGGAAAAGTTTAAATTCCTTTTTAGTTTGAAAATGATTTTCGAAGGTTTGAAAAATATGGTGATATTATTTTGAAAAATATTTTTGAATTGAATTTGAAATCCGATGAAATTTGGAATTTAAATTTTTTTTGGAAAATTGTTTTGAAGAGATGAAAGCACTAAACAATTTTCTGTCGTTGGAAAATAATTCCGATGATGATCATGACATCATCGATGTTCATTTTTGAGTTTCCAAGGGAGGAAATAATACCCGAATATTTTAAATAAAAATTGTTTGCAAAAAACTGGGTTTGGTTTTGGAAATTCAAAGGATAATTTGAATTGATTTCGAAAGTGATTTTGAAATGTCGAAAAGACTCTGGAATCCTATTTAAAATACTTATGGAATCATAAGAGGTTTGATAATTTATTAAATTTGGAAATTTGCTTGAAATGTAAATAAGTTGGGAAACTTATCAAGGCTTAAAATTTGAATTTACTTGGAAGATAATTGAATTATGTTAAATAAAGGAAATGAAATTCAAGCTGAATATTGGAAATTGAATTTGATTTGTGATAAACAAAGTGAAGTAGAAAAATTGTCAAGTTGGGCGAAATGAAGCAAAGTATTGAAATAAAATTTGTAATTGAAACTAATTAAAGAAATGACCAAATAAATATGGTTTGGAATGAAATTGAATTCAAATAAAATTGGAAATGAAAAATTTGAATTAAAGTAAAGATATAACCAAAGTGGTGAAGTGAAATTAAATATAATGTGCATATAGAATATTTGCGTTGAACTTAAGAAACAAACGGTGAAATTCTTAAGTAAAATCAAGAATTAGGAAAATAAACGAAGTTAATAATTGAGTAAAGGTTAAACTGGGAGTTGTAAAATGGTGATTGTGAATAAGTGGATAGAAATCAATAATCAATGTGAATAAAAGAAAAGAAAATTGATATAGCTAATAATCAATTGGAATAAATACGTGGGATGTACGTATATTATTTTATTCGCATAGCGATTTGATCCAGAATTCGAGCACAGAATTTCGAGATAGTTATATCGATCCGAGTTGGGATTTTTCACTCGATTTTCGACGGCGAACCTGGATATGGATTTTTGGTTGATTCTGGAAGTTCTCTATCATAGTTTACGGCTATGCAAGGAGAATGATAGTTTCTGATCAAGAAACCAGATTTGAGTCCGCACTAGAAAGTCGGATGGATGATATTAGTTCGGAAGTGAAATTGTGTGATCGAGTGAGCGATCGAATTTGGTATTGCATACGAATGATATAAGTACATCGTACGAGCTTGAATAAAATGGGTATTGAAATTTTTGAAAAAAAAATGTATAAAATGATTTTGAATGTTGTAGCTGGATATCATTGTTAAGTAGGATATATAGGTGTTATAAAGAAAAAGGAAATTGGATTTTTGGTTTCGAAGATAAATTTGAATTGCTCGAAAAAGGCATGTATTTAAATTTCTATAAGAAATTTGATGATTTTCTTGTCTAGCCACTTGGCCTTTTGTTTTCCTTTTGAAATCTAGGGGCCCATGGTGGCATTTTGTAGTCGCACCGAGCTAGCCATGCAAAGGAGACGCTGACGAAATTTTTCAAAAATTTAGGGGGTTAGAAAATTTTGAGAAAATTTCGAAAACTTAAAATTTGAATTTGAATTATTGAGAAAACAATATTGTTTGGAAACTATGGAAGATTTTAGAAAGTTAGATGAAGTGATAATGGGTCTTTAATAAAAATATTTGTTTTGGCAAGTTAATAATACTGTTGGGTTTTGGAAAAATGATAAACAGGTTAAGGATCATTCTTCTTAACTAGTAATTTCGAGTCAAAATTCTTTTAAGAGGGAAAGAATGTGACGACCCAGAGTTTTGGACATTTGAAATGGAAATATTTAATTAATTTTAAATATTTGGAATTTGGTTTAAACTTGAATTTCAAAAAAATATCTGTTTATTTGGCAATTAAATTATTGAATTTAATTGTTGAAATTGGGTAAAATGTTGTATCTTTAGTTTTGGGCTTGTTAAAAATATTTTGAAGGCTTGGAAAATTTATATTGATAATACTGAAGATAATGGAAGCTTCAGAATTGAAGTTGGGAGTGTTTTGTTAAGTTTGAAAAATATATCGTTTAATTCGATATTTAGAAATGGCCTTCTGAGGCACATCTTGAAATTCAACGAAACCTGTTCCATTGGATCCATAATAGTGTATTATTATCAGATTTCAATTTTCGTAGTGTTTGGAGTTGTCTTGTGACAATACGGATTATAAACGCGCTGAATTTAAATCGAATATTCAATATAATAGTTGGGTCCAAAAAAAGCTATCTTCTCCATATGATCGAGTTAGGCCTCGAAACCTTTTCCCATGCGTTCGTAATAGGGGTATAACATTATAAACGCCTAGCGGCATGCCTCGTTGAAGATCGAGATAACGAGTTGCGCAATTGCAACAATTTAAATTTAAATTTGTGTTTAAAAATAGTATATATGTATTTAATATAATACTATTTCACAACGTAAAGTTACACGTTTCTTTTCTTCCAACACTTGGCGATTTCTTTTCACACGCATTCATTTTAGGGAAAAAAGAAAAGAAAGTAGTGTACATTCGGCCGAACAAATATCTTTTAATAAAAAGTCTCGTTCCCTTTCCTCTTCCTCTTCAGTTAATCTTGATCGAAAGAAAAAAAAGCAAATTGAAAAAAAGGAGGCAGAAAGAAATCACGAGTTTGAAATCATAATCGAACTCGAGAAAGGAATAAGTCGCGATCGAGTCGCGAGTGGAATGGGCGGTTTGCGATTTAATTGTGCGGTGTCGCTGGAGCCGATCGAGTTCATAGGTCTAGGCGGAGCGTCGCGAGCAACTAGGAGCACGAGCATCATCGTCGAGCACGAGTGTGGCAAGGAGGAAGCTACGATGTAGGTCGCGATTTCCTATAAAATTTGTACTAGGTCGGGGAAGCGATTCTGACGGCATTCGATGGTCGCATGCTTTCGTTGCTGGTTGCAATGGTCGGAGTGGATCGGGGTCATGACGGCTTTGAGTGGTGTGCGTGTTGGATTGGGGACAGTGAGGTAATTACATGATTTCTTTTTCAATTTAAAGTCAATTCCATGTATAAATTATACAAAAGAAAGAACAAAGAAATCATCACGATATACAGTAAATAGGTAATGATATATACATATATATATATATATATATATATATATATATATATATATATATATATATATATACGTACATGCATATTTTGATTTAAAATATAGAAGTGGAACAGAAAATATATATATAAAGATAGGATTTTGGAAAATATATATGAATTTTTAAATATTGAAAAGTTTATATATGACTTAGATTTTGAATCTATTAATTTTCTAAGTACATGTATATATATATATAGTTTCAAAAGAAAATATTACATGCATATATTTTGATTTATTAAGTTGTGTAAAAATAATAATTTACTAAGGTGATAAATTTATTCAATGAACCTATTTAATTATTTTAGTTACTGAGAAAAAATCTATTTATTATAGGAAGATTAGTTCAAAATTAAATTAATAAGTTCAAACCAAATCTTTAAAATTACAAAAATAAATGGTGATTAATTATTTGATTTATTCAAATGTTAATAAATCGTAAATTTTGAAAGTGACTACTGTCGCTAGCTATCACTTAGGATCGTGTAATATGGAATATAATTAAATATAAATGCGGAAATAGATGATAATAGCAAAGTAAATAAAAATGAGCACACTAGGAATTTCTATACTGGTTCGAACTTCCCGTTCTACGTCCAGTCCCAGATTTCCCTCTGGAATTTCTCGCAATAATCCTCTCTTAACCCGGAGGAATAGGTATACAACACCCGAACAACCGAACATGATTTTTCTACCTCAACAGTCGAAGAGGACTTTTACCGCCTGAACAATAGAACAGGACTTTACCGCCTGAGCAGCAGAACAGGACTTTACCGCCTAAGCAACCGAACAGGACTTTGATTACAAAGTAGATGTTTTGACCTTGTGTGTTCTAATAACACGGATTTGTCACTTGTAGTACACCCTTCCTATAATCTTTTCCTCAAGTATGATGTGTATAGTTGTGTGTATATGAAGATTAGGAAGTTTCAAATTGCTTTAGAAATATAGAATTGTGATTGTGAGCAATGAATGTATGAATTCAAGAGAGTATTTGATTCAGAAAATATGATTCAAGTATAAGCAAGCAAGTGTGTTATTTGATCTTGAAATTCATGCATATATATAGTAGTTAAGGGGTTGCAACTGCTGGTGAAGAGATCTCTACGAATAGCAATGGTTGCAACCTTTGGGAGGAAGAAGGCTATTCAAAAAGGAAGTGTCTTTTCACAAAAAATGACTGTTGCAAAATTCAGTCGACTGGGAAAAAATGGCCAGTCGACTGAAAATTCAAAGATAGTAAAAAACAGTGCGTATCTGTGTACAATAGGCTGTTTTATAGATATTCAGTCGACTGGTCAATTTTGTTCAGTCGACTGAATTCTATTGATAACTAAAAATCACCATAGCTTATTTGGTTAGAGCACTTGGCTTCTAAACTAGTGACCCGGGTTCAAGCCTTGCTTCATGCATTTTTTGAAAACTTGATTTTGATTAAGATATGCATGCAAGTTTATTTGAATGTGGATGATGATTCTTGAGGAAAGATTTTGACAAAGCACTAAACTAGATTCTATATACATATTTGATGACTCTTGTTAAAATATATATAACTATACAAACCATATATTGAGCCGATGAGTCTGGATGTTATCGTAGTCGTAGATTCGTGGATTGTTGTGTCTTGTCAGCAATCAAAACCTATGATCCAACATTCTCCCCCTTTTTGATGATGACAACTTCATTTGCTATGAACGAATCTTTGACAAGCTTTGTTGATATTATCTTTCTCATTGAATATATTCCTGTAATTGTGCTATAGATTTCTCCCCCTGAATCTATGCTATATAAAGCTGTAAATAATTAATCTTTTCTCCCCCTTAATTCGTGTTTGCATGGTTTATTCCTGCAAATAGTGTTAGAGAGCAATATCTTTCTCCCCCTTTGTCATCGACAAAAAGGAGAGTTTATATGATGATATAAATTATATTTTACATAAATGTTAACATAGAACAATATAAAACAAAATAACTACTACTTATAATGCAAGGTATCAGAAAAAAATTTAACATTTAAAGCATACGATACCCAAGGTTCTTATAATTTCCTAATTTTTAGGAAACCATACCCATTTAGGTGTGGTTGAACCTTTATAAATATAATTTTCATTAATAACTACCATATCAAAATAATCATCAATGTATTTTTCACTATTTTCCCAATTAACAGGAACCCCAATACTTAGATAAGTTTTATTCATATTTCCTGTTAATGATTTTGTACTTCTAGAGAAATTATCAAAATTATAGGTCATAGTAGTATTTGAATTTTTATAAGAATTGGATTTAGGCTTTACTCGAAATTTAGTACTAGCACTATCATTTTTACTATACATAAAAGCATATCTAGTGCTATTTCTACGATCAGTTTTATTATACCCTAAATCACTTTTATCATTGTGAGCTTTTGAATAACATAATCCCTTCTTATTTGAAGGAGGTTGAGAATCTTCAATAATCTTGGATAAATTTTCTCTCCCTTTATTAAAATTGGAAATATTTTTAGTAATGTCATCAAGCTTAGTTTTGAGTCTAGTGTTATCTAACTCAACAATTTTAGTTCTTGTTTTTAACTCATGATTCTTAGAAGCTAGAGCATTATTCTTTTCTTTTTGAGCTTCTATTTCTTGACTCAATAGAGCGAGTTGAGAATTGTCAGAGAGTGAATCTTAAAGTTTCTCAAGTTCTTCTTCTAATATTTTCTTCTCGTTTTTAAGCATATCTCTTTCGAATTCTGCTTTCTTCTGATTTTTCAGAGCTTCCTTACGTTTTCCTTTGAGACTTCTTAAAGTGTCTAGAAGTTCTGAATTTATTTCTATCATATCATCAAAGGTCAGATCACTAACCTCATTATCTTTTTCCATGAAGCATTTATTTGTTTGCTCCTTGATTTTTCTTTATTGCTCTTCCTCTTCTTAGTGCCTTGACTAGATCTTTTTGTAGCCATTTATTCTAGGATGTTGTTACGATCTCTAGAATACCAGGCTCTGATACCAAATGAAAGTGACTACTGTGGCTAGCTATCACTTAGGATCATGTAATATGGAATATAATTAAATATAAATGCGGAAATAGATGATAATAGCAAAGTAAATAATAATGAGCACACCCGGAATTTTTATATTGGTTCGATCTTCCCGTTCTGTCCAGTCCCAGACTTCCCTCTGGAATTTCTCACAATAACCCTCTCTTACCTCGGAGGAATAGGTATACAACACCTGAACAATCGAACATGATTTTTCCGCCTCAACAGCCGAAGAGGACTTTTACCGCCTGAACAACAGAACAGGACTTTGCCGCCTGAGCAACAGAACATGACTTTACCGCCTAAGCAACCGAACAAGACTTTGATTACAAAGTAGATGTCTTGACCTTGTGTGTTCTAATAACACGGATTTGTCACTTGTAGTACAACCTTCCTATAATCTTTTCCTCAAGTATGATGTGTATAGTTGTGTGTATATGAAGATTAGGAAGTTTCAAATTGCTTTAGAAATATAGAATTGTGATTGTAAGCAATGGATGTATGAATTCAAGAGAGTATTTGATTCAGAAAATATGATTCAAGTATAAGCAAGCAAGTGTGTTATTTGATCTTGAAATTCATGCATATATATAGAGTTAAGGGGTTGCAACTGCTGGTGAAGAGATCTCTGCAAATAGCAATGGTTGCAACACTTTGGGAGGAAGAAGGCTATTCAAAAAGGAGGCGTCTTTTCACAAAAAATGACTATTGCAGAATTCAGTCGACTGGGAAAAAAATGGTCAATCGACTGAAAATTCAAAGATAGTAAAAAACAGTGCATATCTGTGTACAATAGGCTGTTTTATAGATATTCAGTCGACTGGTCATTTTTGTTCAGTCGACTGAATTCTATTGATAACTAAAAATCACCACAGCTTATTTGGTTAGAGCACTTGCCTTCTAAACTAGTGACCCGGGTTCGAGCCCTGCTTCATGCATTTTTTGAAAACTTGATTTTGATTAAAATATGCATGCAAGTTTATTTGAATGTGAATGATGATTCTTGAGGAAAGATTTTAACAACGCACTAAACAAGACTCCATATACATATTTGATGACTCTTGTTAAAATATATATAACTATACAAAACATATATTGAGCCGATGAATCTGGATGTTATCGTAGTCGTAGATTCGTGAATTGTTGTGTCTTGTCAGCAATCAAAACCTATGATCTAACAAATTTTTTATACAAGGTTTAAAAATCGTGAAAACAAGCTGGAATGGAGTGGATTGCAAAATAAAATGCAAAGGTGAGATCTTCTCACTGTATTGAAAAATTAGAATTTCAGTTATTGATTGATTGTCTGGTTGTGATAGTATATATGAGAGTGTGTGTATGTATGTATGTGTGTATATATATATATATTTGGAGTGATTGATTTCCCATATTATATAGCGGATGAGACCCTATGCGCAGCATAATAACAGATGATATTATATAATCCCATATACCGTGATATTCCACCTCGAAGTGGAATTGGTATTTAATTGTTGTGCTAACGTCCGTTGATGCAAGGAAACAAGTTGAAGGGATCCAACTAGATTCCTCACATTGTTGAATTTATTTGTATATGTTGTGATGTGATAATCTATAAATGATTATATTGGTGTGAATGATTATATTGGTTGTTGAAATTTATTGAAGACTATAGTTTAGCCGAATATATTTTTGGTATCGTAGGATACCAGAAATTAAAAAAATTGGATTTTTGGAAATTAAAGTACAGAATTTTAAGTAAATTCATTTTAAGAATTGGATAAATTTAAAAGTATAAAAGTAGATTTTTGAAATTCTATTGAATAAGATCCAAAATATGGGGAAAGATTTTTAATAAATGGATTTTGAGTAATATTGTTAAAAGCTGAAGAATTTATTTAAAAATTCAGATTTTAAATAGTTTGAAAGAAATAAAGAATTTATTTTAAAAGATAATAAATTTGGAAATTTGATTTGGTGTTTGAACTAAATTTAGAAATCAATTTGGAATTTGATATGGTGTTTGAAATAAATTTAGAAATCAATTTTGAATTTGATTTGGTGTTTGAAATAAATTTGGAAATCAATTTGAAAATTTAATTTGGTGTTTGAAAATAAATTTGACAATCAATTTGAAAATTTGATTTGGTGTTTGAAAGTGAATATTTGGAAATTTAAATTCATGATGGAATTATAAAGGAAAGGGAAATTTGTTTTAAAAACAAATATTGGTTTATTTTTAAAAGTGTGGAAAGAAATTTACCGATTTGGAACGTAAATTTAAAATAAATCAAGAAGAATTTATAAATTGATTTAAATGGACCATTTTGAAATGGAAAGTGTATTTTTCCTGGAAAGCCGAGTATGTTTTCGAAGTAGCTTTTAAATTATAAATTTAAAGTTCCAAAGTCTGTTTGTAAAAGAATGTTTTTGGAGAAATTATGTTCGTAAATGGTTTTTAAATCTTTAAAGTAAATATTTATTAAGTTAATTATAGAAATGATATTTTAAGGATTGAATTGGTATTTGATTTAGAAAATGGTTATTTTAATAATTACACTTTATCTAATAATTTTATTTTTAAAATTATTTGGACTTGAGTTTTATGTGAGATATTGATATAAAATTTCATAACTAATGTTTTTAGTAAAGTGTTTTAAAATAGTTCTTATTTTAAATGTTTCCAAGTATATATTTTTGGATAAGTGATTTAAATTATTTTGAATTATTCGGACTCGGCAAATTTTTAGTGGAAATAAAAAAATTTGAAAATTTATTCCACTTGAGGAAAGTGATTTGAAATTTGTTTTCAAAAGGTTGGAGTGTGAAAATATATCTTGCGAAGATATTTTAAAAATAAATAATTTGGGGGAAAATTATTTAAAATCTGGTGATTGTTGTGAATATTGATTGATAGTTAAATAACCGACTATCAATATTGGCTTTAAATAGCATTTGAATTTCGATACGACCGGGGGTCAGATTCCAAATAATTATCCTAAAACCACATCGAATATTTGTGATGGATCTTTTGTTTAAAAGATCAAATTGGAAATTTATTGTGATTTACTTGAAATCTGAATGTAACACTTATTTTTAAAATAAGCGCTAAGTATTCGGATTAGTCGGAGAGGACTTTGTGTCATTAAACCCATTCTAAATAATGATACAACGAAATGGGATTGCATTTGAAGATGGTGTTGAAGACTGGGTATTTTCGAAAACGAAAGGATTACCTGTCGAATGTCTCTACACCGAGTTGCTCCGGTATACAGATTTATATCACCCTTTGTGATGGAGAGTCCGGACGTGATTAGTGAATATTCGGATTTGCAAGGGTTTCTTTGAAGTGCCTTATGTTCCGTTCGAACCCAAAACGGACTTGTATGGATGTATGTCTGATGTTACACTTTGAGATGTAAAGCTGGTTTCTATCAAATACATTTCTATTAGTGGTGAAGAATTTATTCTCTTAGCTTAACACCCTTCTCTGAGATGTACGAGCTCAGAGGTTTTTTAGTTGATTGTTACTTGTGATATATTCCCAAACTGGTAATGTGGCATGCTGAGTGTTGCTGATCATTTGTGGATCGAAGCATGGCTTTTGTGAAAAGCGTAGCTTTGTGAACGAGACTTCGTCGGACCTCACACCCCGAAAATGGTCGAAACAGGAAAGATGCGGCAAGGTTATGGGAGTCGTGCCCTTCTGGGAATGTATGTCTCCTTCTGGATAAAAGATGGTATCTGGTATGGAGTCCAGATATTTAACTTGTGTGGTTTTAAAAGTGGTTTTTTGGTATGGAGCGTAGATTGTTTACTTAGTGGTTGTTGGTTGAGAAGCGCCTCGGATAAAGACTGGTCTAGACCGGGAGGTAGCATACTCGTGCCAGTTAGTTACCTAGTTACAGAGGTAACCCGTCCTTGTGTTGGCAGAGAGGTGGTTAAGTTCTTGAGACGTCCCTCCAGAGGTGTACCCATGTGGCACAGGAAGTTCCTTAGCCTGACCATTTGTTGGAAATCCAAAAAAACAACATGAGCCCTGTACGGTATTAGTTGTATAAACTACCATGGAATGTGACGATAACCTGATATTGAACATGGTAGCTATAGTAGGTATACCATAATGGTGGTATGCTGGATAAGATTTATATTATACTTTCGAAATGTTTTCCACACTATGCACTAATGATAATATTAAAAAGATTTTTCATATCAAGCATGTTTGACTATCATAAGGAGAAATCTCCTCCAATTGTGCGTTTGCATTGTGTGTGTGGAGGGAGGCCTTATGGTAGTTTCATTTTCAAAAAGCATAGCGTATTTCTTTTCCTTTCTTTTTGAAAATAACAATTTTTAAGATCTCACACCAGTCCTGTCACGACCCGAACTCGATGTCCAATAACAACATCAAACTCGTATCGCGGGAGCTTGCAACACCCATTAGATGATAAATAACACAACGGAAAAAATAAAAGATGATATCACTGATATAACATAAATACAATATCCAGTACATCAATTTGATATAATGATAATCATCAACACCAGAGAATATACAACACAGAATACAGCGGAACATGATACAATATGAAATAAGTCTTCAACAGAATCCAATACTGCAACTCTAATCCAAAAGCTCCAACGACAAAGCTCCAAAACTTCTAGCTCGATCCACCATCAAGATTTCACCAAGATAAGCAAGTCTTGTCTGAATCCAAAGACTGAACTAGCTCCAGATAATTTACTAAACCTAACTATCTGAAAAACCAAACTCTAGACTGCCCGTGTGGAAAAATTGTGGGCACCCAGAGTTTAGAAAAGGAACAATAAACTCCGGGTCAGTCATGGGACTGGTGTGAGCAAACGAAAACAGTTTGTCTTTTAAAACAATCAAAGATTTAAATTTCAAAATCGCAATGCTTTTGGAAAATGAAACTACCATAAGGCCTCCCGCCACACACACAATGCAAACGCAGAATTGGAGGAGATTTCTCCTTATGATAGTCAAACATGCTTGATACGTAGAAAAAATTTCTTTGATATTATTACTATAAGTGCAAAGTGCAGAAAAACATTTCGAAAGTAGAATATAAATCTTAGCCAGCATAGACATTTCGAACTATGCCTACTATAGCTACCATCCAAACAGTGGGGCGCCACCATAAGTGAATGGCAGGTAATACAACTAAAACCGTACAAGGCTCGTATTGGACGAATGGGTTTTCCAACAAATGGTCAGGCTAAGGAACTTTCTATTGCCATATGGGAACGCCTCTGGCTGGACGCCCCGAGAACCTAACCGGATCTCTGCCAACAAGGTCGGCTAACCCCCTTCCCGGGGAATATATAGAACCTCAGATATGCCACCCCCGGTCCTTTGGGACCTTTATACGAGAGCTCTCTAACCAACAACATCACACAGTAATAAATATAGTGTGTCCACATGAGTAAGTACCTGGGCTCCATACAATGATACTACCCTTTTCCAGAAGAAATGGTCATACCCTAGGGGAGCTACCCCTGAAACCTTGCCGCACAATTCCTGTTTCGACCATTACCGGTTTGTGAGGCTCGACGAAGTCTCGTCCACAAAGCTACGCTTTTTACAAAGCCATGCTTCGATCACAAATGATCAACCAATGATCATCACACAGCAGCACTTAGCATGCCACACTACCAAATTGGGAGTATATCGCTGATAACCTTCAACTACATAACCTCTGAGCTCATACGTCTCAGAGAAGGGTGTTAAGCTAAGAGAATAAATTCTCCGCCACCAACAGAAATTTATTTGCAAGAAATCTGCTTTATATCTCAAGATGGAATGTCAGACATACAATCCATACAAGTCTGTTCCGGGTTCGAACAGAACCGAAGGCACTTCCAAAGAAGCCCTTGCAATCCGGGTACTCACAATCCCGATCGGACTTCCCATCACTTAGGGAATCTCTATACCGGAGCAACTCAGTGCAGAGACAATCGATAGGTCATCCTATCGTTCTCGCAAATACCCGGTCTTCACCACCGGTCTTCAAATGCTATCCATAACGACGAATCACATATTCGGAATGGGTTATACGACACAAAGATCCTCTCCCGACTAAACCGAATAGTGAGCGCAACATTTAAAACATATGGATATGGGATTTCGATTAAGTCACAACTTAATGATTCAAAACTTTCTTTTAAATGGTTTAAACCAATTTCCATTTCAAATCTTTTAAACAAAAGATTTACTTCACAAAGTTCACCTAGTTTCACAAAGATTCATTCCCGGATTTCAAACCAACTCTATTTCAATTGGATTAATTCATTAATCTTTAAATCAAAGATTTATCTCGTAGTTTCAAAACTTGTTTCCAAAGATTCATCCATAACTTGGAAAATCATTTTAAATTCAAACTTGAAATCTCTTTAATATAAATTGGAAGTTCATTACTCATATGAAAGCTTTTATCACTTAGAAATAATAGTTTTATTTTGGAAAAACTCCGATTCCATTTATACAAGTTACAATCTTTAGTTTAATTCAAATTTTCAAATCAACGCTTAAAAACAGTTTAAACCCATATAACTTGTAAAGTCCTTTTTAAATCATAAGTATTGAATATAGAATTCAATTTCAGATTTTTAAATTTCAATTTAAATCCAGTTATTCAGTTTTCAAATCTTTATTAGTTATTCAAAAATAACTTTTATTCTTAAAACAGCTTTTCAAAAGCTTTTCATATTAGACTTAATACCAAAACTATTCGAATTTAAAATTCAATTTCAAACTTATTTAAAAATCTGCCACGCGAAATCCATATTTGTGTGTGTATGAGTGTGGTCCAATGGTTTTACACAATAGTGCACAACATCAATCATCACAGATATATCAATATCGATAAGCGGTTTAATTCATAACGCTTATCTTTATTCAAAGATTCATAAATAAATAAATTTATCAATCACAAAGATTAATCATTACAATTCGATGTGGGTTTCGGATAACCAACTGGAATCCGACTCCCTGTCGCATCGAAATTTAAATGCTGTTTTACGGCAAAAAAAGGATTTTCACACACACACACACACATATATATATATATATATATATATATATATATATATATAAACAAATCACAAATTACTGTTCAACATAAGGCAATTTGTATCACACAGTGTCACAATTTCACACAGAAATATCAATTCATTTTATAACAAATCAGATATCCTACATAACAATCCATAAGAAATCATCTTTAATTCTTATTGTATTAAATTCAAATTCAATCAATTACTTGGGAGTTAATTCCTTAACCCCAATTAATTTATCATTAATTATCAATTGATTACTTATTTCATTTCAAATTAGTTAATTAACAATTAATTCTTAATTAATTATTAAGACTTGATTATTTTATTTCACGCTATTTAGTTAATTACTTCTTTAATCAACTTATTTAACTTTAATTACCTAGTTAATTACCCTCAATCATTAATTAATAACCTTAATAAACTTAATTATCCATTCATTTACGACTTAATTACTTAGTTAATCAATTATTAATTATTAATTGGATTACTTAATTAATTAACTATTAATCATTCATAACTTAATTACTTAATTCATTACTGATTTCAAACAAAATGTAATTATTCTAAATTATTTTCAGAAAACAATCAATTAATATTAATTATTCACTGATTTACATTTTCAAAGAAATCTCCTTTAAACTTTGAAATCAATTTCTTAGATTTTTGAGAATTTTGATGTTAATTAAATTCCAACACTTGTTTTATATTAATTACTTGATTAAACTATTAATTAGATCACAAAACTTTGTTAAGTGTTTACTTAATTCATTAATTGGTAATAAAGCTTGATTTGAAAACTTAATTAGTATACCTTTAAAACTTATTAATTTTATTTTCAATATTCTTTCAACTAAATTTCATTTTCTAAATCACAGAAGCATTTTCTTTTGTTTTAAAAAGAAATCTGGAGATGGTTTCCATTCTAAATTTCAAAGACAGGTTGACAACACCCAAAGACCTGAGCCCAAAATTAAAATACCCGAGTAAAACTTCAGTTGCTTCGAGCCAAATATGCTTTTTCACGTGTTCGAACTCGAGCTCCCTCTTCCTTCGCCAACTTCACAAATTCTTCTTCTTCTCTTTTGTTTTTCCTAGTTAAGTTTTAATTTCAACAGCAGTAACACGCGACAACAACTCACGCGAAACAAAAAAAAAATCGAGTCGACTTCAGGAAAATCACGAAATCCCAAGAACCCAAAATCTCCCAGATGTCAACTCGTCGCCGTGCACGTGCACGAGGCGGCGACGCCACTCTGGCGAACTCCACCAACAATGCCAAGTCGCGAATCCTTCCTCTACTCAAGATCAGGTCTCGATTCGACAACATCCACTCTAAATCGAAAATAAGTGTCTCGATCGAAACCTATAGCTCGAACACCACCACAAAACGCCTCGTTACCCCCACACCGACCACCGGAGCCGCCGCGCCTCCGGCCGTAGCCTCGTCCACCTCCCCTCCATCAAACCCCACGAGCTCGTGCCACTCGATCGCTTGAATTGGCCGTGGTGATCAATATTCCATGCATAGTAAAAATTAGGTTTAAAAGCTTCAAACCATAGCCGCCGCTTCCACGACCCACTACACCACCACCCACCATTTTTCCCTGACCCACGGCAGACTCCTCTACCTCCAGACAAAAACCCGGCCTCACCGATCACCGCGATCGCCCACGGCGACTTGAAATGCCCAAAACAGATGAACTCAGATCGCTCTCTGTTTCCAATTCTAAAATCTATGAGTTTGCTTTTAAAAATCATGATTTTATCTAAGAATTCGATCTGTAATCCTAAATCCATGAATTAAGAATTTTATTTTAAACCTTATTTAAAGATCTCCTCAGTTTTCTTAAGTTCCAGAGATATTAGTTAGTTGTTATATCCCAAATAAAATTTTAATCTTGAGTATAAACTATAACAAACAATTTTCGTTTGAACTTAAGTTCAAACATCAAAGAGATCGAAAGGAATGATTATTTGAAAGCAAGACTTATTAAAAAATTTCGAACAGGTAATAATTGTAACAGCCTGCACTGCAACAGATCATCAAGATAAGCAAGTATAGGGACTTATATAAAAAGAAAAGTTTGCTCACCCGAAATATTATTTGAAACAGAGAACAATTCCTGATTGAAACACTACTAGCCTGAAACCCTCTTGAACTTCTTGTTTGATTTATGAAGTTGTTTTGTTGTTACAGTTGAATTGTTATTTAAAAATGTTTATTTTCTTCTTTTCCTCAGGTTTGCTCCTAAGGTTTTCTATGTTTTGAAATGAACTAAAATAAGATGATACATATATAGATACAGTTTGAACAAGAGGTGTCTTCTGGTGCAAGTCTTAAATTGTTTTGATCATTTTTTTTAATTACTGTAAATTGTGAAGTGAAATTACAAATTTCGGCTGGATATGTTTTGTGGTGCTGAGATGAAAGCATTAAATGCAATTGTCTTCAAATATGTTTACATACTTATGGTTTTGCTGATATTTATTTGTACAAAGATATGTTGTATACAGATTTTTGTTTTATTATCTCTTCTAGCTTGAACAGTATATATACATATTTGTGTCAAAAATTATATTTTGTTTGTTTGTCTACAGCTTATACTTTGTTATGTAAGCACAGTTTTCTTTGCTTTGTATATGTATGTTCATATGTACTTTTTCTTTGTACAATCTACATATACTTTATCTTTGTTTACTTTGGACTTGCTTGCTAAGTTTTGCTCTGACCTGATACTTGATTTGTATCAGCTAACATCAGGTTTGGTAGCTTACAGGCTACACTTGTTAAATTTTACTTGTGCAGTTTGTATTGTACACAATTGTTTTGTTATTTCTTGTCTTGCGTACATTTGGGTTTTTTTTATTTAAGTATTTATATTTATTGTTATTATTTTATAGTTTGATTACTAAACATTAATTTATAACTTATATTTTATTTTCTACTTTTTATTACTTTTTTTAAAGAAAAATCATTTTGAACTTCCAAATCAAACTTTTGTTTATAATTCTATTCAATTGAAAATATTTAACTTTATATTTTACTCTATGCACTTATATTCAATATTGATATGTAGTTTTATTTTATTTTATTTTAAACACTTTATTTATAATTCAATTCAATTTATTCGCTTTTGAGTTTCAAATCAAATTCAAAAAAAAATAGGTATACATTTCTTATTAAATTTGGAAAACTCAAATAAATCCATAATTTAATCCAAAAATTCGATTAAATTATAAATTTAAACTCGTCATTAAACTGGGATCGTTACAGATTCCCCTCCTTAAGAAATTTCGTCCTGGAAATTTGCCAAGGAGATAACAAAGATAGATGAAAGATAGAGAAATATCATTCCAATTCAAATCTAATGTTTATTCTGCATTTGGCTTACCAAATTAGGATATCAATAATAGATATGAGAACAAACTCAATCAACTACGAAACAATTGGGTTATCTGAATACGAAGTATATAGGGGTATTGGTTAGTTCGAAGGGATAACTAACCGTTCGTTGATTTATATTGAAACCCAATGAAATAGATAGAAATAGATTCGATTACGATTTCAAATTCAAGATTTAACTTATTTACGATTTGCTGAAAATAACACTATGTGTAGTTCTCATGTCGAACAAAAATTCAAACAATTTAATCATAAACGAGAAGATTACCTTATAAAATTCATTTCCTTAATCAGCTTTTTGAGGTTGAAGAATCGTCTATGATTTCACAGGCCTTCGCTGCTTGAACTTGCTTCAGTGTTGGGCAATTCATAATCCTATGTCCTGACTTGCGGCATTTATAGCATCCTGTAGATTCCTGATCTGGCCTCATAAATGGCTCTCTCATTCCTGGCTTCCAAGAATTCTTGTATTTATCCGAGTAGTGACCTTTCTCCAAACAATTGAGACAAGTAACATTCTTCTCTTTCTTCTGTACGCCCTTCTTTCCTTTATTTTTCTTTGATTTCTTACTGCCAAACTTCCTTTTTCTCCAATTCAATTTACTTGTACTTCCATTCTCCTTCGGATCCTTTTGTTTTTCCAGGGTATCGTATCGATAGCCCATATCGATTAATTCAGAAAACGATTCCTTGACGTGAGTAGTCATCCGTTCCTGAAATTCCTTGTTCATTCCCCGAACTTTTCATTCCTCTTTAATGGTGTATTCACCAATTCTGGACCAAATTGAGATAATTCAATAAATTTGTTCAAATATTCCTCAAATGATAAACTCCCTTGCTTTAAATCCATAAACTCCTGGTACACTCTAGAGATACCAGCAGACGGCATATATCACTGCTCAACACTTCCTTGAAACGAATCCAAGTAAATTGATCCGCCGACTCATCCATGGTAACAGTTTCCCACCAAATTAAAGCTTCTTCCTGGAGTTTCCAAGAAGCTATCAATCGCATTTGATCATCTTCTAACTTTAGTCCTTTGAAAATCTTTTCACATGATCGAATCCAGGCTTGTGCTTCGATAACAGTTTCTTTGCCAGTGAATGGCTTTCCACCAAATCTAGAAAAACTTTGATGTAGATCAGCTAAATTTGATTGAGATTGAATAGGAATATCTGTCGTTGCAGGGTTTTGACCAGTTGAAGTTGTACTTTCATGTCTCCTATTTCGTCCTCTTCTTCCACTCATTCTTACTAACTGTGAATAGTAAGAAAACCGATTTAGGCATTCGGACGAAATATCTTAGAGAATAACAACAGATAAAAGGAATAGATTAAGAAATTTGGATTTGGTTCCACTGGTTGTACTCATTCTAGGGTATACTTCACCCTATCTCTAATGAGCCATCTAAGGTGTTACACACCGTTGCTAAAGTTCTTACTCAACCTTCAGCTCTTATACCAATCTGTCACGACCTGAACTCGATGTCCGATAACAACATCAAACTCGTATCGCGGGAGCTTGCAACACCCATTAGATGATAAATAACACAGCGGAAAAAAATAAAAGATGATATCACTGATATAACATAAATACAATATCCGATACATCAATTTGATATAATGATAATCATCAACACCAGAGAATATACAACACAGAATACAGCGGAACATGATACAATATGAAATAAGTCTTCAACAGAATCCAATACTGCAACTCTAATCCAAAAGCTCCAACGTCAAAGCTCCAAAATTTCTATCTCGATCCACCATCAAGATTTCACCAAGATAAGCAAGTCTTGTCTGAATCCAAAGACTGAACTAGCTCCAGATAATTTACTAAACCTAACTATCTGAAAAACCAAACTCTAGACTGCCCGTGTGGAAAAATTGTGGGCACCCAGAGTTTAGAAAAGGAACAATAAACTCCGGGTCAGTCATGGGACTGGTGTGAGAAAACAAAAACAGTTTGTCTTTTAATACAATCAAAGATTTAAATTTCAAAATCGCAATGCTTTTGGAAAATGAAACTACCATAAGGCCTCCCGCCACACACACAATGCAAACGCAGAATTGGAGGAGATTTCTCCTTATGATAGTCAAACATGCTTGATACGTAGAAAAAATTTCTTTGATATTATTACTATAAGTGCAAAGTGCAGAAAAACATTTCGAAAGTAGAATATAAATCTTAGCCAGCATAGACATTTCGAACTATGCCTACTATAGCTACCATCCAAACAGTGGGGCGCCACCATAAGTGAATGGCAGGTAATACAACTAAAACCGTACAAGGCTCGTATTGGACGAATGGGTTTTCCAACAAATGGTCAGGCTAAGGAACTTTCTATTGCCATATGGGAACGCCTCTGGCTGGACGCCCCGAGAACCTAACCGGATCTCTGCCAACAAGGTCGGCTAACCCCCTTCCCGGGGAATATACAGAACCTCAGATATGCCACCCCCGGTCCTTTGGGACCTTTATACGAGAGCTCTCTAACCAACAACATCACACAGTAATAAATATAGTGTGTCCACATGAGTAAGTACCTGGGCTCCATACCATGATACTACCCTTTTCCAGAAGAAATGGTCATACCCTAGGGGAGCTACCCCTGAAACCTTGCCGCACAATTCCTGTTTCGACCATTACCGGTTTGTGAGGCTCGACGAAGTCTCGTCCACAAAGCTACGCTTTTTACAAATCCATGCTTCGATTACAAATGATCAACCAATGATCATCACACAGCAGCACTTAGCATGCCACACTACCAAATTGGGAGTATATCGCTGATAACCTTCAACTACATAACCTCTGAGCTCATACGTCTCAGAGAAGGGTGTTAAGCTAAGAGAATAAATTCTCCGCCACCAACAGAAATGTATTTGAAAGAAATCTGCTTTATATCTCAAGATGTAATGTCAGACATACAATCCATACAAGTCTGTTCCGGGTTCGAACAGAACCGAAGGCACTTCCAAAGAAGCCCTTGCAATCCGTGTATTCACAATCCTGATCGGACTTCCCATCACTTAGGGAATCTCTATACCGGAGCAACTCAGTGCAGAGACAATCGATAGGTCATCCTATCGTTCTCGCAAATACCCGGTCTTCACCACCGGTCTTCAAATGCTATCCATAACGACGAATCGCATATTCGGAATGGGTTATACGACACAAAGATCCTCTCCTGGCTAAACCGAATAGTGAGCGCAACATTTAAAACATATGGATATGGGATTTCGATTATGTCACAACTTAATGATTCAAAACTTTCTTTTAAATGGTTTAAACCAATTACCATTTCAAATCTTTTAAACAAAAGATTTACTTCACAAAGTTCACCTAGTTTCACAAAGATTCATTCCCGGATTTCAAACCAACTCTATTTCAATTGGATTAATTCATTAATCTTTAAACAAAGATTTATCTCATAGTTTCAAAACTTGTTTCCAAAGATTCGTCCATAACTTGGAAAATCATTTTAAATTCAAACCTGAAATCTCTTTAATATAAATTGGAAGTTCATTACTCATATGAAAGCTTTTATCACTTAGAAATAATAGTTTTATTTTGGAAAAACTCCGATTCCATTTATACAAGTTACAATCTTTAGTTTAATTCAAATTTTCAAATCAACGCTTAAAAACAGTTTAAACCCATATAACTTGTAAAGTCCCTTTTAAATCATAAGTATTGAATATAGAATTCAATTTCAGATTTTTAAATTTCAATTTAAATCCAGTTATTCAGTTTTCAAATCTTTATTAGTTATTCAAAAATAACTTTTATTCTTAAAACAGCTTTTCAAAAGCTTTTCATATTAGACTTAATTTATTACCAAAACTATTCGAATTTAAAATTCAATTTCAAACTTATTTAAAAATCTATGACTTAATCGATTTCCACGCGAAATCCATATTTGTGTGTGTATGAGTGTGGTCCAGGGGTTTTACACAACAGTGCACAACATCAATCATCACAGATATATCAATATCGATAAGCGGTTTAATTCATAACGCTTATCTTTGTTCAAAGATTCATAAATAAATAAATTTATCAATCACAAAGATTAATAATTACAATTCGATGTGGGTTTCGGATGACCAACTGGAATCCGACTCCCTGTCGCATCGAAATTTAAATGCTGTTTTACGGCAAAAAAAGGATTTTCACACACACACACACATATATATATATATATATATAAACAAATCACAAATTACTCTTCAACATAAGGCAATTTGTATCACACAGTGTCACAATTTCACACAGAAATATCAATTCATTTTATAACAAATCAGATGTCCTACATAACAATCCATAAGAAATCATCTTTAATTCTTATTGTATTAAATTCAAATTCAATCAATTACTTGGGAGTTAATTCCTTAACCCCAATTAATTTATCATTAATTATCAATTGATTACTTATTTCATTTCAAATTAGTTAATTAACAATTAATTCTTAATTAATTATTAAGACTTGATTATTTTATTTCACGCTATTTAGTTAATTACTTCTTTAATCAACTTATTTAACTTTAATTACCTAGTTAATTACGCTCAATCATTAATTAATAACCTTAATAAACTTAATTATCCATTCATTTATGACTTAATTACTTAGTTAATCAATTATTAATTATTAATTGGATTACTTAATTAATTAACTATTAATCATTCATAACTTAATTACTTAATTCATTACAGATTTCAAATAAAAAGTAATTATTCTATATTATTTTCAAAAAACAATCAATTAATATTAATTATTCACTGATTTACATTTTCAAAGAAATCTCCTTTAAACTTTGAAATCAATTTCTTAGAAATTTGAGAATTTTGATGTTAATTAAATTCCAACACTTGTTTTATATTAATTACTTGATTAAAATATTAATTAGATCGACTTTCAAAGCCATTAATTTAAGACTTCCTACATCTGACAGACTAGCTAGATGGGGTATGGAGGTCAATCTAAATTGTAAATTATGTAACTCCCACCCAGAATCACACAATCATCTATTTTTTGAATGTGAATACTCTACTCGTGTGCTAAGTCATGTTAAGAGTAAAAATCATGACATGCATGCAATTTCTACACTAGAAGATGAATTACTGTACCTGAGTTCTCGTAAGAAAGAAGATTTGCTGACCCAACTGCAGCTTATTTGCCTCACCACTACAGTTTTCCATCTCTGGAAAGAGAGGAATCGAAGAGTTTCCCAGAATACTGCAAAGAATCATCACCAAATTCAGATCGCAATTGAACAAGATGTCCCGATCCTAGTGAAAAGAATTAAAAGCAAGATCTTTACCTGTGCGTCTGAACTAGAGAACAGAATCCTTCAAGATTGGAAAGTGGATCCGCCATGACTTTTAGCTTCAGTGCTTTATAGTAGGAGGCAATACTTTTGTGTTTTGCTGTGGAATATATATTTAATATTCCAGTTTGGTTTTCGTGTTCTTTTTGTCATATTCTTTTAATTTAACCTGTACGAGACTTTGTGAGCCTTTGTATTGGTCTTTGTGAGGCATCAATAAAATTTACCATTCTTCAGAAAAAATATATATATTAATTAGATCACAAAATTTTGTTAAGTGTTTACTTAATTCATTAATTGGTAATAAAGCTTGATTTGAAAACTTAATTAGTATACCTTTAAAACTTATTAATTTTATTTTCAATATTCTTTCAACTAAATTTCATTTTCTAAATCACAGAAGCATTTTCTTTTGTTTTAAAAAGAAATCTGGAGATGGTTTCCATTCTAAATTTCAAAGACAGGTTGACAACACCCAAAGACCTGAGCCCAAAATTAAAATACCCGAGTAAAACTTCAGTTGCTTCGAGCCAAATATGCTTTTTCACGTGTTCGAACTCGAGCTCCCTCTTCCTTCCCCAACTTCACAAATTCTTCTTCTTCTCTTTTTTTTTCCTAGTTAAGTTTTAATTTCAACAGCAGTAACACGCGACAACAACTCACGCGAAACAACAAAAAAAACTCGAGTCGACTTCAGGAAAATCACGAAATCCCACGAACCCAAAATCTCCCCGATGTCAACTCGTCGCCGTGCACGTGCACGAGGCGGCGACGCCACTCTGGCGAACTCCACCAACAATGCCAAGTCACGAATCCTTCCTCTACTCAAGATCAGGTCTCGATTCGACAACATCCACTCTAAATCGAAAATAAGTGTCTCGATCGAAACCTATAGCTCGAACACCACCACAAAATGCCTAGCCACCCCCACACCGACCACCGAAGCCGCCGCGCCTCCGGCCGTAGCCTCGTCCACCTATCCTCCATCAAACCCCACGAGCTCGTGCCACTCGATCGCTTGAACTGGCCATGGTGATAAATATTCCATGCATAGTAAAAATTAGGTTTAAAAGCTTCAAACCATAGCCGCCGCTTCCACAACCCACTACACCACCACCCACCATTTATCCCTGACCCACAGCAGACTCCTCTACCTCCAGACAAAAACCCGGCCTCACCGATCACCGCGATCGCCCACGGCGACTTGAAATGCCCAAAACAGATAAACTCAGATTGCTCTCTGTTTCCAATTCTAAAATTTATGATTTTGCTTTTAAAAATCATGATTTTATCTAAGAATTCAATCTGTAATCCTGAATCCATGAATTAAGAATTTTATTTTAAACCTTATTTAAAGATCTCCTCAGTTTTCTTAAGTTCCAGAGATATTAGTTAGTTGTTATATCCTAAATAAAATTTTAATCTTGAGTATAAACTATAACAAACAATTTTCGTTTGAACTTAAGTTCAAACATCAAAGAGATCGAAAGGAATGATTATTTGGAAGCAAGACTTATTAAAAAATTTCGAATGGGTAATAATTGTAACAGCCTGCACTGCAACAGATCATCAAGATAAGCAAGTATAGGGACTTATATAAAAAGAAAAGTTTGCTCACCCGAAATATTGTTTGAAACAGAGAACAATTCCTGATTGAAACACTACTAGCCTGAAACCCTCTTGAACTTCTTGTTTGATTTATGAAGTTGTTTTCTTGTTACAGTTGAATTGTTATTTAAAAATGTTTATTTTCTTCTTTTCCTCAGGTTTGCTCCTAAGGTTTTCTATGTTTTGAAATGAACTAAAATAAGATGATACATATATAGATACAGTTTGAACAAGAGGTGTCTTCTGGTGCAAGTCTTAAATTGTTTTGATCATTTTTTTTAATTACTATAAACTGTGAAGTGAAATTACAAATTTCGGCTGGATATGTTTTGTGGTGCTGAGATGAAAGCATTAAATGCAGTTGTCTTCAAATATGTTTACATACTTATGGTTTTGCTGATATTTATTTGTACAAAGATATTTTGTATATAGATTTTTGTTTTATTATCTCTTCTAGCTTGAACAGTATATATACATATTTGTGTCAACAATTATATTTTGTTTGTTTGTCTACATTTTATACTTTGTTATGTAAGCACAGTTTCCTTTGCTTTGTATATGTATGTTCATATGTACTTTTGCTTTGTACAATCTACATATACTTTATCTTTGTTTACTTTGGACTTGTTTGCTAAGTTTTGCTCTGACCTGATACTTGATTTGTATCAGCTAACATCAGGTTTGGTAGCTTACAGGCTACACTTGTTAAATTTTACTTGTGCAGTTTGTATTGTACACAATTGTTTTGTTGTTTCTTGTCTTGCATACATTTGGGTTTTGTTTATTTAAGTATTTATATTTATTGTTATTATTTTATAGTTTGATTACTAAACATTAATTTATAACTTATATTTTATTTTCTACTTTTTATTACTTTTTTTAAAGAAAAATCATTTTGAACTTCCAAATCAAACTTTTGTTTATAATTCTATTCAATTGAAAATATTTAACTTTATATTTTACTCTATGCACTTATATTCAATATTGATATGTAGTTTTATTTTATTTTATTTTAAACACTTTATTTATAATTCAATTCAATTTATTCGCTTTTGAGTTTCAAATCAAATTCAAAAAAAATAGGTATACATTTCTTATTAAATTTGGAAAACTCAAATAAATCCATAATTTAATCCAAAAATTCGATTAAATTATAAATTTAAACTCGTCATTAAACTGGGATCGTTACAAGTCCCATGATTGACCTGGAGTTTATTTGTGACGCCCCACCTCTATACCCACGCTAGCCAAGAACACTACGGAGTAATGCTGGCGACTAGCACGGAGAATAAGGCCGTTGAGGAGCGACCATCTGTGTAATTGCTTTGTGCGAGCATCGATATGTCAGATAAAATTCTTTTCAAGAGGAAGTCCGACATACAGATACAGACTCAAAGCTACTACACAGTGGCTATATAAATTCTTCCGAAACAGATATAGAAATATGCATAACATAAATCAGTCACAGATAATTCATATCACAAAGGCGGAAGAAGATACGAATATATATATATCTAACACATGAAAGTGTATATCAGAGTAGTGGTCAAAAAGATCCACAATAATACAAAAGAATAGCAGCACGTGCTATACAAAAGTATACATCTATGAGTCCATATCTCAAGTGTATACAACAAAATAAACTACTAATCTAAGCAGTAAGCCAAAAGTCAGAGAAATCAATCCCAAGTGAGAAGTCAAGCTGAAGCACCTGTAACATCTCGGTCTGATCCGAGAATTATTTAATAAGAAAATAATAAACGGATCAGTCTAACTATAAATATCAGATGAAACGATATAGAATCAGAGATATGACTAAACACATAATAATCACAATGCCAAACTGTGATATATATAAATAATCGAAAATCAACAAGAGATTAATCAATATCACCAAATCTACACAAGAATCAAAGGAAACGTCATACTCCTTATTTCGTTCACCAAACTATAAATATTGACGATTATATCAATGTCAATCACAAAAGTCAATGACACACAAATTCACCAATGCACAAATATTGATAGAACTTATCAATGGATATCACGAAAATTGGTGAAAAACAAATTCTAGAAATCATCTCAAGAAATCCAGTCAATGACACACGAATTCACCTATGCACAAAAATTGATAAATCATATCAATAGAAATAACAAAAATAGGTGAAGAAGAAAATTCCAGAATTCGACACACGAAATCCAGAAATCACACAAAAAAGGGGGTAGACCTATCACACAAACGGGAGCATGAAAACTCACCAACATATGTATCACACGAACGAGACGCTATCTCATGGTAGCTAGCCATTAATTTTTGACACACGAACGACCCGAAGACCATGGGGCGCTACCCCATCAATTTGAGTCGAAACTCCACAAAACGGGGTTTAGTCTCCCTCGCAGACAAAGAGACATCGCACATTGCTAGTCTAAATCACAAAAATGATCGTCATGATCATCAAGAAGTGTCAATTACAGTAAGCTAGTAAATATATGAGCTTAGCTTCATGTCCCATAACCACTAGCTTAACTTAAATATTTACGAACAAATTGTAGATCTCCACTAGAAAATTGTCACAAGGGTTTCAATCGAACGAGTCCAAGAATTAACCAACGAAGTAAACGCAAGCGTTTCATACCACTTGTTTTACTAAGTCGTTTAATTAGATTTCTCATACGAGTGAGGTAAAGGTTTGTATATACTAATAGATTGGAAATCGATTTGAGAAAACGAGCATTGTTATAAAATAGTGTTGAAATCATTTGAAGAAAGAGTTTTGATATTTACTACTAGTATAGAAAACCTTTATATTTTTAAAGTGACAAAGCACAAAAATGACTGTAGAAATAATCAATCACAAAAATTCACATACGAAGATGTGAATTAGTTCCAAAGAAATCGATATCAAATCCATTAAAATGGATATTTCCAAAAATTCCAAAATAGAAGTCATCGCAGTCGAATAAGTGATAACAACTACTAGGAATCAAAACGAGTCGATATAAATTGGATACCAAACAAAACTAGGCTCAAATAGGCATAGCAGACAAATAGAAGCAGGTCAGTCGACTGACTCACTGAGTTCAGTCGACTGATCACAGTCCCAAAAACTCTCGGGATGCAGGTCAGTCGACTGAACTCAGTCAGTTAGTCGACTGACTGCAGTAAACAGAACCCCCAAGGCTCTGCAGGAAGTCTTCACCCTGCCTATTAGCTTCAGCCAGTCGACTAACCAAGAGATCCAGTCGACTGACTGGAGCTAAGGCAGTTTTCCCTGCCTTTGCACAAGGTGTGCAATCCCAACCAATTCGCAACCGAATTCGAGCAATGGCGCTAGGGGTTTATGCCAATCGACTACCCGACCCTTATGGCTCTTCGATGCGTCACCAAAACATGTTAAGATATCCATAAAAGGATTTTCATAGATTTTGATTTCAAAACACTAAAAATTGGAATATACACCAAATCAATTCAAACCAAAATCAGATGCACATGAATATGTGTTAGGAATTCATACCTAACAATCGAAGATAATCATAGACATAGGTGTGAGATAAAAATCTCATCTTTGAACCCAAGCAATTGAAAAAGAAGCTTGAAGGCAAAAGGGGAATCAACCACTCTTCAAATCCAACTCAAGAAGCTTGATTCTAAGCTAAAAAGAGAAATATTTCCCAAATTAGGTTTAGGAATTTTCTGAAATCAAAGAGAGAAAGAGTTGGAGAAGAAGAGAAGCTTACCAATGGGTTCTTCTATTAGTTTGGAGCTAGAGTTTGATTTGCAAGAGAAAACTAGGGTTTTGGAGTTTTAATTTCCAATCTCTCCCACCATTGATGCTTTAGAACTAAAAAGAGGAGAAAGTGAGGGTGAATAGGGAGGAGTGGCTCAGATTTGAGTATAAGTTAAACATAGGGCTGAACCCAAACCCAAACCCAAAGTGAAAAAGTAGCAAAAATCAACTTTCTCCAAACATATCGAAGCTTATACTCGAAAAGGTCGAAAACGACATTTTAAACTCAATGGGAGTGGTCCCGAGTCCTAATTCGACCGTATGCAAAAAGTATCTTTTCGGACTAAATTTCGAGTATCGATAAAATATTTAAATAAAATATTTAAATAAAAAATCAACAAATATGCGGGTTGTTACAGACTCCCCTCCTTAAAGAAAGTGCGTCCTTGCAATATTTAAGAAGAAGATATATAGTAACAACCATAAAAGCATATTCAACACAAAAGATGTTTGAAATAAGAAGTTCACCTCAAAGAGCACGAGAAAGTAAGTCCGGATGTGTTCGCTCGATGAACTCTCTAGATTCCCAAGAACAATCCTTAGGATTTGAAGACCATTGAACTTTAACAAGCGGAACATCTTTATTTCGAAGACGTTTGACCTCCGAAGCAATAATATGAACATGATGCTGCTCATAAGTTAAATTCGATGAAACTTCAATCTCTTCCACAACACCGTGCTCAAGAATAGAATCGGAATTTCGAAGACACTTCCGAAGTTGAGAAACGTGAAACACGTCATGGATAGCGAAAAATTGAGCCGGTAATAAAAGGCGGTAAGCCATGGAACCAATACGTTCAGTGATAGGAAATGGCCCAATATATCGAGGCGCTAACTTTCCCGATCGACTGAAACGTACCACACCTTTCATAGGTGACACACGAATGAACACAAGATCTCCCACAGAAAACTCTAACTTTCTTCTCCGGTTATCGGCATAGGATTTTTGTCTACTCTGGGCTTCTTTCATCCTATGACGAATAAGATCAATCTTTTCTGTGTCAGGAATAAAATCTGGACCTAAAACCAGCTTCTCACCGGCCTCAAGCCAACAAGAAGGAGATCGGCATGGCCTTCCATAGAGTGCCTCGAAAGGTGTCATACCAATACTAGATTGGAAGCTATTATTATAGGAAAATTCAACAAGTGAAATATGATCTTCCCAACTTCCACCAAAACCAAGAACACATGCACGAAGAAGATCCTCAAGAGTTTGATTCACACGCTCGGTTTGTCCATCGGACTGAGGATGACAAGCGGTGCTAAAATTAAGCTTCGTTCCTAAAGCTTTTTGAAGACTCTTCCAAAATCCACTAGTAAACAATGGATCACGATCACTAACAATAGAAGTAGGAACTCCATGCAATTTAACAATCTCTTTAACAAAGATTTTGGCCAAAAGAGGGACGGTTCGGTTAGACCGAACGGGAATAAAATGGGCAGATTTAGTAAGCCTATCAACAATCACCCATAAGCTATCATGACCCGAACGAGAACGGGGAAGGCCATCAATAAAATCCATGGAAATCTGGTCCCACTTCCAAATTGGAATTTCTAAAGGTTGCAATAACCCACCAGGCCTTTGATGTTCGGCCTTAACGAGTTGGCAAGTCATGCAACGCTTAACGAAGTTAGCTATGTCAAGTTTCATTCCCTCCCAATAATAAAGTCGCTTCAGATCCGCGTACATTTTACTGCCACCGGGATGAATGGTAAATTTAGAACGATGGGAATCCTCTAAAATATCTTTACGAAGATCACTAATATTTGGTTCGATAAGTCTACCAAATTTTCGAATGCCGCCACGAGAATCGATATTAAAGTTTTTCAAACCTTCAATATCAATTTTATCCTTAATATTTTGGCCAAGAAGAGCCAATTCGGGATCTAACCTTTGAGCTTCAAGAATGCGGTCTAAAAGAGATGGATAAGCCTCAAGGCTACATAAAACAAGAGATGAACATAAATCGGAAAAGCGGTCTCGAATCTCACAAGTGGATAAGATCTCGAGATCATTCCATTTGGATATCATCATAGAAACAACAGCTTGTTGTTTACGGCTAAGAGCATCAGCGACACGATTACCCTTACCGGGAGTATAAAGGATATCAAGATCATATGGTGCAAGAAATTCGAGCCATCGTTGTTGATGCAAATTAAGTTCCTTTTGAGAGAATAAATACTTCAAGGATTTATGATCGGTATAAAGAACAAATTTCTCTCTTAAAAGATAGTGACGCCAAATACGAAGGGCGAAAACAATAGCCGCGAGCTCTAAATCATGAGTGGCATATCTAGTCTCAGCAGGCTTCAATTGCCTAGAAGCATAAGCAATAACACGTTCTCTTTGCATAAGAACGGCACCCAAACCAACGCGACTAGCATCGGTATAAACAACGAAATCTTGATTCCCCTCGGGAATAACAAGAATAGGAGCATCTGAAAGAAGTTCCTTTAGTTTCTGAAAAGAAGTTTCACATTTGTCCGACCAAATGTATTTAATACCTTTCTTCGTTAAGCTAGTGAGAGGCACGACAATCTTAGAAAAGTCTTTGATAAAACGGCGGTAATAACCTGCCAATCCAAGGAAACTACGGATCTCCGTCACACTCTTCGGTTTCTTCCAACTTTGAATCGCTTCAATCTTTGAAGGGTCTACGGAAATTCCAGATTCGGAAATAATATGACCGAGAAACTTCACACTAGATTGCCAAAAATGACATTTAGAAATTTTTTCTTTTAATTGATTACTCCTAAGAGTTTCCAACACAATCCGAAGATGCTTTTCATGCTCCTCCTTGGTTTTTGAATACACAAGAATATCATCAATAAAGATGAGAACAAATCGATCGAGAAAATCTTTGAAAACTCGATTCATAAGGTCAACGAAATAAGCCGGAGCATTCATTAATCCAAATGTCATAACAAGCCATTCATAAGATCCATAACGGGTACGGAACAATATCAAAGGAATGCTATCCTCTGCAATACGAAGCTGATGAAAACCGGTTGCCAAGTCCAATTGTGAAAAGACTTTAGCACCACTAAGTTGATCGAATAGATCATCAATCCGAGGTAAAGGATATTTGTTCTTGATAGTAAGATCATTAAGCTTGCGGTAGTCAACGCAAAGCCTAAGTGTGCCATCAGATTTCTTCACGAAAATAGCTGAAGCTCCCCAAGGCGAGGAACTTGAGCGAATAAACTGCTTCGTTTCCAAATCGGATTATTGTATGCGCATCTCCTCATTTTCTTTATTGGACAAACGATAAGGAGGACGAGTGATAGGTTGAGCTCCAGGAATGAGATTAATTCTGAACTCAATTGCTCGCTTAGGTGGTAATCCTAAAACAGGCTCAAATATGTCGGAAAATTCACGAACGACATGAATAAGAGAAATAATATCACCCTCATCATCATCATCGTCATCTCGAGGGTTTAAAGAATATAAAGATGCAACCAAGCTGGAATCCGAATCTTTAAGGTCAATAGAAATCTTCTTAACAGATTGAAGATGTCGAAGATGAATAGTCCGCTCAGGACATAGGATATGAGCTTCAAACGGTTAAGCCAATCCATTCCCAAAATTATTCCAAAGCCTAAGTAACGCATGACATGCAAATCGGCTCGAAAAGAAAAATCACACAAAATAATCTCGACATCTTTACATAATAAACTAATTGTTGCGGATCCACCAACCGGATTCGCAATTCTCAAAGAAGTCATTAAACGCAAAACATCCAAAGAAAAAGTGTCAACAAGTTCTTTTGATATAAAAGAACGGGACGCACCCGTATCAAAAAGAACTCGAATAGGATGATCGCGAAATAAAATAATTCCATCAAGGATAGAATGAGAAATACCTTGATTTCGTGATGTGTTGCCAAGGGCTTGAGCAACATTCAACTTTCCCTCCTTCCTATTTTGAAGTTTGGGACATACATGCATAAAATGGTCCGAGCTTTTACAATAGCGACAAGTGCGAGGCTTTGAACACTTGTTCGCAAAATGGTCTCTGGAACCACAGTTAAAGCATTTCCCTTCAGTAGAGGAAAAGGTCTTTGCAGCAGGAGTTGCTTGCTTCCTTTTCTTATTGGGATAAGGACCTTTGAATTTGTTTGGCCTCTTCTTGTTATTGAAGTTTGGTTTGGAACCCACCACTTCAACATCATTCTCCCTATCCGCCTCTTCAAGACGAAGAGCGATATCAATGAGTTGGTCGAAAGAAACTTCTAACTATAGAAGTAATGGCTTCTTGAGATTTTTGTTTAAGCCATAGACGAACCTCTGGTTCTTCTTTAAAGGGGTGTTGATGTATTCAACCCCATATTTGGAAAGCGACTCGAAGGAGGCGACATAATCAGTCACGGAGGACTCACCTTGAACAAGGTCTATAAATCGTCGAGCCAATGTCACTTTCTCTGCTTCTGGTACCAATTTCAACTCGAAGCGTTCCCGGAATTGCTACCAGGTGAGATCCGCTTCATTAATCTTAGAAATAAGAAGCTCGTACCAGTCCAATGCTCTTTCTCGGAGCATACTAGAGGCCACCTGAACTCGGTGAAGGTCAATAAGATTCATGCGAGAAAAGATTCGATCGCATGACCTTAGCCAAGCCTGTACTTCAATAATAGTTTCGGAACCTTTGAATGGCTCCCTACCCAAATTAGTGTAATCGCTGCACAAGTGTGCAAATCCCGACTTTAGGTGAGTTGGTTCCGGGTTAGCTCCAGCTGCTTGAGCATTTGTCACTAAATCAAGAAGCTGTTGAGCAGTCATAAAAACTCCATCCTGGGGTGGAGTGCTAGAAGGTACGGCTCTGGGGCGGCCTGGTCTAGACATTTCTCTTCCTTTAGAAAGAAAGAAGAAGAAGAAAAAGGTTATTCACCAAATTGAATATCAAGCAATCTTGATAGTTAATCAAGGAATCATAAGGAAAATAGGATGAATCGGTACGAAGACTCGAATTAAATCCTAAAGCACGACTCCTAAGATGGACTTATGACGATGATCCTTGTTATAATATTCCATATTGTTTCAAAGTCTGGCTCTGATACCAAGCTGTGACTCCCCACCTCTATACCCACGCTAGCCAAGAACACTACGGAGTAATGCTGTCGACTAGCACGGAGAATAAGGCTGTTGAGGAGCGACCATCCGTGTACTTGCTTTGTGCGAGCATCGATATGTCAGATAAAATTCTTTTCAAGAGGAAGTCCGACATACAGATACAGACTCAAAGCTACTACACAGTGGCTATATAAATTCTTCGGAAACAAATATAGAAATATGCATAACATAAATCAGTTACAGATAATTCATATCACAAAGGCGGAAGAAGATATGAATATATATATCTAACACATGAAAGTGTATATCAGAGTAGTGGTCAAAAAGATCCACAATAATACAAAAGAATAGCAACGCGTGCTATACAAAAGAATACATCTATGAGTCCATATCTCAGGTGTATACAACAAAATAAACTACTAATCTAAGTAGTAAGCCAAAAGTCAGAGAATCAATCCCAAGTGAGAAGTCAAGCTGAAGCACCTGTAACATCTCGGTCTGACCCGAGTATTATTTAATAAGAAAATAATAAACGGATCAGTCTAACAATAAATATCAGATGAAACGATATAAAATCAGAGATATGACTAAACACATAATAATCACAATGCCAAGCTGTGATATATATATATAAGTAATCGGAAATCAACAAGAGATTAATCAATATCACCAAATCTACACAAGAATCAAAGGAAATGTCATACTCCTTATTTCGTTCACCAAATTATAAATATTGACGATTATATCAATGTCAATCACAAAAGTCAATGACACACAAATTCACCAATGCACAAATATTGATAGAACTTATCAATGGATAGCATGAAAATTGGTGAAACACAAATTCTAGAAATCATCTCAAGAAATCCAGTCAATGACACACGAATTCACCTATGCACAAAAATTGATAAATCATATCAATAGAAATCACAAAAATAGGTGAAGAAGAAAATTCCAGAATTCGACACACGAAATCCAGAAATCACACAAAAAAGGGGGTAGGCTTATCACACGAACGGGAGCATGAAAACTCACCAACATATGTATCACACGAACGAGACGCTATCTCATGGTAGCTAGCCATTAATTTTTGACACACGAACGGCCCGAAGACCATGGGGCGCTACCCCATCGATTTGAGTCGAAACTCCACAAAACGGGGTTTAGTCTCCCTCGCAGACAAAGAGACATCACACATTGCTAGTCTAAATCACAAAAATGATCGTCATGATCATCAAGAAGTGTCAATTACAGTAAGCTAGTAAATATACGAGCTTAGCTTCATGTCCCATAACCACTAGCTTAACTTAAATATTTACGAAAAATTGTAGATCTCCACTAGAAAATTGTCACAAGGGTTTCAATCGAACGAGTCCAAGAATTAACCAACGAAGTAAACGCAAGCGTTTCATACCACTTGTTTTACTAAGTCGTTTAATTAGATTTCTCATACGAGTGAGGTAAAGGTTTGTATATACTAATAGATTGGAAATCGGTTTGAGAAAACGAGCTTTGTTATAAAATAGCGTTGAAATCATTTGAAGAAAGAGTTTTGATATTTACTACTAGCATAGAAAACCTTTATATTTTTAAAGTGACAAAGCACAAAAATGACTGTAGAAATAATCAATCACCAAAATTCACATACGAAGACGTGAATTAGTTCCAAAGAAATCGATATCAAATCCATTAAAATGGATATTTCCAAAAATTCCAAAATAGAAGTCATCGTAGTCGAATAAGTGATAACAACAACTAGGAATCAAAACGAGCGATATAAATTGGATACCAAGCAAAACTAGGCTCAAATAGGCATAGCAGACAAATAGAAGCAGGTTAGTCGACTGACTCACTGAGTTCAGTCGACTGATCACAGTCCCAAAAACTCTCGGGATGCAGGTCAGTCGACTGAACTCAGTGAGTCAGTCGACTGACTGCAGTAAACAAAGCCCCCAAGGCTCTGCAGGAAGTCTTCACACTGCCTATTAGCTTCAGCCAGTCGACTGACCAAGAGATACAGTTGACTGACTGGAGCTAAGGCAGTTTTCCCTGCCTTTGCACAAGGTGTGCAATCCCAACCAATTCGCAACCGAATTCGAGCAATGGCGCTAGGGGTTTATGCCAATCGACTACCCGGCCCTTATGGCTCTTCGATGCGTCACCAAAACATGTTAAGATATCCATAAAAGGATTTTCATAGATTTTGATTTCAAAACACTAAAAATTGGAATATACACCAAATCAATTCAAACCAAAATCAAATGCACATGAATATGTGTTAGGAATTCATACCTAACAATCGAAGATAATCAGAGACATAGATGTGAGATAAAAATCTCACCTTTGAACCCAAGCAATTGAAAAAGAAGCTTGAAGGCAAAATGGGAATCAACCACTCTTCAAATCCAACTCAAGAAGCTTGATTCTAAGCTAAAAAGAGAAATATTTCCCAAATTAGGTTTAGGAATTTTTCGAAATCAAAGAGAGAAAGAGTTGGAGAAGAAGAGAAGCTTACCAATGGGTTCTTCTATTAGTTTGGAGCTAGAGTTTGATTTGCAAGAGAAAAGTAGGGTTTTGGAGTTTTAATTTCCAATCTCTCCTACCATTGATGCTTTAGAACTGAAAAGAGGAGAAAGTGAGGGTGAATAGGGAGGAGTGGCTCAGATTTGAGTATAAGTTAAACATAGGGCTGAACCCAAACCCAAACCCAAAGTGAAAAAGTAGCAAAAATCAACTTTCTCTAAACATATCGAAGCTTATACTCAAAAAAGTTGCAAACGGCATTTTAAACTCAATGGGAGTGGTCCCGAGTCCTAATTCGACCGTATGCAAAAAGTAGCTTTTCGGACTAAATTTCGAGTATCGATAAAATATTTAAATAAAATATTTAAATAAAAAATCAACAAATATGCAGGTTGTTACCTTATTGTTCCCTTTCTAAACTCTGGGTGCTCGTAATTTTCCACACGGTCAGCCTAGAGTCAGGTTGTTAGTTGTTCTGGAGTGAAGTCAAGAAGTATGCTGTGGAGATCAGGAGATTAGCTAGATGGCAAGACGTATCACTTATATTTGTGTATGGGTAGGTGCAAGTTCAGTTTCATGTGAACAAGTTATAATGACTGCCAGTGTTGTATTGTGTTGTTGTAATACACTGATGTTGTATGTATAAACTGATATAGGTTTTTTTTTTTAAAGATTATCCATTTATCTATTATATATTGTTCCACTACGAATGTGAGATTATGATATTGTTTCTGTTTCTTCTTCTATCTTCTTGTCTTTAACCCTAATGGTTCGGCATTCGACTATTCGGCATTTGATATAGTGGACGTATTGATGTCGATTTTTGGGCATCGGAAAATTGGGTCGTTACAATAGGAGATGTAAATCTCGAACATCTCTTAAGTTACTGCACTTACGTAGACACTGTATAGGATATGTCAAACCCCATAAACATCTCTGACACCGTCATATTCATATTTACCGTTGATTTAACTTATGTAAGATCTTTTAGTTCTGACTCGAGTGTTTTGTCCTTTCAATTCGCTCGGGTCAGCCTGAGCATTTCAGGGTTGAAGCCTTATTTCTGAAGGACGAAGGCGAAGATTTGTACTATTATTATTTAATATATTTATTCCACAGCATCATGTTGTTCCGCTGCATTTATTTATTCCTATTTTATATAACTCTGATGTTATGTTGTAAAAGAATAGTCAAATGTATTTATAAAACAGCTTCATGAACTTTATATTATTATTATAGTTTGTCATTCCACTGCGAGATTCTATATTTGTTTTATTTCTTTCTCTTTTTCTTATTTACCACATAACAATCTTCCCTTTTAAATAGTTTGAGTCCGACGTGTGTGTCTGTTTAAAACATTCGAAAAGGTAGGTCGTTACAGTTTGTATCAGAGCTTCGGTTTAGCGATAACTTAGCTTTGTGGGGTCCGACTCATATAAACTAGGGTAGTAATACCCTAGAATGAGTCACTAAGAGTATGTCTATGAGAGAGCATATTTTTTAGTATTATAAAAGGGTTTTGTATTGTGTTAATTTTTTCCATTTTATATTTATAAATTCTGGTTGTTGCATAGAACGCTATGACATCGATAGGGATTTGTAAACATTTAATAGGACATACTAACACAATATTGTTTTGAAATATAAGTAAATGAAATAATCTTTCCTACTATATATTTTTCTATATAAATAATAAATTTTATAATTGATATATTTAGTTGTATTATATTTGTTTGTTAGGTAGTGAAATTTATAAATATTGGTTGAGAAATGAGATTGTAAATAAAATAAATATAAATTGGAATTTGAGAACTTGTGTTCCAGGATTTGAAATTTCTTTCGAAAGATTTTGGAATATAATATTAATATTGTTTGGGAGTATTTTCTGACATAAATATTTCAAGGTGATTTGGAAAAATGTTTAAAAGAATTTTGGAAGGAAATAAGTTCTGTACTCCCCTCTCTATCATTGGGAAATAATTCCAGTGATGAATGCACGCATCATCGACGTACATTTTCGAGTTTCAAAGTGGGAAGACCGTGTAGTAATTTTACTGCACAATTGTTTTGATAAAAAATCTTAATTTTGAATTCCAAATATGATTTGATATGTATAAAAGATATGATTATATATATTATTATTTTAAAATAATTAAAATGAAACCTGGTTGTTTAGTTCTTAAGTTTCTGTAAATTAGAAATTGAAATTATAAAAATGAATGGAACCTTGACTACATTAATAATTGGAAACTTCAAAAATGAAAATAAGAAATTTGATGTTAAAATGATTAATGAAATTGATAAGAAAATGAAAATTTTAAATTGTAAATAAAAGGGAAATGGAAAAAAATGGTAACTATTGAACATTTTGTTAATTAAATATATAAGAGAAACTTGTGTAACTTTCTATTGTATTCTAAAAGACATTTATATATATATATATATATATATATATATATATATATATATATATAACTTACTAGAATATTAAAAGTTGTAGTGTCAAATAGGAAATGTAATAGAATATTGTACAAGTAAAACTTAAGTAATTGAAGTGTTCAATAGAATTACGTTTATAAATAATAATTTTGATATTACAGTTGTTATAAACTCAAGTTATAATTGAGATGCTACTAATTAAATGTAATAGAAAAGGAATAATATAAATAAATGACTATAAACTTAAGTAAATGTTTGAAGTTATTTATAATTAAAATAAGTAGAACGGATAAATACTGTAAGTAGATGATTATAGCCTCAAGTTAATGATGGGAGCCATTTATAATTAAAAATGAATACTGTATTAAATTTAATGGTTATAACTTCAGGAAAGCTGGAATGATTCAGAAAATAGATTTAATATTCAATGACACTTTATAAGGATGAATGTAAATTAAGAAGTAAGAAACATAAGTATGAACTTATGCACTAATAAGTATTAATATCTAATGGAAATCAAATACATAAATTAATAAATGTGAACTGAACTGCAATAAAATATATATGATACTTAAATAATGAATTCATTGATTTTTATAAACAACTGAATGGAAATAACTTATGTAAGAAATGAATATAAGTAATAAGATGAAATGACACTGGATGAATAAATGGTAAATTAATTTTGTAAGTAAAAAATGGGAATAAATGAAATTAAGCACTAAATGAATGAATGGAAATTAAATTTTTGTAAGAAATAAATGTAAATTGAAGAAATAATCCTTGTATGAATGAAAAGAAAAATTAAAAACTATAAATTTTATGAAAGAAAATTTAATTAGAATAACTTAAATAACATTGTAATTATTGTTTGTTTTGGCTTATGGTTGTTTGGGAAATAATACTTCTAAATGTTTGGATGTATGAATAATCTATTGAGTTTTATCAAAGGCTGTTGAGTATATGGTATACTTAGTAGTTATTTGTCATTCTACGCGATTAAAAATATCTAAACCCGAACAAACCATTTGTTTTTCTTGATATGGATGTATGATTTGTTACATTGATCTCATGTGATGATTGTATGCTTTTGGTTGCAAGAGATTGTTTTTATGTTGCATTGGTTTATTTTGTTATTGGTTGAAACAACTCAAAATACTTATCTTTATATAATTCTTAACCTCTTTTGGATTATATAAGTGAAATGCAGGTTTATGGAAGCAATTGCTACTACTTTTGGTTTCATAAAATAAGCGTTATTTTCTCGACACATAGGTACGTTCTCGGATTACGGTTTTATAACAATATTATATTTTTTTCCCATTGTTTGGGATATAATATTTTGAAAAATATGATATATATTATATTATTGATATTACTATTTGTTCCAGACCTTTCCGTACAAAGGAGACTCTGCCGAATTTTTCATAAATTTTGGACTTAGAAAGTTTTTTGTGAAATGTTTCCAAACTTTATTAATTTGAGTATAAAGGGATTTAATTGTTATAAATTGATATATTTTATTTAAATTATTTAATTTTGTAAATTAATTGTCTATAAATTTAATATTTTGAATGAGATATATTGATTAATAAATTCCTTCTTTTTCTTTCTTTTTTTCTTTTCAAGGACGAAATGTTTTGAGTGGGGGAAAGTGAACGACCTATAATTTTTGACAATTAAAAACTGTTATTTTAATAAGATTTTAGTGATTTAATATTAGGAGAAATGAAAATTTGTGATATTAATGAAATAATAAATAGAATGAAATGTAACAATGTTAATTTAAGTTATTTATTAACAAGTTTAATGGAATTCTAGTTAACTGAAGTGATTGAAAGATTATACTTGGTCATAAATTGAATATAAGAAACAAATGTAAATATTGAATTAACTAATAAAATAAGGTGTAATTAATTGTAAGTAGTGTTGTATAAGTTGTTATAACAATTGGTGGTAAATAATATCTTACAAATGTTATTAAATGTAGAAATGGTGACAACTGTATTTATTAACAATTTAATTAATCAATTACAAATAAATGTAAATAAATGTTACATTAATGTGAGTTAAGACAATAATAGTAAATTGTGAATGTAATAAAAGAAATAGAAATTTGTAACAACCCTGAATTTTGTGATTTATTTTAATTGTTTATTTTGATTATTTTATTTGAAAACTTTATTATATTTATTGAAATGAATAATTTTTGTTATTTTTTAAATATATATTTTGATTTTTATGTGAATTATAATTTCAAAATTGAATAAATAGAATACTTTCCAGAAAAGTTGATTTTTGGTCAATCTGGTCAAACTTTGACTTTTAAATTTTAAATTTAAATATTTGAATTCTTGAATTTTATCTTTTATTATGAAAATAAATTACATTTCAAGAATACCGCTTTTCGTTTCGTTGAAATTCGATTTATATTGTGAAAGTTATGCTTTTACAATATTGTATGTAAATTGTTTTATTTAACAAAATTGTTTATTTTAATTTATATAAATAATATTTTTATTTGTCATATCTTATTCTAATTTGTATATATATGTGTAATATGTTAGGTTATGTATATATTTTATCTTTTAAATATTTTAAAGTGATGTTTGAATTTTTCCAAAGCTTAGTGTATTTGTTTCCAATTTTTATAACCTAGTTTCTATTTTTAAGCTATTTTCTTAATTTATTTATATTTATTTAAAATTTTATTTTTATTTAATTTTTTTTTAACTTATTTATTTACATTTTTCATGTATTTTAAAATTCAAAAAGAATTTGAAGAGTTTTTGACCTTTAGTATCCCTTGACTTTTCACATTCATTTTGCCTTTTCACTCCAATCATCGCATCCATTCAATTGCTGACCATATCTCCTTTCCTTCAGCCGATCTCACCCTCATTTTTCACGTACCAAAAGTTTCTCAAGCCCAAAAGTTCGACCTCCATCTCCTGAAGAGAAAAACTTCGGTAAATAATTCATTTTTTCTCACTTCTCTTCCTTGTTTTCTTATTGTATTTGCAATTGCTTCAACTTATGTTGTTCGGCCCTTCCTCCTCTATCACCATTGCCTCCTCCACCACCACCACAACAGGCTGCCGCCTCCTCCAGGCCACTGCCCAAGCCAAGCTGTGCATGACCTTGTTGCCAAACTCCACCAAATGTTGCCTTATGCCTTGAAAACTCCATAACCGAGCCACCAAATTGCTCCACCACCTCACACACCATATTGGCCGACCTTTACATCATCACCACCAGTCACTTGCTGACCTGAAACCCCTGCCACATCTATACCTGACCTCCCCAAGCCTGGCCATGCCTATGTATGCTTAGGGCCGAACCATTTATGCATAGAAATTCCACTTTGGTTGCCTTAATTTGAGTAATACGTGCATATACACTTCATCTCCTTCATATTCATGTTATGGCCGACCTATATGAACCCACACTTGATCCAAATTCACACCTAGGCCATGCATTTATAACCTATGGCCGAGCATAGGGTTGTTAGAGGCAAGTGCAAGAGTTTTGGTTATGTGTTGTGCATGTATTTCTAGCTTGTTATGTTTATATTTGGTTTGAAATTCATGTTGTATATCCTGTTTTGTTCGATATGTGAAAAAACAAATAGCTTTGGCTCTCCCTCATCCGAATCATAGTTGTGCTTTCATGCCTTTGTAGATCTCTATTTTGTGTATTTGGTTGTTATCTCCAGCTCGTAGAGGTGAGTAATTCTCACCAGACAATTTGTACTTATATAACTAATAAACTGATCGCAATTGAATCTGTAAACCATATCATCATGTTATAACTGCTATTGCTATGATCATAGGATGTTCACCCATGCTTATTCACCTGTTATATCATATGTTACTGTTATATAATGCTATTCTGTTTATTTATATCAGTTTATCACACTGCAAGTTCCCTGTATATTAGAATCACTATAGATTGAAATGATACGTACCAGAACGGACTTTAGAATAGGGGGAAATCGTTATGGCCTGAAATGATAAGCCTGAACGATTTTTATTTATTTCATTTGACTTGGGATTACGGGTTTGAAATGATAGAACATGGATTTTCCTTTGCAAATTACAGATTGAAATGATATATTACCCGTATCATTTGACTTAGGTTAGAAAATTTTATACAGACCGTGGTTAAAATATATTTTTCTAAAATTTTTAAAATATTTTTAAAATGTAAATATTATGATATTTTGATTTAAATTTAAATTTAAAAATGATATTACAAAATATTAGTGATTTTCTATATGTTAAATAAGTGAAATAAATAAATGGTAAAGTAGGATTTGAAATATAAGTTAATTTTGGAATTTATGATTTTGGTTATAAATGAAGTTTAAGTTAAGTAAGAAAATATGATAATTTCATTTAAATTTAAATTCAAAAATGATTTTATAAAGTGTTATTGATTTTCTATAGTTAAAAATAGTTAAATAGATAAATGTTTAAAGTTGAAATTTGAAGTATAACTTAACTTGGAAAATGTGGAAGTGTTTTAAAAATAAAAGTTAAGAAAATAAAATGGAATTTAAATAAATCTATGAAATGGTAAACTTAATTAAAATATTAAGTAAATGAAATGTTATAAAATTTTACATTTATTTTATAAGTGAATTATTAAAGATTTGATAATTATTTGTGAAAATTTCACTTTGTAAAATCATAAATTAGGGGATATTTAAATGATTATTTTTAAAGTGAGAAAATATGACTTTATAAATTAAAATAAATTTAAATAAATTTTAATTGTTTATGCAATTGTAGTGAAAGTTTGAAATTTAAACTGACAGCATTCCTGAAATGCTATCATTTCTAAAGTCAAAGATATTACAGCATTTTGTAAATGCTGTGATTGATATAAATGAACTAAATGGCTAAATTGAACTAAGGGCTATTACAGCACTTTGTAAGTGCTGTAATTGCTGAATTTGACCAATGTTTTATTTGAAACCTAAAATGTGATAACCCGGATTTTCTGGACATCTGTAATTGATAAAATAATTGGGTTAATTAATTAAAATACTGATTTATAGATTTAACACATAAATCTGATAATAAATACTTATATCTAGATTTATGTATAGACGAATTTGAACTATAATAAATACAAAAGTTATATTAACATTTAAAAATGGATTAAATTTATATTATATATGATTTTATTTTAAGTTATAATTGGTTTTTATTTTATTTCTTTAAAAAGTTATATTTATATAAATTAGAAAGGCATTTAAAAAAATTATTATTTATTAATTAGGAAATTTAATTTTAAAAGCTTTTAAATCATTTAAAAAAAAGAAAAAAAGAAAGAACAAATGAAAATTAAATAATGACATGTGTTGAATTTTTAAGCTTGTTAAATACATGTGTTAGGTAAATAATTATTATAGATGACAAGTGTAAGTATGATAACAAGTGGCATAATTTATTTTCCATTTTTATTTAATCTAAATAATTTTTAAATCAAATCTATATATGCCAATATCCTTTTTTCCTTCCATTTTCTTTGATTCATTTTCACATTTACCAAAACAAAACTAGAAAAAAATCTGAGATGAAAAACCTTGTAAATCAAATATGCAATGCAAACCTGAACATTCCTCTCAAACCACATATGCAATGCAAATCTGAACATTCCTACCAACAAAATCTGCAATGCAACCTAGAAATCATTTATCTTCAACCCTGAAGTTTCTTAAAACCAAAACCCTGTCACGTTTTTCCAAATCTGTAACCAATTTTCAGTTCAATAGCCCTGTAGCAATTTTGCAAGTTCTAGATCAAGCCTGTAACCATCTTTCAAGCATGTATGCAAGTAAGTCTGGAGTAAATCAAAGTTTTCAAAGCTTGCAAATTCTAGAGGCCATGGTTTTCAAGTTGTCAAAAGTTAGCATTTCATTATTCAAAGCATTTCAATTTTTAAAGGAAATCAAGGCAGTCAAGTTGACAAGTTTCCTGTTTTTCAAAGCTCTACCTCTTTAATACAGGTGACTAAACACTTTTTAAAATTAAAACCTAAATAGATAAACATCTGTTTGCTTGAATCTGAGATGAATGATGTTTGGTTTTGCATTTATATATGAGATATATTTGTGTTGTGAATGATTATAAAGTGTGCATGTCTGATTATATTTTGATCATCTCTGTTTTTGTTCAGGACATAGGAATTTGATCAAAAACCTAAATCTAATTATATGATCTATGTTAGGTTTAGGAATTCAAGCATAATATGTTTGTTTAGTTATAAGCTAAGGTTTAAAAATTTATTTCTAGCAACATAAGTTTGAAATATTCCTGGACTTAATATAGTACAGACGAAATGTAAATGCATGTTAAAGTCAAGTGTTGAATTATTATGATTCAAGTTTATATCTTGACTTAGAAAAACATGATTTTTAAAATGAAAATCATGATTTATAATGTTGTATTGGTTGAGTATTTTATAGATGACTAGAAATTGGGTTTTTGAGTATTTCTGGTGATATTTTGGAGATGAGGCCTCGGGGTTTCATCTGGAGGTGGAGGACTATGCGGCGAGGTTGGGAAAAATGGTGGAAAGGGTGACCGATCATCGTGGCGTTGGTGGTGAGGCAATCTTGTTTCTAACCCTAGTTTTGGGTCGAGCTGAAAGATTTCATCACTCCTCTCTCTCTGGTGCATTAAGTGCAATGGAGCTTTGGGAATGGGTTCGTGGAAGACAGGCGATGATGTGGCTGGACTTACAGTGATTCTGGTGGTCGGAGGAAGGTGATCGAGTCATTTTTTGGTGAGGTTGTGTGCTCCATTTTCTACTCTCCTGTTTGATTTTGCTTTGAAGCTTGGGTTTGTATTTGGATGAACGACATTTGATGTTTGGAAGATGGTCGTGGTGTCGGAGGGTACGACGCAGATCATCATCGTCGAGGATGACTGTGTAGGTGCACAGAGTTGCTGATTGTGTCAGTGGTGGTGTTGTTTTTATGTGTTGGTTTTGACTCGAAGGTGATATCGGGTCTTGGAGGTGGTAACTCGAGTTCGAACTCGAGTAGAATGTAGGTGTTTAAAAGCTACATGTTTATAAACTTTAAATTTTAATTTAAGTTTTTAAATCGGGTAGAAAAGGGAGTTTACTCGGGGGTAGACCCGAGTTATCTTCGGGTTTGACCCGAAGATTAGTAAATAGCAGTTTTAAATGTTTTAAAAATCAAATTGGGTTTGGGAATTTAAATTTAAATCTAGTTAAAATTTCTTATTTAAACTTACACTATTTATAACTGTTTCTTTAGCAATTGATTAAGAGATTTTGAAAATTTGTTTAGTTTAAATTTTAAAAAAATTAAGGTGATTTTAAAACATCAATTTAAAATGAAAGCTTAAGATTTTATAAAAGTAAGTATTAAAATACAAATTGTATGAAACCTCTACTTGATAATGTTTAAGTTATTTAAGGAAGTTAAGAATTGTTAACTTTTAATTTATCAAGTTAAATGTTTATCTTATTTCAAATCTTAATTAAAGGAATTTATTAAATTTAGTTAATTACAATGTAAAATGTTTTAAAAACAATTAATGGCAGTTAAGGTATTGATAAGATAAGGTTTTATCTTAAGATGATTAAGGTTATAATCTCTTGAGATTAATTAGAATAATTAATTAACTTGATAAATTAATTATAAAGGATTAATTAAGTGATTAATTAAGAATAATTAATTGGTTTAATTAATAATTAAGTAAGGGTTATAAATTGATTAATTAAAAGTTAATTAATTGTAATTAAGGATTATTAATTAAAGATTGTTAATTAATGATCAGAGATTAATTAATCGAGTAATTAAGTAATTAAGAATAAATTAATCAAGTAATTAAGTTCGATTAATTTAGTAATTAGAAAGTTGTTAATTAAGTAATTAGAGGTTACTTAATTAAAAATTAAGAAGTACTTAATGTGTAATTAAGTTTTATTAATTAATAAGTTAGTTATTATTAATTAATACTTAAAGGATGATTAATCTATAATTAAAGATTAATTAATTAAGGATTAATCAAAGGTGATTAAGGATTAATCAAAGGTAATTAAGGATTAATCAATATTAATTAAGGGTTGATTAACTGTTTAATCAACTGGTGATTAAGGATTAGTTAATTTGTAATTAAGGCTGTTAAATAATAATTAAGTTTTATTAATTAATAATTAAGATATAATTGATTTGTTAATTAATAATTAATTAATTAATTATAAGAATAATTATGGATGATTAATTTGTATTAAGAGATATTGATAAATAATTAAGGTTATTAATCAATAGTTGATGGTTAATTAATCAGTTAATTAGAGGTTAATTAATTGATTATAAAGTAATTAAGAACTGATTACTTTGTATTAAAGGAGATTAATTAATACTTGAGGTTTATTAATTGATAATTAAAGGATAATTAATCTATGATTAGTGATTAATTGATTGATTGATAAGGTAATCAAGGAGTGATGAATTAATTAAGTGATTGTAATTAATTAATGGTTGATTAAGCAAGATTAGATGATTAATTATGATATGAATTGATAATGCTTGCTTATGGATGATTGTTTGTTGAATGTCTGAATTGAATGATATCTTTTGGATGATATGCTGTGACATTCTATTGATATGATATTGGTTATATCAATGATAAATGGGTGATGTTTATCTGTGTTATTGCTGTGTAAAAGTGACATCCAATATTTGAATTTAGTCAGTTGAATAACTTGGGTTAAGATGACATTGGATTCGAAGAGACCGGATTTGGGTATTAATAAATACCCGAAACCACTTCGATTCTTTGTAATTTGATATGTGAAACCAATAGGATGAAGTGGAATGACTTAAGTGAATTGGACCATTTAATCTAAGTTTTGGCACTTAGAAATTGATGTGTGGAATAATTGATGTCTATAACAACTTGCGAAGTTGTAAATTGATATAAGTTACCCCGGGTTTATATAAGTTGTATGCTTTTGTATTCCATGTTAGATGGGTTTACTCACGCTGGTTTCCAGCCTGACCCGGGTGTTACTTTGATGTAATGCTCGGGTCAGACCGAGTATTACAGATTTTCAGGTATGGACGTTCTGGAGCTTAGGAGGCGAGCTGGATGGCAGGAACATATAGAGTGTTTTCGCTATATTATATTGTTATCTGATACATATTGATTGTATATGTCCAGTGTTTGTATATATGTTGTAACTCTAATGTATTAAAGTGAAATTTGACAAGTACAATTTTCATTGTAAACTGATATTATCGTTGTTATATTTTATCCGCTACAAATGTGAGATGTTGGTATTTCTGTTCTTCATTTTCTTCTATCTCTCTTTTTTTCCCTAACCATCTGGAATTCTCGGCATCGAAAATTCTAGGTCGTTACATTTGGTATCAGAGCGAGGTTAAGCAAGAACCTTGGTTCTGGTGGGATTACTCATTAAGGATAGGGTCAATGGTACCCTATAATAAGTTGAGTGAATATATATATATATGAGAGCGTACTTGTTATTTTCTTATATAAAGATTTTAAATGATTTTATATAAGAATATATTTTGATATATAAAGTAATATTTCTTTCTAATAAATATTAAGGTAATTGGTTGTTAAATTATTGGAATTAAATTAAGTGGTAATAGAAATACAACCAAACTGAAATTAAATAAAGATTGGTTTGAAATGGATTCAAACTGAAATTTAAAATCTTGGATTTGGAGAAGAATTTTCAGAATAAGATGATAATGAATTGGTTTTCAGATATGATAATCTTGGTTATTATCATAAATGGTTGCTGTATTTAATAATGGAACGTTTTAAGGAAGTAAAACATTTGGGTAAGTATGACTTATAAATTGGAATTGAAAATGATCTAAATTGTGAAGTTTTAAATCTAGGTCCAGAAATTTGAAAATTCTTTTTGAATTTAAAACCAAAGGTGGTTTAAAAATTGAAATAACTTGGTGTGTAAAGGAAATAATATGTATATCTGAGGAATATATATAATATCAAAGATGGTTTGAGATAAACTCTAAATGTTGAGTTTTAAATTTGGAATGAGATGTGATACCCAAAGTGATAAGTTTTTGAACTTAATAAGTGGAAGGATTATTAATGTGAAGTTTAAAATTTGAAGTGGGAATTCAAATTTGAGTAAGGATTAACGGGATTAAATTAAAGTGAATTTAACTTAGAAGAAGTTAAATAAGTATGAATGATCAATCTCATTTGGAAATTTCAAGATGAAATTGGGATTTAACTTGGGAAGTTAAATGGTTAATTTGAATTGGGAGTTTGTGTGATCTCAAAATGGGTTTGAGATCTGTAAATTAGAAATGTGTGGGTGTTTTAAAATAATTTGGATAATATTATCCTATTAATAATCTTTAAACTGTGAATTGGATTAGAATTATTATTTGAACCTAGAAATAGGTTTATGAAGAAGTAAACGTTAAATTGATTTAAGGGAGTTAAATCAACATTTGAAAGTTTAACTCGAATTTATATAATTCGAGATGATTTAAAGTGAGACTGAATTTGAAATTAGTTCAAACTGAAAATTGATTTAAATAATTTGGATTTGCGATTAAAGTTGAATAGTTTTAAATTCAAATGGAATTTGATTTGAATTTGGAAAGAATCAAGGATAATTCAACTTGAATTGGGATTAAATTCAAACCGGGGTTGAAATGAATTGAAAATTTAAAATTGGTTCAGTTTGAAATTTATTTGAATTAATTGGAATTATGATTGAAGATGGATAAGTTTAAAAATTCAAATGGAAATTTGAATTGGATAATTTGAAAAGAAATTGAAGTTGAATGAGTTCAAATTCAAATAGGAAGTTGATTTGAATTTGGGATGAGAATGGAAGTTAACTTAATTTAAATTGAAATTGGAAGTTAATTGGAAATTGGCAATTGATTGGAATTGGGATCAATTCAAATTGGAATTGAATCAATTTAAATGGAAGTGGGAATTTAAAATGAATTGACGGGAATGGAGATTAGGAATTAAACAGTTTGGCTCTGGACTATTTTCAAAATAAATTGTTTTAATATAAATCCACTTTTCCAAACTATTTACTATACAACCTTTCTTTTTAAAAGCCAAATTTTTTTTTGGCAAGGTCAGCGGGGTTAAAAAATGGGCTCCTACCATTTTTATTAATATATCAAGAATGGATACAAAGCAGAGAGGAACAAACCTACCAACAAGGCAAGCTAGAATAGGACTAGAATACAGAGAGGGACAGACATATTAATAAGAACAAATAACAGATAAAAAAAGAGAATAAAAGAAAACACGCATTACTGCGGCACATGCAAACTGGGGAAAGGGAATCAGGAGATAGAAGAGAGGAATGAGGTAGGAAACACATGATTGGAAGCACGAACTCCATCTCTAATTCCCTCCATAATACGAGCTTTCAATAAGGTGAAATTCGTCCTTTTGGCAGAGAATATAATCGCATTCCTCTCGTCCCAAATCGTACAGATAAAGATTTTAACCGTAAACAGAAAAGCGTAGGTTGCTTCACATTTCCATCTCATCGCTTTGTAGATTAAATTCCATTCAACCTCGCTGTTAGTGGATACTGTCCTCCGGATGATGGTAGCGTTAAGGGATCACCATAAATTATTGATGAAAGGACAGTTGAAATACAAATGGAGGGTATCCTCATCCGTGGCATGACAGAAACTACATGTAGTATCGATGATTACACCACGCTGTATCAACTTAACCTTTGTTTTCAGGCAGTTATTGAGAGTCTTCCAAAGGAATAAGTTCTGACTCTCCGTGTTATGTCGTAGCCAGATTCTCTTATGCCAGGAGAAGGTAACCAAGTTACTCTGACATACGAGAATCTTATACAATCCACCAATCTTATATCTGTCCTTACAAAATGTCCATGAGATACCGTCGTGCAGGGATAATGGGACATGGCAATCTTTTATTTGGTTCCAGTAGTCACGAACGTTTTGATTACTCGAATATGGAAGGACAATTTTACCTTCAGTAAGATAGTCAATGGCCAACACGTCAGGGCGAATACCAGATTGAACTTGTTCGTTAAACAGAAGGGGGTGACTGAGAATGGTACCTTCCTTAACCCATGGGTCATGCCAAAAGGACACACGACCAGAGATGCCAACTTTACAATTTGCATATGGAAGACAAATGGATCTAAGCTTCAGTAAACTGCGCCACATCCAGCTACATGACTGCGGCACCGCCATCGTCCAAAAGTTCTTCTTTTTGCTAAGCATGTACTTATGAGACCATTTAACCCAGATATTGTCTTTATGATTCAGAATATTGTCTATAAGTACCACCATGGCCGCACGATTCCATTGCAGTATACTCTTAATTCCTAAACCACCCCTGGACTTAGGCAGTTCAAGTTTGGAAAATGCACAGGATGTTAATTATTGGATTGAATAGAACCATGCCAGAAGAAATTTGACATAGCACTCCTAACCATCTTTATCAGCTTAGAAGGCAGGATGAAAGTTTTAGCCCAATAAACAGTCATGGAAAATATAATGGAGTTGATTAACGTGAGTCTCCCAGCCTGACTAAGCAACCTATTTGTCCACAAAGACATGCGAGCCGTAATCCTCTCAAAAAGAGGAATACATTGGGAGAAAGCAATTCTCGAAGTTGCCAGGGGATACCTGGTACCTAGAACAGTCAAAACGAATCATGATCGAGGAAAAATTAGTAATTTGCTTAGTCACCTCAGTGCTCACTCCTGCAATCATCATACCCGACTTCGATAAGTTAATAGATAAGCCAGTAAGTTTGTGAAACTTGGATAGGCTGTCCATAATTGAAGAAACCGTCTTCATTGAAGGCTTGAAAAAAATTACCAAGTCATCAGCAAACATAAGGGAAGTTATGAGAGGATGCTTACACTTAGGGTGAACAGAAAATAGACCCACTTGAACTTGATGAATGAGGATTTGTGTCAAGACTTCCATCACCATAATGAAAAGGTATGGAGACATTGGGTCCCCCTGCCGAATGCCTTGTTTACTAGTGAAATATCCCTCATTGCATTTATTGACCATTATGGAATACCTTGCCGTGGAGATACATGCTTTGATCCAAGCCATAAAATGAGGGGGAAAATTAATTAAACCCATGATTCTAAAAGTGGAATCCCACTGTAGGGAGTCGAAAGCTTTAGAAATATCAAGTTTGAACATGGCTCTGGGAGAAATGTTAGCGGAGTTATAACCTTTCAGAAGTTCATGAGACAGCAAAACATTGTCCAGAATACTCCTACCACTAAGGAAAGCTGCTTGATTGGGGGATATGATGTTAGGCAGAACTAACTTAAGTCTGTTGGCAATGACCTTGGATATGCATTTGTATATAGTGTTACAGCAAGATATGGGTCTAAAATCAGCTACATGGCAGGCATTTTCACTTTAGGGATGAGAGCAATGTTAGTGGCATTGACTGACCGATCATTTTGCACTTATTGAAGAAATTATGAACCGCCTTGAGGAAGAGAGGGCTGACTATCTCCTAGCATGACGTAAAAAAGGTAGCATTAAACCAATCAGGACCACCTGATGAGTTAGCATTAAGAGAGAATAAAGCTGTTTTAATCTCATTGTCAGTAATCGCCATAGAAAGCATTTCGTTCTCTTCCGATGAGATTTTGGGAAGGTTAACAGAATCAATCAGGTCAAGTTGAGGGGAGAAATTATTATTGTTGCCTAATGATGTACTGAAATACTCAAGAAACATATTGGCAATAATAAGAGGGTCGGAAATGTATTCACCATTGTCGTTAACCAGGGTAGTAATTTGCTCTCTAGTTTCTTTTGCTTTAAGGGAGGAGTGGTAGTAGCAGTATTCCTATCACCATCCACGAACCAGTCCATATGCGACTTTTGCTTAGCCATTAATCCTTCCTGCTTATAGGCATCAAACGGATCGGAGGATAATTTAGCTTCCTGAGCAGCCAGATCTTGATTTAAAGGATCACCTAGCAGAGCCTCCTGTATGTGTTGAAGCTTGAGAGAGAGCGTGGAAGAAGTCAGAGATCCATTGCCATATTTGCAACTCGACCAAGCTTGCAACTCTTTTTTGACAGCTTTAAGCTTACACCGCAAAATAAACATTGGGTTACCAAAAAAGTGAGAAGTCCATGCCTTTTTAACAATAGGGAAAAATTCAGGGTGATGTATCCAAGCGTTAAAAAATTTAAAATTAGCGTTCCTTTTTTTCATAGCAGCACCAAATGAAATTATTTGAGGTGAATGATCAGATAGGACTGGCATAGGAAGGAGGTTAGAAATGAGAGGCCATGCATTTAGGGCATACAGGTTGGCGAATGTTAAATCGATTTTGGAGAAAGTACGAGGAGAAGATCTTCTAGAATTATTCCATGAGAAAGGGGCACCAACAGTTTCGATTTCAACAAGGTTTGATTGAGAAATTGTATCATAGATGGGTCTGGTTTCTCTACGGGACAGGGGATTGCCGCCCATCCTATGAGAAGACAAATAAGAGCAATTGAAATCTCCTATTGCAATCCAAGGATGTGTTTCCTGTCGGAATGATGGGAGGAGATTATGCATACTCTGTCTAGCAGAGACAGTGTTGAAGCCATATATAACAGTGATGTAGAAAGAAGTGGAAGAAGAGGTATGAAAGCAATGCATGTGAATAAGTTGAGGAGTAGCTAGGATAGGAGATAGTAGATAAACTGAAGGATTGTAAAGAATAAGAATTCTTCCAAAAGGAGCTTCATGTAGGTTGTTGATCATTTTCCATGATGAGTTAATATTGGTGGCAGCCTTGATAGAGAGAGTAGCATTCAATTTGGATTCAAGAATGGCTAGCATACTAAGCGAATGTGTGGCAATTAACTTTTTACATTGAATAAGTTTGGCCTCAGAGTGGGCACCTCTCGTATTCCACACACCAATGTTGTTCAACATTGATAAACTAGCTGTTGAAGTTGGAGCTTCTTTTTGTTACCCTTGATTAGAGGGGTGTTTTGGTTATTATTGCCAGGACAGGTGGGAGAAGATGAAGACATCCCACTCGGGTTGAGATCCGAATCAGCATGGGGAATAGAAGATTTTAGTTTTTTCCTGCTGCAAGTAGGACTGGACTTAGTATAGGATAGTGGGGTATTAGCTAGAGATGAGGGTTGGCTGAGAGGAGGAGGAGGATGAGGAGGGGGAGGAGGAGGTTTCCATGCTTGGGGAGGATGCAATTGATCATAAGGATGATCATTTCCCAATTGAATACCAGATAAAACACTTATTGATTCATTTTGGTTGTGCACGTGCACGGCAGATGCATGCACAACATTGGTACAGGGTGAGGTGGGATTAGTTACAGAAGGGTGGCATATGGGATTGGAAATTGTATTAGATAGAGTTGGAACAGCACATGAGATAGGACCAGAAGTTGAAATATGAGGAATTTGAGCATGTTCAAGTATTGATGGAGAAAAAGGAGCCGCATGCAAGTTAATGCATGCAGAAATTTTAGTAGCATGGTCTTCGAAATTTAGCTCAGCTTGTTGAGTGGGGTTGTTATTCAAGTTACTTTCAGTAGCTTGCACAAGCAAGAAACTCTTCTCTATATTATTAGTTGAACCAATCACATCGTTTGAGTCAAACTCGGCAGAATCAGAATTAGTGGCGACCACTTTAGATTCTCTCTCTGCCAAGTCAGATAGAGCATTAAATCCATTACTTTCCAGCAAACGAGATTTATCAGAATTGTTAACAAAATTACCATCAGTGACTGTCTTTCCCAACTGTGGGATAACATTTTCCTCTTCCTCCATTTCCCTACTTACTGTTACTATATTTTTTCCATTTTTGCTATCTTCATGAGAATTCACATTATTGACTTTTAAGGAGGAAGGATACTTCCTTTGTCTACGTGCTTTATTAACAACTTGCCACTTATTTTTCCTCTGCCTCGCAACTACTTCGTTTCTGGGAGAAGCAAACACTTTATCAAATTCAAGATTATCTTTCTTCTCATTTTCGCCCATCACGACCTTGGGAATTAGCTTATCACATGTTGTATCGGTATGCCCAAACACTCTACAGTTAGCGCAAATGTCAAGTTTCCATTGATACTCGATATGAATGTTTTGTGTACCTCCATCCAGAAGTTGAACAGGAAAAGAGTCAACCAGTGGATTGTCCGGCTTAATTTCTACTAAACATTTAGCAAAAGTTAGCCGCTCCAACTTCTCCGTTGATTCGTCCATGCATAAAAGCTTGCCAAGTCTGTTGGCAATCCAATTAATGCCTATATGGGACCAGGCAAACATAGGGACATTGGAGAATTTCACCCATATCAGTACCAATGTTATTCTTTCACACGCGTTACCCACATATGGATCCCACTGCTTAACAATGAAGAGCTTATTTTTCATAACAATAGGGTCACCTTGCAGAATATTGCTTCTATCTTCATCGTAAGACAGTCGAAAGAGAAACAAAAAACCATTTGATCGAACTTTGATCGAACCTTTCAGTTTCCAGTATTTTTTCAAGAAGTTAATGACAAAGGAATAAGATAAAGGCTTGTCAAGAAAGAATCCAACAAGATGGTTGCTCCAAACAAGAGAACCGACATCAATGACAGGGGGAGGAGGGATCAAAATCTCATTTTTAACCTCTGGGGTCATCTCAACAGGGATGTACTTCCCCGCGTTGCTTGGTTTACTCTTGAAGAGTGAAGTCCATGTCTGTTGAGCTGGTGTTGGCAGCAGAGGAGGAAGGGAAGAAGCAGGAGGCGGTAGGACAGGGAGTTTGGAAGGGACACTGATGATAGGATCAGAAGTCTCTGGTGGAGGAGGTGGATCAGGAGCAGGACGAAGGAAAAATGATGGTGTTGGTAGAAGAGGAGTGGGAGGGACAGAAGAAGAGGACGGGAAAAGGACAGGGGAGAGGGATGGAGCCGCCATGAAAAGAAGGAGATTAAAAAATTTGAAAAAAAGTATGAAAACTTTAGGGCCAAGGAAACTATTATAAACTTTGGGGCCAAGGAAACTATGTTTGCCCTAGCCTTCGGTTAGCCCGTTTTATTAGTGGTCGTGCACTATGTCTCATTATTGTGGCCGCTGGGATTCAAACTGGTGCCACTACAACCATATGTAGCAACACCACTATTTCTTAACCACTGGACCACTAGAACTTGACAAAAAACTTTGGGGCCAAGGAAACTATGTTTGCCCTGGCCTTCGGTTAGCCGGATTTATAAGTGGCCGTGCACTATGTCTTATTATTGTGGCCGCTGGGATTCGAACCGGTGCCACTACAACCATATGTAGCAACTCCACTATGTCTTAACCACTGGACCACTAGGACTTGACAAAACTTTGGGGCCAAGGAAACTATGTTTGCCCTGGCCTTCGGAAAGCCAAATTATTTTATCCTTATTTTACAATTATTTTAGGAACTATTTAACAATTTTTCAACTGTTTTATAAACTAATTACTATTTTTCAACTATTTTATAACTAATTTCTATTTTACATCTATTTTGCAATTATCTAACTATTTTATAACTGTTTAACTACTTTCCAACTATTTTATCAATACTTAACTATTTTACAAACTAATAATTATTTTTCAACTACTTATCTATTTTAAAAAAGAAAATTCAAGCTATTTTCTAAATTTAAACTGAACAGAGGTCAAACTGATTATGATTAAATATCCATTTGAGAAAAGGATTAAATTGATAATCTATATAGGATTGAATCAATTGTAAATAAGGGTATAGAAATCATAGGTGAATGTGAATAGATAAGAGAATTGATTTGGTTAATAATCAATGAAGATAAATACATAGGATGTACGTATATTATTCTATTCGCATAGTGATTTGATTCAGATTCGAGCATAGAATTTCGAGATAGTTATATCGATCCGAGTTGGGATTTTCCACTCGATTTTCGACGGTGAACCTGGATATGGATTGTTGATTGATTCTGATATTCTCTATCATAGTTAGGCTATGCAAGGAAAATGACGGTTTCTGATCAAGAAACTAGATCTGAGTCCGCGCTAGGAAGTCGGGTGGACGATACTAGTTCGAAAGTGAAATTTTGTGATCGACTGAGCGATCAGATTGGTATAGCGTACGGATGATATATATACATCGCACGGGTTTGAATGAAATTGTTACCGGGAATTTGTGGATAATAATGTAAAATGTTTTTTTGAAATGAAAAGTATATTTTGTGAAATATATGATGAATAAAGTGGAAATTGGATATTTCTATGGTAAAAATTTACTTTATAGAAGTAAATAATTTGGTAAGTGACTTTATAGAGTAATCAAATTTGAATATTTGATAAACAAAGTTATATATATTTGTTATGTAAGATAAATCTCCCCTTGTTGAATCTTTTGCCGTAAGGAAAGGATTTTTGAAAGTATTTGAAGTATAAAAAGGAAATTTATACAAGTTTGAAGTGATCCAAAGATTTTTAAAGATATATATATATATTATATATATATATGTGTAAAGGATCTTGTGAGAATAATTTTGAAAAAGGTTTTGGGAACCTTTGGATTTGGAAAGGTGTAACAACCCTGTATTTTCTGATTGTTTTAATTGTATATTTTAATTATTATAATTGAATTCTTGATTTAAAAACTTTATTTTTATCTATTAAAATGAATAGTTTTGTTATTTTAAATACAAATTTTGATTTTAATGTAAATTTTAATTTCAAACATGTATAAATTGAATATTTTCCAAAAAAGTGAACTTTGTTCAAAATGGTCAAACTATGGATTTTAAATTTAAAATTTGTAAGTTTAAAATTTTGAATTTTATCTTTTATTATGAAAGTAAATAAAATTTCAAGAACACTGCTTTTCGTTTCGTTGAAATCCGAATAATATTGTGAAAGTTATGCTTTTTACAATATTGTTTGTACATTGTTTTATTTAACAAAATTGTTTATTTTAGTTTATATAAATAATATTTTTGTTTGTTCTAATTTGAATATAAGTGTAATATGACATGTTATATATATAATTTCATTTTAAAATATTTTTAAAGTGATGTTATAATGTTCCAAAGCTTATTGTATTTTTTTCTACAATTTTTCACCCTAGTTTCTATTATTGTGCCATTTTCATAATTATTTTATATTTTTCTAAAATATATTTATTTATTTTCTTTTTCCACTTTATTTTGTTCATTTTTTTATATTTTATTTACTGAAATATATATGGTTTATTTTAAAGAAAAAAGAAAAAGAAATACCAAGAGGCAAAGACCTTTCAATTCTGGTGACTTTTCAATTCTTGTCTCTTCATTTGCTTTTGCCTTTTCCTCTCCTTGCTTTAGCCGTACATCCCTCTACCCTATAGCCATGTTTCTCATCTTCAATTCACGTGAAAAATATCTTTCTCCTCATTTCAAACTCACGGCTACATCATATTGAGAAAAATTGCAAGCTAATGGCTTCTTTCTTTCATTTTTTCCCTCTTCTTCATTGATTTAGCCTTCCTCTTCTTCATGTTTGCTTGGCCTCACCTCTCTCCTTGCTGACCACCATCCTCTCCACCATCTACAGCAGCACCAACCCCCTCTCCTCTGACCACCACCTCTGGCCATGACCATTAGATGAAGCCACCACCTCAAATTTGCAAAGCACTTCACCAAAACAATGCTAGCCAAGCCTATACTCCACTATTGCCTTCATAGTTGCCTTTGGCCACCCCTTAGCCACCACCACCATCATCTACTTCACCTCTGGCTGCCCCTTTCACTACTTTCCAGATCTGACCTGACATGAAGACCCCATGGCCGAGCCTATATGTGGTCATAGCCGAGTCAAAATGCACCAAAAACTTCACATATTTGCCTTGAACCCATGTATGCTTCATGTTGTAACTCTTCCACCACCTTCATCCACTTGTAACCTGACCTTTATGGTTGCCATACCTGACCCAAACCTGAGCCTAGTGTGGTGAGATCAAGCCCATTTGATCATGTGACAAGCTTATGTTGTCGTGTGCTAGTCTTTTGCTTCTAAGGTTTGGTCATCTCTCTTGTTTTGCAACTGTTCTGCAAACTAAAGTTGTTGATTATATTTGTATGTCGATATCTGTACTTGTGCTTATGTATGTTATATTTTTTGTTGTTTACAAGGGTCTCCATCAATTCAAATCAAATCGTGCTTGTCGTGCCTTTGGAATCGCTCTTGTGTGTGTTGTTTGTCTCTAGCTTCGTAAAAGGTGAGTCTTTCTCACTCTGACATATTTACTTATGAAATAGTAAATTGATGGAAAGTGTATAGTAATATAAATTTTTTATGAAAGTTAATGATGATCATATGATATGCTATGCCATGTTATTACCATGTTAAAACTGTTAGTTATCACCTGACATTTGATATATTGCGACATTGATATTGTTTATATTGTTTATGCATATGATCACACTACAAGTTCCCTGTTAGAATAGAATCACTATGGTTTGAAATGATACATACCCGAACGGACTTTAGAATAGGAAAAAAATCGTTATGGGCTGAAATGATAGGCCTGAGCGATTTTTATTGTATTTTATTTGACTTGGGATTGCGGGTTTGAAATGATAGAACCCGGGTTTTCTTTGTAAACTGCGGATTGAAATGATATATATCCGTATCACTTGACCTAGGTTAGAAAATTATATACAGACCCCGTGTATATTTTTAAATGATTTTTTAGTAAAATATGTATTTTTAAAAGTATGAAAATTTGATTTAAAAATATATGTTTTATGGTTTTAAGAAAATTAAATATTAGGTCTTGAAATTGTGAAATTAAGTACGTAAATTTGAAGTAATTGTGATTTTTGACTTTAAATTTTATTTTAAAATGTAAATAAATAATGGAAACTAAATTTAAAGTTTTGAAATGATATTTGAAGTAAATGTTAAGTTTTATTAAATTTATAAGTTAATAAACAGTGAATTTTGACTTAATAAATGAATGGAGTTTTTAAATTGAATATTTGATCTTAAAATTTTATTGTGTTAAATCATATGTTAAAATGATTTTAAATGTGAAATTTTGAAGTCTAGAAATATGATTTTCAAGTTATAATGATAAAATTTGGAGTTTTACTATTATTTTTGAAAAGCTAAAATGAAATCTGGAATTTTATAGCATTTTCAAAATGTTGTAGTCTTTTGACAGCATTTTTAAATGCTATTGTTTTGAATCTAACAATGTTTGAAATAACTAAATATTTATTACGACATTTTATAAATGTCGTTATTCTTGAACTAAACCATTTTGGAAACTATAAGCTACGATAGCACTTTATAAATGCCGTCGTTGCTATAATTTGACAATGTTTTGAAATGTTATAGATTTTAACACTGTTGTGTTATATTTTAAAGTGTTAATTAATTTAACTTTTGAAATGGATTATTTGTGAAATTTTAGAAGTTTTGAATATTTAAATTTTAATTTTTAAGGAATTTAAATTGAATTTGAATTTAAATAAAGTTTACTTAGTTATGTGTTAAACGGAATGAGATGTAATGAGATAAATGAATTTTTGAATGGAATTTTGAAATGTATTTTTGTAATAATGTTTGAAACAATAAATGAATGACATATTTGATTTTCAAATGATATTTAAATTTGAATATTTAGATTTGAATTCAAATAATGATTTGATTATGAAGTTTTGAAAGGATGTAATATTTTAATGATTTTGAAATGGTTTGGAAATGATTTGATCTTTATTTTAACAAAGAATATGAATGTGAAATAATATTTGATTTTGATCTATTTGATAAAGGAATATTTGAAGTTTATATTTGTATGAAAAGGTATTTGGTTTAATTGTAATTTAAGTTTAGTTAAATAATATTGGATTTATGAAATGAATGAATATTTCAAAATTAAATAATAATGAAATTAGATTTGAGATATGAATATATGGAATTATAAAGTTTAGTTTTGAAATATGGGATATTAAAGTTTGGAAATATATTAAAATTGGATTGTTTATTTTGTAGATCAAATCTATATTTGAAATTTGTAAGATTTGAAATGTTTTGTTAGAAGACTAAACTGAATTGAAACTGATGGTTTATTGAATTAAATTGGAAATTTGAAATTTTGGTTTAATGGAATAAATTTGTAAAGTGTAAAGAATTAAAAGATTGATTTCAAATGTATGATTTCGGAATGTTATGATTTTCAAAGTGTAATGATTTCAAGTATTTTGGTTTCGGAAAAGTTATACTTTGAAAGTATTATGAATTTTTTTAAAGGTGAATATATGTTTGAAATGGAAATGATAAACTATTTGATTTGAATATAGTTTTGAAATGTTTTTGGTTTCGAAGTATAAACTATTTTGATTGAATAAATAGTTTTGAAATAAAAATGATTTTGGTTTCGAAGTATAAACTATTTTGATTGAATAAGTATTTTTGAAATAAAAATGATTTTGGTTTCGAAGTATAAACTATTTTGATTGAATAAATAGTTTTGAAATAAAAATGGTTTTGGTTTCGAAGTATAAACTATTTTGAAAGAAATATAATTTGAAATGAAATGATTTGATCTTTTTGAAGTTTAAACTATTTTGAAATGACCACGGCGTTATAATAACGTTTGGTTGTTAAAGAGACCGGGATCGGAAGTTGTCGTACTCTCTGCCAACTCCGAAAACCACTTTAACAACCGTGTACGCGGTGGAGATTTCAGAATGAAGTAGGATGGTGGCGACGTTCTTGAGGTATATTACGTGGACCCAACTCCCGTGAGTTGGCATAAGGTGGCTAAAACAGGAGCGATCTCGGGCCAAAGGAGGTAGCACCTCTGGTTGGACACATTCCTTCGATACTATACTCTTACCGGTGATTGATTAGATGGCCATCCTCCGATTTTGATTGGGAGTGTGTTCCGAGGTGGGCGTATGTGGCTGCTGCGTTACCACCAGCCCGTGTACGTAATTGGTATATCTACCCTGGCATTGCCTTGTGTGCCGTGTCACCTACCATACCGAGCCTTTACTACGAGTTTGTTTTTCTCCCGTAGCCTGTGTGGTATCATCTGACAGTCACCCAGAGTGGAGATGGCATGATATTGGATGGACTACTGAGACTATTATGTGTGAAGGGTGATATGGGTAGCCCGGAACGCTATTTAAAAGTATGTTATTTTACTGTAGACATTATTATGGTAGCGCAATATTACTACATAGTAAATAGTTTAACGGATCCTTAAAGGATGGGCAATCCCAAGCATCCTTTAAGTTACTGATGCATTTTTGTTACTGTTCACTTTAGTTTATTTACAGTTCATAAGTATTTATGTCCTGACTCGAGTGTTTTGTATTTTGCTTTACGCTCGAGTCAGATTGAGTGAGTTAGCATTCAAGATTCACCTTCGGAGTTGGAGCTTTCTTTGAAGATCCAGCCATCTATTTTGCTTTCTGTATCCAGTGATTTCAGTGATGTATTCTGATTTGTACCTGATGTATCTTGTTACTTTTTGTTGTATCATGTTTAACTCTGATGTATCTTATTTTTATATAGTAGCTTCATGAACTACTATTTCTTTTAAATTCCGCTGCATTATTAAATACTCTGTGTCTGTGATCTGTGATTATGTATTTACTGTATATTCCGAGATTTGCCAAATTTTATTTACAACGCGGTATTTTGAGCAATTCAAGTCCGACATGTGCGGATACGAATGGTTGAAAATATCGGGTCGTTACAAAAGGCTTTTGATTTTTGGAGAAAAATCATTTTTGGAAATTTGGAAAGCCTAGTTGAGAATTGTCGATTTAGGGATAATCGATTTTGAGAAAGGAGATTTATATGGGATTCATACTAGGTGTATGTTTTGGAAGATACTACATGTGTATAGTATAAAGTGTTTTGAAAATGGCTCTGGAGAAAAAGGTGCTTCCTTGAAATGAACTTCTCAAGAGTACCATAGGTTGGTACTGCCTTGAACCCTAAGAGGGGGAGGGGTGGTTCTAAAGTTGATCCTGTGAGGAGTCCGTACAAAACTAGTTCCTAAGGATTTTGTGTAGTGTGTAGCGAAAGTCGAGGGCGTTGAGGCCTACAGAGGCATTTGGGTTATGTTGTGACGAAAGTGTAACTCGATGTCAATGCGATCTACTACAGACCATAGCGAAAGTCCTGTGTGCCGTTAAGAGACAACAGTCTACGTTTGATTTTATAACGGTAGACTGCGACCTATGGTAACATAGCGAAAGTTGTGTGTGCCGCTGAGAGCCAACAGTCTACGTTTGATTTTACATCGGTAGACTGCAACCTATGTGGGAGTGGAAAAGTTTCATTTTTAGCAGCGAAAATTGAGGGCGTTGATGCCTACAATTACATGGACTTTTGCTGTGATGGCAATGTAACCCTGGAATGTAACTGCGATCTGTTGTGGGTTCGATGGCGTAATCGAGGGGCGCGGAGTGCCTACAGTTACATGGACTTTTGCTGTGATGGCAACGTAACCCAAGATGTAACTGCGACCATGGATGTGGGTGATGATTTCCAGAGCATTCTCACCAAAGATATTTCCTCTATTTTCAAAATAGATTCGATATTTTCAATAAAATTATTTTCCAAGTATTTTCACTGGGTGTTAAAAATGGGTCTGCTAAGTACTTATAGATTTTCAGTCTTATGCCTGATCAACGTATGACCGAATTTCTGTGAGAACAAGGATGAACCTATTGAGACATTGAGTTATAAAAGTATTTTTATAAAAACTATTTTGGCAATACTATATAGATTTTAAAAAGCGTTTGAAAAATGATCAAAGAATATTTTAACTGGTTTTAAAATATTTAATAAATTCTGGCTTTGTTCCTTTCCGAGGACGAAAAGATTCAAAAGGGGGAGGAATGTGATAACCCAGATTTTCTAGACATCTATAACTGATAAAATAATTGGGTTAATTAATTAAAATACTGATTCCTAGATTTAACAAATAAATTTGATAATAAATATTTATATCTGGATTTATGTATAGATGAATTTGAACTATAATAAATACAAAAGTTATATTAGCATTTAAAAATGGATTAAATTTATATTATATATGATTTTATTTTAAATTATAATTGGTTTTTATTTTATTTCTTTAAAAAGTTTTATTTATATAAATTAGAAAGGGCGTTTAAAAAAATTATTATTTATTAATTAGGAAATTTAATTTAAAAAGCTTTTAAATCATTTAAAAAAAGAAAAAAAAGAAAGAACAAATGAAAACTAAATAATGACATGTGTTGAATTTTTAAGCTTGTTAAATACGTGGTGTGACGACCCGCCCTTTTAACTCCAAAAAGACGTATCATCATTAAGAAAGAAAGGGATAGAAATAGAAAAGAATAGAAAGAAAGAATAACAACATCATAATCTCACAGCGGAATGGAACAAAATATAATACATCACATAACTATTACATAGTTATACATTGATCAGAGTTATACAATATCATACAACAGGACTGTCATATACATATATGTCCATACATACATCCAAAATAAAACATATGTTAACTACACAACGGAACTACATATATATAGATACATACGTTTGGTCTTCTTCTCCAAAGCTCCTCCAGAAAATCAATACTCCAAATACCTATCACTTGGATACTCATAAAAATTTGAGTACCCAAGAGTTTATGAAAACAAAATATAAACTCCGGGTCAGACATGGGTCTGGTGTGAGTAAACGGGTTAAATTTGTTTAACTTTGAAAACCATTTGAAAACAAAGGTATCACGTAAGACTCCCCACACATAAATGCGGGTAAGTTTTTACCTTACGCTAACCAAAACATTTTATAGGAAATCCAGCGATATTATAATAGTGTCTAGGGTTTTCAAGTAAATAGAAAATAGCCGAAATTGGTACATGGTTAAATTCCAGCTACTAGCCACGAAAGTGGGTAATACAAATCAAAACCGTAGGGTCTCATAGGGAAAATGGGTTTCCAACAATGGCAGGGCTACTGGGGTACCGCCGGTCACAGTATGGGTCCTAGATCACCATACCGAGGATCACTGTAACGACCCAGAATTTTTATAAATTAAAATTTGAATATTTAATTAATTTTAAATATTTATAAGTGAATTTATAAGTCAAATAAATTTTTATTTGAATTATTGGATTCAATTGGATTATTAAATCGATAATTTAATACGTTAAATTATAGAAATAATTGAAAATGAGGTTAAATATGATTGAAAATGATTTGTAAAATTTTATTTTATCATGTTGAAGTTAGAACGATATTTTAGAACTTTTAAAATCGAATTAAAAGTTAATTTGTGAAAATTGAATATTTTAATATTTAAATCGACTAGTAAAATAGTCAATTTTTGAACAGTCTCAGAATTGAACGAAACCAGTTCCATTGGATCCGTAATAGTTAGTTATTACCGGATTTCAATTTTCGTGTCAATTGGAGCTATCGTTTGATCGTGGCAGCTCGAAACGCATCGAATTATTTTTAATTTAAATTTGGCGAAAAATAGCCATTTTTCAAAAAGTCTCGGATTTCGACGAAACCAGTTTCATCGGATCCGTAATGTGATATTATTGTAAGGTTTCAAATTTCAAGTCAATTGGATTTACCGTTTGTCCGGTACGAATTAAAACGCCTAGAAATCGATTTAAATCGGTTTAATTTAAATTGAGCGTTTGCAGCCATAACTCGCACATACTTCCGAATTAGCTTCCGAAACCTGTTCCATTGTGTCCGGAACGCGGGATAAACCCTAGGTACGCTGGTTACGGCGCGTAAATCGGAGTTCGGAATTTCCGGGATGAATAGTGTCGCTCGTTCCTTATAAATAGCCCCTACCTTTCATAATTTTAGAAAAAATATCAAAACCTAAACCTAATTTGACCTAGCCGCCACTTTTAGATTCTAAGGCCAGAAATCATCCAATTTCAACCCTTAATCTCTTCCAATCCGTGAAATTTTGGCCAAAGTTGTTAACTACAACATTGAAGAGCATGGAGAGAGCTTTAATTCCATACGGTGATGATGGATTTTGGTGCAACGGAGGGGGGGTGATGTGTGGCCGTTCTCTACAGCCTTTGCACGCGTTTCTATGTGCTAGGGGTGGCCGAGTTTGGAGAGGATGAGGCCGAGCATGGTTGTGGTGGAGAGCTTCGTCATGGAGCAAGCTGATCGAAGTATAGTCGAGTGATGGAGGCGATAAATTAAAACCTAATTTCTTTGAATGGGTTGAGGAGTTCGGCCTCAAACCTGTAGGTTGCGTGAATGTAGAAGATGATGGGGGAACGGCCTGATGGTGTGGGCTTTGGATCCAAGGGCTAGGATTAGTTGAAGGTTATAATATAAAAGTTTATATAGTAATTAGTTATTAAAATCGTGTACAATCTTGTAAAATCAATATCTTTTTCATACGAGGTCGAAAAAATGCAAACTCAGTTGCGTTGGAATCGTATGGACGAGCACTACGCGATGGAGTTGGTTTGGAGTCGTTTGGAGTTAGTGAGAATTTTGGGTAAAATTAAACGCGCGTTTAATTTTATTCGAAATAAAAGCTAAAACGGAATTTAAAACCAAGGTGAGAACTTCTCACTCAATCGAATCGGTTTCGATTTTATTTTAAATAGTTAGATTTAAAATATTTGAATGCATGTTTGAATGATGACTGTAAATTATTGATTATTAAAATAGACATTATACGCCGTTAGTAAGCGGATGTTATTTATTAAAAACATATACCGCGAAAATTTCATAAACAGTGAAATTGGTATTATATATAATATCAATATATATATATTGGCATATGTATATATTGCAGCTGTTGATTTCCCGCATTTTTTTTTGTTTAGCGGATGAGACCCTATTACGCCGTTAGTAAGCGGATAATATTTAATAAAAACATGTACCGCGATAATTTCGTACTGGAGCGAAATTGGTATTGTGCTAATGTTTTTGGATGCAGGAAACAGGTTGGAGGGATCCAACAGGATTCCTCAACAGTTTTTATTGATTTCAGATATTTTGATATTTGATTGATTATCATATACGATATATGATGGATCGTTGTAGTCGTGATTGACTATTTGGTGTGTAGCATCATTGGACCCAGATTTTGGGATTTTAAAATGATTTTAAAAGTGATTTTTGAAAATATACTATATTTTTGGAATTGATCCATTATAAATAAATAACGTTACAATTTTTAAAGTTATAAAAATTATAGTTTTTGTGAAATATAGTTAAAAGCTGATTTTTGAGAAATATGAATTAATGACCTTATAAAATAGTTAAATTGGATTTTTGAATATATTATAAAAGTTAAAAATAGGATTTATAAAATTTGATTATTTTATAAATCAAGATGGTGGAATTATAAAGGAATTTAAAGACGTTTTAAAAGAATAATATAAATTAATTTATATTAAGAGATTTATAAATGGATATTTATAAATTGAAATATGGACATTATAAAACGAGTTTTTATAAGTGTTTGAATGAAGTGAAAATGAATTTCATAATAGAATGAAATTTATAGAATTATAAACTGTGAAGTTATAAATGAAATTTATAAATAGTAAGATTTATAAATTTGTGAAGTTATTTGAAGAATAAATTTTGTTAAATAAATAAATCTTATAAGTTATAAGATTTATGGTTTGGAAAGTCTTTAAAAGAACGATTTTGTAAAATAATCGTTTTATAAGCAATTGACTTATAATATGAACTTTTAGTTTATAATTGAGATATGAAATCAAATAGGTTAATAAAGGAATTTATAAAAAAGAAGTTTTTATAAATAAATAGAAACGGAATTTATAAACGTTGTTTTATAAATCCGCAAACGACTTATTTTGATAAGTTAATTGTTATAACCTATTAATGGAGTTATATTCACGTTGTAAACAGTGAATAATCCTTTAAGTTAAAAAGAATAGAAATAATGGAATTTGTGAACATAGTATATTCACGTTTTTGAATAGTGAATAAGACGTTAAAGAAATGTTTTGAATGTGATATTTTAAATAGAATTAAAACGATCTAACGATGTTTTAAAAGGTGTTGAGATTCGAAACCATAGATTTCAACATTCATTGTTGAAATAGATGTTTCGTGAAATAAAAGGAAATGGTGGACTATAACACTGTTGTTATAGTAAATGATTTTCGAAAGGAAATGTTTAGAATAATATTGGGATTTATATATCTATTTTAATTTCGAATCCCTATACTAGTGATTTTGGGTTGTTGTAACGATGTTTTACGCAACATTCGTTTTGGCCCAAATAAAAATGTTTAAGAGAATGATTTCCCTTAAAGAATGAAATATATACTTAATTCGATTTAAGTATATTGAATATTTTCAAAGGTTGAAAATAAAAAGATTTGTCGATTACTTATTTTTAATAAGTATGGAAATGTTTTCCAATATGAAGTGAATATTTAGAATTTATCTTTTGAAGATAAATTGAAATGGATAGTTGAAATTGTATATGCATGATATTTTGAAATATAAATTCATTATGGAATTTATATGTGAAAGTGGAACTTGTTAAAAATAAATATTGATTTATTTTTGAAGTGTTGAAATTATATATATCTTGTAAAGATATTTTGGAAAATAAATAATTTGGAAAATTATTTGGAATCTGGTGATGTGTGCATATCCAGTGATAGTTCAATAACCGACTATCAGTATTTCCCTTTGAATGGGTATTTGATGTGAATTGATTGAATTTGAATGCACACTTATTTTTGAATAAGCGCTCACTATTCGGGTTAACCGGGAAAGGACCATGGGGTCGTATAACCCACTCCGAATATGTGATACGTCGTTGTGAATCGCATTGGAAGATCGGTGTTGAAGGCCGGTATTTGCGAGTGTGATAAGATGAACTATCGATTGACTCTGCACCGAGTAGCTACGGTATTGAGTTCTCCATATGTGATGGTGAATCCGATCAGGATTGTGAATATCTGGATTGCAAGGACTTCTTTGTAAGTGCCTTCGGTTCTGTTCGAGCCCGGAACAGACTTGTATGGATTGTATGTCTGACATTACAATTTGAGATATAAAGCCGATTTCTTTCAAATATATTTCTGTTGGTGACGGAGAATTTATTCTTTGCTTAACACCCTTCTTTGAGACGTATGTGCTCAAAGGTTATATAGTTGAAGTTATCAGCGATATATTCCCAATTTGGTAATGTGATATGCTGAGTGATGCTGAAATGATCATTGTGTTGATTATTTGTGATAGGATCGTTTATTTGATCGTCTATCCTTGTGATCATTGTGTTGATCATTTGTTGACCCAAAGCATGGCTTTTGTATAAAGTATGTTTTTGTGGACGTGACTTCGTCGAGCCTCACACCCCGTGAATGGTCAAAACAGGAAAGAAGCAGCAAGGTTATGAGGGGTAGCACCCTTTAGGATGTGTCCATTTCCTTCTGGAAAAGGGTGGTATCATGGTATGGAGCCCAGATACTTACTCATGTTGAAAACACTTTGTTATGATTGTGTGAATTGATTAGAGAGCGCTCTCGGATAAAGGTCCCAAAGGACCGGGGGATGGCATATTCGGTCAGTTGTTACTCAGTTAGGGGTAACCCGGCCTTGTGTTGGTAGAGATCCGGTTTGGTTCTCGGGGATGTCCATCCAGAGGCATTCTCATGTGGCAATGGGAAGTTCCTTGGCCTGACCATTTGTTGGAAATCCAATTCCCAATACGAAACTTGTACGGTATTAGTTGTAGAACCTGCTATTCACTTATGGTGGTCACCACTGTTTGGATAGTAGCTATAGTAGGCATACGATAATGGTCGTATGTTGGCTAAGATTTATATCTTTATTTTCGAAATGATTTTCCTCTACACTATGCACTAATAATAATATCAAATATTATTTTAAATGCGTATCAAGCATCTTTGACTATCATAAGGAGAAATCTCCTCCGATTCTGCGTTTGCATGTGTGTGTGTGCGGGAGGCCTTATGGTAGTCTCATTTTTAAAAGCATTGCGAATTGATTTAAAAATATTCCTCTATTTTGATTTTAAAGTAAATAAACTGTTTTGAGTTCTCACACCAGTCTTGTTAAGCTATTGGGCTATGTGATGGGGGATTCTCGCTTCGCGGTTTGGTGGCGAACGGGAGACTCTTACTCCCACACATCCTCTTTTAGGGGGTTGGTTAGGCGTAAGCTGTGACAGTCGAAAGGCTGGCCGTAAAAGCAAGTTTGGGATACCAGTGTAAGCCACGGTGGGGCTGGGATGGTTGAAAAGCCTACCGGTTGTGACCGCTGACGGTACTGTTTGTTACATTTGGTATCAGAGCTGATGGTTAAGCGACAACCATGGTTCTGTTGGGTATTACTCATTAGAGATAGAGTCAGTAGTACTCTAGAATGAGTTTGAGTGTAATAATAGCTATGAGAGCATATTTGTTAGTGAATATAAAAATTGTTTTATATTGTGATGATTGGTTTATTGAGTGGCATATGAACTTTCGTCAGCGTGGTCCGCAAGACTATGCCGAAGGGGTTTCTAAACACTTGAATGGAACTATTCGGCACAATATTGATTTTAAATTGGGTAAATGAAATAATTTTACCTTGATTATATTTTTAAATATAAAGGAATAATTTTTCAGAATTATTAAAGTGTATATAAGTTGATTGTTTGGTTGTTTGAATAATCTAAATTAAAGAATAATTGTATAAGCAAAAGAATTATAAGAATTGAATTATAATTAAAGTGTTTACAATTGTGAAATAAACTTATATATCTAAGAAGTGAAACTATATGAATATATTTATGAATATGAGTTGTGAATAAAAGTGATGGTGTTAAACCAAATTGAATGAATATAAGCAAAGGAATTTGGTTGTATTATATATACTTTGGTTGTTATTTGATTGTTAGTTGATTGTTGATTGATTGTATATAATTCATTAAGTGTTAATGAAATTGAAAGCTATGAAATTGAAATTCAAATTGAAAGTAAATAAATTTGAATAGAATTGAATGTGAATTAGATTTAATTAGTAAATGTAAACTAATTGAATTGAGAATGAATGTTAGTAAATCCAATGTAAATAAATCAAATATGATTTAAAGTGAAAACCAATTCATTGAATATTAATGAGAATATGAATGAATATTCATTGATTATGAGTGATAGTTGGTTGATGTTTGCATTTGTTGTTTTACTGCATTACTATGTTAGCATATATAGATATTATGATGTTATATGTTGTACATGGAGATTATTGTCTATATGCATGATTCTCATGTTGTTTGTTGAGTGTTTAGTAGGTGCGGATCGCGTTTGCTTCCCATTTGGAGTTCGCTTTAGCGCTATATTAGCCGTATATGCTTGCTAATAAAATATAAGGTACATATCTCGGATTAAATATCGTACTTTTATACTTTTTCCCTTCGGGATGCCTCATTACTTGATGAGATGTATATTTGTGATATATATATACTGTCATTTTTTTTTCGGATCGAGCCGCGCAAAGGAGACTATGGCGAATTTTTCCGGAAATTTAAGGCGTTAGAAAATTTTTGAGAAAATTGGGAAATTTTTTGAAAACTTTAACTTTGTTTTGAAATTGAAAGTTAAACTATAGTAGTTGTTTTTGAAAAGATAACTAAGTATGATTTTGAAAGCTTAGTAAAGTTATTGTAAGAAGTTTAACTATGAATTTTGGGAAAATTAATAGATTCTGTAACTTTTCTTACTTGTAATTTCGAGGACGAAATTCTTTTAAGGGGGAAAGATTGTAACGACCCAGAATTTTTATAAATTAAAATTTGAATATTTAATTAATTTTAAATATTTATAAGTGAATTTATAAGTCAAATAAATTTTTATTTGAATTATTGGATTCAATTGGATTATTAAATCGATAATTTAATACGTTAAATTATAGAAATAATTGAAAATGAGGTTAAATATGATTGAAAATGATTTGTAAAATTTTATTTTATCATGTTGAAGTTAGAACGATATTTTAGAACTTTTAAAATCGAATTAAAAGTTAATTTGTGAAAATTGAATATTTTAATATTTAAATCGACTAGTAAAATAGTCAATTTTTGAACAGTCTCAGAATTGAACGAAACCAGTTCCATTGGATCCGTAATAGTTAGTTATTACCGGATTTCAATTTTCGTGTCAATTGGAGCTATCGTTTGATCGTGGCAGCTCGAAACGCATCGAATTATTTTTAATTTAAATTTGGCGAGTCAAAATAGCCATTTTTCAAAAAGTCTCGGATTTCGACGAAACCAGTTTCATCGGATCCGTAATGTGATATTATTGTAAGGTTTCAAATTTCAAGTCAATTGGATTTACCGTTTGTCCGGTACGAATTAAAACGCCTAGAAATCGATTTAAATCGGTTTAATTTAAATTGATCGTTTGCAGCCATAACTCGCACATACTTCCGAATTAGCTTCCGAAACCTGTTCCATTGTGTCCGGAACGCGGGATAAACCCTAGGTACGCTGGTTACGGCGCGTAAATCGGAGTTCGGAATTTCCGGGATGAATAGTGTCGCTCGTTCCTTATAAATAGCCCCTACCTTTCATAATTTTAGAAAAAATATCAAAACCTAAACCTAATTTGACCTAGCCGCCACTTTTAGATTCTAAGGCCAGAAATCATCCAATTTCAACCCTTAATCTCTTCCAATCCGTGAAATTTTGGCCAAAGTTGTTAACTACAACATTGAAGAGCATGGAGAGAGCTTTAATTCCATACGGTGATGATGGATTTTGGTGCAACGGAGGGGGGGTGATGTGTGGCCGTTCTCTACAGCCTTTGCACGCGTTTCTATGTGCTAGGGGTGGCCGAGTTTGGAGAGGATGAGGCCGAGCATGGTTGTGGTGGAGAGCTTCGTCATGGAGCAAGCTGATCGAAGTATAGTCGAGTGATGGAGGCGATAAATTAAAACCTAATTTCTTTGAATGGGTTGAGGAGTTCGGCCTCAAACCTGTAGGTTGCGTGAATGTAGAAGATGATGGGGGAACGGCCTGATGGTGTGGGCTTTGGATCCAAGGGCTAGGATTAGTTGAATGTTATAATATAAAAGTTTATATAGTAATTAGTTATTAAAATCGTGTACAATCTTGTAAAATCAATATCTTTTTCATACGAGGTCGAAAAAATGCAAACTCAGTTGCGTTGGAATCGTATGGACGAGCACTACGCGATGGAGTTGGTTTGGAGTCGTTTGGAGTTAGTGAGAATTTTGGGTAAAATTAAACGCGCGTTTAATTTTATTCGAAATAAAAGCTAAAACGGAATTTAAAACCAAGGTGAGAACTTCTCACTCAATCGAATCGGTTTCGATTTTATTTTAAATAGTTAGATTTAAAATATTTGAATGCATGTTTGAATGATGACTGTAAATTATTGATTATTAAAATAGACATTATACGCCGTTAGTAAGCGGATGTTATTTATTAAAAACATATACCGCGAAAATTTCATAAACAGTGAAATTGGTATTATATATAATATCAATATATATATATTGGCATATGTATATATTGCAGTTGTTGATTTCCCACATTTTTTTTTGTTTAGCGGATGAGACCCTATTACGCCGTTAGTAAGCGGATAATATTTAATAAAAACATGTACCGCGATAATTTCGTACTGGAGCGAAATTGGTATTGTGCTAATGTTTTTGGATGCAGGAAACAGGTTGGAGGGATCCAACAGGATTCCTCAACAGTTTTTATTGATTTCAGATATTTTGATATTTGATTGATTATCATATACGATATATGATGGATCGTTGTAGTCGTGATTGACTATTTGGTGTGTAGCATCATTGGACCCAGATTTTGGGATTTTAAAATGATTTTAAAAGTGATTTTTGAAAATATACTATATTTTTGGAATTGATCCATTATAAATAAATAACGTTACAATTTTTAAAGTTATAAAAATTATAGTTTTTGTGAAATATAGTTAAAAGCTGATTTTTGAGAAATATGAATTAATGACCTTATAAAATAGTTAAATTGGATTTTTGAATATATTATAAAAGTTAAAAATAGGATTTATAAAATTTGATTATTTTATAAATCAAGATGGTGGAATTATAAAGGAATTTAAAGACGTTTTAAAAGAATAATATAAATTAATTTATATTAAGAGATTTATAAATGGATATTTATAAATTGAAATATGGACATTATAAAACGAGTTTTTATAAGTGTTTGAATGAAGTGAAAATGAATTTCATAATAGAATGAAATTTATAGAATTATAAACTGTGAAGTTATAAATGAAATTTATAAATAGTAAGATTTATAAATTTGTGAAGTTATTTGAAGAATAAATTTTGTTAAATAAATAAATCTTATAAGTTATAAGATTTATGGTTTGGAAAGTCTTTAAAAGAACGATTTTGTAAAATAATCGTTTTATAAGCAATTGACTTATAATATGAACTTTTAGTTTATAATTGAGATATGAAATCAAATAGGTTAATAAAGGAATTTATAAAAAAGAAGTTTTTATAAATAAATAGAAACGGAATTTATAAAAGTTGTTTTATAAATCCGCAAACGACTTATTTTGATAAGTTAATTGTTATAACCTATTAATGGAGTTATATTCACGTTGTAAACAGTGAATAATCCTTTAAGTTAAAAAGAATAGAAATAATGGAATTTGTGAACATAGTATATTCACGTTTTTGAATAGTGAATAAGACGTTAAAGAAATGTTTTGAATGTGATATTTTAAATAGAATTAAAACGATCTAACGATGTTTTAAAAGGTGTTGAGATTCGAAACCATAGATTTCAACATTCATTGTTGAAATAGATGTTTCGTGAAATAAAAGGAAATGGTGGACTATAACACTGTTGTTATAGTAAATGATTTCCGAAAGGAAATGTTTAGAATAATATTGGGATTTATATATCTATTTTAATTTCGAATCCCTATACTAGTGATTTTGGGTTGTTGTAACGATGTTTTACGCAACATTCGTTTTGGCCCAAATAAAAATGTTTAAGAGAATGATTTCCCTTAAAGAATGAAATATATACTTAATTCGATTTAAGTATATTGAATATTTTCAAAGGTTGAAAATAAAAAGATTTGTCGATTACTTATTTTTAATAAGTATGGAAATGTTTTCCAATATGAAGTGAATATTTAGAATTTATCTTTTGAAGATAAATTGAAATGGATAGTTGAAATTGTATATGCATGATATTTTGAAATATAAATTCATTATGGAATTTATATGTGAAAGTGGAACTTGTTAAAAATAAATATTGATTTATTTTTGAAGTGTTGAAATTATATATATCTTGTAAAGATATTTTGGAAAATAAATAATTTGGAAAATTATTTGGAATCTGGTGATGTGTGCATATCCAGTGATAGTTCAATAACCGACTATCAGTATTTCCCTTTGAATGGGTATTTGATGTGAATTGATTGAATTTGAATGCACACTTATTTTTGAATAAGCGCTCACTATTCGGGTTAACCGGGAAAGGACCATGGGGTCGTATAACCCACTCCGAATATGTGATACGTCGTTGTGAATCGCATTTGAAGATCGGTGTTGAAGACCGGTATTTGCGAGAGTGATAGGATGAACTATCGATTGACTCTGCACCGAGTAGCTACGGTATTGAGTTCTCCATATGTGATGGTGAATCCGATCAGGATTGTGAATATCTGGATTGCAAGGACTTCTTTGTAAGTGCCTTCGGTTCTGTTCGAGCCCGGAACAGACTTGTATGGATTGTATGTCTGACATTACAATTTGAGATATAAAGCCGATTTCTTTCAAATATATTTCTGTTGGTGGCGGAGAATTTATTCTTTGCTTAACACCCTTCTTTGAGACGTATGTGCTCAAAGGTTATATAGTTGAAGTTATCAGCGATATATTCCCAATTTGGTAATGTGATATGCTGAGTGATGCTGAAATGATCATTGTGTTGATTATTTGTGATAGGATCGTTTATTTGATCGTCTATCCTTGTGATCATTGTGTTGATCATTTGTTGACCCAAAGCATGGCTTTTGTATAAAGTATGTTTTTGTGGACGTGACTTCGTCGAGCCTCACACCCCGTGAATGGTCAAAACAGGAAAGAAGCAGCAAGGTTATGAGGGGTAGCACCCTTTAGGATGTGTCCATTTCCTTCTGGAAAAGGGTGGTATCATGGTATGGAGCCCAGATACTTACTCATGTTGAAAACACTTTGTTATGATTGTGTGAATTGATTAGAGAGCGCTTTCGGATAAAGGTCCCAAAGGACCGGGGGATGGCATATTCGGTCAGTTGTTACTCAGTTAGGGGTAACCCGGCCTTGTGTTGGTAGAGATCCGGTTTGGTTCTCGGGGATGTCCATCCAGAGGCATTCTCATGTGGCAATGGGAAGTTCCTTGGCCTGACCATTTGTTGGAAATCCAATTCCCAATACGAAACTTGTACGGTATTAGTTGTAGAACCTGCTATTCACTTATGGTGGTCACCACTGTTTGGATAGTAGCTATAGTAGGCATACGATAATGGTCGTATGTTGGCTAAGATTTATATCTTTATTTTCGAAATGATTTTCCTCTACACTATGCACTAATAATAATATCAAATATTATTTTAAATGCGTATCAAGCATCTTTGACTATCATAAGGAGAAATCTCCTCCGATTCTGCGTTTGCATGTGTGTGTGTGCGGGAGGCCTTATGGTAGTCTCATTTTTAAAAGCATTGCGAATTGATTTAAAAATATTCCTCTATTTTGATTTTAAAGTAAATAAACTGTTTTGAGTTCTCACACCAGTCTTGTTAAGCTATTGGGCTATGTGATGGGGGATTCTCGCTTCGCGGTTTGGTGGCGAACGGGAGACTCTTACTCCCACACATCCTCTTTTAGGGGGTTGGTTAGGCGTAAGCTGTGACAGTCGAAAGGCTGGCCGTAAAAGCAAGTTTGGGATACCAGTGTAAGCCACGGTGGGGCTGGGATGGTTGAAAAGCCTACCGGTTGTGACCGCTGATGGTATTGTTTGTTACAATCACTCCCGACCCCCTACAACACAAGGCCGGAACCATTCCTTACTGAACAGTCCCGAACAAGATAACCCCGCAGTTGTGGCCAACAACTGCTCACACAGCCGAAATAAAAAGGGACATCTAGATACGGGTATACCTCGTCCTGCTTAGGCATGACCCACCTAACCTTGCTGCATCTCCCCTGTTTTAGCCATTCCCGGTTGATGAGGCTTGAGACTGCGATTACCTTTACAGAATATTATTCTTAGAATGCTCATTGTCCGACTAACGATGTGCTAAAAGCATTCAATCGATACAAGTTCGTTTCGGGTTCGAACGAAACCGAAGGCATTATCTCGTTACACTCATTTTTGGAATCACCCTCAGAGTTAACGACGATAACCCTTGCATTCTGAAACACCATCTCGATCTCCAATTGAGATGTCGCGACCCATCGTTTAATTTGGATCGATGTGGTTTTCGGAATATCGAATTGATACCCGATCCCGGTCTCATCGAAATCCAAACGCCATTTTAAAGGCCAAGTTGTCTATTTAGTCTTAACAGTTCAATTCAATATTAAGTATTTACATAACATATATCACAAATAAATCATATACAGACATCACAGATATATCACAGAATATATCACACATATCACAGATTTTCATCGAACATATATCATAGCCAATCAAACAAGAATCAACAATTCAAATCAAACTGGTTTGATTAACTTAGCTTAATTAATTACTTAAGAATAAATTAATTTATTCTGCTTAATTAATTACTAATTAATTAACTTATTAATGATCAATTAGTTACTTAGTTAACATTAATATCAATTTATTAATCATCTAACCTTAAATTAATCATTTAATTAGTTAACTTTTATTCATTAATTATTACTTAATTACTCAGTTAATTAATTGATTCCTAATTGTTAATTAATAACTTACTTATTAATTAATATAATTTAATTACTTATTTAAATATCACGAATGATTTTAATTAATCATTTATTGTCAACTATTAATCATATAATCCTTAATTAATCACCTAAGTTAATTACCATTTATTATTACTAACTACTTGATAAATTTCTTAATTAACCAATTGTGTAGTCTTTAGTTACATTACTTAATTAGTTACCACTATTCGTGTATTAACTTAATTAACTAATTTAAACTTCTTAATTACAAATTGATTAAATAAGAGTCAAGAATCTTTTCTTATTAACTTTAAAACTAAACACTTACTAACCTAAAAAAAAGTTTCAAATGTTAATTAAATCTTAACACGTATCTTTAATTAACTACTAAATTAAGTTATTCATTTAAGTTGAAAACATTCTTAACAATAATTTCATTTTTTTACTTTGAACCAGTTCAGTTTAGTAAACTAAATTTTGTTACGCTTAAGCTCTGAAATATGCAACTGAGAAAATCCCTGCTATGCTCGAGTTAAAACCCGGGTTTCCCTCCAATCTTTCTCGAGTACTCCTTCTTCCTCATTCCCTTTTGTTTGAAAAATTTAAGTTTGAAACCTGAAAATTTAATACCTCACGAACCCGAAGTAACCCGCGCGATAAACCTTCCAGTGCTTGAGTTCCAACTCGGGTCACCCTCGCGCACAACCACCTGACCCCAACGCCCACCGTGCACGTGCACAAGGCGGCGACGACCCTCTAGCGACCGGTGAGGCCTCCAACAAGTCGCAATCGCCCTCGACATCGACCACGCATTAACGAACGAATCGATCACATCGTCGTTAAAAATCAAGCATAGCTCGAGAAACTCGAACCCATCATCGATCACGAAATCGATTCGTAAAACCCACACCCGACCATCTGACGCCCAACAACTCTGGTCACACCTCTGCCACCCCCTAAGCTCCATTCCGCTCCAATGGCATGCAACTCGACGCACGGTGGAGGTCGCGGTGGCCAAAAGTTCGAGCACCACAAAAATTAGGTCCACGAAATAAAAACGATCGCCACCGCGGCTGCCAAGGTCATGGCGACCGCTACCTATTTTTCCCACCACCCCAGTAGGCTCGTCCACCTCTTCGCCCAACCCCGACCACCAACAACCCTCCGATCATCTGAAAACGGTCGAAACTCACTTTGCGTTCAACTGGGAACTGCTCTGAAAATACTCAGAGAAAAATCACAACTCTTGTGTGAAATTTTTTGTTTTCGAATGCTAATCCATGTTATATACTTAAATCCATGATTCTTCATATTCAAATTATCATGAAATTCTAAATTTTGTTCTGTGCAACTAAATTTCGGGGGCAATCCAATTTTATTTAGTTTAATTTTTTTTTCCAGATTATAATCTATGCTAAAACACTCTTATTTGTTTTTATATTCTATCCCTGTTAATGATTAGATAAAAGAATTTGAATTTGTTTATGATGTGCTACCCTGTAACCCATAAAGGCAGAGAAGAAGGGATGCACCAGTACAGACATATTTGTATACATATACATAGAGTTAAAACTGGAAAGAAATTTCTTAACAAACACAATATTATTCACAACTTCATACACCCAGAGTTAATTATACTTAAGTTTAGAAAAATATGTTCACTCACCAAAAATGATTTTGACAGAGAGTAAGGTTTGGTCTTTCTTCCCAGACGAACACAGTGAGTTTTGCTTTCCAGGCTTCCAGCTGAATTTCAGACTTCAGTCGTTGATGTTGTTAATGTTAAACAAGTTTGTTTGTATTAAGTTCAGGTTGTAGTTTTGTTGTTTTTTTTATGACCTCAGTTTCTTTTTGATGAATGAAATGTATAAGATGATATACAGGGAAAGTATACATGCTGATGATATTGAGGCAAGATATATTAATGTACTAACAATATTTTTTTAACAATTTGGCCAGAGATTTTTTCTCTAAATGTAGGCTGAAATGAAAAGAAAGTGTGCTGCGTTAATTATTTTTGTCTTGTTTATATTATCCTACTTGTTCTTATTATTTGTTTTCCCAGGTTTGTTCAACTTGATTTTGTAAGCATATTTAGCTATATATTGCCTTGTCTTATTGTAGAAGCTTGCTCATTTATATATGTTTGTTATTTTTAGTGCAGCCTGATTTTGATTTTTGTTTGTTGAGTACAACTATATATAACTTTGTTAATTTCATATTACATTGCTAAGAGTTTATGCTTTTACTTAATTGCTTATTTTCATATTTTTTTATAAACTTATTCATTTGGCTTTTATTTTCATTTTTATATTTCTCTTTGTATGTCGACTAGCTACATTTATAAGTTTACTTACATTTTACATTTATATTTTATATTAATAGACTTTGATTTTATTTCAACATTATAACCTATATATGATATTTATCAATTGTAAACAAAGTAAGTATTTTAATTCAATTATAGAAGATAAATACTATATAAGAGATTTATTTAAAATTTTCAAATCTAACCATCCTTTCCAAAATACAAATTTATATAAACAAATGGAAATCATTCCAAAAGATTTATTTATTTTAGAATGATCAGTTTACATTTTATTTAATTGGATTAAATATTTATTAAAATAAATAGGGTCAAAATCGAGGGTCGTTACACATGGGTTAGGTAATTAATTATTATAGATGACAAGTGTAAGTATGATAACAAGTGGCATAATTTTTTTTTCTCCATTTTTCTTTAATCTAAATAATTTTTAAATCAAATCTATATAAGCCTATATCCTTTTCTCCTTCCATTTTCTTTGATTCATTTTCATATTTTCCAAATCAAAACTAGAAAAAAGTTTGAGACGAAAAACCTTGTAAACCAAATATGCAATGCAAACTTAAACACTCCTCTCAAACCACATATGCAATGCAAACCTGAACACTCCTCTCGAACCAAATCTGCAATGCAACCCGGAAATCACTTATCTTCAAGCCTGAAGTTTCTCAAAACCAAAACCCTGTCACATTTTTCAAATCTGTAACCAATTTTCAGTTCAATAGCCCTGTAGCGATTTTGCCAGTTCTAGATCAAGCCTGTAACCATCTTTCAAGCATGCATGCAAGTAAGTCTGGAGTAAATCAAAGTTTTCCAAGCTTACAAATTCCAGAGGCCATGGTTTTCAAGTTTTCAAAAGTTAGCATTTCATTATTCAAAGCATTTCAATTTTTAAAGAAAATCAAGGCAGTCAAGTTTACAAGTTTCCTATTTTTCAAAGCTCTACCTCTTTAATACAGGTGAGTAAACACTTTTTAAAATTAAAACCTAAATCGATAAACATCTGTTTGCTTGAATCTGGGATGAATGATGTTTGGTTGTGCATTTATATATGAGATATATCTATGTAGTGAATGATTGTAAAGTGTGCATGTCTGATTATATTTAAGTCATCTCTGTTTTGGATCATGACATAGGAATTTGATCAAAAACCTAAATCTAATTGTATGATCTGCGTTAGTCTTAGGAATTCAAGCATAATATGTTTGCTTAGTTATAAACTAAGGTTTAAAAATTTATTTCTAGCAAAATAAGTTTGAAATATTTTTGGACTTAATGTAGTACAGACAAAATGTAAATGCATGTTAAAATCAAGTGTTGAATTATTATGATTCAAGTTTATATCTTGAATTAACTTAGAAAAACATGATTTTTAAAATGAAAATCATGATTTATAATGTTGTATTGGTTGAGTATTTTATAGATGACTAGAAATTGGGTTTCTGAGTATTTCTGGTGATCTTTTGGAGATGAGGCCTCGGGGTTTCATCTGGAGGTGGAGGACTATGCGGCGAGGTTGGGAAAAAGGGTGGGAAGGGTGACCGATCATCGTGGCGTTGGCGATGAGGCAATCTTGTTTCTAACCCTAGTTTTGGATCGAGCTGAAAGATTTTATCACCCCTCTCTCTATGGTGCATCGAGTGCAATAGAGCTTTGGGAATGGGTTCGTGGAAGACAGGCGATGATGTGGCTAGAGTTACAGCGATTCTGGTGGTCGGAGGAAGGTGATCGAGTCATTTTCTGGTGAGGTTGTGTGCTCCAGTTTCGACTCTCCTCTTCGATTTTGCTTTGAAGCTTGGGTTTGTATTTGGATGAACGTGATTTGATGTTTTGAAGATGGTCGTGGTGTCGGAGGGTACGACGTTGATCATCGTTGTCGAAGATGTCTGTGCAGGTGCATAGAGTTGCTGATTGTGTCAGTGGTGGTGTTGTTTTTATGTGTTGGTTTTGACTCGAAGGTGATATCGGGTCTTGGAGGTGGTAACTCGGGTTCGAACTTGAGTAGAATGTAGGTGTTTAAAAGCTACAGGTTTATAAACTTTAAAATTTAATTTAAGTTTTTAAATCGGGTAGAAAAGGGAGTTTACTCGGGGGTAGACCGAAGTTACCTTTGGGTTTGACCCGAAGATTAGTAAATGGCAGTTTTTTTTAAATGTTTTAAAAATCAAATTGGGTTTTGGAATTTAAATTTAAATCTAGTTAAAATTTCTTATTTAAACTTACACTATTTATAATTGTTTCTTTAACAATTAACCAAAAAATTTTGAAAATTTGTTTAGTTTAAATTTTATAAAAATTAAGGTGATTTTAAAACATCAATTTAAAATGAAAGTTTAAGATTTTATAAAAGTAAGTTTTAAAATACAAATTGTATGAACCTCTACTTGATAATGTTTAAGTTATTTAAGGAAGTTAAGTATTGTTAACTTTTAATTTATCAAGTTAAATGGTTATCTTATTTAAAATCTTAATTAAAGGATTTAATTAAATTTAGTTAATTACAATGTAAAATAATTTAAAAATAATTAATTGCAATTAAGGTATTTATAAGATAAGTTTTTATTTTAAGATGATTAAGGTTATAATGTCTTGAGATTAATTAGAATAATTAATTAGTTTGATAAATTAATTATAAAGGATTAATTAAGTGATTAATTAAGAATATTTAATTGGTTTAATTAATAATTAAGTATGGGTTATAAATTGATTAATTAAAAGTTAATTAATTGTAATTAAGTATTATTAATTAAAGATTGTCAATTAATGATCAGAGATTAATTAATTGAGTAATTAAGTAATTAAGTAATTAAGAATAAATTAATCAAGTAATTAAGTTTGATTAATTTAGTAATTTGAGAGTTGTTAATTAAGTAATTAGAGGTTACTTAATTAAAAATTAAGAAGTACTTAATGTGTAATTAAGTTTTATTAATTAATAAGTTAGTTTTTATTAATTAAAGCTTAAAGGATGATTAATCTATAATTAAAGATTAACTAATTAAGGATTAATCAAAAGTGATTATGGATTAATCAAAGGTAATTAAGGTTTAATCAATATTAATTAAGGGTTGATTAACTGTTTAATCAACTGGTGATTAAGGATTAGTTAATTTGTAATTAAGGTTGTTAATTAATAATTAAGTTTTATTATTAATAAGATATAATTGATTTGTTAATTAATAATTAATTAATTAATTATAAGAATAATTATGGATTAATTAATTTGTATTAAGAGATATTGATAAATAATTAAGGTTATTAATCAATAGTTGATGGTTAATTAATCAGTTAATTAGAGGTTAATTAATTGATTATAAAGTAATTAAGGATTGATTACTTTGTATTGAAGGAGATTAATTAATACTTGAGGTTTATTAATTGATAATTAAAGGATAATTAATCTATAATTAGAGATTAATTGTTTGATTGATAAGGTAATCAAGGTGTGATGAATTAATTAACTGATTGTAATTAATTAATAGTTGATTAAGCAGGATTAGATGATTAATTATGATATGAATTGATAATGCTTGCTTATGGATGATTGTTTGTTGAATGTCTGAATTGAATGATATCTATTGGATGATATGCTGTGACATTCTATTGATATGATATTGGTTATATCAATGATAAATAGGTGATGTTTATCTGTGTTATTGCTGTGTAAAAGTGACATCCAATATTTGAATTTAATCAGTTGAATAACTTGGGTTAAGATGACATTGGATTCGAAGAGACCGGATTCGGGTATTAATAAATACCCGAAACCACTTCGATTCTTTGTAATTTGATATGTGAAACCAATAGGATGAAGTGGAATGACCTAAGTTAATTGGACCAATTAATCCAAGTTTTGGCACTTAGAAATTGATGTGTGGAATAATTGATGTCTATAACAACTTGTGAAGCTGTAAATGGATATAAGTTATCTCGGGTTTATGTAAGTTGTATGCTTTTGTATTCCATGTTAGATGGGTTTACTCACGCTGGTTTCCAGCCTGACCCGGGTGTTACTTTGATGTAATGCTCGGGTCAGACCGAGTATTACAGATTTTCAGGTAAGAACGTTCTGGAGATTAGGAGGCGAGCTGGATGGCAGGAACGTATGGAGTGTTTCCGCTGTATTATATTGTTATCTGAGACATATTGATTGTATATGTCCAGTGTTTGTATGTATGATGTAACTCTGATGTATTAAAATGAAATTTGACAAGTACAATTTTCATTGTAAACTGATATTACAGATATTATATTTTATCCGCTATGGATGTGAGATGTTGGTGTTTCTGTTCTTCTTTTTCATCCATCTCTCTCTTTTTTCCCTAACTATCTAGAATTTTCGGCATCGAAAATTCTGGGTCGTTACATAAAACCTATTACAGCATTTTAAATGCTGTCTTTTGCTAATTGAATTGTTTTCAAACATAACTTTCCGTAACATTTTCTAAGTGTTGCGAAAATTGAATTTTCACTGTTTTAATAAATTGAAGTGAATACATGAATTCTAAAAATGGTAAAATTTTAAGAATTGAATATTTGATTATGAATATAATAACTTCATTTTTAAATGATTTAAATGGAATATTTAATTGGTTGAAAAGGAATATTTAATTGTTTTAATTGGAATATTTACTTTGATATATAAACCATATTGAAATGTGATTTGAAATGGTATTTAAATAAAATAAAAATGAACATGGTTGGGAAAAAATACGATATTTTGATATTTTGAAATGGATTTGAAATGACATTGAATTATAAAATGATATTTGATTTCGAAGTATAAAATACCATCTTGGAATTTTAACCACGGGATGTATTAAATTCATAGTTTAACTGATCCTTAGAGGATGGGCGATCCCAAGCATCCTTTAAATTATTATACATTACTACTACAGTTCACTTAAGTTTTACATTATATAAGTATGTATGTCCTGACTCGAGCGTTTTGTATTTTACTTTACGCTCGGGTCAGCCTGAGTATTTACAACTTAGCTTTGGATTTCTTTTCTGGACCTAGGAATCGCTGGAGATTCTGCTTGTCTAGTTATTTATTCCCTTTCATTTTCAGTTGTTCTGTTCAACTCTGGTATTTATAAACTTCTATATTTGAGATTTCTGTTGTATATATTTTTCGAACTGATGTTATGTAATTGTTTTTGAGAGTTTGTTATAGTAGCTTCATGAACTACTATGGTATTTTAATTTCCGCTGCGAGTTATTATGATATTTCTGTGTCTATGATTCTGTGATTGTATTTCATTTGCTCCAAATTTGTTTACAATGTGGTATTTTGAGCAATTCAAGTCCGACATGTGTGGATACGATTGGCTAAAAATATCGAGTTGTTACAGTTGGTATCAGAGCTTTGGTTTTAGGCAAACCTTTGCCTGCGGAGCAAAAAAACACATTAAAGATAGGGCAGAAATACCCTAGAATGAGTGAAATCGATCTCAGAATCCTTTCTTTGTGAGAGAACATATTTTCAAAGTATAAAATGATTTCCAAATGATTTTAAAGGATTTTCAAAGATTATTTTGGTATAAAAAAAGTTTCCTTATTTTGAAATCAAGATTTTTTAAACTTCCTCCCTTCGGTATCCACCTTGTTAGAAATTTCTTGGTTTGGATTCTTATCGATTAGGATTTCTTGAAGTTTGGAACGCTCCCACTAGTTCTGAAATCCAGTCTTGTCTTCCCTATTTTTTTATCCTTTTGATTTTGGAGCATTCCGTAACTCCACTTTGGAATGACCTCTATAAAGATTGGTGATTCCACAAATCTTTGAATTATTTTCAAAGGGGTGAAACTTCTTTACAATTGGCATTGATTCACTGGAGATTTCTTTATCTTCGAATTTTGATGCTATCTACTTTCTGCTATATTTGGATTTTATCACTGCGATCGAATGTCGATTTGCCTTAGATTTCCGCATTGATTATATTCCTGAAGTCACGGTTGACTCGGTTAAGGCCTCCCGCGATTTATATAGGCTTATCATCTCCTATTTGGTAATTAAATTACCTCATCTTCGTTCGAGCTTATCTTCGAACCATAATTCTATTTAATTAAAGTTCCTCTAATTTGAATCTCTATTTGTTTGAAATCCACCCTTGAATCATCCCTTGAAAATTTGTGTTTGGTTGTATATTGAAATTTTGCATACATCGAAATTATTATTTTGATAAGGATGACCCCATTTTATATAGAAAAGTGAAATGTTTTCGATATGGATTATATATTTTTCTTTCTTTGAAATTTGAAGCTTTGAAAGGATTTGAAATTTTGCAAATTTTATAAGAATTTGACTTATATAAATTGATTTATGATTAAAGGATTTTGAATTTGAATTTCGAGGAATCGAACTCCGGTGTCGGTTTTAAGATTTGGAAAATATATAATAATAATATGATTTAAAGATATTTCTTCGAATAAAAATGTTTCAAACGTATTCGAATGAATTCCAAATATTTCGAAGAGATTTCAAAGAAGTTTCAAGAAAATAAAGTCCAGAACCCACTTATGTCGCTGGAAAATAATTTCAGTGATGAATGCATGCATCATTGACATAGATTTTTGAGTTTCTGAGTGGGAGAGAGGCCACTCTAGTAGCTTTGCTATGCGAGTGATTTTGTGAAACCAAATTTTGATTTCAGATTTTGAAGCATGGTTTGATATTCGAAAGATATATGTGTGTATATATATATATATTTGAAATGGTTTATAGTAAGCTGGTGTTCAGTCCTCGAGATTCAGATTTGTTTTGGTATAACCCTATCTATTGGAATTGATTTACTGATTTGTTGGTGTTTTCCAACTCTTGGATTGAAAATATGATTTCTTTGACTATTTTGAAGGTTCGAGCACTACCATATCAAGGTTAACTTTTCAAAGCTAAGTAATTTTGAAAGGTATAAGGTATTTGATAAAGAATATAAGTTTAGTTTGGTATGATTAAAGTATAAAGTAATATGATTTATATAAGTTTAAAATTGTTTGTTGAGTGAAATAAATAAGACTATTTTGAATTTTACTGGTATGAAATATAGATTTGAAATGTTTTGAATAAAGTATATATATAGAATAATAATGTTTCCAATGGTAAATTGGAATTTTCATATAGAAATAAATAATTTGAAGGTTTTAAAAAGGTATGGTTTTAAACTTAGTAACCATTTTAGATATTTTGACGATTGAAATGGTTTAGAAATGATTTAATCTTATTTTGATGAAGAATGTGAATTTGAAATGATAATTGATTTTGATAAATGAATGTTTGAAGTTTATGTTTGTATGAAAGGATATTTGGTTTACTTGTAATTTGAGTTTATTTAAAAGTGATGGATTTATGAAATGAGTATTTCAAAACAAAGTAATAATGAAGAAAAATTTGAGATATATGAAATTATAGAATTTAGTTTTAGAATATGGTATATTTAAGCTTTGAAATATATTAAAGATTGAATAGTTTATTTTATGGATCAAATCTTTATTTGAAATTTGATAATATTTGAAATGGTTTTGTTAGAAAACTAAATTGAATTGAAACTGATGGTTTGAATTGAATTAAAATTGGAAATTTTAGATTTGGGTTTAGTTGAATAAATTTGTGAAATGTAAGGAATTAAAGGAATGTTTTATGATTTCAAATGTATGATTTCGAAAGGTTATGATTTTCCAAGTGTAATGATTTCAAGTATTTTGGCTTCGAAAGATTTATAACTTTGAAAGTATTATGATTTTTGAAAGTGAATATATGTTTGAAATGGAAATGAATTTGTTTGACCTAAATTTTGTTGACTTGGAAATTTGGATTATTTTCTAAATCTATTGTTTTAAGAAACTTTGAAACTGAATATATGTAATTAGGAAGAAATGATTTGGTGAAATCATATATGATTTTGAAACTGAATTGATATTGAAATGGTTTGGAATTGAGAACCTTTTTTTATTTAAATACTTTGATTTTGGAGTTATCGAACTTATATAAAATTTGATTTGTATAAGTATGAAGTGATTTGAAACTATTGATTTGTAAAGGTTGTGACGACCGCCCATGACTCCCGCACCAAAACAAGGAAATAGTGCGCTGAAAGACGTGCCAGGCAGCCATGGACGATAGTCAGGGTAAAATAAAAACAGCGGAATCTATCGTATTACTCACAGCGCATGGATAAAATACAATAGAGAAATATATATATAGTGAAGCTCCATAACAGAATATCATCATATAAACTTCATAAAGGTTTGACACAAGCATCTGAGAATACAATACATCAAGCCTCACTACATAACACTCAAAGCATATACAAGCAGCGGAACATCCAGTACATATAGTAAGAAAACAATATGCAAAAGCCTCCAGCTCGTCTTCGTCATCATCAGCGTTGACCCCTAGAACAGCACCTGTCACCTGCTACCTAGTCTGCCCATCCCAACATGGATGAACAGCCCAAGGTAATAAGAGTTGAACATAAAACCTTGAGTCAGACAAAAGTCTTAGTGAGCAGTAAATTAACTATCAAACATACCAAAAGAGCATAAAGGAAAAAAGGAATAGGAACTCAACCATTCCACTCCACCTCATTCTACAGTGATAGCCCCCAGACCCACTAAGCATAAACAAGCATAGCAAAGCAGACAATTTAAGTAAAGTAATTATCACTCGAGTCAAGGTCGATGTTTTCCAAATACAAACCCCCAAGGCCTAAACCTAGATCAGATAAGCACCCAGAAAACCCCGCTCTTGAGGCCGAATGATGGTACAATCAAACATCCATGACTCTGGCTATCACTGTTAACATTGCCTCGATATCACCGTTAATTGAATGACCGGCACCTTCTTTCAGCCGTCCATCAAGGGTTAATGGCAACCCCGGTTCTAGACATAACTCCGCACGTCATCATGACCCGTGCCTAGGACTATCGCATCTGCCCAGAGTACTAACACGTCATCATGACCCGTGTCTGGAACGTCATCGTGACCCGTTCCAACGTACTCTTGCTTTGATCATGCTAGAACCTTCAATAACGATAAGATCCAAGCCTCCTAGTCATCCTCCTCGACGACTATTCTCACACTAGCTCAAGCGCCTCTCGAGCCCACCATTATCCACACAAACTCGGACCGCATCACCGAGTTATCAACATAGCTTCGCACGTCGTCGTGACCCGTGCTTGGAACGTCATCGTGGCCTGTCCCATCTCAACATCATGCTTTGCCTCATCGCATCATAGCAAAGTCCATCATCACCGAATCTATCCATATGAGCTTCCACATCCGCTTCATATGCCATAAGCAGCTTTCACCATTCAAGAGCCTTTCCACTTAGCTTTTGAATCATCTTCGACCAACTTGTCCAAATCAAGTTATCAATCAACTAATCAATCAAATCAAACATTAATCCAAGCAATCAATCATTCAAACAAGATCTAAATAAACAATTACAACAATAATGGCAATTTCGTAAATAAAGAGTTCAAATCTAACATGCATGAATCATGAACAATAATCTCTACAACTTAATGAATGAACTTGCATAAGTGAACATGTAGTAAAATAGGTGTTGAATCATCATTAACCATAGATCTACATGCAGACTTAAGAAAAATGCACGAAATCACTATCTTTAACACATAAACAAACCACCGATCCAATATACTCCTTTGGGTCCGTGTGAGAGATAACTACCACTCACCGAATCACCTAAACACCTCAAAAACAACCAACTCCAGATCTGGACAGCAAGGAATCAAGCTTGATCCGGCAAAATCTCGCTTCAATCGATGAAATCTCTCTTTGTTGGATGAAGATCTTCAACTTTGGCTCTTGGATCTTCGATTTGATTTTCAATCTTGGATGGATGTAGTCATTAGATTAGAGTGGAGAAAAGAAGTGAAGAAGTGTTGTAGTCGAGCTTTCAAAATGGCAGCACTTCGTCGCTTCAAAATCCGGTGCCAAAAGTGAGCCAAACCCCTCTATTTATAGGCTGAAAAACCAATGAGTCGGCCGCCCCCATGAGTCGCCCACGACCTATCACATGAGTCGTCCACGACTCATCAGATCCCACGGCTTACGACCTAACGACAAAGCCTACGGACTCGAGTCAACGACTCAACAGGTATGCACGACTCACGACTCAAGCCCCTAACGACCTAAGACACAACGTCCTAACACGCGCGACTCAACATGTTCGCGACCTAACTCACACGCGAGTTACGACCTAGCGACTTAACTATGAGACGACCTAAAACACACACGACTCAAGCCTTAGGTCGTTCACGACCTAATACTAAACCGACCCAACGACTGAACGAAGCCATGACCTATCACTAAGTCGTTCACACGACTCAGCGACCTAACTACAACACATACCATCCACTAGGTCGTTACTTCCTATAGGTCGGTCACGACTCATCTTCTTAACCCGCTAACTACCTTAAGTCGCCAACGACCTATCTCCTAACTCGTTAACCTACTGAGTCGCTAGCTACTGTAGGTCGTCCCAATCCTTAGACCGCTAACCCTTAAGTCAGCCAACACTTTAACTCGCTCAACACCACTAAGTCGTACAACCAACTTATCTCCTACACGATTCAAGCTATCACACGACCTAAGCTATACTATGAGTCGGTCACGACTTAAGCTTTCTCACGACTTAAACACCACACGAGCTAGCTTCCATACGACTTAAGCTATGGTCGACTCAAACTCTAAACGACTTAACAACGACTTAAAGCATATAGTTTAACAATGTTTCGATCCGTAAAAATACGGGTCGTTACATTCTCTCCCCCTTAGGAATTTCGCCCCTGAAATTCCAAACAAACAAGAGCAATCAAAACTATTCTGCATGCCTACCATCATAGCAATCAACAAACCATGCATCCAATTACTAGCCTAGCATGCAGAATACTAAGACTAGAACAAGTTACAAATTCGTGAGATGTTACGACACCTTAGGGCCATTCCTCGAAGAGCTCAGGATGAGCTGCCTTCATCCTCTCTTCCTCCTCCCACATACAGTCGTTAACATCATCACTCCATTGTACCTTGAGCAACGTAATCGTCTTCCTCCTAAGCTGTTTCGTGTCGGTTTTAACAACACGAAGCGGCTTACGAGGTCTCGTAACTAGGGGTGTCAATGGGTCGGGTCGGGTCGGGTTTGGGTAGGGTCAAGTCGGGTTCGGGTTGATTTTAAATGGGTCGGGTCAACCCGTTTATTAAACGGGTCATAAAAACTCAACCCGAACCCGACCCGTTTATAAACGGGTTGACCCGACCCGACCCGTGTAACCCGTTTATAAACGGGTTGGGTCGGGTCGGGTCGTAAATGGGTCAGGTCAACCCGTATAAGGTGTAAACGGGTCGTAAACGGGTCGGGTCAACCCGTATAAGGTGTAAACGGGTCGTAAACGGGTCAGAACGGGTCGTAAACGGGTCGGGTCAACCCGTATAACTCGTATAAGTATAAACGGGTTGTTAACGGGTCAATTTCGGGTTAGCGGGTCAACCCGAAACCCATCTATTTATAAACGGGTCAAATTCGGGTTGACCCGAAAATGACCCGCCAACTTATCGGGTCGGGTTAACCTGCTAATTTCCGTGCGGGTTTCGGGTCGTGTTTCGGGTCGTGTAGGAAATTGACAGCCCTACTCGTAACAACTGGATCAACCTCTAAATCTTCACAGCTACCAGCAGAAGCCACCATATTCGAGTCGTGCACATACTTCCGTAGATAAGATACATGAAAAACATTGTGCACATCCACCATCTTTTCCGGTAACTCCAATCTATAAGCGAGCTTTCCAATTCGCTCGATAATCGGGAATGGTCCAACAAATCTCGGAGTCAATTTCCCTTTCTTCCCGAATCTAATAACATTCTTTAGTGGAGAAATCTTCACGAAAACCATATCGCCTACGTCGAATTCCAAATCCTTACGACGATTATCGGCATAACTTTTCTGACGGTCTTGGGCTGCCTTCATTCATTGCCGAATGATCTCTATATAATCCGAAGTCTGTCGAATCATCTCTGGCCCAAGTATCAGCTTTTCTCCAGTTTCTAACCAACATGTCGGAGAGTTACACGGTCTTCCATACAATGCTTCATACGGTGCCATACCAATACTTGACTGGTAACTGTTATTATACGCAAACTCCACCAAATGAAGATGATCTTCCCATGATCCTCCGAAATCCAAAACACATGCTCTGAGAAGATGTTCCAAAACTCGGTTGACTCTCTCAGTCTGACCATCTGTTTGTGGGTGATAAGCTGTACTCAAACACAACTCAGTTCCCAAAACTTCCTAGAAGCCCTTCCAAAATCCACTAGTGAACAATGGATCTCGATCGCTCACTATACTCTTCGGAATACCATGGAATCGAACTATCCACTTAACATACAACTCAACCAACTTCGATTCGGTCCTAGTTGATCGAACAGGAATAAACCTTGCACTCTTAGTCAAACGATCTACGATGACCCAAATCCCTTCATTTCCTGTCCTAGTTCTAGGTAGACCATCGATAAAATCCATCGATATCTGTTCCCACTTCCATGTAGGAACCTCTAATGGTTGAAGCAATCCACTGGGCTTCTTCTGCTCAGCTTTTACCAACTGGCAGTTCATACATTTGGAAATAAAATTTCCAACATCCTTCTTCATACCTTCCCATTAATAGGTTCTCTTCATATCCCGATACATCTTATTTCCACCTGGATGAATTGTCAACTTCGAGTGATGACTTTCCCTCAGAACTTCATCTCTCAATCCATCTATATCGGGAACAACTAATCGTCCTTGCTTCCGAAGCCAACCCACTCGATCGACCTCGAATCCTTTATCCTTTTATGGGTCCAATCCAGATTCCAAATCACGGATAATCTTGACAAGCTTATCATCTCGCTTTTGGCTCTCGCCAATTCTTTCCACAAGAGTAGGTCTTATTGATAAGTTTGCCAACATCTCAGGTTCCAATTCACATCTAGGCCTGAAGTCAAATCCAGCCAAATACTCGAGATTCTTCCACTCCGAAAACATGGCTCCCAAACCTGCATGTCTTCGACTTAACGCATCTGCCACTGCGTTACCTTTTCCCGGAGTATAGGCTATGCCAAAATCATATGATGCTAAAAAATCTAGCCATCGTTGCTGCCGGAGATTCAAATCCTTTTGGAAGAAAAGATACTTCAACGACTTATGATCCGTAAACAACTCGGATCGAACTCCCAATAGATAGTGTCTCCACATCTTCAAAGCAAAAACAATCGCCGCTAACTCCAAATCATGAGTCGGGTAATTCCTTTCATGCGGCTTCAGTTGTCGACTTGCATATGCAACAACTTTATCCTTTTGCATTAGCACTGCTCCAAGTCTAGTACCACATGCATCGGTGTAAACCACCATCTCATCATTCCCACTCGGAATAGTCAAAATAGTAGCACTTGTCAGTCGCTCTTTCAGGATTCCGAAAGCTTGCTCACACTTAGCATCCCATCTGAACACTTGACTCTTTTTCGTCAATCCTATTAACGGTGCAGCTATCTTGGAAAAGTCTTTGATAAACCGACGATAATATCCTGCTAATCCAAGAAAACTTCTCACATCAGATGCATTCTTAGGTCTAACCCAATCCTGGATTGCTGCCACCTTCGCGGGATCAACCGCTATTCCATTTCCAGAAATAACATGGCCTAAGAACCTCACTTCACTCTTCCAGAAGTGACACTTCGAAAACTTAGCCTTCAGCTGATGTTTCCGCAAGATTTCCAAAACAATATGCAAGTGCGTCTTGTGCTCTTCCTCAGTTCTGGAATAAATCAGAATATCATCCACGAACACAAGTACAAACTTGTTCAACTGATCTCTGAACACCCTATTCATAAGATCCGAAAAATATGCTGGTGCATTGGTCAATCCAAACGGCATTACCAGCCACTCATAAAAACCGGATGGTGTCCTAAAAGCAGTCTTCGGCACACTATCCTTAGCCACTCTCAACTGGTGAAATCCCGTTGTCAAATCCATCTGAGAAAACACCTTAGCCTCGTGAAGCTGATCAAACAAGTCATCTATTCTCGGCAATGGATACTTGTTCTTCTTAGTCACTTTATTCAGCTCACGATAATCCACACACAACCTCAATGATCCATCCGCTTTGGTTGCGAACACAACTGGTGCACCCCATTTGGACACGCTTCGCCGAATGAATCCTTTCCGTAAAAGGTCATCAACTTGCACCTTCAACTCTAGCTGTTCCCTAGGCACCATCCGCCTAAGAGGCATCACAACGGGTCTGGCTCCCTCAACTAGATCGATACGAAACTCGATCTCCCTATGCGGCAGTAATCCTTTGACCTCGTCAAATACATCCTCAAATCCATTCACAATAGGTACCGATGACAGTTCATCCCGTGGAACAACCAACGAATACATGAAGCTCATGAAGATGCCTTCCTCATGCTTACATCGTATCACAACCTTTCGCCCTTCCACATTCCCGACTGTCACCTCCAGCCTCTCACAATCAATCCTTGCCGCATACTTCCTAAGCCAGTCCATACCCAAAATAATTCCGAACCCCGCAAAGTTCAGAACAAAACATCACAAACAAAAGAGCAATCATGACTCGATACAACTAGACCACGGCAAACCATACACAAACAAGACGAACCCCCAACTGGATTAGTCACAACCAATGGCCTATCAACAATATCCGGTTCCAAACCCAACCGGCCTACAAGATCGTCACAAACAAACGAATGTGATGCCCCAGTATCAAACAACACTCTAACTGGAACACCACAAATGGAAAGAGTACCTTGAACCACCACACTCTTCCCCTTCTCTTCAGCAGTAGGAGCTTTCGAAGACGATGGCACAGCTCCCAAAGCATAAGCTTGCACAATCTGCTTATCTTTCCTTGGTTCTAGACAGTCCTTCCTGAAATGCCCCAGCTTATCACAGTTGTGGCACTTCAACTGCACCTTTGGATTCTTGCAATCCCTAGAGAAATGGCCCTTCTGCCGACAATTGTAGCAGATCACTTCGCCCTTTGGCTTCTTCTGGCCATCCTTACCCTTCTGCTGCTGCTGCTTCCTCTTCTTGTTTCCATTTTTCTCCTTGGTCGCAGCGACAACTGATCCTTCCTTAGGAAACAGACTCTCGTGCCTGAGAGCTTTCTCCACAAGCTTCTCAAATGGATCGTCCAAATGATCCACCAACTGTCTCCCAAGATAAGTGTCCAAGCCTGTCACGAACTTCTCATTCTTCTGATAGGGAGAATCAATATACGACCGAGCATACTTGGACAAAGCTTCAAACTCAGAAACATACTCAAGAACTGGTCTCCCACCTTGCTTGAGCTCCACAAACTTCTTAAACAGAACAGATTTCTGAGCTGTAGAAATGAACTTAGCTTCAAATCTAACTTGGAATTGCTCCCAAGTAATCTCTTCTTCCGGAGTATCAATGGTGATAGAATTCCACCAATCCGAAGCTCTTCCTTGAAGCTGCCTTGATGCAAGCTTCCTCTTAGTTGCATCCTCAATTCCCAAGTCACCAAAGATCCTTCTACAAGCATCAATCCATCTCTGTACTTCAATGGTTGATTCTGTCCCTAAGAAAACCTTTCCTCCAAGAGCAGTATAGTCCTTACACAACTTAGCAAAATCCACTGGTCTTGGAGCTTGAACTTGAACTCCAACATCTACTGATGACCCCGAGGCTGGTATCCTCCTCATGATCGAAGTCATCATAGCCTCAAACATAGCAGCATAATCAGCATCTCCCTCAGAAGCACGACCTTCCCTAGCAGCTTGTCTCTCTCTTCAACTCATCCTTAATATCTATAAAAAGGAATGATTAGAACACCTTGAGAAACAACTACATAAGGAGTTCAAATCCTTCTAAGCTACTATATTATATATAGTAATCATCCATCAAAATACAATTACGTCTCTCATACGTAATTACGTCAGCGAGCGTTGGCTAAAATCGATTAACCAAAGCTCCGATACCAAATGTGACGACTGCTCATGACTCCCGCACCAAAACAAGGAAATAGTGCGCTGAAAGACGTGCCAGGCAGCCATGGACGATAGTCAGGGTAAAATAAAAACAGCGGAATCTATCGTATTACTCACAGCGCATGGATAAAATACAATAGAGAAATATATATATAGTGAAGCTCCATAACAGAATATCATCATATAAACTTCATAAAGGTTTGACACAAGCATCTGAGAATACAATACATCAAGCCTCACTACATAACACTCAAAGCATATACAAGCAGCGGAACATCCATTACATATAGTAAGAAAACAATATACAAAAGCCTCCAGCTCGTCTTCGTCATCATCAGCGTTGACCCCTAGAACAGCACCTGTCACCTGCTACCTAGTCTGCCCATCCCAACATGGATGAACAACCCAAGGTAATAAGAGTTGAACATAAAACCTTGAGTCAGACAAAAGTCTTAGTGAGCAGTAAATAAACTATCAAACATACCAAAAGAGCATAAAGGATAAAAGGAATAGGAACTCAACCATCCCACTCCACCTCATTCTACAGTGATAGCCCCCAGACCCACTAAGCATAAACAAGCATAGCAAAGTAGACAATTTAAGTAAAGTAATTATCACTCGAGTCAAGGTCGATGTTTTCCAAATACAAACCCCCAAGGCCTAAACCAAGATCATATAAGCACCCAGAAAACACCGCTCTTGAGGCCGAATAATGGTACAATCAAACATCCATGACTCTGGCTATCACTGTTAACATTGCCTCGATATCACCGTTAATTGAATGACCGGCACCTTCTTTCAGCCGTCCGTCAAGGGTTAATGGCAACCCCGGTTCTAGACATAACTACGCACGTCATCATGACCCGTGCCTAGGACTATCGCATCTGCCCAGAGTACTAACACGTTATCATGACCCGTGTCTGGAATGTCATCGTGACCCGTTCCAACGTACTCTTGCTTTGAGCATGCTAGAACCTTCGATAACGATAAGATCCAAGCCTCCTAGTCATCCTCCTCGACGACTATTCTCACACTAGCTCAAGCGCCTCTCGAGCCCACCATTATCCACACAAACTCGGACCGCATCACCGAGTTATCAACATAGCTTCGCACGTCGTCGTGACCCGTGCTTGGAACGTCATCGTGGCCCGTCCCATCTCAACATCATGCTTTGCCTCATCGCATCATAGCAAAGTCCATCATCACCGAATCTATCCATATGAGCTTCCACATCCGCTTCATATGCCACAAGCAGCTTTCACCGTTCAAGAGCCTTTCCACTTAGCTTTTGAATCATCTTCGACCAACTTGTCCAAATCAAGTTATCAATCAACTAATCAATCAAATCAAACATTAATCCAAGCAATCAATCATTCAAACAAGATCTAAATAAACAATTACAACAATAATGGCAATTTCATAAATAAAGAGTTCAAATCTAACATGCATTCTAACAAGCATGAATCATGAACAATAATCTCTACAACTTAATGAATGAACTTGCATAAGTGAACATGTAGTAAAATAGGTGTTGAATCATCATTAACCATAGATCTACATGCAGACTTAAGAAAAATGCATGAAATCACTATCTTTAACACATAAACAAACCACCGATCCAATATACTCCTTTGGGTCCGTGTGAGAGATAACTACCACTCACCGAATCACCTAAACACCTCAAAAACAACCAACTCCAGATCTGGACAGCAAGGAATCAAGCTTGATCCGGCAAAATCTCGCTTCAATCGATGAAATCTCTCTTTGTTGGATGAAGATCTTCAACTTTGGGTCTTGGATCTTCGATTTGATCTTCAATCTTGGATGGATGTAGTCACTAGATTAGAGTGGAGAAAAGAAGTGAAGAAGTGTTGTAGTCGAGCTTTCAAAATGGCAGCACTTCGTCGCTTCAAAATCCGGTGCCAAAAGTGAGCCAAACCCCTCTATTTATAGGCTGAAAAACCAATGAGTCAGCCGCCCCCATGAGTCGCCCACGACCTATCACATGAGTCGTCCACGACTCATCAGATCCCACGGCTTACGATCTAACGACACAGCCTACAGACTCGAGTCAACGACTCAACAGGTATGCACGACTCACGACTCAAGCCCCTAACGACCTAAGACACAACGTCCTAACACGCGCGACTCAACATGTTCGCGACCTAACTCACACGCGAGTTACGACCTAGCGACTTAACTATGAGACGACCTAAAACACACACGACTCAAGCCTTAGGTCGTTCACGACCTAATACTAAACCGACCCAATGACTCAACGAAGCCATGACCTATCACTAAGTCGTTCACACGACTCAGCGACCTAACTACAACACATACCATCCACTAGGTCGTTACTTCCTATAGGTCGGTCACGACTCATCTCCTTAACCCGCTAACTACCTTAAGTCGCCAACGACCTATCTCCTAACTCGTTAACCTACTGAGTCGCTAGCTACTGTAGGTCGTCCCAATCCTTAGACCGCTAACCCTTAAGTCGGCCAACAATTTAAGTCGCTCAACACCACTAAGTCGTACAACCGACTTATCTCCTACACGACTCAAGCTATCACACGACCTAAGCTATACTATGAGTCGGTCACGACTTAAGCTTTCTCACGACTTAAACACCACACGAGCTAGCTTCCATACGACTTAAGCGATGGTCGACTCAAACTCTAAACGACTTAACAACGACTTAAAGCATATAGTTTAACAATGTTTCGATCCGTAAAAATACGGGTCGTTACAAAGGTACTCAATTTGTAAATTGAAATCTTATATAATCGAAGTCTATATAAGTGTGATTTGATATACTATTGATTTTGGGAAGTATTTGATTTGAAAATGAAATCTTATAAATGATGGACTTTATATAAGTATGATATTTGAAAGTGATTTGAAAAGGTACTATATGATGCATATTTTCGAAGTAAAGATATGGAAAGTGCCTTCTGCTTAATATCCTCTTTGTGGCCACACTGTGGATTCATTCTATCGATATTATTCTCTCTGATTTGGGTTTTCCGGTAATGATACTCGAGTGTCCATCGAATTCCATGGCGATCTCCATGGTCTTATGATCGCGATTGCATAGCGTAATTCGGCTGGCTGCGATGGCCTGAGGGTACGGATGTTTCCTGGAGGATCCAGGCGTAACCATTGTGCATCCTGCGATTTATGTAGGTCGTATTAGTAGCGAAATCCGCTGGCTGAGATAGCTTAAGGGTACGAATGTTTCCTGGGGGATCCAGGCGTAACCATTTTGTATCTGCGGTCTACTAGTCATTATGGCATAATTCTCAGGCTGAGATAGCTTACAGGTACAGATGTTTCATGGGGGATCCAGGCGTAACCATTGTGTATCTGTGATCCATGGTTGGACAAATGTTTTGGTTTGGTTGTTTTGTTTGGATTGTACTTTGCATATCTGTTTTTAAAAGGTTTTCTAGTATTTCCACTGGGTGTTGAAACAAGTCTACTAAGTACCTGGAGAATTCTAGCTTTGTCCCTGATCAACGCATGGCCAGAGTCTGCAGGAACGAAAGTAAACTTGTTAAGACATCGAGTTATAAAAGTATCTTTATAAAGTATTATATAAAGGATATTTTGATCATTTATAGTTTAAAAATGTTTTAAATATTGTTTACTTCAAACTATCAAATTTGAATCAAATGACTATTCATCATATTATGAAATGTTTAAAATGTTATAAAATTTTTAATTGAAATTTATATAGTTTTAAAATATTATTCATCCTTTTCTTTCAACCTATTCTCCCTTCTAGCTATTTCTACCTTCTTCTTCTTTGAGTGTACTTTCTGTATTATGGAAAGAGTTGGTTCTTTGGCTTATCGTTTGGATTTGCTCGAGAAGCTTTCTGGAGTACATGATGTATTCCACGTTTTACATCTTCTCTAGTATCTTCATGACCCATCTCTTTTTTTTAGCCTTCTGCTCTTGATAGTTGTTTATTTAGCCTAATCTGACTGTCAAGAGTAAGCCACTTCGTATTGTCGACAGAGGTACGAAGCAGCTAAGAAGGAAATCTGTTAGTCTGGTCTAAGTACTGTAGAGTACTAATGATCGAGATTGTACCTGGGAGACGGAGGAGAGCATTCGTGCTTTGAATCCGGAATTATTTTTTCAGGTACTATTTGCTTTTTCTATCTTGCTTTTCCTTATTTTCCTTGCTTATTCTTTTTCGAGGACGAAAAGATTTGAGTGGGGGAGAGTGTAACAACCCTGAATTTTGTGATTTATTTTAATTGTTTATTTTGATTATTTTATTTTAAAACTTTATTATATTTATTGAAATTAATAATTTTTGTTATTTTAAATACATATTTTGATTTTTATGTGAATTATAATTTCAAACCTGAATAAATAGAATATTTAACAGAAAAATTGATTTTTGGTCAATCTGGTCAAACTTTGACCTTTAAATTAAAATTTAAATATTTGAATTCTTGAATTTTATCTTTTATTATGAAAATAAATTACATTTCAAGAATACTGCTTTTCGTTTTTTTGAAATCTGATTTATATTGTGAAAGTTATGCTTTTACAATATTGTATGTAAATTGTTTTATTTAACAAAATTGTTTATTTTAATTTATATAAATAATATTTTTATTTGTCATATGTTATTCTAATTTGTATATATATATATATATATATGTAATATTTTAGATTATGTATATATTTTATCTTTTAAATATTTTAAAGTGATGTTTGATTTTTTCTAAAACTTAGTGTATTTATTTCCAATTTTTATAACCTAGTTTCTATTTTTAAGCTAGTTTCTTAATTTACTTATATTTATTTAAAATTTATTTTTATTTATTTTGTTTTGTTTTTATCTTATTTATTTACATTTTTCATGTATTTTAAAATACAAAAGGAATTTGGAAATTTGAAGAGTTTTTGATCTTTAGTATCCCTTGACTTTCCACATTCATTTTGCCATTTCACTCCAATCATCACATCCATTCAATTGCTGACCATATCTCCTTTCCTTCAGCCGATCTCACCCTCATTTTTCACGTACCAAAAGTTTCTCAAACCCAAAAGTTCGACCTCCATCTCCTGAAGAGAAAAACTTTGGTAAATAATTCACTTTTTCTCACTTCTCTTCCTTGTTTTCTTATTGTATTTGCACTTGCTTCAACTTATGTTGTTCGGCCCTTCCTCCTCCATCACCATTGCCACCTCCATCACCACAATAACAAGCTGCCACCTCCTCCAGCCCACTGCCCAAGCCAAGCCGTGCATCACCTAGTTTCCAAACTCCACCAAATGTTGCCTTATGCCTTGAAAACTCCATAGCCGAGCCACCAAATTGCTCCACCACCTCACACATCATATTGGCCGACCTTTACATCATCACCACCAGTCACTTGCTGACCTGAAACCCCTGCCACATCTATACCTGACCTCCCCAAGCCTGGCCATGCCTATGTATGCTTAGGGCCGAACCATTTATGCATAGAAATTCCACTTTGGTTGCCTTGATTTGAGTAATACATTCCTATACACTTCATCTCCTTCATATTCATGTTAAGGCCAACCTATATGAACCCACACTTGATCCAAATTCACACTTAGGCCATGCATTTCTAACCTATGGCCGAGCATAGGGTTGTTGGAGGCAAGTGCAAGAGTTTTGGTTATGTGTTGTGCATGTATTTCCAGGTTGTTATGTTTATATTTGGTTTGAAATTCATGTTGTATATCCTGTTTTGTTTGATATGTGACAAAACAAATAGCTTTGGCTCTCCCTCATTCGAATCATAGTTGTACTTTCGTGCCTTTGTGGATCTCTATTTTGTGTATTTGGTTGTCATCTGCAGCTCGTAGAGGTGAGTAATTCTCACCAGACAATTTATACTTATATAACTAGTAAACTGATCGCAATTGAATCTGTAAACCATATCATCATGTTATAACTGCTATTGCTTTGATCATAGGATGTTCACCCATGCTTATTCACCTAATATATCAGATGTTACTGTTATATAATGCTATTCTGTTTATTTATATCAGTTTATCACACCACAGTTCCCTGTAGATTAGAATCACTATGGGTTGAAATGATACATACCCGAATGGACTTTAGAATAGGGAAAAATCGTTATGGGCTGAAATGATAGGCCTGAACGATTTTTATTTATTTCATTTAACTTAGGATTGTGGGTTTGAAATGATAGAACCCGGATTTTCCTTTGCAAATTACGGATTGAAATGATATATTACCCGTATCATTTGACTTAGGTTAGAAAATTTTATAAGACTGTGGTTAAAATATATTTTTCTAAAATTTTTAAAATATTTTAAAAATGTAAATATTATGATACTTTGATTTAAATTTAAATTTAAAAATGATTTTACAAAATATTAGTGATTTTCTATAAGTTAAATAAGTGAAATAAATAAATGGTAAAGTAGGATTTGAAATATAAGTTAATTTTGGAATTTATGATTTTGGTTATAAATGAAGTTTAAGTTAAGTAAGAAAATATGATAATTTGATTTAAATTTATATTAAAAAATGATTTTATAAAGTGTTATTGATTTTTTATAAATTAAAAATAGTTAAATAAATAAATGTTTAAAGTTGAAATTTGAAGTATAACTTAACTTGGAAAATGTGAAAGTATTTTAAAAATAAAAGTTAAGTTAAGAAAATAAAATGGAATTTAAATAAATTTATGAAATGGTAAAATTAGTTAGAATGTTAAGTAAATGAAATGTTATAAAATTTTACATTTATTTTATAAGTGAATTATTAAAGATTTGATAATTATTTTTGAAAATTTCACTTTGTAAAATCATAAAGTAGGGGATATTTAAATGATTGTTTTTAAAGTGAGAAAATATGACTTTATAAGTTTAAATGGATTTAAATAAATTTTAATTGTTTATGAAATCGTAGTGAAAGTTTGGAATTATATTGACAACATTCCTGAAATGCTATCATTTCTAAAGTTAAAGATATTACAGCATTTTGTAAATGCTGTGATTGATATAAATGAACTAAATGGCTAATTGAACTAAGGGCTATTACAGCACTTTGTAAGTGCTGTAATTGCTGAATTTGACCAATGTTTTATTTGAAACCTAAAACCTATTACAGCAATTTAAATGCTTTCTTTTGCTAATTGAATTGTTTTCAAACATAACTTTCCGTAGCATTTTCTAAGTGCTGCGAAAGTTGAATTTTCACTGTTTTAATAAATTGAAGTGAATAAAGTGAAATTTTAAGAATTGAATATTTGATTATGAATATAATAACTTCATTTTTAAATGATTTAAAAGGAATATTTAATTGGTTTAAATGGAATATTTAATTGGTTTAATTGGAATACTTACTTTGATATATAAACCATATTGAAATGTGATTTAAAATGGTATTTAAATTAAATAAAAATGAATATGGTTGGGGAAAAATACGATATTTTGATATTTTGAAATGGATTTGAAATGATATTGAATTGTAAAATGATATTTGATTTCGAAGTATAAAATACCATCTTTGAATTTTAACCACGGGATGTATTAAATTTATAGTTTAATTGATCCTTAGAGGATGGGCGATCCCAAGCATCCTTTAAATTATTGTACATTACTACTACAGTTCTCTTGAGTTGGTTTACATTATATAAGTATGTATGTCCTGACTCGAGTGTTTTGTATTTTACTTTACGCTCGGGTTAGCCTGAGTATTTACAGCTTAGCTTTGATTTCTTTTCTGGAGCTAGGAATCGCTGGAGATTCTGCTTGTCTGGTTATCTATTCCCTTTTAGTTTCAGTTGTTCTATTCAGCTCTGGTATTTATAAACTTCTATATATTTGAGATTTCTATTGTATATTTTTTTCAAACTGATGTTATGTAATTGTTTTTGAGAGTTTGTTATAGTAGCTTCATGAACTACTATGGTATTTTAATTTCCGCCTCGAGTTATTCTGATATTTCTGTGTCTGTGATTCTGTGATTGTATTTCATTTGCTCTAAATTTGTTTACAATGAGGTATTTTGAGAAATTGAAGTCCGGAATGTGTGGATGCGGTTGGCTGAAAATATCGGGTTGTTACAAATTTAAATATATTCATAATGTAATAATTGATTTAATAAAGGAGTGAAACCAAGCTAAATAAATTAATTGGGATTTCAAATTTTAATTAATGTGAAAAATTGACAAAAATTCAATATAACTGAAGTATAGTGGTTAATGCAAATAAAAGATGGAAATTGTAGCATAGTAGTGAAATAAGATATCAACAAATATTAACTATGTTATTAGAGTAATAATGGATTGAGTATAAAGATTGAAATCAAACCAAATCAAATTTTGGAATTTAAATTATAATAAATGGATTTATTGCAAATAAATGTATTAAGTACTACGTTAATGGAAATTAAGGTGAATTGTAAAATATTAAGGTAGTAAGAGATAAACTAATATTAATTATATTCTTAGGGTAATAATTGGTTGAATAGTAGGATGAAAAGTCAAATTAATGGATTTATTGGAAATTTAGTTCATAAATACTAAATTTATTGAAATTGAAATTAAACACTGTAAATTGTGCAATGTTCAATATTAAGTTGATATAGAAATTTGTTTTAAAGGATTATAAATTACAAAGCAATCTAAAGTGATGGAAATTGTAAATTATTAAATTTGAATTGAAAAAGTGATTTAATTAATTTAACACTAATTTAATTAATTAATGTAAAAGTAGCCATTTTGGTAACTTTTGAATTTCGACGAAACTAGTTTCATCGGATCCGTAATGGTGAATTATGGTAAGGTTTCAAGTTTCGTAGCGATCAGACTTGCTATTTGATCGCACGTGCTCGAAATGCCTAAAAATCAATTCAATTGAGATCAGTTTGAAATAAGCTGATTTTAAGCTAACATCTTTATATGATGAAATTTGGAACTGAAACCTATACCATTGAGTTTAAAGTTATCGTAAACATCTATTTTGGTATATGGGATGACCCAATTTCGTTCCGGAGATAGAACGGGCTTTTAAGGTCGTTTATCGTTTAACTTTCAAATCAATCTTCTCCATTCGTTTATTTTTGATCTGCCTATATACAGCCTGTTATAAACCATAGTTGTTTCTCAACTTAGTTTTCTGTACTATGAATCTGTCTGTCTATTTCTATCTTCTTCTAATGGCAGAAACAAACCCCCCAAATTGCAAATCAAAATCAAACCAAATCCAAAAATCAAACTCCTCCAAAACCTAACAATTTATATACCCTTTTGAAGCTCTCGATGAGCGCAAGTCAAATCTTCTGTCTGTTTTCGGATTTGGTTTCTGTGCGTCTGGAATTCTAGGAAAAATTCTAGGTCGTTCATCGATCAACTTCGACTAATCATCTAATCAATGATACAGTGTTGTGGAGAGGGCCGAGGGGAGTTCATCTTTGCAGGTTAGAGGGTGATCGGACAGTTGGTTCGAGGTCGACAATTCGATTACGGTTTTTAATCAAAGGCGGCGGCTGGGGGCTTCTCGGCTCGAACGATGGCGTTCATTATGTCATGGGGCAAGGCAAGGTCGTCGCAGGTGTAGGCGACATAGGGCATGGCTACGACTAGGGGGCGCCGCTGCGACATGTTGAAACGAGGTGGCTTCACGGGCCTCGCGCGCGAACTAGGTTAGCGCATTAGGGTTTTCGATGGAGGTTTGTTGTGGCAGCTGGGGTATTTTCTTGTTTTTATTTTAGAAGTTTGATTTCAATTGTTCTAATCTTAATAACTTTCGCATACGAGCTCGGATTTGGACACAGTTTCATTTATTAGGACCGTATCGAAATTTTGAACCACAGGAACTTGTTTGATCGAATTCTGAGACTGTTTGAATTTGGATCCTAAATTGAATTTTTAAATCGATTTAAAATCGAAGGCGAGTGTTTTGACCTACTCACATCTTCTAAAATTTCTTATGTTAGTTAAATTAAATTTATGATATGATTAGGAATTTATTTATGGCTGTTTGATATATTTAAATTGAGATTCCTGTTAATTTGAATTATTTTGAATTAAATTATTATTTAATTTATTATTGAATTTAAATTCCCAGTTAATGACCTGTGAATGATAAACAATTATTGTTGAAATTTATTAGTTGATTTGGATGATAGTTATGATGGATGTTTGATTTTTAATATTGGATGATATGTTTGATTTATATAATGTTATCACTCTGCAAGTTCCCTTAGTTATTATTTGGAAAATCACTATGGGTTGAAATGATATATACCCGAATGAACTATAGGTTAGGAAAAAATCATTATGGGTTGAAATGATAGACTCGAGCGATTTTATGGATTTTTAGTATTAACTCGCGATTGCAGATTGAAATGATATATATCCGTAAATATAAAATAAATGCGAATTGAAATGATAAATATCTGTATTACTTGACTATAGGATAGAAAATTATATACGGACCAGATTGATTAAACTAAATGATTTTTGAATCTTTAAATTTTGAATTCAGTTAACTGGTATTTTGAAATGGAAATTGATTTATATAAACTGAATTATTTTCAAAAATCCAAGCGTAAATGTTGAATTGGAATTGATTCAATGAATTGTTCAAAGGATTTAAATTGAAATTTCAAAATTGAAGTGGCAAATAAATGAATTTATCGGAATTGAGTTATGAAAAATGTTTGGATATAACTTTAAAATCTAAATAACTAATTTAAACGGTTTTAACTAAGTTAACTATTTCTTAATCAATTTAAAACTATTTTAATTTATTTTAATCTATTATGACCTATTTAATCTAATCAAATCTATTTTACCAATTTTTAACTAATTAAATTTATTTAATCTAAATTAAATCTATTTTAAATTTAGTTAATCTATATTAAATCTATTTAAATAAAATTTAAATCCATTTAATTTATTTTCAATCTATATAAATCATTTTAAATCTAATTAAACCTAATTTAAAAATCTATATTAAACTATTTTACTATTTAAACTATTCTTGTCTATTTTAAACCATTTTAAACTATTTTTAACTATCTAAACTATTTCTAAATTTCAAACGTGTAAATTTGAAGCATTATATTCAAATCCTTGACTTTAAAGCGAATTTGGTTATATAATGTAATAACCTAAATTGAGAATAAAATGACATATTTGAGTGAATAAATGATTTTGAAATGAGCAATTAATTAACATATCTTATCGATCATTCCAAAGTGAATATGATTTTTCATAGTGAATATAGTTTGAAAGTGAATATGATTTGAAAATGATATAGTTTAAGAATATGATATTTTGATATCAATTGTAAATTTACATCTTGAATTGTAGAAGAACCATCTGGTGTGAAATAAGCGTTTGGTTGTTAAGGAGACCGGGATCGTATTTTGTCATACTCTCTGCCAATACCGAAAACCACTTTAACAACTTGTACATGGTGGAGATTCCAGAATGAAGTACGATGGTTTGGTGAACGATTCTGTATGAGGTATTTGCGTAGCCCCGACTCTCGTGAGTCACCATAGATGTGACTAAAATAGGAGCTATACCTGGGCCAAGTGTGGTCATTCCTCTGATCGGACATGCTTCTTCGATACCATATTATGACATTTGTGATGATTTGGTGGTCACCCCTAGATTTTTGATTATGGGAGTGTGTTCCGAGGTGGGTGGTAGTGTCTGCTTTGCATTACCACTATCCCGGTTCTGCAATTGGTAAATCTATCCTAGCATTACCTCGAGTGCCGTGTTCATGCCCTAGAGCGCCTTCTACGAGTTTGTTTTGTACCATACCTATGGAGTGCCCTCTGATTGCCCACCAGTTTATGGAGGAATTATGGTACTGTATAGACTATGGAATATATAAAAATGTGTTAAGGACGATACGAGTAATGCCTTAACTCTATTTTAACACTTTATTTTACTATAGACACTATTATAATAGCATATTGTACTACATAGTAGATAGTTTAACGGATCCTTAGGAGATGTATATCCCGAATATATCTTAAGTTACTAAACTCACGTTAGGCACTGGATAGGAGATGTCGAACCACGTAGACATCTCTGACGCCGTCGCATTTATATTCACCATTAATTTAACTTACGTAAGATCTTTTAGTTCTGACTCGAGTGTTTTGTCCTTTCAATTTGCTCGGGTCAGCCTGAGCATTTCAGAGTTGAAGACCTTATTTCTGAAGGATGAAGACGAAGATTTGTACTACTGCTATATAATATATTTATTCCACGGCATTATGTTCTTCCGCTCCATTTATTTATTTATTCATGTTTTATGTAACTCTTATTTTGTGTTGTAAAAGAATAGTCAAATATATTTATAAAACAAGTTCATGAACTTTTATTTGATTATTATATTTTGTCATTCCACTACAAGATTCTATATTTGTTTTATTTCTTTCTCTTTTTCTTATGTACCTCATAACAATCTGCCCTTTTGAATTCTTTGAGTCCAACGTGTGTGTCTGCTTGAAATGTCCAAAAAGGCAGGTCGTTACAATAACATGACCACTAAACCTCTTTTAACTCTCATGAAAATATCAATGAACTTGAAAATAAAATCTATTCTAAGCATGATCTATTAACTATTGATTAGAAATGTAGGCCATCATATTTTAATTTTAAAACCACTTCATTACCATAATCATACGTAGATGAAGAGGTAGTTTATGTTTTTGTTTGTTTAAGAATAGCCTATTTGGAGTCAACAACACGGGCTATCAAATTCAAAGCTAAAACAACAAAGTTAAACCACATCAAATATTGCCATTAAGCACAAAAAAATCAAGAGCTATCAAAATATTGAATCTATATGACTAAGAGGGCTTCATTGCCCTTAAATTGAAGGGGTTTGGCCTCTCATATTTGTTACCATTTCAACAAATGTAGCATTCATCATAAAAAAAGAAGAAGAGAATGCAAGCTAAGTAAAAAGAGAGCTAATTAAAATGAACTAAAAGCTAATCTACTTGCATAAGAAATAAACTACACTACTAACATAAAAGGAAATAACATGAAATAAAGTAGCATGAATTAAAATTTGATAGAAGAAAAGTAAATAATAAGAAAATGGCTAAGTAGCTATGAAGAAGAAAGAGAGCTTCTAATTTATTTGAGCCTAAAACTAACTAAAAAGGAGGCTAAAGAGGCTAATAGGACTAAGGAGATTAATAACATCAACAAGTGGGGTATTTGCATATGTTTTGAAACCCTAATTCTATTTTTGGGAACTACCTAAACTACCCTTGAGGAAGTGTGGGCACCAAGTTATCATTAGCATGAATTAATCTTCCACTTAAATATGCATGTAACTTTAAGCTCCATTAGCACGTGCATTAGCTCCTAATTGTACATCATGGTAAGTGGATAGGTTAGGTCCTCCATATTTCATGAAATGAATTATTTTCATCTTCATTTGCTTTCTTCTATTTTACATGCATGTTTTCCCTAAAGCCTCTTCCAAAATTTCCTAAAATTCTTGCGAAACAACATTAAAATATCCAAGTAAATTTTCTCAACTTAATATATGCATAAAAATGTCCATTTTGCCTCTATATGAAGATGAATATATAATGATTTGAGAATAATTTGAATTTTAGTTTAAACATGTTAAAATACCCTATATACCCATTCATTTAATTAAATTCGATTAAATATGGAAGTAAAAATATGCACATTTACGTGCCCATCATTTCCACATTGAAGTTCAATGTATTCCTAGGTTAGGAGAACTATGTAATATCGTAACTGGAGATTTTATGTTTGACCTGGCTATTATTAACGAACATAAAACTCGTAGACAAGTCATTCCAGGTTATTCCTATTAGTATGTAAGCCCTTGGTGCTCCAAGGACCATAAGTAATGCACTACCCAACATTTGAATAGCGTTATTCACTCTGGTGTTGATAGGTGCATCGATATCCTTTCTCGAAGCATGTTGACCAGAAATATTTAAAATAATATATTCGATACTATGATAATTTTTCTCATGATTACAACTTTTTGTAGCAATTATCACACACCATATTTATTAAGGATTTTCTAAATAATATACTTTTAATTAATTACTTAAGTAGTTGTATCATTATGTTATAAAGTGTATATTAGAAATCAAATATTTTTATTAAGGAAAATTTTGGTTATCGGGTTAGATATATGTAAAAAATTATGTAATTGCCCCTAAGGTATAACCTTAACTCTATCATCCATAAACAAATAGAAGCATCTCGAATCCATTACAGAGATAAGAAGCCTTTTGGGTTTGGCTAGGTGATATAGAAGACTTGTTAAAGACTTTTCAGAGGTTGCAATTTCGTTAATTCAACGGATGAGAAAAGTGGTGTAGTATGAATGGAATGATAAATGTGAATATGCATTACAAATGTTGAAAGAAATGTAAACTAACATGCCTATTCTTATTGTAATGGAAGGAAACTAGAATCTTCTTATGTATGCTGATGTTTGTGGATTGGGTCTAGGAGCAATTCTAGCGTAAAACGATAGGGTTGGAGCATACGAATCAAGACAATTAAGACCAAATGAAGTAAGATGTTTAAACAATGAATTGGAAAAGAAAACACATTTGCTTTGAAGTTTTGGCATCATTACCTCTTAGGTGAGAGATTCGTACTCTGTACAAATCATAAATCACTTAAATATCTATTCCCTAAAAATGAACTGAACATGCACCGACAATAAGATTGGAATTTTTAATAGCTTATGATTTTGAGATTCAACGTATACTTGAAAATAAAGGGAACCGAATAGCAGATGCATTGCGTAATAAACAACAAGCAATGGTTTTCATGATGATAGAAAAATATCAAGTACTCGAAGTATTAACTGCTTGTGGAATTGGAGACAAAAATGAGACATCTAATTCCAAGTATGATATTGGCAAGTATTAAGGAAAGACCTAGTTTGATTGAATGAATACCTCAAAGTTAAAAGGATGATCTTATTGTCATTAGTCAATCCATTGTTCATAAAATGAAGTAGAAATGGATAATTTAGATGACTTTATGATTAACTCGTCTGTTGCTTGAGAAAGAATGGTAAACTGTATGTACCGAATGTTGAAAATCTTTATAAAGAAGGTATGGATGAATGCCGTTGTTCTGAGTATAATATAGCTATGGGAGTTGGAATAATGTATGTAGTAAATTTTATTAAGATATGAAGCATTTATTCTTCTAGGAAGGCATGAGAAAAGAGATATTGGCGAATATATGCCAGAATGTATAAATTGTCAATTGATTAAATTTGAGGACTAGAAGCCTAAATTACTTTAACCTTTAGATGTACCACAATGGAAAAGAGATAAGATTTATATAGATTTTATCAATGGTTTCCATGATCAAAATATAGAAATGAAAGCATATGGGTGATAGTTGATATATTGATAAAGTGCGCTCATTTTATTCCGACACGAATAAAAATAGTGTAGTAAGTTTGACTAAGATATATGTGAAGAAAATTATTCAACTTCATGACGTACCTACAAAGATTGTGTGCAATCGAGATCCTATATTTGCTAGTGAATTATGAAAGATTTTGAAGCATGCATTGGGAACAAAGTTGAATCTAAATACCTCTTACGTTATATAGACAGATGGACAAACTGAAAGGATTAATAAGGTACTAGAGGATTTGTCGCCAGCTTTTGTATTAGATTTTGGTGGATCATGGAAAGATCATTTGCCACTTATTGAATTTGCTTATAATAATAGTTTCCAAGCTAGTATCATAATAGCCCTATTTGAAGTGTTATATGGAAGACCTTGCTGTTCAGATATTTGTGGTTAGAAATGGGCTATAAGTTAGTCTACGGTCCTAATATAATTCGAGAAACTAGTATGAAGAATGAATTGATACGAGAAAGATCGAAAATGTCTTAAGACGAACAAAATTCCTATGCTAGTAAAAGAAAAACGATTGGGAATTTTCAATTAGAGGTAAAAGTGTTTTTTAAAGTATCCTCGATGAAAGGTACTATGAGATTTAGGAGGACGAGAAAATTAGTACTGAGATATATTGGCTCATATCCCATTATTTGAATGAGTTGGTAGGCTTGCTTACAAAGTTGAATTACCTCCTAATTTTTTCGGAATGTAATATTTCCATGTTTCTCATCAACGATAGTGTGCACACGACCCCGATGCCATATTAGAACCAAATTAGATTAAAGATGTGAGCATCAAACATGTCATGACTTATGTAAAAAACCTATTTGTGCAGTTATTACTGATACAAAGTAGCTTAGGAACAAAGTTATGTCGTTAGAAAATTCCCAATGGTGATAATGCTGATGGAACACTTGGAAGACCAAATAAAATATCTTGAGCTGTTTGGAGCTTAGTCAGAATTCGTGATTTGTTGTGCATTTCGGTTACGTATTTTTAATTCTTACTATCATGTATATCAACGTTGTGTTGATTGTAATGGATGATATGTAAGATTGTATGACATATGATTATTTTTAACAAAGCGCACATACAAGTGGACATAAGATCCTCCTTTGCTGTAAATTGCGAGGATGCATCTTTTATAAGGAGGAGGACCCGTATCAGCCCCAGTTTCAAATAATAATATTTAATTAAAAAATGGATGCATAGAATAATTGAATATGTGGAGACGATATAAATTACGAAAATTTTAAACAGTCTTTTGGCAGAAAACAAATTTACATAGAAGTATTTTATGATAAATCAAGCAGTTAAATAAATTATTAGGAAGAGAAGTTAATTATAATGTTATTTTGGAGAAAATTGAGTTTTTTTGTAAATATTTAACTATTTTATTGACGAACAAATTTTGTGAAATTTGTTTGGTGAAAATAGAATTTAATGTAAAGAGAAATTAATGTTTGGGGGAGAACTAATTATTTATGGGTTTTACAAAGTGAGTTGCTTAATAATATAAAATGAGAAATTTCCTATTTTATGACTTTTAAAAATAAAGTGGTCTTTTATTTGAGCTAAAATAACATTTTGATTTGAAAAATATGTTATGACCGCCTTACACCTCCGTCCCCCAAATATAACCTGTATGGTGTGCTATAACAATGCCCAGCCGATGCTTGACGGTTGTCAAGGGTTGTAAGTAAAGAAATAAATCATCACATAGTACCTATCTTGTATTTTACAGAGCATCAAATAAAATATTTAATCATCACAGGTATAAAACATATAGTAATAATTGAATGAATCATAAGAATCAGGGTCCACAGATCCATATAACTATACAATATTAGTGATAGAATTTATATAATTACAACAAACTCAGGATAGATAACTGTCTCTAAATAGATAAAAGCACCAGTAAGCTCCATAATTAAGGCTGTTAATGGATGCTCGAAATATCCGAAACCGTCCGCATCCACATCCGAAAAGTGCTAAAATATCTAATATTTATAAAAATAGATATAGATGTAGAGATGAATGCATCCGCATTCGAAAATTGTCCAACCAATTTTGGTAAGATTATAGTTTATTTTATGTGTATTTTAGTACAATGAAAGATATATATCTATTGTTTTATTAGTTAATAACTTATATTATATGCATTTAATGCATTTTTAACTGCTCAAAATATATGTTACCATCATATTTGTTGTTTTATTGTAATTTTAGAACCAATGGGATGAAAATAATCATGTTAAACTAAAATTTTCTAATTATATTTCTTTATTTATCAATCTTTAGTGGATATGGTAATTGTCTGATATCCATTCGTATCCATGGATACACATATCCGATGTCTAAAAATGGTTTCAAATGTGGATGCAGATATGACACTATCTGCATCCGAAATTATCTACTTACAAGCATATCCATAGTGTTGCACAGTGTAAAGATAAGCAATAATAGCTAAATATAATAATACATGAGAACATAGCCTTCTGCTCTCCACCATCTAGCTCCATGTGCTCACTAGACCTGATATCCCTAGTCTACTTATTTTAGAGTATCAGATATAATAAACTGTAAAGCATAAAACCCCAAGTTAGCCAACTGTATAGTGTGAATGGTAGAGAATCTCAAATACCATGAATGCAATATACTAGGACAAATGGTATTGATAATCATACCTGTCACGTCCTGCATCCACAGAGTTAACATAGGATATATGCTACTCTATATCATAATCATCATGGATGTACTATATGTCAAAATACTAATTGGTTTCTAGATATCTACATCATGTGATATTCCTAGTGTGATAAGCAATCAAAGAGAACATAACATCCATCATCCATCCTTACATTCACTCTCTCAGTGCATTGGATATATGATATTTGTATGACCACATCATAAGTTAGGAACTGCGCAACGTCCCTTTTTTTGATATTTGAATCCATGCCACTTAGTAGGCCAGGACCTAGACTACCCATCTTATGATGTCAAGGATAAGATTGATATAAACATTATGCAATATAGGGTCCATTGTATGCCTAGTGAGCATCCTCACATACCCCTTCTTTGCGAGTACACATCGAAACCTCCAAGTATCAAAGATCCCTTAGCATACGTCATCCAAGTAGAGCACATCCTGGAACTAATCATACAACTCTCGTCTAAAGTTGTCAGGGATGGGACGATTCTCGACAGTCATCGTTAGTCGTTGAATACCATCATTTGTCCCTTAATCATTCTCTCACAATCCCTTAAATTCAACTCATAGTCCCCTACTCTACATTTTGAATTATATCCATCCTATCATCTAGGCCGTCACTTTCCACCATAGGTCATCATCACCAAGATACATATCTTCGAATTCAATGGCCTGCCCTCGAGTCAATAATTTAGCACTAAACTGAAACTTAGCCCATAGTAAGAATGTCAAGGACTCGAAGCAAGCATAAGTGAAACGAGCTCGAAGTGAAGCTCAATGTAACTATGCTAATGGCCTGAAGCAAACATGTACACGAATCGAAGCACTTTGGCCACTTCCCAATGCTGAACCATAAAGCCCACCAAACCACACCATCATAGAACTTTGGATACTGACCTGACCCCTTACCGAACCAACACATGCACTTATGCCACCCAACTAAGAAACATCGATCTGACTTCTTCGAACCATGCTCCTATGAACCTATGGTACCACCGATCCAATACTTGAACAATCTTACTATCCAAAGTGTAGCTCGAAGTAAATAAACAAGTGATTCGAAGTGAAGCCCGATCTATCCCCTCAATGACTCGGTACCAATCCCACGTTCTCACTCCACCATCGATCTAAAACTTATCTTATCATCCCCTATGGGACTTGAAGCAAAGCCCAAAGCAATCAACATATGACTCGAAGCAAGGCTTCCTACCAATCCAGCACATGAACTTCATTGCCGATCCAACTTCATTTGACCATCGAGCAAACGAACTCCAAACGACTTAAAACTTGAAATGTAGCTCTGCTGCCTTCCTTATTGCCTCACAAACCCACATCAATATTTGTCACTGCCACCTTTACAAATCAGTGATGAGTTGTGAAACTATTCCTATTTCTAGGTCACCATTCAATCGGCGTTTCAACAAAAAAACATCACACATTTATCATTTAACCTATGAACTATATTCAAGCAAACACACATTTAAATACATCAAGTTAAAGCCTAAATCTAAGGCTAAGAAGAAGGATGAACTATAAGAATAAGGGAGATCCATAAGAACACAAATTCACTAAATTTTATAAAATCATTTGAAATTAACATATTTGATTAGTTAACATTTAAAGCATGTTTTAGGGCCCAAAAATTATTTTAAACATCATTTTAACGTGTATATTAAACAATTAGCAAGTGATAGATCCTAAACACTTATTAGAATCCAAAGCAATCCAAAACAGCTCAAATCCCAAGATGGATAGCAAATCTAAGATGTATAGAAAATCCCCCAATCCATGTGCTAGTTTCGCCAATCTCATTCTAATGACAAGATTGGCTAATTAAATTCGGGTTTAGAGTGGTTTATGGCTAAGACGATACTAATGGTGGCTTCTCTAACTATTTTAGGAAGTGGATAATGATAGGAAAGGTCCCATCAGTCACTTTTGGGTAGAATCCTAAAATAGGCCTTGGGCTTAGCCACTAATCACCTTAATAACTACTAAGCTGTCTAAAATCAAGTGAAAATTCAAATAGCCATATTTCCCAGATAGTAAGTCCATTTTATATTATGAACACTCTAAGGAAACGGAGACTATCATCTTGATCTAATGGAAGTGGTTTCTGACCATAATTCATCTCCTATCGAAAGTTATAATCCGTATAAGATTTTCGAGCTCAAAATTGCCCGATAAAAATTCTAAGGATGGAAAATGCCTCTTATATTCATTTCCTAAAGTCATAGAATCGTACGATTCTATACAAAAATAATAATAATATTGGCGATCTTCCAATATGTAAAATACAGGTCATTACAAAATATATATGTAGTTTGTGAGGTTATTTTTATTTTGATTGGTCGTAATGATTAATCAATTTATTGACATAAAGCATAGTTTTCCCATATTGATAACATTCTTAAAAATGGAAAATAAAATTATTTTTGTGGAAAATTATTTTTAAAAGAAGAGAATTACATAAGGAATTTATTTATTTTTATTATCATTGTGTAAAATATAGAGTTTATGGTTGTTTTCGATAAGATCTTTCTGGCCATGTACATTCATTACCCTCCATTCAACTAAACACCATAACCCAACTTCTTATTCCTCCCTACCATTCTCAACTTTAGAAAATCATATAAAGTCAAAGAAAAATTCGAAAATAATAAAACCACTCAATTTGGAATAAGCGTACAAATCTGCATAACATCGTTAATTTTTAGCCCAAACGGAGATGTTTAGAAATTTCCTTAATTGGAGAACTGATGAAATTAGGGATAAATTGGGTACAATTGGCTTGCCAAGGATTGTAGATAGCAAAGGAAAAGGAATAACGTAAGTTTGGTGATTGAATTCATTAAAATTATTTTCTACTCTATAAATGTCGATTATATCCGTATTTAGATATATTTTTTGACTTTTGATGATTGATAAAAGTAGCAACATGTTTGAATTGAATTTTTAGGGAATGGTTGTTAATTTTATGGTTGAATTTTGTTAACTTTTATTATGGGTTCTTTATGCTTTGAGACATGAATTAGTAATGGAAAACAATGAATTGATATGGCTATATTACTGATTTAGTAGGGAAGACGATGACAAAAAAATTTCGGTTCTTAAGGCGATTGAATTAGTTGAAATCTGTCTGTAATGTTGAATAAAAATGAAATTTAGTTGCATTAGTACCAAAATTTGTACTCACGATGATGCCGCTCCAATATTCTCACGCATTTACGTGAGGAAATAATGCTTGCACATCAAGCAGCTAGTGAGCTGCTTCCTTTGCAGTTCACATCAGCATTAAATGCAATGACCGCACTTCGTAATACCCTAAATCTACATCGAATGACTATGATTGACTCCCAAATAGCAAAATGGTAGTTCGTCAGTGTAAAATTAATGCTAAATGTCACACTAAGACACGCTGATACAATCTTACAGTGGAATGATAACATTTAATATACTGAATATACATGAACAGAGCATTATAAAAAACATATAAAAAATAGCACTAGCACAAGCAACTGATAAATAAATATCAATATAGAAAGCCATAATACATTAACTCTATTTATACAGAGGTATGAATATAATATCTGATGTCACAAGTCTCATATACAAAATAACCTGTCTGCCATGTAATACATAAACAACAAGTATATATAGACTTTACGCTTCCAAAATGCTCCAACTGTCATCTATGCCTATCTCCAAAAGCATCTAACTTCCAAATTACTCAATCGAACATCCGAGAGTTGTCATGACATAAATAGAAAATGAGAAAACGTGGGTTAGATATAAAGCCTGCTGTGAGAGGAGCTACCTTAAAATTTTGTATATCAAAACTATATACATATAAAACAAGAAGCTACTAACGCACAACCGGTCCTCTTTACAAATGTGGCTCAGTAGTAATCCAGACTGCCTATTGTATAGAGATTTATACCTTACCCCACACTTCTCTTATATCTCTAAGGTCACTCCATCATATATGTAATGCTATGACTATAATCTAGAATGGAAAATAATGAAATGGTCCTATCATAGGAGTGTAAGGTCAACATTACACTGTCTTGAGACTAATAGTGACATTAGCATCCTAATATAGGTCTATCCCTAATGTTAGGTAAATAATACAAGTGTATGAGAACTTCACGACAGAACCATACTACCCACTATCCACCACAAATTGTCTAATATACGACAAACTACTTAACATTTACTATACTATATACTACTAATCGTCGGCTATACGATATATCCGCCAATCCATAGCTAGTGGAGTCCTTAGGACCTCCTACATTATCGACCTTCAATTGACTGCCTATTAGAGAATAAACCAAAATAATTCGATATATAACTCTACCATAAACTTCGAGTTGCATAACAATGCAGTAGATTCACATAGATCTCACCTAGACCTTTACTATATGCATAGGTGATATATGGTCTATTCTAGATTGTCATCACCAACTCTCTCTGAAGATACTCTAGGATCTCATATGCAAGTCATGCGATTTTCTTGTGGTATAGTGGATTACTTATTTAATCACTATATATCTTGTTATATAGATAATCAACGTATCCCATATAACATGCTGTCAGTTGCTCAGATTGGCACACCAAAGCCATATAAAAGGTATTGTCTCTAAATCAAACCACAAGAGTCGGTATATAACTCTATTTCCACCTAATGTTTCGTGTTGGCATGAAATCTCAAAGATTACGTCTCCTTCACTACAATTTAAAACATCACACCAATTCCACCTCCTTTTGAAATTTTTTTACTTCATTCGAAACTGCTTACGGCATTGCCTTGCTTTGCGTCAAATCTAATGATTCCATGTCCCCATAGAGGTCCCTTAGAGCCTATACGTCAAGTATCATAAAGGTTGGATTGAGGTTTGGGTGCAAATCACCCCAGACCTGGGTTTATTACCCATTTCAGCCAATAATCGGTTACTAACAAATGTCATTATGATTACGTTCATTACATCATCTTGCTACCAGAACGCGATACTGGATCCGCGATAACTAAACTACGATTTAGAGCATTTCTCTCCTTTAATTAATTTACTCATTTAAATATACTTCTTGAATTTCGTACTCAACCAAAATTTATTTTTGTGCGCTTACATTGAATATATAGATTACGTATAAATGTATACGCATTCTTTCTCATAGTTTACACATTCAATTTTTTTAACCATTTAATATAATTCATACATACATTCCATACAACTATATCAAAAAATCAACTAATCACACCATTTCTAACATTTAATTCAACAAAATGCATCGTATTTAAGTAATTAGTTTGATAATCATATTATTTATTTATGAACTCAAATCATATCTTCTTCGTATTATTTTATAGAAGTCTCAAACTTATTTTATAAAATAAAACATGTTACTACAAATATGCATGTCAAACACTTAATAGCAAAGGGCTACCGAGCCTCTACAACCAAAGGAACGTCGAACTTCAAGTAATTAACAAGTTGAGAAAAGTGCCATGACTTTAAGGCATAATGAATTTCTATAACAACAAGTGTTATCGAGCATTTAACAAGTAACCAATGATGTCGAACGATAACAATGAAGAAAGGTATCAAACACCTGACAAAAGAAGGTATCAAATTTCTAAAAGGAGATGGAGATGTTGAACTAGAAAATACTTAGAAGTATCGACCTGCAATAGACCTTGAGCAACATGGGGTATAGAGCTTCTACAACATGGAGGTTGTTGAGCCTAAGGATAACTGGGATGATAAATACATAGGAAGGGATGTCGAACCTCTACAATACATAGTGTTGTAGAGTACGTAACAAAGCAAGGATGTTGGCTACAACAAGATGTCGAGTATCTAACCAAAAAAGGGAGGATATCGAGTTTCTATGGAAAATAAGCCTTTGATAAAGCAACTATCGTCACGCCCTTACAACAATGAATGTTGTAGAGCATTTGTCGAGCTTCTATAGGGATGACAAATTCTAAAGGAGTAATGAACTTCAACACAAACAAAGGTTTTCGGGATTTTATAAGCGGCAAGGTATACCGAAACTATAAAGATGTAAAAGATGTCGAGTTTCTTTAAGGGAGATTATGTTATCGAACTTATGCAAGCAAGTAATGTCGAATCTCAACAAGAAGACGTCAAGATTTCATCAAGATAGTGCTATCGGAACCCTTGGATTCAAAGATGTTCCATGTGTCAATCAGCTTGCACTATTGACATCCCTTTAAATAGTCCCCCATCGACACCTAGAGAGGGGCCAATCATTCTTTTTTCATTTCTTACCTTTTCAAGTTGTAAACCCGAAAATGATCTGAGGATTTTTATAGTCGATTGTGTCAATTGAACTTTTTGCATATAAGGCCTTGGACATTTAACCTAGCATATCATATTTCCTTGGAGGAATGTAATCTTAAAATTTTACACATAAGGACTTGTGCAATTAACTTGTCATAGCATACTTCTCTCTAATGTGTATACTCCACTATTATTGAGCTATGGACATGCATATGACTTATGACTTATTTATGGGCTTGAACTTGATTTATAGACATGCATATTACTAGTGACTTATCATCAAACTTGGACTTAATTTTGGACTTGCATATTCTCCTAAGTTTTCATATGACCACTTAAGCTCTTATTCCAACCAACCTTAGTCTACTTTGCATGTTAAGTTAACAAAGAAATTTTCTAATATTTTAGCGCCAGAAGAAGGGCTCGAACCACTGACTCCCCGCATATCCCTATAGAGGTCTTTTTATTTCCTGTATATCCCTATAGAGGACTTCTCATATCCTTCATATTCCTATTAAGGACTTTCCATATCCTGTATAACCAATTAAATCGCATAATGACTATCTCTAAACAAGGATCCTCCAATCCTCACTTTACCAACTCAGCTTATCAAGTCACTCATAACCATCAATTCCATGAGGAACAAGTACTAAAGTTGAGAAAATTGGCAGTAAAAACTCTAGCAGAAAATAGGCGAGCAATTCGTTATGACCTAGATAACTGGAGCATATATCAATTCCATATGGGATTTATGCTAATCTTTACCTATTATCCTGTTATGGGAAAAGAGAACAAGAAAGAAATGACATGTTCTTGGAAATAAGAAAAATTATACAGCTCCAAGCTAAAGGAACTATTTTTGGAAATGAAATAACGAAGGATTTTGATGAGTTTGCCCAAAAGTCGAACGGAGTAATCAACCATTCTCCAACACTAATCAGAAATCATGAATTTTTAAGGGAAAACTTGCCATTAGAGCTAATGAGCCTATCCTAGGTTCAAAGACACAATCTCCTAGGAATTCCCGATCTGCTAGAAACCCAACCCCTTTCCATCTCATATGAAAACATCTATCTCCTAACTAAAGAAAAGTTAGACTATTAGCCTTCAAAGAAGAAGTGACAAGGAAATGAAAGAAATCTCAGGGGCGCTTATTGCCAATATCACTAAACAAATGGATACAAAACCAATCAGTGCCAAGCCCTAAAAGGGAGGATAGAAATTTTCTGGGAAAAGAAGAACTCCAAGAGATTGTTAATAAGATTTAAAGACGCCTAAATAAACCCCTCTCTCCTTCCCTAGGAAGGAAAAGTTGGTAAAAAGGTTCCCAGTATAGATTTTATAGAGGAATTCAACTAAATTGTCCCTATCTTCAATAAGCATCCAAAAGAGCGTGGTTAACACCATGTTCTCCATTAAAATTCTTTCCCGATTAAGGCGGATATTTTCAAGAGTCGAGCTACCCATTTTTCTTTTAAATATTTTAATAATTTGGCATAAAGGAGAAGATGCCTATACTTTTCAGATAAACCATTATGATCTTAATTCGGTTTTTCAATTTCTCTATTTAATTGCAGCACATCCTTCTCACTCTTTTCATGTAAAACCTCAAATTGACATTTGTTTTTTTCCTTAACTAAAATAGGAAAACTATTAACTAAAGCCAATGGTTAATTGTAAACGTTTAAAGCGGATAAATTTTATACCTTTACCACGTGAGCTTATGAGGTAGAGGCCTGAATTTTGTCTTTCCCATGGTGGCTGGGGGCATGGATATGCTTTTATGAAATGTCTCCTTGAGGATCATTCTGGTACTTAACAAGGTAATGAAAGTCCGTACCATGAGTAGATGGGCCTAAGTCATGGCCATCTAACCCGTTACCGCCATTTCCTGGTCCTTTAGGGTCTTTGTTACCATCACCTCCATCCTTTCTAAAATCATTATCACCATCATCCTCATCTTAATCGCCACTGCCATCATCGTCATATTTGTTACCGTTCTATTTATCATCATCATCTTGGTCTTCATCAGGTAGACAATCATCAAAAGATAGTAATTTCTAAGAATCGATGGCTTCCTCTTTTGAGAATTCATCTTGTAATGAACCAGGAACTCTCACCAGTTTAAGGTTGAACTTCCACTTGAATTTATCATTGAATTTGGTAGTAAAGGGAAGTCCAATTCGGGATAATGCTCTATATTATCGAAATACGCAATGAAGCAGGCCTCCTCATAGCACCGCTTCCTTATTTGATGAAGGGTTGGTCTACAAAGAAGGGAACTTTCACGTTGGCATCCTTAATGATGTTATTTGTGTAAGCCAGTGCAGCCTCTTTACTTTCCATCTTTCCTTTGAAAGTTGTAACTTGAGCATCTACTTGGGCATTTTTAATTTTGGCATGCTCAAGTTCTTTTTCTAGCAATTTCGCTCTTTCTTCAGCCACTAGCCTCGTTTTTATTTCTTCATCCGAACTGAAAGGAAGATTATTCATTTTAGAAATAACTTTATCTCATTTTGCTATGACTTCGAAGATTTGGCCCTCCAGGAACCCGACTTTGTCTGTCAACAATGAAATCTGCTCTTTGAAATTTAGGACATGGCTAAAAGATTTATGAGAGATTTGTTGAAGGAATAACACATGCTTGGCCACCTAAATATATAAATTATATGATAAATAAAGATATATGTAGCCAAAGTTTGTATTAGAAAAAAATGTAAAGATATGTACCGCAAGAAGCTGCTGTAAGAGAATGTGGAGATGGTCTTTAGAAAATGCGAAAGGTTGTACTAGCACTAGAGAGGCCACAGATAGGGATTGGATGACTGAATAAACAAAATCATTGAAACATGAAGGGATGGGTAGAGCCAGAGCTTCGAAAGGAAGATATTTGAGGGGGAGGAGTCATGTATAACTCCTAATATAAATGTTGTATGGCAGTTGCAGACAAGGGATTCATGATATCTATAGTAGGGCTTGAGTTGTGAGCAGCATCTATTTGGTTCTGAGGATCTAGGTCTGGTAAGCTTAAATCAACAAAACTGGAGTCTTGGTTAATTTTCGTCGTATCTGTGCTTGGTTCCTCAATAATAGTAGGAATAGTTTGATCTTCTCCAAGTTTGGCCTTTTCATTTAGAGGAGGAATTGAAGCACCAGACAAGTCGCTAGAATCCTTCTTCATTTTGTGAACCTTAATAGCCTTAAAGGCATCAGCAATAGAACCAAGAATGGGGCAGCTTTAGTAGTCACAGCTGGGGAGGAGGTAGAAATTTTAACTTCCTTGGGATTAGCAGCCGAGGTGGTATAGTCGAACATAAGTCAAAGAAAGAATCACAAGATTACGATATAAGAAACTTTGTTGACACCATAGTAAGAGATTACTAGAAGAGTCATTCGAGTAGGGGAAGAAGGTAAAAAAGAATTTTGGTTACAAACAACCAAAGCTTGTTTCCCATGAGCATCTTTCTTGACCATTGGGGGCTCCCCAAGCACTTTGTGGATTTCTAAGATCACGAGTACTTTTGGAGGTTAACTTTGGTCAGGAGCTTAAGCATGTCTTCATATTTTGAGAGGCAGGATTCTAAGAACTGATTGTACTAGTAATAGAAGAATTCATCCCTTTAGAAGCAAATTCTAAAAAGGAATAAATATTATTAGAAAGCAGCGGAGTGTAGTGTGAACAATAGAGAGAAAGAAATAAGTCTTGCTAGGAATAGAGAAAGACTCATTGACTCTAGGGGTATAGCTGTTAATATAAAAGAACTAGTTTTCCTAAACCTTAGCACTATTGATCAAATTAATGATTAAGCCTTTTGGCTAAGGAAGTAGGCGATATATAGTACCCACTGGTTGACTTCCCATTTAACAAGAATTACTTATGAATGAAAAGTTTCAACATTGAGTGAGGCGAGGTTAGCTTCCCTAGCCACTAACTTATGACAGCTTAGATTTGTATAATAATTAGGTAGCAATTTTATTACAGCAATCCGTAAATGATCCAAGAATCAAGTGAAGAATTCTGAGAGGGGGAGCTATCCCCAATGCCAAATTGAATTGGAGTGAAAGCAAAGAAACCTTCCTTCACTCTTCATGTTCAGTGACAACAAACATAATAGCACAAAAATTCTGGCTCTGCACTACCCTAGAAAAACATGACACATCTTCCCGAAGTCGATATGTTATGCCGCGAATCACTTCCTTAATTGGAACTCCTCCGCTTGACGCCTACAGACTCGGCTTTGAACCAATTTAACTTTGATGCTCTCTATTTCACCAACCATCACGCCTTGCTCCGCCAACACATCATGAAACCCACAACGAAGAAAATGGAGCTCACCCAAGAACAGTCGGACCTGTCAACATCCATACAGATCTAATGCCCTTCTCTTTATGAGTGTAATAGACTTGATCTTGTTTAGTATAGTCTATGGCTCTCCCAATCCGGGCAAGCCCGAAACTATTATATGGACTAGTTTAAGATATTCGAGGGAGAGAAGAAAAGTGAGAGAGGGAAAAACCCAAGTGTGAGGTGTGTTGGTGTAACGAAAGTGATTTCGGACCTTAATTCGATTTCTATCGAAAGTTATAGGCTATATAAGATTTTCAAGCTCAAAATTGTCCGATAAAAACTCCAATGAAGCAAAATGCCTTTAATATTTATTTTCAAAGTTATAGAATCCTATAATCCTATATAAAATATTATTGATATTTTACGATCCTATGTTATGAAATATATGGGTCGTTACAGAATATAAATAGTTTGTGAAGTTGTTTCTATTTTATTGGTCATAATGATTAACAAATTTGTCACAACCCACAATCCAACGTTTGAAAATTGACATCAAATACCTCACTTGTACTCGACTGTCAATGATTCAAACATCGAACTCTAGTCGGATGGAGCTTATAACAACATTAGATGAATATAAAACAGCGGAAATAAAATGAATATCATGCATTACATCACGGATATAACATCATAATAATATCTGTTACAAAATCAGAGTATCATAATACATGAATCACAACTCCAAATAGATGTCATAATAGAACAACAAGAGATAATGCCAAAAATCTTCAAGCAAATAGAGAATGATAGTGAATGTCCAAACTAAAAACCTCGAGATCCAAAAGCTTCCAAAATATCTCTAAGGTATGAGCCTCCAAAAACCCGATAATCTCCAAAATAAAATACTCCAAAATATAGCTAGAACCAAAATACGGAAAACCTGCAACTAGGCTGCCCGTGTAGAAATGGTGGGCACCTAGAGTTTAGAAAGGAAACAATAAACTCTGGGTCAGTCATGGGACTAGTATGAGTAAACAAAGACAGTTGCTTTTAAATAAAACAGATTTATACAAGAAAAACCGGTATGCTTTTGGAAAATGAAACTACCATAAGGCCTCCCGGCACACACACAATGCAATCGCACACTTGGGGGAGATTTCCCCTTATGATAGTCAAATATGCTTGATACGGGAAAAATCTTTGATATTATTACTAGTGCATAGTGTAAAAAGTCATTTCGAAAGTAGAATATTAATTGTAGCTAGCATATGTACCATGATACTATGCCTACTATAGCTGCCATGTTAAATGGCAGGTTCTACAACTAAAACCGTACTGGGTTCGTATTGGGAGTTGGATTTCCAACAAATGGTCAGGCTAAGGAACTTCCTATGCCACATTGGTACGCCTCTGGCGGGACGTCCCGAGAACTTAACCAGTTCTCTGCCAACACAAGGCCGGGTTACCTGTGTAACTAGGTAACTACTACACGACTATGCCATTCCCCGATCCTTTGTGACTTTTATCCGAGGGCCCTCCATCACAAAGCAACAACCACATAGAATAATGAGATTGAAGCAACCACATAGGTAAGTATCTAGGCTCCATACCATGACACCACCTTTTTCCAGAAGAAAATGACATAATCTAAAGGGCGCAACCCTCATAACCTTGCCGCATCTTTCCTGTTTCGACCATTGCCGAGGTGTGAGGTCCGATGATGTCTCGTCCACAAAGCTACGCTTTACACGAAAGCCATGCTTTGATCACAAATGATCAACAAATGATCATCAATATACAACAGCAATTAGCATGCCACACTACCAAATTAGGAGTATATCGCCGATAACCTTCAACTACATAACTTCTGAGCTCATACGTCACAGAGAAGGGTGTTAACCTAAAAGAATAAATTCTCCGCCACCAACAAATATGTATTTGAAAGAAATCGACTTTATATCTCAAAGTGTAGTGTCAAACACACGACCATACAAGTCTGTTCCGGGTTCGAACATAACCGAAGGCACTTCATCCAATAAAGGAAGAAGCCCTTGCAAATCCGTGTGTCCACAATCCCGATCGGACTTCCAATCACTTAGGGAATCCCTATACTGGAGTAACTTGGTGCAGAGACAATCGATAGGTTATCCTATCGTTTTCGAAGACACCCGGTCTTCACCACCATCTTCAAATGCTACACATTCGTCAAATCACATTTGGGATGGGTTATATGACACAAAGGTCCTCTCTCGACTAATCCGAATAGTGAGCGCTCAATTTTAAAACATGTGGGCGTGTCAATTACAAGGATTCATATCCATGGTTCGATGTGGGTTTCGGATAACAAACTGAAATCCGACTCCATGTCGCATCGAAGTTTTAAATGCCATTTTACGGGCAAAAGGGGTTTCACACACATATAGGAATAATTCACAAACCACAGTTCATCACAGTATCACAACAGAAATCTCAATCCAGTGCAGAATATTTGATGATAGTCAATCATCTTTGATTAAGGTGATGGGATTAATGTGAATTAACCATATAATTATCTTTATTAATTATTTTAAATCAATGTTTAAATTTTTTACTTAATTATGAATTAATTTAATCCTCGAAGGCTTTATTAATTAATTATTCTTTAATCAGTTATTTTAATTTATTAATTCTTAATTGTTAATTAATTGAGTTTAATTACTTTTATTCATTTAGTATTCTTTAAATTAATTAATTTTCGATTATAAAATCATTACAAAACATCAATTGTTAATTACTATCTCATCATTATAAACAAAAAAAATTAATACTTGAATATTTGATTTACTTTTGAATTTTTATTAAGTTAGATTTAAAACAACTTTTTGTTTAAAGGAAAATATACTATTTGAAATATTTTTTTGAACTCATAAATTTTAAATAATTGATTCAATATCATTTACTTCATATTCCATTAATAGTTATCATTAATTTAAAAAGAGTTGATTTAGAAAAAATTACTTAACTCGAGTTTCAAAATTTAGTTAAAATTGGGTTTGCTGTTTTTGTTGACTAACCCGAGGCTTACTTCGAGTTGTTCCCCGAGCCAAACATCCCCTGCTTCGAGTTTAACCCCAGATTGACCCCTGACATTTTTTTTGAAAATTTGTTTAAAAAAACAACCTGATACAATGCTAAAACGACACGAGACAGACTTCGAGTCTTTCCTCAATTCCCCCATGTACTGCTTCGAGCTTTACCCCTCTCTATCCTAAACCATCACATCGACACACCAACCCCCCCCCCCCCACCAACGTGCACATGCACGGTCACCTTCGCCGCCGTTGGTAGGTGTTACAGCCACCAACGAGTCGCCTATCACTTCCCAAGGCGACACAAACATACAGAACATGGTTTCATTTAGAAAGCAAGGATTGAGACAATACGAGCAAACCAACCCATCAGGCACGTCACCAGAAAATTGCTTCGCGCCGCTTCCCCAGTCCGTTATCGGCCACCAAGTTTGGACCCAAGCTCCATCATCACGCGATACATCGATCTGCACCGTCGCTACACAGTCCGGTCCCCTGTGGATGGTGCAGCACCATCATTTCGGTCGCGAACGAAAATGGGTTCTTAAACCCTAGTTCTATCTCAAATCAAAAATTTAATGATTTATAATTTTAACTAGTATTTTTATGGTGATCTCTAATACTCCAACTATCACCGCCGTTGAACTCAAGTGCCACGGTCATATTGGTCGCCGGAATTTGGCGTATGTTTATTTTTCAGACCATCCCAAAAATCTCGATGATAACTCAATGAAAAATTTTGCAATTTGGCAAAAATCATCATTTTTCAAGGGGATTCAATTAGTGTTATGGAAGTTAAAATTCGTGAAGTTCGAATTTTCTTGAAAATTTGAATTGTTACCGTGTTTCAAACTTTCCAGGAAGAAAACTGTGTAAAACTTACTTTAATTCATTACTGAAAATATAAGACAGGTTTAAAACAATATTTCAACTTGTTTACAATCCCTGTCAGAATCAAAGAGGGAGAGATTTAGATTTGTTTTGACATGGGTTAACCTGTAAACCAATATTAAGAAGTAACCGTGTTTTTTTACAGTTTCTAAAAAGAAGGAAGCTTCCAAAACTTTGCTTTGATAAATTACTGAAAACTGGTGCAAGTTTAAACACAAACTCCATCTTGTTCATTTTCAAATTCAACAGAAAATAGAGAGAGAGGAAAGGAGGGGTTTGACAGGTTTGTTTTCCTGAAGCTAAACAGAGATTGCATTTTGTAAAATCAACATGCACAGCCAAGACTTCAATCATATACCAAAATTCTTGCATGCCAAACAAAGATTAAGTTCCCTACATCATCCAAGCATACATACAACAATAATAATTAAAAGAAAACAGGAGTTTACTCACATGTTTTCCAGAAACTCCTGACAGTTTTTATCAAACAGAGATGAAGCCTGAACTTTTCTTCTTTTCTTAATTTAAAACTTAGTGTTTTAGATCTGCAAATTTATAGTTACAGATCTGTGATTATTCTTTTTATATCCATTCACTTAATTTATTATTAACAGTGGGTTATAGTTACTTACAGTTAAGATTTATAACAGAGAAGCCACTTTTTATTTTCTGAAACTTGAAAACCAGAAATAGAATAAAACTTTGATCTTGATTCTTCCTGCAACAGATTAAATATTGTTGTATTAATTTCCTTGTTGCATTCATTTATTTAATCATTAAAAATAACAATTTTTTTCAGATTACTCACAGTTTGAATAACAGAGAAGTTTCTTTCTTCCTGCAACTAGAAAACTAGAGATGGTTTAAGTCTTGGACTTGATTTTTTTTTCTGCAAGTAACTGAATGTATATTACTGAATTAAACTCTTTCTTCATAAGAAATTATAACTTCAAGTTCAACCTTTAAAAAGAAAAGTTACTTGCCTTTTTAATTTATTCCCAAAAAAAAAAATTATGCATTGCTTGATCCCAGAAACTCCTTGCCTTCACAAATCTGCAGTTTAAGTTTTGAACTTTTTGTTGAAACTTGATTTAAAAACCATAATTTTACAAACTATAAAGTTTAAAACAAAACTTACCTGAGGGATGTAACACACTACTGTTATGAAGCTTGAGAAAATACTTCAGACTTTAGTTTGAATTGAAGAAGACAGGTTTTTTCCCTTTTTTTTCTGAACTTTTTTTTCTTGAATGTTGAAGTAAAGATTGCAAAGATCTTTTTGATTACTGAACTTCAGAGATTAGGAGATTTAAAAAATTAGAATTGGGAAGGTGAAGAGTTTTGTGAAATTTTTTATTTGAATATTTTATTTGAGCCATGATGATTTGTGCCATTTGTAAGAAGAAATCATAGGCTCTAGATTTTGTTAATCACTCCACTCTATCTCCCATGTGTTAGGTATGTTCAGCCCTTGATGTTTACGAAGCAAAAGAAAATTTTATAAATATTATGTTCATATCTTATATACTTTAAAAATAAATGTATATCTTTATTCTTTTGCATATACATACATGTAAAATGTTGAAAGAAAAGTTGTTTTGACCATTGTACATTTTATTCCTCAATGATTTGAAATGCTACTCATTTTTAAAACATTTATTTTAAATTTAAATTCAAACTTAAATTTTAAACTTGAAATATAGACTTTCATGTCCATTTGTATATCCACACTCACCTTGAACAAAATTTAAATTAAATTTCAATGTGTATTAAATTTTTACTAATATATGTAATGTTCATATGTATAAGATTTTAAATTTTAAATGACATTTTAAAACATTCATTATTTCAATATTTTCAACTCAGAATAAAATTGGAATTTATTTATATAATATTATCACTTATTTTTATTTGTTTTAGATTTTTCTTCCAATTTATTCTCAAATTAAACCCCAAGAGTTTAAATATATTACTTATTTTAATTGATAATTTTGGGATGTTACAGATATCCCCTCCTTAGGAAAATTTCGTCCTCGAAATTGAAAGAGAGAGAGAAAAACAAGCAAAGAATATACGAATTCAAAAAGAATAAGGAAATGGCTTACCGGCTAAGCCGAGATATCCACTCTGCAATTGGGATATGATTTCTGCATATTATCTTCAGTTTCCCAAGTGCAGTCCTTTAGATCGCCACTCCACTGAACTTTAACAAGCTTCACAACTTTGTTCCTCAATTGCTTTTCTTCACGATCCACAATATTTATCGGTTCCCTTTTGACTGTCAAATTGGGAGTGATGTCGAGATCCTGTTGGGCAACTTCTTCAATAATACTATCCGGATCATGCACATACTTCCAAAGACTAGAAATGTGGAATACATCATGCACACCCGATAACCAGTTAGGCAACTGTACTCGAAATGCTAAAGAACCAATCCTCTCCAGAATAGGAAAAGGACCAATATATCGTGGTGATAGCTTACCGGTCTTCCCAAATCTCAGTACACCTCGCATAGGAGATACTTGAAGAAAAACAGAGACCCCAACCTGGAATTCCAAATCCCGTCTTCTACGATCATAGTAACTCTTTTGACGACTCTGAGTTGTTTTCAATTTCTTCCGAATAGAATCAACTTTCTTGGTGGCTTCTTTAATCATATCCGGTCGAGGAACGAGTCTATCACCTGCCTCGATCCAGCATGCCGGTGATCGACACATTCGACCATATAAAGCCTCAAAAGGAGCCATCTCTATACTGGCCTGATAGCTATTCTTATAAGAGAACTCGACCAGATGCAAATGGTCCTCCCAAGAACCACCAAAATCAAGTATACAAACTCACAACAAGTCCTCCAAGATTCGGTTGATCCTCTCAGTCTGCCCATCAGACTGTGGGTGATAAGTAGTGCTGAAATTCAGCTTTGTTCCCAATGCATCTTGGAACGCCTCCCAAAATCTACTAGTGAAGATTGGATCACGATCACTCACTATGCTGCTAGGAATGCCATGGAGACGGACAATTTCTTTCACATATAATTCGGCCAAACTTGCGGCCGTGCGGGTAGATTTCACTGGCAGCAAGTGGGCGGTATTAGGCAAATGGTCCACAGTGACTCAAATTGCTTCATTGCCTTTACGAGTACGAGGCAACCCGTCGATGAAATCCATCGATACTTGGTCCCATTTCCACTTGGGTACCTCTAAAGGCTGAAGTAAACCCGCCATTTTCTTTTGGTTGCTCTTGATTTGTTGGCAAGTAGCACAGCGACCGACATAAATAGATATGTCCCTTTTCATCGTCTTCCACCAGAAAGTTCTTTTGATATCATGATACATCTTGTTAACTCCTGGATGGATGCAAAGCTTAGATTTGTGGCATTTGTCCAAAACTTCATATTTTAGATCAGGAAAGTCTAGGACACATATTCTGCCTTTCAACCTGATAATCCCATTATTATCAATTGCAAAACTAGTATCTTCACCTCGATGAATTCTTCCATATATTTCCTAAAGAAACTTGTCATCTTGTTGATTGTTGGCGATTGTCTCAAGAAGAGTAGGAGTAATAACAAGATGAGCAAGAATAGCATGCTTTCTACTCAAGGCGTCGACAACTACATTAGCTTTTCCGGGTGTATAAAGAATATCTAGGTCATAAGATGCCAGAAATTCCAACCAACGTTGTTGTCGCAAATTCAGATCTTTCTGGGTGAAGAGATATTTCAAAGATTTGTGGTCGATGAATAATTCTAATTTTCCACCTAGTAATAAAGAGAGTTCAATAAGTATATTTGTTAAGTGAAGTTAAATTAAATTCGTAGATTGTTAAGAAATGTGAAAAGATTCTTACCCAGAAGATAATGTCGCCATATTTTTAAAGCGAAGATAATAACTAGAAGCTCCAAATCATGGGTTGGATAATTTCTTTCATGATGACGTAATTGTCTACTCGCGTAGGCAATCACCTTCCCATTTTTCATCAATACTGCACCCAAGCCTTCACCGCAAGCATCGGTATAAAAAGATAAACCCTGATTCCCATTGATAATAGCGAGAACATGAGCGGTGGTTAATCTCTTATTCAATTCCTCAAAAGCTTCATCACATTTTGGAGTCCAAATGAACTTTGCATTCTTCATTGTTAGCTTGGTCAATGGACTAGCTAACTTCGAAAAGTCCTGAAAAAACTTTCGATAATAACCTGCTAAATCCAAAAAGCTTCGGACTTCCTTTGGGGTAATAGGTCTCCTCCGATCAAGAATGGTGGAAATTTTGCTAGGATCAACAGAAATCCCTTCTTCATTAATAATATGGCCAAGAAATTTGACTTCTTTGACCCAGAAATGGCATTTGGAAAATTTTGCATATAGAATATTTCTTCTCAATATCTCCAAGACGATTCTAAGGTGTTCGGCATGCTCCTCTTCGGTCTTAGAATAGACCAAAATATCATCAATGAATACGAGCATAAATTTATTCAATACATCCCGAAACACACGAGTCATAAGGTCCACGAAGTATGCTGGGGCATTGGTTAGCCCGAAAGGTATGACTAACCATTCCTAGAACATATTGGGACCCCTGAAAGCAGTCAAATGAACACAGTCTTCGACGATTTGTAGTTGATGGAACCCTTGGGCTAGATCCATCTTTGAGAAGAAACAAGCACCATGCAACTGATCAAATAAATCATCAATTCTAGGGAGTGGAAATTTATTCTTGAGAGTCTGCTTATTGAGGTCGCGGTAATCTACACACAACCTCAAAGATCCGTCTGATTTAGCAACAAATACGACGGCGGAGCCCCATTCGGAAACACTGGGCCGAATCAACCCTTTCTGTAGTAGATCCCTAGTCTGGTCGACTAATTCAACCCTTTCCCTAGGTGGCATCCTACGACTTGCATGAACGACGGGACGAGCATTGGGTACAAGGTCGATTCTGAATTCTATTTCTCGGTGAGGAGGTAGAGATTTCACTTCTTCAAATACATCTGGAAAATATCTAACAATAGGAATAGACTCCAAGCTGGGTTCAGGATAACCCAAATTATACATCAACCCTTCCCTTTTAGGACTAGGGTCCTCACAAGAGATCTCGATGAAATTTCCAAACTCGGTTTTGATTGAAATTAATCGATTATTGCAATCCAATTTGGCTTCATATTTTGCTAGCCAATCCATTCCAAGTAAGACTTCAAACTCATTGAAGTCAAGAACAAAAAGACCAATAGGGAATTGATGGCAAGAATATGAGATAGGAACATCTCTACATTGAAGACAAAGATTTGCGGGACCTCCAACTGGATTCCTTACGCATATAGGCTTATCAACAAAATCAGGTTCAAGATTCAATTCATTAATAGCTTGTTGAGAGATAAAACTGTGTGTAGCGTCAGTGTCAAAAAGAACTCTAATAATGCTATCATAAATGGTGAGATTACCTTCCAGAACTCCCTTCCCTTTTTCTGCTTTGGAAGATGTGGGCTTGTCTTTGACTGAGTAAACTTTGGCTGTCTGAGCTTGCTTCATGATTGGGTAGTCTTTAACTTTATGTCCCACTTTCTGACAATAATAGCACTTCATGGGCTTTGCTTGAGCGGAATGACTGACTTGTTTCTTAGGCTTCGTGCATCTGCTAGAATAGTAGCCCTTCTCCAAGCAATTATAGCAAGTGACATTCTCTGCTGTGCTTCCTTGATTGCTCTTCTTTTTCTCCTTGTCATGCCATGGTTTCTTGCCTCCAAATTTCCTCTTCTTCCAATTCTGATTGCTTGAATTTCCTTTCTCCACCGGGGCTTCTTGCATGTCAAGTGTAGCATAACGGTATCCCATATCAACCAAATCTGAGAAGGATTCTTTAACGTGGCCAGTCATCCTTTCGTGGAACTTCTTATTCATCCCACGAATGAACCTCTCATTCTTCTTCAAAGGTGTGTTCACCAACTCTGGACCGAAGCGAGACAATTCATTGAATTTGTTGAGATAGTCCTCGAATTACAAACTCCCTTACTTCAAGTCCATGAATTCCTGGTACATACGAGAAATCCCAGCTAATGGCATATAGCGCTTCTCAAATACTTCTTTGAATCTCCCCCAAGTGAACTCGTCTTCAGGCTCATCGATAGTGCTGTCTCCCACCAAGCTAAGGCTTCATCTTGAAGTTGCCAAGTAGCTATGAGGCGCATCTGATCATCTTGCAGCTTAAGCCCCTTAAAGATTTTCTCACAAGATCTAATCCATGCTTGGGCCTCAATAATCGTCTCCTTGTCGATGACGGCTTACCACCAACCCTTGAGAAATTCTTATATAAATCAGCCAGATTCGGCTGATGCTGAGTAGGTAAAGCTGCCTCGTCTGTAGGGGAACTTCGCTAGGTGCTGTGGCATTTCCTCGCCCCCAACTCTGCCTCTTCGTCCGCTCATCCTTACTATTTGTAATTAGTAAGAAAATTGGCTTAGATATTTGGACGATATATCTTAAGGAATATCAGCAGTTAAAGGAAATCGACTAAGAAAATTTGAGGTTTTCTGTCTCAATTATACTCATTCTAGGGTATACTTCACCCTATCTCTAATGATCCATCTAATGTGTAATACTCCGTAGCTAAAGTTCTTACTCAACCATTAGCTCTACTACCACATGTCATGACCCGAAATCCAACTTTCGAAATTGACATCAAATACCTCGCTTGTACTCGACTGTCAATGATTCAAACATCGAACTCCAGTCGGACGGAGCTTATAACAACATTATATGAATATAAAACAGCGGAAATAAAATGAATATCATGCATTACATCACAGATACAACATCATAATAATATCTGTTACAACATCAGAGTATCATAATACATGAATCACAACTCCAAATAGAATGTCATAATAGAACAACAAGAGATAATGCCAAAAGTCTTCAAGCAAATAGAGAATGATAGTGAACATCCAAACTAAAAACCTCGAGATCCAAAAGCTTCCAAAATATCTCTAAGGCATGAGCCTCCAAAAACCCGATAATCTCCAAACCAAAATACTCCAAAACATAGCTAGAGCCAAAATACGGAAAACCTGCTACTAGGCTGCCCGTGTAGAAATGGTGGGCACCCAAAGTTTAGAAAGGAAACAATAAACTCCGGGTCGGTCATGGGACTGGTACGAGTAAACAAAGACATTTGCTTTTATATAAAATAGATTTATACAAGAAAAACCGATAAGCTTTTGGAAAATGAAACTACCATAAGGCCTCCCAGCACACACACAATGCAATCGCACACTTGGGGGAGATTTCCCCTTATGATAGTCAAATATGCTTGATACGGGAAAAATCTTTGATATTATTACTAGTGCATAGTGTAGAAAGTCATTTCGAAAGTATAATATTAATCGTAACCAGCATAGGTACCATGATATTATGCCTACTATAACTGCCATGTTAAATGGCAGGTTCTACAACCAAAACCGTACTGGGTTCGTATTGGAAATTGGATTTCCAAAAAATGGTCAGGCTAAAGAACTTCCTATGCCACATGGGTACGCCTATGGCGGGAGGTCCGGAGAACTTAACCAGTTCTCTGCCAACACAAGGCCGGGTTATATGTGTAACTAGGTAACTACTACACGACTATGCCATTCCCCGGTCCTTTGGGACCTTTATCCAAGGGCCCTCCATCACAAAGCAACAACCACACAGAAAAATGAGATTGAAGCAACCACATAGGTAAGTATCTGGGCTCCTTACCATGACACCACCTTTTTCCAGAAGGAAATGACATACCCTAAAGGGCGCGACCCTCACAACCTTGCTGCATCTTTCCTGTTTCGACCATTTCCGGGGTGTGAGGTCCGATGAGGTCTCGTCCACAAAGCAACGCTTTACACGAAAGCCATTCTTTGATCACAAATGATCAACAAATGATCATCAATATACAGCAGCACTTAGCATTCCACACTACCAAATTAGGAGTATATCGCTGATAACCTTCAACTACATAACCACTAGCTCGTATGTCTTAGAGAAGGGTGTTAAGCTAAGAGAATAAATTCTCTGCCACCAATATATATGTATTTGAAAGAAATCGGCTTTATATCTCAATGTGTGGTGTCAGACACACGACCATACAAGTCTGTTCCGGATTCAAAGATAACCGAAGGCACTTCGTCCAACAAAGGAAGAAGCCCTTGAGAATCCGGGCGTCCACAATCCCGATCGGACTTCCCATCACTTGGGTTATCCCTATACCGAAGCAAATCGGTGCAGAGACTATCGATAGGTTTTCCTACCGTTTTCGAAGACACCCGGTCTTCACCACCATCTTCAAATGCTACCCATTCGCCGAATCACTATTTGGAATGGGTTATATGACACAAAGGTCCTCTCTCGGCTAATCCGAATAGTGAGCGCTTAATTTTAAAACAGGCGGGTATGTCAATTACAAGGATTCATATCCATGGTTTGATGTGGGTTTCGGATAACAAACTGAATTCCGACTCCCTGTCGCATCGAGGTTTTAAATGTCGTTTTATGGGCAAAAGGGGTTTCACACACATATAGGAACAATTCACAAACCACAGTTCATCACAGTATCACAACAGAAATCTCAATCCAGTACAGAATATTTGATGATAGTCAATCATCTTTGATTAAGGTTATGGGATTAATGTGAATTAACCATATAATTATCTTTATTAATTATTTTAAATCAATGTTTAATTTTTATTTACTTAATTACGAATTAATTTAATCCTAGAAGGCTTTATTAATTAATTATTCTTTAATCAGTTATTTTAATTTACTAATTCTTAATGGTTAATTAATTGAGTTTAATTACTTTTATCCATTGACTATTCTTTAAATTAATTAATTTTCAATTATAAAATCATTACAAAACATCAATTGTTAATTACTATCTAATCATTATAAACAAAAAAAATTAATACTTGAATATTTGATTTACTTTTGAATTTTTATTAAGTTAGATTTAAAACAACTTTTTGTTTAAAGGAAAATATACTATTTGAAATATTTTTTTGAACTCATAAATTTTAAATAATTGATTCAATATCATTTACTTCATATTCCATTAACAGTTATCATTAATTTAAAAAGAGTTGATTTAGAAAAAATTACTTAACTCGAGTTTCAAAATTTAGTTAAAACTGGGTTTGCTGTTTTTGTTGACTAACCCAAGGCTTACTTCGAGTTGTTCCCCGAGCCAAACATCCCCTGCTTCGTTTTTATCCCCAGATTGACCTGTGACATTTTTTTCGAAAATTTGTTTAAGTTAAAAAAACAACCCGATACAATGCTAAAACGACATGAGACAGACTTGAGTCTTTCCTCAATTCCCCCACGTACTGCTTCGAGCTTTACCCCTCTCTTTCCCAAACCATCACACTGACACACCAACCCCCTCCCCCCCCACGTGCACGTGCACGACCACCTTCGCCGCCGTTGGTCGGTGCTGCGGCCACCAATGAGTCACCTATCACTTCCCAAGCCGATACAAACATCCAGAACATGGTTTCATTTCAAAAGCAAGGATCGAGAAAACATGAGCAAACCAACCCATCAGGCACGTCACCAGAAAATTGCTTCGCGCCGCCTCCCTAGTCCGTTATCGGCCACCAAGTTTGGACCCAAGCTCCGTCATCACACGACGCATCGATCTGCACCATTGCTACACAGTCTGGTCCCCCTGTGGATGGTGCAGCACCATCATTTCGGTCGCGAACAAAAACAGGTTCTTAAACCCTAGTTCGATCTCAAATCAAAAATTTAATGATTTATAATTTTAGCTAGTATTTTTATGGTGATCTCCAATACTCCAACTATCATCGCCGTCGAACTCGAGTGCCACGGTCATCTTGGTCGTTGGAATTTGGCGTATGTTTATTTTTCAGACCATCCCAAAAAGTTCGATGATAACTCAATGAAAAATTTGCAATTTGGTTTCAAAAATCATTATTTTTCTAGGGGATTCAATTGGTGTTATGGAAGTTAAAATTCATGAAGTTCGAATTTTCTTGGAAATTTGAATTGTTACTGTGTTTCAAACTTTCCAGGAAGAAAACTGTGTAAAACTTACTTTAATTCATTACTGAAAATATAAGACAGGTTTAAAATAATATTTTAACTTGTTTACAAACCCTGTCAGAATCAAAGAGGGAGAGATTTAGATTTGTTTTGACATGGATTAACCTGTAAACCAATATTTAGAAGTAACCGTGTTTTTTTACAGTTTCTAAAAAGTAGGAAGCTTCCAAAATTTTTCTCTGATAAATTACTGAAAACTGGTGCAAGTTTAAACACAAACTCCATCTTGTTCATTTTCAAATTCAACAGAAAATAGAGAGAGAGGAAAGGAGGGGTTTGACAGGTTTGTTTTCCTGAAGCTAAATAGAGATTGCATTTTGTAAAATCAACATGCACATCCAAGACACAATCATATACCAAAATTCTTGCATGCCAAACAAAGATTAATTTCCCTACATCATCCAAGCATACACACAACAACAATAATTAAAATAAAACAGGAGTTTGCTCACATGTTTTCCAGAAACTCCTGACAGTTTTTATCAAACAGAGATGAAGCCTGAACTTTTCTTCTTTTCTTACTTTAAAATTTAGGGTTTTAGATCTGCAAATTTATAGTTACAGATATGTGATTATTCTTGTTGTATCCATTCACTTAATTTATTAATAACAGTGGGTTATAGTTACTTACAGTTAGGATTTATAACAGAGAAGCCACTTTTTATTTTCTGAAAATTGAAAACCAGAAATAGAATAAAACTTTGATCTTGATTCTCCTTGCAACAGATTAAATATTGTTGTATTAATTTCCTTGTTGTATTCATTTATTTAATCATTAAAAATAACTATTTTTTTCAGATTAGTTACAGTTTGAATAACAGAGAAGTTGCTTTCTTCCTGCAACTTGAAAACTAGAGATGGTTTAAGTCTTGGACTTGATTTTTTTCTGCAAGTAATTGAATGAATATTACTAAATTAAACTCTTTCTTCATAAGAAATTATAACTTCAAGTTCAACCTTTAAAAAGAAAAGTTACTTGCCTTTATAATTTATTCGTTGATAATAAACTATGCACTGCTTGAAACCCAGAAACTCCCTGCCTTCACAAATCTGCAGTTTAAGTTTTGAACTTGTTGTTGAAACTTGATTTAAATTCATAATTTTATAAACTATAAAGTTTAAAACAAAACTTACCAGAGGGATGTAACACACTACTGTTATGAAGCTAGAGAAAATACGTCAGATTTTAGTTTGAATTGAAGAAAACAGTTTTTTTCCCTTTTTTTTTCTAAACTTTTTTTTTTCCTGAATGTTGAAGTAAAGATTGCAAATATCTTTTTGATTACTGAACTTCAGATATTAGGAGATTTACAAATTTGAATTGGGAAGGTGAAGAGTTTTCTGAAATTTTTTATTTGAATATTTTATTTGAGCCATGATGATTTGTGCCATTTGTAAGAAGAAATCATAGGCTCTAAATTTTGTTAATCACTCCACTCTATCTCCCATATGTTAGGTATGTTCAGCCCTTGATGTTTACAAAGCAAAAGAAAATTTTATGAATTTTATATTCATATCTTATATACTTTAAAAATAAATGTATATCTTTATTCTTTTGTATGTATACATACATATAAAATGTTGAAAGAAAAGTTGTTCTGATCATTGTACATTTTATTCCTCATTGATTTTAAATGCTACTCATTTTTAAAACATTTATTTTAAATTTAAATTCAAACTTAAATTTTAAACTTGAAATATAGACTTTCATGTCCATTTGTATATCCACACCCACCTTGAACAAAATTTAAATTAAATTTCAGTATGTATTAAATTTTTACTAATATATGTAATGTTCATATGTATAAGATTTTAAATTTTAAATGACATTTTAAAACATTCATTATTTCAATATTTTCAACTCAAAACAAAATTGGAATTTATTTATATAATATTATCACTTATTTTTATTTGTTTCAGATTTTTCTTCCGATTTATTCTCAAATTAAACCCCAATAGTTTAAATATATTACTTATTTTAATTGATAATTTTGGGATGTTACAGATTTATTGACATAAAGCATTGTTTTCCATATTGATAACAGTAGTAAAAATGGAAAATCAAATTATTTTTATAGAAAACTGTTTTTGAAAGAAGAGAATAATGGAAGGAATTTAAAAATAATTTTTTTGTTGATTTTCATTGTGTAAAAAGTAGAGTTTATGGTTGTTTTCGATAAGAAAGGATGAACTCTATTGATTTTTAAAACTACATGCTTTTGAATAATTTTCCTACCTCAACAGAATGTCGGCGTTGTCATATTTTTTTTTCCTGGCTTTGCACATGTGTTAGTATACATTTTTCTTTTTAAAACACGATAACACATTCCTAACTTCTTATTCCTCCCTATTATTCCCAACTTCAAAAAATCATATAAAGTTAAAGAAAAATTTAAAAATCATAAAACCACTCTATTTGGAATCAGCATACAAATCTTCATAACATAATTAAATTTTTGACCAAACAGAGATGTTTCAAAATCTCCCTAATTGGAGAAATGAAAATTTTAGGGATGAATTAGGTGTAATTGGTCTGCTAATGATTGTACACGGCAAAGGAAAATGAGTAGTGTAAATTTGGTATATGAATTCTAATCCCTATTAAAATTATTTTCTACTCTATGCATTTCGATTATGCACCTATTTAAACATGTTTTTCGATTGTTGATGATGGATAAAAGTTGCAAGATGCTTGAATTGAATTTTAAAGGGATTAATTATTGATTTTATTATTGAAAATTTTTAACTTGTATTATCGGTTTTGTGTGCTTTGAAATCTTAAATAGTAATGGAAAACAATGATTTTGATAAGGTTGTACTACTGGTTTAGTGGGGAGATGATGGCAAAATTTTTTTGGTCCGTACCGCGATTTTAGATGGCTAGCATCCGTCCCCAATGTTGAATAAAAAAAATTATGTTGCGTTAAGAACAAAATTTGTGCTCATGGTGATGCTGCTCCAACATTCTCATGCGTTTACGTGAGGAATTGATACTTGCAGATCAAGCAACTACACGAGCTACTTTCTACGCAGCGCACATCGACATTAAATACAATGACCGACCTTCATAATACCCTGAATAAGCATTAGACGACAACGATTGACTCCCAAATACCACAAAAGGCAGTTCGTTGGGGTAAAATTAACGCTAAACATCATACCAAGGCACATCGATACAGTCTTATAGTGGAATGATAATTAATAATATACATAATATACATGACCAAAATATGATAAACAATATATAAGAGATGGCACTAGCAGAAGCGACCTATAAATAAATATCAACACGGGAAGTCAAAATACATTAACTTCATTTATATAGAGTTTTGAATATAATATATGATGTCACAAGTTCCATATACAAAATAGCCTATCTTTATGTAATACATCAACAACAAGTATACATAGACTTCACGCCTCTAAAATGCTCCAACTGTTATGTAAGCCTATCTCCAAAAGCACTTAACTCCCAAACTACTCAATCGAATACCTAAGAGTTGTCATGGTAGAAAAGATAAAACACGTGTTAGGTATAATGCCTGGTTTAAGGGGAACTGTCTCAAAATGCTATATGTCAAAACTATATACATATATAAAACAAGTAGCTACTAAGGCATAGCCAATCCTTTCCTCTAACGTGGCTTAAAGATCATTCAGACCGCCCATAAACAAATAAAGTAAACCCATCCTAAAGGATTGAGATTTACACCTTATTTTGCTCTCTTACTATATCATTAAGGTCAGTCCATCATAAATGCAAAGCAATGATTATAATCTAGAATGCACAACAAAGAAATGTAAGGTACATCCGAGTATATGAGTGTAAGGTCAATACTACAATTTCTTGAGATCAGTGGTGACAGAGGAATCCTAATATAGGTCTAACCTAATGTTAGATAAATAATACAAGTGTACGAGAACTTTACAATCGAACCGTACTACCCATTATCCGCCACAAATTGTCTAATACATGATAAATATTAATCATCTACTATATGATATACGACTAATTGTCTACTACACGATATACCTTCCAATCCATGGCTAGTGGAATCCTTAGGGCCTCCTATGTTATCGCCTTTCATTTACTATCATTGGAGAATAAACCAAAGTAAGTTAATATATATGATACCATAGACTTTGAGTTACATAATAATGCAATAAGATTCATGATCTCACTTTGACCATTACTATAGGCATGAGTGGTATATGGTATATTCTAGATAGTCATCGCCATCTCTCTCCGAACATGCTTCGGGAATTTGTATGTAAGCCATGTGATTCTCCTATGATATGGTGGATTACTTATTTAGTCACCGTACATCATACTATATGGATAATGGGCATATCCCATATAACGTGCTGTTAATGGCTTGAATTGGCTCACCAAAGCCATAGAAAACGTATTATCTCTAAATCATACGAATTGATTAACAAGAGTCACTATATAACTCTAATCCCGCTAATTAGTAGTACTATCTTCATGTCTCGATGATTATGTCTCCTTTACTACATATGAAAACATCATACAAATTCAATCTCGTTTTGAACACTGTTTCCATCATTCGAAACCGCTCAAGGGAATCACCTTGCTTTGAATCATATCTGATGAGTTCATGTCCCCGTAGAGGTCACTTTAGAGCCTATACACATTCATTTTCGTAGTTCACACATTTAATTAATTTAATTATTTAATACTATTCATACGTACATTCCATATAGCTGTATCAAAAAATCAACCAATTCACACCATTAAGCAATTCCTATAAATGATAACATTCAATTCAACAAAATACATCGTGCTTACATAATTAATTTGACAATCATATTATTCATTTATCTACTCAAATCATATCTTCTTCGTGTTATTTTATAGAAGTCTCAAACTTATTTTATAAAATAAAACTTGTTACTACAAATATGTATGTCGAACATCTGATGGCAATGGGTTATTAGGCCTCTACAACAAAAAGAGCATCGAACTTCAAGTAGTTAACAAGTTAAGAAGAGGTGCCGAGTCACTAAGGGGGAATGAGTCTCTACAAGAAAAAGTGTTATCGAGCATTTAACAAGTAACAGATGATGTCAAACACTAACAACGAAGAACGGTATCGAACGCCTAACAATAAGAAGGTATCGAATTTCCGAAAAGCGATGGAGATGTCGAATCAATAAATATTTAGAGGTATCGAGCTACCACAGACCTAAAGGAATATGTGGTGCCGAGCTTCTAAAACATGGAGGTTGCTGAGCTTAAAGATAACTGCGATGACAAAGACATAGGAAGGGATGTCGAACCTCTACAACATAGAGTGTTGTAGAGTTTGTAACAAAAGAAGGATGTCACACTATAGTAAGATGTCAAGTATCTAATCACAAGGGGTGGATCCTAGGTTTCTATCAAAAAAAGCCTTTGATAAAGCAAATGTTATCAAGCTCTTACAATAGTAACAATTATAGAGCGTTCATAAAAAATAGGTGGAATCGAGTTTCTATAGGGATTACAATTATAAAGGAGTAATGAACTTCAACACTGCAAAGGGTTTCGAGCTTTTACATGCGGCAAGGAATACTAAAACTTTAAAGATGTAAAAGATGCCAAGTTTTAGCAAGGGAGATTATGTTATCGGACTAATGTAAGCAAGTGATGTGAAATATCAAAAATGGATGCCAAGATTTCATCAAGATGGTGCCATCAGAGCCCTTTAATTCAAAGCCAAGCCAAATTTCAATCATCTCGCAAGACTGACATCCCTGCAAATAGGCCCCTAGATAGGGGCGAATCATTCTTTCCTTATTTCTTAGTTTTTTAAGCTGTAAACCCTAAATTGATTTGGGGATTTTTAGAGTCGATTGTAACACTTAATTTTTTTTGCATATAAGGCCTTGAACATTTAACCTTGCATAGAATATTTCCTTGGAGGATAGTAATTCTTTATCTTTTACACATAAGGACTTGGATAATTGACTTTGCATATCATTTTTCTCTCTAATGTGTATACTTGACTATTGTTGAGCTATGTACATTCATATGACTTATGACTTAACCATGGACATGAACTTGAACTATGGACATGTATATGAATTATGACTTATCTTTGGACTTGAATTGAGCATGGACTTGCATGTACTCCTGAGTTTACATAAGCCCACTTAAGCCTTTATTCCAACCAGCCTTATTCTATCTTGCATATTAGGTTAGCAAAGAAATTTTCTAACAGTACACTAGCTTATCAATCATGTTATAACTTAATATCGGTTTATTGCTTTATTAAATTAGGTTTGGATATTAATAAGGCCTCAAAATACCATGAACCCTATAAGTATAGTGTATGTGTGTGTCACAAACCATTTCTTAGGGACTAAAGGTAATAAATCACATTATTACAATACTTAAAATTTTGTAACATTAACTAAACTCGATTAAATAATACAAAATCTCATTTGTAACTTACTAACTTTTCAATTCTCCTTTATAATTAAAAATTCATCAGTTAGTTGATTATTGAATTACACTATAATAATCCATTATCAAGGCCATATAAACTTCAACGCCCTTTTTAAAACAAGTATAACTTGCCAAATCATTAATTTAACATTTTAGCTTATTTTTAAAAGTCGTACTCTTAAATTCCGATTAGTAATAAAATATATACTAATATTTCTATCACTAATATAACCACAAATTAGACATTAATTAATTTATAACCATGTTATAAATTAATATCAACAGTATCTAACTCTATTCAATATAAATAGAACATAGTATGCATATAGAGGATCTTAGTCAACTATATCAAATATCTACTAAAACTAATCCACCAAATAAGGAAATAATTTTATACATACATACATATACATATATATATATATATATACACACACACATACATATATATTAATCTACCTCTTCAAGATAATATTTCTTAATATATATAAATACAAGGATTTATACTGAAATATAAATTCGGAGTATTGATTCGCCGCTCGCCTAAGTTGTAATTTCTCAAGTGTGCGGATCTAGTCCAAAGCTATACGATGTCTTAAATAGTCTTACTACGAGTGCAACAACAAAGACCGTGTCTCGCTTGGACCTCGTATACAAAAGATAAAAATTATATACGAATCGAGATTAATTAAAATAATTGATTAACTTAATTACCTTCATTACCACTCATCCCCTTCTTTCCCAACTCCCTGTACATGCTGTGCAACCACAAACCCACCCTACTGTGCCTTCTCTCCACCATTACATGAGCTACAATCAATGGAATCATGCAAAACCACTTCCATTCTTCATGTTGAGGGACGATGAACAAAATGGCGCAACCATTTAAGGTTTGATCCCCCTTTCAAAACATGCCACCCCCTTGCCCATATCAACTATGCTATGTCATAAATCACTCCCTCAATTGGGGCATCTCCGCTTAATGCAAATCAACTCCACTTCGAACTAATGTCACTTTTATGCCCTCTGTTTCACCAACCTTCATGTGTAGCTCCGCCAACTCGTTATGAAACACACGATAAAGAAAATAGAGCTTGTCCAAGCAACACCGGACCTGCTAGTATCCACATGAATATGAAGCCTTCCTCTATACGGGTCAACACACTTGATCTCATTGTCTAACGTGGTCCGTAGTTCTTTAATCTGGGCAAACCCAAAATCATTGTATGGATTCGTTGAACATATTCGAGAGAGAGAAGAAAAGTGAGAGAGGGAAATTCTTAGTGTAAGGGGTGTGTGTATAAAATTTAATTTTTGAAATAAATCACCGCACGTTTTGAGCTCGTATAATCACATGGTACACTAGATCACTATGAATCTCGGTAGCACACATCGCCTTATTTTTCCAGCCCCGATGATACAAACTTCGTCCTCATCTAAAATGGCATTCCAAGATTATATTTTCATGCATTTCAAGGTCGTTTTGGCCATCATATGATCCAATTCCAAAAATTATTCAACTGTATATCTCATAATGAAGTCCTCATCCTAGAAATATAAGCCTTAGTCAATATTCTGCTAGACTTGACTATGCACCTTTTTTGCAAAATAAGTATAACAAACCGTTACACGCAAAAATGTCACGACTCCAAATATAGCAGTATTTATACTCATTTTGATTCACAACGTCGATCCAGACTCAATGATCGTGGCTTCGAGTCCTAATTCAACTGTATGAAAAAGGTTGAAATTTAGGCCTTCTAATTAATTAACGATCTGCTATCTAAGTTAATTATTTAAGTATACAATCATCAAGAAAATGTTGGTTGTTACATTCTTCCCTCCTTAAAAGAATTTCATCCTTGAAAGTTCTATATGTATGCCAACCCGATTGACCATGAGTTCCACGCATCTACTTCAAAAATTTCAGCAATTCTTCCCTCATGTGGTTAGCATCAAGGAAACTCTCAAAACATATAATATATCTCCTATTCCTTAGGTTTTTGAAGCCCCTTTCATTTTGAAAAAAAACTGACAGCACCACCTTTGTGCGGCTAGCTCTGAAAAAGCCTAAAACAACTAAGGATCTCATATCTAAGAACATACAAACACATACACACATATACATACATGCATACATACATACCTATATATATCCATTCTATCTAACTATCTTACATACCTAATTCTTGGTAAAAGCGTACCATTAGTATGCAAATAAAAGCAAGCAAGCATCCCAATAGTGCACAACTGCTTCCGTGTACCTAACATGTACTCAATAAAGAGGATAATTCATAACTGCTATATTAAAACATGAATTTAAGCATACTAAATCATATATAACAATCATCACAAGTAAATATGCTACAACAAACTAGGCAACGGGTATCTCTAATGTAACAAGCACATCTAATGCAAAAGCATTTCTAATAAACATGTTATAACAACTATGAAATAAGCATCTCCCATAAACATGTTATAACAAACTATACAAAAAATATCTTTATCAAAATGGCATCTTCGATAAACATGTTATAAAAAACTATGTAATAAGCATATATAATGAACATGCTATCATAAAAAATAATAAGCACATATGTAAAATATGAGCAATAACAAAGAAAGCTCTACACTATACCTTCATGCATATTAACAAAACAAAAAGGGAAATAAAAATTCCCTTAAGTAAATGTATCATACCAATACAAAGCTTAAAATGAGAAGCTTACGTCGTTTATTTCGATTTCCAAATATTCTTATCGGAACAATCACTCCATTGAACACAGATAAATTTTACCCTATTGGTCCAAAGCCACTTAGCCCTATTCTAAAAAATATAAATATGCCTTCAAGATCTATAATTAGTTTTGTTTCACTCCACCATTTTTGAATGACTCATTACGATAATGACACTAGAATCACACATTCATACAAATAGAGTATAAGAAATACATCGTGCACTTTAGAAAATAAAATTAACGCTTTTATGCTGGACCACCGATCCTCATGACTCTTGGATAAATCCAGCAATCATGGTCTCTATTCTCCTTCTAAACAAAACCCATAAAACACTTAACAACATTTGCGTACTAGCAACCAAACACACAAAATGTGCAGTAATATGCAATAACAATAAATACTAATCAACAACAAATAACAATTACCGACAACAAGCAATATCAATCAACATAAAAAACCAGAACAAAAGAAGATTCTATACCTACACCCATGGTAACCAACTATAGTTGAAATGTGCAAGTCAAACTATAAACTCTAATGAATCGACATTCAAAATGAACCAAATGCCTATGTGGTGCAACCCCTTTCATGAATACTTACATGAAAGATATTACACCTCCCGCCATGAAAAAGAAAACTTATACAATATGTTGTATCATCGATCCTTTAGACTCTCGAATAAATCCTGAAACCCAAGTCTCAAATTTTGTTTTCTCCCATACAAAACCCATTCTCCCAAAGAGAAACTTACAAATTAGATCATTATTAAATTATTATCTATTAATGCTTACTCAAATTCAAACTCACTTCAACCGCACAATGGTAATAAGGATACTATAGTAAGTGTACTACAATGCTCTCCAAGGCAAGTATCACAGCGCCACATAGAAGAATATTTGAGTCATCCTAATGCTAGTTGAGAAGTCCTTTTCCAAACTATCGCAAGCTATCTTAACTATACTATATTTATGTATAATTTTATGATGAATAAAGATCATCCGAAAATAACAAACGATGCACGATCCAATCCTTTGTTTGCTAGTAATATTTCCTTGTTAAACTATGGCTGGCCGCTTAATTCCTCTTATGTGACTTCCGATTCGATTCCTATGATGACCACCCTACATTACCGACACCCAATATGCATAAGATAGTGCTCTACCATCAGCCAATCGATGTAAAGGAACCATCAAGGTTTAAAATGAAACAAAACATCACAAATTCTATAGTATATCTCACAATGTATAGATTAAAATACAACATCATAGATATAAAATAGAATAGATAGCGATAACAAGCGATCAAAATATCAAAGTACAGATGCATATGTTACCCCACCTTTTAGCAAGGCTATGATACCAAAAGATTAACTGGAAAACAAAGACAATTCGTCACGAAGATGGGTTGTATGCAGGCTCGCTATGGATATCAACGAATTTTGTCCGAGTCAGATCGAGCTACAATTGGTAAGACATGACAAGAAAAGCCGTAAGAGCTGACGTTTCAAATTTCAAGTCAATCCAAGTTCGTATGCTTAAGATATGACCGATACGAGATGAGGAAAACACGCCGTTCGAATCGATCCCAACACCACGCTGAGCAATCCTGTTCGTATCCATCAAGGACGAGCAACTTTGAATCGATCAGGTTCGAATCGATCATGTTCGAATCGATCAGGTTCGAATCAATGATGTTTGAATCGATCCTTGGTCGTGCTATTTATATCCATTGTGCTCGTGTCGTCCCAGAGAAATCTTGTTCTCACTCTATATGTTCGAATCCATGGCAACGCATCGGTTTAGTTCGCATCCCCCTGAGAACTACACAGTTCGTATTGATCAACAGGCAAACCACTAGTTCGTATCGATCGGTGTCGATAGTCGATCGATACGAACAAAACCCCGATTGATCGATACAAACGAAACATGAGCAAACGATGCGAATAGCGCTAGGACTATCGATGCGAACAAGATGAATCAGCCGATACGAACAAGACTTCAAACTTGGGTACGAATATGGTCAATCAACTCGGCACAAAAGATGGGGCGATCCAAGAATCTCACGCCACGTCACCATACACTCAAGTGCTCGGATCGATTCGAAGGGAAGCAATACGAAAGGATTGAGTCGAACGAAGCAGACAATTGAGAATCCCAATTCTTATTGATCATATCTCCCAAACCATAAGTCCAAATGCTACGAAAGTTTCACAGAAACTTGTGTACATGCTGATGAAGGTTCCTGCCAAGTTTCCATTCCATTGGACGAAATCTTGATCGATGCGAATTACGTTCGTATCGATAACAGATTGAGCCAAAACTTTGTGGGATTGATCGCGTGTGCCCTCTCACGTGCCAGAAGAAGTCTTTCGAAGTTTGAGCGAGATATCAGCCTCATACACCCATAAATATAGCCCCAGAGCCAACAGAAAAGGGATCTTTTCAACTTTTGAACGTCCAGACTCTACCGGACTCAACTTTGCACCTTACCATTATTGTTGTACTCGAATTTCAGAACAATAATCTACTGTAATCTGCTGTAATTGATTGTAATCGTCAAGTAAATATCAATAAATTCATCACCTTCAGAGTGGACGTAGGCCAGATCGCCGAATCACTATAAATTCTGCGTTGTTTACTGCTTTCTTTTGGAATTTTCTGGGTGTTCTCCTTTTTTGTTTCCCTACATACTTGTTATATGTTGTCTATGATTACGAACTGGTGCTTTCATCGGCAATTGGGTGTTTGTGGCCAAGTTTGGCGCAAACAGCATAAAGTTATGCATCATGAAATAAAGTTTATATAAAAGAAGTAAACTCATTTAACCGTCTGACAAAATGTAATAATAAGCAAGCACTGCCAAGGCTCCATAGTGTTACACAGGGGAATAAGCATAGAAATCCATACATAATAAGAGACATCACCCTCCATCTCGTCCTCTACACAGCTACGGCGTCACACCTAGACCTACTATCTAGTCTACTCATTTAAGAGGACCCAAGATAATAAGAAGCGAAACATAAAACTTCGAGGTAGACAACAGTTTGGTGTAAGCGGTAAATAAATCTCAAAATACTATACAAATCGATAAAGTAAGGAACAAAGGTATACAAATCATACCTAACAAGTCCCTGCAATAAAAGAGTTAACACAGGATAACATAATATGTTACTCTAAGTGTCATAAATGTGCAATACAACTAAGTATGATAACGGATGTCTAAGCATCCCTATCTCCAATACCTATCTTCAATGACTACCCTAGAGTGATAGAATGTGGGGAGAAAAATCAAAGCAACCATGAAATCCATCAAAAAATCATTACTATCACTCTATATACTCTAAATATATGATAACTCGTATAACCATTCTACTACCGGGGACTAATGGAATTCTCGGTTTTTAATGTACTCTATTTAGCCTAAAGTTGGTACTCTACCAATTCAATCGGTCTAGGGTACATGGATCCATTCAACCGATTTAGGGGCTACATGTCGATGAGCGTCCTCACAATAACACTTCTTTAAGTACAACAAAAAACCCTTTGAGTATCAACAATCCCTAAGTACGCATATCCAAGCCCATTCCTTTACTCTAACTAGCTTCCATTATCCTAGAAGAACCTTTCCCTTCTACATCAATACCGCACCTAATCTTGCACTATAGGTGTCTTTGTATACAGTTAGCTCTTCATTTCCACTAGAAATGGTCAATATAAATGCACTTGTCAACCTCTCCTTTAGACTCACAAATACCTGCTCGCATCCCATGTAAAAGTGTGATTTTTCTTTGTCAAATTGGTTAACGTTGCAGCTACCTTGGAGAAGTGCTTGATAAAGCGTCTATAATATCCCACCTATCCAAAGAAACACCTCAGATCAGTAATATTCTTGGGTTGGCTCCAATCTTGAACCACTACCACCTTGGTAGGATGAACTACGATGCCCTGCTCGAAGATGACATGTCCCGAAAATCCCACTTTCCTTCTCTATAACTGACATTTTGAAAACTTTGCTTTCAACTTTTACTTCCACAACACATCGAGAACAATCCTCAAGTGCGCCTTGTGTTCCTCCTTTGTCCAAAAGAAGATAAGAATATCATCCACGAACACAAGTATGAACTTGTTCAGCTGATCCCTGAAGACATGATTTATGAGATCAACAAAGTATGCTAGAGCATTGGTTAGCACAAATGACATAACCAACCACTCATAGAAACCAGATGCATTTGAAACGCGGAGATCGGCAGATTCTCCTGCGTTACCATCAACCGATGAAATCCCCTAGCCAAATCCAACAAGGAGAACAACTTCTCACCGTGGAGCTGATTGAACAAGTCATCAATACGTGGGAGTGGATACTTGTTCTTCTTCATCATCTTATTCAGCTCATGATAATCCACAACCAACCTAGAGACCCATCCACCTATACTACGGGTGCACTCCGTAGATATACTCCTACGAATGTACCCTCTTTTCAATAGGTCATTTACTTACACCTCCAACTCCTGCTCTCTAGGTGCCATACGCCTCAATGGCATAAGTATAGGCTTGGCATCCTTTGTGAAGTCTATAAGAAAGTCGATCTCTCTATGCGGTGGTAATCCAGTCACTTCCATAAATATGTCCGGATACTCTGTAATGATACGCACAGGTGACAATTCATCCTATGGAATCTCAAGTGAATACAGAAAGCAGACCATAAACTTATCTTTTAGTAGGCAGCCAATCGCTACTATCCGCTCTTCAAAAGCCCCAATTTTCACCAATAGCTTCTCGCAATCCACTACTGCCGTATATTTCCTTAGCCAATACATTCCCAAGGTAACCCCGAACCTAACGAAATTCAGCACAAAACAATCACAAACAAAGGAGCATCCGTTACTTGATAAAACCATACCATACACATGCTACTAAGGCCTTCAGTAGGGTTCGTCACAATCAACTTTCAGTCAATTATTTTGGGTCTCATTGCCTAGTCTATTGTTCGTCGACGGAAATTCTATCGGTTTAGAAAACCGTCGAACGAATTTAAATTAAAAATAACCGCAAGCGCACGGTGTACGAATGTAGCACGTGGCGAATACGGGTCGATCCACAGGGAATTGATGATTTTAAAATTCTATTCAATCAAATTATACCGAAGTCGAGAGTGAATAGTTAGAAATGTAAGAAACTAACAAAAACTAGCAAAAGAAAATGATAAAAATATGAGAGTTAAAAGAACAATTTAGAGATAAATCCACTCTCTAGATCATATAAATCAACAAAATGAAGTTATGATCTCTCTTTTCTTGTCATTAGTGAATTAGTTGATGTGCTTATCATAAGTATGGTATATTTGTGCTATTAATTAGCTCAATATAAACCATCAAACTATAACACAACCACTAATACACATTTAACTCTCATGAAATATGACAACAAAGTTGAAATAAAAATCTATTTTAAGCATAGCATATTAACTATTGTTTAGAAATATAGGCTATCAAATTTCAATTTCAACATTCACTTCTTTGCCGTAATCATATTTAGATGAAGAGGCAATTTGTTTTATGTTTGTTTAAGCAAAGCCTATTTGTTATGAACAACATAGACTATCAAATTCAAAGCTAAACAACATCATTAAACCACTTCAAGTGTTTCCATTAAAGCACAAAAAGAGAGCATAAACATCAAAATGTTGCATCTACATACTAGAGAGCTTCATTACCCCTAAATTGTAGGGATTAAGCTCTCATATTTATTATCAAATCAACAAATGTAGAAAGCAATATGAAATCAAAAAGAAAGGAAAATGAAAGCTAATGGAAAAGACAACTATTCTAATTGCATAAAGGAAAATCTACACTACTTGCATAAAACGAAATGAACATGTAATAAAAAAGAAACAATAATTAACATTGCATAAAAGAAAAGAATTACATAAGAGAAGAAATGGCTAAGTAGCCATGGAAAGAAAGAGATATTTGATTTATTTTCTAAACTAAAACTAACTAACTAAGAGGAAGATGGCTACATGAAACATAAGGGGTATTTATACAAGTTAGAAACCCTAATGCATATTTTTGGGGAGTACCCAAAATGCCCTTGGAGGAAGTGTGGTGGCCAAGTTATCATTAGCTTTAATAATCCCCCACTTAAATGTACATGAAGCTATTAAGTCCAAAAGCATGTGCATTAGCCTTTAATTTGTACATTAAGGTAGGTGGGTAGGTGGGGTCCTCCATGTTCTTCACTTGAATTATTTCCATCTTCATTCCTTTGTATTAATTTTGTGCATGCATATCTTCATGAAACCACTTCTATTTGAGATCAAATTCCTACAAAAATATATACAAATTTTCAATTAATTTTTCTCAAAGAAATATGTGCACACAAATGACCGTTTTGCCCATATATGAAGATGAATATATGACAATTTGGAATAATTTGAATTTTTGGTTTAAACAAGTTAAAATACCCGATATGATCATTTATTTAATTCAAATAGAATAAATATGGTGGTAAAAATATGCATATTTACGCGCACATCAAATACCCCCACACTTATCTTTTTATTCGTCCTCGAATAAAGGAAAAACCAAGATAAATCTATTTTCGTAGGGAGCACGATTGCATTGAGCATATGCAACAAGCCGTTAAACCTCTGGGTGTCCCCAGTAGGACGAGTGTTGTCTCGTGAGGGTTTTCAGCGGATACTACCCACAAAATCCAAATGCAGGATGAAAATATTTACAAATGCAAGATTTATTTACAAAGAGATGAATGCAAGTTTTTGAAATATTTACAAAATTAAGGATTTATTTTTAAATCGACACAGATAAGTTAAATATTGGTTTTGGTCATTATCTTGAAAATTTAAGTCATTTACTTGTCAAATTTCCAACAAAAATCAAGTTATCATAACAAATAGACAATAGTTTAACTTGTTGTTTCGGTTGATAACAAAGTGTAATTATAAAATGGATCCTTAGTTGATTATCAAAGTTTATCAAAGTGGTATTTTCATTTCTTTTCAATAACAAATCAAATAAAATAAGTAAAAATAGTGCTAGGATTTCAATTGGTTTCTCTCTCATTATTTGCAAGAAAAATTACACACCTAGCTCAGGTAAACTGAGGCCAGATATACCACCCATGCACTGCCTTTCGGGCTTATGTGAGGGGAGTACAGAGCATGGCGAGTGCACACACTTTCGTGCATACACCTATCGACCGTAGGGTGGTTTTTATTATGTTTGTTTTTTTTACATGTGTTCCATACATGCATAACCGTGAGGACTTTTAAATGAGTATGAAAGCACATAATCCAAGATTCCAAGTAATTCACCCATGCATAACCGTGAGGACTTTTAAATGAGAGTGAATACTTGGATGTTATTATTTTTTTTTAAGAGAGAGAGAGAGTTTTGCAAAATTATCTTAGCACCATTTAACTAAGAAGACAAAAAAAATGTTATATCCCTTACTTTAAATCAACCACTTTTTAAAACAAAGATTTTCAATTAGGATATACTTCATAATTAACACGTATGAATCTTCCCATATACTAGTTAAACCATTATTATTTGTAATCAAATTTCATTTTTATTTTTGTTTAGACAAATAAATTTCCAAAAATTTCAATTTAATAAACCAAAGCCATATATTTATCTTATAGTGTTTCTTTTAAAAATAAATCAAAAGAAAATTTCTTTTTGGAATTTTTTTAATTTTTTTTTGTGATTTTAAAGTAAAAATAAACCATGAAAAAAAATGAAGATGAGTCTCTTATTTGATGTGCACGTAAATATGCATATTTTTACCACCATATTTATTCTATTTGAATTAAATAAATGATCATATCGGGTATTTTAACTTGTTTAAACCAAAAATTCAAATTATTCCAAATTGTCACATATTCATCTTCATATATGGGCAAAACGGTCATTTGTGTGCATATATTTCTTTGAGAAAAATTAATTGAAAATTTGTATATATTTTTGTAGGAATTTGATCTCAAATAGAAGTGGTTTCATGAAGATATGCATGCACAAAATTAATACAAAGGAATGAAGATGGAAATAATTCAAGTGAAGAACATGGAGGACCCCACCTACCCACCTACCTTAATGTACAAATTAAAGGCTAATGCACATGCTTTTGGACTTAATAGCTTCGTTACATTTAAGTGGGGGATTATTAAAGCTAATGATAACTTGGCCACCACACTTCCTCCAAGGGCATTTCGGGTACTCCCCAAAAATATGCATTAGGGTTTCTAACTTATATAAATACCCCTTATGTTTCATGTAGCCATCTTCCTCTTAGTTAGTTAGTTTTAGTTTAGAAAATAAATCAAATCTCTCTTTCTTTCCATGGCTACTTAGCCATTTCTTCTCTTATGTAATTCTTTTCTTTTATGCAATGTTAATTATTGTTTCTTTTTTATTACATGTTCATTTCGTTTTATGCAAGTAGTGTAGATTTTCCTTTATGCAATTAGAATAGTTGTCTTTTCCATTAGCTTTCATTTTCCTTTCTTTTTGATTTCATGTTGCTTTCTACATTTGTTGATTTGATAACAAATATGAGAGCTTAATCCCTACAATTTAGGGGTAATGAAGCTCTCTAGTATGTAGATGCAACATTTTGATGTTTATGCTCTCTTTTTGTGCTTTAATGGAAACACTTGAAGTGGTTTAATGATGTAGTTTAGCTTTGAATTTGATAGTCTATGTTGTTCATAACAAATAGGCTATGCTTAAACAAATATAACACAAATTTCCTCTTCATCTAAATATGATTATGGCAAAGAAGTGAATGTTGAAATTGAAATTTGATAGCCTATATTTCTAAACAATAGTTAATAGGATATTCTTAAAATAGATTTTTATTTCAACTTTGTTGTCATATTTCATGAGAGTTAAATGTGTATTAGTGGTTGTGTTATAGTTTGATGGTTTATATTGAGCTAATTAATAGCACAAATATACCATACTTATGATAAGCACATCAACTAATTCACTAATGACAAGAAAAGAGAGATCATAACTTCATTTTGTTGATTTATATGATCTAGAGAGTGGATTTATCTCTAAATTATTATTTTAACTCTCATATTTTTATCATTTTCTTTTGCTAGTTTTTGTTAGTTTCTTACATTTCTAACTATTCACTCTCGACTTCGGTATAATTTGATTGAATAGAATTTTAAAATCATCAATTTCCTGTGGATCGACCCGTATTCGCCACGTGCCACATTCGTACACCGTGTGCTTGCGGTTATTTTTAATTTAAATTCGTTCGATGGTTTTCTAAACCGATAGAATTTCCGTCGACGAATGGCTTGTTGCATATGCTCAATGCAATCGTGCTCCCTACGAAAACGGATTTATCTTGGTTTTTCCTTTATTCGAGGACGAATAAAAAGATAAGTGTGGGGGTATTTATCTTATAGTGTTTCTTTTAAAAATAAACCAAAGCCATATATTTATCTTATAGTGTTTCTTTTAAAAATAAATCAAAAGAAAATTTCTTTTTGGAGTTTTTTTTAATTTTTTTTTGTGATTTTAAAGTAAAAATAAACCATGAAAAAAAAAATGAAGATGAGTCTCTTATTTGATGTGCACGTAAATATGCATATTTTTACCACCATATTTATTCTATTTGAATTAAATAAATGATCATATCGGGTATTTTAACTTGTTTAAACCAAAAATTCAAATTATTCCAAATTGTCACACATTCATCTTCATATATGGGCAAAACGGTCATTTGTGTGCATATATTTCTTTGAGAAAAATTAATTGAAAATTTGTATACATTTTTTAGGAATTTGATCTCAAATAGAAGTGGTTTCATGAAGATATGCATGCACAAAATTAATACAATGGAATGAAGATGGAAATAATTCAAGTGAAGAACATGGAGGACCCCACCTACCCACCTACCTTAATGTACAAATTAAAGTCTAATGCACATGCTTTTGGACTTAATAGCTTCATGTACATTTAAGTGGGGGATTATTAAAGCTAATGATAACTTGGCCACCACACTTCCTCCAAGGGCATTTCGGGTACTCCCCAAAAATATGCATTAGGGTTTCTAACTTATATAAATACCCCTTATGTTTTATGTAGCCATCTTCCTCTTAGTTAGTTAGTTTTAGTTTAGAAAATAAATCAAATCTCTCTTTCTTTCCATGGCTACTTAGCCATTTCTTCTCTTATGTAATTCTTTTCTTTTATGCAATGTTAATTATTGTTTCTTTTTTATTACATGTTCATTTCGTTTTATGCAAGTAGTGTAGATTTTCCTTTATGCAATTAGAATAGTTGTCTTTTCCATTAGCTTTCATTTTCCTTTCTTTTTGATTTCATGTTGCTTTCTACATTTGTTGATTTGATAACAAATATGAGAGCTTAATCCCTACAATTTAGGGGTAATGAAGCTCTCTAGTATGTAGATGCAACATTTTGAATTTTATGCTCTCTTTTTGTGCTTTAATGGAAACACTTGAAGTGGTTTAATGATGTTGTTTAGCTTTGAATTTGATAGTCTATGTTGTTCATAACAAATAGGCTATGCTTAAACAAATATAACACAAATTTCCTCTTCATCTAAATATGATTATGGCAAAGAAGTGAACGTTGAAATTGAAATTTGATAGCCTATATTTCTAAACAATAGTTCATAGGCTATGCTTAAAATAGATTTTTATTTCAACTTTGTTGTCATATTTCATGAGAGTTAAATGTGTATTAGTGGTTGTGTTATAGTTTGATGGTTTATATTAAGCTAATTAATAGCACAAATATACCATACTTATGATAAGCACATCAACTAATTCACTAATGACAAGAAAAGAGAGATCATAACTTCATTTTGTTGATTTATATGATCTAGAGAGTGGATTTATCTCTAAATTATTCTTTTAACTCTCATATTTTTATCATTTTCTTTTGCTAGTTTTTGTTAGTTTCTTACATTTCTAACTATTCACTCTCGACTTCGGTATAATTTGATTGAATAGAATTTTAAAATCATCAATTTCCTGTGGATCGACCCGTATTCGCCACGTGCCACATTCGTACACCATGTGCTTGCGGTTGTTTTTAATTTAAATTCGTTCGATGGTTTTCTAAACCGATAGAATTTCCGTCGACGAACGGCTTGTTGCATATGCTCAATGCAATCGTGCTCCCTACGAAAACGGATTTATCTTGGTTTTTCCTTTATTCGAGGACGAATAAAAAGATAAGTGTGGGGGTATTTATCTTATAGTGTTCCTTTTAAAAATAAACCAAAGCCATATATTTATCTTATAGTGTTTCTTTTAAAAATAAATCAAAAGAAAATTTCTTTTTGGATTTTTTTTAATTTTTTTTTTGTGATTTTAAAGTAAAAATAAACCATGAAAAAAAAAATGAAGATGAGTCTCCCCCCACACTTGATTTTGACTGTGTCCCCACAGTCAACCCAAGTGAAAGGGATGTTTATTATTATTTACATGAAAATGAACGGTATTTATACGAGATCAGAAAGTATATTGTCAAAAAGTAAATGAAACGGTCTTCCAAAAACCGATTCATTTGTCTCGTCGAGTATACGAGACACAGCTTAAGCACGAAAAACCAAATCATAAAAGATTTCGAAGTTGAGTGTGGATTTGGAAAAACGAAAGTCGTTTTATTGAAAATCGTATGAGTTGTTTTATTTTAGATGATTTTTGGGGTTGATAAAACAATTGATTGAAATTCAAGTTTATTTTCACCAAATTGAAGTTCAAACTTATCATTGAAAACTTCTTCAAAATTATCGATTTCAAAATCAAAACGGTGATCGAAATTTTCCCCTTTAGTATTCAACAACTCATTTTCAAAAAGTCCATAAAACTCATGTTCGTTAAATTCGACTTCCTTTGTTGGATTATCAACAACTTCATCGTGTAAATGGAGTTTAAAATTCAAAGTTGTCGTATTCAAGTTTTCAGAAAAAGGAAGATCGAAGTTTAAATCGAATTTCGCACCCTCAAAAGAATTGAAATCCAACTTAATTACCGTATTTTCAACAACTTGATTAAGATCGTCATTATCAATTTCAAAAGTTGTCATTTGAAAATCATCGATTTGGGTAAAAGATGGATTATCGTTTGACTCGTCACACATTGAAATTTGATTTTGTTTCTCACGAAAATTTTCCAATGTTTTAATCAACAAATTTGTGTGATCATCATAAATTTCATTCATTTGCTCAACAAAGTCAAATTTGTAATTATTAACTTGAAAATTTTCGATTTGGACTTGTTGAGAACAAGAATTGTCAATTTCATAAACGGTAGATTATTATTTGATTCTTCGTAAGTTGGGATTTGATTATGATTTTCATGGATTTTTTTGTATTTTTCAAGTAATAAATCCCCGTTATCTTTTTCCATTTGGTCAACAAAATCAAATTCATGGTTATTAATTTGAAAACTTTCATTTTGAATTTGTTGATAACCAAAGTTTTTGATCATATCATTATTGAAACAATTCCCATTGCCAAAATTATTTGAAAATTGATTTACATTTTCGTCTTTATTTTGAAATTCATCTTGAAACTCGAAATTGAATTGGCATGGGTTACACTTGAAATCATTTGAATTTTGAAGTGAATTCAAATTTTGATTATTTTGAAAACCTTGATTCGAGTTATAGCACAAATATGTATTGCACCACTCATTTATCTCTTTATTTTGTTGTGTAGCGATTTCAAGTAAAGATGAAATACTATTTTCAAGATTTGAAGCTTGGTCATCGTTTTGAAAATTTTGTGGTTCAAAATTCAAATCGTTTAAAGAATAGTTGTCGTTAAAATATCCACACGAATTTGAAGTGAAATCATATGGATTATATTGATTTTTGCAACTATTGTAAACTTCACGTACGTGGGGAAACTCGGACATTTACAAGAATGTTTTTGTGTTTTTTTTTTGGTAAAAGAAAAATATTTACAAATGGAATTTATTTTTCAAAACGGAAATTAATTTTTGGTTTTTCAATTTTTTTGAAAAGTTTTTTTTTTGAATTTTTTTTAATTTTTTTTTGGATTTTTGGAATTTTGATTTGAAAATTTTCAAAGGAAAAAGGAAAAAAAACTAAGTTAAGAAATATTTATAATTTTTTTTTAGTTTTGGATTTTGAATTTTTTTGTTTTTTTTTTAAAATATGCATGAACTAATGCAACTAAATGAATGCAAGGTTAATTACAAATGATTTATCCTAAGTTAACCCAAAATTATATAATCACAAATTGTCTTAAATCAACATGATAATTCTCAGCCAGGTAACGGACAGGATTTATCGGTGCACCACGAATCACCGTAGCAATGCAGCCGAAGGTTTAAGTACCTTCAGAGAAACAATTCAGTATAATATTTACGAATCACCGTAATATTTATAACTGATTATTGCTCTGCCATAGCCTAGACACCAAGAATTTAAATTGTTCAAAGAAGACAAATTGTTAATATACAATTAAGTGTTATCGATGTCTAATCGTTATTATTAATCAAAATCTAAGATGAAATGCAGAACATAAATTAAACGTGTATTAACAATGTAACTACGAATGAATTTTTTTTTATTTTTTAAAATGCAAATGCAAGCAACCAACAATTCAATTCAAATAAAACTAGAAATTAAAGCAGAATTTTTTAGCAAGCAGAGCAATTTATTTTGGCTAGCTAAGGAAGCAATTTTCAGCAAGCTATTTTTCCTTTATTTCCTGCTTTGGCAACGTGAAAATTAAAAACTAAGATATATACAATATATTTTTTTTTTGGTTTTTTTTTTGGAAGGAAACTTAAAAGTAGGGTTTTACTTAAAAAAAATTGAGAAAAAGAAGACTAAAACAAATGGAAAATCAAAATAATTAAAATCAAATGAAACAAAACAAAACAAATGAAGAAAAGACTTGTATGTTATTTTTTTTTATTTTTTTTTTGTGTTTTTAGACAAGAACCAAATAAATAAAAAAAACAAAATATGTACAATAACCTAAACAACTAAATAAAGCAATTTATTCAAATGACTGACCACAAATCCAATACAGGCCCAATAACAAGCCCAACACCCAAATAACACATTCTCCCTTTCTCAAAACATAAATTAGCAAATCATCTTATAACAGAAATCGCAATTCACTAATCAAATAATGGAACCACAGTTCACCTTAAACAGAAGAAATCGAAATTCTAGAAATGATGACGTGAAATTTGAAAAGAAAATTGTGTCGCAAAAATCAAAATAGCCAAATCAAATCGCAATTTCAAGCAGAGGCGGTTCAAGTTGGGGTTCTAGAGGTAGGTCGATGGTCACGCGAGTAGCTGTGAGTCAATCGGTTTCGGTTATTGGCGATTGGGTGATGACGAATTGTGGTTTGCTTGTGGTAGCGTGTGGACTTGGGTTGCGGAATGGTGATGGGATTGGTGATGCTCGCGATTTGCTTAGGGGCGAAGTCTGGCTTGCTTGAAAGGACAGTGGCGGAATTGAGTTCGTGTGGCTTGCTATTGGAAGAAGTCGAGTTCGCGGCGACTTGGTGATACTGATGGTGATGTGGTTGAACTATGTGTTGCTGCTGTGGAATACTGGTGGTCAGGGGATTGTCGATGTTGTTGAGTTTTGTATGTTGGTGATGAATGGAAGGTATTGGCGAGGTGAGGCAGCTGAAATTGTTGGAGTTGGAGGAGGTGTAGACAGTAGTGTTTTGTTTGATTGTTGAGAAAGTGTTTGAATGTTAGCAGTGAAGTCTGGTGGTGTATTGGGTATTGCTGCAGTGATAGGTTTGGTGTGTTAAAGTTAGCACATGTTTAGGAATAAGTCTTCCTAGTTTATTGGTCAAGAAATAAATTAGTGGCTTAAGTTTAGGAAGTAGTTAGTTATTTTATTTTTCTATTTAAAGCTTTGTATTTCTCTATCGTTTAACAATCTAGTGAATAACAATGTAGCCTCCTTTTGTTTAAGGTTGTATCTCTCCTCTTTCTCTGTATTAAATCCTAACATGGTATCAGAGCCGAAGGTTACGGACTGGGCCATGCGGACACGGCAGTACTCTCAAAGGTTACCGCAAGGGGATGCGAGTCAAGGGGGACTGTTAGGGTTGCCTCGCATGTTTAATGGAGGAACGACGGTTTAGATGGGAGAAAAGTCCCACATCGCTAAATAACATGGAAAAGTTGTGTATAAATATGGGTTGGTAGGCATGTAACATTAGGGATTCCTTTTGTTACAACAAAGTATGTGCCAACTCATATGCGTACGCCACGTGCTGGAGATTGGGAGCTTGATCCAACCGTCGTTACACAACAGTGGTATCAGAGCCTGGTGAGAGAGAGCGCTAGAGAGTGAGAGAGAGAGATTAAAAAAAATCGAATCAAATAAAAACTTCTACACAGTTAATCAAAATCAAGTCAAACCAATCGCGAATTTGGGTTCAAGGTGAATTTGAGTTTGGGTTTTACGATTTTGTTGAAGGCTGCAGGCTCGGTGGTAAGAGGCGTATTTCTCGATTCAAACACGAAAAAGAAAAATCGAAGTCAAATTCGTGATTTAAGTTTGAGTATCGAAGGCAAAGGTAGGTTGTGGAATTGGTGGCAGTTCTTTTGAATGGGTTTCGCGATTGTGGTAGGGAGATGTTCGTGAGAGGATGGATTCGTGGATTAGAGTAGGTGATTTCAGGCTATAGAGGAGGTCACGACAATTGTTCGAAGGTGCAGTAAGGCAAACAGGTTCGAGGATTGAGCTTACGTTTTGTGGAGGTTTGCAATTGAAGTCGCGAATTGTTTTGCAGTTGTTTTCGGCTTTGTGAAGGTTGCTGGATTGGGTAGCTTGAAGTTTGGGGTTCGGTGCTTAAAGGGATGCTGCAGTGGTTGCCGAAGGCTGTAGTTGCAGATGGACTGGAGTGGTGCATTTGTGTTGTGGCACAAGTAATGTCAGGTGGCAAGTATATTTCAGGTGAACGGTGGATGGTGGAACAGTGGAGAGGCTGGTTGATCTTTGTTATTGGTTGGTGGTTATAACTATGGAAGAAGTTTGGTTGGTGAAGTGGGTAGTGCTGAAGCTATTTGGAAGTGAAGGTGATCAGGTGATAAAACAAAGGTAGTGTCTTGATGTTTGTTTGCATGAAGTGTTTTGTTGTTTGTGAAGCTGGTGAACTATGCTGGTTTGAGACAGGAAGCGGCTACAAGCAGTAGTAGGCAAGGTATGTTTGAATTGGGAATGTTATTTGTTGAAGTGGTTCGGGTTTGTATTGTATCGAAGTGATTTGTGGTGATCAGTGAGATAGAGGAATTTGTGCAATTGCAATAATGGGTGCAGGATAGTTGGTTGTGTAGCAGTGCAATATATGGGAAGTGAATGGTGCTGTGATCTATGAAGCAAACTTCTTTGCTTTCTATACTTGTCAGAAATCTGAAGTTGAAGCCTAAACTAGATTACGTCAGAAAGTTGTTGTGTTGTTGGTTGAATTTTGTACAAATACTGAAGCTTGTCTCGCTGTTGATGTTTTATTGAATGGTAAAGACGAGACTGAATTTTGCTTTGTTTGAATGTAGATAGGTTGTAGTGTGCTTGCGTCGTTGGGTTTGCTGCTGATGGGTTGTGGTGAGCGTGAGTTATGGACGATATTCCAACTAACATGGAGGCTGGCTGTGATAGTTAGATTGCTGGAGTGGTGAGTTCTTTGTGGGTTTGGTTCCAGTACATTGATTTGCATGCGGTGGTTAATGGTGATGGGAATTGGCTGCTGTTGTATTGCTGCTCTGTCAGTTTGTTGAACTGCAGATTGCAGGATGTAGATGATGATGTTGTGGATGTGTACTAGTGGCTCAGGTAGGAGGAGCTGCCGTGTTTTGGTTGATGAAGGCGATTGGGTGGTCAGGTGTTGTTGGTGTTTGAATTTTTGTGAAGGAGTGTGGAAATTTGTTGTAGAAGCTGAAGTTCTGTTGTTGATATGATGGCAGTCAAGTGATCAATGATAGTATGGTGAGTGATGATTGTTGCAGCAGTGGCTTAGTTTGGTGATATATGGGACGTGACACTGGCTATGAAGTGTGACAGTGGTTGTCAGCAATGCGAAGTAGGAGTGTGGTTATGGTTTGATTAGTGATGGAATTTGGTGTTTGTTGTGTTTGTTTTGGCGATGGATAAAGTGGTGATTATTGAGGTGAGGTTGTGAAGTTTCAGTTGTTCGGTGATAGGTAATGTGATGAGTGTATGAAAAGTGCACTATGAGATGTGGCAGTTGCAGTGAAGTGATGGGTGCATGTGGTTTTAGAGTAGAAGATGAAGACGAAGAGTGGTAGACCATCGGTTATGGGGTTGGACATTTTTGGAGTGCTCAAGAGAGAACTGTTTGAAGAGCATGCCTACATGTGAAGTAGGTTGAATGAGGAAGACTTGGTTTTATGTCATCCAACAAGTAAAGAAGAAGAGCTGCGGTTCTCACTTGTTGGGGAGATGACAGATACAGCAGTATCAGAGATGACCCGAATGGAGAGGTCAGTGAATCCCTAAGAGGAAACCAAAAGTATTTGTTGATGGTTAAAGTACTAATCAACGTAAAACAGTTGAGCATGTCCAACCAGATAGAGATGAGAGTTGCGACCGAATTCGTCTATACAAGACGATGAAAAAATTGTGTTGTAAACTGAATATTAGCACATTCAGTTTAAGGGAGGGTGTCAAAGTTAGCACATGTTTAGGAATAAGTCTTCCTAGTTTATTGGTCAAGAAATAAATTAGTGGCTTAAGTTTAGGAAGTAGTTAGTTATTTTATTTTTCTATTTAAAGCTTTGTATTTCTCTTTCGTTTAACAATCTAGTGAATAACAATGTAGCCTCTTTTTGTTTAAGGTTGTATCTCTCCTCTTTCTCTGTATTAAATCCTAACATGGTGATGAAGTTGAACTGTTGTGTAGATGTAGCTGTGGAGTTACAGTGATTTTAACTGGTGATGGGACTTTGCAGGGGAGTATTGAGGTGGTGAACTGGTTGAACTTGATGGATTTATGATGTGAAGCACTAGACTGTGAGCAGTTTGTAGTGAAGCGTTGAACTGTGGACTATGGGCATGCAAGTGGTTGATATGGGGCAATGGAACCAGGTATTTGATGTAAGTGCTTTGGTTGATGGTATGAGAGGTGATGGATAGGATCGTGGCACTGTCAATGATGTGTTTGTAGAAGTCTGGGTGGCTGCTGGTAGGGGAAGCAATGGAAGACTTGTAAGTTGTCTGGTATTGACAATTTGAATGTTGAAGTAGGATTTGCAAGCAGCAGTTTGTTATTGAAGTAAGTTGTAGTGGAGGATGTTGTATGAGCAGTTGTATGTTATGTTTGTATGAAGAGTGTGAAGGCTTGTTGTTTGAGGGTGGGGATGGATTGTTGTTGTGAAAGGAGGAAGTTGAAACAGGGGTGTCAGTTGAGCACAGTGAAGTGGTATATACAATGGGTAAGAGGTGACAGTGGTATGAACTGTTTTGGTTAGTAGTGTTTGTGGTCAGTGGTATGTAAGGAGGGATGGGGAATAAACTGTTGACAGTGAATTGCTGGTCAGAGAGGAAAATGCAACTGTTAAAAATAGTGAAAAGAAAATGCAACTGTAATGTAATTGCAAAGAGAAGAAAATAATAAAAATTTTGTTTCGAAATTGAGTGTTTTTTTTTTGGAACACCAATGCTAATTAAGAAGTAAACTAGCAAACTACTAAATCAAAATGCACACAAAAACACTCGACACAACATTTTTTTTTAGTGCAAACACACACACAAAATAAAAATGAAAAATAATTCGAAGAATCGAAAATCAAAATCAAAACAACTCCCCGGCAACGGCGCCAAAAACTTGTTCATCGACGGAAATTCTATCGGCTTAGAAAACCGTCGAACGAATTTAAATTAAAAATAACCGCAAGCGCACGGTGTACGAATGTAGCACGTGGCGAATACGGGTTGATCCATAGGGAATTGATGATTTTAAAATTCTATTCAATCAAATTATACCGAAGTCGAGAGTGAATAGTTAGAAATGTAAGAAACTAACAAAAACTAGCAAAAAAAAAAGATAAAAATATGAGAGTTAAAAGAACAATTTAGAGATAAATCCACTCTCTAGATCATATAAATCAACAAAATGAAGTTATGATCTCTCTTTTCTTGTCATTAGTGAATTAGTTGATGTGCTTATCATAAGTATGGTATATTTGTGCTATTAATTAGCTTAATATAAACCATCAAACTATAACACAACCACTAATACACATTTAACTCTCATGAAATATGACAACAAAGTTGAAATAAAAATCTATTTTAAGCATAGCCTATTAACTATTGTTTAGAAATATAGGCTATCAAATTTCAATTTCAACATTCACTTCTTTTCCATAATCATATTTAGATGAAGAGGCAATTTGTGTTATGTTTGTTTAAGCATAGCCTATTTGTTATGAACAACATAGACTATCAAATTCAAAGCTAAACAACATCATTAAACCACTTCAAGTGTTTCCATTAAAGCACAAAAAGAGAGCATAAACATCAAAATGTTGCATCTACATACTAGAGAGCTTCATTACCCCTAAATTGTAGGGATTAAGCTCCCATATTTGTTATCAAATCAACAAATGTAGAAAGCAACATGAAATCAAAAAGAAAGGAAAATGAAAGCTAATGGAAAAGACAACTATTCTAATTGCATAAAGGAAAATCTACACTACTTGCATGAAACGAAATGAACATGTAATAAAAAAGAAACAATAATTAACATTGCATAAAAGAAAAGAACTACATAAGAGAAGAAATGGCTAAGTAGCCATGGAGAGAAAGAGAGATTTGATTTATTTTCTAAACTAAAACTAACTAACTAAGAGGAAGATGGCTACATGAAACATAAGGGGTATTTATACAAGTTAGAAACCCTAATGCATATTTTTGAGAAGTACCCAAAATGCCCTTGGAGGAAGTGTGGTGGCCAAGTTATCATTAGCTTTAATAATCCCCCACTTAAATGTACATGAAGCTATTAAGTCCAAAAGCATGTGCATTAGCCTATAATTTGTACATTAAGGTAGGTGGGTAGGTGGGGTCCTCCACGTTCTTCACTTGAATTATTTCCATCTTCATTCCTTTGTATTAATTTTGTGCATGCATATTGTAACGACCCACCTTTTTGGACAGTTTAAACCGACGATCAAATACACATGCTGGTTCCAAACCATTAAAAAAAGGCAGATGGTTATTGGGGTAATTAAGAAAAGAAATAAATGAAATGAAACAACACAGAATCTCGCAGCGGAACGATAAAATATAATAGTCAAATAAACAGTTCATGAAGCTTTTTACTATACTTAGACAATTATTTATACAACATTTATCAGAGTTATACATATACAGCAGAACAAATAAATAATGCAGCAGACCACATGATGCACAGATAATAATAGTAATAGTATACCAAATCTTCGTCTTCGTCCTCCAGAATAGATCTTCAAAAATCTGAAAACTCAGGACTGACCCGAGCGTAATGAAAAGACAAAACACTCGAGTCAGGACTAAAATATCCATATGAAAGTTAAATCAATCGTAAATAAATATGAGTGTGACGGCGTCAGAGATGTTTACGGGGTTTGACATTCATATCCAGTGTCAACGTGCGTGCAATAACTTAAGAGATGTTACGGGATCTTCCACCTTTCAAGGATCCGTTAAACTATCTACTAGGTAGTAATGTACGCTAAGTAGATAATGTCTATCAGTAATATAAAGTATCAAAATAGCGTTAAGGCGTTACCATAATCCCCCTTAACACATTTTATATTCCCAAAAGCATATACAAGACCGTAGTTTCCCCAAAACCGGAAGTCACCAGAGGGCAATCCATATACTCAAGGTACAAACCAAAACGTAGTGGTCGCGAATAGGATAATCAGTATGACAAGGTACATGAGGTGATACCAACTAGGATACTAGTAGTTGCGTGATCCGGACTGATGTTGAGCATAGCAGCTACTACCTCAACACCGCGAAACAACACTCCCAAATCAAGGGGTGCACCCAAATCAAATCACAAATGTAATAGATATGGTATCGAAGAAGTGTGTCCGCTAGAGGTGGCGAACCTCAATGGCCCGGCGCGGCTCCTGTTTTAGTCATGTCAGGGGTCATCCAATATCGTTCTCTTTCTTCAGTCAACGCGTTCACCAAACCATCCACTTCATTCTGGATCAACACTCCGCGTATAATAGTTATTAAAGTGGTTTTCGGTATCGACAGAGAGTATGTCCATATCCGATCCCGGTCTCTTTAATAACTACGTATTATTACACTGATGGCTCTTTTATATTTCAAATTGATTCATGATTGATAACAAAATATCATATTCGCTTTAAAATCAAATCCATTTCAAAATCATCATATATTCAAAATTATCAATTTTGTCCGATAAATCAATTTCACTTCAAAATTTGATTCGAATTCAATTTAGGTTATAATCTCTACTTTAACCTAGTTCGTATTTAAACCAAAGGTTTAAATATAAACATTTCCGTCTCTTTAACCAGTTTGAATTTAAGAAAATAGTTTAAATAGTTTAAAATAGTTAAATAATTCAAAATAGTTTAATAGAAAATATTTAAATAGTTTAATCGAAAATAATTTGAATATAAAATGGTTTATATATAAAATAGTTTGGAAAAAATAAAAAATTATTTGATAAATAATTCCAAAGTCAAACCGGTCAACTTCCCAAATTTCCTATCCAAATCAAATCCAAATTCCATTTCGATTTAATCGATTTATTCCAATTTCAACTTGAATAAATTTCTATTCCACGTAAATTTCGATTTCAATTCACAAATTTCTTTAAATTTCAATTCAATTCCAAATTAATTTAAATCTAAATTTCAAATAAATTTTCAATTCCAAACTCAAAGTTGAAATATCATTTCATATCAATTTTCTTAGAAATATTCAGAGTTCGATTAAAAGTCCAATCTTTTAAAACAAATCAACTTTCAAAAATTTACATCGTATTTCAATTTTCAATTTAAATCTAAACTTCGATTTTATTTAATAATTTCGTTTACCAAGTTTAAATTCTAACATTTCGAGCTCCAATTCAAAATAATTCGATTTCCATAAATTGGATTTTATTTTAAAATCAATTCATTTAAATAATTTCAAAAGAACTTTTAAAATCATTTAATTTATCCAACTCGGTGTCCGTATATAATTTTCTAACCTATGGCCAAGTGATTAGTTATTACAATTAAATGTCAGGGATGAATATATCATTTAAATCAATCACAGTGTCATATGTATGCATAGCAGGATATATATAAACAAATAAACATCCAAACATTTAAATATCAACCAATAACATCCATCGAAATACATCATCCAATAGGCAATACAATTCACGGCAATTTCATATTTATCAATGTCAGGTAATTTAATCGCAATTCAATTTTAATTTAAATTTAACTGTCAATTTAATTTTTTTTTAACGGTGAATTCAAATGACAATCGATATGATAATTAAATTTTATCAAACAACAACAAATAAAAATCATAACTATGCATAATGTCAAATTTAACTAGCATAAAGATATTCAGTACGTTGTGTGCGTTACAAAACACTCACCTTGATTTTACGATTTTAAATCAAAACGAACGACGTTTGATTTAACATAAAATTTTAATGAGCTCCAAACACTTTCGGATCTGCACTGCAGCGCAGCTCTCATCTCCGTGATTCCAGCGCTTCTTCCCCAACGTGAAATTCATGTATGCAAACCCATTAGCCGCCGATCTTCAAGCAATTTTCATGACCACCTCGTCGACTTCCAGAACGATCAGCTAGCGCCACCACGAAGCCCTTCACCAGAGCCACCTACGCGCCAAGTTTCATCCCGTCATTCGCCGTCGTTTGCACGCAATCCAAGGAAATACGTACACACTTCCAAGTCAGATCTGGACGAATCCATGAAAAATTAGCATACATCAACCGTATGGATTTGAAGAGCTCGTCGAGATTTACACTTTTGCTTTTGGAATTTTTCGATTTCGTCGAACGGATATTAAGGAAAGAAGATCGGCAATTTTTGCCCATGGAATAGGTGGCGGCCATGATTTAGAATTAGGGTTTCTGGATTAAAATAAAAATAAAACTGTCTCGGTTTGCGTGCATATTTATATAGGTAGGTCCAAAATCATCCGAACTCCAATCGAGACGTGCCGCCAGGCGTTTATAAGGTTTTACCCCCATTCTGGACGCAATGGAACTAGTTTCAAGGCCTAATTCGATCATATCTGGAAGATAGCTTTTCGAAGTCGATTATTTTAATTAAATTCGAAATTAAATTTCTACGCGTTTTAAGCTCGCACGGCCAAACAACAAGTCCAATTGCTACGAAAATTGAAATCCTACCATAATTTACTATTACGGATCCGATGAAACAAGTTTCGTCGAAATCCGAGACTGTTTGAAAAATGGCTATTTTAACTCGTCAATTAAATATTAAAATATTCAATTTTCACAAATTTACTTTTAATTCGATTTTAAAAGTTCTACAACATCATTCTAACTTTAATATGATAAAATAGAATTTTACAAATCATTTTTAATCATATTAAACCCGTTATCCAATTATTCAAATAATTTCAAATATTAAATTATTCAACAAATTACATTAATAATCATTTTCCTTCAATAATCACCTTAAATTTTCTAATTAAAATAGCTAAAAATACGGGTCGTTACATATCTTCATGAAACCACTTCTATTTGAGATCAAATTCCTACAAAAATATATACAGATTTTCAATTAATTTTTCTCAAAGAAATATATGCACACAAATGACCGTTTTGCCCATATATGAAGATGAATATGTGACAATTTGGAATAATTTGAATTTTTGGTTTAAACAAGTTAAAATACCCGATATGATCATTTATTTAATTCAAATAGAATAAATATGGTGGTAAAAATATGCATATTTACGTGCACATCATCTATTTTCTAGATTACTTGATATAAAGGAATGTGAAACCCCGGTAATGAATAAAACACATAAGGGAACATCATAAATGGAAAGCATACCTTGAATGACAACACCTTTCCTCTTCTCCTTCATCGAAGGAGCACTTGACGAAGTTGGAACAATGTCCAAAGCATATCCTTTACCACTTATTTCTATTACATTGGTTTCAAACAATTCTTTAGTATATGCCCAGGCTTGCAATAGTTGTATTACTTCTTCTTCCCATCAATCTTGCAGTCTCTGATTAGAAGACCCTTATCTCCATAACCATAGCAAAAAGTATCCCATTTAAGATTCTTCTACGCATCCTATCCCTCATTCTTCACATGAAATTGCTTCCTTTTTCCAAGCCACTTCTTCTTCTTACCTCTATTGCTTTGTTGCAGCGTCGGCTCTTCCTTAAAGACAAAAACTGATTTAGGGTTGGGGTAAACTCTCTTAGCGAAGAGTTTTCTTGACGAGTGTCTCAAATGGCTCATCAATATGACTCGCTAACTTCTCCCCTAAATAGTTGTCCAAATGCATGATAAACTTCTTTTTCTTCCTCAATGGAGTGTCGATAAAAGACAAATCGTACTTTGATAAAGCATCGAACTTAGCAATGTATTCAGAAATAGACATATCCCCCTACTTTAAATCAACGAATCTCTTGAATAGCGCCGACTTCTGAGCAGCCAGAATGAACTTCTCCTCAAACCTGGCCTTGAACTGGACCCAAGTGTACTAATCCTCGGGTAGCGATTGTGATGGCATTCCACCAGTTCATGGCCTGCCCTTGAAGCTATCTGGAGGTCAACTTCCTTTTTATAGCATCATTAATCTCTAAATCACCAAAGATACGTTCGCAGGTGTTCAACCAATCTTGCACTTCGATGGTTACTCCATTCATAGAAATGACTTGCCTCCTAAAGTAGAGCAATCTTTGCATAGCTTGGCGAAGTCAGACCTCGGCGCCTGCACTTGAGCACCACTACCAACAGCAACATTCGAATTTTTGGCATTCTGAAGCATTTTTGGCATTATTGCATTGAACATAGCTTAAAACTGAGGACTAGTTGCCCCTGGGCCCACTCCTTTCTCACATATGGAAATGGAGTTCCTAACAGTGTTTCATGTTTGCTGGCCCATTCTTGATCTGTAACATGAACGATCATTCTCTTAGAAAGAAAACCATGGCAATGGTACTCGTGTGTGCATGCGACTTATATACTATATATACTACTACATAGTGTTGAAAATAAAAATATATAATAAGCATGCACTCTTGTATATATACACTCTCTCGATTCAGTCTTGGGTGACAGCGCCTTCCCTATCTCTACGGAATCACAGTAGCCCTTAGGTTAAACAATGTAGCATAAGCTATGATACCAAGTACGACGACCATCTTACACCATCTGCACCTAATATACATAAGATAGTGCGCTGCTATCATGCCGATCAATGTCGAGCAATCATCAAGGTTTAAAATGAAATAAAACATCATAGAATCTATAGCATATCTCATAGTGCGTGGAATAAAATACAGTATAAAAGATATAAAATAGAAGAGATAGTGATAACTAAGTGATCCAAATATCCAATTACAAATACATAGAGTTATACATCATGAAATTGATTTTATACAACGGAGGTAAACTCATTTAACTGTCTCATACAAATAACAATAAGCAAGCATTGCCAAGGCTCTAAAGTGTTACATAGTGGAATAAGCATAGAAATCCATACATAATATGGGATAGAACCCTCCAGCTCGTTCTCTGTATAGCTACTGCGTCGCACCTAGACCTGCTATCTAGTCTACTCATTTAAGAGCACTCGAGATATTAAAAAGCAAAGCATAAAATCTAGAGTCAGAAAACAGTCTAGTGTGAGTTGTAAATGAATCCCAAAATACAATACAAGTCAATGTCGTAAGGAACTAAGGTATACGAATCATACCTGACATGTCCCTACAATAAAAATGTTTGCCGAAATAACATAATATGCAACTCTAAGTGTCATAAAGGTGCAATACAACTAAGTATAATAATAGGTGTCTAGGCATCTCTATCACTAATACCTATCTTAAAATATCTGGATATACGATAATTCGCATGACTATTCTATTGCCAGGGACTAACAAAAATCATGGTTTTCTGTACTATCTTTAGCCTAAAGCTGGTACTAGACCCATTCAACGGGTCGAGGGCACACAGACCAATTTAACCAATCCGTGGTAAATTTCAACATACCTATAAGCGTCCTTATGATACCCCTGCTTTGAGTAAAAAACACTTTGAGTATTAAAGATCCCTTAGTATGCGTATCCAAGCCATTTCCTTTGCTCCAACTAGCTTCCATTATAATGCAGGAACTATTCCACATTCCACCACTCGACGACTCCTTTCAACACCGAGCCATCACCTTCGAGGGCCATTCTACATTTCCCATTCCACGACTCCTTTCTACATCAAGCCATTTTCTTAGGAACCTAACTACATTCAATGTCGAGTTACTATCCGAAGACTCTAACTTTCATCATGTTGTTATATCGTTATCAGTCATCATCTGAATGAGCCAACATCTCTAGCACCACCTCTCGAACCATTGTACCAACCCCTAGAAGTTCCATCACCATAGGACCAAGCAGGAGAGTGGTACCAACCTCTGTACTTTGCCAAATAGTGGCCAAATCTCTTCCCATCCCATTCCTTGCTTCTAGTGCTTCTTGCCCATATGCTTTTACCCTGACCTCTCTACTCCAAATCAAGTCGTCGTATCTTCAAAGCACCCTACTTTGAATCCTAGAAACAAGTCGTCATAGCCTCAAACACTTAACCAATCATCAATCCAACGCCATAGGAAACCTCCACTAGTAATACGATTGCCCTCCCCAAAGTCGCCACTATCATGGAATCACTCTCATATGTCAGTACCAACCTCTCATGTCGGTGCCGACATGTGCATTTAAAGAATTAGAGATCGCAATTTGGACCCTAGCTCTTCCTACACTCCAGAGCATTCCCTTCAAGTTTCGTCTAATTCTAACTATCTTTGCCTCTATTATGCTCAATTCTCCAATCTAACTTCATATCCAATCACGACACTAGAAAACAACTTCAAATCATATAATTCAGACATAGAATAACAAGTAATTTGATCCAATCAAACATGTAACCAACCAAAACAAGATAAACATGCTAATTTATAATACAGATCTACATATAACATGACTATGAGAGCATGAGCAACAGTGATTACTAGTCAATCTACATAATATTCATAATTTAACATGTAATTAAAGTTAGAAAAGGATTTTATCGCTAAAAATCAATTTAAACATGTTCAATCCTATAACTCTACCATATAAACATGCATAGTACAACGATGAGGCATAAACAACTCATCAAATACCTAAAATGCCCAATTTCTTCCATAGATCTTAAGTGGACAGCAAGGAAGAAGGACTCAAATCCATAAAAGTAATAATCTCTAGCTTCTATATGCTAATTCCATCTCTAACAAATGATAGGGCTAAGATTAGTAAGGAAAAGATGTGATTTTTTTTTGTGAAATTAGGGCTAATGGAGGTTTAGATCTATTTTGTGGAAGAAGGAAGTAACCTAAATTAGTACCTGCAATCTCCTATTAGCACAAATTTCAAAGTAGATCCGTGGGCCTAAGCACGACTTAGTTACTTACCCACTAAAACGGGCTAGCAGCAATAAAAATTTAAAACCACGATAATGTTTAAATGATAAGTCAGTTTTTCTATTACGACTATTATATGGATGGGAAATCATCATTCTAAAGCAGTGGAAGTGGTTTGAGACCCTAACTCGGCTTTTATCAAAATAGTCTAAACAAGGTTTTTGGATCAAAATGGTCGCATAGAAATTCAACAAAAATCATAGATGTTGAAAATGTCCATAAGAGTCCCGTTCCAAAATCATAGAGCCATACGACCTTATATCAATAAAATAAGATTATTTTATGATCCCTCGATATGTAAAACATGGGTCATTACACTCTCTCCCCTTTAGGAATTTCGCCCTAGAGATCCCCAAAGAAACAAAGAAAATCAATCACATTTACCATGCATGCCTAACAATCATGTGTGTCATCAAACATGTCAAACACACGACCGTGTAATCAATAATATTGATCAACATATCCTAAAACGTGGGATACTAAACTGCCCTATATGATATCAAAAGTGAAAGTAAATACGATAAACAATGGGCATTAGCATTTAAGGAGCCCACGATGTGCGGTTGTCATACTCTCCTCTGTTTCCCATGTGAAACTGCTTTCACTTTTTCCCCATTGAACCGTAGCTAATTCCACCGTCTTCCTTCTACACTATTTCATATCACATCTGGTAATATGAACCAACTTACAAGGCCTCGAAGCTTCTGATTTAATATCGATATCATCAAGCTGATCTAGTGCAATCGTTATGCCTGAGTTGTGCACAAACTTCAACAGATGAGAAACATGGAAGTCGTTGTGCGCACCAACCATTTTCGAAGGTAATTCGACCTTATATGATAGGTTCCCAACCCCTTCTATTATTGAAAAAGGACCTACAGATCTTAATGCCAATTCTCTTTCTACCAAATCGAATAACTTTTTCAAAGGAGAAATTTTTACGAATACTATATCTCCGGTAAAAAATTTACAATCTCTACGCCTTCTATCACCATAACTTACCTGCCTATCTTGTGCAGCTTTGATCCGTTGCCAAATGAACCTTATCTTTTTCAAAGTTTCTCTAATCACATCTGGGGCAAGTATCAGTTTCTTGCCCGCTTCCTACCGACATGAAAGGGCATTAAATGGTCGGACATACAATGCTTTATATGTTGTCATACCAATACTAGACTAATAGCTATTATTGTATGCGAGCTCTATCAAATGCAAGTGATTATCCCATGAGCCTCTGAAATCCGGAAGGCAAGGTTACAAGAAATCCTCCAGTATACGATTCACTCTCTCGATCCGCCAATACGTTTTTAGAAGATAAACAATACTAAGATGTAGCTCGGTACCCAACGTCACCTTTAAGCATTTTCGAAACCCACTAGTGAACAAAGGTTCATGATCTCTCACAAAATTCTTCGGTACTCCATGAAATAGTAGAATCCATTTCACATACAGCTTATCCAGTTTAGCCGGTATACTGCATGACTTGTTGGTTATAACTCTGCTGCTCTTGCTCAATCGATCGATGATGACCTAGATGCTGTCATACCCTGCACGAGTCCTTGGCTGTCCATCAATGAAGTCCATTGATATCTTCTTCCACTTCCACTTAGGAACTTCAAACTATTGTAATAGGCCACTCGGTTTCTTTTGCTTTTCCTTCACTAACTGGAAGTACATAAACTTCAAGGTGAATCTCCTAACGTCCTTCTTCAACCCCTCTTAATAGTACGTTTTCCTTATATCATAGTATAGCATGTTACCATCAGTATGTATGGTCAACCTAGAATGGTGGCACTCTCATAGCACCCCGTCTTGCAATCCGTTAACATGGGGAAAAAATAACCTGCCATCCTTATGGAGCCAACCTTCTTGATCGATTTCGTATTACTTCATATCCTCAGACTCTATGCCTTCTATTTTTGCAACATCTCTACCAGTCTAGCATTTCGCTTCTAATGGGTATAGATCCACTCAATCAAAGAAGAATGATCATCAAACTTGCCAGAATCTCTGGCTCTAACTCGCAATGAGGTCTGAAGCCAAAACCACCAATATACTTTGGTGTTTTTTCCACTCTAGGAACATCGCCCCTGAACTAGCATGCCTTCTACTCAATGTATCAACAACCGTATTCCTCATACCTGGCGTATAGGAAATGCCAAAGTTGTAGGGGGCAAAGAATTCCAACCATTGCTGCCATCTAAGGTTGAGATCCTTTTGGAAGAAATGGTACTTCAAGGATTTATGGTCCGTGAATAGCTCAAACCTTTCCTCGAATAAATAGTGCCCGCAAATTTTCAAAATAAAAACTATCACTGCCAATTTCAAATCATGAGTTAGATATTTTTTCTCGTGTGGCTTTAGGTGTCGACTAGCCTATGCACCAATCTTTCCCTTTTGCATCAATACGGAACTTAATCCAGTACTAAAGTGTCTGTGTATATTGTCATCTCTTCATTGCCACTCGAAATGGTCGATACAGGTGTGCTTGTCAACTCTCCTTCATACTCACAAATACCTGCTCGCATCCAAAGTAAAAGTCAGATCTTTCTTTGTCAAATGGTTAACGACGCTTCTATCTTTGAGAAGTCCTTGATAAAGCATCTGTGATATCCCGCCAGTCCTAAGAAACTCCTTAGGTCAGTTGTATTCTTGGGTTGGCTCGAATCCTGAACCATTTCCACCTTGGTAGGATCTACTATGATGCCCTACTCCGAGATGATGTCCTAAGAATCTCACTTCCCTTCTCTAAAAGTGACATTTGAAAACTTTACTTTCAACTTGTGCTTCTGCAATACTTCGAGTACAATACTCAAGTGCGCCTTGTGTTCCTACTCTATCTTGGAGTAGATCAGAATATCATCCACAAACATAAGTACAAACTTGTTTAGCTACTCCCTCACGACACGGTTTCTGAGATCAACAAAGTATGCCGGAGCATTGATTGGCATGAACAATATAACTAACCAATCGTTAAAACCAGAAAGCATATAGAATGCGGTGATCGGTACACTACTTCGGTACCCTCAATTGGTGAAATCCTGTAACCAAATCTAATTGGGAGAACACCTTCACGATGTGGAGTTGATTGAACAGGTCATCAATATGTGGGAGGGGATACTTATTCTTCTTCTTCACCTTATTCAGCTCACAATAATCCACACCCAAACTTAGAGAGCCATCCACCTTAGTGATGAATACTATGGGTGCACCCCGCTTAGATGTACTCCTACGAATGAACCCTCTTTTCAGCAGGTCATTTAGTTGCACCTCCAAATACTTATGCTCTCTGTGTGCCATACGACCCAACGACATAACTATACGTCCTGCATCCATCGTGAAGTCTGTATGAAATTTGATCTCTCTATGTGGTGGTAATTCGGTCACTTCCTCAAATATGTCTAGATACTCTATAATGATAGGCATAGGTAATAACTCATCTTGTGGAATCTCAAGCGAATATAAAAAGCTACCCATAACACTATCTTCAGGCAGGCAGCCAATCACTACCGTCTGCCCTTCCATAGCCCCAATTGTGACCAATAGCTTCTCGCAATCCACTACTACCGCGTATTTCGTTAGCTAATCAATTCCCCAGGTAACCCCGAACATAATGAAATTCAGAACAATTCGATCACAAAAAAAGTGCATCCATGACTTGACAAGACCAAACCATACACATGCTAGTAAGGCCTTCAATAGGGTCCATCACAATCAACAGTCAGTTAACTATATTAGATCTCAATACTAGTCTATCTACTAGGTTACTTGATATAAAGGAATGTGAAGCCCCAGTATCGAATAAAACACATAGGAACATCATAAATGAAAAGCATACTGTTATCCCGCTTTTTGGCAAAGCCGTGATACCAAAAGATCGATCGAAAACAAAGGACAGTTCGTCTCAGAGATTGATCATACTTAGCTTCACTATGGATATCGATGAATTTTGCCCAAGCCCGGATCAGGCTACAATTGATAGGACATGACAAGCAAAGCCACGAGAGCCAACGTTTCAAGTTTCAAGTCAATCCGAGTTCGTATGCACAAGTTATGATGGATTCAATTTAAGAGAGATAGCCCTTGTTCGGTTCGAATCCATAGGATACCCCATAGTTCGAATCGATGGCCAAAAATCATGCTCGCATCCATCGGTTCGACTCCATCTACTTCGAATCCATCAAGCTTGGAAGTCCTTCGAATCCATCGAGTTCCTCCTACTTCGAATCCATGGACTTCGCATCGACACCTTTGTATCCATCCCAATGGCCTTCCTTCGAATCCATCAGGTGGCCGAGCTTCGTATCCATCCCAATGGCCTTCCTTCTAATCCATTAGGTGGCCGAGCTTCGTATCCATCCCATGGCCTTCCTTCGAATCCATCAGGTGGCCAAGCTTCGTATCCATCCCATGGCCTTCCTTCGAATCCATCAGGTGGCCAAGCTTCGTATCCATCCCATGGCCTTCCTTCGAACCCATCGAATGACCTCTAACTCGAATCCCTCAAGGCAAGATACTTCGAATCCATGCAGATTCACTTCGAATCCACCCTGTTGAAGAAGCTTCGTATCGATCAGCTATGGGATACCTCGAACGATTCGAACGAGCATCTCCTCGAATCCACTCCCTCGAATCCACCAAGTCAAGGCGGCTAAAACCATGGATTCGACCCAGTAAACTCGGAGGAAAAGATGGATCAACCCGAGAAGCGCGCACGACACGTCACCAGGTACTTGCTCGAGTCATCGATTCGGCCCTATCGATTCGAAGGGATCGATTCGAACCAAGCTTGTTGACCGGAAGCGCAATCTTGAATCGATCATAACTCGAGATCTACAAGTCCAAATGCTATGAAATTTTCACAGGAGCTTACGTACACGCTGAAGAATGCCCACACCAAATTTCACCTCGATTGGATGCTTTCTTGATCGATTCGAACCCTAGTTCGAATCGATCACAAAGTTGGCCCGGATCTCCAGAATCCGGGCGTGTGGGCCCCCTCACGTGCCAGAAGCGCTCTCCTCGAATTTTAGGCGAAATATCAGCCTCCTACACCTATAAATAGAGCCCCTGGTCATTCAAAAAGGGGATCGAAGAATCTTTGGAGACAAAGCATGCCCGGACGCTGCCAGAACCACTCCATATCTTCATAGCGGACATTGATTTCGAATTTCCAGTTGTAACTCACTGTTGATCGCTGTAATAACTTGTAATCATTGAAAGGGAATCAATAAAACGCCAAAATACTTCACAGTGGACGTAGGCACCATGCCGAACCACTATAAATCGCTTGTCTACGCTTTTACATTACTGTTGCTTGGAGTTTTTGTTAGATAATATTCATATTCAGTTCATACTCTTGATTGTTATCTCTTCAACGACTCCCGAAGAGTGTTGTGACCAATTTTGGTGCAAACACTTTGGTGCTTTCACTGAGAAAATCCAGATTTTCTCCTGCTCTTTGGATTTGTCATCGATACCGGATTGAATAAATCTAAGAGAGAGATCCAGATCATCAAATCCAAATTCCTTCCATTCTATTCAGATTTGCAAAAGTCTAAGGAAAGGAATTCAACCTTCAAGATGGTTAGCACAAGAACCACCTCTAACGTTATCAATCAAGAGGAACAGGATCGACAGAATCCTGCGCCTCTACCTCCATCTAATCAAGATGCTACTGGACCCTCAGAACCATCAGGTCCAGCTACCCGACAGGAGTTGCAGTCGCTACTCCAAGAGCTGACCCAGAGTCGGCAACAGCTTACAGAACAGCTACGCGCTAACGCCGAGCTGCTCAACCAACTGGATCGCCAGAAGCGAAAGAGATCCAAGAGAGACCATGCTTCTCGCTCCTCCAGCGAAAGTTCTTCATCTTATGATTACCATAATCGATCTCCACGACCCCGGCTAGATGGCAGTCACATACAAGCTGCTGGAAATCAACCAGCAATGACCGTTGGACAACTGAGAGTTGGTCCATCAGCCAGTTTCCAAACCGGACCTTCCTCCCGAGGAGGCGCCGTTCCTCACCGCACCGCAGAATACCGCACCACTAATGTTGCGGTTGAACCAGGAGTCGACGCTCAAGACCAATCGAACCTGGACCATCATCATCATGAACATACCCCTGAACCATACGTCCCCAAGGACTATGAGCCAAGAACGCAAGATTTGGACCGTCGACAGCATCCAGTCCAATTCCAGAGTATGGAACGCAATCACACTCCGGCACAAGCCACACAAAACGTGAAAACGCCAGATATTCCAACTATGATACGACAAATGATCCGTGAAAGCCAGGATCTCACGAACGAAGACGGGCGAATCTCCGAAGTCACAATCCATTCATGAAGAACGATCTTACTGCTGAACCCCCACGGGCGATTCAGAATGCCAACTCTACCCATGTACGAGGGAAACTTCGACCCTAACCAACATATTCTGAAATATGAATGGTCGATGACCGCTGCCAGAGCCGACGATGCAGTAAAGTGTCGTAGTTTCCCCATATCCTTGGAGGGCATCGCTACCATGTGGTTCACTTGACTGCCACCTCGATCCATCTCTTCCTTCGACCAGTTGGCCACAAAATTTGTTGAACAACTCCGCATGCACGTTGCAAGGCCAAAAGATGTCAACACTCTGTCTAGCGTCACTCAAGCTCCCGCAGAGACGCTTAGACACTACTTAGAGAGATTCCATACTACATGTGCGGAGATCAGCAATCCGAACGATAACTCCATCCTTATGCCACTGACTAAAGGGGTTGACTCCGATTCTGAATTTGGCAACTGGTTGGCTGGAAAACCTCCTGCATCATTGGACCGTTTCCACGCCAAGGCGGCTCAATTCCTTAGAAGGGAAGACACAAAACAGCCTAGGAAGCAAACTGATGCAAGACCAAACACCGAAGGGATCCAGAGCAATATTGCAATCAAACAGTCCGGTGAGAGCTCCGGAAAAGTTCAGTTGAACGTGAACCAAACTAGAAAGCGAGATCAGAACCGTGGCCCGCCGCGAAAGAATCCTATGTTCGACATTTAAACTCCTTTGAATACTTCACTGGAGGACTTGTATTTACAAACCTGTAATACAATTCAATACAAAAATCCTACTCCAAGACCGTCGTCAGAGAGGCAAATCCAGACGGGAAAATTTTGCAGGTTCCATGAAAGCTACGGGCACAATACAAACGAGTGTCATCACTTACAAGATCTTGTTGAAAAATTGATCAGAGAAAGGAAGCTGGAATAGTTTGTTCGGGTACCGCAACCTGGAGAAGCAGGCCCATCAAATCAAAATAATGAACCCAATCGACCGAGACATGAGGAGTTCAATGGTCCCCGTGGAAGATTGGTGATAAACGCCATCAGTGGCGGACAAACTTTCTTAGGAGCCTGGAACGACGAAGATCTTCGTCACTGTTACACATGACAGGCTCATTCTATCTATGAATATTATGCAATTTCCTTTACATTATGAAATTTGAATTTGTAATAAGGCACTGACTTCGCCATATCTTCTTATTTCATCAATAAAATACTTTCTCTTCAAGCTAGAGCTGTGATTCACCGAATGCAACGTTCAACAATCACGACACACGAAGAGCTAAGTTCCATCAAACCATGAAATTTATTCAAAAAGCAAGTGACTGCGATACGACCGACCACTCACTAAGTGAAACCCCAGCTCGGGGGCAAGCCATCACATCAAAGGCTGAACTGGACCAACGCACAACAGTCCTACAACTAACTCCAACTTCCCAGAGCGCGAATTTGAGTATAAACATCCAACAACTCGTTCCTAGAGCGCGAACGGACTCCAACTTCCCACAGCGTGAATTGGAGTATAAACATCCAACAACTCGTTCCCAGAGCGCGAACGGACTCCAACTTCCCAGAGCACGAATTGGAGTATAAACATCCAACAACTCGTTCCCAGAGCGCGAACGGACTCCAACTTCCTAGAGCGTGAATTGGAGTATAAACATCCAACAACTCGTTCCCAGAGCGAGAACGGACTCCAACTTCCCAGAGCGCGAATTGGAGTATAAACATCCAACAACTCGTTCCCAGAGCGCGAATGGACTCCAACTTCTCAGAGCGTGAATTGGAGTATAAACATCCAACATCTCGTTCCCAGAGCGCGAACGGACTCCAACTTCCCAGAGCGCGAATTGGAGTATAAACATCCAACAACTCGTTCCCAGAGCGCGAACGGACTCCAACTTCCCAGAGCGCGAATTGGAGTATAAACATCCAATAACTCGTTCCCCGAGCGCGAACGGACTCCAACGTCCCAGAGCGTGAATTGGAGTATAAACATCCAACAACTCGTTCCCAGAGCGCGAACGGACTCCAACTTCCCAGAGCGTGAATTGGAGTATACACATCCAATAACTCATTCCCAGAGCGCGAACGGACTCTAACTTCCTAGAGCACGAATTGGAGTATAAACATCCAACAACTCGTTCCCAGAGCACGAACGGACTCCAACTTCCCAGAGCGTGAATTGGAGTATAAACATCCAACAACTCGTTCCCAGAGCGCGAACGGACTACAACTTCCCAGAGCGTGAATTGGAGTATAAACATCCAACAACTTGTTCCCAGAGCGCGAACGGACTCCAACTTCCCAGAGCATGAATTGGAGTATAAACATCTAATAACTCGTTCCCAGAGCGCGAATAGACTCCAACTTCCCAGAGTGTGAATTGGAGTATAAATGTCAAATCCATCGTTCCCAGAGTGTGAACGAATTCCTGAAAAGCCCAAATAGGTGTGACTGACTATCTATCTGCCAACTCCAACTTCCCAGAGCGTGAATTGGAGAATAAATATAAATTACAGGTTCCCGGTACGCGAACCGAAGCGTCCGTGCTGACTCCAAGTTCCTAGAGCGTGAATCGGAGTATAAAATTACAAGTTCCCGGAGTGCGAACCCAAACATACATGCTATCTCCAAGTTCCCAGAGTGAGAATTAGAGCACAGATGCCAAGTCAAAGTCCCCATAATGTGGACATGTGCTTATGGTTTGCAATAAGTACGATCAACCACCAAAATACAAATGTTGTTCCCCGTAACTTGGGTGCAAGGAAGCTTAAGTGTTAATCGCTAACTGAAGCAATACAATGCCCGAAGATCAACTCATTCATCAATTACGACATGTAACTGAGTTTTTCAGACTTGGCAAATAAGAAAGAACGAATTCTACTTAACGGTAAAAAACACCACAAGTACACCGGATTGAAAGAAAAATTGCAAATGACAAAGCTTCAAAGTCCGGATATAATCATCATCACTTACACAAAGCTCATCGATGCGAATGAACATTTCGCATCCACCGAATTCTCCATTTTCCAATGCAGAGTCAATCCTTCAACCTTCTATATCAATTTAGGAGAGGATCGATACGAAGGAACTTCCTAAAACAACTGGCAAACGTTGCTACAACTCAAATCTTACATCAATTCAGGAGAGGATTGATACAAGAGGATAGTCCAAAACAACAATCAAGCGTTGTTTCAACTCAAATTTCAAATCGATTCAGGAGAGAATCAACACGAAATTCGGCAACGAACTAAACCGACAATGGCTCATGAACACTCGACGGTAACTAAGTCAAGTTAACATATATGCATGTATCGGACTAATATTCGATTTTTAACATTCACAAGAATCGAATACTCAGCTTGTTACGATTACAACAGCCAACAACTAAAGCACTATTCTACAGCAATCAATCATATCAACGCAAGGTTACAGCAATACAGAGTACAAGTTTCAACAAAAAGAGAACAATGATTATTCAGAAAGAAATTGTAGTTTTTCAAAGTACATCATGTTTCCACAAGACGTACTTTGGGGGGCAAATGTTATCCCGCTTTTTGGCAGGGCCGTGATACCAAAAGATCGATCGAAAACAAAGGACAGTTCGTCTCAGAGATTGATCATACTTAGCTTCATTATGGATATCGATGAATTTTGCCCAAGCCCAGATCAGGCTATAATTGATAGGACATGACAAGCAAAGCCACGAGCCAACGTTTCAAGTTTCAAGTCAATCCGAGTTCGTATGCTCAAGTTATGATGGATTCAATTTAAGAGAGATAGCCCTTGTTCGGTTCGAATCCATAGGATACCCCATAGTTCGAATCGATGCCCAGAAATCATGTTCGCATCCATCGGTTCGACTCCATCTACTTCGAATCCATCAAGCTTGGAAGTCCTTCGAATCCATCGAGTTCCTCCTACTTCGAATCCATGGACTTCGCATCGACACCTTCGTATCCATCCCAATGGCCTTCCTTTGAATCCATCAGGTGGCCGAGCTTCGTATCTATCCCAACGGCCTTCCTTGGAATCCATCAGGTGGTCGAGCTTCGTATCCATCCCATGGCCTTCCTTCGAATCCATCAGGTGGACAAGCTTCGTATCCATCCCATGGCCTTCCTTCGAATCCATCAGGTGGCAAATCTTCGTATCCATCCCATGGCCTTCCTTCGAATCCATCGAACGACCTCTACCTCGAATCCCTCAAGGCAAGATACTTCGAATCCATGCAGATTTACTTCGAATCCACCCTGTTGAAGAAGCTTCGTATCGATCAGCTATGGGATACCTCGAACTATTCGAACGAGCATCTCCTCGAATCCACTCCCTCGAATCCACCAAGTCAAGGCGGCTAAAACCATGGATTCGACCCAGTAAACTTGGAGGAAAAGATGGATCAACCCGAGAAGCACGCACGAGACGTCACCAAGAACAAGCTCGAGTCATTGATTCGGGCCTATCGATTCGAAGGGATCTTGTTGACTGGAAGCGCAATCTTGAATCGATCATAACTCGAGATCTACAAGTCCAAATGCTATGAAATTTTACAGGAGCTTACGCACACGCTGAAGAACATCCACACCAAATTTCACCTCGATTGGATGCTTTCTAGATCGATTCGAACCCTAGTTCGAATCGATCACAAAGTGGGCCCGGATCTCCAGAATCCGGGCGTGTGGGCCCCCTCACGTGCCAGAAGCGGTCTCCCCGAATTTTAGGCGAAATATCAGCCTCCTACACCTATAAATAGAGCCCCTGGTCATTCAGAAAGGGGATCGAAGAATCTTTGGAGACAAAGCACGCCCGGACGCTGCCAGAACCACTCCATATCTTCACAGTGGACGTAGGCAACACGCCGAACCACTATAAATCGGTTGTCTACGCTTTTACATTACTGTTGCTTGGAGTTTTTGTTAGATAATATTCATATTCAGTTCATACTCTTGATTGTTACCTCTTTAACGACTCCCGAAGAGTGTTGTGACCAATTTTGGTGCAAACACATACGATGAATGACAAAGCCCTTCCTCTTCTCCTTCATCGAGGGAGAACTCGATGAAGTAGGCACATCGTATAAAGCATATGCCTTCATAACCTGTTTCTATTGTGTTAGTTTCGGACTATTCTTGAGTATATGCCTGGGCTTACCACAGTTGTAATACTTCTTTTTCCCATCGATCTTGCAGTCTCTGATTAGATGACCCTTATCTCTACAACCATAGCAAATAGGATCTCATTTAACCTTTATCTGAGCATCCTTCCCCTCATTCTTTCCATGAGACTGTTTCCTCTTTCCAAACCGTTTCTTCTTCTTTCCACCATCACTTTGTTGCGGTTTCAGCTATTCCTTAGTGACGACAACTAATTTAGACTAAGGGTATAAACTCTTTTGGCGAAGTGCTTTCTTGACAAGTCTCTATAATGCTCATTGATATAACTCACTAGCTTCTCCCCTATATAGTTGTTCAAGCCCATAATAAACTTCTCGTTCTTCCTTAATGGAGTGTCGATAAAAGACATCACAAACTTCGACAAAGCATTGAACTCAGTAATGTATTCAGAAATAGACATACCTCCCTGCTTTAAGTCAGCGAATCTCCTAAATAGTACCAACTTTTGAGCATCCCGAGTGAACTTCTCTTCAAACTTAGCCCTAAACTGATCCCAAGCAAACTGATCCTTAGGCGTAGCAATAGTGATGGAATTGCACCAGTTCATGGGCTGCCCTTGAAGCTTTCTAGAGGTCAGCTTCCTCTTTATGGCATCATCAGTCTCTATATCACCAAAGATACATTTGCAGGTGTCCAACCAATCCTACACTTTAATGGTAGACTCCGTTCCTAGAAATGACTTACCTCCCAAAGTAGAGTAATCTTTGCATAGCTTGGTGAAGTCAGGCCTCGGCGCCTACGCTTGAGAACCACCACCAACAAAAAACATCTGGAGCAACCGCTTAGGCATTTTGAAGCATGTTCAACATTACTACATTGAACATTGCTTGTAAGTGAGAACTAGTAGCCTCTGAACCCTCTCCTTGCTCAACTTCAAAGATGGTGTTCGTAACAGCGTTTCTTGTTTTTTGGCTCATTCATGATCTGTAACAAGAATGATCAGTCTCTCATAAAGAAAATCGTGTCAATGGTACTTGTGTGTGCATGCAACTTATAAACTATATATATATATATAGTTTTGAAAATAAAAATATATAACAAGCATGCACTCTTGTGTGTGTGTGTATTCCCTCGATTCAGCCTAGTGTGAGTACTCCTTCCCAATCTCTACTGAATCACGGTATCCCTTAGGTTAAACAACACAGCATAAGCTCTGATACCAAATATGAGGACCGCTCTACACCACCGACACCTAATATACATAAGATAGCACGCTGTTATCATGCCGATCAATGTAGAATAATCATCAAGGTTTAAAATGAAACAAAACATCACAGAATCTGTAGTATATCTCACAGTGCATGAAATAAAATATGTTATAAAAGATATAAAATATATGAGACAGTGATAACTAAGTGATCAAAATGTTAAAATACAAATAAATAAAGTTACACATCATAAAATAGAGTTTAAATAACAGAAGTAAACTCATTTACTATCACATAAAAATAAAAATAAGCAAGCACTGCCAAGGGTCCACAGTGTTGCGCAATGGAATAAGCATAGAAATCCATATATAATATGAGATAGCTCCCTCCAGATCATCCTCTGGATAGCTATTGCGTCGCACCTAGACCTGCTATCTAGTCCACTCATTTAAGAGCACCCGAGATAATAAGAAGAAAATCATAAAACCTTGAGTCCGACAACAGTCTGGTGTGAGCTGTACATAAATTTCAAAATACTATACAAGTCGATATAGTAAGAAACAAAGGTATATGAATCATACCTGACCTGTCCCAGCAACGAAAAAGTTAGCAAATAATAACATAATATGCTACTCCAAGTGTCATAAAGGTGCAATATAACTAATATGATAACAGGTGTCTAGGTATCCCTATCTCCAATACCTATCTTCGATGACTACCCTAGGACTGTGGGGAGAGAAATCAAAGCAACCATATCATCCATCAAATAATCCTCGCTATCACTCTACGTACTCTAGATATATGATAATTCGTATGACTATTCTACTGCCAAAGACTAACGGAAATCTCGATTTTCAGTGTACTCTCTTAAGCCTAAATTTGGTACTAGACCCATTCAACGGTCCAAGGTACACAGATCCATTCAACCAATCTGGGGTAAATTTCAACATACTTATGAGCATCCTCACGATACCTCTACTTTGAGTACAATCGAAAACAGTCCATGTATCAATGGTCCCTTAGTGCGCATATCCGAGCCAATTGCTTTGCTATAACTAGCTTCCATTATCATGGAGGAACCGTTGCACATTCCCCCACTCGACGACTCCTTTCAACATCAAGCCATCACGTTCGAGGAACCATTTTACATTCCCTATTCCATGACTCCTTTCTACATCGAGCCGTCTTCTTCGGAACCTAATTGCATTCAACTTTGAGTTACAATCCGAAGACTCTAACTTTTGTCATGTTGTTATATCACTATTAATCATCATACGAATAAGCCAACATCTCCAATATGACCTCTCAAACCACTATGCCAACACCTAGAAGTTCCATCCCCATAGGACCAAGCAGGAGAGCTCTGTACCGAACTCTGAACTCGGTACTGACCTCTATACTTAGCCAACCAGTAGCCAAGTCTATTCCCATCCCATTTATTGATTTCAGTGCTTCTTGCCCATATGCTTTGACCTTGACCTCTCTGCTTTAAATCAAGTCAAAGCACCCTACTTTGAATCCTAGAAACAAGTCTTTATAGCCTCAAACACTTAACTAATCGCCGATCTAACACCGTTGGCAACCTCCTCTAGGAGTACTATTGCCCTCCCCAAAGTCACCACCATCATGGACTCACTCTCACATGTCGGACCGACCTCTCATGTCGGTGCCGACATATGCACTTATAGAATTAGAGCTCACAATTTGAACCCTAAGCTCTTCCAACACTGTAGAGTCTGCCCTCCAAGTTTCGTCCAATTCTGACCATCTTTTCCTCCATTATGCTCAATTCTCCAACTTAACTTCCTATGCAATCACAATAGTAGCAAACAACATCAAATCATACATCCAAGCATAGAGTAATAAGTAATTTCATCCAATCAAACATGCAACCAATCAAAACAAGATAAACATGCCAATTCATAATATAGATCTACATATAACATGAATATGAGAGCATGAGCAACTGTGATTACTAATTAATCTAGATCACCTTCATAATTTACCATACAATCAAAGTTAGAAAAGGATCTTATGGCCAAAAATCAATTTAAACATGTTCAATCCTATAATTCTGCAATATAAATATGCATAGTATAGTGAGCAGGCATAAACCACTCACTAAATACCTAAAATACCCAATTTCTTCCTTAGATCTGAAGTGGACAGCAAGTAAGAAAGTCTCTCTAGCTTCTATATGCTAATCCCCTCTCTAATCAATGATTTGGCCAGGATTAGCAAGAAAAAGATGCGATTTTTGATGAAATTAGGGCTAATGGAGGTTTACATCTATTTTTAGGAAAAAAGGAAATGACTTAATAAAGTTCCTACATCCTTCTATTGGCATAAAGGTGGTTTGGTGGATCTAAGCACGAGCTTATGTAATTACCCATTAAAACTGGCCAGCAATAACCAAAACTTAAAACTGCAATACTTTTAAATAGTGAATTCGTTTTTCTATTATGAACACTCTATAGAATAAGAAACTATCATCCAAAAGCAATGGAAGTGGTTTAAGATCCTAATTTGGCACCTATCGAAAGTTATGGGCCAAAATAGATTTTCAAGGTCAAAATGGTCACATAAAAACTTGAAAAAAATCATAGTTGTGTATAATGTCTCCGAGAGTCACATTCCCAAATCTTAGAGTCATACGACCTCATATGAATAAAATAAAACTATTTTACGATCCTTCGATACGTAAAATATGGGTCGTTACAGTTCCTTGGTTCGACTACCGAAATTTCCTTGCATGAGTAGATTCACACTTCAAAAATCCTTAAATCGCCTCAAGAATCCGACTAACGTGCTCACCTTTAAGAATCGAGTGAAAAACTCTTGCCCGACTAGTGCAGTTCACCTAGAAACCCCATCTCAAACTAGGGATTAAGAGCTAGTACGTGAGCCGATCCATAAAAAGCACCACCGCAACGCATACGATAAATTCCAACACCAAAGATTAACTAACACAAGGAAAAACACTTCTACAACGAATGACTCTGTTTCGACCCATCGTTTTGACCCTCAAAAAGCCGACACTAATACAACCACGGTATTCACTTGTCAAGCTTTCAAATGCTGGAAAAACAAATTGTTGGGGTGAAAGAAAAGAAAAGAAAAGGTAGAATAGAATCTCATAACACGACCAGTAATGTACAATATACCAATGATATTTACAAAAGAAAACTACAATACATATGCACATCAATGAGAGTAACTAACCTATCATCAGTACATACAGTTGTAACAAACTGTCCATACTTGCTGATAAATAAAAGCAAGAACAAAACAAGGGAAGATAAAATGATACATGCATACATCTTGGAGGCATCCAACACATCTCCTGAAGCTCCAAAGAATCCAGCTAAGTTTGAAAAATATACTCAGGCTAACCCAAGTATTATAAGAAAATAACATTCGGACCAGTTTAGTAAACCAACGTGAGAAACAAACTTCAAATGGATTTTTAAATGTTATAAAAGATTTCAAAAATAATGGTATCTCGTAAGACCGTGCCATGGATAAAAACGGATGGGTCTTTACCTTAGGATAACCAAACCATTTCTATTTGGAAATCCAGTGATATTGTAATAATATCTAAGGGATGAATATAAATAAGAAGTAGTTGTGTTGTGCATGAGTGTACAACACATTAGTAATAGGTATACAATCAAAGCCACCAAGGTGTGTTCGCTAGTTGTATAGGATTCCACGGGGGTGCCCCCGATACCTCAAGAATGGTCCTCCTGCACAAGGAGCGAAGATGTCCTTTTAAAGCAACATACATCCCTAGTTGATGTACCATAGGAAATATATAGCTGTCCCTCATCAGTCAAGCCAAGTGCATCGCTCTCGCATGCATAACAATTCAAAGGTAACTCTAGGATATGGTCTACTGCACCCTTATGGTTAGCTAAACCTCTGGCTATGCATTCTATCTCTGGTTTTAGTCATATCTGTTGGTGAGGCTACATTCGGCATTCTGGCACATGAGTCTCCACATGAATAAATCTTAGAACCACACATGGATTCTCATACCTCAACAGGTCTCGGATTCGCACATGGATTCACAATCTTCAAACAAATCTCGGAATCACAAAAGGAATCCCATACCTCCATAGGTCTTAGAATCACATATGGGTTCCAACATCTGAACCAATCACGAACCTCGTCCAAAGCATAGAACCAGTATATGGTTTTAGAGTGGTTATGGTTTCGAATCATCTCATATAAGTACGCTCCTTGCTTACCGGGCGCTCAAAAACCAAATGAATGTTTTTTTGAAAAACTCCACTGTAGGCAACACATAAGAGCGGAAATCACCTTCTAATCCCTTAAGCGAATAGATTTCCTTATCAATTTTTCCTAGAAAAAAACGAGTTTATAGGTGCAGTATAACACCATTGATTGTAAATGCACCATATAATCCCCGTGTCTCTCATAGATATTTCCAAAATTATATTCTGGCCAAGATTTGATAGTCGTTTATTTAATTATCAAATAAACAAACAATCAAATATAGATTTAATTCCATATGGGATCCACTAAGCCTTTATAAATTAATCTTTCATTGATTTAAATCCCTTCCAATTATTTGATTTAAAATACCCTTACAAAGGATATTTTTCACAAACCCCTTATACTCTTTCTAATACTGGGAAAACTTTCGTATACAAATCTCATCGATATAAGTATATTCACAACCCATTATATTTTCAATATTCAAAAAATATATCCAAACACTTATCTCAGCGGTATAAGTGTATTTACAGAACTTAAGGAAGATTTCCTCTTTTCCAAATTCCTATTTCAAATGGGCCAAATCAATATCATTTAAAAACTTTTCTTACTACAAACCAAACCACTTATTCTTCGGTATTAAGTATGATAAGAATGTTTCCACAACACCATAATTAAGAAGGATTATTGGTCAAAACAAATCTCATTCCATGCATAAATTCATTTTTTAATAAGCCCATTTCATATTTTCAAATGATTCTATAAATCTACAAATTAATTTACAAAACGTCCTTTTTAAATCTCTAAAATGATTTATAAAATCCTTTTTCTATTTATAAAACTCTTTTATAAATCTTCCTTTATAACTCGTTTATAAAATCCTTTATAAAATATCATCTTCCAAACATCATTTGAAAAATCTCTTTTAAATAAATCCTTTTATAAAGTAAAATTCCTTTATAAACAAATTATTATTTATAAATACCTTTTATTTATTTAATTGATTTCATTTAAACATCATAATTAAATACTTAATTAACTTCTTAACCTAATTAATAAATAATTAAAACTTAAGATACCATTAATAAACTAATCAATTAACTTTAAATAACTTAAATAAATTAATCGATTAACCTTTCAAAACAACTAAATAAAATAATTAGATAACTTTTCAACTTTAAACATCATTTATAAATGGTTGGTTAACTTATGAAATATTATATTTAAATAATAATAACTTAAACATTTAAATATAAAAAATATTTTACTTTAAAATATGTTAAAAGTCAAAGTAAATCCAAACCTAAATCCATAGTTTTCCAAATTTTAGAAAAAGACCTAGCGATCCTAAGTGATAATTAAACATGCTATCACTTATTCCATTTAAAAAATTTAGACCATATCACTGATATTTACATAAGCAACAAGAATATAAATAAATTTAAAGTTAACAAACGATAGCTAACACATCAGCTCTCTAAATCAACTGACAGATCAATAAATGTCTAGATTAATAAAATAGCAGGACAAGGATTTATCCTGCTAAAATGGATTTCAATAATATTTATCCATATTATACACATTAGAACAGTGTTTTATTCTACTATTAGAATGTGAGTGAAAAAATGTAGATTACCATTTAATGAGATAATTCCTTAAGACCATAAATTTAATAAAATTTTAAACTTCTACAAAACTTTTAAATGCTTGCACATGTATGTTCAATTAGATGATACGAATCTAGTATCAACATTCATGGGTTAAAAGGATTTCGAATGGATGCGTAAGATTATTAAAGTTTAAACATTTAAAAAATTTAAAATTAATTTACTAAATTCTCTTAAACCAACCTGGCATAGCCTATAGCCATTCCCCAATAACCCAAACTAACCTATACCTTCACCTTCTCAAATCAAATATCCCAAATCTACCCTTTCAAATGAAAACAAACTGGAGTCAAAGGAGGCACTGCACGAATGTGCACTTGTGCACATGCACACCACCATTCGACCACCGATTGCCCCCCCATGCTACTCACCAACTCCATCGACCTCGTTCCACCCTCCAGCACCTTCGTCGACATCGCCTATGGCCTCTATATCTATTCGATCATTACAACAAAATTCAAAAACCTAGAGCCATGCATGCCCTCACAAATCAAGCTCGACATGCCATTCCCCTTCGCCTGGACCCATGCCATCACCTCCATGCGAACCCCCTATAAACCTTCAGCTTCAGCTTCAGCTGTATCCATGCTGAGCTTGGTGTTTTCATGTGTCACCGCAACCACGATAAACAGACATAAAAATCCAAATAGTTAAACCCTAAGTTGACCTTGACAATGCGACACGGGCCACCGCACATCTTGAGACCGCTGCCATAGCTTCACCATGTCCCCAGTTTGTTCCACCTCCAACTGTTCAGCCCCACAACACTTAGATCACCAAAAATTGATTTTTAACTCAAATTCTTTTAATTAGCAATCTTAACCTAACCCGCCACTAGAACTCATGCGAACAGCACCTTAAATCTTAATTTGACGGTACAAATTTGATGGTATAGGCCGTTCGTTGATTCATTATCGACGAATACCCAGAAAGTTTGATCATTTACTGTTATCAACACATAACACTCTCTTCGCTTGATGAAATAACCCCGGATGACAAAAAATAGACTCCAAGGAAAACATCTCCCTAGTTGAGGTTTTGGAAAACTGAATACAGATTAAGAGATATTGATTTTTAGAAATCTTGAAATGGAAAGGTTTTCCCTGTTTTTGCTATAATAGTATGGATATGTTGTTCTAGTATTCTAACAGTAAGCATATTTTCCTATTTCTAGTTCAAATATTGATTTTTAAACTATCATTTAACCTGAAGAGGTTTGTAATTAATTCAAACAAATTATATATATATTTTTCAAACTTTTATCAATATAAAACCAAAAAAAAATTACATGAAAATTAAAGAATATAATATTGATCAATTATTGCAAAATCCAACCTAATCTTGTTTTTAAGCCAAAGATGTGATTTTTTTCCTCTTCCAAAACTCTTGAGTGAAACTAATAAAAAAATATGAAATGAACTTAGAATAAGGAGATGACGAGTAAGATGGAATAGTGTATATGTATATATATGAGGATTTTAAAAAGAATAAAAAATAAGGACATAAATAAAAATATTCATTTCAGCTCCAACATCATTTTATAAATCACTCAAGTACATTACATATGAACATATATTAGGCATTAGTGTGATTTAAGTCCTTTTTGTTTACTTATTTTCTTAAGGAATCTTAGGTCATTTCAAGTTTAAATTTTATGTATTTTATCTTTTTACTACTGTTATTTACTCATTCACTTTACATTTCAAAATATAAAGTTTCACATTAAAAATGTAAATATATTTGTTTTCTTAACATATACAAGAGTATTTAAAACCTTTTTACATGCCGTTCGATAAAAAGCTGAAAATTTGAAAAGCGGGTTTCAATCACATTTTCATTTTTCCGTCGAACTGCCTGTTTATATCAAAAAATTCAAAAATGATATTTATATCATTTGTTATAAATTAAAGAGGGTTATTTAATTATTTATAACCTTTAGTTGAATATTTAAAATAAATTAAATGTTCACAGACCAAAGCGATAAAATTTCAGGTTGTCACATTCTCCCTCTTAAAAGAATTTCGACCTCGAAATTTCATGACATGAATGCCCAATATTATTCATAAGTCTGCATGATGTTTGTTTATAGATCATCCATATGTAAAATCTAATTCGACCTCTACTCGAATACATACCTTAACTTCTAAACTAGTATCACTCACCCAATTCACTAGTGCCGACTCCAATCAGGTTTCTTGATTAGAAACATCTGTTCTCCTTACATAGCCATATACTATGATAGAAACTTGGGTTCCATGACAAGAACCACCACCATGTGTTTGCCGTCAAGAATCAAGTGGTAGATCCTTATTTGAAATAGTGTGAACACCTCAAAGTCATATACATGAATCTAGGATCAAAAACTATCCTTCGTACAAAACATTCTTGTTGCATCACCTTATTTGCTTCAGTTGTGCTCACAACCGAAGCAAATAGTATCGTTTGCTTCGGTGGTGTAGCAAATGCACCAAAGTAAATAGTGTTATTTACTTTGGCTTGTCCATACAACCAAAGTAAATAGTAGCATTTGCTTCGGTTGTGTTAACAACCGAAACAAATGCCTCGAAGAAAATAGTGTTATTTGCATCAGTTTCTTCGAAACCCAAGCAAATGCACCGAAGCAAATAGTGTTATTTGCATCGGTTTCCTAAAAGCTGGAGCAATTGCAATCGGAGCAAATGCACATATCAATAATCATAAGCAACAAATTACATATGTCATTATTTATAATTTATTATAATTAATGTCAATAAACAATTTATAATTACTAATTATTATAAATAATCAATAGTTATATTTTAAATTTAATAATTTATTATAGTTTAATAGCAATAACTAGTAACTGTAGTTAATATTTATTAAGTACATTAATAATTAATATTGGATAACTATTATTAGATAATTAATAATTATTAATCAATATTTGATAATTAATTTTCAACATTTAACATTTAACATATAATAATTAAGAAGTAATATTTAATATATAATAATTAATTTTTAATGATTATTAAATAATAATTAATGTTAAATAATTAGCTATTAATAATTATATAATAATTATGACTAATATTTAATAATCGATAACTAATATAAAAAATACCCCTATGACGTGATATTTAGTATTTAATAATTAATTTTAAATAATTATTAAATAATTAATTAATAATGACTAATAAAAAATTAATAATTAATAAATAATCAATAATAAAGAATAACATTTAATAATTTATAATTAATCACTAAAAGAAAATGGCCATATTACAACTAGGTATTTGCAATGTTCAAAAGTGACAGTCGCAAAACTTAATAATTTCAAGTGATAATTTGTAATTAGCAATTTATAAATTACAAGTTATCATTATATGTAAAGCTAAAAATATCGGTAAAGTGTAGAGATGTAATTTTTTCAGTAAGAGGCGAAGCAGCAAACTGTAATCAATATATTCAATAACTGATAAAGCAAATAAGATAGGGTCACAAGAAATTCATTTTGTCCCACTTGCGATTTTCATTAGATGCCTAAATTTTATTATTCCATCTCCTTTGACTAAGTGCTCCTTTCTTGAAAACTTTCATTGAAAATAATATTTTTTCTTGCAATCAAATCAAAGCCTTTGCCACCTTACTTTTCTGTTTCTACAAGATCTTCAAAGTCTCCGCCTCGCTTCTAAAATTATTGGGCAACCACCTCCGCATCTGGATCCGAAGATGGAGGTTGTGGTATCAAATCAGAGCTACTTGCCTGAAGTGAGTGTGATTTGATATGGTGAAGCTGCCTCAAATGACCACTTGGAAGCTCGTCGCTTATATTAGGGTTCCCACTTCCACATCCAACCATAAACTAGCCTACCCTCTTTCCCTTTTTTGTTGAGACGTTATTTCGCCAATCCTCTCTCATTTTTTAAAACGGTTCTTTTTCCACAGATTGGCACTAATTTCATCAAATTCCATGAGTTTTTTTGGGTATTTTTTAATGAGGATCACAATCTGCTATTATTGGCCAGCTATAAGATGCAACTCAATGGTTTTATGAAATTTCATTTCATTTGACTAAATTAATCCTATTACGTTTTTTCTATGAGAATTCTCTTGAATTAGTGAGTCAGTACATGGATGTTAATTTTTATATGAGCAACGGTACCCTTTTAAACATGTCAAAGTTTTTTTCTTAAAAAGATTCAATTTTCTAGCACTGCCTTGAATTCGTTATTATTAAACGTCATCGTTAACCCAAAAATGGATCAATACCCAGGATCATGTGTGAAAGCCCCAGCCTTAATGGCAATCCTGAAAACAGCAACACAGATCACAAAAATAAGGAGATAAACATAAGAAAAGATAAAAGAGATACGAAATTTTTATAGTGGTTCGGTAAAATCTATGTCCTACATCCACTTTATAATTTATTTATCACTTGTACATATTAAAAGAGATTTTGAAGAGGAGAAAAGAAGTCATCTCTTCTGTTTCCTTTTTTCCCCCATTTTCTTTTGCAATACTAGGTGTATTTGTAGTTGTAAGCCTTAACCCAGTGATGGCGCGGAATTGTAGTGACGCTGACTGGGCTGATATTAATTGCACCATAATCTTCTTATTTATGGTAACGATGAAGGGAATTAAGGAATATTTGATATGGAATTGGTTGGCATTAATTAGTAATAAATAACCAGGTTATCATGGCATTTATTAGGCATTAAATTCGGTTTTGATGGGTAATGAATTGGTATTTATGGTGGAGATATTGCTGATTTTTATAAAGTAATTAATTGGTATTTAAGTGGAGATATTATTCCTTTTTATTAATTATTTGAGGTAATAAATGTAAGGAAATAAGGAAGTAAATATTTAATTTCTTCTTCAAGGATGGTGGCTAGTTTGCTAGATAACATTTCCCCCCCGAAGTATGCCTTGTTGGCAATGAGGTATGCTTCGCTCAAGAACTTGTGTTGGTGAAAGCAAATTTGTTGGCGTCAAATTCTCATCTCTTTGGATGTTTGACAGATGTTAAGTGTCAGACCATTCCTCACGAGGAGATAGAGTTAAACATTCCTACATGAGAGCATTCATATTCAAGAGATACTTTAAAGAGCTATTCTCAAGTCCCTTCTATAACCTTTGATTGAAAACAAGAACGATGATGTAAAGATTTTTGAAAGGTGTCGTCCTTAGGAACGAATTAGAGCATGGCTGTGGACTGTTTGGGGTTGCTCATCACATGTGTAAGTCGTTTACTAAGCACTAGCCTTTAAAACTAGTTTTATACAAGAAATCATTTTTTATGAGGTGTCGCTCCTGGGAAGGAATCAGAGCATTGGACTGCTTACATTCGGGATCACTCACATGAGTAAATCGCTTCCCAAATGCTAACCTTTAAAGCATTTTTGATGATGCACAATTCAAATGCAAAAAGGAATCTAAATTTCGGATCACTTTTTTTAGTCCAGTTCAGTTGATAATAATTTCTATTTGATTAGCGGACCCTAGAGTCCGGTACTTATTTGAGCGAGGGACTTTGCATGCCTCCTGTTTCTGGTCCTTGCTGGTTGTTCCCAGCTATTTGCTTCATGGTAGAAGGAAAGTTTGAGTGTGAGGATGCATCTTGGCTTCCCCCTTGCTGAGTTCCTTCCGTAGCACTTTTCCTTGTATGAGACTCCTTCATGTTCAAAAAGCTAGATCTAGGAACCAGTTTTCTAGATCTAAATTTTTCCTTCAGATCCAGAGTTGGATCTTCCTCCTAACATAGAATAAGCTTCAGATCTAAGATTCCCTTGCTCTTTTAAGTGAAAGCACCAAAATGTTAACCCTCAAAATGGATCCACACTATGGATCAAATATGAAAGCACCAGTGCAGATAATTAGCAGCACAAATCTCAGATAAACAACAAATAAATAACAAAAGTAAAAAAAGAGACACAGAATTTTTATAGTAGTTCAACTGACTCTAGCCTATGTCCACTTTAGTTAATCTTTATTATGTTTATACTAGTTGAATCTCTCTAGATATCAACTAGTTAATCCTTAAATCTAAGTTACAATAAGTTGGAATAAGACATAATTACAAGTGTTAACTGAAGAATCACAGTAACCACCTTGATGATTGTTGTGAGGGAGAAGAAATTTGAAGAAGTGAAGGAATTCCAATAGAGTAACGCCAGCTATCTCTCCGGAAAAGTTCCATCTTTTACTGCAGGTAGGTGAGTATTTATAGGGAAGTTCAATGGGTATTGGGCCAAAAATCTAGGTGTAGAAGAGTCCAGTTGTTACACCAAGTCAGCACCAAAAATCTCAAATCAATCTAAGTCATCTCAGTGGGCCATTAGACATCCATAAGTGATGGATCGCTAGATATCCATAAGGGATGGATTGCTAGCTATTCTTAGGGGATGGGTCGCTAGCAATCCATCAACTTAGCATATTTTTCTACCAGAAGCCTTTACTTAGTGCCATGAAGGAGCTCAGAAACTTTGAGGGCGATCCGACCTATCTTGATGGATCGTTAGCTATCCATAGGGGATGGAGCGCTAGCTATCCATCCACTTAGCATATTTTTGAGTGATATTTTTTATATGTCCTCCTATCTTCTATTTAAGTGCTTTTTCCAAATATCAAGTCGATTGGAGTTAGTTTGATAATCCGTCTTCATGGGTCATCTTGTCTAGAAGAATCATCCATTACTCTCTCAAATCTTAATAAAATCGAACGAAACTTTGCAGGAACAATCTAGGGTGTGTTAGAGACCTACCATAAAAATTTGAGGTGATGGGACCCACTCTTGATGGGTCATTAGCGACCCATCAAACCAACTCCAAATGGCTTTAATTTTTGTGAGCATTCATCTATGTTTTCTAAGTGTTCACCCAAAATTTCAAGTCAATCAAACTTCGTATGAGTTTTGTAGGTCCATTTTAAGTTAGCTAATTCTGGCCAAACAGCTCAAATCAGATGAGTCTTCACTTCTTTAGCTAGACTGTTTGGCATTCTATGAAACTTAGCAAGTGTGCTTACAAATGGTAATGAATCATGATGCAAGAGGTTTGGAGGGTCCATGAGCAAGTCTTATTGATCTCTAGTGATCCATCACCTTAGCTTATTTTGGCATCATTTCTCTTGGTCCTTTCTCTACATCTTTTTCTGGTCCTTTTGGTTGATTCTTGAGTTATTCTGGCGTAGTCTGAATGTTTTTACTCTTATTGAATTTTTATGGGTTAAAAACCCAGTTAACACTTGCCTCCCAAAGTATGCCTTTTGAATGAAAGGTGTGCTTTGTTTAAGAACAGATTCTATCTCCAGTCATTGATGATTGAGCTTTTTAGCTGCTTTAGCTTTGGTGAATCGTCCAATTCTTTCGGATTCTCTTGCTAATCAGAAGTTGATCCAAACCAGCTACATCATAGGACTCTAGACTCGGCCCAAGTGTAATCTATACATCACAATCATTCCGATTTCATTCGAAGTTATTGCATCACATATCTATAATTTATTCGCATGCTTCCAATTACATCGCATATTTCCAATTATATCGCACATCTTCATCTACATCACATATCCCTAATTGTCCCATGTTCATCCTAGATTTACATCAATATTGCTCAAATTTAATTCAGAGTTAAGATATCATACATCAAAATCACATCATATATCAAAATCACATCTACATCATATATCAAAGTCATCATGTGTTCATCCATGATTCATCCGTTTTATTCCATATATAAGGCCTTCAAATCCTTTTTCAAAATCAAATTGTTTTAAGGTTCATTCTCTCCAGATTGTTTATCGTTTAACGTTTAGTTTAATGCGCAACTCTCTAGATCTTTTAATGTTTAGTTTAATGTGCGATCTCTCCGGATCGTTTAATGTTTAGTTTAATGTGCGATCTCCCTGGATCGTTTAATGTTTTAAGTTAAGGGGACGATCTCTCCGGATCATTTGTTTGTTAAGTTAATGGAGATTAAGTAAGCCCATCTGCTCACTCTACGATGAGGGAACTTACTTCTTGCACTCCGGTCCCGTCTCTTCAGTCGGGACTCTATGGCGTTTGATATCGTACAAGTCCATCCACTCGCTCTCCGGCAAGGGGACTTGCACCTCGCACTTCAGTCCCGTCTCTCCGGTTGAGACTCTATGGCGTTCAAAATTAGTCATCACATATGAATTTTACAAAATTCAAATTTCAAATTAAAGAAACAAGTAGGATTTAAATAAGTAGAAATCTCGAAGGTTTTATCCTAGACATCCGACTCAGAGCATGGCAAGGGACCAATCTAGGTTTCGTGCACATCCAAGCGGTTTGAGATTATTATCCTAAGCAGTCATCCCAAATATCTGACTCAGAGCGTGACTAGGAATCAATCTAGGTTTAGCACACGTCTAAGTGATCTAGGGTCACTATTATTTTTACCGCTAATACACGAAAAGGAAAGTGCGAAAAAACCAAAGAAAAGAGTAGTAGCTGGATCTATCTTCCAATCCATCCCAGTTACGGGATTATCTATCTTTGCCTCGAACTCTAGGCATTCATTAAAGAACCTACTATGGGTGGTGGCTGCTCCGGCTGTACTATTGCAGCTTTGTTCCTTATGTTTTGCGATAGCTGGTTATTCCGAACCAATTCTTCTATTAAATCACGAAGATGTCGGCACTCATTTGTTTCATGTCCGTCCATCTCATGGAAGATGCAAAACTTTCTAGATCCTTTCTCTCGATCAGTGGGATCTATTTTCGGTGGCTTTTGATAGGGAATTTCCCCCTTGTGTTTAGGTATATCCTTTCTGGAGTTTCAGTCGGCTCAGAATAGGAGGAGAATTTGGGCTCCCTCCTTTGTCATTTCGGTTCCCTAGAATCATCATCGGCTTCTCTTTTCCCTTTGCTTTTCCAAATTCTGCTCCAGATGATCCCTTTCCATCCACAATGTAATTTCGACGTCTTCAGCTTCATCTTCAATGTCAGCATCCTCTTGGCATAAATATCTTTCAACTTTATAGCAAAACTCCCATTGGTGGATGTCTCTTAAGTGCAACCCTCAAGTCGGTCTTGCTTGTAACTCCAAACACTACCGCCATCAAAATCACTGATGGGTCCGGCCTATCAACCGTAGCTACCATTGCATTGAATCTTGATAAATAACACTCAAGGTATCCCTAGGCCTTTGTTTCACATTTTCCAATGTCATTACATTCTTCGATTGTGCGATGTGAACTTGGAATTGTTTCAAAAATCCGCCCACTAACTCGGTCCACGTGCTAATGGACCCATTCTCCAACTATCTAAACCACATTGCCGCCAAACCTATTAAGCATAATCGAAAGCACCGCCTCATTACTTCCTCAGAAGCACCCAATACTTCCATATGTCGGATATATCTCATTAGATGAATCATTGGGTCGGCATTTCTGTCGTACATTTCCAACGCGGAAAGCTTGAAATAAGGAGGATTTATCATGTTCGGATATTAGCAGTAAATAGGTTTCTATTCACATCTTCCAAACCCTGATCTGTGGGGCCTCCTCTAACCAACCTTCTTACTAGTTAGGCAATTCAATTTTCACCATCCAATGAACGTCTTCGTCCGAGAGCTTTTCCTGCCCCCGCCATGGTAATGGAAATCTGATGCATACTCCATTGGTTGCACACTAGTGTTCTACTCTATTCTCCTAGTCTCATTCTGTCTTTCGCTTCTTCGAGATAGCCCTGGCACATATTCGTCTGTCGATTGCACTCTAATATTCGGATTAGCTCCCGTATGACCAGTTCTTGGAGTTTTGACAGTCATTGCATTGTTGGACCTTTCGAGGCCAGCCCCAACATTGATCCCGTCATCGGTGTTGATTTCCAAGTTGACTTTGGTGTTTCCCCTAAGTATCGATTGTTCTTAGCATGGAGGCAATGTTCCATCTCGTTCTAGTCCAACTCTTGCAACTCCTGTATTGTTTCCCAGGGTCTGAATTCCTGTGGCTTCTACAGTTCGTTATTGTTCCATCCTTTGGAAGAATCCCTCCATCATCTCTTATTACCTAGCCAAGATACCATCCTGCATCTCGTTCATTAGCATTTCCGTTTCTTCTCTAGCTACATAGTTGGATTGGTGAGAACTTGAGGATACTTCCTAACTATCCCCAGGCAATGGTTGACTTGTTCTAGTTTTAGATCTAGTGTCAGTCCTCTTTATTTTCCCCTAATCCTAGATTCAAACTTCAAGTTTCCGGATCTACCTTTGCTCTCAATGAAAGCATCAAAATGTAAACCCAAAAAATGGATCAACACCCTAGATCTTGTGTGAAAGCACCAGCCTTAACAATAATCTAGAAAACAGCAATACGGATCACAAAAATAAGCAGATAAAAAGAACAAATAATAAAAGAGACACGAAATTTGTATAGTGGTTCGGCAAAATCTATGGCCTACATCCACTTTATAATTTATATACCACTTGTAGTTTCATACTACAAGAGATTTTAAAGAGGAAATAAGAAGTCATCTTTTCTATTTCCTTTTTTCCCCCTTTATCTTTTGCAATACTAGGTGTGTTTAAAGTTGTAAGCCTTGACCCAGTGATGGTATGGAATAGTAGTGACGTTGATTAGGTTGATATTAATTACACCATAATCTTCTTATTTAAGGTAAGGATTAAGGAAATTAAGGAATATTTGATATGGAAATGGTTGACATTAATAAGTAATAAATAAGCAGGTTATCATAGCATTTATTGGGCATTAAAGCTGGCTTTGATGGGTAATGAATTGGTAATGGTGGGGATACGACTGGTTTTTATTAAGTAATGAATTGGTATTTAAGTGGAGATATGGCTGCATTTTATTAATTATTTGAGATGATAAATGTAAGGAAATCAGGAAGTAAATCTTTAATATCTTCGTCAATGATGTTGACTAATTTGCTGGATAATAGTCTTGAATTGCCTTATTATGCTTATAGAGTTAAATTAATAAAAGATGTTTGTTGAATTCAGATATTGAAGTTGGTGCCAAAAGGATGATGACTTTGGTTGTTTGTCAAGCCTATGGGGAGAAGTTCTATCTTTCAAAGATCAGTTTTTTTCTTTTTTGCATTATTTATGTATGATGTTGTCTTACATATACATTGTTTTGATATAGGTTGCACTTGGAGATTCGAAGAAGCCTTCTAAGATGTTGATGTTCACATAATATACAAGGGAGAATAGATTGATGTTGGGGTTCTTTTTGCAGAGAATTGTTTTTAGATATAATGCCATCTGAAATTTGAAGAAGAATTTGAATTGAACTACAATTCCAAGAGTGCTAGTGTTCATTTTATTGACCATCAAGCTAATAATGATTGTGAGGTTATCTTACTAACATGATAATTTTGGACATAGGTTGTAGATTTATGCTCTAATCATTTTGTATTAAATGTCCTTAATATTACTGCCAGCCTCTTCAATGTCCTTAACATTACTACCAACTTCAATGACTGAAAGGGCTCCTCGTTTATTCTACCACTGCTTCCTCATTCTAAAATAACTAAACCCATCTTAAAATGTAGGACATGGTTGGAAGGTCGATTATTCGTCATGCCCTTCATGAAGAGTATGAAAGCAGTCAAGAAGAAAGTGGCTCTACTTCAAAAAAGAGTACCTTTATTAGAATACACAATTTTTATTATTATAGTGTAATATTAATATTTAAGTAAACAATTTGAAGGTCCTCGATATTTTTTTCTTCCTTATTCAAGTGGTAAACCAGAGAAGAGTAGCAAATAGAAATGAGGGAAAGCAGTAGATCCTTTAATAATTTTGCTTCAACAAGAATTTTAGGTAATGTTCTTTTCTATGTTGCTTTTTTCGCACATAAGTTTCTCGGATCTGTTTAAGCGTCTCTGTCACCATTTGATCTTCTCCATTTAATTCAATTGCTTGATCGGACTTCTCTTCATGATTTATTGGAAGTAAATCTGCAATGGTTAATCCAATTATCTGAAGATTCGGTCTTTCTGCTTGTCCTTTTTGAAAATGTACATGAAACATTAAACCATATCACTTGTTAGTGGTTATGACAGAGCAATATGATAATAAACAACGTAGAAGAATTTTAATCATACTAGAAATATGACCTTTTCTTCTACATAATTTTAACACCAAGCTTGGGTTTATAAAGATATAATATGTACTGTAACCTAATGGGTCTCACCATCATCGCTTGATAAAGTAGTCATGCCATTGCCTTGATTAAGTAGTCATACGAAATATTTTGGGCTTCATGTCGCAACTATTTTTCCTTGAGCTGTATCAAATGTCAATGGTTAGTTGATTTCTTTTTTTTAGTTATAACTTAAATAGTTTATTGATAGTTGTTTAATCACTAAACCAAGAATGGATAATTCAAATAAATCAGAATGATATATACTTAGGGATTTAAACTAATTGAGTGGTTCCATTCTTCTTTTACATCTTGTTTAGAGGCATTATGACTGCGATAGTTCGCTTTGTTTAAATTACTGCTTAAATAATATAAAAGTATTGTATTTTAGGATCATAGTCCTATGAGTGAAGCTCTAGTGCATATGGTGTATGGCTCTATATGCTGAATTTGTAGATTTTTTTTAATACAGTGTTCTAAAGACTGAAATGGTAAGCTTTTTAACTGCAAAGAAAATAGACCGACTATGATAAAACCTGGTTTTTATTATATATACTTAAGAAATACTACTTATCAACTGGTATAATGAATATAAATAGTTTTCTATGAGAGAAGTTCTTGGATCTATTTGTCCCTTTGCTTTTCTTAGTTATTTATGTCTCATAATAAATTAAAGGACATCACTGACATTATATCTGTTATTTAAACTCAGGTTTTTTCTTTGGATCAAAGTTGTTGATAAGAATGGTGTTAGAAGCATTGTTGTAGGTACTATAGTAACTTCAACCATAGATGCTTAAGCTCTAGAAGAATGGAGTCTATGGATTACACATCTATTGTGAAGTAACGAGTACTACATAACTATATTAGTGTACTTAACTATCTATACTATATTACTTCTTAATGATTGTAATGAAGATCTGAACTATTATATACTAAAATGAATTGAATTATATTATTAAATTGAATATGCAAATTACTATTTTATATGGATTGTGAACTCCATAATTAAATTATGTTTTAATTTTATTATTAGTTGTTCAATTTTTATTTTCCATTCAGTTTGTTAATAACAACATATGAAAAGAAAAGAACCTTTTAAGCTAATAACCCCATTTTACTTCGGTTATTTCTAAAAAACGATGCAAATGACCCCCTTTTGCTTCGGTTTTTAGTAACAACAAATGCAAAAAAACCCATTATTTGCATCGGTTGTACAACCAAAGAATTAAGTTTAGATTTATTGCATCGTTTGTATTTGCATTGGTAATTGAACCAAAGCAACATGGGGTAAACAACCAATGAAATTAGTTGTTTTGTAGTAGTGCATTTGGAAAAGAGAAATGATCCACGTTTAACTTACGTACTTATTTTATTAGTTCTCATTTACTAATTCGTTTTCTGTTAATATCTATGGAAACATTCCATAAAAGCTAAACTTAGTATTAACTTGTACAATGCCCTACTATATTCTAAGAGTATATACCATTATTTGAGTCAATCCTTTTCCATTTTAAATTTATTCCTTTAGAAAACTCAAGATCCAAATACCTGGTCTTATTCCAAATACTTTTTGAAATGTTAAAATATATTTAACCCTACACACACATTACTTCCGAGCCACTCGAGCTAGTTAACATAAAAAAAAAAATACATTCTTCTATTTCAAAATTCCCTCTTTTTTAAACAATACTTTACATATTTCCATAGTTTTAACAAAATCAATTGCCAGCCTACTTTGGGTTCGTTCGAATTTTAACTTGTTTTGATCGTACAATGATAAAGAGAATAATTTGCTAAGTGCACTACAATATTTGCATAGGCAAACATCTGATTGTTACTTAGAAGATTATTTGGATTATCATAAAGCAAATCAAGACTCATTCCTCACACCAATCTAAAAAAAATATAATTTACTTTAAAAGAAATTCCTGTTCCAATATTTATACTAGTAAAACTTCCAAGAAATACTATTTTTTTTCAAAACTTTGAAAACCACTTTTCAAAAGTACCGGGATTTAAGTCCTTAAATTCTTTACTTAAATCCTTTTTATTTACAAGCCCCATTCTTATAAGCCAAATTTATAAAATCTTTTTTTCTTCTATAAAATTAATTATCAAATATTTACTCTAAAATATTCTAATTTTTAGTGGACATTCTTTATTAAAATCAAATTTTAATCCAATACTAACATCGAACTCCTTGTAGTCAAATCGTGAAACTTAATCACAAGGTGTTTATTTAAATGTTTCCACAATTCTTATATACCCAATCCATGTTTAAAAAAGGAAAAATACTAACAAATCAACAAACAAAAGAAAATGGTCAAAACTAGACGAGCATGATTGATCAAATCCTAATAGACAATAATTTAATATCATTATTTCCTAATGAGTAAACACGTCACATCCCTTATTAACTTCGGAAAATTATCCAATTTATATATAAAATATACTCCTAGGTAATATTATTTCTTTCACCCATTTCAAAATAATATTGTTTTGGTTGGCTTTGTTCGTGTATTTAGGAATGCCTATCGATAACGTGGGCCAGATGCATCGAACCAAATTCATAAACCATTCAACCGATCAAACACCACAATATAAAACATTTTTTTATAACACTAACAAATACACGCTCTTATAGCTACCCACTTAAACTTATTCTAGGGTGTAATAAACTTTATCGTTAATCAGTTTACCCCCACCAAAGCCTAGATTTTCGATCAACCTAAGCTCTGATACCACCTGTAATGTCCTACCTTTTCGACCCTCAAAAGTCAACAGTAATACATCCATGACATTCATGTATGGAGCAGTCAAGCGCCAAAAAGACAGATTATTGGGGTGAAAGAAAAGAAAAGATAGAATAGAATCTCACAACGTGACGAGTAATATATAATATAATAATAATCTTTACAAAAGCAAACTGCAACATACATACACATCAACCAGAGTAACTAACCTATCATTAGTCTGGACAATTATAGCAGCCCGTCCTTACAATTGATGATAAATACAAGCACGAAAAAAATGAAAGGTAAAATGATATGTGCATACGTTTTGGAGGCACCCACCTTGTCTCCTGAAGCTCTAAAGCATCCAAATAAATCCACTAAATATGCTCAGGCTGACCCGAGCATTATGAGAAAATAATGCCAGGATCGGTCCGGTAAACCTATGTGAGAAACACTCTTCAAATGGATTTTTAATGTTATAAAACCTATCAAAAGTAATGGTATCTCGTAAGACCATGCCGCACATAAAAGCGGATGGGTTTTTATTTTATGATCCAAACCATTTCTATATGAAAATCCATTGACATTATAATAATGTCTAAGGGATGAATATAAATACGAAATAGATGTGTTGTGTGTGAGTGTACAATACAACAATAATAGGTATACAATTAGAACTGCTAACGCGCGTTCGCTAATTGTGTAAGATTCCACGAAGGTGCCCTCAATACCTCGAGAACGTTCCTCACGCAAATGGATCAAAGATATCCTTCCGAAGAAACATACATCCTTAGTTGACGTACCGTACAAAATACATAGCTTGCTCTCATCGGCCAGCCGAGTGCATCGCTCTCGCATGCATAACAATTCGAAGGTAACTCAAGCCGACTACGCCCTTATGAGTTAGCTAAACTCCTAGCTATGCATCCTATCTCTGGTTTTTGTCATATGCGCTGGTGAGGCTATGTCCAGCATTCCAGCACACGAGTGGCCAAATGAATAGATCTCGGAACGACATACAGATTCCCATACCTCAATAGGTATTGGAATCACACATTGATTCCCACGTCTTAAAAAAAAATCTCAAAATCACACATGGATTCCCATACCTCAATAGGTCTCAGAATCACACATGGATTCCCACATCTCGAACCAATCACGAACATCTTCCAAAGCATAGAACCCATATATGGTTTTGGAGTGGTTATGGTTTCGAGTCATCTCATATAAGTACACTTCTCTGCTTACCAGGCACTCCAAAACCAAACGATCGTTTTTTCTGAAAAATTCAGCACCGGATTTGTAGGACATAAAGATGCAATACATAAAATTGGAGGTCTCCTCTTAACTGTTTAAGTGGATGGATTTACTTATCATTTGTCCTAGAAGAACAAACCAAGTTTATACGTATAGTATAGCACCACCGATGGTAACTGCACCATATAATCCCCATGCTTATCCTAGATATTCGAAAGTTGTATTTTGGTCAAGATTTGTTAGTCTGTTGTTTAATTATCAAACAAAACAAAAATCAACATAGATTTAATCCTATATGGGATCCACTAAGCCTCTATAAATTAATCTTTTATAAATTTAAATCTCTTCTAATTATTTGATTTAAAATACCCTCACAAAAGATATTTTTCACAAACCCCTTACACTCTTTCTAATATGGGGAAAAATTTCTTATACTTTTCTAATCAGTATAAGTATATTCACAACCCATTATATTTTCAATACTTAGAAAATATATACATATACTTAAATCAACAGTATAAGTATATTTAAAAATCATAAGGAAGATTTCCTCTTTTCCAAATTCATATTTTAAATAGGCCAAATCAAATATAATGAAAAACTCTTTTTACTATAAACCAATCCTATAACGACCCAATTTTCCGATGCCCGAAAACCGACATCAATACGTCGACTGTATTATATGCCAAACAGTCGAATACCGAAAAAATGGACCGCTAGGGCTAAAGAAGAAAGAGTTAGAAGAAGAAATAGAAAACAACATCAGAATCTCACAATCACAGCGAAATAATATATAATAGATAACAACATATTTTTATACAAAAGAATCTATAATTGAATAATACATTACATCATCAGAGTACATACAAAAAACAGCCAAATATGGGCAATTGTCACAACTTGTCCTCACCCAAGAGCAGACTACACAGCTTATACTGCGCATCGGAATATATCAAGTACGTATGATACGTCTCGCCATCCAGCTCATCTCCTGAGCTTCATAGCAAAACATCCAGAATCTATACTCTATAATACTCGGTCTGACCCGAGCATTATAATAAAACAATACCCGAGTCAGACTGGAAAACCAGCGTGAGAAAACACGCTCAATTGGATTATTTAAGTTTTCAAAATTCTTTGAAATCAAAGGTAACTTGTAAGACCACGCCACAAATAAACATGCCGGGTTTTTACGTTATGATAACCAAAACATGTTTATCAAATCCGTCTGATATTATAATAGTGTCTATAGAAAGTAAAATAAAATCTAGCTGAAATGCTTGCATCTCACGTTTCAGCAATAGTTAAGCATAATCAAAACCGTACATGCGCTTATTGGAGATTGGATTCCATATAATGGCAGGGCTACTGGGGTATCGTCCGTCATAGTACGTGGTCTAGATCATCATACCGAGGATCCACCCTGATCCCCTGCTACACAAGACCGGAGCTACCTCTTACTGGATAATCCGAATAAGATCACCCCACGGTTGGGATCAGCAACTGTCCTCACGGCAAAAATCAAAGGGACATCTAGACAGGGATGACCTTACCCTACTTGGTTGCTAGTCACTTAGCCTTGCTACACCTCTCCTATTTCAGCCATTCCCGGTTGATGAGGCTCGAGGCTATGCATTACTTTTTAGAACACATCTCACTTAGAATGCTCATCGTCCTCTTGACGATGTTCTGATAGCATTCATCCATACAAGTCCGTTCCGAGTCCGAATGGAACCGAAGGCACTACTCTTACTACATTCGTTTTGGAATCACCCTCAAGTTTAGTAGCGATTAGCCCTTGCACTTCACTGCTCCATCTTCGACTCCAAGCTCTTGCCTTCCACATGAAAATGTTCAAACCAGATCGAAATGGTTTTTGGAAAATTAATCCTGATCCCGGTCTCTTCGAAACGATCAGCGCATTGGCCAATATTGAAGTCCGTTATTTAACAATCATATAATATCCACAAACAACCATCAGACCTTAATAATTTTCCAAATTATTTATTTCAGAATATCTACGAAAGATATTTTCTATACTTCGACCCTTTTAAAACAGTTTCAAATCACTTTTCTCTCGCAGAATAAATTTCCACCCAATTGTTTTATTTCCACTGAAAATCACCAAGTCTTAATATTTTAGATTTTTAATCAATTTAAACCACTTTGTCCAAAAATATATACTTTAAAACACTTAAATACAAACTATTTAAAACCCTTTATTTAAAATACTAGTTAGAAATTTTATACTAATTTCTCAAGTAAAAACTTAAGCCACACTACTTTTAAAATAAAGCTACTTTATAAAATATAAATATTTAATAATTATCCTTTAAATCAAAATACCAATTTAATCTTTAAAATAATTACTTCTATATCTAACTTAAAAAATATTTGCTTTTAAAATTTTAAACAACTTAAATAATAATTTCTCAAAACATTCTTTTAAAACAACTTTAAAACTTTTAACTTATACTTAAAAATCTACTTTGAAAACATACTTGGCTTTCCAGGAAAATGCACTTTCCATTCCAAAATAGTCCATTTACTCAGTTAATAAATCCTTCTCGATTTATCCCAATTTACGTCCCAAATCCATAAATTTTCTTTTCCACACTTTTAAAAATAAACCACCATTTATTTTTAAAACAAATTACCCATTCCTTTATAAATTCTCATCGTGAATTTATACTTTCAAATATCCATTGATATCTTATTTTATTTTATAAACCCAGTTTATAAATTCCATAGTCTCATTTTCCTTTAAGCACAGTTTCAAACACTTAATCAATTTTAAAATCGATTACCAGAATTTGCTCCATATAAAAATAAATTTCTTTACTTACTAAATTTTATTTCAAAAACCATTACTTTCAGATTTTACTCCTTCATTACAATTTAAAATCTTTTTAAACTGAAAATACCAATTTCATACTTTTTCCAAAATTCTTCTTATCTCTTCCAACTATTTTAACCCTTGAATTTAGAAATAAATCCTTTATTCTTTTTAAATAATATCACTTAAGTTCAAAAATTCATTTGTTCCCATCTATTCAAAAATCTCCTTTCCCATACTCGAAAACTATTTATTAGAATTTAAAAATCAACTCTTATCCTTTCCAATTCATTCTTTAATTTTCCAAATTCCTTATAATTATTTACTTAAAATTTTCTCTTTAATTCCTTCAAAAATCCATTCTTTATATTTTTGATATCTCAATATACCTAAATTATATTCCGTTAACCCATAGCATTTGATATTTCAATCCTGATAAAACCATCACAGATAACCAATCAGTCATATCACAGATTATGAAACAAATTTCAAAAATTTGGGGAATCCTATTGGATCCCTCCAACTTATTTTCCTACATCCACAGATGCTAGCACAATATAAACTACCAATCCCACTTCGAGGGGGATATCGCGATATAAAGGGTCATCCACTATTATGCGAGGAGTATAAGGTCTCATCCGCTATATAATGCAGGAAATCAATCACTCTAATATATATATATACTATTATATATAATATCACATCCAGTCAATTCAATCATTCAACCAATAAGTTAAATTTAACAATTTAAATGGTAATCCAAATGAGTGAGATCAACTCACCTTTGATTTTTGTTTTGTAACCACTTCAATCTCGCCTTGATTCCCCGGTTTTTGATCTTGAATAAACATTATATGGTTTATTATCATTTGAACTAATCGAACAGATTTATTACCATTTATTAATTAAATTAACTAAGAATTTTACTTAGACTAATTTCCTTAAATAAATTATTTCTTAATGACTAAAATAATGGAACAAGTTAATTAAACAAGTTATTCCCCCTAATCCATATTAAAATCAACTAGTAAGCTAAAATATATGTCTTTTATATAGATAAATTTATAATTATGTGTTTTCCTTTTTCCTGTAAATAATGAAACAGAAATTTCTTTGCTGTAAAAAAAACTTTCCTTCCGATATATACATATACATATACATATACATATACATATACATATACATATACATATACATATACATATATATATATATATAAATCTGGTTTTAAATAACTCCTTCAGTTCACATTTTCTTTTTCGGACCAAATTATAAATTTTATAAAAAGGGTGTATATATATTAATTACCATACTATATTATTTTTAAAAATACTAGCAAGTTAAAATACTCTTCTTTTTTTCTGTTTACAAAAATCATCACAGTAACCCCCTTTTTTTATAACTAAATATTAAATAACTCCAAAATAGTTTATAGCTAAAATATAATTTTTATAAGTTCATTGTTTTTCCAAATTAAAATACAAATTAAAATTTTAAAAATAGCAGAGGAAGCCCATGCTATCGAAGACAACCGACCTGCTCTTGAAACAATGTTCCATCGTGCACACACAAGAATCGCCAGATTCGCCATCGACCTGTCAGTCGCACCCTTCCCCAAACAATACGCACTCGCCTCGCATCCCCTTCCTGGCCACGACTTCGGCTCTAGGCGAACTCCATCCGCCTGCATCCAAGGCCGAGCCTCCTTCAACTACGAGATCATCTCACGACCCCACCCACGCCTTGGCGCTGCCACATCCCATATGCGACAGACTTCAACTGCGCTCATCGCTCAAAACCTTCCCTTCATCGTCCCCTTATGCTGATGAAATAGAGCCATGGCTCGATGTAATTCCCTCGTTCCTCAATTGTCGAAAAATCGAGTCGCTACAAAACCACTTATCCTTCGGTGTTAAGCATGGAAAGAATGTTTCCATATAACCATAATTAAGAAGGATTAATGGTTAAAACAAATCTCATTCCTTTTTTATAAGCTCATTTCATATTTTCAAATACTTTTATAAATCTCCAAATTAATTTACAAAACTTATTTTATAAATCTTTAAAATGATTTATAAAATCCCTTTTCTATTTATAAAACTCTTTTATAGAACTTCCTTTATAAATCCTTTATAAAATCCTTTATAAAATAGCACTTTCCAAATATCATTTGAAAAATCTCTCTTAAATAAATCTTTTTATGAAGTAAAATCCCTTTTACAAAATAGATTATTATTTATAAATACCTTTTATCTATTTTATCAATTTCCTTCAAACATCATAATTAAAGAATTAATTAACTTTAAAACCTCATTAATAAATAACTAACTAACTTATGATATCGTTAGTAAGATAATTAATTAACTTTAAATAACTTAAATAAAATAATTAATTAACCTTTTAAAACTACTAAATAAAATAATTAACTAACTTTCCAAATTTAAACTTCATTTATAAATGATTAGTTAACTTTCAAAATATTAGATTTAAATAATATTAACTCAACCATTTAAATATAGAAAATATTTTATTTCATAATTAATTAACTTTAAATAACTTAGAGATCCCAAATGGCACATAAACATGCTAGTACTTATTCGAATTCAACAATTTGGATCATATTACTGATATTTATCTGAGTAACAAGTATGTAAATAAAATTCGCAATTAACAAACAATAGATAACATGCCACCTATCTAAGTCAAGACAAATCAACAAATGTCTAAATTAATAAAATGGCAGAACATAGATTTATCAAGCTAAAATAGATGTCCAATAATATTTATCCAAATTAAATACAGCAGAACGGTGTTTTATTCTACTATCAAAATGTCAGTGATAAAATATAAATTACCAACCGATAGGATTTTTCTCTATGACTATACATTTAACATTGTGTTAACCTTTTACAAAACTATCGAATGCTTGTATAGATGTGTACAATTAGATGATACGAATCCAGTGTTGAAATCTGCAGGTTAAACAGACCTCGAATGGATGCGCAAAAGATTGTTTAAGTTTAAACATTTAAAAATTTAAAATTTGATTTACTAAATTCTCTTAAACCAACATGGTCCAAGCCCATACCCAAAGCCCAATAACCCAAACTAACATATGCCTTAACCTTCTCAAATCAAGCAACCTAAATCTTACCTCCTAAATGAAAACAAACTGGAGCTAAAGGAGGTAGTGCACAAATGTGCACTTGTGCGTGTGCATACCAGCACTCGACCACCAGTTACCACTGCAGCACTACCTACAAACTCTATCGACCTCGCCCCACCCTCGAACATCCTCATCGATGTTGCCCATGGCCTCTACCTCCATTCGACCATTACACCGAAATTCAAAACCTAGAACCATGCACACCCCCACAAACCAAGCTCGTCACGCCGATCGCCTCCACCTGGACCCATGCATTTACTTCCATGCAAACCCCCTACAAGCCTTTCAACTCCAACTACATCCACGTTGAACTCGGCGCTTCCATATGCTGTCGTGACCATGGTAAACGAACTTAAAATCCATGAATCTTAAACCCTGAGTCAACCTCGACTGTCCACTACAAGCCACCGCCCACCTTATGATCTCTAGCGTAGCTCCACCACATCCCCAGGTTGCTCCAACTCCAACCGCATGGCCCCACACCACCTAGATCGCCAGAAATAGATTGTTAACCTAAATCCTTTCAGTTAGCAATCTTGACTCAACCACACCACTAGAAATCATGCGAACGGCTCCTAAAATCCTAATTTAATGATACGAACACAATGGTAAAGGCCATCCGTCAATTCATGATCAATGAAAACCCAACAAAGTCTGACCATCTACTGTTATCGATACATAACTCTCTGTTCACTCGATGAAACAACCGCAGGCCAGTTTTAGAAAAAACTAAACATTAAGATAAACATCTCCTTGGTTGACGATTTTGGCAAACTCAATACGGATTGAGAGATATAGATTTTAGAAATCTTGAAATGGAAATGTTTTCGTTGTTACTACAATAACAGTAAGGATATGTTGTTATAGTATGCTAACAATAAGCATATTTTCTTATTTCTAATTCAAAATTTATTTTTGAACTATCATTTAACCTAAAGAGATTTGCAATTGATTCAAACAAACTATATATACACAGACTTATCAAACTTTTATCACATATAAAATCAAAACAAATAAACATGGGAATTAGAGAATCTCACCTTGACTAATTATTGCAAAATCCACATTAATCTTGTTTTTAAATCAAAGATGCAATTTTTTCCTCTTTCAAAACTCTGTAATGAAAAAATGAAACGAATTTGGAATCAGAAGATAAACTGTAAGATGGAATTGTGTATATGTATATATAAGAGGATTTTAAAAAGAATGAAACATAAGGAAATGAATAAAAAATATTCTTTTCAACTCCAACGTTATTTCATCAATCACTCAAGTACATTATATATGAAAACGTACTAGGTATCAATGTGATTTAAGTCCTTTTTGTTTACTTATTCATTTAAGGAATCTTAATTCGTTTCAAGCTTAAATTTAAATATATTTTATCTTTTTACTATTGCTATTTACTCATTCCCTTTTACATTTAAAAATATAAAGTTTCACTTTTAAAACGGAAATATATTTGTTTTTCAACATATACAACAATATTTACAACTTTCTACACTTGTCATTCAATAAAAAGCTGAAAATCAAAAAAGCACGTTTAGGTCACATTTTCAGTTTTCCATCGAACTACAGTACCCTCAGATGGCACACCTTAGCTCATCGACTAAGGTTATTCGTACATGGTTTCACATACAAAAGAATGTACCTATAATGGAAGGTGTCAAGTTTAGTCTTCTACCGAATAACTAGCAACAGATGAACATACAACTCAAGTATTGGATAGAGCATAAGCAAGCGACTTACAAAAGCATACCTCAATACATGAGCTTCTTTTCTTTTTACTGAGCAATAGGCCTACTAGGACCTAGTAATCTCTATAAGGCATAAGTCATCATCACTTACTTCCCACTCTAAAGCGTAAGATAATCCTTCTTTAAGTGAACAAGCTAATCGCAATTGAAGAATTTACGCTTTGCCTATGCTGCATGACATTCTATAGCGAAATGCCCTTTTATGCCATAGGAGCGGGGCACTATATCAGCCCTCTTCTTTGCATAAGGTTGATGTTTTCCTATATCATGACCTTTGCACTTTGGTTGGAGCATGGGTTTGCTTCCTTACTACCTATAGTGGTACCTCATGGGGGCTCTTATGAAGAAGAGCCATTACCATGAGACTCTCAAAATTGTCCATGTTGGGATATGGCTATGTAATAAATCTCTAACCGATGCATCAAAGTCCTAGGCAAGCTTCCTTGTCTACTACAAAGGAGATTAACCATTTCACTCTGAATTTTTCCAAAAGGTTTAATTATCTAACATAGTCTTTCATTAACAAGCTATCCTATTGAAAATAGATGATGTCTATAATCAATCCAAATCATGACATGCTCGTCAACTTCTTCTGCAACTATGCCCCACTAAGGCAAACCTCTCCCCTTCAAGATACTAGGAAGAAATCCTCTAAGCCTATGTAACACCCATAATTATTGACAATATTATTCAAGAGATTTAATTAGATAAATTAAATGAAATAATGTGAATGTTAAGTGATAAGGGAATTGAGATTTGAACAAATAAATTTAGGTTGTGCTTAATAACTAATTAAATGGGCTTAAGAATGGGTTATAACTTAATTAATATACATAAGGGCATGATGGGAATTAACCGCACATAACTCCTTACCCTTATATATTATCGCTCCCATCACCATTCACGTTTCTCATTGTAGCAACCCAAAATTTAACCCGTAATAATTGATTTGTTAATTAATTAACTAATAAAATAACTCTGTGAGATTATCAGAATCAAGCTATGGAAGTTGCACCATTGTGTCCATGGTAATTTTTTGGTCATTTTTTATATACAGAACGTCAGAATCCAAGTTAATTTGAGCAAAGAACAAAATAATCTAAGAAACAAATAAAATATAGGCAGGTCGACTGCCCGGTCAACCGCCCGGTTGACCCGCCTCTACTAATTTCGAAGGAATGAACTTCCGTTCTTTCGAACGTTCCAGAGCCTTAGTTAATGTGTTTTGCATCCTTTAAACCGATCTGGTCCCTCCATTTTTACACCCGATGGCCCGTATTCAGCCTACGATGTGGTTACATCCTATTCAATCTCCAAATCCAACAGTCCGAGATCCACTTCCACACCTATAAATAGACCCTTAGACCTAATACTTTTTCTCATTCTAGGTTTTCTCCAATTGGGTTCACCTTTCTAGGAAGGACCCTAAATAGAATAATTTTTTTAAGGAGAAAATAATTATAGATTAAATTATTTTACAACTCCAAGCAGATCTGGGAAGACCAGAGGAAAAGCTTAGGATCGGAGGTGAGTGATTGTTATTATTTTTAGATTTCTTCAAGTAATCTAAAATAATAGGGCTTTCAATAGTTGTAGTTTTATTATGATTTTTTTAGCCTTTTCAGTAGTTTATTTATAGTTTTTTTTAGAATTATTTTTCAGTCTATTTCCTTTCAACTATTATTTTCCGTAATTTTGGTTTATTTCAATTAAGCGTAGTTTTTTTATTGATTTACAATTTACAGTATTTAAGTTATTTACTGCTATTTACATCTTTTTCGACGTTTTGGATTTTATGCAAGCGTCTATTCTCTTCATCCCCCTTTTGTTCGCGTATGGATTAGAATAAATTAAACGCGAACATGGATTATATAAGTAAAAATATTGAATGAAAAAAAAAGATGTAAATTATAAAGACTATAATAAATAATGGAATTGGACTGAAATCGTGCCTAATTATAATTAGAATTGGACTAATTAAAGATAATTGGCATAGTTATAACTTACAATTATAACTAAATAGAGTAAAAGATGAAAGATGCTTATTTTCACACTTAGAGCTTGGGTAAGTAATAAGCGTGATTATAACGTAGGTTATAATAAGAAACGGAATAGAATGAGGCTTATTTTAAGGCATGGGATAAATTAATAAGCAAAGATAGTAGGGATAAATTGTAAAGGTTTATTCAAAATATTTCATCTAAGTTAATAAGCAAAGATGAAAGTAGGACCTGTACCAAATAGCATTCCTTATTAGACAAAAAGGTGAGACTAGGGCACGCTTATGCTAAGAATGGTAGCAATTGGTCAAATAGAAGTCCAAATCATGGGGGATTTGGATAAAGGGCGCAACTAGATAATCTTTGGATGAAGGGCCAATACCAACAGCATTTCCCCTATAGATTCTATGGACACACGGTGATCTAACATTAGTCTGAAGTGGGATGAGGGGCACGCTTATGTTGGATGTTGAGGTAATAAGAAGATTCAATAGGTGGAGCAAAAGGTAGCATGGTCATAGTGGCAGTTACATATGTGACTTCCATTCGGGTGCTTAGTAATAGCTGTGAGTTCCAAGCGTTTAGTATGAGTGTCTTTCAAGGACATCATTTCCTTTTGTGTAGGGAGTTATATATGTTGTCTGGATCCATGGTAGTTGCCCTGTGCATCTTTCTTAGATACCATTGGCTGCTATATAGGGAGTTATGTAGCGGCTAGTCCGCAGTAAGGTCTATAGAGTTGCAGGCTAATTAAAAAGGGTAGAATTAGGGTCACATCCAAATTACAGGATAGGAATTCAGCCTAATTAAGGTAGAAATCAAGGACAAGTGCAAGTAATCAAACTTAACTTATCTTATAAATTGAGCAATATTTAATCGTACTTATTTCCATACCTCTTTCCTATTTCCTTTATTATCATTATCTATGCTAGAACTGTTGTAAAGTCTATTACTTTGTCTTGCTTAAAGACTCTAGTAAGTACTATTATTCACTAGACTTTTAGTCTGACCCACTCCTCTATTTTCCCTTTTCCTCCTTTAGGCAATCAAGGGAGAAGTCAGTAGATTGCTGCAACTTGGAGTTTTCTTGGAGGAGCTTTCATCTATGTGTTATTTTATTTTAGCTTTTGTTCTTTCTATGTACTGGCTTATTTTGTTGGATATTATGTACTCTGATTTTAAGACTATGAGTTTTTGTTTCATGAGACATATTGGATTTTAAGACTTGTATGTGTTATGTGATATTTGACTTAGTTATGAAGCAATTATGAAGCTTTGTTTTAATTCAGCTATTACTTTAAGTTTCTGCTGTTTTTATCTATATTTGTCTTGTGAATCTTAGCCTCTGTTAGTTTCAGTTATACATACAAAGCACCATGCCCTTTAATGTGACCTTTTGGGCATATTAAGGGGTGTGGGGGTGTTTCACCCATTCACGTCATTTGCAAAACACAAACATAAAGAGGAGCCAGCCATTAACAAAGGAAGAAAAGAAGAATTCAATCAAAAGCGAAGGATTCAAGCTTAAGGAAAATTAATCTCAATCCAATCTTCTTTTCTTAATCAAGGTGGATAATAATTTATACCTTCTATATTTTGTTTTTATAATCATATGTTTTTGGATTTAAGATTAAATTCATTTTTACGATGTTTTGGATGATGATATGCTTGAATTATTCTATGTTTAAACCAATTCATTTACATATGAATTTGCACGGTTTTAGGACAAAACTGATTGTTATTGATTTTTAAATTACATGGAAAATTATATGTTAGGTAAAACATGATTTTGGAGATAGGTTTAAATTTTCAAGCTAGGGAAATTTTATTTTGAATTTCTAAAGGGAAATATGATATATTTGGGGTTAAAATTTATTTCAATTATTTCAGGAAGAAATTGGATCTGAAATTTTAATATGTTTGATAACATGATGAAAGTGAATTTCTATTATTTTTGGGGATTTTCCTAATTGAATTACTATGGAAAATAAATTATTTTTAAAAAAGGACATATTTGCAATATTAGTTTTGCTTAATGGAAGGGCTTAAACGTTACCTTTTCCCTTAATTAAGATCTGATAAGTGCGACGGTTATTTTGTGAAGTATTTGAAAAAATTTAAGGCAACCAATCAAAAGATTACAAATAGGCAGGTTATTATAAAGAAATGATTAAAAATAGCATAATTTCAGCCTTTATTCAGAAAAGTTGGTTCCGCCTCCTATAATAGTGCCTATTGACTTTAATGCTTCCGCTATAACTCAGTTGAAACCAACCTGGTCGAAACCCTCTGAAACCTACTTGGTTGAAACCAATACATAGGTATAACTTAGATGGTACATAGTGGATTGAAGGAAAAGTGAAACCTATGGTGTCAAAAGCAATGCTTCCGACGGGGTCGAAATCACGTTTTTTTTTTCAAATGTTAAATGCCTGCTTTGTTTTACTTAAGCTTTCGACGTAGTTGAAGTATATGTTTTTGAAAGTGGTTTTTCTAAATATCTTTCAAAGGAGGTTTCCATTTTATGTTTTAAAGGTGCTGGCTTTCGAAGGGGTTACTATATTTATAAAAGACTGCTTTCGAAAGTAGTGGTTTCGATCCAGTCGAAACCCAGCTTTTCTATTACCTTTTGAGTATATTAATGTCATCAATACTTTCAAAGTGTGCTTTTATTTTTGACTTATGTTAAGCCCTTCCTAATTTTTTCGAAAGAGGTCATGGGTTTCGAAGGCAATGGTGTGAAAGGGGGTTTCTATTTTATCCTTTAATGTTTTATTCAAAGGTTTTGAGCTTACGGATATATGGTTCAGACACCATCAAAATTTTCTCCAAAACAATTTTATTAAAGGTTTCAAAAGAGATACTTTTGTGTGTAACCACTTTGACGTAAAAGTTGTTTTTAAAGAGTAAAACCCAATGTTTTCGGAAGGGGTACTTCCATGGGTTTCGAAGCAATATTTTTAAAGATTATTAAGCAATGTTTTGACACATTCGAAAGGAATGATTTGGTTTCGAAAGGATTGATTTATAGGGTTCGAAAGGTATATAATTAGGGTTTTGAAAAGAGTTTTCTATGTTTCGATGGAGGTCACTCAGTGATTTCGAAAGCGATGTTTCAAGGTTTCAAAATATATAGCCCATTCTCATTTTAAAGCAAAGACTATAGCATAAATTAAGATCTTTGAAATGAAGTTTTTTAAGAAGTTTTCCTCGAATACTAGGTTGAAGGGATTAACCAAGTTTTATATAAAATGATTTCAAGGATATTAAACCATAGGTGTTAGTAGTATGATTGTTTCTTCACATTTTTATTCACATTGTAATTAACCCTTAACGGTGCTTTGGGGGAAGGGCAGAGTAACCAGCTAGGTTGACCCAGTAGTGAATATGACTTAAGAAACGTTAAATTTTTTATTAAAGATATTGGCAGGGGCCAGTAGGTTCATAGTAAGCCCATGAAAACTTTGTAAAGAAAAATACATTGGCAGGGGCCAATAGGTATATAGTTAACCCATGAAAACTATGATTTTATATTGACAGGGAACAGCAAGCTTATAGTTAGCCTATGAAAACTATATCCAGATTAAGATATTGACAGATGTCAATAGATTCCTCTTCAGCCCATGAAAACTAGGATAAGAGTAAAGATATTGGAGTTACCAATAGGTTCTTAGTGATCACATGAAAACTATGAAATCAGACAGGTCGTCAATAAAAATTTAACTGGTTAGTAATGAGCCCATGAAAACTAATAGTTAATAGCAATCAACTATAATTGAGACAGATAGTCAGAATAAATGGGGATGGGTACTCTAGAGTTAGCTTACTTGTCTGCATATCAATATATTATTTCAAATTGTCAAATAATTGTGGATGCATGAGCATAGTATATGGTTTTATAAAAAATTTAAGACACTAGTGAGGGGAAAACCCATTTCGCTAAGCGCGTAGCCTCATTAGATATCTAAATGGTTTGAGATGGTAGATTGTTATTCATGCCTGGCTTTATGTCTAACTCGAAGTTTCTGTTTTCCCCTAAAACTCCCAAGTACTCAATTGATTTTAAGTACTTTGAGGTTTAAGTTTTCAAGTGATCTTTAGACGAATAAAGCTTCCAGTGACGTGCAGGAGGCATGCTAGCTACTTAGAGTTCTTTTATTTTCGTTGTGTTTGATTGTAAAGGAAAACTTGTTTTATTGCCTTATTATATACTCTGATCATCCAAGGGGGCTTCTTATATGTCGCTCTTGGCTTATTTTGTAATAAGTATATTCTATCTAAATGTGGTCTGCGTATTGGGATTATGTAATGAATTTGAAATATGTTAAAATGGAATCTGGATTTTATTTGCTGTTTTAATTTTTTTCCATATTCTTGTGTTTCTGTGTATCAATTTATCAAACATTGTCGTATTTGGTTGTCGAGGATTAATAACTATGGATGGCTACAGCATCCGTTGCCATTAGTTTTGGGCTTCCAAGTAGGGGGTTGTTACAAGTTGTTATCAGAGCATAGGTTTATGAAACTTTAAAGGAAACTTAAACCTAAATGAACTTTCAAACATAATCCAATGAATAAGATAACAAGATTGGGGTTTTGGTTAACGCTATAATAACGTAATTGTATTTGATATATAGTTATATATAGGTACATATTCCCGCTCTCTTAGATCGTTCTTTTATATCGTACTAGGTTTGTATGCAGATTTATGAAAGAGGAGATATGGAAGTAGGAAACGAAAGAGGAAATCTCGGTAGAGGAAGCAACACAACCAATGGAAGTGCTCGACCTAATACCAGGAGGAATCAAGGTCGACAGACTAATGCTAACCAAAATGCCGATGCCAATGTGGGTGCTAGAAATCCACTAGTAGATATGGTGGTGATGTATCAGTTCTTCGTCAATGTGATGCAAGCAGAAGCTGCTGTTAAAGTTGCTGGAAATGTTGAAGGAGCTAATCATGCGGCTTCAGTTGGGAATAACTATGCTATATTTCGTAGAGATTACACCAGTTTTGGTGCAAAACCGTTTATGAGAATGAAGGATGCCATCGAGGTAGAAAATTGGCTGTTTCATCGTGAATGTTTCTTTGCTGATTTGGTTTTAGATGATGAGAAAAAGAGAAGGTTGGCCTGTAGGTAGTTGCATGGGTCAACGATTCACTGGTGAACATTATTACTGCTGGAGTTTCATAAGAACAGTTGACTTGGGTTGAGTTCAGAAGGAGATTTGAGAAAAAGTTTGCGTCGAAGTTTGCTAAGTCAGAGATGATGAGGAAGTTTATGGATCTGGAGTAGAGAGAGATGTCAGTTGTTGAGTGTGCCACTAAGTTTGAGGAGTTGTCCTGTTATGGAAATAATACTATAGACACCATCATTAGAAGGAATGAAAAGTTCATTAGGGGACCGAGGCCCAGAATTGCTAGAGCGATTCTGCCACATCTCCATGATCCCAGTAATTTAGTTATGGAGATAACCATTCGTCATGAGGAGATGCTTGCTGGTTGCGATAGAGAGAAGCCAGTGGAAATTCAGGGTTCTCAGGGGAAGAAGAGAAAGTTCTTTAAGAAGAAGGGATCCCAAAAGGGAGATACCACCAAGAAGGCAAAGGCAGAGTTAGTTTGATAAAAGTGTGACAAGAAGGGTCATTATGCGAATGAGTGCCGGTTAGGTAATAGGAAGAAGGCTGCAAATAAGAAGAATGTGAAGTGCTTCAACTACGATCAAGTTGGGCATTACAAGAATCGGTGTCCAGAGCCAGTCAGGGTAGATAAAGGAAAGGTTTTTTTTTGTTGGACCAACTAGGCCTACTGCAGCTGATAAAGGGAAGATTGTGATGGAAGGTACGATTTTGATTCAGAATATTCCCGTTTGGGTACTTTTTGATACTATGGATCACATTCATTTATATCTGAGTATTTGGTCGATCGATTATGCTTAGAATCAACCTACCTTTTTACTTCCTCAAGGGTTGTGAATCCAATAGGAGGGTATCCGACTCTACAGTTGAGATGTAACCAGTTAGAACTTGATTTTTTTAGGTCATAAGTTTGCATGCAGCTTGTATGTTATTGATTTCATAGATTTCGGGATCATTTTGGGTATGGATTAATTGGGTAAATATGAGGCTAGAATTTTTTTCCAAGACAGGGAGATATCACTAGGAAATCCTGATAGTCATAACTAAGTAATATTCTCAATGGAGAATTCTAACCGGAGTGTTAGTACTTTGCTTAGTGCTATGGAGATAGGAGATGATTTAAGCCAGGTTCGAGTAGCAAGAGAGTTTGCAGATGTCTTTGAGCCAGTCGCAGGACTACCACTGAAACGAGCTGTTGAGTTTTTGATAGATCTTGTGCTAGGAGCTAAACTTGAGAGTAGACCACCTAGCAGGATGACACCGACTGAGATGAAGGAATTGAAGGTGCAACTAGTGGATCTTGAAGGAAGAATTTTATTATGCCAAGCAGTATGCCTCGGGGAGCGGCCGTAACATTCTAAAGAAACCAGATGTGTCGTCGAGGATATGTATCTACTATCATAAGTTCAATGAAAGGATGATTAAGAATAAGTATCCTTTGCTGCGAATTAATGATCTATTTGATCAGTTGTATGGAGCCAGAGTGTTTTCCAAGTTGGATTTGGGGACAGGTTTCCATCAGTTAAGAGTGGCAGAGAACGGTATTCTTTTGATAGTATTTCAGACTAGATATGATTCATATGAATGGTTAGTGATGCCGTTTGGATTAACGAGTGCGCTTGCTTTCTTTGTGAATTTGATGAACCAAGTTTTCTGAGAGTACTTGGATAGGTTTGTGCTAGTATTTATAGATGACATTTTAGTGTATCAAAGGATGATAGAGAGCATGAAGTTCATCTTAGAGTGGTACTTGAGATGCTGAGGCAGAATCAGCTAAAGGCAAAGATTACCAAGAGTTATTTTTGGAAGAAAGAGGTTAAGTTTCTTGGCCACATGGTTTGAGAAAAAGGCTTGTCAGTCGATTTAGATAAGTTCAAAGCTGTGAATAATTGGAAGGGACTAGAGTCGGTGATTGGGCTTAGGTGTATTCTTGGACTAGCTGGCTATTACCGGAGATTCATCACGGATTTCTCGCGGATAGCAGCACCTTTTACTAAGTTAACCAGAAAGGATGTGAAGTTTTTTTGGTGCGACAAATGTGAGGAAGCATTTCTTAAGTTAAAGCATTTGTTGACCAATGCACCAGTGTTAGTAGATCCAGACGAAAACCAAGGATTGGTGGTGTATTCCGATGCATGTGAGACTGGATTAGGAGTAGTGTTGATGTTGAAGGGTAAAGTTATTTCCTACACATCCAGACAACTTAGACCGCATGAAGTGAGGTATCATACTCATGATTTGGAGTTGGCTGCGATAACCTTTGCATTGAAGATTTAAAGACATTATATCTTAGGGGAGAGGTTTGAGCTTTAAACCGATCATAAGTCTTTATGGTATTTATTCTCTCACAAGGAGTTGAATATGAGATAGCAGAGATGGCTGGAGTTTTTGGCTGCTTATGATTTTGGTATAGTATACACTAAGGGAAGTAATAAGCTTGTGGATGCTCTTAGCAGAAGGCATTTGAATGAGTATTGCTCGTGTTGGTAGAATGGAAGGATTTAAAAGCTTTGAGTACCTGTAGTGTGCAGTTAAGATCTACTGTCAAGTTCTTGTCAGAGTATTACCATGTTGTCCCATTTAGAAGTTCGACCAGTGTTGATCGAGATAATTGCTTCTACATAAAAAGAGGATCCATTGTTGGCTGAGAAGATCAGAAGGCTTGATGTTGGAACTGAGATCGATGTTCTAAAAGATTTTTCCTTGACCAAAGGGGATGGTTGAGAAAGAAAGGATGGTTGTGTGTTTCGAATGTTGAGGACTTGAGGAAAGAAGTTCTTGGAGAATTCATTGATCCAGGTTTACTATTCAGAAATGAAGAGGAGCTTCTATTGGGAAGGTATGAAGAGTGATGTTGGCTTGTGAGTTAGGGACTGTGCAAACTATCAACAAGTGAAAGTTGAACATCAGAAGCCGAGTGGTTGCTTCAGCCTCTAGGGATTCCAATTTGGAAATGGGATTCCATATCCATGGAATTTATAGACCGGTTGCCAAGGTAAAATAGACGAAATGAAAGCATATAGGTTATGGTGGACAGGTTGAGCAATAATGCCCATTTCATTCCAGTTAAGTCAACCAAGATGGCACCTGCTTTCGCCAAGTTTTCCATGAAAAACATAGTTAGACTTCATGGAGTTCCTAGTAGCATAGTCAATGACAGAGTGCTTTGTTCACTAGTGAATTCTAGAAGAGTCTACAAGATGTGTTAGGCACTAAGCTCAAGATGAGTACTGCATATCACCCTCAGACGAATGGCAGGCAGAGAGAGTCAATAAGATACTCGAGGATTTATTGAGAGCTTGTGTATTGGATTTTGGTGGATCTTGTATTTGATTGAGTTTTCCTATAATAATAGTTATCAGACCAGTATAGGAATGGTGCCATTTGAAGCTTTGCATGGAAGGCCATGCAAATCACCAACATGTTGGTTGGAAACTGGAGACAGACTTGGTCCATAGTTGATTAGAGAGGCATCAGAGAAGACCGAGCTGATCCAAGAAAGGATGAAGGAAGCTCAATTTAGATAGAAATTTTTTGCAGATAAGAGGCATAAAGACCTAGATTTCTTAGCTGGATAGGGTTTTCATTAGAGTATCACCGATGAAGGGTATGGTACGCTTTGGAAAGTCAGGGAAGCTGGAACCGAGAATATTGGTCCATTCTAGATTATAGAGAGGATTGGAAAGCTCGCATATAGAGTAGAGTTTCCAAGCACTATGGCAAGGTGTCCATAATGTATTTCATGTGTCTCATCTTCGTAAGTTTGTGCATGATCCAAAGGCCACTATTCCTTCGAAGGGGGTTGGAAGATCTAGTAGTAGAGCCTAAATTGACTTTTGACAGACAACCAATTCAGGTTGTAGCGAGAGATGGGAAAAGATTGAGGAACAAGACAGTCGAGTTGGTGAAAGTTCGGTGGAGCGACAACGAGATGGACTTTACTTGGGAGGCAGAGGACAAGATTCGAGATACTTATCCTGGTCTTCTTTGAGGATATGTCTATATTAGATTTATATAAATAATTTCTAGTCAGGTAGACTAGCATGTTTGTTAGGAATCGTTACAGATGATTGCTATGTTTAGTATTTAGTCCATACTGAATTTCGAGGACGAAATTCTTTAAGGAGGGGAGCCTGTAACACCCCTAATTTTTTATAACATTATTCAAGGGTTTTAATTAGATAAGTTAAATAGAATAATATAAATGTCAAGTGATAAAGGGATTGAGATTTGAATATATAAATTTAAGTCGTGCATAATTAACTAATTAAATAGGCTTAAGAATGGGTTATAAGTTAATTAATCTACATAAAGGCATAATGGGAATTAGTCGCACATAACCCCTTACCCTTATATATTCTCGTTCCTACACATTCACATTTCCCATTCACGTCATTTACAAAACAAAAACGTAAAGAGGAGCCGACCATTAACAAAGGAAGAAAAGAAGAATTCAATCAAAAACTAAGGATTCTAGCTTAGGGGAAATTAATCTCAATCCAATCTCCTTATCTTAATTAAGCTGGATAATAATTTATACCATCTCTATTTTGTTTTTACAATCATATGTTTTTGTGTTTATGATTAAATTCATTTTTATGATGTTTTGGATGATTGTATGCTTGAATTATTCTATGTTTTATTTAAACCAATTCATTTACGTGTAAATTTGCATGATTTTAGGGTAAAACCGATTATTATTGATTTTAAAATGCCATGGAAAAATTATATGTTAGGTAAAACATGATTTTAGAGATGGGTTTGAATTTTCATAATTTTCACCGAGAATTCAACTTAGGAATTTGGAAGCTAGGAACTTGGATTCTATACAGCAATGGCTAGGCCATCAACAAGGAAGCAAGTGACAGAAAGAAGCAATCAAGAGGCCTCCTCTGGGGCTGGAGCAGGTCAAGCATCCATCTATATCACTAGGGACGAGATGGAGACGATGCGAAAAAGGCAGGAAGACATGATACAGAGCTTGCTTAGACGGGTTGGACATGTTGGAGCACAAAGTCAAGGGAATGGACCAACTGCGGTTGCTGGCATTGTAGAACAAGGAACCGGAGCTGTAGAAGTTCCTGAAGGTCAACACCGGAACCAGACTGGAGGGTTTTGAAGGAAATCAGCCAAGGCCTAGGGCAGACCTCCAGGATTGGATACTGGGAGAGCGGTGAATGAAGCTTGGCAAGCAAGGACCAATGTGAACGTAAATGGCCAACATGAGGAGTACTACCCAAAGTACCCCCTAAGACATGGGGGACAAGGTGGAGATGCAAATAGGGGACTTCCCCCAGATGGAGACGAGCGGATGGTTGGATTAATAAGAAGGATTATGAGAGGAGGATTACCGAGCAGAGGCTTAGAGGAGGTCAGTCGAAGTCCGTTCACTCTGGAAATCAGGAATGCAAGGAACCCTCCAGAATTCAAACTGCCAACACTGGAGGCCGATGATGGAAAATCAGATCCAACTATGCATGTAACTAGATACATCAGACTTATGGAAGTGCTGGGGACATCTGAGGAGGCGATGGCAAGATATTTCCCTTTATACTACGGATTTGGCTGCGCTTTGGTTCAGGCAGCTAGAGAACGAATCGATCATGAGATGGGGCGAGCTAGTGGAACGCTTCATGAGATAGTTCAAGGTCCATGTGATGCGAACTAAGAGTGTAATGACACTTGTATCGATAAGAAGAGGTCAAGAGAGTCCGTGCGAAATTTTCTTATGCGATTTACTACGGCTGTGGCCTCGGTAGATCACCCGGATCCATCAATGATTTTAATGGCGGTGGTAGCAGGGATTGCGGAAGGCACAGAACTCAAGGATTCATTAGTACGTGATCCACCACAGGATCTTGGAGAATTCTATCATGAGGCTGAGAGATTCATTCGACTGGGAGATTCACGTGCCGAAAGGTAGGAAATAAACGTCGTGCAAGGCGAAGAAACCTCCAAGGAACAGTCTGGAATAGACAAAGGTAAGCAAAAGCAGGATGACAGATACGATGGTCCTAACAAATGGAAGAAATTCCAAGAGCCAAGGTTCAGACAATACACAGGCTTATAGCCACCCTGGAATGGATTTACACGGAGACTCGGGGGCAGCTCCCCTATCGGAAACCACCCAGGAGATACCGCGGAACGGGAACACAGAAGTGGAAAGTATTGCCTATTCCATGAGCTGGAAGGGCATGCTACTGGTGAACGCCGTAGGACCTGAGCAACTACCGCCTCCACCCAACAGAGCAAATCCTGGATCAGGATCACTACACGTCATCAATTGATCATGGTGGCATGGGCCAAGTTTAGGACTTAAACTTTGATCGATTACATAAAATTCTTAGATTTTGATTTCAAAATAAAACGGTTATTCCACTTACACATGTAAGGGAACCGGAGAGATCCCCAGGCATGCTCTGAAATGGTAATAGACCGCTCTACCCAGAGTGGCAATATCTAGATTTTTCCCTTGTTTGTGATTGAACATTTGGAATTTTAATTTAATAAGTAAACTTGAATTTTGTAAAATAAACCTTTGACCGGAGAGTTAAAGGATGAATATTGGAAGTAAATTTGAAATTAATCGCTTTATGGCCCTACCCGGAGAGACGGGGTCCGGAGTGCAAGAAGTGAGTTGCTTCGTCGAAGAGCGATAGAATCAGCTCACTTAATGTCATTCCTCATTCACAGGTGAGTGATTGGATCGAGGTTCAATAAGAGCCCGGAGTGGCTATAATCGGCCTAGGATTTAGGCCATGACATCGCTTAATGTTCAGGGATACTGAACCGGAGTGCGGGGAGTGACGCTGCTTCGTCGGAGAGCGACAGGATCGGCTCACTCAACGCTGTTTCCCCTTCATCGGAGAGTGGCAGGATGGGATTCAGTAAGATCCTAGAGAGGCTTACATTGGTCCAGGAGGATCATGACATCGCTTAATTTTTAGGGACACTGAGCCGGAGTGCAGGGAGTGACGTTGCTTCGTCGGAGAGCGATAGGATCGGCTCACTCAACGTTGTTTTCCCTTTACCAGAGAGTGACAGGATGGGATCCAGTAAGAGCCCGGAGAGGCTGACATCAGCTCAGGAGGATTATGACATCGCTTAATGGTCAGGGACACTGAACCGGAGTGCAAGGGATAGGTTGCTTCGTCAAAGCGCAACATGATCTGCCTAATCAATTGTTAAGTTTGGATTGAGCTTAGCAAGGGTTCGGAGAGGCCGTCAATGGTCTGGAAAGATCGTAGGATTCGATACTGAATTTCAAGGGGAAAATTCGGAATTGGATAACGACTTGGAATGGTCGCAAAATAAAATTATCAGATTCGGATGGAATCGTTTGATAACGAATGTAGTATGGACTTTGGATATCGGGATGGAGTCTATTCAAAATACACCTTCCAATAGCAAGGCATGTTTTAGGAGGCAAATGTTAACCCGCCTTTTTACAAGGCCATAAACAGGCGGATTCAACCTAACCAACTTCACGATTAACGAGGCTAGAATATGATGGATTTAGTTTAAAAGGATGAAGTCCACTTGGACATGTCGTTTGGTCTAGAAGTAAGGGCGATCGGCATTGTCACTCATCATAGGTGTCGTTCGGCATACCTCACTCAGCATACCTCACTCCGCATACCTCACTCAGCATACGCCGCTCGACATACTTCACTCAGCATATGCCGCTCGGCATACCTCACTCGTCAAAAGTCACTCGGCATGGAAGTCGCTCGGCATGGAAGTCGTTTGGCATGGAAGTCGCTTGGCATGGAAGTCGATCGGCAGGAAGTAGCTACAGGAAGTCGCTCGGCAGGAAGTCGCTATAGGAAGTCATAGGAAGTCGCTACAGGAAGTCGCTACACTAAGTCGCTATAGGAAGTCGCTCGACAGGAAGTCGCTACAGGAAGTCGCTTTACGAAGTCACAAGAAGTCGCTTCAGTAAGTCGCTCCAGGAAGTCCCTATAGGAAGTCGCTACAGGAAGTTGCTTCACGAAGTCACAGGAAGTCGCTATAGGAAGTCGCTATAGGAAGTCGCTACAAGAAGTCTCTACAGGAAGTCACTACAGGAAGACGCTACAGGAAGTTGCTACAGGAAGTCGCTCGTACCATGATGAAGGATGTTGGCTCGGCTATGGTTCTGATTGGCCCGGACTACTCAGGAAGTCTAGTAACTTCAGATTTTCCTATAAATACAGCATGTGGGGGTTTAGAAAAAGGATCTTCATTCTGTTTTCCTTCTTCCTCATTAAGGCTACTCTGCCATAATTGTTTTGAAAACTCTGGATTGTAACTATAATTGATTCTCATATCAATAAAAAGGAAAATTTTGGAGTGGATGTAGGCCAAAGTTAGCCGAACCACTATAAATCCATTGTTTTTTTCCTTTCTTTTTAATTTTTACTCATCTTCATATTTATACTCTCTACATACACTCTATCTGTTATCTGTGACTGTTAGTTGATGCTTTCATTTACATCTGGGTGTTAGTGACCAATTTTGGCGCTAACATGTTAGGTAAAACATGATGTTAAAGATGGGTTTGAATTTTCATAATTTTCCAAGCTAGGTAAAATTTGTTATGAATTTCTAAAGGAAAATATTGTATGTTTGGGTTTAAAATTTATTCCACTTATTTTATAAAGAATTTGGATCTGAAATTTTAATATGTTTGATAACATAATGAAAGTGAATTTCTATGATTTTTGGGTACTTTTCCTATTTCAATTGCTATGAAAAATAAATTATTTTAAAAGAATGGCTTATTTGCAATATTGGTTTTGCTAATGGAAGGGCTTAAACGTTACTTTTTCCCAAGATTTAGATCTGATAAGTGCCCTAGTTATTTTGTTAAGTATTTGAAAAGTTTTAAGGCAACCAATCAAAGGATTACAAATAGACGGGTAGTTATAAAGCAATTATTAAAAATAGCATAATTTCAGCCTTTGTTCAGAAAAGTTGGTTCCGCCTCCTATAGTAATGCCTTTCAACTCCAATGCTTTCGCTCAAACTCGGTTGAAACCAACCCAGCCGAAAACCCATTTGGTCGAAACCAATACATAGGATATCACTTAGATGGTACATAGTGGATTAAAGGAAAAGCAGAACCCATGATGTCAAAAGAAATGCTCCCGACGGGGCCGAAACCATAGTTTTGTTTTCAAATGTTAAGTGTGCGCTTTGTTTTACTTAAAGCTTTTGACATAGTCGAAGCATATGTTTTCAAAAGGGGTTTTCCTAAATAACTTTCAAAGGAGGTTGCCATTTTATGTTTTAAAGGCACTAGTTTTCAAATGGGTACTTTATTTATAAGGAATGCCTTTCGTGTGTAACCACTTTGACCCAAAAGATTTTTTAAAGAGTAAAACCTAATGTTTTTGAAAGGGGTGCTTTCATTAGTTTCGAAGCTATATTTCTAAAGATTATTAAGCAATGTTTTGACACATTCGAAAGGTATGCTTTGGTTTTGAAAGGGTTGATTTATATAGCTTTGAAAGTTATATACATACGGTTTTGAAAAGAGGTTTTCTATGCTTTCGATGAAGGTCATCCAGTTATGTTTCAAGGTTTCAAAACAAATAACCCATTCAATTTTAAAGGAAATACCATAGCATAAATAAAGAGCTTTGAAATAAAGTTTTTGAAGAAATTTTCCTCGAATAACGGTTGAAGGGATTAACCAAGTTTTATATAAAATGATTTCAAGGATATTAAACCGCAGGTGTTCATATTATTTTGTTGTTATGATTGCTTCTTCACATATTTATTCACATTGTAACTAACCCATAATGGTGCTTTGGGAAAGGGTAGAACAACCAACTAGGTTGATCCAGTAGTGAATATGACTTAAGAAACGTTAAAGTCTTTATTAAAGATGTTGGCAGGGGCCAATAGGTTCACAGTAAGCCTACGAAAATAGTGTAAAGAAAAAGATATTGGTAGGAGCCAATAGTTTTATAGTCAGCCCGTGAAAACTATGATTTGATATTGGCAAGGAACAATAGGTTTATAATTAGCCTATGAAAACTATATCCGGATTAAGATATTGATAGATGTCAATAGGTTCATATTCAGCCCATGAAAACTAGGATAAGAGTAAAGATATTGGAGTCACTAAGGTTATTAGTGATACCATTATAACTATGAAATCGGACAGGTAATCCATAAAAATTTAACCAGTTATTAATGAGCCCATGAAAACTAATAGCTCAATAGTAATCAACTATAGCTGAGACAGATAGTCAGAATAAATGGAGATGGGTAATCTAGAGTTAGCTTACTTGTTTGCATATCATTATATTATTTTGAATTGTCTTAGCCATTGTGGATGAATAAACATAGTATATGGTTTTATAAAGTTTTTAAGACACTAGTGAGGGGAAAAACCGTTTCGCTAAGCGGCGTGTCTCATTAGATATTTAAATGGTTTGAGATGGTAGATTATTATTCATACCAGGCTTTATGTCTGACTCGAACTTTCTGTTTTCCCCTAAAACTCTCGGGTACTCAATTTATTTTGAGTAGTTTTAGGTTTGGGGTTTTCAGGTGATCTTTAGACGAATAAAGCTTCCGGTGACGTGTAGAAGGCATGCTAGCTACTTAGAGTTCTTTTATTTCTGCTGTGTATGGTTGTAAAGGCAAACTTGTTTTATTGCCTTATATACTCCGATCATCCAAGAGGGCTTCTTCATATGTCGCTCTTGGCACATTTTGTAATAAGTATATTTTGTCTAAAAGGGGTCTGCGCATTAGGATTATACAATGAATTTGAAATATGTTGAAATGGAATGTGGACTTTGTTAGTGTTTTAATTTTTTTCCATATTCTTTTATTTCTGTGTATCATGTATCTAACATTTCCGTATTTGGTCGCCGATGATTAATGAGTATGGATGACTGTAGCATCCATAGCCATTAGTTTTGGGCCTCCAAGTAGCGGATTTTATAGCCTAGGTTAGTGAAAGGCCCCTCATATATACGTACCAGAGCTTGTGCCTCATTAACAGTCTTGGAATCTAGATATAGAATTCTGCCTAAGCTAAAGAAAGCTCGCATAACTCTAGGAGTATAAAGCTAGTGGAGCAAGAAATACTAGTACCCTAAGGGCTACACCGCCTCCAGCATCTACCGTAGTTGTTGGAATGTTTGCGAGGATAGAACATCACATAGGACAGCCAAATAGGCTATGAACTAACCAAGCATCTTTGTGTGCCTATTCGCAATTGCTCGTGTACCCCGTTCTCTCATACATATAGCCTTAAGTGAAATCTTAGCAACAAACAATAGAAATAAATCAATGTTCTAAAGACAAGTGTTGCATGCCGTATAATATAGTAAAAAAATACAAGTACATTTTCTCAACGTATCTCCTTCTATTTGGTTGTTTAACTTAAACTGGCCTACTTGGTATGTGTGTTGAGCCTAAGCTCTAATATCAACTGTGATGACCTAGCCTTTGTAATACCCTAAACCAATGTCTAAAGACAATGTCTGACTTTCAAATACCAGAAAAGACAGTCAATTAGGGTAAAATTAAAACTGAATATCATACCAAGGAACACCGTATTGTCTTGTAATGGAATAATAACATATAATATACTGAATATATATGAATAGAACATGATAAATCTACAAGAGAATGTGCTAGTAGAAGAAACCAATGAAAAATATAAATATAGGAAGTTAGAATATACCAACTTCATTTATACGGAGCTCTGAATATAATATCCGATGTCAAAAAGTCTCATATACAAAATATCCTATTTTCCATGTACTACATCAACAATAAGTATACATGTCCAAAATATAGACTTCACGCCTCCGATATGCTTTAGTTGTCCTTTTGTGAGGGGAACTATCTCAAAATACTATATATTAGAACTATATACATATATAAAACTAGAAGCTACTAGGCATAGTCGCTCCTCTCGATAAATGTGCTTCAGGGGTAATCTAAAATATAATGAACAAGTAAAGTAAACCCATCCAAAAGGATGGGGAATTATACCTTATCTCACTCTTCTCTTGTATCCTTAAGGTCAGTCTTGTTGATAAGAAAACTTTTCAACACCTCAAGTTTCAAATTAGAGTATGAGTAATGCTTTCGAAACCTCCTTTCAAACAGGTGGAGATTGCTAAAGCTTTTCTGATAGGTAAAAGTGATTAAAAACTCGTCGTTGGTACCATTAGACACATTTGAAAGGGTAGTTTCTCATTCGGTAAATCCTTTCAAATGGGTTGAATGAAGACTCGGTCTAAACAACCTTTCGACATAGATAGAGGAGCTTAGGCTAGGGACCTAATGGACTCTAGAAATAGCTGAGCTGAAAAGGTTCGCCACTTGGTCGAAAGGGGCAACACTTACAATCTAGTAGAATTGAGCTAAGGCTTTTAGGAAATAAGAAAACTAAGGGTCTCCACTTAGTCGAAGGGGCTGCTTTCGATCAGCTCAACTGAAGGTTGACATGTTTGTGAAAAATAAGGAAATCTAAGCTGCTAAGTAAACGTGATTATCACAATCCTCTTTTTATTGAACTTAATTGTACAAATTGACCAGATCCCCTATTTGATTTGGGAATTGGGGTTTACAAGTTTTAGAAAATACAAGTGAGTAGTGAAGGAAATCAAATCCCCTACAACTGACCCATGGGGTCATATTTATAGGTGCGGGTTAGGACCTTTCGACCCTGAGCTCTCGATATGGTTGAAAGGTCAAACTTTCTGCTTTCATGAGTGTCCAATAAGTCCTACCTTTCGACCTAATGGAAAGGGTTCCAGTCAATCTTCTGCGGCCGCTAGAGGCTGGGCTTCTCTCTCTTTCCTTGTTTCCTTTTGACTTCGTTAGAAGGTGCTGCTTGATAACTTTCGACCACGTCGAAAGGTCTCTTTATTCATTTCTGTCTTGAATGTTGATGTACTTCATAAGTTGACTTGGGCGCTAGCCTTCAACGCTTTCGAAACATGTTTTCTTTTGGCTTCGAATGAGTCAAAACACCCAAAATGGCTTTGTTGTAAATGGTTTCCTTTGAAAATTTCTGCCCTAACAAATTTAGAACCTTATGCCTTTATAGTAATGTTCGTATATCTCTTCTTTCTTAGTTGAGAGTGGCCCTAACCATATTGAAAGGCTTTATATGCTTTCGAAAGGGCTGAATTGGTCGAATACATCTCTGGCGGAAGTGAATGAAGGAGAAACCATGACTTTTCGGATGGTTTGGCGCAAAATATAGATTGTCCGATATCCATTTCCTTTGAGAGGTGTCTTTTTGAGTACCTTGGATGCTTTTGACATATTAGCTATCTCCTTTGAAAGGTAGCCTTCGATCTTGTCGAAAGCTCTATGTTAACACTGTCGAGACGTCCTTTTGACCTTCTCAAAAGGAACTATTGACGCTTTCATCTTCTTATCAAAAGCTCTGTTTAACCAGACTATCTTAGCGCTTTCTGATCTTTATCAATGATCTTGTATTCCTTCTTTCATACTTTTATTCCTAAGAATATTTTATGGATATCAAGTCCATCATAAATATAATGCTATGACTATAATCTGGTATGCACAACAATGAAATGTAAGGTACATCCTAATACATGAGTGTAGGGTTAATACTACACTCTCATGAGACTAGCGGTGATATAGACATCCTAACATAGGTCTAGCCCTAATGTTAGGTAAATAATACAAGTGTACAAGAACTTCACAATAAAACCGTACCTCCCACTATCTGCTATAAATTATTCGATATGCTACTAATCATGTACTATATGGTATAAAACAAACCATCTACCATGCGATATACCCTCCAATCCATGATGGGTGAGTCCTTAGGAACTCCTACATGATCGACCTTCCATTGACCACTCATTGGAGAATAAACGAAAATAAGTCACTATCAAAATATACCATAAACTCTAAGTCACGTCATAGTGCAATAGACTCATATAGATCTTACCTTAACCACTATAATAGGCATAGGTGATATATAATCTATTCTAGATAGTCATCGCCATATCTCTCCGAACATGTTCCGAGATTTCTTATACAAGTTGTGAGATTCTCCTATAATATAGTGGATTACTTTTTAAATTACTATATGTCAATACTCTATAGATAATGGGCATATCCTGTATAACTTGCTTTCAGTGGCTCGAATCGGCTCACCGAAACCGTATAATATGTATCGTCTCTTAATCTTACATATCAATTAACATAATATAACTCAAATCTTGCTTAATGAGTCATACTATCTTCACCTCTTGCAAATTACATCTCCTTCGCTTCGAGTGAAAATATCACACAAGTTCCACCTCGTTCCAATGCACCATTTCTTTCACTCAAGGGTCTCACCTTGCTTTACATCGAATCTGATGATTACAGGTCCTCATAGAGGTCCCCTAGAGCCATACGCTAAGTATCAAAAGGATTGGATCGAGGTTTGGGTGCAAATCACCCAAAACCTGGGCTTATTTCTCAATTTAGCCAAGAACAAGTTATTAATCAAACGTCATTTCGAGTATGTTCATTACATCGTCTTGCTGCTGGAAAGCGAAACTGGATCATCGACAACTAAACTACAATCTACAATATTTCTCTCCTTTAATAAATTAACTCAATCAAATATACTTCTTAAATAACATACTTAACTAATTTCTTTTTGTGAGCTTTGAATATATAGACTACGTATAAATGTATACGCATTCTTTCGTGTAATTAGACATCCTATAAATCAAAACATCCAATTTAACAAAACACGACTTACTTAAGTAATTAATCTAACAATCATATTATTTATTTATTTACTTAAATCATTTCTTCTTCATACTATTTTATAGAAGTCTTAAACTAATTTATAAAATAATACACTTTCCTATCAATCATATTATAGTTTAGAATAACTTACTTCTTCTATTAAAATTATGTTTAAAAATTAATAAGACTTTAAAATATTATATAGTCCATGTATAATATGTGTGTGTGTATCTGTTTGTTTATCACAAACCATTTATTATGATCTAAAGTGAGAAAATCACATTATAACAATGGTCCAAATTTTAAAACATTAACCAAATCATATTAAATAATACATAATCTTATTTGTTAATTACTAACTTCTCAAATATCCTTTATAAAAATTCACCAATTAGTTAATTATTGAATTACACCAGAATAAACCATTATCAAGGCTAAATAAAATTCAAAGCCCTTTTTAAAGTAAACTTAACTTGCCCAAACCATTAATTTGTCCTTCTAGTTTGTTTTTAATAGTCATGCTCTTAACTTCTAATTAGTGATAAATATACAATAATATTTCTGTCATTAATATAACTACAAATTAGAGTTCAGTTAATATAAACTCTATTCAATATGAATAGAACACAATACATACAGACACATACATACATGATCTTAATCAAATGTCCTAAATATCTACTCAAACTAATGCAATGAAATGAGACATAATTATGTGTATATATCATTTTACCTCTTCTAGATAATATTCCTCGGTATATATAAATATAGGGATTTATAATAAAATATAAATTAAAAGTGTTGATTCTGCTTACCTACGATGTAATTTCTCAAATGCCAAATTCAATCCAAACATTTACCATGTCGTTGATAATCTCACTATAAGTGCAATAGCGAAGACCGCATCCTGATTGGACCTTATATGCAAAAGATACGAATTAAATATGAATCATGATTTATTAAAATGATTAACTAACTTTATTACCTTCATTACCACTAAACCCCTTCGTCCTAAACACTTTGTACATGTCGTGCATGCACAAAACCATGTTGGCATTCTCTCCACCGCTACATAAGCGACGGTCAATGGAATAACGCAAAACCACCTCCATTCTTCACGTTGAGCAATGACGAACTCAACGACGCAACCCATGCAAGGTTCGACCTCTTCGAGCAAAATATGACACCCTCATGCCTTAATTGGCCATGTTATGTCGCAAATCACCCCCTTCGACCAGAGCTTCCTTGCTTGATGCCAACCGACTACACTTTGAACCACTTTCACTTTAGTTCCCTCCATTTCACCAATCACCGCCTCTAGTTCTATCAACTTGTCCTAAAATTCATGGAAAAGAAAACTGAGCACAGCCAAACACTACCACTGTAATACCCCATATTTTAGAGTACCATAATATAGGAAAATAAATTAAATAGCTGATAAACTAAAATTTATTATGGGATGAATTAAATATATAAAAAGTTAACCAGTAAAGGGTGAATGAATGTAGGAAGAGGAGTTATGGATTTATTAAGACTAAGCAAGATTGGGTTTTTAGCCCTAAGTCCAAATACTAATTACTTACATTAACCCTCTATTCATTCTCTCATTTTCAACAAAACTACTGAAAGAAAACCAAAAGTTATGGTCGACTAAACATTCAAGAGGAAGGAGAAGGAAAACAAAGATTAAAAAAGATCTTTCATCATTAAAGGAACATTTAACCAAGCTTAATCAAACTACGGTGAATAAAATTTCCCTAATACTCTTCCTAACCCGTGTGGACTCGAATTTGATTTTATATGAATATTTTTGATGACGTTAAACATATTTGTAATTGTTAGCACCAAAATTGGTCACTAACACCCTTAGAAAGACTGTGTAGAGAGAATAATGAAGAAAACAAACTTAAAAAGAGAAGAAAACATAAATTAAAATGCGGGAAGTATGAACACCAAATTTATAGTGGTTCGGCGCAGTGACCTACGTCCACTTTGAAGCTGATCTTTTTTTTCCACTTGATACTTGATTACAGATGCAATCCGTTCTTAAGTATTAGAATACAATTGCAAGGTAAAAGAAATAAGTCTTAAATGAGGATTCAATGTGGCAGAGTCTCCCCAGTGCTCTCTAAAATCTGATCCCCTTTTCTGTGCCCCTGCCTCTCTATTTATAGACGAAAGTGGGTTGGACTTCCTTGGTGGGCCAGGTGGTCGAATAACTTGGTCCAAGTAGTGTATGTACTGTACGCCGAACCAAGGAGGCTGGACAAGGCATGCCGAGCCGAACTCCTTGTGCCGAACGAAGCATGCCGAGTCTCCCCTCTTTAGGCCGAGCGAGGCGAGAGGTTGAATGAGAGATGCAGGTCGAATGGGGCAGGAATGCCGAACGATAGTAATGCTGAGTGAAGGGCTTGGCCGAGTGAAGGGTTTGACCGAATGGTTTCTTCAGCCGAACGACTCAAGGCCGAACGATCTCCTGGATACCGGACGATCTCAAGCCGAGCATGCTGACTTCTCTGGGGAGCACTTGTGCTGAGTGAACTACGCTGAACGACGCTGGGACGCCGAACGATCTTCTGGAGGCCGAACGATCCTTTGCTTCTTCATGCCGAACGATCTTATGCCGAGCGCGATCTTCGACTGCCGAGTGTAATTCTGAATGGCCGAAAGTTTTTCGATGCCGAGTGCAACTCTGGATACCGAACGTTCTAGTTGCTTGGTCGATTTTCCAGGTAACATTTTGCCCCCCCAAAGTACGCCATGTATTCGATAAGGGTGTGCTTTGTACTACAAAATTCGTGCAATGCCACCGAGTGCTTTGGATGCCGAACGTTCTTTGCCGAACGATACGAATGCCGAACGATACAAATGCCGAACGATTTGAAGTAACCGAACGACGCTGTTTTGGCCGGTAGAACCGGTCAGAGTCTCTTCACCTTTTTCTTCTTCCCTATAAAGCCTGTCTTCTTCTTCCTCCTTTCTTTTTTCACCTTTACCTTTCAACCCCGAATCTTCGAACCATCCTTGCGATCGGACTTCTAGTACTTCTTAAGCCTTCCTAAAGCTCGATCCACGAACTAGGTATAATCCCATTACCCAACTCCTTTCCACAAATTCGCATAGGACTGAGTCGTTGCCGAACAGGCTATGTGGAGGAATCATATTATGTCTCCAAGGCCGATCGTTGTGAGGTAGGGAGAGATGGTTCGGGACGAACACTTCGTAGGGTTTGTTTCGTTGTTTGAGAGGGACGCTGTGGTTCGGCACGGCCTCTGTGTATTAGATAAGGCCACGGGAAAGAGTTAGGTGGAGGAAAGGAAAATATGGAGGTCGTGCCGAGTGTTAAGACTTGGCATAACCTTGGTTCGGCACGGCATATTGTTGGCCGAAGGATGGGTTTGGATGTGAGCCAGTGGACAGGCCGGGTGTTGTTTCGGCCGAATAGTATTTCGGCTGAGCGATACTCACTCAGTACGAACTGAAGGTGGGCCGAATGATGGTTGTAGGCCGAACAAGGACTTTGCCGAACATACTTAGGCCGGACAAACATTAATGCCGAACATACCGACATGCCGAATAAACTTGAATGCCGAACATACCAAGGCCGGACAAACACTAATGCCAAACATACTGTCATGCCGACCAAACTCAAATGCCGAACATACTTAGGCCGGACAAACATTAATGCCGAACATAGTGACATGCCGAACAAACATGAATGCCGAACATACTTAGGCCGGACAAACACTAATGCCAAACATACTGTCGTGCCGACCAAACTCAAATGCCGAACATATTGACATTTTGTCCAATTTCATAACCGAACTTTACTTGCCATAACTGAATAACTTCTTTTAGCGTTTTCTTAACCTAGAACTGTAATCGCCATACAGAAGGCTTTTGGAGACGGTCAGCGATGACGGTTTTCAGAGGCGGCGATTACAAGCTTAGTTTTATTCTAAATGCTTATACACGATTGAACGCACTAGTTCACACACCACGTGGAGGGATTATTCGTGTTGTTAACTCTAACATTGGTCATTTTTCAAGTATAGTTCACACATGTGCTTAGTTGAATCCACTATTTATTCAAGATGTCTAAAAAATCCAGTTCCGCTACACTTTCCGATAGACCAAGGCCGTCTTCAAAGCAAACAACCGCCAATACATCTGACCCGTCAGTTTCTCCCGCTCACGACTGGGCTCCTGATACCTTGGAGTCGTCGGTCCTATTGGATAGCCCGGTTGACTCACAAGCTTCAAGGGTCACCGAAGCCGCTCTTCAGCGGATATGTTCTATCCATGGTATCCCGTTCTCTGACGTGTTAGTTCCGTCGGGGCACGACCGTCCACTTCTGCCACCAGCGGGATATACAGCGTGCAGCAAGTTCATGTGTTGGGTTGGCAGCGTACCACCGTTCAATCTATTTCTTCGAGATGTGCTGCGGTATCTTGACGTCGCCCCATCACAGCTACATCCAAACGGTCACGCCTTCATCTATGGTACATACGTGCTCTTTATGGCCGTCTTCTCTAGGCCCCCAACCCCTGGCGATATTAGGTACATATACATTACCAAGAAACGGGAGACAGTCCCTCTTACATGTTTCTTGAGCCACATCGGAAGTGCCAAATTTTCACCAGCGTGTGGAGCAGCAAATTCGCCTAGTATAAACAGGAATGGTTTTACGTGCGCTGCCCACAGGGTTTTGCGAGGATATGGGTTGAAGGAAGTAAGTCTTCTTCCTGAATTAATGTACGTTCCCAATCGGTTTTAAGCTTCTGCTAACTTATCATTTCATCTTTTCAGATTCCATTCCACGTCCCGAGGGTCGAGGGTACTCTGATGCTATCGAAGCCATTAGAGCCCTTCCTGCTGAGGAACGAGATATCCGAGCCCTCGTTTCCAATGAGTCATTATCAAGGTTTGGTCTGCTAGCTCCTGGCCGCCGGATTAGTCTTCCTGAGGGCGCCTCGCTTACCAAACCCGTACCCGCTAGAGGGAAAAAACTACCTGAATCATGTATTTGCCCTTCTCTTGAAGTACCGGAAGAGGGGGAAATTCCAAACGAGCCACCTCAAAAGCAAGGTGAGGATTTGGGCCCTGCGGTCGAAGTTCATGATATTGAAACGTCGTCTTCCCCTTCGAAGGGGAAAAAGAAGCCGGCGTGCAAGTTGAGGAAGGAGAAGGTTGGCGGGACTTCCAAAGTTACGCCTATCCTGCCAGAGAAAGAGGCTTCTTCACAGTGCATTGAAAGTTCTCTGAAGGGCTTATCGAACCTCTCCATTCCCGACGACTTGTTCAACTATGATTTCAATGACCCGGAGTTGTTTAAGTTTCACTCACCCGCCAGGGGCGATGCGAGTGTCCCAGCCCCGAACCGAGGGGAAAAGACTCCCATTAGCAAAGCCACTGGTCCGTCAGGGGGGAACACTAGGACACACACGGACACGTGCACTTCGCTTTGCACCTACTTTTCTTTCATCATTTTGTTCCCTCGCTGATTCGCTATTGTTTGAATTCTTTGCAGGTGACATGGGGCGTTCGCACGGATATGACCGCCTTCGCGGTTCGTCGACTTTACGCCAATCCGGTCGGGGCTTAGGTCTCGAGAAGCGCCAAGACAGAGATAGCGACAGCGACCGAGATTATCATTCCCGGGACTCGTCATTCCAGAAGAAAACTCATTATCAGCCCGAACTCCACCAGGAGATCTCTTCTCATCAGGAGCGAAGCAAAGAAAAGCGCGGTCATAAGAGGTCGCATTCCGATGCTCCTCGGGACCAACACTCTGACTCCTCTTCTACCCGGCATTCCCGAGACTCTCATAGGAGGGGTGAACTTTCAAAGCCGTCTCCTCCCGCTCTAGCGACAGGCCCGACAGTGTCGGAGAAGCTAACCGAACTCAAGGCCAAATTTCCAAAGATTTTTTTTTGATGGGCTAAAGTTTCTCCCAGCGATTCACCCTATACCCGGAGATGTTAAGCAAAACGACATTGCCTGTACCAACGACGTCTATGTTCAACATGACGCATTCGTTCATCTGGCTGAGAAGCTTTCTGAAGTCTCTGTGGAGCGCCAGCACGAAATTGACCGCCTAAAACTTGAAGCTATTCATGACAGGGATATCATTAAGGCCCAGGATGACGAGTTGACCACTTATAAGTCTGAGCTTGAGGTCGCCCGTCAGCGCGCTAAGGACACCGCCGAGGCTGTTTCCCGCCTTGAATTAACTCATAAGAAAGAGCTTGATGAGTCAGTCCAACGGTGTGGTGCTCTAGCTTTGGAGAACGACTCCGTTCAGAAGGAGCGGGACATACTCAACCGATGGGTCAAGGAACTCGAAGAGCAACTCCATGAGGAGAAGAATTGGCCGCCCAGGTTGAGGCACAACACTATTGCGATGAGATCGTCGCCACCCGGCTCCTAAAGGGGAAACTCGTGGATGATTTCTCCAAAGTCAAGGCACTAAAGAATGAGGCTCGCGAGGAGGGCAAAAAGATGGCAACTGCCGACATTGATTCTCGCCTTGAGGCGGCTATGGAGGAAGGTAGGGAAGAGATCAAGACTGAATTCGACCCGCTCATTGCTGAATTCAACGCCCGAGTTCTCATGCATCGAGATCTAATTTTTTTTAGGCGAGGCTACCTTGAGTCTCTGACCGAGGCATGGGAGACCCTGATTCAAATCAGGAAGGCCGAGAGCGGCGTCGAAGAGGTCGATGAGGAAGCTTTGATTAAGGAGTTCCTGAAGGGAAAAGAACCTTCAGACCTATCAGCGGTTAAGGCCCTATACAGTAAAGGTTCCCCCTCGAGGAAAGGAAAGGAAGTGGTTATTGGTCCATCCTGCATCGTGCCCCCAGTTCGTGCGTCTACTCAGCCGGCTAGCCGACTGGTACTTGATCCCTTCGAGCAGCACTTTGCTACGAACCGGATTCCCCCGGGCTTGGCGTTCATGTTCTATCTCCCATCTCGGAGGGTGAGACCCCTCTGACAACCGAGATTCCACCGGCACCTGGTAAGCAACTTCTTTGCTTTATAGGGTTTCTTTGTTTTTCCAGAAGCTGTCGTGCTCAAACATTTGTTCTCTTGTGACTTTGTGCAGGTTGTTCTGACCCTAAGCCCACTCCGAGGAGCGATGTCGCCAAGAAGCTGGAGAAAGAAACGAGTGAGGCTGCTCGAGTTGGCAAGGGTCCTGGCCCAGATGCCCAAGTAATCGGGGCATTCGATGAAGGCAAGTCCGACTCTTCTTCCGAGAGTTTTGAAATAGAAATCACGGGTGCCTCTGAGCATGCATCTAAGCCGAGCATGAAGGAGCGGCTCGATAAAGAGAAGGAAGTGACAGCCAGAGTTAAGGCCGAGCCTCGGGATGTAGGCCTGGACGACCCCTTGAACAAACCGTTGAAGGTCATCCTCCCTGGCGAGTCCAAGCCTATGGACGTTCACCCTACATCTTCGGTCGTCACCCCTCCATCAGGGAAGGATTCCAAGGGTAAGTGCTCTGGTAAGGAATCATCCGGGAAGAAGTCAAAGAAACACAAGAAGTGACCATCGTCCTCGTTCAACGAGAGTTAATTTAGGTCATGTAATGATTTTTGCAGACTGTGTAAATAGGCTGTTGACTCCGAACTTCGGAGCGCTTTTGTAGCGAAAAGCTTTTCAGGAATAAAGTTCAGTTTCATTTTCTGCCTTTTCAGAAGATCCTTGTCATTCAGTTTTCTTTGTGATTGTGATTGTGAGTGAAATCTGAACTGCTGTGAATAACATAGACCTCCTGGTTCACCTTTACATAGCTTGGGAATTCTTCGGAGTTGTTCAATCTCCATTCTGTGCTTCATGTATTTAAAATATTTCCTAGCCCACATGTTGGGGACTCGGCATATCCAAGTCATTTGTGTCATAGTTCATATTCAAGGGGCTTGGAGATCTGAATCACTTACATTTGAGTCCGCGCTCTGGGGACTTAGAGTATTCCAGTCCGCGCTCCGGGGACTTGGGGATTCCGAATCGTTTATACCCGAGTCTGCACTCCGGGGACTTCGATTAATGCAGTCCGAGTTCCGGGGACTTGGAGATTTTGGATTGTTTATACTCGAGTCTGCATTCCGGGGACTTCGAATACTCCAGTCCACGCTCCGGGGACTTGGAGATTTTAAGTCGTTTATACTCGAGTCCGCACTCTGGGGACTTGGAAATTTTAAGTCGTTTATACTCGAGTCCGCACTCCGGGGACTTCGAGTACTCCAGTCCGCGCTCCGGGGACTTGGAGATTTTAAGTCGTTTATACTCGAGTTCGCACTCCGGGGGCTTCGATTACTCCAGTCCGCGCTCTGGGGACTTGGAGATTTTAAGTCGTTTATACTCGAGTCCGCACTCCGGGACTTCGAGTACTCCAGTCCGCGCTCTAGGGACTTGGAGATTTTGAGTCGTTTATACTCGAGTCCGCACTCCGGGGACTTCGAGTACTCCAGTCCGCGCTCCGGGGACTTGGAGATTTTAAGTCGTTTATACTCGAGTCCGCACTCCGAGGACTTCGAGTACTCCAGTCCGCGCTCCGGGGACTTGGAGATTTTGAGTCGTTTATACTCGAGTCTGCACTACGGGGACTTCGAGTACTCCAGTCCGCGCTGCGGGGACTTGGAGATTTAGAATCGTTTAGACTCGAGCCCATACTCCGGGGACATGGAGTACTCCAGTCCGCACTCCGGGGACTTGGAGATTTAGAATCGTTTAGACACGAGTCCGCACTCCGGGGACTTGGAGTTTTAGAATCGTTTATACTCGAGTCCGCACTCCGGGGACTTCGAGTACTCCAGTCCGTACTCCGGGGACTTGGAGATTTAGAATCGTTTATACTCGAGTCCGCACTCCGGGGACTCCGAGTACTCCAATCCGCGCTCCGGGGACTTGGAGATGTTAAGTTGTTTTTGAGCGTTCGTACTCTAGTCAGAATATCATAATTTTCAACCGCTTGTCACTGGAATATCATACGCAGAGACATTAATCATTTACGAAAAAGGTGGCTTCAAGCCTTTATTAATGAGAGCAAGCTGAATTGTCTTATTACATGCCAAGAACTGGAAATGGAAACATACTGGAGATAAGTGCAACTACTGCATAAAGGAAATAGATTAAGTGTAGTAACGCCGCAAGTGCTCGCTGTTCCATGCTTGGGGGAGTGTCACACCATCGACGGTCGCTAGCTTGAAAGTTCCTTCTCCAAGCCTCCGTTCGATGACGTATGGACCTTCCCATGCGGGGTTCATATATGACGGGACTGGAAAAACTCGTTTAAAAACGAGATCTCCCACATCAAAGATTCTTGGTCGGACTTTCTCATTATAATATCTCGCGACCCGATGTCTGTACGAGGCTGCTTTCAGATCATCTTTCTTGCGTTTTTCATCGATAAAGTCCCATGATTCCAGTAAGAGATCCTGGTTCGACGCGGGGTCGTAATGAGTCACCCGATGTGATGGAACTTCAAGTTCTACGGGTATGTCGGCTTCCGTGCCGTACGCCAATGCGACTGGTGTGTGGCCAGTCGCGGTCTTGTGGGTAGTTCTATAGGCCCAAAGCGCTGTCGGGAGTTCATCTACCCACTTGCCTCTAGCTTTTTCCAAACGCTTCTTCAATATGGACTTGATTATTTTGTTTACAGCTTCTACCTGCCCATTCGCCTTCAGGTGAGCAACTACTGCGAACCTTTTCTCAATGCCATACTTCTGACAAAATTCTTTGAATACTTTGCTCTCGAATTGAGCCCCGTTATCTGTTATGATGGTCCGTGGAAGACCAAAGCGGCATATGATATTTCGTACAACGAAATTAATGACTTTCTTGGTGGTGATCGTGGCCATAGGCTCTGCCTCTGCCCATTTGGTAAAATAATCGACTGCCACTATTGCATATTTCGTGCCTCCTTTCGCTAAGGGTAAAGAACCAATCAGGTCAATTCCCCACATTGCAAATGGCCAGGGACTAACCATTTGCGTGAGTTCCGTCGGCGGGGCTCTCGGAATTTTCGCGTATATCTGGCATTTGTCACATTTCCTCACATAATCTGTGGCGTCGCGGTTCACGGTTGGCCAATAGTATCCGTAGCGGAGGATTTTCTTTGCCAAAGTTTGCCCCCCGGTATGATCACCACACTCTCCCTCATGGACTTCCTCCAGTACCCGTTTTATCTCGTCATGGGCCACGCACCGGAGTAAGGTGGTCGAGAATCCCCTGCGATACATTACTCCGTTCTGTATTACATAACGCGAGGCCTTACGAAGGACTTGGCGTCTTTCGCTCCTCTTCTCAGGCAAATCCCCATATAGTAAGTACTGTTTGATCGGGGTCAAGCACGATTCCCTTTCGAGTTCGGTCTCCAAGACGAAATCTATCTCCATCATGTCTATACTTGGGGCAAGTAGGGTCTCGACAGGGAACAATCCCATCTGTTGTGCATCGCCAATGCTTGCGAACTTTGCTAACGAGTCAGCTTCTCTATTCTGTTCGCGTGGGACATGGGAGATGTCGTAATATTCGAGACTTGCCAGTAGTTCTCGAGTGCGAGCAAGGTAAGGAGCCAGTCTCTGCCCCTTCGCTTGATAGTCTCCCTGCACCTGATAAACTACCAGTTGTGAGTCATAGAAGATTTCGATTGACTTCACTCCCAACTTGATAACGAGTTTCAAGCCGGCAATCAATGCCTCATATTCGGCTTCGCTATTTGTTGCTGCAAATTCAAGCTTCAAAGCATAGCAGATTGATCGGTCTTCTGGGGTTATGAGGACGATACCTGCCCCCGAGCGGTGGTCGTTAGATGCCCCATCGGTGTACATCTTCCATCGAACGGGAGGTGCGACCCTGTGTCCGCTCGGTTCATCTGGCAGAGAGAACTCGGCGACGAAGTCAGCTAGTGCTTGTCCTTGTATAGCCCTTCGTGGCAGGTAGGCAATGTCGAACTGACTCAACTCAATGTTCCATTTTAACATCCTTCCGGAAGTTTCCGGTCGTTGGAGTACTTGTCGCAATGGTTGGTCAGTGTAGACACTGATCGAGTGTGCCTAGAAGTATGGACGAAGCTTGCGTGATGCAATCACCAAGCAATAGGCGAGTTTCTCAATCTTTGGATAGTTCCTTTCCGCCCCCGTCAGGCGTTTAACAACATAGTAAACTTGCCTTTGAACTCGGTCCTCCTCGTGGACCAGGGCTGTGCTGATGGCATGTTGAGAGACCGCTAAGTATACGTACAACATATCATGGTCTACTGGTTTCGACAGCACCGAGGGACTCTCCAGGTGTCTTACCAGGGCCCAGAACGCTTCATCGCAGTCGATGGTCCATTCGAAGTTTCTCTTTCCTTTCTTTATAACTTCAAAGAACGGAATACACTTGTCTGTAGCTCTGGATATAAATCGACTCCGCGCAGCCACTTTTCTGTTCAAGCTTTGCAGCTGTTTGATGGTTCTGGGTACTCGTATATCTCGGATGGCCTGGATCTTTTCCCGGTTAGCTCCAATTCCTCGTGCATTCACAATGAAACCCAAGAATTTTCCTGATGCCACGCCGAACGAACATTTCAAAGGATTGATCTTCATCCCGAAGTGCCTCAGTATATCGAACATCTCTGCTAAGTCTCGGATGTGGTCGTTTGATTATCGTGACTTCACAAGCATGTCATCCACATAGACTTCCATCGTTTTTCCAATCTGATCTTTGAACATTCGATTTACCAGACGTTGGTAAGTTGCTCCTGCGTTCTTCAATCCGAAGGGCATTACTACGTAGCCATACAACCCGACGTTTGTGACAAAGCTGGTGTGCTCTTGGTCCGGGATGTGCATTGGAATTTGATTATAGCCACAATACGCGTCCATAAATGATAGTAACTCGTGTTCGGCTGTTGAATCGACCAGTTGGTCGATCCTTGGTAGCGGGAAACTGTCCTTTGGGCAAGCTTTGTTTAAATTAGAGTAATCAACACAAGTTCTCCATTTCTCATTGGCTTTCTTTACCAACACTGGGTTGGACAACCATTCACGGTAGAGGGCGTTGCGGACGAACCCGTTGGTTTTGAGTTTGTCCACCTCCTCTTTGAGAGCAGCGGACCTCTCTGCGTCCATGCCTCTCCTTTTCTATATCACGGGGATGTGTTTTGGGTCTATGTTCAACATATGACTCGCAATTGCAGGAGAAATCCCGCTCATATCAGGATGTGTCCAAGCAATCACATCAAGGTTCGCTTGGAGGAAGTCAATAAGGTTTTCAGCTATCACGGGGTCTAGTCGTGATCCTATTTTAAGAACTCGTGATGGGTCGTTGCGGCTAACTGAGATGTCAATAGTTAGTTCAGCTGGCGCTGCATTCGTTTCCCTGGGTTACCCATCATCATCTCTCGGATCTATGTCTCTATGGATCCGTGAATGTTGCCTGAGCCAGGGCTCGGGCGTTAGTTGTCAATCATCAGAATTTTGGATGCGGACAAAGCTGTCCGCGACCTTTCCTTTCTCCCTACGCTACGCTTCTCTGAGCTCAGCCACGTAGCATGCACGTCCGGTTGCCTGATCACCATGCACTACTCCTACTCCTTTCTCTATGGGAAACTTTAACGTCAAACACCACGGGGCCAAGGCTGCCCTGAAGTCTGCGAGGGCTGGTTGTCCCAGGAATACGTTGTATGGTGAATCAACATCCAGCACTATGAATGGCTGGATTCGCACTCTCCTGCGTTCTCCTTGTCCCAGTTCAACTGGTAACTCCACATATCCTACTGCATCTGTTGCTGTGCCGTTAAAGCCATGGATTCGGGCTTTAGATGGTTTCAAATTCTTAGTCTCCAGCTTCATTTGGTCATATTCTTTCTTGAAGATGATGTTAACGGAACTTCCACAATCGATTAGAAATCTTCTTACGAATGCCGGTCCGATGGTCGCGGATATGACCATCGGATCGATAGTAGGGGCTTCCACCTTATTCGCATCTCTATTCCTGAATACAATATCGTCGTTCATCGTGCGCTGCTGCTTTGCGGGAGCTCCATCCTCCACATTTGAACAACACTCATACTCCGTATGTCTTAGAGAATTAGCATATCGCTCCATCTCCTGCCAATTTTTATCCGCAGGATGAGGTCCACCAGCAATTGTGTTAATAACCAATCTTCCCACAGTCCGAGCAGGTTGTTCTGGCTGGCGTGGAGCTGGTCCGCGTCCGGGGTCCGATGTCTCCTGTTTACTGTCTGGCCATGCTCTGACAAATTCCTGTAGCTTCTTCTGCCTAATCAATTTCTCAATAGTGTCATGAAGATGCCTGCACTCGACAGTGTTGTGTCCGTAGGACTCGTGAAAGCGGCAATACTTCCCAGTCCGCTTCTGCTCCTCTGTTGATTCCTTTGGGGGTGGTTTTCCGTATTGAAAAGTGTTGCAGGTCGACAAGTAGATGTTCTCAAGAGATGTATTCAGTGGAGTGTATTCGTTGTAGGTCGGGATTCTTGACTTCCATCTCCCCGTTTCCTTCTTCTTCTTTCCGGTATCTCAGTTGCTTTAGACTGCCCGGGCTCGTTCTGGACGTTGGCTTGATCCTTCTCAGGGTTATCTCCGGTTGTCTTCGTAGCGATGTTACTCTTTACAGATTCCTGACTGGGCCCTGGTGCCTTGTCTTTCCTTGTCCACCGAGCTTCTTCCCTCCTTATGAATTGATGGGCTTTCGAATAAAAACGTTCCAGCATGGATGGGGGCTTTCCTGCCAACCAATCTCCAAATTTAGAATCTGGATCCACTCCACGCATTGCTTCCATCAAAATTGCGTGATCGTTAGGATTGCTCACTTCAGTAGCGGCAACATGAAATCTCTGCAAGTATGCTTTCATTGATTCTCCTGGAGCTTGGGTCACACTTGACAAGGACGTCACATCCTTGGGATGAGCGGTGTGTATCCGGAATTGTTCTATGAATTTTCATGCTAATTCGTCCAAGCTGGAGATTGACCGTGGAGGAAGTCGAGTGAACCATATGGTGGCGATTTCGGATAAAGTTATCGGGAAGCACCTGCACTTGGTTGCGTCTTTGGCTCTTGCTGAATCCATCATCCATTCATACCTCATTACATGCTGTCTAGGGTCAGTTTTCCCTTCATAGGCAGGAATGGTGGGCATGTTAAACTTCCTTGGGTATTCAGCCTGTAGGATGGTATCTGTGAAGGGAGTATGACTCTTGGAAACTCTCCAATATTCATTAGTCAATCCTTGGTTTTCTTTCATCAGCTGCCTAACCATAGCTGTCAAGTCGGGGGTAGGTATGGAAGATGGAAGGTTGGGTTCTTTGGGATCTTGGTGAGTCTGGTGTCCAGCCTCTTCGCGAGCTTGATCCCTAGTCGATCGATTGGTGGCACCTGCTTGTGCACCTTCATCCTTGCGGCGTCTACACCTAGGTGGTTCGTCAGCTGAAGTCGAACTATCATCTTCTGAGTAAGGGGCAGGGCTACCTCCAGCATTCCGATGCTGCTGCTTAGTAAGCTGAATCATGAGGTCAGCATTGGTCTGCATTTGCTCAGCAAGTTGCCTCCTGCTTTCCATAAGTTCTTTCATTAAGTCATTGAACTCTGCTCGGGAAACAACTTCCTCTTGAATTTGGTTGGAGGGTCCTACGCCTCGGATCGCTTGTTGCTTGCTAGGACCATCTTGTTGTATGCTAGCAGTTTCACGGACATCTGCATTTTGAGAGGCCGATCTGGTTCATGGTCTTCCCATGATAGAGTTGTTGGCTGTAACTCTGAATAGAATCAACAGATGCCTTATGAATGATATTGGATCTCCTTCAGGGGATTTACGCAATCCAGTAGCTACAAAGTAGATCCTAATAGCCTGAGAATTCAACTCTCAATGAAAGCACCAAAATGTTAGCACCAAAATTGGTCACTAACACCCTTAGAAAGATTGTGTATATAGAATAATGAAGAAAACAAACTGAAAAAGAGAAGAAAACATAAATTAAAATGCGGGATGTTTGAACACCAAATTTATAGTGGTTCGGCGCAGTGGCCTACGTCCACTTTGAAGATGATCTTTTTTTCCACTTGATACTTGATTACAGATGCAATCTGTTCTTAAGTATTAGAATACAATTGCAAGGTAAAAGAAATAAGTCTTGAATGAGGATTCAATGTGGCAGAGTCTCCCCAGTGCTCTCTAAAATCTGATCCCCTTTTCTGTGCCCCTGCCTCTCTATTTATAGACGAAAGTGGGTTGGACTTTCTTGGTGAGCCAGGTGGCCGAATAACTTGGTCCAAGTAGTGTATGTACTGTACGCGGAACCAGGGAGGTTGGACAAGGCATGCCAAGCCGAACTCCTTGTGCCGAATGAAGCATGCCGAGTCTCCCCTCTTTAGGCCGAGCGAGGCGAGAGGTTGAATGAGAGATGCAGGTCGAATGGGGAAGGAATGCCGAACGATAGTAGTGCTGAGTGAAGGGCTTGGCCGAGTGAAGGGTTTGACCGAATGGCTTCTTCAGCCGAACGACTCAAGGCCGACCTGGATACCGGACGATCTCAAGCCGAGCATGCTGACTTCTTTGGGGAGCACTTGTGCTGAGTGAACTACGCCGAACGATGCTGGGACGCCGAACGATCTTCTGGAGGCCGAAGGATCCTTTACTTCTTTATGCCGAACGATCTTATGCCGAGCGCGATCTTGGACTGCCGAGTGTAATTCTGAATGGCCGAAAGTTTTCCGATGCGGAGTGCAACTCTGGATACCGAATGTTCTAGTTGCCTGGTCGATTTTCCAGGTAACAGTAATATTAAACTTTAATTGGTAAAATTGGAAATCTAAACAAAGGAAATTTATTCATGTCCTAGGGTAAAACATTAATTAATCATAACTAAATGATTTCAGATTGAAATATGATGTTTATAATAATGAAATAGAGATGATTTTTCAATCCCATAATTTTTTAAAATAAATTGGAATTTTTATGAATTTTCTAAGTTGAGAAAATAGTTAATTTAGGGTAAATTAACTATTATAAAAAATAAAATTAATTATTTTGACTTGAAATTTTTGTATAAGGTAAGGCAAGATAAAATAGGTTTTCGGCGAATTTTTGGGGTTTTTCCCATTAATTTTAAATTTATTGTTAATTAATTGGCTAAAGGAAGAAGTGATTAATTAATAACGGAGAATAAAATTAGCAAATCATAAAAAATAATGGTAAAAGAAGTACGCTAGCCAATAAGAATTTGAAATCAAATGAGATTTGGTGTAAAGTAACTACTTAATAAGCTATAAAATAGTTTTGAAATTCAATTACGAATATGCCATTTTAGCTCACGACAGCTTCATAAATAGTCAATCCGCGATAGCTATATAAGCTATCAATTTGTGATAGCACTTTGGCTATCAACCTGTGATAACTTAGGGAAAGCTCGACACATGAAGGCTAAGTGGAAGCTTAACATGTTATAGCAACCAAGAAGTTCAACTTGCGATATCTACTATGTACATCAATATGAACTAGCTCAATTGAACATCAACCTTTGATAGCTTACATAAACAACAACATGTGATAGCTAGTTAAGTCGGTTCATTATGCGACATCTTAAGGGAAGTTCAACCCACGACAGCTAATTAACACGCAACGGTCTATGTGGAGTTCAACCCATGATAGCCAGGGAGATATCAGCATGCGAAAGCTTAAACAAAATCAACCAGTGATAGCCTACAAAATGGTCAACCCATACAGCTAATGAAAGCTTTCAACTTATGCTAGCTTAGGGTGAGTTCAACCAATGATAGCTGAGGTTACGTCAACATGCGATGGCTCTAAGGTACTCGACAACTGATAGTTATGGCCGTATCAACTCACTATGGCCGTATCAACTTGCGATGGCTCTAAGGTACTCGACTACTGATAGTTATGGTCGTATCAACTCACGATGGCCGTTTAAACTTGCGATGGCCTTATGAGGCTTAACATGTGATAGCCTTGCAAAGTTGGTTTGATATAATGAATAAAATTAGGAAAAGAAGGCTAAGTGCATGTGATTATTGATTCTAAAGATGAACAACTTGAGGAAACAATAAGTTAATAAAGAATAATCTAACTAAAGAAGGAAATGAGATCGAGCAATATGAGTCCTTATCACAAAATATGAGTCCTTATTCAATGATTATTGTGATAAGGACTTAGTGGAAAACATACGTATGAATTCAAACATTATATTTTGAGAAAAGGTCTATATGGCTACCAAATATCAATCCCATGACATTATAATTGATATCGTAGATGGAAGGCTTGTGGCTACAATATGTCAAATCCACGTCATTATTGATTAGTACTGTAGATGGAAGACCTTAATGGCTACCAAATATCAAACCTATGGTATTATAATTGGTTTAGATGGAAGGCCTGAGTGGCTACCAAATGTCAAATCCATGATATTATAATTAATATTATTGATAGAAGGCCTGGTGGCTAGCTATATATCTAAAACATGACATCGTATTCGGTAACGTTGGTGGACGTCTTTGGTGGCTAACCTATGTCTGTTCACGAAAATATATGGGAATGAGGGTGTAAGGCTTGTGTAGCATCCTATGATCTATTCACGATAAATGAGTGCAATTTTAAATTAAATGACTATAGAAATTAGTCGAACTTGTGTGTAAGAAATCTCACAACTATGACGAATTGATGCTTGTTTCGATAATACTGTCGAGGAGTATTCTTTAATTAATGATGATGATTGGAATAGTAATGCGCAATTTCGTGCTTTAGCGACGTGGCTCACTATATGTATGCTTCGTATGGTAAAGTTTCACTCATACTGAACTTTATGTCTGACCTGTACTTTTATTATTTCCATAAATTCAAGGGCACTTATTCAATTAGGTTGAGTTTATGGTATAGACGGAAGCCTTTGAAGGACGATTAAAGACCCCAGATGTGACGACCCGCCTTTCTAACCACAGAAAGGCGTATCATCAATAAGAAAAGAAAGAGATAGAAATAGAAAAGATAGAAAGAAAGAATAACAACATCAGAATCTCACAGCGGAACGGAACAAAATATAATACATCACATAACTATTACATAGTTTTGCATATATTAGAGTTACACAACATCATACAACAAGACAGTCATATATATATATATATATATATATATATATATATATCTGTCATACATACATCCCAAAATACAACATAGATCAACTAACACAGCGGAACTAGATAGATATATACGTCTGGACTCCTGCTCCAAGCTCCTCCAGAACTCCACAATCCAAAACCTATCACTTGGCTACTCATAAAAATTTGAGTACCCAAGAGTTTATGAAAAACAAAAATAAACTCCAGGTCAGACATGGGTCTGGTCTGAGTAAATGGTTTAAAGTTGTTTAACTTTTAAATCATTTGAAAATAAAGGTATCACGTAAGACTTCCCACACATAAACACGGGTAAGTTTTTACCTTATGCTAACCAAAACATTTTATAGGAAATCCTGTGATATTATAATAGTGTATAGGGTTTTCAAGTAAATAGAAAATAGCCGAAATTGTTACATCGATTAAATTCCAGCTACTAGCCACAAAAGTGGGTAATACAAATCAAAACCGTAGGGTCACGTAGGGAAAATGGGTTTCCATCAATGGTAGGGCTACTGGGGTACCGCCCGTCACAGTACGGGGCCTAGATCACCGTACCGAGGATCACTCCCGACCCCATACAACACAAGGCCGGAACCATTCCTTACTGAACAGTTCCGAACAAGATAACCCCGCGGTTGTGGCCAACAACTGTCCACACAGCCGAAATTAATAGACATCTAGACAGGGGTATATCTCGTCATGCTTGGGTGCTACCCACCTAACCTTGCTGCACCTCCCCTGTTTTAGCCATTCCCGGTTGATGAGGCTTGAGCCTGCGATTATCTTTATAGAACACATCCCTTAGAATGCTCATCGTCCGCCTGACGATGTTCTGAAAGCATCCAATCCATACAAGTTCGTTCTGGGTTCGAACGAAACCGAAGGCATTATCTCATTACACTTATTTTGGAATCACCCTCAGAGTTAACGACGATAACCCTTGCACTCTGAAACACCATCTCGATCTTCATTTGAGATGCCACGATCTACCGTTTGATCTGGATCGATGTGGTTTTCGGATAATCAAAATTGACACCCGATCCCGGTCTCATCGAAATCCAAACGCCATTTAAAGGCCAAGTTGTTTAATAGTTTTAAACAATTTAATTCAACACTTTGAATTGACATAGCATTTATCACAGATAAATCATACTCAATCATCATAGATATATCAAGGCATATCACAGAGTATCACAGAATATCACCAAATAGATATCACAAAATCAGATATTCTACTAATACAACCATCCATAAGTAATCATCTTTAATCTGGCTCGTTAATTTATTAATAAGATAATTATTCCATTTCAAACCATTTTATTTAATTAATCACTTCTTAATCAATTTATTAAATCTTAATTACTTAATTCATTACTCCTTAATTATCCATTACTTAATTGATTGATCATTAATTACAAATAAATTGATCATTAACTCTTAATTACTTAAATAATTAACTACTAATTATTTATTTATTTAACTTTAATTATCTAATTAACAATTTTTAAATTACAAATTAATTAGACACTTAATTATTAATTAGCCAATCTTTTATTACCAATTGATTAATCTCTAATCACTAGTTAATTATAATTATTAATTAATTGATCATTCTTAATTACTCTTTTCAAACAATTAATTAATAATAATTCATCTTATTTAACATTTTAAAATCATCCTTAATAACTTTGAAATCAAAGCTTTAAATGTTAATAAATTTGAAACTTACCTTATATTAACTACTTAATTAAAGTATTAACATTGTTAAGTATTTACTTAACTCATTAAAACTTGAAATAAATTCTTAACTTAATTTGTCAAGCATAAATTAAGTCATTAATATTCAGAATTATTTAAGGTGACATAACTTCAATTTCTATTAAGCTGAAGGTTTCGAAACTACACCCGAGAAAATCCCTATGTTTACTCGAGTTAAAGCTCGAGCTTCTCTTCCTATTTCCCTAGTCGTTCTTCCTTCCTCTCATATGTTTCTTCCTCTTTTTTTAGTTTTAGTTAAGTTAAAAACTGCTGTAATACACCAACATGCCCACGCACCAAGGTTCTACCCGAAGCAACCCCCATTTTTGTCGAGTAACAACTCGAGTTGTCCATCATCAACTTCCTGACACCTATGCGTTGCCATACACGTGCACGACACTTCTCCGGCGCTCCGATGAACCGTGCCACCTCCAGCGAGTCTCGAAACAACCCTACACTCGAAAGCAAAACTTGATTCGATGCCAAAAACTCGAAATCAAAATTTGGCCTTTTGTTTAAACTGTAACTCGAACTCAACAAACAAAACGCCTCGTCCCACTCACGCCGACCATCAGAGGTGACACAACTTCGGCCTCACCTCGCCGATACCCCATTCTACCATCCCTTTGAACCTTATGCAACTCGATGCATCAGTGGTGACGAAATCACCTCGTTTCCCGACCACGTCCAAACTCGATCATAAACCCTACTTTTGCTTCGTACCATTATTATTTGCAATAGAAATTATTTTAACAATTTTCCTGAAATCATTGATCAACCAGCTACCTTCAAACAAAAATTCAATATCCAAAATTCATTCGATCGCTGAAAATTGGTAAAAAGGCATTCTGGGTTCATGTAAGAACTGCACTTTGCACACTTTACTAAAAATCATAATATTAGTTTTAAAAATCCTATCTTTGAACGTTTATTCAAGTTATATAATCGAATCAACAATTTAAAATATTCGAATTTCCCATATGTTCATCCTTTCACTGCATAATTTAATTTGTAGAGACAATATTTCAATATCGAGCTTAAAACAAATTCTAAGCCATGATTTAAGTTTAAACAAACTTATTTTGTTTAAAATCCTAAGCTTAAAAATGTTTGTATGAAGATGTATTAATTTTTTCTACTTTACTATACTCTTAAACCAGAAGTACAGAAGAACAGGCCATACTAAAATTTCCAGTACAACACAAAACATACAAAACTACTTATTTGAAATATACAGCAAAGCATAATTTTTCATGAATCAAATACCCAGTTTTAAAATTTTAAAATAGTATGTTTACTCACCTGAAAAGTGTTTGAACAGAGAGCATTTCTTCTTTTGGAAAGCTGTAGTTTGATCTCCCTGTAAATCCTTTCTGTTTTGATCTTGAATGATGTTTGAGTTTATAAGATAATGATGTTTATTTTTCTTTTCTTTCAGGCTTGCTAAGTTATGTTTCAACGAACAAGAATAAAAAGAAACATATATAGAAACAGTTTTGTACAGGGGAGGTATTTTTTGGTACAAGCTGTTTCCTTTTGGTCAGATTTTTATTTTTTGAAAATTGAAATGATATTTGTTTGTGCTGAGATGATGTTATTTAATGCATATGTTTCCCCATATGTTTACATCTTATCCTATTCTTGTATGTACATAGATTTTGTTTGTAGATATTTTTTTTCTTTTGCCTTGCTTATACATGTATTTCATAGGTTATATTTTCTAGAATTATCTTATGTTTTCATAAAAACATATAAGTTACCTCATATACTTATGTTTAACACAAATCCTTAGTTTTTATTTCTATTTAAAGTTTAACTATCCAACACTTAAGTCATATCCATATATTTCTATACTTATATTTTGTATTGATAAGTTTGATTTTATTTTAAACATTTTTTTAAAAACTTTATTTATACTCATATATTTTTATAGCTATAGTTTATACTTATATTTAATATTGATAGGATTAATTTTAATTTAACATTATTATCTATATCTCATTCATATGCACATGTTCAAATTAAATGTTAATAATGTAGAGCATTAATTAAATCAAATGAGGTAGATTTTAATTTAAATATTTTTGGAAGATTTTATTTTAAATTTTCAAATCAAAGATTCCTTCACTATACATATATATATATATATATATATATATATAACTGGAAAATGTCCAAAGTCCTATCTGTTTATAAAATGAAAAGCTTGTATTTTATTTAAATTAGATTAAATACTATTAAAATAATATTGCCAAAATCTCGGGTCGTTACATTCCTCCCCCTCCTAAAAGAATTTCGTCCCCGAAATTTAAAACAAAAGATAATTCAAAAGCTTTTATATCAACAACCGAAGTATACATATCATCCATACATTAGCAAACAATCAAACAGTCTATCCTAACAAACATCACTAGCTATCTGGACACAAATCCGGATAGGCTTTCCTAAGACTATCCAGAGTTTCACAGGTACAATCTCTGGGATCCTCGATCCACTGCACTTTGACGAGCTTTACTACTTTGCTCTTGATTTGCCTCTCGTCTTGATCAACAATCTGAACAGGGTTCCTGACCCAGTCAAGTTTGGCTCGACTTCCAAATCTTCCTGGACTATTGGTTCTACAACCAATGATGGGTCATGAACAAACTTCCTTAGATGGGATACATGAAATACACTATGAATTCCAGACATCCGTTCTGGCCATTCAATTCTGTAAGCTACAGCACCAATTCTTTCCAGCACCCAGAATGGTCCTATATATCTTAGGGCAAGTTTTCCCGTCTTTCCGAATCTTATAGATCCTTTGATCGGGGAAACTTTGACAAAGACTAAATCTTCGATCTCAAATTCCAATTGTCTTCGCCTTTTATCTGCATATTTCTTATGATGGTCCTAAGTAGCTTTCATTCTCTTCTTGATAAACTCAACTTTCGCAGAAGCTTCACGAATCAAATCTAGTCCAAGCACAAGACGATCTTTCGACTCTACCAAATAGGATAGGGATCTACACGGTCTTCCATATAAAGATTCATAAGGAGCCATCTTAATACTCGCCTGGTAACTATTATTATAGGAGAATTCCACAAGATGAAGATGTTCTTCCCATGATCCACCAAAATCCAAAACACAAGCTCGCAGCATATCTTCTAGAATTCAGTTAAGCCTCTCCGTCTGTCTGAGGATGATAGGCTATACTCAATCTCAAACTCGTTCCCATAGCTGATTGTAGAGCCTACAGAATTTGCTAGTGAAGATAGGATCTCGATCACTTACTATACTGACGGGAACACCATGCAATCGGACTATCTCCCTCAAGAAAATCTCTGCTAGAGAAGCTGCAGTACCAGTTGCCTTAACCAGAATAAAATGGGCGCTTTTAGTTAAACGATCCACAATCACCCAAATTCCTTCGTTTCTTTTCTTTGTTCTAGGCAAACCGTCTATGAAATCCATCGAAATCATCTCCCACTTCCGCATAGAGATTTCTAAAGGCTGCAATTCCGGCTGACTTCTGCTGATCTCCTTTAACTTGTTGGCAGATAGCACAACTATTAACGAAAACAGCTACATCCCTCTTCATATTCGGCCACCAGAAAACCCTTCTTGTATCCTTATACATCTTTGATATTCCCGGGTGAATATTCAATCTGGAACAATGACTCTCTGACAACACCTCCTGCCTCAGATCCCTATCATTCGGAACACAAATCCTCCCGTTAATCCTCAATGTTCCTTGGCCATCAATCTCAAAACTTGAACACTGACCCTCCCTAACTCTTCTGATGATTCATTTTAACATTTTATCAGATTCTTGCTTGCTCGAAATCCTTTCAACAAGAGATGAAACAACTTCCAAAAGAGATAGAGCTGCATTCCTACTAAGAGCATCAGCCACAACATTAGCCTTTCCCGGGGTATACAGGATATCCAAATCATATGATGCCAGAAACTCGACCCACCGCTGCTGCCTCAGATTAAGATCCTTTTGAGAGAAAAGATATTTCAACGGTTGTGATCCGTGAATAACTCGAACATCTCTCCTAAAGATAGTGTCTCCAGATCTTCAAAGCAAAAACAATGGCTAACAACTCTAGATCGTGCGTAGCGTAATTTCTCTCATGTGGCTTCAATTGCCGACTCGCATACGCAATTACCCTTCCATTCTGCATCAGAACTGCTCCCAGTCCAACTATACAAGCATCTGTATAAACCTCAAATATTCTTTCCCCATCCGGAATAGCTAGCACTGGTGCACTGGTTAGCCTCGTCTTCAACTCCTTGAAAGTTTCTTCACACTGGGGTGTCCATTAGAATTTAGCTCCTTTCCTTGTCAATTTGGTCAGATGCGAAGAAATCTTGGAATAGTCCTTGATAAACTTTCCGTAGTAGCCAGCTAATCCTAGAAAACTACGAACTTCAGTCGGTGTCTGCGGCTGCTTCCACTCCAAAATAGTCTCAATCTTTGCTGGATCTACAGAGATACCTTCACCAGAAACAATGTGCCTTAAAAATTTGACTTTCAATTTCCAAAAATGACATTTAGAGAACTTTGCCTTCAAAACATGCCTTCTCAGAGTCTCCAACACAATTCTCAAATGCTGCTTGTGCTCTTCTTCAGACTTAGAATAGACCAGGATATCATCAATGAACACCAGAACGAACTTATTCAATACATCACGAAAGACTCGATTCATCAGGTCAACAAAGTAGGCAGGAGCGTTGGTTAACCCGAAAGGCATAGCCAACCACTCATAGAAACAATTTGGTGCCCTAAATGCAGTCAAGGGAATACTGTCCTCGGCCACCTTTAACTGATGGAAACCTGAAGCTAAATCCAGTTGGGAAAAGACAGAAGCTCCATGCAGCTGGTCAAAGAGATCATTAACACGAGGAAGATGATATATATTTCGAATGGTCACCTTGTTCAATTCTCTATAATCAACACAGAACCTTAGCGATCCATCCGATTTAGTGACAAACACTGCAGCAAAGCCCCAACAAGAAAAACTGGGCCTAATCAACCCCTTCTCCAAAAGATCCTGAGTCTGTTTAACTAACTCCTCCATTTCTCTAGGAGCCATCCTTCTACTAGGTTGAATCACTGGCACTGCTCCTAGAATCAAATCAATGCAAAACTCTATCTCTCGATGCAGAGGCAGACACTTAACTTCCTCGAATACATCAGGAAAATCTTGGACCACATCGATATCTTCAACCGTATCTTGAGAAGTCTCAACTCCATGCAAAAGACTACTCAAGTGAATTCCAGAATTATCACACACCACTCTAGCAATTCTACCCATATCGTTTTCCAGCGAAACCGTTCTCTCATCATAATTCAGGACAGCTTTATACTTATCGAGCCAATCCATCCCCAATATAAGGTCAAACCCCTTAAAATTCAACACATAAGGGTCAAAAGAAAAACTATGGGATAGATAGGAAATCTTCAAATCCTTACAGATCGTGTCCAATTTGGTTACCCCTCCTATAGGATTAGATACAAAGATGGGACAATCTACAGTACTAGGGGTAAGAAAGAACTTCTCTACAGATTCCAGAGAAATAAAACTCAAAGAAGCACCCGAATCAAACAAAACTTTAATATACTTTCCATTTAAAAGTAATGTACCTTCCAATACGCCCTTGCCTTTAGATGATGTTGATGGTGCACCTTCCAAAGCAAATACTCTATTCTGCTGGGCTTTATGAAGTAGCGGGCAATCCTTGATCATATGACTTGGTTGGTGGCAATTAAAGCATAGAGATTTCTGAACCAAAGCCGAACCTGGTCCACTATAATGCGGTTGCTGTCGCCGTTGCAGAAATCCTTTCCTGGGACACTTATTCGCCAAGTGACCTTCTTGTTGACATATATAGCATTTGCGAGGTCCGTTGTTACTTCCAGTGTTCTTCTTGTTCTGCTTCCTCCAATTGGGATTGAACTTCCTCTTATTTGGATTAGCAAAATTCCCTCCCGATGCTACTACTGGCGCCACTAATTTCTTGTTCATCAAATCCTCATATCTCAGAGCCATATCAATTGACTCAATAAAAGATCCTTTCAAATGCGCCGTCATCTTTTCAAGAAATTCTGGCCTCAAGCGTTGCACAAATATTTCATTCTTTTTGAGGGGAGTATCAATGAGCCCTGGTCCATAGCAAGAAAGTTCATTGAATTTGGTCTCATACTCCGCTATAGTCAAGCTTCCCTGCTTCAAATTCAGAAAATCCTGGTACAGACGAGTTTTTCCTGCTGTTGGCATGAACTTCTCCTCAAATAACTCTTTAAATCTTTCCCAAGAAATGTCGTCTTCAGAGATATTTGCTGTCGCTGCATCCCATCAGGCTGCTGCGCCTTCCTGTTATTGCCATGAAGCCATTTCCCTTTTTCACGCATCAGACAACTTCATACTCTTAAAGATGCACTCACAAGAGCGTAGCCAAGCTTGGACCTCAATTATCATCTCTGACCCTTTAAATGGCTTACCTCCAAAGTTGATGAAGTCCTTGCATAAAGCGACAAAACTAACCTGAAGCGGTACTAGATCTACAGCCTCACTAGCAGTTTGACTTCGTCCATTATCGGTCGAGGTACTGCCCCTACCTCTGCCTCTCCTTCTAGAACTCATGTTGGCCACCTGAATAGGTAACTCAACAAATTTAGATAGGTATATAATTATATGAAAATACAAGTACGCACACTCGAGATAGATATTACTCCAGAGCCTAGGTATTATCTCAACATATGCTCTGATACCAACTGTGACGACCCGCCTTTCTAACCACAGAAAGGCGTATCATCAATAAGAAAAGAAAGAGATAGAAATAGAAAAGATAGAAAGAAAGAATAACAACATTAGAATCTCACAGCGGAACGGAACAAAATATAATACATCACATAACTATTACATAGTTTTACATATATTAGAGTTACACAACATCATACAACAAGACAGTCATATATATATATATATATATATATATATATATATATATCTGTCATACATACATCCCAAAATACAACATAGATCAACTAACACAGCGGAACTAGATAGATATATACGTATGGACTCCTGCTCCAAGCTCCTCCAGAACTCCATAATCCAAAACCTATCACTTGGCTACTCATAAAAATTTGAGTACCCAAGAGTTTATGAAAAACAGAAATAAACTCCAGGTCAGACATGGGTCTGGTCTGAGTAAACGGTTTAAAGTTGTTTAACTTTTAAATCATTTGAAAATAAAGGTATCACGTAAGACTTCCCACACATAAACACGGGTAAGTTTTTACCTTATGCTAACCAAAACATTTTATAGGAAATCCAGTGATATTATAATAGTGTCTAGGGTTTTCAAGTAAATAGAAAATAGCCAAAATTGTTACATCTATTAAATTCCAGCTACCAGCCACAAATGTGGGTAATACAAATCGAAACCATAGGGCCTCATAGGGAAAATAGGTTTCCATCAATGGCAGGTACACTGGGGTACCGCCCGCTACAGTACGGGGCCTAGATCACTGTACCGAGGATCACTCCGGACCCCCTACAACACAAGGCTGGAACCATTCCTTACTGACCAGTTTCGAACAAGATAACCCTGTAGTTGTGGCCAACAACTGCCCACACAGCCGAAATAAAGGGACATCTAGACAGGGGTATATCTCGTCTTTCTTGGGTGCTACCCACCTAACCTTGCGACACCTCCCCTATTTTAGCCATTCCCGGTTGATGAGGCTTGAGGCTGCGATTACCTTTATAGAACATATCCCTTAGAATGCTCATCGTCCGCCTAACGATGTTCTGGAAGCATTCAATCCATACAAGTTCGTTCCGGGTTCGAACGAAACCGAAGGCGTTATCTCCTTACACTCATTTTGGAATCACCCTCAGAGTTAACGACGATAACCCTTGCACTCTGAAACACCATCTCGATCTTCATTTGAGATGCCACGACCTATCATTTAATTTGGATCGATGTGGTTTTCGGATAATCAAAATTGACACCCGATCCCGGTCTCATCGAAATCCAAACGCCATTTAAAGGCCAAGTTGTTCAATAGTTTTAAACAATTTAATTCAACACTTTGAATTGACATAGCATTTATCACAGATAAATCATACTCAATCATCATAGATATATCAAGGCATATCACAGAGTATCACAGAATATCACCAAATAGATATCACAGAATCAGATATTCTACTTATACAACCATCCATAAGCAATTATCTTTAATCTGGCTCATTAATTAATTAATTAGATAATTATTCCATTTCAAACCATTTTATTTAATTATTCACTTCTTAATCAATTTATTAAATCTTAATTACTTAAATCATTACTCCTTAATTATTCATTACATAATTGATTGATCATTAATTACAAATCGATTGATCATTAACTCTTAATTACTTAATTAATTAACTACTATTTATTTATTTATTTAACTTTAATCATCTAATTAACAATTTTTAAATTACAAATTAATTAGACACTTAATTATTAATTAGCCAATCTTTTATTACAAATTAATTAATCTCTAATCACTAGTTAATTATAATTATTAATTAATTAATCATTCTTAATTGCCCTTTTCAAATAATTAATTAATAATAATTCATCTTATTTAACATTTTAAAATCTTCCTTGATAACTTTGAAATCAAAGCTTTGAATGTTAATAAATTTAAAACTTACCTTATATTAACTACTTAATTAAAGTATTAACATTGTTAAGTATTTACTTAACTCATTAAAACTTGAAATAAATTATTAACTTAATTTGTCAAGCATAAATTAAGTCATTAATATTACAAATTGTTTAAGGTGAGATAACTTCAATTTCTATTAAGCTGAAGGTTTCAAAACTACATCCGAGAAAATCCCTACATTTACTTGAGTTAAAGCTCGAGCTTCTCTTCCTATTTCCCGAATCGTTCTTCCTTCCTCTCATATGTTTCTTCCTCTTCTTTTTTTAGTTTTAGTTAAGTTAAAAACTGCTGTAATACGCAAACACACTCGCGCACCCAGGTTCTAACCGAAGCACCCCCCCATTTTTCTCGAGTAACAACTCGAGTTGTCCATCATCAACTTCCTCACACCTATGCGTTGCCGTATACGTGCACCGCACTTCGTCGGTGCTCCGACGAACCACGCCACCTCCAGCGAGTCTCGGAACAACCCTACATTCGAAAGAAAAACTCGATTCGTTGCCAAAAACTCGAAATCAAAATTTGGCCTTTCGTTCGAAACTGTAACTCGAACTCTCCAAACAAAATGCCTCGTCCCACTCACGCCGACCATCAAAGGTGACACAACTCCGCCCTCACCTCACCGATACCCCGTTCTACCATCCCCTTGAACCTTACGCAACTCGATGCATGAGAGGTGACGAAATCACCTCGTTTCCCGGCCACGTCCAAACTCGATCATAAACCCTAATTTTGCTTCATACCATTATTGTTTGCAATAGAAATTTTTTTAACAATTTTCCAGAAATCGTTGATCAACCAGCTACCTTCAAACAAAAATTCAATATCCAAAATTCATTCGATCGTTGAAAATTGGTAAAAAGGCATTCTGGGTTCATCTAAGATCTGCACTTTGCACACTTAACTAAAAATCATCATATTAGTTTTAAAAATCCTATCTTTGAACGTTTATTCAAGTTATATAATCGAATCAACAATTTAAAATATTTGAATTTTCCATATGTTCAGCCTTTCACTGTAAAATTTAATTTGCAGAGACAATATTTCAATATCGAGCTTAAAACAAATTCTAAGCCATGATTTAAGTTTAAACAAACTTATTTTTTTTAAATCCTAAGCTTTGTATGAAGATGTATTAATTTTTTCTACTTTACTTTACTCTTAAACCAGAAGTATAGAAGACTAGGCCATACTAAAATTTCCAGCACAACAGAAAACATACAAAACTACTTATTTGAAATATATAGCAAAGCACAATTTTTCATGAATCAAATATCCAGTTTTAAATTTTTAAAATAGTATGTTTACTCACCTGAAAAGTGTTTGAACAGAGAGCACTTCTGTTTTTGGAAAGCTGTAGTTTGATCTCCTTGTAAATCCTTTCTGTTTTGATCTTGAATGATGTTTGTGTTTGTAAGATAATGATGTTTATTTTTCTTTTCTTTCAAGCTTGCTAAGTTATGTTTAAACGAACAAGAATAAAAAGATACATATATAGAAACAGTTTTGTATAGGGGAGGTATTTCCTGGTTCAAGCTGTTTCCTTTTGGTCAGATTTTTGTGTTTTATTTTCTGAAAATTGAAATGATATTTGTTTGTGCTGAGATGATGTTATTTAATGCATATGTTTCCCTATATGTTTACATCTTATCCTATTCTTTTATGTACATAGATTTTGTTTTTAGATATTCTTTTTGTTTCTTCTTTTTTTCTTTTGCCTTGCTTATACATGTATTTCATAGGTTATATTTTCTAGAATTATCTTATGTTTTCATAAAAACATATAAGTTACCTCATATATTTATGTTTAACACAAATCCTTAGTTTTATTTCTATTTAAAGTTTAACTATCAAACACTTAATTCATATCCATATATTTCTGTACTTGTATTTTGTATTGATTAGATTGATTTTATTTTAAACATTTTCTTAAAGACTTTATTTATACTCATATATTTTTATAGTTATAGTTTATACTTATATTTAATATTGATAGGATTAATTTTAATTTAACATTATTGTCTATATCTCATTCATATGCACATGTTCAAATTAAATGTTAATAATGTAGAGCATTAAATAATCGAATGAGGTAGATTTTATTTTAAGTATTTTTGAAAGATTTTATTTTAAATTTTCAAATCAAAACTTCCTTCACAATGCATATATATATATATATATATATATATATATATAACTGGAAAATGTCCAAAGTCCTATCTGTTTATAAAATGAAAAGCTTGTATTTTATTTAAATTAGATTAAATACTATTAAAATGATATTGCCAAAATCCCAGGTCGTTACACCAGAGAAAAAGCAGGAGGCTCGCTAGCAAATAAAAGTAATTTTGAAATTCCATTGTGTAAAACCAGAATTTATAATTGGTTATGTGTTATTTTGGCATCTTCATACGTCGAAGACAGCACCACTCTTACTTTCTTATCGTATTTAACCTATATAGGAAATGTTTTGGGTTATAATAATGTAATGAATTATGTAAATAGTTTGATGTAATGAAAAATTATTAGCATCTTTATTTACTTGCATAAAATAATACTGAACTCACTTTTCCGCTAGAAAATTAATTCTAGTGATGACTACAGGATCATCAACGTTTATTTTCTGGTCTTGAAATTGGGGACGTTGCAACCAGACTTGTCAACATCCACATGTTTAAAAAATATATATTATTTTATTTCTTAAATAAATAGCCATATGTTTTGAGCTTGTACGATCACATGATACATCATATCGTCACAAAACTCGTTAGTGCACATCGCCTCAATTTTTTCGGTCCTGATGGGATAGAATTCATCGCTATTTAAGATGGTGCTTCGAGATGATAATTTCATGCATTTCGAGATCATTTTGGCCATCAGATGACCTAACTCGAACTTTAACTATACACCTTATAATGAAGTCCTTATCCCAAAAACACAAGCCATCTCCCGAGATTCCACTGAATCCATCTACACGTGTATTTTTGCAAAATAAGTATAACAACACGTAAATTGCAAAAACGCCATGACTCCAAATATAGTGATATTCATACTCACTTTGATTGACAATGTTGATCCGAGCTCAGTGGAAGCGGTCTCGAATCCTAATTCGACCATATGCAAGAATTCAAATTTTAGGCCTTTCAATTAATAAAAAATTCTATATTTGAATTATTATCAAATATCTTTTCGTTAAAATGTTTGTTGTTGCATTAAAATTTTGGACTAGCCCAGAGCTACATGGTCCCGACCCATAGCTTTGTGGACCTAGCGCATAGCTCCATGGGTCAGAAAATGAAATAAAAGATTTTTTTGAAAGAGAAATTATAAATCCGTATTTTCAAACTTGATGTCTCAAAAGCATTTGAGTTATTGTGGCTGGGAAAGTACTCTACTTCCTTGGCACCCAAATTTACTTTTCCAGTTTTTATTACTGTTTTGGTTTGAAATGAACAATTTGATAATGTTTTGGTTGAAATTAATTGCATAAAATGGAAATTATGGTTTTACTATTTTATTTTATAAATGTGTGTGTGTAAAATGGTCAAAATTCAGGAAAAATAGTTCAAGTGATCAAATGAAATTTGTAATGAGTTTTTATAAAATAAACTTGGATAATGACATTTCAGTCGGTTGTTAAAATTGGTTTTCAAGTGATGTACAAAATTTAAACACTTTTGTGAAAAATACATCTTACCTAAATTTATAATTAATTATTTAAATTGAGAATTTAATAAGAAAATAAAACGGGAATAAATTTGAATGGTAAGTCTATATTGGAAGATTACCCATCTGTGTGGGTACCATCATTCACGGTTGTGATAAAAGTTGGCCCACCAACGTAGCTATCAACAGTTATAGATTTTGACAAATTTTCTTAGAAATATAATTAAATATTTGAATTCCATTATTTAAATAAAATATTTTAAATTGGAAAATTCATGAAATAATTTAAATATAGGATTTTAAAAATCCGATTTTGTTTTCAACCAAAAATAATATTTTGGAAATAATTTAGTTAGTGGATTTTAAATGCAAAATGATGTTCCTAATTGGTAATGGAAAATGAAAATAAATTAAATAATGGATGTTAAATCCAAAATGATTTTCCAAATTAATAATGGAAATAAGAAAAGATTTTAATTAATGGACCTTAAATCCATATTAATTTTCCAATTATGGAGATTTGGATTAATGTAATATTAGGATCTTTAAATCCTGATTAAATTTCCAATTTAGTAATAAACTTATGAAAAGTTATCATTTAATCAGAAATATATTTTTAATTGTATTTAATCAAAAACTGGAAATGAGATTTAAATGAGATTTAATAATAAATTTCTTATTTCTTAAGCAATAAATTTCCATGAGAAATGAGATATGAAATAAACAAGCAGTAAACTCCAAATTTCTTGTATGTGAGGCAACGACCAATATTGGAAAAAAGTGAATAAGTCAAATTGAATTGTCCGATTATGGATTACTTATTATTGATGTTATATGTGTGCTCACTTTATATGTTGAAATTTAACCTTAAATGACATAGGGATTGAGATGGATGATGATAATAATGGGATTATTTCTATATTGAGCAAGTATGTCAAGATAGACTCTTTGATGAATAGAGTCGATTTAAAGAGATCTTGTAACGACATGCCTTTTCGACCCTTAAATGTCGACATTAATACATTCACGGTATTCATGTGTTGGGTGCTCATGTGTTAGAAAGATGAATTGTTAGGGTAAAATAAAAATAAAAAGAAATAGAATAGGAAAGAGATAGCACAGTATGAGAACCTCACTAGCTGAACGCTAGTATATAATATCAAAAAACAATACAAAAGGTTATCAGATACAGAATTTTCGGAGTTACAACACCTAAGTATTGTCATCACCCTGGACTGTCAAAACTGCATGTCCTTATAAATGCTGATACGTACAATATAGTAATGCAGCGGAAATAAGAATACGATGGAGGGTTAAACATCCAGCTCATCTTCTCGAACTCTAAAGAATATATGAAAACCTGTCTATCTCAGACTACTCGAAAGAGCATATGTAGAATTCAGGGAAAATAAAAATTAACCATGCGTTAGAAATAAGTTTGGTATGAGAAACTCAAGAAATACGTGTACATCATATATCAATACTTTTAAGACCGCATGAAATGCTATAACGGTTATCCCCTCTAAATAGCCACCATCTAATAAGTACATAAGGTGATATAATAGATAATGCCTGAGGTAATAATCAAAATATTGCTCGAGTGGTTACATTGGTTACACTCAACATCATATTAGTAGGTACAATCAAAACCATTAAGGAACATTCGTACAATGGATTTTCCATGGAGATCACTTCGGTCAAGTCGAAATCCAATCTCCTACACAAAGGTCAGAAACTACCTCAAAGTGATGTATATCTCTAAGTAAAATATACCTTTAGGTAAACACAGTAAGTCCGCACCTGAAAACGTGATTCCATATATCATTACCTTCCACATGCTACACTGATAAGAATACACTATATATGGAGTGATAATATCCTATCGCGGGTTAGCTAAACCCCAGGTAATGAGGCATACTCGGTTTTTGGTCATTTATAATGTCAAGGTTACGCTCGACATCTTTTATATGAGTCTTCACCACTCGAACAAAACACAAATCCCTAATTGGATTTCCACATCTCGAAAAGATCTCAAAACTACGCACGGATTTGATCATCTTGAACAAACCCATATCCAAGAGATAATACACGTATCCCAGTCTTGAAGTGGTTTTCGATAAGTAAGATACTTACCGATCTCGGTCTCTTCAAGAATGAATCGACGAATTTGGTCATTCAATAATAATGATAATGATCGCATATGGAAACTAAGTTTCGGTTACTTATCATGTTTCTAATTTTTTTCATCTCAGACTATCCCTCGATCAAGAGCAAAGCCGATAGATTAGAGCTATGTTGCTCATATCCCTACTCGAACATCAATCTTAACTCCAACGGATAGATAAGTATACTTCATCATATTTTAGTGCTATGTATACAACTAAATATTTTCCATAAATGGGTAAACATATAAAGCACAATCAAGTCAATAAAGCACGATTAAGTCACATAAGCAACTCCAATCCTCTTTTTGTTTAATTTGTCTTTTATTATCTAAAACTTCTTTTATTAGTAACACTTCTTTTATTAGAAATAGTTCTTTTATCTAATAAAAAATCTTTATCAATTTCTACTATTTACTTATAATCTTTTCAATACTTCAAAACGTATCCATATACTTATCTCAAATGGTATAAGTATATTAACCAATTATTGTTAAGATTTCTTACTTAAAACCTTTATTTTTTCTATCTTTCTCCAAAAGATTCCATACTTATAATTTCTTTCAAAATATCCATTTTAAGGATCTAAGTACTTTAACAAATCCATTCAAAAAGGTTTAAAACCAGTGTTACTTAAACATTATCACTACAAACCCAAAACTGTTTTAGCTATGTTTATCTTTAAAACATTCATTTAAAGATCTAAGATAATGTATGGCTAAGTTCAATAGTCGACTAAGCGACTATCCATTTGAAAATGATTGCTTATGGAAATCATGATTCATATACTTAACTCATTTCCAACATTCTAACTTAACTATTCCCCATCCAAGAGTGAAGCTAGGTAAGTTAAAGCACTGGCTGCATATCAAATCCCTGCCTAGACACTTCATTCTTGAGTCTCACAAATAGATAAATCTACCTCATCATCTTTTTATGTTAAGATTAGTATTAATGACTTTCATAAATAAGTAACAAACAACATGATTAACACATTTTGGATATTTCTAACTTAATTGTTCCTTGGTCAAGAGGGATCCTCGAATGTTAGAGTTCTATTGCTTATATCCTTACTCGACATCAATTGTAACACTTACAAATTGATAAGCTTACTTCATCGGCTTTTAGCATTAAGAAAAGTTAACTAATTTTCAAACAAATAAATAAACAATGAGATTAGAAAGTTTTCAACATTCCAACTTAAGAATTCCTTGGTCAAGAGGGAAGTAGGTAGGTTAGAGCTTTATTGCTCATACACCTACTCAATATCAATCTTAACTCTCACAAATACAGAAGTCTACCTCGTTGATTTTTAGATTTTTTTGCCTAGTCAATTACCTTTCACAAAATTATATATACTTTAGAAATATTTGTAAATAGGGTCTAAATATCTGTGTAAAATATTACTTGAAAATAACTAATTTATAATTTGATGAAAAACATTTTAATATTATAAAATCTCTTACTTTGAAAATACATATATATTTATTAAAAGTATATTTAAATTTCAAAAAAAAAAGTCAAATACTTCAAAATATGTTAGAAAACATCTATAAAAAATTAGAGAAAAATACAAATTTAAAATCATTTTTCTGACGATCCGACTTTCTCACCACAGAAAATCACATCATCTTGAAGAAAGAAAGGGATAGAAAAGAAAAAAGAAAAAAGAGAAAGAAGAAATAACTCCAGAATCTCAACATCGGAACGAATAAATTATATTAATAACATAAATATCACATAGTATACAACACTAATCAGAGTTACACAGATTATACATCACATACTAGACAGTTATAAACACATGTCTAGTTATTACAACTCAATACAACTCAACAAAGAGATACCAACACAGAGAACACACAGCGGAAATTATATATCTAACGCCGAAGCCTCCTGCTCCATTGCTTCTCCATAATTCGTCAAACCTAACCTGAATCCCTTGGCTACTCGTAAAAATTTGAGTACCCAAGAGTTTAAGAAAACAGAAGATAAACTCCGATTAATACATGGGTCTAGTGTGAGTAACAGGCTAAGGTTGCTTAACTTTGAAAAACCTTTGAAAATAAAGGTATCACGTAAGACTTTCCACACATAAACATGGAAATTTTTTGCCTTACGCTAACCAAAACTTTCGATAGGAAATCCAGTGATATTATAATAGGTCAAGGGTTTTCAAGTAAATAGAAAATAGCCGAAATTGTTACATTCATTAAATTCCAGCTACTATCCACAAAAGTGGGTAATACAATCAAAACCGTTCGCACTTATTGGATTTTGGATTCCATACAATGGTAGGGCTACCGAGGTACCGCCCGTCACAGTACGTGGTCAAGATCACTTTACCGAGGATCACTCCCAATCCCCTGCAACACAAGGCCGGAACCATCCCTTACTAGACAGTCCCGAACAAGACAACCCGGCAGTCGGCGTACGTTCCAACCGCCCACACAGCCGAAATAAAAATGGACTTTTAGACAGAGGAAAATCTCGTCCTACTTAGGCATGACCCACTTAGCCTTGCTGCACCTCCCCTGTTTTAGCCATTCCCGGTTGATGAGGCTTGAAGCTACGATTACCTTTAGAAAACACATCTCATAGAATGCTCATCGTCCACCTGACGATGTTCTGAAAGCATTCAATCCATAAAAGTTCGTTCCGAGTTCGAACGAAACCGAAGGCATTATCTCGTTACACTCATTTTGGAATCACCCTCAGAGTTGACGATAACCCTTGCACTCTGAATCTTGATCTCGAATCTAAAAGTACTATCCGGTCATACTCATCTCGGAATCACCCTCAGAGTTATACTGACGAACAGTTCTTACACCTCGAGTCTTCACTCTTCACATGAGATTCACGACCTGTCATTAATTTGGATCGATGTGGTTTTCGGATATCCAAATTTGGAAACCCGATCCCGGTCTCATCGAAATCCAAAGTGTATCTTTTAAGGCCAAGTTGTTTTAAAGTTTAAAACAATTCAATTCAATTATCTAAATACATACAGGTAGATAATTCACAAATCACAATAGATAATCATCACCATTATCACAACAGATAATCCATATTATCAATCACAAATAGATAAATCCTATTATCATCCCAATGCAACCAATGCATCCATATCACATGACGTTATTTATCTCATATCTGAGATTTCAAACCATTCAAGGCAACCATTATCATTCATTCATATATAAGCAATGATTAATAATCACATCAAATATAATTAATTTAAAATGAATTAAATTAATTACATCATTTCGAATTAATTTAAAGTGAATTAAATTAATTACTTCATTAATATAAATCTTGCTTACATCACTATTAATTAATTATCAATCAATTAATTAATCATCAACCAATTATTCATTTTAATTAATCATCCCTGATTAATTAACCTTTAATTACATTCAAGTAATTATCCATTAATTAATTTCACAAATTAATTATTCTTAACCAAATACAGTAATTAGTCTTTAGTTACTTTACAAATTAATTAACTATAATTAATTACATTGATTCTTAATTAATTACATTAATTAATTCCTTCATTGATTAATTTTTTCTAAATAAATCTATTCTTAATTACTTCATTAATTATAATAATTAATGATCTCTAATTACATTTTTTTATTTAAATTAATTACATTAAGTAATTAATTTTCAATTAAACCATAACTATTAATCACCTTTGATTAATCCCATTCAGTAATTAACAACCCTTAATTACTTTACCAGATAAATTAATTACTCCTTAATTAATTATCTCTAATTAATCCCTTGATTAATTTTACAAAGTAATTATACTCCAATTACTTCCATCATCAAATCACCTTCAATTAATTACATCCAGTAATTACCCATTAATTACTTCCTAAGTAATTACACTTCATTAAGTTACATTAAGTAATTATACTTCACAAATCATCAAATTATTATTCTAAATTAATTAAACTGAATTAATTAACTTAATCTAATCAAATTAAACTCAATTAATTACGATGAGTAATTAATTCCTTAATTACTTCCATAAGTAATTATACTTAACAATTCACACAAATGATTAACTTTAAATTAATTAATCTAATTAATTATTAAAATTAATCACATTAATTAATTATTAAATAATCCTTAGTTAATAACCTTCATTAACCATTAACAATTCATTAATTATTTTTCTAAAGTAATTAACTTATTTGAATCATTATTGATTACAAATTAATTAATCATTAATAGCCCATAAATTAATTCCTAATTATTTAATTAATTAAGTGTTAACTGTAGCTTAATTAATCCTTTATTATTTGATTAATTAATTATTAACCATTAATTAAAATCTAATCTTATTTAATTAATGATTCTTAAATTACAAGTTAGTTATTCTAAGAATAATTTATCTTAAACTTTTAAGTTTAAAACGCTTAATTACTTTAAGTAATTATCCATTTCATTAATTTATTAAATAAATTAATTATCCATTTAATTACCCTAATAATTAAATGAATAACAAATCATTAAATTATAATTTAACTTTAAGATAAAACCTTTTCCTTATCTATGGTTAAATTATCATTCACAAATATATTTGAAAACATTCATTTCCAAATTTATTTCAAATTTCATTTTAAATTCAAGTTTTAAAATGAAATCTAATTTATCTTCAACAAAATTTAAAATCAATTTAAAACCTTTAAATTTACATGATAAAGAATACTTTCTCTTATAAAAGAAATTTTACAAGAGTTTTAAACCAAATTCCCTTTTAAATTCAAAACATTTAAATTTTACTTTATCATTCTAAATTGTTAAAACACTTAAATTTATAAAACTTAAATTTATTTTAAAACAAAGATTCAAATTTAGATTTGAATCAGATTTAAACCTTGTTTAAATCATTCCTTTACATTTCAAATTCCAATTTAAATTCAAATTCCTTTAAAAACACTTTTAAACACTTAACCCTTTTCAATTTGTTTAAACAAATTTGAATTTAAAAACTTTATTCATTTCCAGCTAAGATTCAAATTAAACTTGAATCCATTATTTAAAATTAGATTTAAAACTTATTTTAAATCTTTGCTTAATACTTTAAAATTCCGTTTAAATTTGAAAATAGAACAGGCTTCTAACCTGTAACAAACTAACTCGAAACACAATTAAATCACTCGAGCCTAACCTAACCTAACCCGAGCAAAACACAAAATAACTCGAGTAAAACTCGAGTAACATTTCCATTTTTAAATATGAAAACTTTAAGGTAATATCAGGTTTTACAAAAACCTGCATCAACAAAATACCCGAGCCCACCTAACAATGACTTCGAGACTAACACCCCATGCTTCGAGCAAAAACACGCAACAACTCGAATAACACTCGAGTACCATCTTCCCCAAAACACAGCTGATACACAAAGTCCTCCGTGCACCTGCACCATCACTGCCGCCAACTCCGAACACTCGCGACGACACATGCAAGTCGGTGATCATCTTCCAACACCATTCCGACCCTCAAAACATTTGCAGAAGCTCGAAATCAAAATCGAGCATATGAGCTCAAATCTGGAAACAATGTCGAAACTGGAAACACCTAAATCACCAGACTCCGACCACCAGAGTGGCTTCACCTCCGGCCACGACCTCTTCCACACCCCATCAATCATTACCCTGAATATGGGAAGGCTCGATCATCTATAGGGGTCACAATGATCAATTTTCTGATCAACAGAAAATCTAGGGTTAAAAATTTCAAAGCTTAATCACCAACGCCACAATGGTTTGATCCACTTCCCAATAATTGTCCCTGAATCTCCTATCACCACTCCATCACCAAAGAAGATGCTGACCACCCCGACCACCTAGATCGACAGTTCTATACCAAAACATCATTTCTGGTCAAACCAGAAGTGCTCAAGCAATTTCAAACTAAAAATTCTGATTTTAGTTTTAAAATTCAAGTTTTTGTTTAAGTAATCGATTTATAATCTTGAATCAATGAATCTGGAAAAATTAATTTTCCACTTACATAATGTTGTTCTGTTATATTTTGATTTCCAGAGTCAATTACAGATTTTTTTTATATATTAAATAAAATTTAAACTTTAACTTATATTACACAGTCATATTTTGTTTGAATCTAAATCCTTAACATAGATTTGTTCAAATGAAATGGATGAACCTGGAAACTTAAGAACAGAAAACTAAGTTACACTACAGCATGCACTACTTCATACATTCATATATACACCAGCAATGAACTTGTAAATGGCATATAAACATGCATATTTCCAGAGTAAAACAAGCAACTAGAATTCATACTTAATTTATAAAAGAGTGAGGTTACTCACCAGAAATTTTTATGAGCAGAGCACTTTTGAAAACTTTTTTCTACTTTCTGAACAGGGTGTTGAAACTGCTTCAGATTTAAATTTTGATTTGCTTCTTTATTTTAAAATTTGTCACATTTTTTAATTTATGACTTAACATATGTCATATGGATGTCTTAAGAAATTTACACATGTAATTTAAGTATTTTATTTTAATTTAAAATTGTTTATAAAAGCTTTTAACTTATTTTATTACTTTTTATTTATATATAAATAAATTTCTCCCTCTTTTTTTTATAGAAAAATAAAACAAATTATAAATAAAAGCTTATCCAAATATTTTTAAATATTTATTCTTTTGAATTTCACAACATTAAATTCAAATTTAAATCAATTTAAAAACCAAATTATATATATGCATATATAACTACCATTAAATTATGGAAATAACAAATCCTATTTCTAAAAATCTATTTATGTTTATAAAAACTAGGTATTATAATTATTATTTGAAAATAATAAATTTAACAAATTTTAAATATTTTATAAAAGAGATTATAAATCACTTCTATTACTCAATAAATTAAGATCACATGTAATTTGTAATTTAAACTCTTATATATATATATATAATTTCAAGCATTATTTAAAAAATAAAAATAAAAAAAAGCTTTTATGTTAATCTAATTTTAATTCACATCTAAGCTAACTAAATAAAATTTTAAAACAAATAAGATTTACCTTAAGTATTTACAAAATATATAGTTATTTATTAAATTTCTTTGAAAAGCTAATGTTAAATTTAAATCACAATTTTCAATTTACAAAAAATAAATTAGAATTAGAAAATTGATTTATTTACTAAATTCCAAACTAAAGCTTATCTATTTACAATATATACAATTATATATATATATATATATATATATTATAAACCGAAAACAATTTATTTGCTTTAAAAAGATAAAATCTACCAATTTAAATATTTATTGAAGAAGATTATTAAATCAATTCAAATTTTATTAACAAAAATCATCAAATCAATTTAATTTCTAACACAGATTATTAAATTTATATTGCAAAAATTCTGGGATATCACATTCCTTCCCCCTTAAAAGAATTTCGTCCCCGAAATTTAAAAGCAAAGGTAATTTAATAATCTATCTTAAGATTTTATTTTAAAACTCAAGCATATATTATCAATCATATGCTAACAACCATAGCAACCAATTTACTCAAACAAATCTAACTATCTAGAAAAAATTCTGGATAGGATTTCCAAGAGTTTCCCTAGTATAAATGCCGGGATACTCACTCTACAGAACCCAAACAATCTATACTACTAAGCTACAGAGCTCCTATCCAAATAGATCTACAAAACTAAACAGGATATCAGACTACAAACAAGTCTGACTCAACAATCACATCCTCTTGAATTACTGGCTCCACAACCAGAGATAGATCATACACGTATTTCCTCAGAGATACGTGAAACACATGGAATCCTAGTTATCCAAACTGGCAATTCAACCTTGAAAATCAAACACTAATCCTCACAAGAACACAGAAAAGATCCAAAACACCTCGGAGCTGACTTACCCAATCTTAAGCACCTTAGATCGAAGAAAACTTACCCAAAATCAAATCTTCGACTCCGGAATCCAAATTCCTTTGTCTCTTATCCACAAAACACTCCTGATGATCCTGGGCTGCCTTCATCTCTCCCGATCAGCTCAACCTTCGCTGATGTCTCTAGAAACAAACTGGACCAAAACAACCCAACAGAACGATCTCCTCAAGATCAATCCAAACCCAAGAATACCAACTCTACTCCACAAACATCAGAAGACTACTTACTTCTCCTATCCGGAAAAGACAAAACAAAAGCACTTCCAAACTGCTTCCACTACACAACTCTGATCTGGAATAGAAGAAAATGCTGATGAAGAACACGAACACAAACTAGACAACACATCTCAGAAATATAGTTCAACAGATCCATAAAAGAAAACTCAGATGTCCCACCTAATCCCAAGCTGCTTCACCAAACCTATCTCAAGTAGTCATCCTTCTACTAAATTGAACCACCGATAGCACTCCTGGAATCCAGTGGATAAGAAAATTCAACTTCCAGATGCAGACAAATCTCTGATAACTCAAGAGAACACTCAAACTATCGCAAGTCACTTTTGCGATCAACCACTCCAATATCCAAAGAAAACTGTTCTCTCTTTACCAATCAGAACAGCTTATGCTTATCAAGATAATCCATCGAAGAAATGGATCCACTCTGATGCTTCTGAACTCCACCTCTAGAAAAAAACTGCTTAGCCAAAGATCTCCTTGCCAGCACAGAACACTCCGAGTTGCACCGCTGACACCAACGCCAAAGACTTCCTAATCCAAAGCTCTTCGAGAAACACGGACCTCAAACCAGAGAGAAACATCCTGTTGAATCCAGCCACAACATCGAAGCAGATATACTTCCTAAACTTGTTCCAAAGAAACATCTTCGGAGAAATCCATAGTCACTGCGTCTCATCACAAAGCTACTAATTGCTGAGGTATCAAGATACCATCACTCGCTTCTTCCTAGCCGACAGATCCAAGCTCTACTCATCCAACTTGCACTACCAAGATGGACTCCAAACCTTTAAAAGTTATCCTTCAGAGGTCGATGAAATCCTTACATCTAGCTGCAAAGCTTACTCGAGACGGTACTAGGTCTACAGTCTCGACAGATACACTTCCAACCTCAACATTTGAACTCCAACCATTGGTAGTAGTCGTGTTACAAACCCCACTACCTTATCTACCTTTATAACTTATATTGGAAAACCCGAACAGGTAACCCAACAGATAGGTAGAAGTAAATATATATATACAGATATATATTCAAAATTACAAATACGCTCTCTCAAGAAAGAAATCACTTCAAAGCCTAGGTATTCACTCAACCTAGCGCTCTGATACCAACTGTGACGACCCGACTTTCTCACCACAGAAAATCGCATCATCTTAAAGAAAGAAAGGGATAGAAAAGAGAAAAGAAAGAAGAGAAAGAAGAAACAATACTAGAATCTCAACAGCGGAACGAATAAATTATATTAATAACATAAATATTACATAGTATACAACACTAATCAGAGTTACACAGATTATGCATCACATACTAGACAGTTATAAACACCTGTCTAGTTATTACAACTCAATACAACTCAACAAAGAGATACCACCACAGAGAACACATAGCGGAAATTATATATCTAACGCCGAAGCCTCCTGCTCCATTGCTTCTCCATAATTCGTCAAAGCTAACCTGAATCCCTTGGCTACTCGTAAAAAAATTTGAGTACCCAGGAGTTTAAGAAAACAGAAGATAAACTCCGGGTCAGACAAGGGTCTGGTGTGAGTAACAAGTTAAGGTTGCTTAACTTTGAAAAACCTTTGAAAAGAAAGGTATCACGTAAGACTTCGCACACATAAACATGGAAAAGTTTTTGCCTTACGCTAACCAAAACATTTGATAGAAAATCCAGTGACATTGTAATAGGTCTAGGGTTTTCAAGTAAACAGAAAATAGCCGAAATTGTTACATTCATTAAATTCTAGCTACTAGCCACAAAAGTGGGTAATACAATCAAAACCGTTGGCACTTATTGGATTTTGGATTCCATATAATGCAGGGCTACCGGGGTACCGCCCGTCACAGTACGTGGACTAGATCACCATACCGAGAATCACTCCCAATCCCCTGCAACACAAGGCCGGAACCATCTCTTACTGGACAGTCCCGAACAAGACAACCCCGCAGTTGGCGTACGTTCCAACCGCCCACACAGCCGAAATAAAAAGGGACTTCTAGACAGGGGAAAATCTCATCCTACTTGGGCATGACCACTTAGCCTTGTTGCACCTCCCCTGTTTTAGCCATTACCGGTTGATGAGGCTTGAGGCTACAATTACCTTTAGAGAACACATCTCTTAGAATGCTCATCGTCCACCTGATGATGTTCTGAAAGCATTCAATCCATACAAGTTCGTTCCGGTTTCGAACGAAACCGAAGGCATTATCTCGTTACACTCATTTTGGAATTACCCTCAGAGTTAACAACGATAACCCTTACACTCTGAATCTTCATCTCGAATCTGAAAATACTATCCGTCAAACTCATCTCGGAATCACCCTCAGAGCTATACTGACGAATAGTTCTTACACCTCGAGTCTTACTCTTCACATGAGATTCACGACCTATCATTAATTTGGATCGATGTGGTTTTCGGATATCCAAATTTGAAAACCCGATCCCGGTCTCATCGAAATCCAAAGCGTATCTTTTAAGGCCAAGTTGTTTTAAAGTTTAAAACAGTTCAATTCAATTATCTAAATATACACAGGTAGATAATTCACAAATCACAATAGATAATCATCATCATCATCATCACAACATATAATCCATATTATCAATCACAAATAGACAATTACTATTATCATCCCAATGCAACCAATGCATCCATATCACACAGCATTATTTATCTTATATCTGAGATTTCAAACCATTCAAGGCAACCAATATCATTCATTCACATATAAGCAATCATTAATAATCACACCAAATATAATTAATTTAAAATGGATTAAATTAATTACATCATTTCTAATTAATTTAAATTGAATTAAATTAATTACTTCATTAATATAAATCTTGCTTACATCACTATTAATTAATTATCAATCAATTAATTAATCATCAACCAATTACTCATTTTAATTAATCATCCCTGATTAGTAAACCTTTAATTACATTCAAGTAATTATCCATTAATTAATTTCACAAATTAATTATTCTTAACCAAATACAGTAATTAATCTTTTGTTACTTTGCAAATTAATTAACTATATTAATTACATTGATTCTTAATTAATTACATTAATTAATTCCTTCATTGATTAATTATTTCTAAATAAATCTATTCTTAATTACTTCATTAATTATAATGAATAATGATCTCTAATTACATTTTTTTATTTAAATTAATTACATTAAGTAATTAATTTTCAATTAAACCACAACTGTTAATCACCCTTGATTAATCCCATTCAGTATTTAACTTCCCTTAATTACTTTACCCGATAAATTAATTACTCCTTAATTAATTATCTCTAATTAATCCCTTGATTAATTTTACAAAGTAATTATACTCAAATTACTTCCGTCATCAAATCACCTTCAATTAATTACATTCAGTAATTACCCATTAATTACTTCCTAAGTAGTTACTCTTCATTAAATTACATTAAGTAATTATACTATAGAACCCAAACAATCTATACTACTAAGCTACAGAGCTCCTATCCAACTAGATCTACAAAACTAAACAAGATATCAGACTACCGACAAGTCTGACTCAATAATCACATCCTACTGAATTGCTGGTTCCACAACCAGAGATAGATCATACACGTATTTTTTCAGAGATACATGAAACACATGGAATCCCAGTTATCCAAACTGGTAATTCAACCTTGAAAATCAAACACTAATCCTCACAAGAACACAGAAAAGATCCAAAACACCTCGGAGCTGACTTACCCAGTCTTACCCAATCTTAAAGCACCTTAGATCGAAGAAAACTTACCCAAAATCAAATCTTCGACTCCGGAATCCAAATTCCTTTGTCTCTTATCCACAAAACACTCCTGACGATCCTGGGCTTCCTTTATCTCTCTCGATCAGCTCAACCTTCGCTGATGTCTCTAGAAACAAACTGGACCAAAACAACCCAACAGAACGATCTCCTCAAGATCAATCCAAACCCAAGAATACCAACTCTAATCCACAAACATAAGAAGACTACTTACTTCTCCTATCCGAAAAAGATAAAACAAAAGCACTTCCAAACTGCTTCCACTGCACTACTCTGATCTTGAATAGAAGAAAATGCTGATGAAGAACACGAACACAAACTGGACAACACATCTCAGAAATATGGTTCAACAGATCCATAAAAGAAAACTCAGATGTCCCACCTGATCCCAAGCTGCTTCTCCAAACCTCTCTCAAGAAGTCATCCTTGTACTAAACTGAACCATCGGTAGCACTCCTGGAATCCAGTCGATAAGAAAACTCAACCTCCAGCTGCGGACAAACCTCTGATAACTCAAGAGAACACTCAAACTATCGCAAGTCACTTTTGCGATCAACTAGTCCAATATCCAAAGAAAAATATTCTCTCTTTACCATTCAGAACAGCTTATGCTTATCTAAACAATCCATCTAAGAAATGGATCCACTCTGATGCTTCTGAACTCCACCTCTAGAAAAAAACTGCTTAGCCAAAGGATCTCCTTGCCAGCATAGAACACTCCGAGCTGCACTGCTGACACCGACGCCAAAGACTTCCTAATCCAAAGCTCTTCGAGAAACTCGGTCCTCAAACCAGACAGAAACATCCCGCTGAACCCAGCCACAACATCAAAGCAGATATACTTCCTAAACTTGTTCCAAAGAAACATCTTCGGAGACATCCATAGTCACTGCGTCTCATCACACAGCTACTAATTCCTGAGGTATCAAGATACCATCACTCGCTTCTGCCTAGCCGATAGATCCAAGCTCTACTCATCCAACTTGCACTGCCGAGATGGACTCCAAACTTTTAAAAGGTATCCTTCAGAGATCGATGAAATCCTTACATCCAGCTGCAAAGCTTACTCGAGATGGTACGAGGTCTACAGTTTCGACAGATACACTTTCAACCTCAACATTTGAACTCTAACCATTGGTAGTAGTCGTGTTACACACCCCACTACCTTATCTACCTTTATAACTTATATTGGAAAACCCGAAGAGGTAACCCAACAGATAGGTAGAAGTAAATATATATACATATATACATTCAAAATTACAAATACGCTCTCTCAAGAAAGAAATCACCTCAAAGCCTAGGTATTCACTCAACCTAGCGCTCTGATACCAACTGTGACGACCCGACTTTCTCACCACAGAAAATCGCATATCTTAAAGAAAGAAACGGATAGAAAAGAGAAAAGAAAGAAGAAAAAGAAGAAACAACACCAGAATCTCAACAGCAGAACGAATAAATTATAATAATAACATAAATATTACATAGTATACAACACTAATCAGAGTTACACAGATTATACATCACATACTAGACAGTTATAAACACATGTCTAGTTATTACAACTGAACAAAGAGACACCAACACAGAGAACACACAGCGGAAATTATATATCTAACGCCGAAGCCTCCTGCTCCATTGCTTCTCCATAATTCGTCAAAGCTAACCCGAATCCCTTGGCTACTCGTAAAAATTTGAGTACCCAAGAGTTTAAGAAAACAGAAGATAAACTCCGGGTCAGACATGGGTCCGGTGTGAGTAACATGTTAAAGTTGCTTAACTTTGAAAAACATTTGAAAAGGTATCACGTAAGACTTCCCACACATAAACATGGAAAAGTTTTTGCCTTACGCTAACCAAAACATTTGATAGGAAATCCAGTGATATTATAATAGGTCTAGGGTTTTCAAGCAAATAGAAAATAGCCGAAATTGTTACATTCATTAAATTCTAGCTACTAGCCACACAAAAGTGGTAATACAATCAAAACCGTTGGCACTTATTGGATTTTTGATTCCACACAATGGCAGGGCTACCGGGGTACCGCCCATCACAGTACGTGGCCTAGATCACCGTACCGAGGATCACTCCCAATCCCCTGCAACAAAAGGTCGGAACCATCCCATACTGGACAGTCCCGAATAAGACAACCCCGCACTTGGCGTACGTTCCAACCGCCCATACAACCGAAATAAAAAGGGACTTCTAGACAGGGAAAATCTCGTCCTACTTGGGTATGACCCACTTATCCTTGCTGCACCTCCCCTGTTTTAGCCATTCCCGGTTGATGAGGCTTGAGATTACGATTACCTTTAGAGAACACATCTCTTAGAATGCTCATCGTCCACCGGACGATGTTCTGAAAGCATTCAATCCATACAAGTTCGTTCCGGGTTCGAACGAAACCGAAGGCATTATCTCGTTACACTCATTTTGGAATCACCCTCAGAGTTAATGACGATAAACCTTGCACTCTGAATCTTCATCTCGAATCTGAAAGTACTATCCCGTCAAACTCATCTCGGAATCACCCTCAGAGTTATACCGACGAATAGTTCTTACACCTTGAGTCTTCACTCTTCACATGAGATTCACGACCTATCGTTAATTTGGATCGATGTGGTTTTCGGATATCCAAATTTGGAAACCCGATCCCGGTCTCATCGAAATCCAAAGCGTATCTTTTAAGCCCAAGTTGTTTTAAAGTTTAAAACAATTCAATTCAATTATCTAAATACACACAGGTAGATAATTCATAAATCACAATAGATAATCATCACCATCATCACAACAGATAATCCATATTATCAATCACAAATAGATAACTCCTATTATCGTCCCAATGCAACCAATGCATCCATATCACACAGCATTATTTATCTCATATCTGAGATTTCAAACCATTCAAGGCAACCAATATCATTCATTCATATATAAGCAATGATTAATAATCACACCAAATATAATTGATTTAAAATGATTTAAATTAATTACATCATTTCTAATTAATTTAAATTGAATTAAATTAATTACTTCATTAATAAAAATCTTGCTTACATCACTATTAATTAATTATCAATCAATTAATTAATCATCAACCAATTATTCTTTTTAATTAATCGTCCCTGATTAATTAACCTTTAATTACATTCAAGTAATTATCCATTAATTAATTTCACAAATTAATTATTCATAACCAAATACAGTAATTAATCTTTAGTTGCTTTGCAAATTAATTAACTATAATTAATTACATTGATTCTTAATTAATTACATTAATTAGTTCCTTCATTGATTAATTATTTCTAAATAAATTTATTCTTAATTACTTCATTAATTATAATAATTAATGATCTCTAATTACATTTTTTATTTAAATTAATTACATTAAGTAATTAATTTTCAATTAAACCATAACTGTTAATCACGCTTAATTAATCCCATTCAGTAATTAAGTACCCTTAATTACTTTACCAGATAAATTAATTACTCCTTAACTAATTATCTCTAATTAATCCTTTGATTAATTTACAAAGTAATTATACTCAAATTACTTCCGTCATCAAATCACCTTCAATTAATTACATCCAGTAATTACCCATTAATTACTTCCTAAGTAATTACTCTTCATTAAATTACATTAAGTAATTATACTTCACAAATCATCAAATTATTTTTCTAAATTAATTAAACTGAATTAATTAACTTACTCTAATCAAATTAAACTCAATTAATTACGATGAGTAATTAATTCCTTAATTACTTCCATAAGTAATTATACTTAACAATTTACACAAATGATTATCTTTAAATTAATTAATCTAATTAATTATTAAAATTAATCACATTAATTAATTATTAAATAATCCTTAGTTAATAACCTTCATTAACTATTAACAATTCATTAATTATTTTTCCAAAGTAATTAACTTATTTTAATCATTATTGATTACAAATTAATTAATCATTAATAGCCCATAAATTAATTCCTAATTATTTAATTAATTAAGTGTTAACTGTAACTTAATTAATCCTTTATTATTAGATTAATTAATTACTAATCATTAATTAAAAGATAATCTTATTTAATTAATGATTCTTAAATTACAAGTTAATTATTATAAGAATAATTAATCTTAAACTTTTAAGTTTAAAACCCTTAATTACTTTAAGTAATTATCCATTTCATTAATTTATTAAATAAATTAATTATCCATTTAATTACCTTAATAATTAAATGAATAACAAATCATTAAATTCTAATTTAACTTTAAGATAAAACCTTTTCCTTATCTATGGTTAAATTATCATTCACAAATATATTTGAAAACATTCATTTCCAAATTTCATTTCAAATTTCATTTTAAATTCAAGTTTTAAAATGAAATCCAATTTATCTTCAACAAAATTTAAAATCAATTTAAAACCTTTAAATTTACATGATAAAGAGTACTTTCTCTTATAAAAGAAATTTTACAAGAGTGTTAAACCAAATTCCCTCTTAAATTCAAAACATTTAAATTTTACTTTATCATTCAAAATTGTTAAAACACTTAAATTTATAAAACTTTAATTTATTTTAAAACAAAGATTCAAATTTAGATTTGAATCAGATTTAAACCTTGTTTAAATCATTCCTTTACATTTCAAATTCCAATTTAAATTCAAATTCCTTTAAAAATATTTTAAACACTTAACCCTTTTCAGTTTATTTAAACAAATTTGAATTTAAAAACTTTATTCATTTCCAGCTAAGATTCAAATTAAACCTGAATCCATTATTTAAAATTAGATTTAAAACTTATTTTAAATCTTTGCTTAATACTTTAAAATTCAGTTTAAATTTTGAAAATAGAACAGGTTCCTAACCTGTAACAAACTAACTCGAACCACAATTAAATCACTCGAGCCTAACCTAACCTAGCCCGAGCAAAACACAAAATAACTCGAGTAAAATTCGAGTAACATTTCCATTTTTAAATATTAAAACTTTAAGTTGCCGTCAGGTTTTACAAAAACCTGCATCAAAAAATACCCGAGCCCACCTACCAATGACTTCGAGATCAACACCCTCATGCTTCGAGCAAAAACACGCAACAACTCGAATAACACTCAAGTACCATCTTCCCTAAAACACAGCTGATACACAAAGTCCTCCGTGCACCTGCACCATCACTGCCGCCAACTCCGACCACTCGCGACGACACACGCAAGTCGGCGATCATCTTCTAACACCATTCCGACCCTCAAAACTTTTGCAGAAGCTCGAAATCAAAATCGAACATATGAGCTCAAATCTGGAAACAACGTCGAAACTAGAAACACCTAAATCACCAGTGTCCGACCACTAGAGTGGCTTCACCTCCGTCCACGACCTCTTCCACACCCCATCAATCATTACCCTGAATCTGGGAAAGCTCGATCATCTATAGGGGTCGCGACGATAAATTTTCTGATCAAAAGAAAATCTAGGGCTAAAAATTTCAAAGCTTAATCACCATCGCCACAATGCTTTGATCCACTTCCCAATAATTGTCCCTGAATCTCCTATCACCATTCCATCACCAAAGAAGTTGCTGAACACCCCGACCACCTAGATCGACAGTTTTATACCAAAACATCATTTCTGGTCAAACCAGAAATGCTCAACCAATTTCAAACTAAAAATTTCGATTTTAGTTTTAAAATTCAAGTTTTTGTTTAAGTAATCGATTTATAATCTTGAATCAATGAATCTGGATAAATTAATTTTCCACTTACATAATGTTGTTCTGTTATATTTTGATTTCTAGAGTTAATTACAGATTTTTTTATATATTACATAAAATTTAAACTTTAACCTATATTACACAGCCATATTTTGTTTGAATCTAAATCCTTAACATAGATTAGTTCAAATGAAATGGATGAACCTGGAAACTTAATAACAGAAAACTAAGTTACACTACAGCATGCACTACTTCATACATTCATACATATACCAGCAATGAACTTGTAAATGGCATACAAACATGCATATTTCCAGAGTAAAACAAGCAACTAGAATTCATACTTAATTTATAAAAGAGTGAGTTTACTCACCAGAAATTTTTATGAGCAGAGCACTTTTGAAAACTTTTTTCTACTTTCTGAACAGGGTGTTGAAACTGCTTCAGATTTAAATTTTGATTTGCTTCTTTATTTTAACATTTGTCACATTGTTTAATTTATGACTTAACACATGTCATATAGATGTCTTAAGAAATTTACACATGTAATTTAAGTATTTTATTTTAATTTAAAATTGTTTATAAAAGCTTTTAACTTATTTTATTACTTTTTATGTATATATAAATAAATTTCTCCCTCTTTTTTTATAGAAAAATAAAACAAATTATAAATAAAAGCTTATCCAAATATTTTTAAGTATTTATCCTTTTGAATTTCACAACACTAAATTCAAATTTAAAAACCAAATTATATATATGCATATATAACTACCATTAAATTTTGAAAATAACAAATCCTATTTCTAAAAATCTATTTATGTTTATGAAAACTAGGTATTATAATTATTATTTGAAAATAATAAATTTAACAAATTTTAAATGATTTATAAAAGAGATTATAAATCACTTTTATTACTCAATAAATTAAGATCATATGTAATTTGTAATTTAAACTCTTATATATATATATAATTTCAAGCAATATTTAAAAAATAAAAATAAAACAAAGCTTTTATGTTAATCTAATTTTAATTCATATTTAAGCTAATTAAATAAAATTTTAAAACAAATAAGATTTACCTTAAGTATTTACAAACTATATAGTTATTTGTTAAATTGCTTTGAAAAGCTAAATGTTAAATTTAAATCAAAATTTTCAATTTACCAAAAATAAATTAGAATTAGAAAATTTATTTATTTACTAAATTCCAAACCAAAGCTTATCTATTTACAATATATATAATTATATATATATATATATATATTATAAATAGAAAACAATTTATTTGCTTTAAAAAAGATAAAATCTACCAATTTAAATATTTATTGAAGAAGATTATTAAATCAATTCAAATTTTATTAACAAAAATCATCAAATCAATTTAATTTCTAACACGGATTATTAAATTTATATTGCCAAAAATTCTAGGATATCACATTCCTTCCCCCTTAAAAGAATTTCGTCCTCGAAATTTAAAAGCAAAGGTAATCTATCTTAAGATTTTATTTTAAAACTCAAGCATATATTATCAATCATATGCTATCTGTAACAACCCACATATTTAACGATTTTACATTTAAATGCTTTATTTAAATATAACGTCGTCAGTCGGATTTAGGTCTGAAAAGCTACTTTTTGCAAACGGCCAAATTAGAGCTCGAAACCACTTCCATTGAGTCCAAAATGGCGTTGCGATCTTTTTGAGTATAATCTTTGATATGTTTGGAGTTTGTGAATTTTTGCAACTTTTCTATTTGGGTTTTGGGTTTGGGTTCAGCCCATCTGTTGGTTTAAACCCCTAACTCAGCACTCTCTTCATCCATTCACCCTCACTTCATTTCTTAAGCTTAAGAAAAACTGAAAATGGTGGAAGGGAAAGAGAAATAGAAATTGCAAGCCCTAGTTTCTCCTTTGTAACTTGATTTCTTGCTCCAATATCATAGAGAAGACATTGGTAAGCTCCTCTTCATCTTATCTATCTCTTTTTCTCTTCAATCTCATAAATTCCTAAACCTAAACTTAGGAAAAATACTTGTTTTGATCTTAGATTGAAGCTAGTTGAGTAGAAGTGGAAATTAGTTGGTCTTCTCCTTGCAAAGTGAACTCCTTCTTCTTTGTTTTGTGACATAAGGTGAGTTTTGAACTCACATCTACTTCTCTCGATTTCATTGATGTTGGGTATGAATTCCTAACACCTTGTTCATATGCACTTGCTTTTGGTTAGGATTGAATTGGTGAAAATCCAAATTTTTAGTGTTTGGGTTCAATTCTTTAAAGATCCTAACTTTGATATTTGATCAGGTTTTTGGAGGTGTGTAAAAGAGCCAATAGTGCTGGGTTGTCGTATGGCATCAACCCATAGCATCCATCGCTCGTTCGTTTGCAATTCATTCGGATTTTTGCCTTTATGGGCTTGACTGATTTTTGCCTACAGGGGGATTTCAGACGTCTGAACGCCAATTTCAGACGTCTGGTTTCAAATTCAGACGTCTGGTTTGGAAATTTAGACGTCTGGAATTGGTCCCTGGTAGACGCAAAAAGGCAGAGACAAAATCCAGACGTCTGGAAATCCATTCAGACGTCTGGTAGTGGTTCAGACGTCTGGAAGGTAATCTCAGACGTCTGAAATGCGCAGTTTTGCCTATTTTGTCTAACTATGATTTAATTTCCCACTTTTATCGATTCGTGTTATTTCCAATTAGTTGTTATTGCATATTTGACTTTGATGACTTGTTTTTGACTTCATTCACGGGTTTTATAAATAATCTCTCTAAATTGTATTAAAAGCTCCCTTCTCCAAATTATAAATTCTATTTATAATGCACACGCATAATTTCGCACTTCGAGCGAAGTGGAAGGAAGATTAAATGGTTAGGTAAAACACGGACCATGAATCCATGCGTTTGTCTTCCCGATTAGTCCCAGACCTATTCGATTGATCGTTTTAACCTTCGGGTTTGGTTTACCGATGATATGAGGTGAACTTTGTACTGCTTTGAGTGTGAAATTAACTAACGGATAGTAAACCGTTTAGTGCAAACGAGTGGTTATGGGACTCACGTTACCACTTTTCGAATTCCTTTTTGAGAGTTATGACACATTCCGTAAGTTAGTGGTGTCCAGTACTGGGTCTCTGACCTTCACCACTACGGTTTGTTGACTTCGGGTATGTTGCCTTCGGGTATGTTGCCTTCGGGTATGTTGCCTTCGGGTTTGTACCTTCGGGTTTGTGCCTTCGGGTTTGTGCCTTCGGGTTTGTGCCTTCGGGTTTGTTGCCTATAGTATCGCTTCCGATGTTGGTCGTTATGAGCCGCATGGGTGATATTGGGTTGCCCTATAGTATTGCTTCCGATGTTGGTCGTTATGAGCCGCATGGGTGATATTGGGTTTGGAGTCTTCGGGCTCATGGATCCTTGTATGTACAGTACTGAGCTCGAGCAAATTTTATGATGTTTCATTGATATGTATATTCCCTTGGTATCGCCCTTCGATGTTGGTCTTTTTGAGCCGCATGAAGTATAACGATTACCTTGTGGAACTTGTATACCTTATGGGTATTTGTTATTTGCCTTTTGGCTTGATTTGGGATAATCGTATCCTTTGTTTCTATATGTTGCCGATGATGTGAGGCTTGTTATCATATGATTCATCATTTGTTAGATGATTATGTTATCTCTTTTAGAGATATTTGTTAAACTTTGTAACCTTGCAGGTTTATTGTTGTTCAATTTATCTAACTGATTTGTTTAGCTAGACTGACCCGTGTATTTATACTCAGGTCAGATCGAGATGTTTCAGGTTAGGTACTTTGGACTTAGCCTATTTTGCTTCCGCATGGACTACTTCGCTAGGTTCTTTTTGTCATAGCTTTTGTGTAGTCCTATTATGTGAAACTCTGATATTTATCCTTCTAGATTTGTCTGTATATTGTGGTTGGCTATACCACTTGACATGTATTATTTTGTATACACTGCTATGTATCGGTATATATGTATATGATGGTTTACTGTTCTGTGATGTTTATTACATTTGAGTTGTTATATTCTGTTCTGATAGATCCTCTCGCCACCTATGGTTTTGTTTTAAGTATGCATTGGATATGTCGATCTATTTGGTATGATTTTTGTCGACGTACTTAATGGATAGTTAAAGCAAGTCTATAGATGGTCGCTCCTATCCAGCCTTATTCTCCATGTTAGCAGACGGTATTATCTATTAATATTGTTTGCTAGCATGGGTATAGAGGTAGGGCGTCACAGCGTGGTATCAGAGCTGAGTTCAGAACAAAGTATGATAAACGCAGAATAGAAGCACATATTACGATACATCAAAGTGTATAAGTGATACAAATCTTTGAATCATCGTGTATCTCTATTCCATCAAGGTTATATAGAATTTGGGAATATGTCTAGGAATACATTTTATTCCGTAGTATTCCATATTGTAATATCTACCTTGTCAAAAATCTCGTTCTTATTTTACTTTCAGCGTATGGCTGGAAGAGGCAGGGGACGACGTTCGGGTGTTAGGCAATCCAGTGGCACACATCCAGATGGCGTTTATATGTCTGCTGATCAGTTTATGGAGTTGTTTAGGAGCACTCAGCCTCCAGTTCCTCTTCGAGTGTCTCAACCTCGCAAGTCTGCCTTTGCACGCCAGTGCAGTGATTTTGCTCATCTTGGAGGAAAGCCGTTTAAAGGCTCTGAATCCATTCTTGAAGTCCAAGCTTGGTTTCGCACATGCGAGCGTATCTTCTCTTATATGGATCTTTCTGACCATGATAGAGTTCTCGTAACTTCTAGCTTATTACAAGAGCGTGCTCTTGATTGGTATGAGCTTCTTATACCTGAAATTGATGAGTCTACACTTTCTTGGACTCAGTTTCGGGAGCGATTTGAACTCAAGTTCGTTCCTGAATCTGAAAAAGTTTTATTGACCCATCGCTTCCTTGAGTTGAAGCAAGGGAAGTCTTCTGTTTCTGAGTATGTTGCATCATTCGAGGCTTTATCTAAGTATGGTCTTGAATTCATTAGCACTTCTTATAAGAAGAATTTAAAGTTTGTTTCTGGTCTTAAGAAGTATCTTAAGAAGTCTTTGTTACTTCAGCTTAAGCTTTCTTTTGAAGAATTAGTAGATTCGGCACTTCATCTCGAAGCTGTCGAGAAGGAGTGTGATAGTGGTGAGGATGTTGAGGTTTCCAAGAACCCCAACAAGAGACAGTTTCCTTTTCAGAAGAGGTCTTTTCCTTCTAAGAAGAAGAAGACTGGTGATCCTCGCTCTCAGCCTCAGCCTTCTGGAACACCTTTTATTCGGAAATGTTTTAATTGTGGTTCTCCGAATCATATTATTCGAGCTTGTCCTAAGCCTCTCTTCTACCGCTATTGCAAGAAGGAAGGTCATCATGTTTCCATTTGCCCTACTGTTCCTGATGGTGCCAAGTCTAGCAAGCTTAGTGCTGTCAAGGCTTCTGAAGGTCCATCTCAACCCAAAGGTATATCTCCATCTATTTTGGAAGGTTCTATTTTATTTCTTGACCATAGTATTCGAGTTCTTTTCGATACGGGTGCTCCACATTCTTTCGTATCGAAGAAGCTTGTCGATGATTTATCTTTGGATGTTTCTTGTTTGGTTACTTCTTTAAGGATTGCAAATCCTATTGGGGGATCCGTGACCCTTAGCTTTCTTTGTGATGATGTTGAGATTGTTTTATGTGGCTTTTCTTTTCGTGCGAGTCTGCACGTTATTTCTTGTTTGGGATTTGATATGATTTTGGGTATGGACTGGCTAGTAAGATATGACGCCAGGATCATTTGTTCGGAGAGAATTATATATCTTCGACATCCGAATTCGCCTACTCAGCTATCTCTTGTTCTTTGGGATGTGGATAATTCCGAGATGGCTTTATATTCTCTTGACTCACGAGATGATGATGATATATCTCGTATTCCTATTGCTTGTGACTTTCCTGATGTTTTTGAGCCTGTATCGGGTTTGCCACCCAAGCGGGCAATTGAGTTCCGCATTGATCTCATTCCAGGCACGCAGCCAATTAGTCGTCCTCCTACGAGGATGTCTACAATGGAAAATGAGAAACTCAAGAAGCAGCTTTTAGAGCTTGAGTCCAAGTAGTTGATTCAGTCCAGTTTTTCTCCTTAGGGATCCGTGGTCGTCTTCGTGAAGAAATCTGATGGAACTCTTAGGCTTTGCATTGACCATCGCAAGCTTAATGAGTTAACCATCAGGAATAGGTATCTATTGCCTAGGATCGATGATATGTTCGATCTATTGAGTGGTGCTAAGGTCTTTTCTCAACTCGACCTTGCCACAGGTTTTCATCAATTACGAGTCGCGGAGGATAGTATACCTCTTACAGCTTTCCGCACTCAATATGGTTCTTTCGAGTGGCTCGTTATGCCGTTCGGGTTAACGAACGCTCCTGCTTTCTTTGTAGATCTCATGAATCGGATATTCCGAGAATATCTCGATAGGTTCGTCCTTGTATTCATTGATGATATCCTTATTTATTCGAAGTATGAAGCCGAGCATGCTAATCACTTGAGAATTGTCTTGAGCACTCTTCGTCACCATCGTCTTAGAGCCAAATTCTCCAAGTGCCACTTTTGGGAGAATAAAGTTAAGTTCTTAGGCCATGTTGTATCTTCTTGTGGCATTTCGGTCGATCCCTCAAAGATCGAAGCCATCCAGAATTGGAAGAGGCCTGAGAATGTGCATGAGATCCATAGTTTCCTTAGATTGGCGGGTTATTACGGTCGGTTCATTAAGGATTTTTCCCGTGTTGCGCTTCCTCTTACCTGCCTTACTCGGAAAGGCATTCGTTTTGATTGGTCCGACAAGTGTGAAGCTTCCTTTCAGACATTGAAGGAACTTCTCACAAATGCTCTTATTCTAATGGTTCCCGAGGGGAATCATGATCTTGTTGTCTACACTGATGCTTGTGGTAGTGGTCTCGGTGCTGTTCTTATGCAGAAGGATCGGGTAGTTGCGTATGCTTCTAGGCAACTACGTCCGAATGAAGTTCGCTATGCCACTCATGATCTTGAGTTAGCCGCCATCGTCTTCGCCTTGAAGATTTGGCGACACTACTTATTAGGAGAGCGCTTCATTCTCTATACCGATCATAAATCTTTGAAGTATTTGTTTACTCAGAAGGAACTCAATATGAGGCAACAATGTTGGCTCGAGTTTCTTGCCTCCTATGACTTTGATATCCTGTATACCCCTGGTAAGGGAAATCGTGTTGCAGATGCGCTTAGTCGCAAACATTTGGTTGTTGTTTCTATGATGCTTGTCGAATGGGATGTTCTTGAGACTCTATCTTTTTGTGAAATTCGTGATCGAGGTTCATATTCTGATTCTCCTATTCTATTATTTAGTTTGGGAGCTCGACCTATTTTATTGGATCGTATTGCCGATGCTCAGCGGCGTGATCCTGATTTGTTGCATCTTATTCAGCTTTGTGAGTCTGGATCTTGTGATGAGGCGTTGCAAGATTTCAGCATTGATTCTCATGGGTGTCTTCGTAAGAAGAACCGTCTTTTTGTACCTTCTGATTTCCACTTAGGCATGACATTCTTGATGACTGTCACCGTTCTAAGTATACTATTCATCCCGGTAGTAGCAAGATGTATGTCGATATGCGTCGCCTTTATTATTGGGAAGGCATGAAGCGCGACGTGGCGAGTTATGTGAGTAATTGCATAACTTGTCAGCGTATTAAGGCCGAACATCAGCGTCCTTCTGGTCTTCTTCAGCCTCTTGAGATTCCATCATGGAAATGGGATCAGATATCTGTGGATTTCATTGACGGCCTACCTCGCTCGAGATCTGGCCATTCTAGCATTTGGGTTATTGTTGATCGCCTCACTAAGTCTGCTCATTTTGTCCCTATTAAGTCTAATAGGACTGCTTCTCATTTGGCTAAGTTGTACGTCAAGGAAATCGTGAGACTTCACGGTGTTCCTAGTTCTATTGTGAGTGACCGTGATCCTTTATTCACGAGTCATTTTTGGAAGAGTCTTCAGCAAGCTTTGGGAACAAACCTTAATTTTAGCACAGCTTATCATCCGCCGTCTGATGGACAGACTGAACGGGTGAATCGTAACTTGGAAGATCTTCTTCGTATTTGTATTTTTGATTTTGGTGGACGTTGGGAGGATCACCTACCTCTTGTAGAGTTTTCCTACAACAATAGTTTTCAATCTAGTATCGGTATGGCTCCTTTCGAAGCCTTATATGGAAGGCCAGGTCGATCACCTTCATGTTGGTTGGAATCTGGAGAGAAGCTTATTCTTGGTACAGATTTTGTTCGTGATTCTTCTAAGAAGATTGATCTTATTCGATTGAGAATGAAAGAGGCACAAAGTCGCCAGAAATCCTACGCTGACAACCGTAGGAAGCCTCTCGAGTTCTCGATTGGTGATCTTGTTTTTATTCGTGTTTCTCCTTTGAAGGGGGTTATGCGTTTCAGTACGACTGGGAAATTGGCTCCTCGTTATATAGGACCATTTTCTATTACTGAACGTATTGGCCCTGTGGCTTATAGAGTTTCACTTCCTGCTCATTTATCTGGTATTCATGACGTGTTTTACGTCTCGCAACTTCGGAAGTGTCTTCGGGAGTCGGATTCTGTTATTGCTTCTCCTGGTTTGCAAGAGCTTGGGACTTATCTATTGCGCAGCAACCTATTCGCGTACTTGACACGGAGGTGCGACACCTTCGAAACAAGGACGTGCCACTCGTTAAAGTTCAATGGTCCGCTAATCCCAATGATTGTACTTGGGAAACCAGAGAATTTATTGAGCGATCTTATCCGAGTTTTCTTTCTTCGCTTTGAAACGGTGAGTATGTCTTTTCATCTCAAGCTTATTCCCTTTACTTTTGGATGTTGTATATTTGTAATTGTTACAAATATCGTCTCTAGGAATTGCGAGGACGCAATTTTGTAAGGAGGGGAGATCTGTAACAACCCGCATATTTAACGATTTTATATTTAAATGCTTTGTTTAAATATAGCATCGTTAGTCGGATTTAGGTCCGAAAAGCTACTTTTTGCAAACGACCTAATTGGAGCTCGAAACCACTTCCATTGAGTCCAAAATGGCGTTTGCGATCTTTTTGAGTATAATCTTTGATATGTTTGGAGTTTGTGAATTTTTGCAACTTTTCTATTTGGGTTTTGGGTTTGGGTTCAGCCCATTTGTTAGTTTAAACCCCTAACCAGCCCTCTCTTCATCCATTCACCCTCACTTCATTTCTTAAGCTTAAGAAAAACTGAAAATGGTGGAAGGGAAAGAGAAATAGAAATTGCAAGCCCTAGTTTCTCCTTTGTAACTTGATTTCTTGCTCCAATATCATAGAGAAGACATTGGTAAGCTCCTCTTCATCTTCTCAATCTCTTCCTCTCTTCAATCTCAAAAATTCCTAAACCTAAACTTAGGAAAAATACTTGTTTTGATCTTAGATTGAAGCTAGTTGAGTAGAAGTGGAAATTAGTTGGTCTTCTCCTTGCAAAGTGAACTCCTTCTTCTTTGTTTTGTGACATAAGGTGAGTTTTGAACTCACATCTACTTCTCTCGATTTCATTGATGTTGGGTATGAATTCCTAACACCTTTTTCATGTGCACTTGCTTTTGGTTTGGATTGAATTGGTGAATATCAAAATTTTTAGTGTTTGGGTTCAATTATTTAAAGATCCTAACTTTGATATTTGATCAAGTTTTTGGAGGTGTGTAAAAGAGCCAATAGTGCTGGGTTGTCGTATGGCATCAACCCATAGCATCCATCGCTCGTTCGTTTACAATTCATTCGGATTTTTGCCTTTATGGGCATGACTGATTTTTGCCTACAGGGGGATTTCAGACGTCTGAACACCAATTTCAGACGTCTGGTTTCAAATTCAGACGTCTGGTTTGGAAATTCAGACGTCTGGAATTGGTCCCTGGTAGACGCAAAAAGGCAGAGACAAAATCCAGATGTCTGTAAATCCATTCAGACGTCTGGTAGTGGTCAGACGTCTGGAAGGTAATCTCAGACGTCTGAAATGCGCAGTTTATCCTATTTTGTCTAACTTTGAGTTAATTTCCAACTTTTATCGATTCGTGTTGATTCCAATTAGTTGTTATTGCAAATTTGACTTTGATGACTTGTTTTTGACTTCGTTCACGGGTTTTATAAATAATCTCTCTAAATTGTATTAAAAGCTCCCTTCTCCAAATTATAAATTCTATTTATAATGCACACGCACAATTTTGATCTTCGAGCGAAGTGGAAGGAAGATTAAATGGTTAGGTAAAACACGGACCATGAATCCGTGCGTTTGTCTTCCCGATTAGTCCCCTACCTATTCGATTGATCGTTTTAACCTTCGGGTTTGGTGTACCGATGATATGAGGTGAACTCCGTACTGCTTTGAGTGTGAAATTAACTAACAGATAGTAAACCGTTTAGTCGAACGAGTGGTTACGGGACTCACGTTACCACTTTTCTGATTCCTTTTTGAGAGTTATGACACATTCCGCCAGTTAGTGGTGTCCAGTACTGGGTCTCTGACCTTCACCACTACGGTTTGTTGCCTTCGGGTATGTTGCCTTCGGGTATGTTGCCTTAGGGTTTGTGCCTTCGGGTTTGTGCCTTCGGGTTTGTTGCCTATAGTATCGCTTCCGATCTTGGTCGTTACGAGCCGCATGGGTGATATTGGGTTGCCCTATAGTATTGCTTCCAATGTTGGTCATTATGAGCCGCATGGGTGATATTGGATTTGGAGTCTTCGGGCTCATGGATCCTTGTTTGTACAGTACTGAGCTCGAGAAAATTTTATGATGTTTCATTGATATGTATATTCCCTTGGTATCGCCCTTCGATGTTGGTCTTTTTGAGCCGCATGAAGTATAACGATTACCTTGTGGAACTTGTATACCTTATGGGTATTTGTTATTTGCCTTTTGGCTTGATTTGGGATAATCGTATCCTTTGTTTCTATATGTTGCCGATGATATGAGGCTTGTTATCATATGATTCATCTTTTGTTAGATGATTGTGTTATCTCTTTTAGAGATATTTGTTAAACTTTGTAACCTTGCAGGTTTATTGTTGTTCAGTTTATCTAACTGATTTGTTTAGCTAGACTGACCCGTGTATTTTATACTCGGGTCAGACCGAGATGTTTCAGGTTAAGTACTTTGGACTTAGCCTATTTTGCTTCCGCATGGACTACTTCGCTAGCTTCTTTTTGTCATAGCTTTTGTGTAGTCCTATTATGTGAAACTCTGATATTTATCCTTCTGGATTTGTCTGTATATTATGGTTGGCTATACCACTTGACATGTATTATTTTGTATACACTGCTATGTATCGGTATATATGTATATGATGGTTTACTGTTCTGTGATGTTTATTACATTTGAGTTGTTATATTCTGTTCTGATAGATCCTCTCGCCACCTATGGTTTTGTTTTAAGTATGCATTGGATATGTCGATCTATTTGGTATGATTTTTGTCGACGTACTTAATGGATAGTTAAAGCAAGTCTATAGATGGTCGCTCCTATCCAGCCTTATTCTCCATGTTAGCAGACGGTATTATCTATTAATATTATTTGCTAGCATGGGTATAGAGGTGGGGCGTCACATCAACAACCATAGAACCAATTTACTCAAACAAATCTAACTATCCATAAAAAATTCTGGATAGGATTTCCTAGAGTTTCCCAAGTATAAATGCCGGGATACTCACTCTACAGAACCCAAACAATCTATACTACTAAGCTACAGAGCTCCTATCCAACTAGATCTACAAAACTAAACAGGATATCAGACTTCAGACAAGTCTGACTCAACGATCACATCCTCCTGAATTGCTGGTTCCACAACCAGAGATAGATCATACATGTATTTTCTCAGAGAAACGTGAAACACATCGAATCCCAATTATCCAAACTGGCAATTCAACCTTGAAAATCAAACACTAATCCTCACAAGAACACAGAAAAGATCCAAAACACCTCGGAGCTGACTTACCCAGTCTTACCCAATCTTAAAGCACCTTAGATCGAAGAAAACTTACCCAAAATCAAATCTTCGACTCCGGAATCCAAATTCCTTTGTCTTTTATCCACAAAACACTCCTGACGATCCTGGGCTACCCTTCTTCTCTCCCGATCAGCTCAACCTTCGCTGATGTCTCTAGAAACAAACTGGACCAAAACAACCCAACAGAACGATCTCCTTAAGATCAATCCAAACCCAAGAATTCCAACTTTACTCTACAAACATCAGAACACTACTTACTTCTCCTATCTGGAAAAGACAAAACAAAAGAACTTATAAACCGCTTCCGCTGCACAACTCTGATCTGGAATAGAAGAAAATGATGATGAAGAAACACAAACTGGACAACACATCTCAGAAATATGGTTCAACAGATCCATAAAAGAAAACTCATATGTCCCACCTAATCCCAAGCTACTTCACCAAACCTCTCTCAAGAGGTCATCCTACTACTAAACTGAACCACCGGTAGCACCCCTGGAATCCAATCGATAAGAAAACTCAACCTCCAGATGCGGACAAACCTCTGATAACTCAAGAGAACACTCAAACTATCGCAAGTCACTTTTGCGATCAACCAGTCCAATATCCAAAGAAAACTATTCTCTCTTTACCAATCAGAATAGCTTATGCTTATCTAGACAATCCATCGAAGAATTGTATCCACTCTGATGCTTCTGAACTCCACCTCCAGAAAAAAACTGCTTAGCCAAAGGATCTCCTTGCCCGCACAGAACACTCCGAGCTACACTGTTGACACCGACGCCAAAGACTTCCTAATCCAAAGCTCTTCGAGAAACTCGGACCTTAAACCAGACAAAAACATCCCGCTGAACCCAGCCACAACATCGAAGTAGATGTACTTCCTAAACGTGTTCCAAAGAAACATCTTCGGAGACATCCACAGTCACTGCATCTCATCACACAGCTACTAATTCCTGAGGTATCAAGATACCATCACTTGCTTCTACCTAGCCTACAGATCCAAGATCTACTCATCCAACTTGCACTACCAAGATGGACTCCAAACCTTTAAAAGGTATCCTTCAGAGATCGATAAAATCCTTACATCCAGCTGCAAAGCTTACTCGAGATGGTACTAGCTCTACAGTCTCGACAGATACACTTCCAACCTCAACATTTGGACTCCAACCATTGGTAGTAGTCGTGTTACACACCCCACTACCTTATCTACCTTTATAACTTATATTGGAAAACGCGAACAGGTAACCCAACAGATAGGTAGAAGTAAATATATATACATATATATATACAAACACCCTCTCTCAAGAAAGAAATCACTTCAAAGCCTAGGTATTCACTCAACCTAGTGCTCTGATACCAACTGTGACGACCCGACTTTCTCACCACAGAAAATTGCATCATCATAAAGAAAGGGATAGAAAAGAGAAAAGAAAGAAGAGAGAGAAGAAACAACACCAGAATCTCAACAGCGGAACGAATAAATTATATTAATAACATAAATATTACATAGTATACAACACTAATCAGAGTTACATAGATTATACATCACATACTAGACAGTTATAAACACATGTCTAGTTATTACAACTCAATACAACTCAACAAAGAGATACCAACACAGAGAACACACAACGGAAATTATATATCTAACGCCGAAGCCTCCTGCTCCATTGCTTCTCCATAATTCGTCAAAGCTAACCTGAATCCCTTGGCTACTCGTAAAAATTTGAGTACCCAAGAGTTTAAGAAAACAGAAGATAAACTCCGGGTCAGACATGGGTCTGGTGTGAGTAACATGTTAAGGTTGCTTAACTTTGAAAAACCTTTGAAAAGAAAGGTATCACGTAAGACTTCCCACACATAAACATGGAAAAGTTTTTGCCTTACGCTAACCAAAACATTTGATAGGAAATCCAGTAATATTATAATAGGTCTAGGGTTTTCAAGTAAATAGAAAATAGCCGAAATTGTTACATTCATTAAATTCTAGCTACTAGCCACAAAAGTGGGTAATAATCAAAACCGTTGGCACTTATTGGATTTTGGATCCCATACAATGGCATGGCTACCGGGGCACCGCCCGTCACAGTACGTGGCCTAGATCACCGTACCGAGGATCACACCCAATCCCATGCAACAAAAGGCCAGAACCATCCCTTACTGGAAAGTCCTGAACAAGACAACCCCGCAGTTGGCGTACGTTCCAACCGCCCACACAGCCGAAATAAAAAGGGACTTCTAGACAGGGGAAAATCTCGTCCTACTTGGGCATGACCCACTTAGCCTTGCTGCACCTCCCCTGTTTTAGCCATTCCCGGTTGATGAGGCTTGAGGCTATGATTACCTTTAGAGAACACATCACTTAGAATGCTCATCGTCCACCTTACGATGTTCTGAAAGCATTCAATCCATACAAGTTCGTTCCGGGTTCGAACGAAACCGAAGACATTATCTCGTTACACTCATTTTGGAATCACCTTTAGAGTTAACGACGATAACCCTTGCACTCTGAATCTTCATCTCGAATCTGAAAGTACTATCCCATCAAACTCATCTCGGAATCACCCTCAGAGTTATACTGACGAATAGTTCTTACACCTCGAGTCTTCACTCTTCACATGAGTTTCACGACCTATCGTTAATTTGGATCGATGTGGTTATCGGATATCCAAATTTGAAAACCCGATCCCGGTCTCATCGAAATCCAAAGCGTATCTTTTAAGGCCAAGTTGTTTTAAAGTTTAAAACAATTCAATTCAATTATCTAAATACACACAGGTAGATAATTCACAAATCACAATAGATAATCATCACCATCATCACAAAAGATAATCCATATTATCAATCACAAAGAGATAATTCCTATTATCGTCCCAATGCAACCAATGCATCCATATCACATAGCATTATTTATCCCATATCTGAGATTTCAAACCATTCAAGACAACCAATATCATTCATTTATATATAAGCAATGATTAATAATCACACCAAATATAATTAATTTAAAAGGGAATTAAATTAATTACATCATTTCTAATTAATTTAAAGTGAATTAAATTAATTACTTCATTAATATAAATCTTGCTTACATCACTATTAATTAATTATCAATCAATTAATTAATCATCAACCAATTATTCATTTTATTTAATCATCCCTGATGAATTAACCTTTAATTACATTCAAGTAATTATCCATTAATTAATTTCACAAATTAATTATTCTTAACCAAATACAATAATTAATCTTTAGTTCCTTTGCAAATTAATTAACTATAATTAATTACATTGATTCTTAATTAATTACATTAATTAATTCCTTCATTGATTAATTATTTCTAAATAAATCTATTCTTAATTACTTCATTAGTTATAATAATTAATGATCTCTAATTACATTTTTTATTTAAATTAATTACATTAAGTAATTAATTTTCAATTAAACCATAACTGTTAATCACCTTTGATTAATCCCATTCAGTAATTAACTACCCTTAATTACTTTTCCAGATAAATTAATAACTCCTTAATTAATTATCTCTAATTAATCCCTTGATTAATTTTACAAAGTAATTATACTCAAATTACTTCCATCATCAAATCACCTTCAATTAATTACATCCAGTAATTACCCATTAATTACTTCCTAAGTAATTACTCTTCATTAAATTACATTAAGTAATTATACTTCACAAATCATCAAATGATTATTCTAAATCAATTAAACTGAATTAATTAACATAATCTAATCAAATTAAACTCAATTAATTACAATGAGTAATTACTTCCATAAGTAATTATACTTAACAATTTACACAAATGATTATCTCTAAATTAATTAATCTAATTAATTATTAAAAATAATCACATTAATTAATTATTAAATAATCCTTAGTTAATAACCTTCATTAACTATTAACAATTCATTAATTATTTTTCTAAAGTAATTAACTTATTTTAATCATTATTTGACGCAGCGGATATATCAAAATGAATGAAACGGTGAACAGTTGAATCGATGGATTGAAATTACCCAAATGCCCAAATCCGTTGATCTCAAGAGATGCCGTATTCTAGCTATCTCCAACACGTTGATCGCGTACGATACCATTTTAACAGATCTACGATTCTTCTACATTGATCTCGCGCACGAGATTCCGTGAATCGGCTTCAAATCCGTTGATTCGAGAGCACTCGAATAACCGAAAATGGAGAAAGGAGATAACACTCAACTTCCAATTTTTAAAGAGGCACAAAGCACTCAAACAAAAGTTTATTCAAAATCAATCCACTTTACAAATGACACAACCCAGCTATTTATAGAGAGTACAACTCACACAACACACGGCTTAACAAAAATCACAACATACAACAGGTCCTTGCGACTTACGACTCAACATAGGTCATTAACGACCTAACATCAATTCGACAATACAACACATCATGCGGCCTAAGGACACTATACAATACAACGACTTAAAAAATAAGCTTCCACGACATACAAGCTTGGCATCCAGTAGCGATCTAATGAAACTCGACAACGACATAACAAACAATAACATCACGTGAGCGACTTAACTTTAAAGCTTCATGCGATCTAAACTTGAGCGTCATAAGGAACATGGTAACGACCTATGCTTGTGCGACCTAGCCCTTCACGCGAGTCAACTTCGATAAGTCGTTGAGCTTCGGCCTGTTGCGTTGTTGTTTGGTAAAGTTAGCTCGTTAGGTCGGTTTTCCCGACTCGTTAGGTCGCTTGGACGACCTACCAACACACTAGGTCGCGGCCGACCTAAATCCAATGCAGATTGCGCTGCATCATTCTTCCCCGGTTTACTAGAATTCGAGCTCGAATTTGTACCTTCCTCTTCCTCAATAAGCTTATCCTCATGATACAGAATTAAATGTTTGATGTTAAAAACGTCTGCAGTATGAACATGATCTGGCAACTTTAACTGATATGCATTATCGTTGATTTTCTTTATGATTTCCAAAGGACCAATTTTTCGAGCTTTCAACTTGTTGTAAGTTCCAACTGGAAAACGTTCTTTCGTCAAAACGGCGTAAACCAAATCACCCTCTTTGAAGTTCACACTCCTTCGCTTCTTATTCGCCAGTTGTTTATACTTTTCATTTGATGCAAGCAATCATTCATGAAAATTTTTGTGACATTCCTGTAACTCATTCACGAAATCACAAGCTCGTTTAACAACCCCTTTCTAATATGGCTCCGTCGTCAAATCCAAGAGTCCCTTCGGAATTGCTGAATATACAGCTTGAAATGGACTGAATCCAGTACTTCGATTTACAGCGTGATTATGTGCAAATTCCGCCTGACATAACTTCATATCCCAGATCTTCAAATTATCTTTCGCAAGACATCTCAACAAGTTTCCCAATGATCTATTCACCACTTTCGTTTTCTCATCTGTTTGTGGATGATAGGCGCTACTAAAATTCAGCTTCGTCCCAACCATCTTCCATAGACTCAACCAAAAATGACTTAGAAAACGAGTATCCCGGTCAGAAACAATAGTTTCAAGTAGCCCATGTAGTCGATAAACCTCTTTAAAGAATAATTGAGCAACACAGATTGCATCAGCGGTCTTTTTACAAGCTATGAAATGTGCCATCTTTGAAAATCTATCCACCACGACATATATAGAATCATTCCCTCGCTGAGTTCTTGGCAAACCCAACACAAAGTCCATGCTAATATCAACCCATGGTCTAGTAGGCACAGGCAATGGCATATACAATCCTGCATTCGTAGCTGCCCCTTTGGAAACTTGACATATATGGCATCTCTGCACAAATCTTTCAACTTTTTTCCTCATAGAAGGCCAAAAATATGATTGAGAAATCAACTGTAAAGTACGATCTCTTTCCACATGTCCTACTTCATGCAATTCTTTCACAATCTTCATTCGTAAACTGCATTCTGGTATACACAATCCATTCCCCTTGAATAGAAAACCATCCACTAACACGTACTCATCCGTCTTTCCCTTCTCGACTTTATCTACAACCTGGGCAAAGTAAGGATCATCAACAAATAATTCTGGCAATACATCAAACCCTGTCACTTCAATCCTCATTGTAGTCAACAAATGGTTTCTTCTACTCAATGCATCTACCACACGGTTCGTAATTCCCGACTTGTGCTTGACAACAAATGTAAATTGTTGCAAGTATGTGATCCATGAAGCTTGTCTGGCTGCAACCTTATCATGCCCCTGCAAATGTTTCAATGCTTCATGATCAGTATACAGAACAAATTCTTTATGGAACAAATAGTGTCTCCAATGCTTTATAGCTTGAACAATAGCATAGAATTCCACATCATAAGTATTATATCTCATCTTTGCTCCAGAAAGCTTCTCACTGAAATAAGCAATTGGATGTCCCCTCTGACTCAACACTCCTCCAATTCCAACTTTAGATGCTTCAGTATGTAATTCAAATAGCAACTGAAAATCCGGCAAAACTAGAATTGGTGTTGTCGTCAAAAGTTCCTTGATTCGCTCAAAAGCAAATCCAGCCTCTTCCGTCCACGAAAACTGCTTGCCCTTCATACAATCAGTAGCAGGCGCCATCACGCTACTGAAATATGGAATAAACCTTCGGTACAATGATGCTAAACCATGAAAACTTCTAACTTCGGTTATTGTCTTGGGTTGTGGCCAGTTTCTGATTGCTTCTACTTTACTCTCGTCCACTTGAATTCCCTCCTCAGACACTACGTACCCTAGAAATAAAACACTTCGCGTCATAAACACACATTTCTTCGTTGCTGCGTAGAACTTTTCCTGACGAAGAATAATTTACACCTCTCGCAAGTGTTGAATATGCTCCACTGTGCTCGCACTATAAATCAAGATATCATCAAAGTAAACAACAACAAACTTCCCAATGTAAGGTCTGAAAATTTGATTCATCACCCTCATAAATGTACTTGGTGCATTCGATAGACCAAACGGCATGACCAGCCATTCATATAATCCTTCCCGAGTCTTGAATGTTGTCTTCCATTCATCACCTGGTCTAATGCGAATCTGGTGATAACCACTCTTAAGATCAATCTTCGAAAAGATTACAGACCCACTGATTTGATCCAACAGATCATCAAGTCTTGGCATAGGAAATCTGTATCTGACAGTTATCTTGTTGAGCGCTCTACTATCTGTACACATCCTCCACGTCCCATCCTTCTTTGGCACTAATAAAGCTGGTACTGCACAAGGACATAAACTTTCTTGTACGCGCCCTTGTTCAACCAACTCTTCCACCTGCCTTCTCAACTCCTCGTGTTCCTTCGGACTCATTCTGTAATGTGGTCTATGTGGTAACACTGCTCCTGGAACAAGATCAATCTGGTGTTGTATGTCTCTCAACGGTGGTAATTCTTTGGGCAACTCTTCAGGAAATATATCTTCAAACTCCTTCAATGCTGGCTTAATTCCTTCAAGAATTTCAACTGCTTCACTGCTTTCACGCCCAATCAACAGAGATACTTCAGGCTCATCCTCCACTTCCTTAACAAATTCCTTCAAAGATAACAGAGTTTTCAGCTCCTCGATCTCCTCCAACTTGCTTTCATCTGTTTGTCGCTTTTTAGGAACTAGAGTAATTTTAGTGCCCTCGAACATGATACTATAGCAGTTGGTCCTCCCATCATGTTGCACAGCTCTACCGTATTGCCACGGTCTCCCCAACAATAAATGACATACATCCATATCCACAACATCGCACCATATATCATCTTTATACTTCTTTCCGATGGAAAAAGTAACATGAGCTCTTCGATCAACCTTCACTTCCACACATTTCCTCAACCAAGCTAATTTGTAAGGTTTTGGATGCTTCTCTGTCTTTAATGCCAACTTCTTTACAGCTTTTGAAGAGATGATATTATCACAACTTCCTGCATTAGTGACAAACTTGCAAACCTTTCCCAAGATAGTACACGTTGACTGGAAAATATTACTCCTCAACCAACTTGAATCATCCTCTTGCTTTGGTGTCAAACACGACCTCCTCATCATCAAGTTACAACCTTCATCTCCCGACAATTCTTCTTCCTCCTCAGCTTGTGGTGAATTAGAACATTCTACTTCTGCATCCTTAACCTCAGCAACCATCACCCGCTTCTTAGGCTTCAGACATTTATTACTCTTGTGACCAAACTCCTGACAATTATAACACTTGAAACCATTGTTGTCCTTGGCCTTAGCAACTTCATTGACAACTGGTTTACTAACAGCCTTGGAAACATTCGTGTTGCTACTAGCCCCTCTCACTTGATGGTTGGAATTTGTAAACACACCACCTCCCCTTCTACCTTTCTTCTCCTAAGCTAGAGCCTTCTGGTGTGCTTCAGCAACGGACCTTGGATCAAACATATTCACCATGTCCTGAATCTGCATTCTCAACCCTCTAACAAATCTAGCTGTCAATTGTTCCTCTGTCTCCGTGATATCATTTCTGGCAATCAGTTGATAGAACTCGTCCGCATAATCATTGACCGACTTTGTTCCCTGTCTCAAATTCTGTAAAGGTTGATACATAAGAGACTGATAATTGTAAGGTAAGAAAGTAGTTTTCATCAACTTCTTCATCTTCTCCCATGAAACAATCTTTGACTTTCCCATTCTTTCACGTGTAAGCTTAGTTTGCTGCCACCATGCCAAAGCTCTTCCTGTCAATCGTGTAGCAACCAACTTAACTTTTTGATGCTCGGGAACTTCCTTGAAGTCAAAAATTTCTTCAACATTAGATAACCAATCCAAAAACCCTTCCGCAACCATTCCTCCTTTGAATTCTGGAATCTCTGTTTTCATTCCCGACTCCCATTTACGATCATCTTTTACATCCCGATAGTGATTTCGTACTTAGTCTCGTTCTCGATAATGAACGCTACCTCTATCACCGTCTTCATTATAATCAAATGTACTTCGATATCGATCTCGACCATCAACATCTCTATGATCACGCGTATCTCTTCTACTATGTCTTTCATCATCACGAAATGGCTCATTGTAAAACCCATATTGACTTCTTCTTTCTTCATTTCTATACTCATGGTGTTCTCTTCTCATTGAAACTGATGATTCTCTTCTTTCTCTACAAGATTGTGGTGACACCCTCCTCGCTTCCGCAACCGATGGTGAAACTCTGTTTCCTCCATGTTTCGAGATTGGTGACCTTCTCCTTTGACTTTGATTCAAATCATTCATCAATTTCTCTAATTTCCCAATACCTTCATTAAACTTTTCATTGATACGTTGTTCCATTTCCTCGGCTTCTTGCCTACGATACACATCTTCAACATTTTGAAATCGATTAGCTCTTCTCGGCGGCATTGTCGAATCTTCAACAAATCCAAATACTTAACTCTCGGCTTGAACAACTTAGCTCGGATCTGACACTGTTAGGCTCGGTTCCAACTAATTCAAACTCGGCCTTGATCTACAAAGTGATGCACAACTCCAAAACTTCAATTTGTCTCCAACAGGCTCGGCTTAGCTATGATTGGCTAACCTTGCTCTGATACCAAACTGACGTAGCGGATATATCAAAATGGATGAAATGGTGAATAGTTGAATCGATGGATTGAAATTACCCAAATGCCCAAATCCGTTGATCTCAAGAGATACCAGATTCCAGCTATCTCCAACACGTTGATCGCGCACGATGCAGTGTTAATAGATCTACGATTCTTCTACGTTGATCTCGCACACGAGATTCCGTGAATCGGCTTCAAATCCGTTGATTCGAGCGCACTCGAATAACCGAAAATGGAGAAAGGAGATAACACTCAACTTCCAATTTTTAAAGAGGCACAAAGCACTCAAACAAAAGTTTATTCAAAATCAATCCACTTTACAAATGACACAACCCCGCTATTTATAGAGAGTACAACTCACACAACACACGGCTTAACAAAAATTACAACATACAACAGGTCCTTTCGACTTACGACTCAACATAGGTCGTTAACGACCTAACATCAATTCGACAATACAACACATCACGCAACCTAAGGATACTATACAATACAACGACTTAAAAACATAAGCTTCCACGACATACGAGCTTCGGCATCCAGTAGCGATCTAATGAAACTAGGCAGCGACATAACAAATAATAACATCACGTGAGAGACTTAACTTTAAAGCGTCATGCGATCTAAACTTGAGCGTCATAAGGAACATGGTAACGACCTATGCTTGTGCGACCTAGCCCTTCACGCGAGTCAACTTTGATAGGTCGTTGAGCTTCGGCCTGTTGCGTTGTTGTTTGGTAAAGTTAGCTCGTTAGGTCGGTTTTCCGGACTCGTTAGGTTGCTTGGACGACCTACCAACACACTAGGTCGCGGCCGACCTAAATCCAATGTAGATTGCGCTGCATCATTATTAATTACAAATTAATTAATCATTAATAGCCCATAAATTAATTCCTAATTATTTAATTAATTAAGTGTTAACTGTAACTTAATTAATCCTTTATTATTTGATTAATTAATTACTAATCATTAATTAAAATATAATCTTATTTAATTAATGATTCTTAAATTACAAGTTAATTATTCTAAGAATAATTAATCTTAAACTTTTAAGTTTAAAACCCTTAATTACTTTAAGTAATTATCCATTTCATTAATTTATTAAATAAATTAATTATCCATTTAATTACCCTAATAATTAAATGAATAACAAATCATTAAATTCTAATTTAACTTTAAGATAAAACCTTTTCCTTATCTATGGTTAAATTATCGTTCACAAATATATTTGAAAACATTCATTTCCAAATTTAAATTCAAGTTTTAAAATGAAATCCAATTTATCTTCAACAAAATTTAAAATCAATTTAATACCTTTAAATTTACATGATAAAGAATACTTTCTCTTATAAAAGAAATTTTACAAGAGTGTTAAACCAAATTCCCTTTTAAATTCAAAACATTTAAATTTTACTTTATCATTCAAAATTGTTAAAACACTTAAATTTATAAAACTTAAATTTATTTTAAAACAAAGATTCAAATTTAGATTTGAATCAGATTTAAACCTTGTTTAAATCATTCCTTTACATTTCAAACTCCAATTTAAATTCAAATTCCTTTAAAAATACTTTTAAACACTTAACCCTTTTCAGTTTATTTAAACAAATTTGAATTTAAACTTTATTCATTTCCAGCTACGATTCAAATTAAACTTGAATCCATTATTTAAAATTAGATTTAAAACTTATTTTAAATCTTTGCTTAATACTTTAAAATTCAGTTTAAATTTTGAAAATAGAACAGGTTTCTAACCTGTAACAAACTAACTCGAACCACAATTAAATCGCTCGAGCCTAACCTAACCTAGCTCGAGCAAAACACAAAATAACTCGAGTAAAACTCGAGTAACATTTCCATTTTTAAATATTAAAACTTTAAGGTACTGTCAGGTTTTACAAAACCTGCATCAACAAAATACCCGAGCCCACCTACCAATGACTTCGAGACCAACACCCCCATGCTTTGAGCAAAAACACGCACCAACTCGAATAACACTCAAGTACCATCTTCCCTAAAACACAGCTGATACACAAAGCCCTCCATGCACCTGCACCGTCACTGCCGCCAACTCCGACCACTCGCGACGACACACGCAAGTCGGCGATCATCTTCCAACACCATTCCGACCCTCAAAACTTTTGCAAAAGGTCGAAACCAAAATCAAGCATATGAGCTCAAATCTGGAAACAATGTCGAAACTGGAAACACCTAAATCACAAGACTCCGACCACCAGAGTGGCTTCACCTCCGTCCACGACCTCGTTCACACCCCATCAATCATTACCCTGAATCTGGGAAAGCTCGATCATCTATAGGGGTCGCGACGATCAATTTTCTGATCAACAGAAAATCTAGGGTTAAAAATTTCAAAGCTTAATCACCATCGCCATAATGCTTTGATCCACTTCCCAATAATTTTCCCAGTATCTCCTATCACCACTCCATCACCAAAGAAGACGCTGACAACTCCGACCACCTGATCGACAGTTCTATACCAAAACATCATTTCTAGTCAAACCAGAAATGCTCAACCAATTTCAAACTAAAAATTCCGATTTTAGTTTTAAAATTCAAGTTTTTGTTTAAGTAATCGATTTATAATCTTGAATCAATGAATCTGGATAAATTAATTTTCCACTTACATAATGTTGTTCTGTTATATTTTGATTTCCAGAGTCAATTACAGATTTTTTTTATATATTAAATAAAATTTAAACTTTAACTTATATTACACAGCCATATTTTGTTTGAATCTAAATCCTTAACATAGATTAGTTCAAATGAAATGGATGAACCTGGAAACTTAATAACAGAATGCTAAGTTACACTACAGCATGCACTACTTCATACATTCATATATGTACCAGCAATGAACTTGTAAATGGCATACAAACATGCCTATTTCCAGAGTAAAACAAGCAACTAGAATTCATACTTAATTTATAAAAGAGTGAGTTTACTCACCAGAAATTTTTATGAGCAGAGCACTTTTGAAAACTTTTTTCTACTTTCTGAACAGGGTGTTGAAACTGCTTCAGATTTAAATTTTGATTTGCTTCATTATTTTAACATTTGTCACATTGTTTAATTTATGACTTAACACATGTCACATAGATGTCTTAAGAAATTTACACTTGTAATTTAAGTATTTTATTTTAATTTAAAATTGTTTATAAAAGCTTTTAACTTATTTTATTACTTTTTATGTATATATAAATAAATTTCTCCCTCTTTTTTTTATAGAAAAATAAAACAAATTATAAATTAAAGCTTATCCAAATATTTTTAAATATTTATTCTTTTGAATTTCACAACATTAAATTCAAATTTAAATCAATTTAAAAACCAAATTATATATATGCATATATGACTACCATTAAATTTTGAAAATAACAAATCCTATTTCTAAAAATCTATTTATGTTTATAAAAACTAGGTATTATAAATATTATTTGAAAATAATAAATTTAACAAATTTTAAATGATTTATAAAAGATATTATAAATCACTTTTATTACTCAATAAATTAAGATCATATGTAATTTGTAATTTAAACTCTTATATATATAATTTCAAGCAATATTTAAAAAAAATAAAACAAAGCTTTTATGTTAATCTAATTTAAGTTCATAGTTAAGCTAATTAAATAAAATTTTAAAACAAATAAGATTTACCTTAAGTATTTACAAACTATATAGTTATTTATTAAATTGCTTTGAAAAGCTAAATGTTAAATTTAAATCAAAATTTCCAATTTACCAAAAATAAATTAGAATTAGAAAATTGATTTATTTACTAAATTCCAAACCAAAGCTTATCTATTTACAATATATACAATTATATATATATATATATATATATATATATTATAAATAGAAAATAATTTATTTGCTTTAAAAAGATAAAATCTACCAATTTAAATATTTATTAAAGAAGATTATTAAATCAATTCAAATTTTATTAACAAAAATCATCAAATCAGTTTAATTTCTAACACAGATTATTAAATTTATATTGCCGTAAATTCCGGGATATCAAAATTTTTAAACACTTAAAATCATAAGCAATTACTATAACATTTACAAATGCTGTTAGAAGTCTTTGTTAAAGAACACATTTAAAAATCACAATCTTTATAACGAGTTTTGACCACTTAAACAAACGATTTATTACTTAAGAATTTCAAATTAAGTTCTAACCATAGGGTACTTAAAAACTATGGAAAGAAACCCCTAAGAATATCTTCCAATTTATTTAAAAAATTCTCGAAAACAGGTTATATTTACAAAGTGTATTTATAACCATATTTTTGCTTCAACTTTCACAACTTCGATTCAAAATTTCAATAACTTTCCAAACCATTTCTTTACTATCCAATACACCAAAATATGTATAGAGACAACTAAATGAAATTATCCTAAGTTAATTATGTGAAACTTCCATTTACACAAGTCAAAGCTAAGGGATATGCACCTATAGTGATTATTGTCGCTTCAAACACTATCAAACAAACTTCAATTCAACACGGCAACCATTTAGACATCAATTCAAGGCCATTCCACATGCTTAAGAAGGTAATAGAAGTGATGTTATATACTATAATGTTTTCATTTGCTTTCAAAAGCAAGAGGGGTCTGAAGTTTATAACTTTACCTAGTTAATGCCACATTAACTTTATATTTCAAGCAGAGCATATATACACACAATATATACAAAAAAGAGAGTGAGATAAATCACTTAGACCCAAGTCCAACACATGCTTAAGTACAACCAAACTCAAGAACACTTCCTTCCATCACTTTGCAACCCTTTTCCCTACCTCCTTCTCGCTTCAAACTTGCTTTCCAAGGCGAAACATGCCTTATTTACTCATGACCATTGAGGGAGGGAAGAGATTGGCTTTGCTTCCTCAAAATCTAACATGGTGGAAGGTGTTATAATATTTTCCTAAGGTATAGGAAAAGTTTGAGTGGATTTGGAGTTGTTTTGCAATTTTTTCTTTAGAACATTTAAAGAAGCAATGAAAATTGGTTTTGCTTTGAGAAATATGATTATTTAACAAGGTTATACCTCTTCTTATAAAGGCTTCGTATGGTTCTTCCTAAGCTTGTTCTCACCCCTTCCCCTACCATGTCGTGGAACCCTTATTTCCATACATGTCCATCAGTTCTCATTTACATCAATTCACTTTTAACAAATTACTTAAATACATATAACATGTTAATATCTCTTATCCATTATAAACTTCTCGAATAGTCCAATTTATTTATGAACTAAAGTGTGTTAATCAGTTCCTAATGTGTTCATTGGATCATTGGACAAGTGCATAAGAGTTCAAACAACTTATATTGAATAATAAAAGTTGTTTATCGATAAACCGATTTATGGTCACATTATCTGTTTTTCTCTGAAAAATATATTTTTGCAAATAAATTTTGAAAACAAGTTTTCCATCATTTCTTATGATTTAAAAGGGGCTAAGAAGGTTATTAAATCATTTTAGCAACATTTAATCCAAGGTTCAAATATATAAGTAATTTAGATATTTAAATACGAAACATCCGAATTTCCGAGTTGTTACATTCTCCCCCACTTAGAATATTTCATGCTCAAGATTACAATACGAGCAACAAAAAGAAACAACCACATAGCAATACTCAACAATATTCAATTACTAGAAAACAGAGCTCTCGGATTGTCCAGGTTCTAAAATCTAAGGATGATAAACAATCTACTAAGGGCATTTTATGCTCAACAGTCTTAAGTTGTTATTTAGTCGACGATTTATAATACCGTATAACGAATCGAAGAGTGATCACCTAAAATCTGCATGAGGTAACAAAACATAGTATGCAAATATACTAAATCCCATACGATGTACATAGACCATCCGTATGCAATATCAATTTTCGATAACTGGCTCGATCACATAAATCTCACTTCCAAATTACTATAGATCACTTGACCTCTATTGTGCGGACCTTGATCAGGTTCCTTGATTAGAAACTCTTTTTCTCCTTGCATAGTCACATACGATGATAGAAAACTTCATGATATTATCAAGAATCCACGTCAAGTGTACGCCATCAATAATCTGGTGAAAAATCCTTTTTCGACCAGTGTAAATCACCTCGAAATCACATACTCGAATACTGGATCAAGAACAGTCATGCAAATAAAATAATCTATGTATAATTTACATATTTATCTTATTGTTTTCTTAACTATACCAATGTCTTTTATCACGTTCTTTTATTAAAATAATACGTCGTTCTATAATAAATTATTTATGAACCATTTCATAAAACGTAATTTAAAGTTTATCAATATTTTAGAACTTAAGTGCGCACTCGTAAAATACTCCACTCATCCAAAGAGTATATGCGAAACATCAAATCCATATTACTTAACAATGATATTTAACAAATTTAAAACTTGCTTAAATTGTACTATCTTCTAAGTTCAAGTGTTATATAAACACAACTTTTATATTTTCACAAAACACTTAGTTTCATGTTTTATAATAATTCAAAAGTTTTCGACTATCCAAAATCATCAAAAAATCAATTTCATTTAAAAAATGAAAACCGCCAAACAATGTGTCATAACATGATATACATACCAAACTGTCTTAATGCATAAGATACATGTGTCCATAAAATAAATTAACAAATTTAAATAATTTATTAAACACACGTCACCAAAAGGGAAAACATAAATAGTTCCAACTTTTATTCCAAACTATATCACTACCACTCATGCACCCTACATTGTATACATATAAAACTTTTCTACATTAAAAATATCATATCAAATTTCTTTTCAAAGAAAAACTTTTAGAAGTAAATATCGTGCTTTGTTTCAAATAGCTTTGAAATAATAATATATACATATATCTTTTGTATAACAAACCATACTTTTGGAATCAAATCAATATTCGTTTTACTAAAATAACCCTATAGCATCCCACATTTAGAAAGCTGAAAATTAATGCCTTTTGGACTTGACCATAAGCATTTCAAAACGTGATAAAATACTTCATAAATATTACTAAGTACCATGATCTCAATTTCATAAACCAATTTCTCAAATACTTACTTTCAAATAATACTACTATTACGTTCTCCAAAACCTTGAATAAAACATTTTCAAAGGCATTGGGATTTAAGTTCTAAAAATATAAGTTGAATCCTTCTTGTTTATAAATCATGTTTTATAAACATTACTTATACAAAATCATTTTCTTATATGAAATATTTTCACAAATGTTTATTTTGCAAAATATCCTATCATTCCTCATATTAAAATAAACATCTTTTACTAAAGTTAACTTTTAACCTAACATTGCCATCGAAAGCCTTATAGCCAAAGTGTGAAACTAAATGCATGAGGTGTTCATTTTAATGCATCTACAAATACTGTCTACCCAATCCATGTACTGAAAAGGTAAAACTATTCGTAAATTGATCGAACACAAATCAACAATCAATAAACAAAAGTCAATGCTCATAAACTGGTCGAGCATGTCAAATCATTCTACAAAGGATAGAAATGCTCATAAACTAGCCATGCGTAGCTAAACTAATTAATGAGGGATAACGAATGAACATCATTAGTCCTTACATTAATTGGTCAACACTTAAACAATTCACACTTATATAAGTTACCTTATATAAGATCTTTAATTTTTGCAGTGATAATTAACTTTAACGTATACACTTAACAATTACAAATACACTCTCACATCTATAATACACTCAGCTCATGCTAGCGCATTCCGTTATCCTATCTCTTAATGAGTCATACCTCTACCAAAGCCACGGTTCTTGCTTAACCATTAACTTAGATACTACATATAACGACATGCCTTTTCAACCTCTAAATATTGACACCAATGCATCCATGTTATTTATGTGTTGAGCACTCAAGTGCCGAAAAAGATGAATTGTTAGGGTAAAATAAAAGGAAAAAGAATAGAATAGGAAAACGTGAACACAACATTAGAATCTCACCAGCGAAAAGATAGTATATAATATCAAAAGAACAGTAGAAAGGGTTACTACGATATAGGAATTTTGAACTTACAAAACATAAGTGCTATCATCAACCTAGACAATTATAACTGTTTGTCCTCACAAATGCTGACATGTACAATATAGTAAAGCAACAGAAATAAGGATACTACGTAGGTGAAACACCCAGTTTGTTTTCTCGAACTATAGAGAACATCAACGAAAAACTGTCTTTCTCGGATTACTCGAAAGAGTACATGAGGAATTTAGGGAAGATAAAAATCCCGTGTCAAGCATAAGTCTAGAATGAGAAAACAAGAAATATGTATATAATATGTAATAGTACTTTTGAGACTACATGGAATGTCATAATGGTTATCCCCTCAAATGCTACCATCTAATAATTATATAGGGTGATATAATATATAATGTTTAAGGAAAAAATATAAATCAGAATACAGCTGGAATGGTTACATTGGTTACACAACAAAATATTAGAGGGTACAATCAAAATCAATAAGGAATGTTTGTAAAATGGATTACCCATGGAGATCCCTTTGGTCGAGCCAAAATCCAATCTTCTTCACAACTCGAAAAAAACTTTCGACTAACGTATATCTCTAGATAAAATATACCTTTAGGTAAACATAATTAGTTCACACTCGAATACGTGATCCCACATATCATCACCTCCCACATGCAACATCGATAAGCTTACTCTAGATATGGAGTGATAATATCCTATCATAGGTTAGCTAAAACTTAGGCTATGAGGCCTACTCTTTTTTAGTCCTTTCTGATGTCGAGGCTACATACGACATCTTTCATACGAGTATTTATCGCTTGAATAGAACACGAATTCCCAGTTGGATTCCCACGTCTTGAACAGATCTCGAAACCACACATGGATTGCAGCATTTCAAACAGATCCACTTCAATAAATAAAACACATATCTCGGTTTTGAAGTGGTTTTCGATAAGTTAAACACTTATCGATTCTGGTCTCTTCAAGATTGAATCGACAAATTTGATCATTTAATAATAATGAGAACGATAGCATATGGAAGCCAAGTCTTGTATACTTATCACATTTCTCATATTTTAATCTCACACTATCCCTCGGTCAAGAGTGAAGCTGGTAGATTAGAGCTTTGTTGCACATATCTTTACTCTAAGATCAGTCTTAACTACCACAGACAGACAATCCAACGTCATCGGCTTTTAGTGCTAAGTATAGGACTAAATGTTTTCCATAAACGAGTAAACATATAAAGCACGATCAAATTATACAAAGCACGACTAAGTCACATAAGCAACTTCTAATCCCCATTTTGTTTAATTAATATTTTATTAATTTGAACCTCTTTTATTAGTAAAACTTCTTTTATCATTAGAAACTTCTTTTATATAATAAAACATCATTTATAAATATCTATTATTCATTTGTACTCTTTTCAATACTTCAAAACATATTCCTATACTTATCTCAAATGGTATAAGTATATTCACAAATATTTAACATGATTTCTTACTTTAAAACTTTAATTTTTCTATTTTTTAAAAAAGATTCGAACTCATAATTTCCTTCCAGATATTCATTTTAAGGATCTAAGTACTTTCACAAATCCATTCAAAAAGGTGTAGACTAATGTTACTTAAACATTTTCCTATATACCCAAAACCATTTCAGTTATGTTTATCTTTAAAACATTCTTTTAAAGATCTAAGATAATACTTGGCTAAGTTTGATGGCCGACTAAGCGACTATCCAATTAAAAATGACCGCTTATGGAAATCACGATTCATATACTTAACTCATTTCCAACATTCCAACTTAACTAATCCTCATCCAGGAGTGAATCTAGCTAAGTTAAAGCACCGGTTGCATATCAAAGCCTTGCCTAGACACTTCATTCTTGAATATTGCTAATAGATAAATCTACCTAGTCGGCTTTTAGTGTTAAGATTAGTATTAATGACTTTCATAAATGAGTAAAAACTAATATGATTAACACATTTCAAACATTTCTAACTTAGCTATTCCTCAATCAAGAGGGAAGCTCGTAGGTTAGAGCTCTATTGCTTATTTCCTTACTCGACATCAATCGTAATACTTACAAATTGATAGGCCTTCTACGTCGGCTTTAGCATTAAGGAAAGTTAATTACTTTTCGAACAAATAAATAAAATATAATATTAACACGTTTCCAACATTCCAACTTAATGATTCCTTGGTCAAGAGGGAAGCGGGTAGGTTAGAGCTCTATTGCCCATATCCCTATTCAACATCAATCTTAACTCTCACAAATGCAAAAGTTACCTCGTCGATTTTTAGTGTCAAGCTTAGTCAATTACCTTTTTCAAAACTTAAATATACTTTAAAATACTTATACATATGTTTTAAATAGCCATGTAAAATATTACTTGAAAATAACTAATTTATAATTTGATTGAAAATATGTTTTATATTATAAAATGTCTTACCTTGTAAATACATATATAATTATTAAAAATATTTTTAAACTTAAAACCTACATTAAAATACTAAAAAATATGTTATAAAACATCTCTAAAAATATTAGATAAAAATACCAAATTTAAATATCATTTTTAAATACTTAAAACCGTAAACGGTTACTACAACATTTATAAACGCTATTAAAAGTGTTTGTAAAAGAACACAATGAAAAGCGGAATCTTTGCGACTAGTTTTAACTGCATAAACAAATGATTTGAGACCTAAAATTATTACAGTAAGTACTACCTTTAGGATACTTAAAAACTATGGAAAGTAACCCCTAAGAGTATGGAACGACCCGTAAATTCTGGAAGTTTTATTTATTTAATTAATTGAATTTTTGTGAAATTTTAAGTATTATTATTTTGAAATAAAAATTTGATATTTGAATAACGTCTAATTAAACATAGAAGATGGTAAATTTTCATCTGAAAATATGGAAGTTTATTTCTTGTGTAATTTTATTTCAATTTACATCAGTTAACATTTGATGATAATAAAATGTTTTCCAAACCTAAATATTTTTATACAATAAATTTGTAAATCATCTTCTGAGTGAGACGTCATCTTTTGTTTCTCCAAATTTTGACTTCTATTGCTCCGTTTATCTTATTTTTGACAAATTGGCAGCATTTTTTTGGTACTGATTATCGACTTTTGATAAGTTGATCCTATCACTAATATCTGTGTACCGTTTTGATCGTCTCGTCATGTTGATCTCTACGGTATATTCAATTATGGGATTTGAAGTTCGAAAAACAGCGGAATCCACGAAACCGGTAACTGTATCGGTACTGTATTCTTGACCTTTTGTTTTCTATTGCCTTTCAAACTTCAGTCGTGACATCCAAGCAACAATAAATTGCTTTAATTATTCACCAAATCAAAGCATTTGACTGTTGTTGTTTCTTCATTTTTATTTTCATGTACCGTATGTAACTGTTACCATTCTCTGGTTTCAATATATAAACTTTATCCTTTCATTTTCTTTTTCCTCATTTTCTTCCTTGTTCTGTGCATGGCACTATAAAATTATAAATATTGTATGAGTAGTTTCTCTTTTGATTGAAATTTCACGTCCCTTCATATTTTGAAGCCATGTTACTTTCCTTTTTAACGGTGATCTGTTATCTTCCTTCCTGTGTAAAAAAATTTAACTTGCTTCAACAGATATAAACAATATATATATATATATATATGTATGTATGTATGTATGTATGTATGTATGTATGTATGTATATTTGTTATAGGTCTGAGAAGCCTCACACCTCTGCTTTCTCTAATGCCACCCCCTTCCTATCTACAGCCGTGAATAACCTTCCATTCACCGAAGCAACCATCATCTCGGCCTGCAGCCAGCAGTACCCGCACCAACCTTCCACTCCTCCTCCAATAGCTCGGCCAAGCTAGCAACTCCACCCTGCTTCACCCTCTCTCCTTTTGTTCTGCCGAGGTATATAAGTGCGTCGTGTATGTGTGTGTGTGTGTGTTTGGTAAGTTGTTATATATTATTTGTTTTCTTTAGTATATATTTTGGTAGTATGTAGGTTATATGCTGTTAGATACTAAGAGTCTATATTTGTATGGGCTCTATTGTTTATTTGTTTATAAATATAGTTACCTTTATAATCTAGTCTTCATTTATATAGTTGTGGGTACAAGATAAAAAAAATTGTTCATATATTAGTTACGTATGATAGTTTGGTCTGTAGATGCTTACAACATATATTTGTTTATATGTCTAGTTTACAAACTTTGTCACATGCATATCATTGCATTTTTCACTACACATTATATAATAGTATAATACAAATTAATAATCGGCAGGTATATTTGTTACAATCACTTGAATGCGGTTTATATATGAAAGTATATAAGTTTTATATGTTAGTATTTTGGGTTTCGTATAAATATATATATAAGTTATTTCAAGCATATTGTCTATTTGAGCAAGTAAGTGTATATTTTATAAAATAAGTTATAGTGAAAATATAAATATTGATTTTCTAATCATATTATATATATATTTCCAATCGAACATGTTATATATGTTGACTGTTCTTAAGTTGTATTACGAAAAGTATTTTATATTATATTATGAAGTTGTTTATACTGTTTGTTCATTTACAGTTGTGTTTGCAATTTTGTATATATGTTATATTATTTTATATATTGGTCTATTTTATATATAATCTGTTTTAGTAGTCAATTTATATATATTATAAAGTAAGTTTTATATATAAGGGAAGCATTATATATATTTTATACATATTTCTTTGTCCAAGCATGTATTGGAGTTTGCTGTGATGCTTGTATAAATATTGCCTACATATATTTAATTTACACTTTATATTTTAATACAAATGATCTCATATATATATATATATATTTAATTCAAGGGAATCATAGTGATTTTTATACTGGTCAGTTTTATTTCGAAATGTGTATTTCTAAAATTAATTTATATATATATATATATAATATACTATGCATCTCGTTTTTGATATATCTAGCTGATTTGATTTGTACGGATTTGAATTCCCAGCTTTGTCTCGTCAATCTCGATTCCATTTGCTTCACTTTGATATTTGTAGTTGGATTTATCGATTGGCTGGTTCACAATTCAATTTGTATCTTATCGAGTCGTCAAATCTCTCTAGCCTCGAAAGGTGAGCAATCACTCACGATTAACGTTCTTATATTTATTAAATTTGATTTCAATTGAAACGACAATTGAAATATGCTGTTGTTAGTTATTTACATTGTTATATATGCTATTATCTGTACCAGTTCACCTGTTACATCTGACACCATTATCTGTTACTTATATTGATGGTTTATGCCTGTTATATTGTTATCATATCTGTTATCACTCTGCAAGTTCCCTGTTAGTATAGAATTCACTATGGTTTGAAATGATACATACCCGAATGGACTTCAAAATAGGAGAAAATCGTTATGGGCTGAAATGATAGACCTAAGCGGTTTTCATTTGAATTAAATTTGGGATTGCAGGTTGAAATGATATATACCCGTAATTTTAAATTGCGGATTGAAATGATAAATATCTGTATCACTTAACCATAGGATAGACAATTATATACAGACACCGCTGGTCTATACATATATTTTGAAAATGATTTCTATGGTTTTGGAAGAAAATATATAGTTTTATATAAATATTGATTTTAGATATTATATAAATGTTGTTTCATATATAGTTAAATTCTTGATTTTTAAGCTATGTATAAATTTGTTTTAATATAAATAATAAAAGTTTGATTTTATTAAAGAAGATATGGTTAAGTATTTAAATTATATTTTAATATAGAGTTTATAACGATTTAAAAAAAAATTAAGGTTAGAAGATAAATTTGAAATTGATTTGAAATGAAATTTATCTAAGAATTAAACACAAATAAGTTTGATTTGAAATTTATTAAATTTGTGATTTTAATTTTGTATTCTAATTCGGTTAATTCTAGTGATGTATTCTAATTTTGTATTTGACCATTGTATTCGAGACTTCTGTTGTATCTTATTTGACTCTGTTACATATATAGCAGCTTCATGAACTACTATTCTCTTGTTTCCGCTGCATTATTGTTATATTACTCTGTGTCTGTGATTCTGTGATTATTTTATTTACTGTATATATTGAGTTTTGCGAAATATAAATTAACAATTTGGTATTTTGAGAAATTCAAATCCGGCATGTGTGGATGCGAATGGTTGAAAATATCAGGTCGTTACATTAGGTATCATAGCTCTGGTTTTAAGTAAAACTCAACAGATAGGGGAAATTGAATTACGGAATCACTTTCGTTCGAGCTTGTATCCCTTCCTTTTCGATTCGAATTTTCTCTGAATTTTGGAATGTTCCCTTCGATTCTAAAATCCATCCTTATCTCTCCTTATTCGCATTCTGGAGTATCCCATAACTCCTCTTCAAACAATATTTATAATAAATCGGCGGTCTCGCCAATCTTCGAATGGTTGTAAAGGGGTGAAACTCCTTTACAACGAGCATTGATTCACCAAAGATTTATGTATCATTTGTTTAGATGCTACTATCTCTTTGATGCTCGAATTCCATCTCTTGAGATCGAATGACGATTTGCCTCGGAATTCTGCATCGATCTTATTCTTGAAGTCACGGTCGACCAGGTTAAGGTTGCCCGTGATTTATATAAACTTATCCATCTCCTTATTTTTTTATTTAATTATCATATCTTTGTTTTAAACCTATCTTCAAATCAAAATTCTCTTTGATTTGAGTCCATCAAATTTGAATCTCTATCCTTGCTTTGAAATCCGTTCTTATATAGTCGAGCGAGGAAGTGTATTTGTAAATTAATTTAAAAAAATGTTTTATATATATATTGTGTCGTTTGAGTTGTTGACGTTGATTTCGGTTTTTGTAATGATCCTGACTGGACCTTCGAAAATCGGCACCGAATACGACATTTACATTCAAATGCAACAGATTCAAACGTCGAATCCGGTTCCCGGAGTTTATAACACATCAAGTACAACACAACGGAAGAAAATGAATAATACAAATACAACATCTGATACAATATCCGATACAATGATGATACAAAAGATATCAATACTATCAGAGATACAAGGAATAGCAGCGGAAAAGAAATAGATAATACCAACAGCGTAACAATAATTCCATCTCCAAGGCACCAATCAAGACATAGCTCGAACCCCAAATCACGTGTCACCAAGATAAGCATGTCTCGTCCGGTCGTCCAAAGACCGAACTAGCTCCAGATAATCTACTAAACCTGACTATCTGAAAAACCCAACTCTAAAATTCCCGTGTGGAAAATTGTGGGCACCCAGAGTTTAAGGAAAGGAACAATAAACTTTAGGTCAGTCATGGGACTGGTATGAGCAACAAAAACAGTTTGTCTTTTTAAAAACAATCAAAAGATTTTAAACATTGAAATCCGCAATGCTTTTTTTGGAAAATGAAACTACCATAAGGCCTCCCGCCACACACACTATGCAAACGCAGAATTGGAGGAGATTTCTCCTTATGATAGTCAAACATGCTTGATACGCGAAAGCCATTTTGATATTATTTTTATTAGTGCATAGTGGAAAACTTTTCGATAGTACAATATTAATCTTAGCCAGCATAGACATTTCGAACTAGGCCTACTATAGCTACCATCCAAACAATGGGGCGCCACCATAAGTAGACGGCAGGTTATACAACTAAAACCGTACAAGGCTCGTATTGGATGAATGGATTTTCCAACAAATGATCAGGCTAAGGAACTTCCTATTTCCACATGGGAACGCCTCTGGCGGGATGCCCCGAGAACCTACCCGGCTCTCTGCCCATAAGGCGGCTACCCCCTTCTCGGGAAGTAAGAAACCTGAGATATGCCACCCCCAGTCCTTTGGGACCTTTATACGAGGTACCTCTACACCAACAACATCACACAGTAATAAATATACTATAGTGCCCACATGAGTAAGTATTTGGGCTCCATACCATGATACTACCCTTTTCCAGAAGGAATGGTCACACCCTAGGGGAGCTACCCCTGAAACCATGCCGCATCTTTCCTGTTTCGACCATTACCAGTTTGTGAGGCTCAATGAGATCGCGTCCACAAAGCTACGCTTTTCACAAAAGCCATGCTTTGATCACAAATGATCAACAAATGATCATCATCACACAGCAGCACTTAGCATGCCACACTACCAAATTGGGAGTATATCGCTGATAACCTTCAACTACATAACCTCTGAGCTTGAACGTCTCAGAGAAGGGTGTTAAGCTAAGAGAATAGATTCTCCGCCACCAACAGATATGTATTTGAAAGAAATCTGCTTTATATCTCAAAGTGTAGTGTTAGACATACAACCATACAAGTCTGTTCCGGGTTCGAACAGAACCGATGGCACTTCGGAAGAAGCCCTTGCACATCTAGATAATTCCTAATCACGTTCGGACTTCCCATCACAATGGGTGCTCAAATCTCTATACCGGGGATCAGCCGATGCAGAGACATTCGACAAGAAATCTGTTCGTTTTCGAAATATCCGGTCTTCACCACCGGTCTTCAAATGTTATCCATATCGTCGTATCACTATTCGGAATGGGTTATATGACACAAAGGTCCTCTCCCAGCTAAACCGAATAATGAGTGCAATACTTAAAAACATATGGATATGGGATTTCAGTTACGTCACAAACTATAATATCCAAAACCTTCCTTCTGAATGGTTAAACAAATTACCATTTCAAATCTTTAACAAAAAGATTATTTCACAAAGTTCACACAGTTTCACAAAGATCCATTTACGGATTTCAAAACAATGCCCATTTCAATTGGTGTAACAACCCGGAGTTTAGTAACAGTTAATTATTTCAAATGACGATTAAATGGATAGCTAATTGCTGTTTGAAGTCTTTAAATTTGGTTGTGACTCTTTAATAATTTGATTAAGGAATTTTGGGCTTTAGCATTAAATAGTGGCCCATGTTTATTGTGGCCGTGAAAATTAACAGAGGCATAAAACCCGATCCCCCTTTTATCCATTTTTCATTCGTTTAGTAACCCTAAAACTAAAACAATCAAACAAAAATGGTGGCATCTCGTTAGTTCGCCGCTTCAACAATTAGGGCTTGTGGGAGAATCGAAGGCGCCGACGTTGTGGATCGATGATGCCTTCATTTCGCTCGCGGTTGTTCGTCTTCGATTCGACAAAGGTGAGTAATTTTATTACTCACATCTAATTTAAAGTCACGTGATTTCTTGTTTTTGATTTCCATGGTTATGATTTTGTTGGAAATTGCTGCCTTGAATTCTCTGGACTTCGTGTTGATTTTATTTGGCCTTCGGTCATTTTGGTTTTGGTTTAGATGTTGATGATTTTTCTGGCTTTGACTTGAATTGCTTGGTTTACTAGACTGTGATAGTGATTTTGGCCGGATTGAATTGTTCGACTTTGTCTTTTTTTTTTTTTGTACTCTACCTCGGCTATAGTATCTTGCCAGTTGTAGTTGTTCCTGTGCTTCCACACAATGCTTTTGATTTTGTTCTCGGCCATGTGTTCACCTGAGTATGCACATTTTAGTTTGAATCTGGTATAGTGCTATTGATTTCATGGTCACGTAAATATCTCTATGACTTTTGGTTTTTTTTAGTTATCTTGACCATTTAAGTTCTATTAAGGGTATGCAGCTCAAAGTTGCCACCTTTCTGGTCTCCATTTGCCTACTGATTGTACCTTGGAATCATGTTGCATGGCATTTGATATCAAACTGTAGTGTTTTTGGAATTGGTTTGAAAACTTGAACATGTGAAATTAAATTGGATTTGGCACTGCCTTGACTTGAAACCGTTGTTTCCTGATTTTGAACTTTGCTTCGACTTATGGATCTTTTTGCATATAAAGGATTGGATTCTTTGTTCCATCACTGCATTTTCATCACTGTCTGTCATTTATGACTTCGGTTCTTTCGAACTGCGGTTGCATTGTGTTTCACTGTCTTCAGTTGAATCTGGGGTGTTATCTCGAGTCTGCTGCATATATGTAAGTTGTATCATCGTTGTATCTTAGGTGCAGTGGATTTATAACCTCTGGTTCACTGATGTTTATGATTTCAGCCTGCATACATTCTGTAGAATGCATGTGCCCTATTGTTACCGTCTTGAATCTGTGTCATTATACGCTACCCTCAACTCTTGCGTTCACTTGCTTATCTTGTTTATGCCTTGGTATTGACTGTTAGTAATTACAGTCACTGTCATCATTGTTTATACTGGCGCATTTGGTATCTTGTTCAAGTTTTCATGCACTGTACACTGTTCTTGTGCATTTGTATAGTTGGATCTGGTCAATTGTTGAAGTTGGGTTGACCTTGTGCTGCCCTTATTCATTGGTTTGCACTGCTTCATCATGTCACTGTTTCATTTGAATCTGGGATGCTAGCTCGAAATTCGTACATCGCCATGTTGTATTGGTATCCATACTTGACTGGGTATTGAACTTTATTCTTTGTTCCAGTTCGGTGCAAATCTTCTTGTATGTTTGGAGTCTCTGTTTTACCATATTGATAATATTTGGTTTGGACATGGGTGTACTGTGACTTGTACATTGATCTGTACATTTGTTTTCACTGCCTATCAGTGATATTTGCTTCTACACTGTGCACTTATATCCTCTTGAAGTTCCTGATGCTCTTTGGACCTGATGCTTGTGTATACATTTTCATATCGAGTTGTTTTCATGTTGCATGTGAATAAGATTATTCATATCTGCTGCACTGTGCATCTGCACTTATATACTTCATCATTTTTGTCGCCACCGCATGTTTCATTATGCATGTGCTTGGTTGTACATGTCTGTTTCACTGCCTTTTGTGCATGTACTGAACTGTGTTGCACTTGTACTCCTTGTTTCTGTTTTAGGTCGAGATGCTTGTGCACTTTGTTTCAGTTTGTTTTGGTGTACATGACTTGCTACTTTACACATCGCCTTGAGTTGAGCCTAAAACACATTGGGCTTGACCTCGCAATTGTCTTTGCAATTTATTCGACACTCGGCCTTAAGACATTCACAGCGATGCTTGTGAATTTTCATTGGGTACATCATCACTGTAGTGGCAAGGCAGTGCACGCAAGCGTGAACTGCAGCCACATGGTATTCATTGGGTACATCATCACTATAGTGGCAAGGCAGTGCACGCAAGCGTGAACTGCAGCCATACGGTATGGTTTTGTGATATTCTATTTTGTTTTGATTTATTGATCTTTAGCATATTCCATATACTGTAGTGGCGAGGCAGTGCACGCATGCGTGTACTGCAGCCCTACCCGAGTTGGTATTTTAATTGATATTTCATTTTGTTTTGGAGTTGTATTTTGATTGGTTAATTTGATGATTTTGTTGGTTAATTGCCATTTAGGCAATTCAGATGTTTTTAAATTATCTTCATCGATATTCTTTTCACTTATCTTTGTTGATGATTTGAATTTGCTGATTTGTTGCTTAACACTATTACGTGTTATATTTATCGTATCCGATTTCTTTATTTAAGGATCGGATAGACGAGATTTATTGTGACTGTCGTCTATTCATTATTTAATTATTATTGCTTCTGTGCACTAATAACTGAGTTTGAATTAGACTGACCCGACTTAATACTCGGGTCAGACTGAGTATTTACAGGTTGTTGATATCTTACTTTGGGTTGCTGTTAGAGCTATGAAGTCTGTTCATATCTTTTGGAGTAGTCGTCGTTATTATAGTAGTCGGTGTATTTGTATAGGAAGATATGTATTCATGTATATTATATGCGATAATGTACTTGTATATGTAACTTCCAGAGTCGACAGTTGTAGTTGTATCATATGTATTGTATCACATGTATATCAACTGACTTCAGTGTTATATATATGAGACTTTCTGTTATATCTGTGTTCCGCATTTGACTTATCTGTGTTAGTATTATAATTATTGTCCTAAACTATTATGAACCATCGTAGTTCGTTTTATACTGGAATTGGTTATGTCGATGGGAGTAAATAATTAGAGATGAAAAAAAATTAAAAATATATACCACTCCTATCGAGGTAACCAATAATAGTGTAAGGCCTAACTACGGATGGCCGCTTCTATCCAGCCTTATTCTCCACGCTAGTTGACAGCACTACGCCGTAGTGTTCTTGGCTAGCGTGGGCATAGAGGTGGGGCGTCACAGTTGGTATCAGAGCTTGGGGTTTGTGGACATAATATAAAACATAACTTAGATAGTACATGTGTTACAACTATGTGTCGATGTTTTATATGTGCTTTGAGTCAAAACTAAAGTTTTGAAAATACGATGGAAATTTTTAAATATCCTTATTTAAAAATAAAAAGTGAATTTGTGTTTTGATGATTGATTGAATTGTGTTTTGTTTATCAGAGTGCGCAGCGGAAACAGTAAGCCTGCTTCGCTGAGTACAGCTGATAATTAGTTTGATTTAAAAATAAAAATATGAAAATGAATTTAATTTCATTATGTTGTTTAACCAGTGGTTCTGGTTTGTTGAAATTCTTGCTGGTTTTCTTTGATGTTAATCATATCTGATTAGATTTCTGCTGTTTTAAAATATCTTCATCGAAGATATATTTGAGTAATTTCTTTGTTTATTTTGTAGTGCGTGCAAACATGAGTTGCACGTTACTACATTAATTTTACTTTGAACCGATGCTTGGTTATGAAACATATTTTGTTGCCGTTATTTTTATAACGGGATTTTAACACTTGTGCTAAATTTTTTTTTTTGAAGTACGGTGTTTTGTTGACCTTATAATGAAAGAAAATTCACTGATATGAAATTTTGATGTAAATTATTTTGATGAGATTTTGACGTTTAAAAATTACGGTCACTTTGACTTCAGTAATCGTCAAGTTTTAAAGTGGATTTTCAAGCGGTTATTCCGCAATTCTGATTTTTAGATCCGTTTCTATGGTGTTTTGAGAAGTACAATTTTCTTATTGAAATTGTCACTAACGTTGCTGTTTTTATCACGGATTTGCAAATCGTTTTAAAAATAAAAATTGTTTTCAAAAATTTTCAGTTTACGTTTTCAAAAGAATGAGAAAGTGATTTAAACGTTTCAACAAAATCGAGGATTATGACCCCTTTCTTTTACTGATTCGCTTAATTCCGGACTTGTTCGTTTGAGAATGTAAATTATTACTTTTATAAAATAAATGAAATTGTTTTCATAATTTTTACAGTTTGCGTTTTCAGAAGAATGAGAAAGTGACTTAAACGTTTCAGCAAAATTGAGGACTATGACCCCTTTCTTTTACTGATTCGCTTAATTCCAGACTTGTCCATTTGAGAATGTGAAATGTTATTTTTGAAATACACGATTTTGCACTTTCAAGGAAACGATGAAGAGAATTGAACGATTTAGTAAAACACGTGGTATGGGACATGTGCGTTTGCTATTTCGGTTAATTCCGGACTCGTTAATTGAAACATTTGCTGTTTGATGATTTTACACGTTCAAGGAAACGATGAAGAGAATCAAACGATTTAGTAAAACACGTGGTATGGGACATGTGCGTTTGCTCTATCGGTTAATTCCGGACTCGTTAATTGAATATTTGTTGGACCTTCGGGTCAATACCAGTACCAGACCTTCGGGTCATTTGTTGGACCTTCGGGTCATTTGTTGGGCGCCAAAATTATGTTGGGTACTTGGTAGGCTTCGGCCATTTAGTGATGCACGTGCGGCGTAGCTAAAACTCGCCATTTGTTGGGATCGATCCACCTTTTATGTTGATTTTCTAGATCATCTTAATTGATTTCTAGATATTTGTTGTTTCCAATTATCTGCAGGTAATTGGATATTCGTTGATATGAGTTCTAATTATCGTTTTTGATAATTAGATATTTGTTGATTTGATTATCGCTTGTGATAATTAAATATTTGTTGATATGAATTCTAATTATCATTTTTGATAATTAGATATTTGTTGATTTGATTATCGCTTGTGATAATTAAATATTCGTTGATATGAGTTCTAATTATCGTTTTTGATAATTAGTTATTTGTTGATTTGATTATCGCTTGTGATAATTAAATATTTGTTGATATGAGTTCTAATTATCGTTTTTGATAATTAGATATTTGTTGATTTGATTATCGCTTGTGATAATTAAATATTTGTTGATATGAGTTCTAATTATCGTTTTTGATAATTAGATATTTGTTGATTTGATTATCACTTGTGATAATTAAATATTTGTTGATATGAGTTCTAATTATCGTTTTTGATAATTAGATATTTGTTGATTTGAGATTGATTATCGTTTTTGATAATCGAATATTTGTTGTTTTCTGATTATCGTTTTTGATAATCAGATATTTGAGATTTGATTATCGTTTTTGATAATCGAATATGTGTTGATTTGTGATTTGATTATCGTTTTTGATAATCGGATATTTGTTGATTTGAGATTGATTATCGTTTTTGATAATCGAATATTTGTTGTTTTCTGATTATCGTTTTTGATAATCAGATATTTGAGATTTGATTATCGTTTTTGATAATCGAATATTTGTTGATTTGTGATTTGATTATCGTTTTTGATAATCGAATATTTGTTGATTTGAGATTGATTATCGTTTTTGATAATCGAATATTTGTTGATTTGTAATCGAATATTTGTTGATTTGAGATTTGATTATCGTTTTTGATAATCGAATATTTGTTATTTTGATTATCGACTGAGATAATCAAATATTTGCTGATTTAAAATTTGATTATCGCCTTTGATAATTAAATATTGGTCGACTTGAGATTTCTAATTATCGTTTTTGATAATTAGGCATTTGTTGTTTTCTGACTATTTATTGATAGTTAGATTTTGTTGAGAATTTTGAATTTCTCTTATTGAAATTAAAAGATTTTTTTGATGTTTGAATTCTCTGCCTTCATTTTCTAGCTTAACCAGTTTATGTTAGAAAATTTATTGTTAGTGACGACCTTAATTAAGAAAATTGTGGGGACGCAATTTTTATAAGTAGGGGAGTCTGTAACAACCCGGAGTTTAGTAACAGTTAATTATTTCAAATGACGATTAAATGGATAGCTAATTGCTGTTTGAAGTCTTTAAATTTGGTTGTGACTCTTTAATAATTTGATTAAGGAATTTTGGGCTTTAGCATTAAAAAGTGGCCCATGTTTATTGTGGCCGTGAAAATTAACAGAGGCATAAAACCCGATCCCCCTTTTATCCATTTTTCATTCGTTTAGTAACCCTAAAACTAAAACAATCAAACAAAAATGGTGGCATCTCGTTAGTTCGCCGCTTCAACAATTAGGGCTTGTGGGAAAATCGAAGGCGCCGATGCTGTGGATCGATGATGCCTTCATTTCGCTCGCGGTCGTTCGTCTTCGATTCGACAAAGGTGAGTAATTTTATTACTCACATCTAATTTAAAGTCACGTGATTTCTTGTTTTTGATTTCCATGGTTTTGATTTTGTTGGAAATTGCTGCCTTGAATTCTCTGGACTTCGTGTTGATTTTATTTGGCCTTCGGTCATTTTGGTTTTGGTTTAGATGTTGATGATTTTTCTGGCTTTGACTTGAATTGCTTGGTTTACTAGACTGTGATAGTGATTTTGGCCGGATTGAATTGTTCGACTTTGTCTTTTTTTTTTGTACTCTACCTCGGCTATAGTATCTTGCCAGCTGTAGTTGTTCCTGTGCATCCACACAATGCTTTTGATTTTGTTCTCTGCCATGTGTTCACCTGAGTATGCACATTTTAGTTTGAATCTGGTATAGTGCTATTGATTTCATGGTCACGTAAATATCTCTACGACTTTTGGTTTTTTTAGTTGTCTTGACCATTTAAGTTGTATTAAGGGTATGCAGCTCAAAGTTGCCACCTTTCTGGTCTGCACTTGCCTACTGATTGTTCCTTGTTATCATGTTGCATGGTATTTGATATCAAATTGTAGTGTTTTTGGAATTGGTTTGAAAACTTGAACATGTGAAATTAAATTGGATTTGGCACTGCCTTGACTTGAAACCGTTGTTTCCTGATTTTGAACTTTGCTTCGACTTATGGATCTTGTTGCATATAAAGGATTGGATTCTTTGCTCCATCACTGCATTTTCATCACTGTCTGTCATTTCTGACTTCGGTTCTTTTGAACTGCGGTTGCATTGTGTTTCACTATCTTCAGTTGAATCTGGGGTGTTATCTCGAGTCTGCTGCATATATGTAAGTTGTATCATCGTTGTATCTTAGGTGCAGTGGATTTATAACCTCTGGTTCACTGATGTTTATGATTTCAGCCTGCATACATTCTGTAGAATGCATGTGCCCTATTGTTACCGTCTTGAATCTGTGTCATTATACGCTACCCTCAACTCTTGCGTTCACTTGCTTATCTTGTTTACGCCTTGGTATTGACTGTTAGTAATTACAGTCACTGTCATCATTGTTTATACTGGCGCATTGGTATCTTGTTCAAGTTTTCATGCACTGTACACTGTTCTTGTGCATTTGTGTAGTTGGATATGGTCAATTGTTGAAGTTGGGTTGACCTTGTGCTGCCCTTATTCATTGGTTTGCACTGCTTCATCATGTCACTGTTTCATTTGAATCTGGGATGCTAGCTCGAAATCCGTACATCGCCATGTTGTATTGGTATCCATACTTGACTGGGTATTGAACTTTATTCTTTGTTCCAGTTCGGTGCAAATCTTCTTGTACGTTTGGAGTCTCTGTTTTACCGTATTGATAATACTTGGTTCGGACATGGGTGTACTGTGACTTGTACATTGATCTGTGCATTTGTTTTCACTGCTTATCAGTGATATTTGCTTCTACACTGTGCACTTATATCCTCTTGAAGTTCCTGATGCTCTTTGGACCTGATGCTTGTGTATACATTTGCATATCGAGTTGTTTTCATGTTGCACGTGAATAAGATTATTCATATCTGCTGCACTGTGCATCTGCACTTATATACTTCATCATTTTTGTCGCCACCGCATGTTTCATTATGCATGTGCTTGGTTGTACATGTCTGTTTCACTGCCTTTTGTGCATGTACTGAACTGTGTTGCACTTGTACTCCTTGTTTCTGTTTTAGGTCGAGATGCTTGTGCACTTTGTTTCAGTTTGTTTTGGTGTACATGACTTGCTACTTTACACATCGCCTTGAGTTGAGCCTAAAACACATTGGGCTTGACCTCGCAATTGTCTTTGCAATTTATTCGACACTCGGCCTTAAGACATTCACAGCGATGCTTGTGAATTTTCATTGGGTACATCATCACTGTAGTGGCAAGGCAGTGCACGCAAGCGTGAACTGCAGCCACACGGTATTCATTGGGTACATCATCACTATAGTGGCAAGGCAGTGCACGCAAGCGTGAACTGCAGCCATACGGTATGGTTTTGTGATATTCTATTTTGTTTTGATTTATTGATCTTTAGCATATTCCATATACTGTAGTGGCGAGGCAGTGCACGCATGCGTGTACTGCAGCCCTACCCGAGTTGGTATTTTAATTGATATTTCATTTTGTTTTGGAGTTGTATTTTGATTGGTTAATTGCCATTTAGGCAATTCAGATGTTTTTAAATTATCTACATCGATATTCTTTTCACTTATCTTTGTTGATGATTTGAATTTGCTGATTTGTTGCTTAACACTATTACGTGTTATATTTATCGTATCCGATTTCTTTATTTAAGGATCGGATAGACGAGATTTATTGTGACTGTCGTCTATTCATTATTTAATTATTATTGCTTCTGTGCACTAATAACTGAGTTTGAATTAGACTAACCCGTGTATTATTTTCTTTTGAATTTAATACTCGGGTCAGACCGAGTATTTACATGTTGTTGATATCTTACTTTGGGTTGTTGTTAGAGCTATGAAGTCTTTTCATATCTTTTGGAGTAGTCGTCGTTATTATAGTAGTCAGTGTATTTGTATAGGAAGATATGTATTCATGTATATTATATGCGATAATGTACTTGAATATGTAACTTCCAGAGTCGACAGTTGTAGTTGTATCATATGTATTGTATCACATGTATATCAACTGACTTCAGTGTTATATATATGAGACTTTCTGTTATATATGTGTTCCGCATTTGACTTATCTGTGTTAGTATTATAATTATTGTCCTAAACTATTATGAACCATCGTAGTTCGTTTTATACTGGAATTGGGTATGTCGATGGGAGTAAATAATAAGAGATGAAAAAAATTAAAAATATATACCACTCCTATCGAGGTAACCGATACTAGTGTAAGGCCTAACTACGGATGGCCGCTTCTATCCAGCCTTATTCTCCACGCTAGTTGACAGCACTACACCGTAGTGTTTTTGGCTAGCGTGGGCATAAAGGTGGGGCGTCACAATTGGATTGACTGATTTAATCTTTAAATTAAAGATTTAACTTATAGCTTTCAAACTATTTCCATAACTTGGAAATCATTTTCATTTTAAACTAGAAATCCTTTTAACTCAAATTTGAAGTTCATTTCTCATGTGAAAGCTTTTATTATTCAAAAACAAACAGTTTTCCTTTTGAAAGAATACAATTATATTTTCACGAGTTAAAGCCTTTGAATTTAAATTCAAATTCCTAAATCAATACATTTAAAATGGTTTAACCCATATATAACTTGTATAACATCTTTAATCCCTAGTTTCTAAACATAGGATTCAGTTTCAAATATTGAATTCAAATTTAAATCAAATTATTTAAATTTCAAAGCGTTATCAAGTTATTCAAAAATAATTTTATCTTTGAAATTCCTTTTCCGAAGCTTCTCATCTTTAACCCGAATCCATTTCCACACCGTTTGAATTCAAATTGTCTATTTAAAAATCATTTCAAAAATCTGTGACTTAATCGATTTCCTTGTGAAATCCATATTTGTGTGTGTATGGTGTAGTCCAGGGGTTTAACACAATAGTGCAACAACATCATCATCACAGATCAAAACACAGAATATAGTTGATAAGCGGTATAAATTATAACGCTTTTCTTTCATTCATAGATCACAGATTAATAACAGTGTATCACAAATAAATGAATAAATTATGCACAGCTCAATCCACAGAACAAAATGTCACAGATCAAATAGGACAATCAATTTAAGGCATCTCATACAATACAATCATTCATAAGTAAGGTCAAGCATTCAATAATCATTTATAAGTAGGATTAATTAATTGTTTAATCCTAATTAATTCAATTTATTTCCAATTAAATTAATTACTTATGAATTTATTATCCAATCCTGATTAATTGATTACAAAACATTAGATATAAATTAATTTATCAATCACCTAAATTAATTAAATTATTCTTAATTAATCATATTAATTAAATCAACCTTTAAACCAATTACATAATTAATTAACCCCTTAATTAATTATTTTAAGAAATTAAACCTTTAATTACTTACCATTAAGCAATCACCTCGTAACAATTAATCATTAGTTACCAATTTATCTAATGATTTTCTTAAACTAAATTAAACTAAATTAATTAACTTTAATTAATCAAAATATCCAAAATTAATCACAATAAGTGATTAGTCCTTAATTACTTTCATTAAGTAATTACATTTAAACAATTTATAATTGATTATGTAAATTAATTAATCCAATTAATTATTAAAATTAATCACCTTAATCAATACTTAATAATCCTTAGTTAATTATCTTCATTAACTAATAACATTTCTTAATCACTTTTAATTAATATCTAATTATAAATTAATCTAAATCATTAATTTATAAATTAAATAAATTATTCCTTTATTATCTCATTAGTTAAATCACTTAATTTCCTTAATTACCTCTAAGGTAATCCATTTCTTTATTAATGACTTCATTAATATTTAAGTGTACAAAACATTACACTTCTAAACTTAGATTCAAATTTCATTTTGAATTTAAGATTCAAAATGATTATATATTTAAACATTAACCAAAATCAACTTATAAACCTATATAAGGAAAAAGTAAATCCAAGTTATCAAATCATTTAACTTCCATTTAAAAACCTTTTATAAAAGAACTTTATCAAAAATCAAGTTTAAATATTTGTTTAAAAACAATTTAACTTTTAAAAAGCTATTTTAATTTAAACTTGTTTTTAAAACAATTCAGATTTAAAAACTGATTTAAATTCCCAGATTACAGGATAATTATTTTGTTTTGTACAAGTTGTCAGAGATTTGTTTTTCTCTGTTTCATTAACTATGCCGATTTCGGCTGATAGATTTTTTTCTTTTATTTATTGACTACGCCGATTTTTCTTACTTGGTGGCTGATGAGATATGTATTGTGTGCTGCATTAATTTCTTGTTGTCATGTTTTATATTTGAGCATATATTGCTTTCCCTAGTTACAGCCTATCCTGTTGTATTCACAACTTGACACATTTTACTTTAGTGTTTATGTTTTATTAGTATTATTATTTTCCTAACTATACTTGAATATACATCTTCCTTTGCAAGCTTTATATATTTTATATTTTTACTTTTTCTTGTGTTATAAGCTGCTTATCTTGTTTTATTTGTTTGTTCATATTTGAATGTATTTATTAGTGTCTTCTTTTGTAAGCTCAAAGATATTTACTTTTGTTACTTCATTTTGCAAGTGTACATACTTATACTTGAATATATTTTTATCTTTTCTTTTGTCTTTTGTATTCACTTTATATTTTACAAAGTTTATTAACATGTTGCTTGAACTTATCTAATTTATTTCTATGTTCTACTTTATATTTTATAATTTATCTTTTATATATATATTTATTTCCCAATATCCAAATTAATCCTCAATTAATTCATAATTTAACTAAAATTTTATATTAATTACCAATTATTTCACAATTTTTTTATTTAAAAATTAAATTAATTAGCAATTTAAACTCAGTAAAAATCCGGATCGTTACAGATTCCCCCCTTAAAGAAATTTCGTCCCCGAAATTTGCAGGCACGAAAACAACAAAGATAGATATACCAAGACATAGACACAGTTTTCCAGGTCAAACTGAATATTTATTCTATATTTGGCTTACCAAATCAGAATATCGACAATATGAGAACAAACTCATTCAATACTACACAGGATATTCGGATCATCAAATCTACGAAATATGCCAGGCACTGGTTAGTTCGAAGGATAACTAACCATTCGTAGAATATGTCTGGACCCAAAAATAGACAGTTATATGGATATAATTTCAAAACTTTTAGTTTAGAACTGAAGTATACCTATTAACCAAAGCAACCAATTCATCCAAACAAATGATTCTGACCTATTTCGAGTTTATGTCCCATGCAAATATATCAAATCTTCTTCCTGGATCTACCAGAAACCATCGAAGAATCGAAAAGAGATGTTGAACAAAAGAGATTGATAGATGGATTCAATCCTCTACAATTTTTCATACATTAGGTATGGAATCCAAACTCAAGTCGGAATACTCCACAGTATATACCAACCTGTCCCTCTTCGGACTTCGGTCTGCACAAGAAATTGCAATAGAATTTCAAATTTGGTTTTAAACGAAATCGTTTTATCGATGCAATTCAAATTTAGCTTCATATTCCATTAACCAATTTAACTCAATTTAAAATTTCCAATTTATTCCAAATTTTCAATTTCAAATTCATTGAAGTTTAGATCAAAAAACTGATAAGAAACCGATGAAGATACGAAGTAAGGATTTTCTACAACGATTCGTAGAGCCACCATCACACTGAACTTCTTCTTATAGCTGCTACGAAGCAATCAAAGAATTTGGAAAGACGAATCAAAGGATATTAATAGAGAAAGCTATTACCACTGTTACAGGGTATTGACCATTTATAGTGGCACTTCCCTGTCCCCTTATCTCGTCCTCTTCTTGCACTCATACTCACTATCAGTAGATAGTAAGAGAATTTACTGAGGCATACGAACGGATATCTTAGGGATTACTCATTCTACGGTTTACTTCACCCTATCTCTAATGAGCTACCTAATGTGTTATACTCCTGAGCTAAAGTTCAACCTTAGCTCTGATACCACTTGTAACGATCCTGACTCGACCTTCGAAAATCGGCACCGATTATGACACTCATATTCAAATGCAGCAGATTCAAACGTCGAATCTGGTTCGCCGGAGCTTATAACACATCAAGTACAACACAGCGGAAGAAAATGAATAATACATATACAACATCTGATACAATATCCGATACAATGATGATACAATAGATATCAATACTATCAGAGATACAAGGAATAGTAGTGGAAAAGAAATAGATAGTACCTACAACGGAACAATAATTCCATCTTCAAGGCACCAATTAAGACATAGCTCGAACTCCAAATCACGTGTCACCAAGATAAGCAAGTCTCGTCCGGTCGTCCAAAGACCCAACTGAAAGTGTATGTAACGATCCAGAATTTTTAGTAATTAAAATTTGAAAATTTAATTAATTTTAAATATTTATAAGTGAATTTATAAGTCGAATAAATTTTTATTTGAATTATTGAATTTTATCGGATAATTAAATCGATAATTTAATACGTTAAATTATGGAAATAATTGAAAATTGGGTTAAATATGATTGAAAATGATTTGTAAAATTTTATTTTATCATATTAAAGTTAGAATGATATTTTAGAACTTTTAAAATCGAATTAAAAGTTAATTTGTGAAAATTGAATATTTTAATATTTAATCGACTTGTGAAAATAGCCAATTTTTGAACAGTCTCAGAATTGAACGAAACTAGTTCCACTGGATCCGTAATAGTTAGTTATTACCGGGTTTCAAATTTCGTGTCAATCGGAGTTGTCGTTTGATCGTGGCAGCTCGAAACGCATCGAATTGTTTTTAATTTAAATTTGGCGAGTTAAAATAGCCATTTTTCAAAAAGTATCGGATTTCGACGAAACCAGTTTCATCGAAACTGTAATGTGATATTATTGTAAGGTTTCAAATTTCAAGTCAATTGGATTTACCGTTTGTCCGGTACAAATTAAAACGCCTAGAAATCGATTTAAATCGGTTTAATTTAAATTGAGCGTTTGTAGCCATAACTCACACAGATGTCCGAATTAGCTTCCGAAACCTATTCCATTGTGTCCGGAACGCGGGGTAAACCTTAGAAACACTGGTTACGGCGCGTAAATCGGAGTTCGGAATTTACGGATGAATAGTGTTCGATTTTCTTCTATAAACACACCATAAACTCACAAATTTTAGAAAAAAAAATAACCTAAATCTAAAAAATGCAGCCGGCCCTAGAAACAACGGCCAGAAACTTCAATCTTTCTTCCTCATTTATCTTCCAATCTACTCAATAATTTCACAAACTTCCAACTAGAAACTAGTAGAGGACGGTGAGATCTTGGGTTTCAACGGTTGTGATTGGATTTGGTGCGATGGATTGACAGCAAGGAGGCCGCGTTCGGCCACGCTTGCGCACGCAATTCGATGAAAAGGGGGAGGCCGAGCTTCTCATGCTTGGGGCCGAATATGGCTCTTGCGTAGGGGGTCGAAATGGAGTAGCTTGATCGATGCAAAGGCTATTGATTTGGGTGCAAAAATCAAAACCCTAAATGAGATAATGGGTTCGTGTATACTGGGTGCGTACGCATGAAGAGGGAGGAGCATATGCGTGCGGTCTTGATCATGGGGTTTGGGATCCTACGGCTACGATCTTGTGAGGGTTTAAAGATAATTAATTTTGTTGTAAATTCATAGTTAAAATCGTGTAAACTTGTAAAATCAATAACTTTTTCATACGAGGTCGAAAAAATGCAAGCTCAGTTGCGTTGGAATCGTATCGACGAGCACTACGCGATGGAATTGGATTGGAGTCGTTTGGAGTTAGTGAGAATTTTGGGTAAAATTAAACGTCCGTTTAATTTTATTCGAAATAAATCGCTAAAACGGAAATAAAATCAAGGTGAGAACTTCTCACTCAATCGAATCAGTTTCGATTTTATTTTAAATAGTTAGATTTAAAATTATTGAATGCATGTTTGAATGATGATTAATATCTATTGATTGTTAAAATAGACATTATGCGCCGTTAGTAAGCGGATGTTATTTATTAAAAACATATACCGTGAATATTTCATAAACAGTGAAATTGGTATTATATATAATATCAATATATATATTGGCATATGTATATATTGGAGTTATTGATTTCCCGCATTTTTTGTTTAGCGGATGAGACCCTATTGCGTCGTCTATTAAGCGGATAATATTTTAAATCCCATATACCGCGATAATTTTGTACTGGAGCGAAATTGGTATTGTGCTAATGTTTTTGGATGCAGGAAAACAGGTTGGAGGGATCCAACTGGATTCCTCAACAGTATTTATTTGATTATGGATATTTTGATATTCGTTGATTTTCATATACGATATATGATATCGTTGTTGTCGTGATTGACTATTTGGTATGTAGCATCATTGGACCAAGTTTTGGAATTTTAAAATAATTTATAAAGTGATTTTTGAAAATATACTATATGTTTGGAATTTGATCTATTTTTAATAAATAAACGTTATAATTTTTAAAGTTATAAAAATTATGATTTTTGAGAAATATAGTTAAAAACTGATTTTTGAGAATATGATGCTAATGATTTTAAAATAGTTCAATCGGAATTTTAGAATTTATTGTGAAAAGTTTAAATATAGTATTTATAAAATTTAATTATTTTATGAATCGAAATGGTGAAATAATAAAGGAGATTAAAGACGTTTTAAAGAATAATATAAATTGATTTATATTAAGAGATTTATAAATGGATATTTATAAATTGAAATATAGACATTATAAAACGAGTTTTTATAAGTGTTTGAATGAAGTGAAAATGAATTTTGTAAATGAATGGAATTTATAAAATTATAAATGGTGAAGTTATAAATGAAATTTATAAATAGTAAGATCTATAAATTTTGTGAAGTTATTAAAGGATATATTTGGATAAATAATTGAAATCTTATAAATTATAAGATTTATAATTATGAAGTTTAAAAGGAACGATTTTGTAAATAATCGTTTTATAAGCATTTAACTTATAATATGGACTTTTAGTTTATAATTGAGTTATAAACTGGAATAGGTTAATAAAGGAATTTATAAACGTTGTTTTATAAATTCGAAAACGACTTATTTTGATAAGTAAATTGTTATAAATTATAAATGGAGTTATATTCACATTTTTGAACTGTGAATAATCCTTTGAAATAAAATGAGTAAAAGGATGAAATATGTTAACGTAGTATATTCACGTTTTTGAATAGTGAATAATATGTTAAAGAAATTGTTTTGAATGTGATATTTTAAATTGAATTAAAACGATCCAACGATGTTTTAAAATGTGTTGAGATTCGAAACCATAGATTTCAACATTTATTGTTGAAATAGACGTTTTCGAGAAATAAAAGGAAATAGTGGACTATAACACTATTGTTATAGTAAATGATTTCCGAAAGGAAATGTTTTGTATAGTATTGGGATTTATATATCTATTTTAATTTCGAATCCCTATGCTAGTGATTTTGGGTTGTCGTAACGATGTTTTATGCAACATTCGTTTTGGCCCAAATAAATATGTTTATGAGAATGATTTCCTTAAAGAATGAAATATATACTTAATCTCGATTTAAGTATATTGAATATTTTCTAAGTGTTGAAAATAAATAAAATTCGTGAATTACTTATTTAATAAGTATGGAAATGTTTTCCAATATAAAGTGAATATTTTGAGAATTTATCTTTTTGAAGATAAATTGAAATGAATAATTGAAATCATATATGCATGGATATTGTGAAATATAAATTCACTATGGGATTTATAAAAGAAAGTGGAATTTGATTAAAAATAAATATTGATTTATTTTTGAGATATTGAATTGTATATCTTGTAAAGATATTTTTGAAAATAAATAATTTGGAAAATTATTTGGAAACTGGTGATGTTGTGCATATCCATTGATAGCTCAATAACCGACTATCAATATTTCTCTTTGAATGGGTAGTTGATGTGATTTGTTTGAATTTGAATGCCACACTTATTTTTGAATAAGCGCTCACTATTCGGGTTAACCGGGAAAGGACCATGGGGTCGTATAACCCATTTCGAATATATGATACGTCGTTGTGAATTGCATTTGAAGATCGGTGTTGAAGACCGAGTATTTGCGAAAGCGATAGAATGACCTATCGATTGTCTCTGCACTGGGTAGCTCCTGGTATAGAGATCTCCTAAGTGATGGGAAATTCGATCGGGATTGTGAATACCCGGATTGCAAGGGCTTCGTAAGAAGTGCCTTCGGTTTTGTTCGAGCCCGGAACAGACTTGTATGGATTGTATGTCTGACATTACAAGTTGAGATGTAAAGCCGATTTCTTTCAAATATATTTCTATTGGTGGAGGAGAATTTATTCTTTTAGCTTAACACCCTTCTCTGAGACGTACGAGCTTAGAGGTTATGTAGTTGAATGTTATCAGTGATATATTCCCAATTTGGTAATGTGACATAGTGAGTGATGCTGAAATGATCATTGTGTTGATTATTTGTGATAGGATCGTTTATTTGATCGTCTATCTTTGTGATCATTTCTATGATCATTTGTTGACCCAAAGCATGGCTTTTGTATAAAGTATGTTTTTGTGGACGTGACTTCGTCGAGCCTCACACCCCGTGAATGGTCAAAACAGGAAAGATGCGGCAAGGTTATGAGGGGTAGCGCCCTTTAGGATGTGTGCATTTCCTTCTGGAAAAGGGTGGTATCATGGTATGGAGCCCAGATACTTACTCATGTTGAAAACACTTTGTTATGATTGTGTGAATTAATTACGAGCGCTCGGATAAAGGTCCCAAAGGACCGGGGGATGGCATATTCGGTCAGTTGTTACTCAGTTAGGGGTAACCCGGCCTTGTGTTGGTAGAGATCCGGTTTGGTTCTCGGGGATGTCCATCCAGAGGCATTCTCATGTGGCAATGGGAAGTTCCTTGGCCTGATCATTCGTTGGAAATCCAAAGAAACAATACGAAACTTGTATGGTTTTAGTTGTAGAACCTGCCATATAATATGGTAGCTATTAGTAGGCATAATATAATGGTACCTATGCTGGCTAAGATTTATATTCTACTTTCGAAATGAATTTTTTCTACACTATGCACTAGTAATAATATCAAATGTTCTTTTAAATGCGTATCAAGCATCTTTGACTATCATAAGGAGAAATCTTCTCCAAGTCTGCGTTTGCATTGTGTGTGTGGCAGGAGGTCTTATGGTAGTCTCATTTTTAAAAGCATTGCGAATTGACTTTAAAAATATTCCTCTGTTTTGATTTTAAAGATAAATAAACTGTTTTGAGTTCTCACACCAGTCACATGACTGACTTGGAGTTTATTGTTTTCCTTCCTAAACTCTGGGTGCCCACCAATTTTCACACGGGCAGTTAAGAGTTAGGTTTATCAGGATATTCTGGATATTCTGGAGTTGCTGGAGGCAAGCTGGATGGCATGGCGTATTATTAGTATATAGTATTTCTTTTTCCGCTGCACTGTTTGTTGTTGTATGATGTTGTACACTCTGATGATATGATGTAATGAAATGTAATATATAAAATGTAATAACTGATATAGTTCTTTGTTTAAAGATTATTCATTTATTATTATATGTTGTTCCGCTGCGAATTGTGAGATTCTGATGTTGTTCTGTTGTTTTCTATTCCGTTCTATTTTCTATTTTCTATTCTCTCCTATGTTCTTTCCTCTCTATTTTCTACCTTCTTATCTCTCTTATCTCTTCTTCTGCCTTTTTCTTTTCCTAAATTTTTCTTAAACCCCTAAGGGTTCGTATTTTCGTTCATCTTGAATTAATCAATGGAGATTAGTGTCTATTCAAGGAGTACGGATTTACGGGTCTTTACAGTTGGTATCAGAGCTTATGGTTAAGCGACAACCATGGTTCTGTTGGGTATTACTCATTAGGGATAGAGTCAGTAGTGCTCTAGATTGAGTTTGAGTGTAATAATAGCTATGAGAGCGTATTTGTTAGTGAATATAAAATTGTTTTATATTGTGATGATTGGTTTGTTGAGTGGTATATAGATTCTGGTTAATACGAGTAATTAACGTTGTTGATAGGGATCTCTAAACACTTGTATAGAACAATTCGACACAATATTGTTTTAAATTAGGTAAATGAAATAATTTTACTTGAGTATATTTTATATATAAAAAAATAATTTTTCAGAATTATTTAAAGAGTATATAAGTTGATTGTTTAGTTGTTTGAATAATCTAAATAAAAGAATAATTGTATAAGTAGAAAGAATTATAAGAATTGAATTATAATTAAAGTGATTTACAATTGTGAAATAAACTTATATATATAAGAAGTGAAACTATATGAATATATTTATGAATATGAGTTGTAAATAAAAATGAATTTAAAGTTAAATGGAAATTTACTTTAGAAATGGAAATATAACTTAAAATATGTTGAATGAAGTTGATATTAGTATCAAAGTAAAATAATAAAGTTAATGGATTAAATGAATCAATTGAATGTGAATTTAGTTGATATGGAATAATGAATAAGTGTTAATTCATTAAAATCTTATGTTATTGAAAGTTGAATAGTTGAATGAAAATCAATTAATTAAACCAATTGATAAGTAAAGGAATTTGGTTGAAATTAATATACATTGGTTGTTATATGATTGTTAGTTGATTGAATATAATTCATTAAGTATTAATGGAATTGGAAGCTAAAGTAATTAAAATCCAATTGGAATTTAAGTTATGTAAAACCAAGTGATGTTTATTAAAATGGAAAACCTATTTCATTGAATATTAATGAGAATATAAATGAATATTTATTGGTTATGAATGCTAGTTGGTTGATGTTTGCATTTGTTGCTTTTACTACATTTGCTATGTTGGCATATATAGTTATTATGTTGCTATATGTTGTATATTGATACTATTGTCCATATACATGTTCTCATGTTGTTTGTTGAGTGATTAGTAGGTGCGGATCGCGTTTGCTTCGCATTTGGAGCTCGCTTTCGCGCTATATTAGCCGTATATGCTCGCTAATAAAATATAAGGTACATATCTCGGATTACATACCGTACTTTTATACTTTTTCCCTGCGGGATGCCTCATTACTTGATGAGATGTATATTTGTGATATATATACTGTCATTTTTTTTTTCGGATCGAGCCGCGCAAAGGAGACTATGGCGAATTTTTCCGAAAATTTAAGGCGTTAGAAAAAAATTTGAGAAAATTTGAAAAATTTTGAAAATTTTAACTTTGATTTGGAATTGAAAGTTAAACAATAGTAATTGTTTTTGAAAAATAATAACTAAGTATGATTTTAAACTTAGTAAAGTATTATAAGAAGTTTGACTATGAATTTTGGGAAAGTTAATAGATTCTATAACTTTTCTTACTTGATAATTTCGAGGACGAAATTCTTTTAAGGGGGGAAGATTGTAACGACCCAGAATTTTTAGTAATTAAAATTTGAATATATAATTAATTTTAAATATTTATAAGTGAATTTATAAGTCAAATAAATTTTTATTTGAATTATTGAATTTTATTGGATAATTAAATCGATAATTTAATACGTTAAATTATGGAAATAATTGAAAATTGGGTTAAATATGATTGAAAATGATTTGTAAAATTTTATTTTATCATATTAAAGTTAGAATGATATTTTAGAACTTTTAAAATCGAATTAAAAGTTAATTTGTGAAAATTGAATATTTTAATATTTAATCGACTTGTGAAAATAGCCAATTTTTGAACAGTCTCAGAATTGAACGAAACCAGTTCCATTGGATCCGTAATAGTTAGTTATTACCGGATTTCAAATTTCGTGTCAATCGGAGTTGTCGTTTGATCGTGGCAGCTCGAAACGCATCGAATTGTTTTTAATTTAAATTTGGCGAGTTAAAATAGCCATTTTTCAAAAAGTCTCGGATTTCGACGAAACTAGTTTCATCGGAACCGTAATGTGATATTATTGTAAGGTTTCAAATTTCAAGTCAATTGGATTTACCGTCTGTCCGGTACAAATTAAAACGCCTAGAAATCGATTTAAATCAGTTTAATTTAGATTGAGCGTTTGTAGCCATAACTCGCACAGATGTCCGAATTAGCTTCCGAAACCTGTTCCATTATGTCCGGAACGCGGGGTAAACCTTAGAAATACTGGTTACGGCGCGTAAATCGGAGTTCGGAATTTACGGATGAATAGTGTTCGATTTTCTTCTATAAATACACCATAAACTCACAAATTTTAGAAAAAAAAAATAACCTAAATCTAAAAACTGCAGCCGGCCCTAGAAACAACGGCCAGAAACTTCAATCTTCCTTCCTCATTTATCTTCCAATCTACTCAATAATTTCACAAACTTCCAACTAGAAACTCGTAGAGGATGGTGAGATCTTGGGTTTCAACGGTTGTGATTGGATTTGGTGCGATGGATTGACAGCAAGGAGGCCGCGTTCGGCCACGCTTGCGCACGCAATTCGATGAAAAGGGGGAGGCCGAGCTTCTCATGCTTGGGGCCGAATATGGCTCTTGCGTAGGGGGTCGAAATGGAGTAGCTTGATCGATGCAAAGGCTATTGATTTGGGTGCAAAAATCAAAACCCTAAATGAGATAATGGGTTCGTGTATACTGGGTGCGTACGCATGAAGAGGGAGGAGCATATGCGTGCGGTCTTGATCATGGGGTTTGGGATCCTACGGCTACGATCTTGTGAGGGTTTAAAGATAATTAATTTTGTTGTAAATTCATAGTTAAAATCGTGTAAACTTGTAAAATCAATAACTTTTTCATACGAGGTCGAAAAAATGCAAGCTCAGTTGCGTTGGAATCGTATCGACGAGCACTACGCGATGGAATTGGATTGGAGTCGTTTGGAGTTAGTGAGAATTTTGGGTAAAATTAAACGTCCGTTTAATTTTATTCGAAATAAATCGCTAAAACGGAAATAAAATCAAGGTGAGAACTTCTCACTCAATCGAATCAGTTTCGATTTTATTTTAAATAGTTAGATTTAAAATTATTGAATGCATGTTTGAATGATGATTAATATCTATTGATTGTTAAAATAGACATTATGCGCCGTTAGTAAGCGGATGTTATTTATTAAAAACATATACCGTGAATATTTCATAAACAGTGAAATTGGTATTATATATAATATCAATATATATATTGGCATATGTATATATTGGAGTTATTGATTTCCCGCATTTTTTGTTTAGCGGATGAGACCCTATTGCGCCGTCTATTAAGCGGATAATATTTTAAATCCCATATACCGCGATAATTTCGTACTGGAGCGAAATTGGTATTGTGCTAATGTTTTTGGATGCAGGAAAACAGGTTGGAGGGATCCAACTGGATTCCTCAACATTATTTATTTGATTATGGATATTTTGATATTCGTTGATTTTCATATACGATATATGATATCGTTGTTGTCGTGATTGACTATTTGGTATGTAGCATCATTGGACCAAGTTTTGGAATTTTAAAATAATTTATAAAGTGATTTTTGAAAATATACTATATGTTTGGAATTTGATCTATTTTTAATAGATAAACGTTATAATTTTTAAAGTTATAAAAATTATGATTTTTGAGAAATATAGTTAAAAACTGATTTTTGAGAATATGATGCTAATGATTTTAAAATAGTTCAATCGGAATTTTAGAATTTATTGTGAAAAGTTTAAATATAGGATTTATAAAATTTAATTATTTTATGAATCGAAATGGTGAAATAATAAAGTAGATTAAAGACGTTTTAAAGAATAATATAAATTGATTTATATTAAGAGATTTATAAATGGATATTTATAAATTGAAATATAGACATTATAAAACGAGTTTTTATAAGTGTTTGAATGAAGTGAAAATGAATTTTGTAAATGAATGGAATTTATAAAATTATAAATGGTGAAGTTATAAATGAAATTTATAAATACTAAGATCTATAAATTTTGTGAAGTTATTAAAGGATATATTTGGATAAATAATTGAAATCTTATAAATTATAAGATTTATAATTATGAAGTTTAAAGGGAACGATTTTGTAAATAATCGTTTTATAAGCATTTAACTTATAATATGGACTTTTAGTTTATAATTGAGTTATAAACTGGAATAGGTTAATAAAGGAATTTATAAACGTTGTTTTATAAATTTGAAAACGACTTATTTTGATAAGTAAATTGTTATAAATTATAAATGGAGTTATATTCACGTTTTTGAACTGTGAATAATCCTTTGAAATAAAATGAATAAAAGGATGAAATATGTTAACGTAGTATATTCACGTTTTTGAACAGTGAATAATATGTTAAAGAAATTGTTTTGAATGTGATATTTTAAATTGAATTAAAACGATCCAACGATGTTTTAAAATGTGTTGAGATTCGAAACCATAGATTTCAACATTTATTGTTGAAATAGACGTTTTCGAGAAATAAAAGGAAATAGTGGACTATAACACTGTTGTTATAGTAAATGATTTCCGAAAGGAAATGTTTTGTATAATATTGGGATTTATATATCTATTTTAATTTCGAATCCCTATACTAGTGATTTTGGGTTGTCGTAACGATGTTTTACGCAACATTCGTTTTGGCCCAAATAAATATGTTTATGAGAATGATTTCCTTAAAGAATGAAATATATACTTAATCTCGATTTAAGTATATTGAATATTTTCTAAGTGTTGAAAATAAATAAAATTCGTGAATTACTTATTTAATAAGTATGGAAATGTTTTCCAATATAAAGTGAATATTTTGAGAATTTATCTTTTTGAAGATAAATTGAAATGAATAATTGAAATCATATATGCATGGATATTGTGAAATATAAATTCACTATGGGATTTATAAAAGAAAGTGGAATTTGATTAAAAATAAATATTGATTTATTTTTGAGATATTGAATTGTATATCTTGTAAAGATATTTTTGAAAATAAATAATTTGGAAAATTATTTGGAAACTGGTGATGTTGTGCATATCCATTGATAGCTCAATAACCGACTATCAATATTTCCCTTTGAATGGGTAATTGATGTGATTTGTTTGAATTTGAATGCCACACTTATTTTTGAATAAGCGCTCACTATTCGGGTTAACCGGGAAAGGACCATGGGGTCGTATAACCCATTCCGAATATGTGATACGTCATTGTGAATTGCATTTGAAGATCGATGTTGAAGACCGAGTATTTGCGAAAGCGATAGAATGACCTATCGATTGTCTCTGCACTGGGTAGCTCCTGGTATAGAGATCTCCTAAGTGATGGGAAATTCGATCGGGATTGTGAATACCCGGATTGCAAGGGCTTCGTAAGAAGTGCCTTCGGTTTTGTTCGAGCCCGGAACAGACTTGTATGGATTGTATGTCTGACATTACAAGTTGAGATGTAAAGCCGATTTCTTTCAAATATATTTCTGTTGGTGGCGGAGAATTTATTCTTTTAGCTTAACACCCTTCTCTGAGACGTACGAGCTTAGAGGTTATGTAGTTGAATGTTATCAGTGATATATTCCCAATTTGGTAATGTGACATGCTGAGTGATGCTGAAATGATCATTGTGTTGATTATTTGTGATAGGATCGTTTATTTGATCGTCTATCTTTGTGATCATTTCTATGATCATTTGTTGACCCAAAGCATGGCTTTTGTATAAAGTATGTTTTTGTGGACGTGACTTCGTCGAGCCTCACACCCCGTGAATGGTCAAAACAGGAAAGATGCGGCAAGGTTATGAGGGGTAGCGCCCTTTAGGATGTGTGCATTTCCTTCTGGAAAAGGGTGGTATCATGGTATGGAGCCCAGATACTTACTCATGTTGAAAACACTTTGTTATGATTGTGTGAATTGATTACGAGCGCTCGGATAAAGGTCCCAAAGGACCGGGGGATGGCATATTCGGTCAGTTGTTACTCAGTTAGGGGTAACCCGGCCTTGTGTTGGTAGAGATCCGGTTTGGTTCTCGGGGATGTCCATCCAGAGGCATTCTCATATGGCAATGGGAAGTTCCTTGGCCTGATCATTCGTTGGAAATCCAAAGAAACAATACGAAACTTGTACGGTTTTAGTTGTAGAACCTGCCATCTAATATGGTAGCTATTAGTAGGCATAATATAATGGTACCTATGCTGGCTAAGATTTATATTCTACTTTCGAAATGAATTTTTTCTACACTATGCACTAGTAATAATATCAAATGTTCTTTTAAATGCGTATCAAGCATCTTTGACTATCATAAGGAGAAATCTTCTCCAAGTCTGCGTTTGCATTGTGTGTGTGGCAGGAGGTCTTATGGTAGTCTCATTTTTAAAAGCATTGCGAATTGACTTTAAAAATATTCCTCTATTTTGATTTTAAAGATAAATAAACTGTTTTGAGTTCTCACACCAGTCACATGACTGACTTGGAGTTTATTGTTTTCCTTCCTAAACTCTGGGTGCCCACCAATTTTCACACGGGCAGTTTAGAGTTAGGTTTATCAGGATATTCTGGATATTCTGGAGTTGCTGGAGGCAAGCTGGATGGCATGGCGTATTATTAGTATATAGTATTTCTTTTTCCGCTGCACTGTTTGTTGTTGTATGATGTTGTACACTCTGATGATATGATGTAATGAAATGTAATATATAAAATGTAATAACTGATATAGTTCTTTGTTTAAAGATTATTCATTTATTATTATATGTTGTTCCGCTGCGAATTGTGAGATTCTGATGTTGTTCTGTTGTTTTCTATTCCGTTCTATTTTCTATTTTCTATTCTCTCCTATGTTCTTTCCTCTCTATTTTCTACCTTCTTATCTCTCTTATCTCTTCTTCTGCCTTTTTCTTTTCCAAAATTTGTCTTAAACCCCTAAGGGTTCGTATTTTCGTTCATCTTGAATTAATCAATGGAGATTAGTGTCTATTCAAGGAGTACGGATTTACGGGTCTTTACAGTGTACGTGCAGTACTAAGGATCGTGTAATATAATATATAAATGCGGAAACTGATAATAGTAGTAAAATAAGAATTAAAGTAAGCACACCAGGAATTTTTATACTGGTTCGAACTTCACGTTCTACGTCCAGTCCCAGAATATCCTCTGGATTTAGACTAAACCCCTCACTTAACCCAGAGGAATAGGTATACCACACCTGAGCAGCCGAACAGGAATTTTTCCGCATCAACAGCCGAAGAGGACTTCAACTTAATACAAATAATTTGTTGACGAGTGTGTTTTGAATAAAACGGATTTTCTTTTTGATAGTACAATTTTCCTATAATCAAATCCTCAAGAATATGTAGTGTGTGTGAAGATTTAGAAGGAGGATAATCTCGTAGAATCGAAGTATATAAATTAATTCAGAGATTCTAGCAATATTGAATGAGAATGAATGCTTTTATTTGTAGAAATTCATAGAGAATAGATTTCAGAATTATAAAGAAGAATTGGTAATTGTAGGAATGAATTAAACATGTTTATATAGTTGTAGAATAGTTACAATCTTTCATGAAGAGTTTCAATCAAAGGTTGTGACCATATCTCTTGGATCGAAGGTGATTCCTCTTCAAGAACGATCGCAACTCTTCAGAAAAATAGCCGTTATTTCCAGGTCGGTTGACTGAAAATTCTGGCCGGTCAGCTGAGCTTAAAATCGTGCAGAAAACAGAGCATATCTGTGCACTAACAATAGGTTCAGTTAGCCGAAAATTCTGGCCGGTCGACCGACCTGATGTTATGTGCACAGATCATAATTTTTCAAGTATAAAACAATATACAACTATTTGTATGTGTGTGTAACTACTTAAGGAATGATTTTAACAATATTCAAAGACTCAATATAATAAAATATTAATACTAATCTCTGGATTGTAGTCTTGTCTCCTTTGTAGTGCACAATATACTTTTATTCTCTTTTTGTCGCCTTTGTATAGTATTCTCTTTGTAGTTCGTCTCATGATCTCTGAAGCTTGTGTCATGAATCAAAACCCATGAGTCAACATTCTCCCCCTTTTTGATTGATGACAATACTTATGTGACGAAGTAGTATATATTGTAATTCTCCCCTTGAATATATGGCGACTTTTCTGCAAAAACTTGTTAGCTTCCATATATTTCTCCCCCTTTGTCATCGACAAAAAAGATTACTTATGATGCATAAAATGTAAAAAAAATACGAAATCATGTATCAAATTTAGGAACATAGAATTAAACTCACATACCGAAAACAAATAAAATGTTAATGATACATTACCTAACACAGCATAAAATAGAAATATTGTTCACAATAAAAATAGAATAGAAATAATCCAACAAAATCACTCCGCACCATCGTCGGAATCCCAAAATTCAGGACGAATATTTTCATCAGGAGGAGCTTGTTCTTTACCACGACGCTGACTATGAGAAGTATGAGTTCCTGATGTTCCTAAACTTGTATTTTCCGAAGATGACCAAGAAAAATTAGGTGCTGGTCTTTTTCCAGGAGCAAGATGAGAGGCACCGGCTTCAGAAGTGCATGATAACGCATCCAAAAGATTAACAAAGAAGCCTTTGATTTTCTTGAATCTTCCGTCTATTTTCCGTAGACGGGCATCTAAAACTAATTGATTTCGAGCCAGAAGATCAGTAGTAGCTTCCGTACCAAGTCCGGGTGTTGGTCTTTGAATTGTGGACTGGCAAATCAAGCGTTCCATAAAATGAGTGGTTGGATGTGGTATGGAATGGCTATGGCGTAGTTGATCTCTAGAAGTAGCACGCCATTGATCAAATTTTATAAATCTTGGTGAAGCATCCGGCAACTTCATTAATTTAATGGTCCTTGAATCAAAATGATGAACTTTGGTAGTTTCGGATTCTGGAGCATGTGAGACTGAGTTGTTGTTTAATCTCATTATATATTCCCCATAATAAATATGAAGCATCTTGCCTTGATTAAATGAGAGAAACTCATCCATAAGTAATTGTGCCCAACTGACTCGTATATTCCCACATATAGCATATAAAGCTTTAAAAATTTCAGGATACACTAAGTGGTAGGATCCGCCTCTTGGAACAATGGATTTCACCATGAAACGATGAAAAAGTCTAACTTTTGGTCGAAGAGATGATGTTTGTCAAAAATCTATAGCATCATCTTCAAAAAAGAGATGGCTTATTTAGTCGCGTCTCATTACATTGTAATCCACGTCATGTAACGATATTCCACCCGGTCGAGCATTCAAAATATGATTTATTCTATCTAGTGAAAGGAAAATTGCCGTACCACATACCGACGTCCAAACACAATTTTCAGTGTTTCTAGGAGGATTAACAAGGTTTAGGTTAGCAGGAAATAATTTGACCATAATGTGGTAAATCTTCAAATTGTTCTTTCTATGGTCAAGAAAAGTATCAAGCCCACTTTCAATTGCGGCATTTTCAATACTGTAAGAAGAGAAATCGGTATAACTTACGAAGGATTCCTCGAAGATCTTGGCATCTTGAAGTTTTATCCATCTTTCGAGTGCTTTATCACTCACAAGCCATGAGGCTATTTGAGAATCCACTGGTGTTGATAAAGAAGCACCGATAGATTTAGTTTTCTTTCTAGGAGGCATTTAAATTTGATAAAATTTCAATGGAATCTGAGCTAAAAATCTGAAATTGGGAAAGTGAAAATGAAGAGGTAGGTGAAAAAATGAATCGGTGGGTTAAAAATTTGTAACCGGTAGCACCAGTTTCATGTCGTTCAGTCGACCGAAATGTCTGGTCGGCCGACCGACTCTGTTAAATGAACAAAAGAAACTTTCGGGAAGGATTCGGCTGACCGACTCAGGATTTCGGTCGACCGACCCTGTTGTTCTGCCCAGATATGCTTGTTTTGGTTTTAAAAATTTGTACAAGAGAAATTTTATTATTTTTGAATGATATTAATACAACTTATAGAAAATCAGCAACATATATATATATATATATATATATATATATTAACGAATGCTTAGCCACCGGTTGTTAATATCGACGTTCCCAAGAATTCGGAGATGGAACATTCTCTATAGGTGACCATGTAGGAGCTACTGGTGATTGAGCAGGATTTGAGGAGGTTGAGGGTCTAGATGTGGGTTTAACAATGTCTTCCTTTTTTGACGAACAGATTTTTATGGCCATCCGTTCTAGGAAGCTCAAATGTCTTGCTGTAACCTTTTGTTCATGGTGTAACTCCTTTTGTAGATCCATTTGTTGCTGTTGATAGTGGTGTATCTCATCTATTTTCTGTTTAGTTGAAGGAGATATAACCATAGCATTCTTACCTTTCTTCTTTTCCGGTGTATAACCGGTATGAGTGTTCTCCCATGGTTTCCAGCCATGTCGGGGGTCTTTATCCGAGGAAGGAGAGAATTTAAGGACACGGTTAGGTAAGGGAAAAATAGGATAGGGTCCGTTTTCAGGAATACGATCGGAATCATCGTCCGGAGATGTATACGATAAACGAGAGTTTTCGGAATTGTAAGAATCATTGTTAGATGACATTTTCAAATAATTTTGAATATAAACTTTTCTTAGTATTTGTTTGAAAACTGAACATAGTTTATATAAGTATTTGTTTATTTAAAAACAAGAGGTTAAGAATTAGTATTTAAGTCTCATCACAGGTAATTAATAGCAAAATTTGTAAAAAATAGTGTTATGAAAATACAATTTAAACTAAAAAGATGATTGAGACATGAAACAACTATAGCTCAAGTGGCTATAATACGCCATATAACAAGCAAGTAAGAGGTCATGGGTTCAAATCTCACTTTGGTCAGAAAAAAAAATTGTTTTAAACATTTTGCATATTTCTAGTTATAACTCTTTTAGAGACATTATTCCTAAATCTCGTCTAAGTTTGATAAAACTATTTTCATTTAATGGTTTAGTAAAAATGTCAGCAATCTGATTTTCAGTATTAATAAACTCTAAATTTATCAATCCTTTTTTCAAAAAATCACGAAGAAAATGATGACGAATATCTATATGTTTTGTTCGTGAGTGATTGACATGATTTTTAGAAAGATTTATTGCACTAGTATTATCACAATAAATTATAGACTTTTCAAGATGACAATTATAATCCTGAAGTGTTTGTTGCATGTGAATGACTTGTGCACGTGCCAAAGCAGCAGATATATATTCTGCTTCACATGTCGATAAAGAAACGCAGTTTTGTTTTTTACTGAACCAAGAGACTAAGGAACGTCCAATGAAGTGATATGTTCCGCTAGTACTTTTTCTATCCGTCCGACTTCCTCCAAAATCAGCGTCGCTATAGGAAACTAATTCGAAAGGACATTCTTTTGGATAAAATAGTCCGAAATCTTTGGTTTTAGTTAGATAACGAATAATGCGTTTAACTGCTCGCATATGTGATTCTTTGGGATTTGCTTGAAATCTAGCACATAAACAAACACTCATCATTATATCAGGTCGACTAGCTGTTAAATATAATAACGATCCAATCATACTACGATATAGTTTTTGATCAACACTTTTGCCCTCCTCGTCTCTATCGAGATGAATCGTTGTGCTCATAGGAGTTGGTTTGGCAGAAGTGTTTTCCAGACCAAATCGTTTAATTAATTATAACAATATTTTTCTTGATTAATAAAAATTCCATTTTTAATTTGTTTAATTTGTAATACAAGAAAATATGACAATTCTCCCATATGAGACATTTCAAATTCATTTGTCATTATAGTTGAAAATTCTTGACATAACTTATCATTTGTCGATCCAAAGATAATATCATCAATATAAATTTGAATTATCAAAATATCTTTCTTAGTTTTCTTAATAAAAAGAGTTTGATCGACTTTACCAATTTCAAAACCAGATTCTAATAAATAGCTTTTAAGACGATCATACCAAGCACGAGGTGCTTGCTTTAAACCGTATTAAGCCTTTTTGAGTTTATAAACATGATCCGGAAATTTTTCATGATAAAAAAGAGGTGGTTGTTCAACAAAGACATTTTCTTTTATGTAACCATTTAAAAATGCACTTTTAACATCCATTTGATAAAGTTTAAAATTATGAAAACATGCAAACGCCAATAAAATTCGTATTGCTTCAAGTCGGGCGACTGGAGCAAACGTTTCTTCATAGTCAATTCCCTCTTCTTGATTATATACTTGTGAAACTAATCTAGCTTTATTCCTAGTTATATTTCCTGGTTCATCTGCTTTATTTTTGAAGACCCATTTAGTACCAATGACTGATTGATCACTTGGTCTAGGAACAACTTCCCAAGCTTTATTTCGCTCAAATTGATTTAGTTCTTCTTGCGTGGCAAGAATCCAGTAGTCATCAGTTGAGGCTTCTTTTATATTCTTAGGTTCTATGTTAGAGAGAAAAGCTACATGACTAACATGATTTAATTGATGTCTGGTTTTAACGTTCGTATTTACTTCTCCAATTATATTTTGTACAGGACGATCCCGTAAAATTCTAGGTGGAGATTTTATTATATTAGTAGTAATGTTTGTATTTTCGGTAATTTCATTAATATTATCAAAATTTTCACTAGTATTACTGTTTTTATTCTGAATAGTTTCATCATCAGAATCGATAGTAATATTTGGATTTATATTTTTAAAATTTTAGTCAAATGAAACATGTAAACTTTCTTTAATAATCTGAGTTCTTTTATCAAAAATTCGGTAAGCTTTACTTTGTTCCGAATATCCTACGAATATTCCTTCATCGGATTTTGGATCAAATTTGCCTAGCTGATCTTTAGTATTCAAAATAAAACATTTAGAACCAAAAACTTTAAGATATGAAATATTTGGTTTTCTTCCACTTAGAAGTTCATATGGAGTATTCTTAGTTAACGGTCGATGGAAACACGATTCAATACATAACAAGCAGTAGCTACAGCTTCTGCCCAAAAATGTTTTGATAAAGTGGTTCCATTTAATAAAGTTCTTGCACATTCTTGTAATGTTCAATTTTTTCTTTCTACAACGCCATTTTGTTGTGGTGTTCTAGGAAATGAAAAATTATGGTTAATACCTTTCTTGTTACAAAATTGTTCAAAAACTTCATTTTCAAATTCTCCTCCATGATCACTTCTGATATTTTTAATTTTAAAACTTTTAATATTTTGTATTCTTTCAACAAACACTTTAAAATTATAAAAAGTATCACTTTTATTTTTTAAAAAGAAAATCCAAGTGCATCTAGAAAAATCATCTACAATAACAAACACATATCTATTATGATTAATAGACTGAACTTGAGTTGGACCAAAAAGATCCATGTGTAAAAGTTCAAGTGGTTGTTCTGTAGAAATTATCTTTTTTGATTTAAAAGAAGATTTTGTTAATTTTCCTAATTTACATGCATCACAAAATATATTCGTTTTGAATTTCATGTCAGGTAATCCTTTAACTAATTTATTTTTAGCTAATTTGTTGATGGTATTAAAATTGATGTGACAAAATCTTTTGTGCCAAAGACAGGAATCATTTTCCTTAGCTATTAAACACAAATTTGAATCATTTTTAACGTTCATATTTAAAATATAAATGTTTTTATCTCTTATTCCTTCAAAAATAGTGTTATGATTTTTATCGTAAATATTACATTTATTTTTTGAAAAAGTTATATTAAAACCTTTATCGCCTAACTGACTAATACACAATAAATTATGTTTTAAATTTTTGACTAATAAAACATCGGTAATGAGAGGTAAATTAGTGGTACCGTTCTGCTGACATTGCCTTTACCAATGATATATCCTTTAGAATTATCTCCAAAAGTGACTGATCCTCCATTTGAGTAGATAATATTTGATAACATTTCTTTATTTCCAGTCATATGTTTTGAGCAACCGCTATCTAAAATCCATTTTCCTCTCCTTTTATGTGGTACCTGTAAAAAATTTATAAAAAGTTGGTAACCATTTCTTTTTAGGGTCCTAAGAGTTAGACTTAGGAAGCCAAACCCATACGGGTTTAGAATTCCCTTTATAAACATAGTTTTTGTTATTATGAACAGTTTCCATGAACATTTTGATATGTTTATTTCTTATCAAAACATTATTTGATTTTGGAATCCATATCTTAATGGTTTTAGTGTTTGAACAAATTGTTTTCTTAATATCCTTTTTAATATTATTATTAATCCTACTTTTAGAAAAAATATTTTGTTTCTTAAATCCTAGTCCAAATTTATTGTTAGTGGATTGAGAATTTTCTAGTATTTTGGAAAGATTCTGTCTTCCTTTATTGAAATTTGAGACATTTTAAGAGATGTCATCAAATTTTATTTTTAGACTAAATTTTTCTAAATCTAAATCTTTAATTTTAGAATGTAAGCTATTATTTTCAAAAAATAAAACATCATTTTTATTTTCTTGAATTTCTAGTTCTTCAGATATTGAATAAATTTGAGAAGATAAGTTAGAATTTGATTGCTGAGAAATTTCAAGTTCTTCTTCTAATATTTTCTTCTCATCTTTCAGCATATCTACTTCTAAGAATGTCCTATCTAATTTTCTTTGTAAATCTTTATTTTTCTTTTTAAGTTGCTTTGCTAAATCTACTAATTAAGAATTAATTTCAATTAAATATTCAAAACTAAGATCACTTACGTCGTCTGATGAAGCCATGAAGCATACATTTGCTTGCTCATTTTCATTGTCACTTTCACTTTCTGATGAGGATGATGAGTCTGTGTCGTCCCAAGTGACTGAAAAAGCTCTTCGTTTGGTTCTATCCTTCTTAAAATTGCTCTTTTTACGTTCTGGACAATCCTTCTTCATGTGACCTTTCTTGTGACATTCATAACACTCCATTGCTGAAGATGATGGTTTGCTACTATTGGTATTGTTGTTGGAATTATTTTTGTTTCCCCTGAATTTATTTCTTTTGAATTTCAGAAACTTTTTGAAATTTTTAGCAATCATTGCCATATCTTCATTCTCTGAGTCGGAGTCATCTTTTTCTGCTTGAAATGCCACATTCTTCTTTTCTTGTGCTACATTTCTCTTTGCCTGTAAATTTACTTTGAAGGACATTAAATTACCTATCAATTCTTCTGGTTTTAATGTTGACAAATCACTTGCTTCTTCAATGGCTAGGACTTTTCTTTCCCATTCGTCAGTTAAGAATTTAAGATTTTTCTGACAACATCAAAATCAGTAAATGTTTGTTCTAATGATAGTAGAGCATGATAAATATCCTGGAATCTAGAGTACATATCATTTATAGATTCATCTGGCCTTATTTTGAAATTTTCAAATTGATTTTTCAACATAGAAATTTTGCTTAATTTAACTTTGTTCGTTCCTTCATGTGTTACTTAAAGTGTTCTCCATATTTCATAACCAGAAGTGCATATGCTAACTCTATTGAATTCATTTCTATCTAATGCACAAAATAAAATATTTATAGCCTTTGCATTTAATGTAGCATCTAGTTTTTGTGTGTTACTCCAAGTTGAGTATTCTCCAGTAGGAGTTGTGTACTCTCTTTGTATAACATTCCCGATATCAAAACCACTAGATTGCATATAGATTCTCATTCTAGTTGAGCAATAATTATAATTTAAAATATTAAAAAGTGGAGGTCGTGAAGTTGATTGACCCTCGGTGAAACTAGTATTAGTGTTAGTACCAACATTGTTAGTTTGTGTCGTTGCCATATTACTAGAAATAAATATCAAATAACTTTGTGACGGTTATAGGATAACCTTGCTCTGATACCAAATGAAAGTGTACGTGCAGTACTAAGGATCGTGTAATATAATATATAAATGCGGAAACTGATAATAGCAGTAAAATAAGAATTAAAGTAAGCACACCAGGAATTTTTATACTGGTCCGAACTTCCTGTTCTACGTCCAGTCCCAGAATATCCTCTGAATTTAGACTAAACCCCTCACTTAACCCAGAGGAATAGGTATACCACACCTGAGCAGCTGAACAGGAATTTTTTCGCCTCAACAGCCGAAGAGGACTTCAACTTAATACAAATAATTTGTTGACGAGTGTGTTCTGAATAACATGGATTGTCTTTTGATGGTACAATTTTCCTATAATCAAATCCTCAAAAATATGTAGTGTGTGTGAAGATTTAGAAGGAGGATAATCTCGTAGAATCGAAGTATATAAATTAATTCAGAGATTCTAGCGATATTGAATGAGAATGAATGCTTTTATTTGCAAAAATAAATATAGAATAGATTTCGGAATTATAAACAAGAATTGGTAATTATAGGAATGAACTAAACATGTTTATATTGTTGTAGAATAGTTACAATCTTTCATGAAGAGTTTCAATCAAAGGTTGTGACCATATCTCTTGGATTGAAGGTGATTCCTCTTCACGAACGATGGCAACTCTTCAGAAAAATAGCTGTTATTTCCAAGTCGGTTGACTGAAAATTCTGGCTGGTCAGCTGAGTTTAAAATCATGCAGAAAACAGAGCATATCCGTGCCCTAACAACAGGTTCGGTTAGCGAAAATTCTGGCCGGTCGACCTACCTGATGTTATGTGCACAGATCATATTTTTTTCAAGTATAAAACAATATACAACTATTTGTATGTGTGTGTGACTACTTGAGGAATGATTTTAACAATATTCTAAGACTCGATATAATAAAATATTAATACTAATCTCTGGATTGTAGTCTTGTCTCCTTTGTAGTGCACAATATACTTTTATTCTCTTTTTGTCGCCTTTGTATAGTATTCTCTTTGTAGTTCGTATCATGATCTCTGAAGCTTGTGTCATGAATCAAAACCCATGAATCAACACCAACTAGCTCCAGATAATCTACTAAACCTGATTACCAAAAAAACCCAACTCTAAACTGCCCGTGTGGAAAATTATGGGCACCCACAGTTTAGGAAAGGAATAATAAACTCCAGGTCAGTCATGGGACTGGTGTGAGCAACAAAAAAGTTTGTCTTTTTAAAAACAATCAAAAGATTTTAAACATTGAAATCCGCAATGCTTTTTTGGGAAAATGAAACTACCATAAGGCCTCTCGCCACACACACTATGCAAATGCAGAATTGGAGGAGATTTCTCCTTATGATAGTCAAACATGCTTGATACGCGAAAGCCATTTTGATATTATTTTTATTAGTGCATAGTGGAAAACATTTCGAAAGTACAATATTAATCTTAGCCAGCATAGACATTTCGAACTATGCCTACTATAGCTACCATCCAAACAGTGGGGCGCCACCATAAGTAGATGGCAGTTTATACAACTAAAACCATACAAGGCTCGTATTGGATAAATGGATTTTCCAACAAATGGTTAGGCTAAGGAACTTCCTATTGCCACATGGGAACGCCTCTAGCGGGATGCCCCGAGAACCTATCCGGCTCTCTGCCAACAAGGTCGGCTACCCCCTTCCCGGGAAGTAAGAAACCTGAGATATGCCACCCCCGGTCCTTTGGGACCTTTATACGAGGTACCTTTACACCAACAACATCACACGATAATAAATATACTACAGTGCCCACAGAGTAAGTATCTGGGCTCCATACCATGATACTACCCTTTTCCAGAAGGAATGGTCAGACTCTAGGGGAGCTACGCTTGAAACCTTGCCGAATCTTTCCGGTTTGGACCATTACCGATTTGTGAGGTTCGATGAGGTCTCGTTCACAAAGCTACACTTTTCACAAAAGCCATGCTTTGATCACAAATGATCAACAAATGATCATCATCACACAGCAGCACTTAGCATGCCACACTACCGAATTGGGAGTATATCGCTGATAACCTTCAACTACATAACCTCTGAGCTTGTACTTCTCAAAGAAGGGTGTTAAGCGAAGAGAATAGATTCTCCGCCACCAACTGATATGTATTTGAAAGAAATCTCCTTTATATCTCAAAGTGTAGTGTCAGACATACAACCATACAAGTATGTTCCGAGTTCGAACAGAACCGAAGGCACTTCCGAAGAAGCCCTTGCACATCCGGATAATTCCTAATCACGTCTGGACTTCCCATCACAATGGGTGCTTAAATCTCTATACCAGGGATCAGCCGATGCAGAGACATTCGACAAGAAATCCTTTCGTTTTCGAAAATATCCGGTCTTCACCATCGATCTTCAAATTCTATCCATATTGTCGTATCACTATTCGGAATGGGTTATATGACACAAAGGTCCTCTCCTGGCTAAACCGAATAGTGAGCGCAATACTTAAAAACATATGGATATGGGATTTTAGTTAAGTCACAACTTATAAAATCCAAAACCTTTCTTCTGAATGGTTAAACAAATTACCATTTCAAATCTTTAACAAAAATATTATTTCACAAAGTTCACACAGTTTCACAAAGATCCATTTACGGATTTTAAAACAATTCCCATTTCAAATAGATTAACTCATTTAATGTTTAAATTAAAGATTTAACTTATAGCTTTCAAACCGTTTCCATAACTTGGAAATCATTTTCATTTTAAACTAGAAATCCTTTTAACTCAAATTTGAAGTTCATTTCTCATGTGAAAGCTTTTATTATTCGAAAACAAACAGTTTTCGTTTTGAAATAATACAATTATATTTGCACGAGTTAAAGCCTTTGAATTTAAATTCAAATTCCCAAATCAATACATTTAAAATGGTTTAACCCAAATATAACTTGTATAACATCTTTAATCCCTAGTTTCTAAACATAGGATTCAGTTTCAAATATTTCAAATTTAAATCAAATTATTTAAATTTCAAAGCGTTATCAAGTTATTCAAAAATAATTTTATCTTTGAAATTCCTTTTCCAAAGCTTCTCATATTTAACCTGAATCCATTTCCACACCGTTTGAATTCAAATTGTCTATTTAAAAATTATTTCAAAAATCTGTGATTTAATCGATTTCCTCGTGAAATCGATATTTGTGTGTGCATGGTGTAGTCCAGGGGTTTAACACAATAGTGCAACAACATCATCATCACAGATCAAAACAAAAAACATAGTTGATAAGCGGTATAAATTATAACGCTTATCTTTCATTCACAGATCACAGATTAATAACAATGTATCACAAATAAATGAATAAATTATACACAGCTCAATCCACAGAACAAAATGTCACAGATCAGATAGGACAATCAATTCAAGGCATCTTATACAATACAATCATTCATAAGTAAGGTCAAGCATTCAATAATCATTTATAAGCAGGATTAATTAATTGTTTAATCCTAATTAATTCAATTTATTTCCAATTAAATTAATTACTTATGAATTTATTATCCAATCCTGATTAACTAATTACAAAACATTTGATATAAATTAACTTATCAATCACCTAAATTAATTAAATTATTCTTAATTAATCATATTAATTAAATCACCTTTAAACCAATTACATAATTTAACCCCTTAATTAATTATTTTAAGAAATTAAACCTTTAATTACTTACCATTAAGTAATCACCTAATAACAATTAATCATTCATTACCAATTTATTTAATGATTTTCTTAAACTAAATTAAACTAAATTAATTAACTTTAATTAATCAAAATAACCAAAATTAATCATAATAAGTGATTAATCCTTAATTACTTTCATTAAGTAATTACATTTAAACAATTTATAATTAATTATCTAAATTAATTACTCCAATTAATTATTAAAATTAATCACCTTAATCAATACTTAATAATCCTTAGTTAATTATCTTCATTAACGAATAACATTTCTTAATCACTTTTAATTAATCTCTAATTATAAATTAATCTAAATCATTAATTTATAAATTAAATAAATTATTCCTTTATTATCTCATTAGTTAAATCACTTAATTACCTCTAAGGTAATCCATTTCTTTATTAATGACTTCATTAATATTTAAGTGTACTTAAACATTACACTTCTAAACTTAGATTCAAATTTCATTTTGAATTTAAGATTCAAAATGATTATATATTTAAACATTAACCAAAATCAACTTATAAACCTATACAAGGAAAAAGTTCTAACTAAATTACTTAAATTTTCATTTAAAATTTGAGCTTTAAAATACATTACAATTTTAACTTGCAAATCCAAGTTATCAAATCATTTAACTTCCATTTAAAAGCCTTTTGTAAAATAACTTTATCAAAAATCAAGTTTAAATATTTGTATGAAAACAAATTTACTTTTAAAAAGCTATTTTAATTTAAACTTGTTTTTAAAACAATTCAGATTTAAAAACTGATTTAAACTCCTAGATTTGGATACAAAGAGACCTGAATCCATATTTTATTTTTTGATTTAAACTTTGATTTAAAAATCCAAATTTCATTTTAAAAACTTTAAGATTCAAAAGTTTCATTTGAATCTAAACTTCATACTAGATTTAAACTTTGTTTAAATCTATCTCACAAATTTAAATTCATTTAAATTTGTTTTAAATTCAAATTCATTTTTAAAAAAATCAAGACAGTGACAGGTTTTATCAAAAACCTATAACCAACTAATACTCGAGCAAAACCTAAAATTTGCTTCGATTCAAACCCTAATTTACTTCGAGTAAATACTCGAATCACTCAAGTAAATCCCGAGACCAACTTCACTGCACAAAACCAATGGTCATCAGAAAATCAAAATGCACGGTGCACATGCACCGTGGCTCTGGCCAACTCCGGCAACCTCCTACCTTTGCTTCACATCGCCAATCATCATCAGGCATGATCGCGATCATCCAAACCCACTACAGCATCTCAAATCAAAATTGAGTTTAAAAAAAAAGAAACCTGGAAGCATCATCAGGTTTTGCCATCAACCCTGGAAATCGCGTCGTACTCGCCGTTCCAACCACCGGAAACTCCACAACTTCGGCCACTTCCTCGTCAACCCACCAACTTCCAACACCCAAGGCCTTGTTACACTCGATCAACCATAGAAGCCGTGATGATCGATTCATTAAACCCAGTAATAACTAGGGTTCTACACAAACATTCATCACTGCTCTTTCCAACATGAATTAAACATCTATCTGATAATTTTCCTATCATACTTGATCAATCCACCATGATTTCTGAAGATTTACAATATTCCAAACCACTGAGACAATCAGAGTTACCCAATTTCTGTATTTTGATGAACTCAGGACCGCTCCCTTAATTTCAAACTAGAAATTAAAATTTTAGTTTTAAAATCCATGTTCTGGTTAATGTGTTCAAATCACATGCTTGAATTGATAAATAAAAATGTCTGAATTGTGACAAGGTTTGAATATTCCTGTTCTTATATTTTTTTCCAGAGCAACACTTAAATTAGTTTAACTTGAACACATTTTAAATCTCTACTCTATCCTTTAACAAACAAGTTTTGTTTAATAATCAAATCATAACATAGATTGGATCAGGGAATATAGACTTTTGTTTGCAAATCTAGGTAAAAACAAAGAACAAAGATATCTAAATAAAACAGATATGCACATATCATTAATCAAAAATTCTAACAATATAAATACCCAAATATACTTCACAACACAATATTGATCACAACAATAACATGCAACCAGGATTATACTTTAGGTTCAAAGTGAAGTTACTCACCGTATTTCCAAAAGAAAGAACAGAGCCCTCTTCATGTTGACACAGGATTTGAATTTGCTTGCTGAAATCATTTCTTCAATCTTCTTGTTTGTATTGTTGGATTGTTGTTTAAACTAAATTATTGTTTAAGTTTGAACTGAGGCTTACTCCAGAAGTCACTCAAATTTTTAGATGATTGAATTAAGATGAGAAGCATGATATATAAAACAGAAGTTACAGGGTGATTATATAAAGAAAGAAGCTTACAGGATAATTATTTTGTTTTGTACAAGTTATCGGAGATTTTTTTTCTCTGTTTCATTAACTATGCAGATTTCGGTTGATAGATTTTTTATTTTATTTATTGACTATGCCGATTTTACTTACTTGGTGGCTGATGAGATATGTATTGTGTGCTGCATTAATTTCTTATTGTCTTGTTTTATATTTGAGCATATATTGCTTTCCCTAGTTACATCCTATCCTGTTGTATTCACAACTTGACATGTTTTACTTTAGTGTTTATGTTTTATTAGTATTATTTTTTTCCTAACTATACTTGAATATACATCTTCCTTTGCAAGCTTCATAGATATTTTATATTTTTACTTTGCCTTGTTTTATAAGCTGCTTATCTTCTTTTATTTGTTTGTTCATATTTGAATGTATTTATTAGTGTCTTCTTTTGCAAGATCAAAGATATTTACTTTTGTTGCTTCATTTTGCAAGTGTACATATTTATACTTGAATATATTTTTATCTTTTCCTTTGTCTTTTGTATTCACTTTATATTTTACAAAGTTTATTAACATGTTGCTTGAACTTATCTAATTTATTTCTATGTTCTACTTTAAATTTTATAATTTATCTTATATACATATATACATATATATATATATATATATATATATATCCAAATATCCAAATTAATCCTCAATTAATTCATAATTTAACTAAAATTTTATATTAATTACCAATTATTTCACAATTTTTTTATTCAAAAATTAAATTAATTAGCAATTTAAACTCTGTAAAAATCCGAGATCATTACAGTTTTCAATCGATTCGTCTGATCAGCGATATCGATAGGATTTCCAAAATACTTGAACAGAGCAAACTGACAAAATATTGTTTTAAAATTAGGTAAATAAAATAAAAAATTTTGTGATTATATTATATTTGAGTAAATTTTCTAAAATATAATTGTTAAATGAATTGGTTAACAAAATAATAATATTTCATTTTCATTTATTGTTTTGTAAACCATTGATTTTTCCAGTATATAAAATAAATGAATTTATCAAAAATGATTTATAATTAATTTTGGAGTTCAAATGAATTAAATTAGAATTTGAGAATTTAATTTCCGGTGATTTCAAACATTGGTATTAAAGCTTTAAAATGTATATTATTTGAAAGTATTTTCGAATAGAAATCGTTTCCAAAGAATTTTAAAATGTTTAAATCAGTGCTCTCCTCTTTTGTCGCTAGAAAATAATTTTGGTGATGGCGGCCGCATCATCGGCATTCATTTTCGATTTCGAAGTGGAGAGACCCTTTAGTAGCTAGCTACACTTTTTTTTTAAAATAAATTGATTTAAATATCTTAAGTATGATTTGATTTAACATATTTATATAAGTATATGACTTTAGATTTGATTTGATTTGATTTGATATATTTAGTATGTATATTTATCTCTAATGGTTTGAAGTGAATCAGAAATATAATTCTTAAACTTTATCATAAAGATGATTTCAATTATAATATGAATCCAGAATTTTTAAAAAGTAATTAAACTGGAAATAATTGAATTGGGAAAAATTTACTTGTATAATACTCAATTGCATTCCAATATAACTTACCTAAAACCATTCAGAAGTTGAATATGTAATTGAATAATTTATAATGTAAAATGTTGATTAATGATTTAATAAATAAAATTTGAGTGATTATGAAAAATGTTATACACTTAAATTTTAGTTATATAAAAATGTTAATAGAGATAAATAGAATAATAAGTTAATTGAATAATAAAGGAGATGAATCTTGTTTTGAATGAAATCATTTTGTAACAACCATTAATAAATTTAAATTAACTAAATGAAATACCTTGAATTTAAAATCAATTATTGAATATTATTTTATTTAAATGAAATTTATATGGTTTTAAATTAATGGCTTATGTTGCTTTTCTATTCTGTTTTTCTTTTTGATTGGTTTTATTCTCCTACCTCCTTTCTTTTCGAGGACGAAAAGTTTTGAGTGGGGGAGAATGTAACAACCCATAAATTCTGGTAGTTTTATTTATTTAATTAATTGAATTTTTATGAAATTTTAAATAATATTATTTTGAAATAAAAATTTGATATTTGAACAACGTCTAATTAAACAAAGCAGATGGTAAATTTTCATCTGAAGTTATGGAAGTTTATTTCTTGTGTAATTTTATTTCAATTTACATCAGTTAACATTTGATGATAATAAAATGTTTTCCAAACATAAATATTTTTATACAATAAATTTGTAAATCATCTTCTGAGTGAGACGTCATCTTTTGTTTCTCCAAATTTTGACTTCTATTGCTCCGTTTATCTTATTTTCGACAAATTGACAGCATATTTTGGTACCGATTATCGACTTTTGATCTGTTGATCCTATCACTGATATCTGTATACCTTTTTGATCATCTTATCATGCTGATCTCTATGGTATATTCAATTCTGAGATTTGAAGTCCGGTAAACAGCGGAATCCGCGAAACCGGTAACTGTATCGGTACTGTATTCGTGACCTTTTGTTTTCTATTGCCTTTCAAACTTCGGCCATGACATCCAAGCAACAATAAATTGCTTTAATTATTCACCAAATCAAAGCATTTGACCGCTGTTGTTTCTTCATTTTTATTTTGATGTACCGTATTTAACTGTTACCATTCTCTGATTTCAATATATAAACTTCATCCTTTCACTTTCTTTTTCCTCATTTTCTTCCTTGTTCTATGCACGGCACTATAAAATTATAAATATGGTATGAGCGTTTTCTCTTTTGCATTGAAATTTCACGTCCCTTCATATTTTAAATCCATGTTACTTTCATTTTTAACGGTGATCTGTCATCTTCCTTTCTGTGCAAACAAATTAGTTTGCTTCTACAAATATAAACAATATATATGTGTGTGTGTGTGTGTGTTTATTTTAGATCTGAGAAGCCTCACACCTGCGCTTTCTCTAACGCCACCCCTTTCCCATATACAGCCATGAACTTCCTTCCATTCATCGAAGCAACCATTGCAACGACCCGTATTTTACGTGTCGATAAATCGTAAAATAGTTGCCATTAAGTCGTTAGTATTGCTTAAGTCGTTCTGAGTCTAAGTCGTATGTTAGTTTAGGTCGGCCGAGCAACCCAAGTCATGTGAACGACTTAGGGAAGTTAGTGGTAGTGGTTGCCGACTTAAGGGTTAACGGCTTAAGGTGTTTGCTGACCTATAGAAGTAGCGACTTAGGAGTTGGAGCGACCTATAGGAGTGACCGACCTATAGGAGTGAGCGGCTTAAGCTGTTTGCCGACCTAAGGGAACTAACGACTTAGGAGTTAACGGCTTAAGTTAATATGCGACCTAAGGGATAGTGGTATAGGAGATAGGTCGGTTGAAAGAGTTACCGACCTAAGGGTGATAGGTCGGTGAGGCGACTTAAGGCAGGTAGCAGCTTAAGGAGGGTAGCGACCTAGTGGTCAACCCTGTGTTTAGTTAGGTCGTATCATTTTTAGGTCATCACATAGTTAGGTCGGCACTTGTGTTAGGTCGGCATCTAGCTAAGTCGTAGGTCGTTAGGCATTATAGCAATGTGTTAGGTCGGCCTTGAGGTTAGGTCGTTAAAGGGGTTTAGTTGGTAGGTCATGAACAGTTAGGTCGTAAGCGACATATGATAAGTCGCTAGGTCATTGAGTGGTTGAGTCGTGAGTCGGTAGGTCGTGAGGCCTTGTTAAGTCGTGACCGACTTAAGGAGGCGAACGACTCATAGTTTGCATGTTAGGTCGCGCGTGTGTTGAGTCGTTGAGTCATGAGTCGGTAGGTTGTGAGGCCTTGTTAAGTCGTGACCGACTTAAGGGGGACGAACGACTCATAGGTTTGGCCTATAAATATACGGCTTATCTCACTTTTTGGGATCCGAATTTTGAAGCGACGAAGTTCTGCCATTTTGAGAGCTCGAGTGCTGCACTTCTTCACTTCTTATATCTTCTCTAATCTAGTGCTTCCTTCCATCCAAGATTGAAGATCAAATCGAAGATCCAAGAGCCAAAATTGAAGATCTACATTCTTCAAAGAGAGACTTCATCGTTTGAAGCGGAATTTTGACGGATCAAGCTAGATCCTTCGCTGTCCGGATCTGAAGCGTGTTGCTTTTGAGGTGTTTAGGTGATTCGGTGAGTGGTGGTTATCTCTCACACGGACCCAAAGGAGTATATTGGATCGATGGCTTGTTTGTGTGTTAAAGATAGTGATTTCATGCATTTTCCTTAAGTCTGCATGTAGATCCATCGTTCATAAAGTTTTGATATCCACTTTACTACATGTTAACCTATGCTAGTTCATTCATCAAGATATTACTTAGAATTCATGCTTGTTAGATTTGGACTCTTTATTTACGAAATTGCCATTATTGTTATAACTGTTTATTTAGATCTTGTTTGAATGATTGATTACTTGGACTAATGATTGATCTGATTGATTGTTATAAATTAGTTGATTGATGATTTGATTTGGACAAGTTGGTTGAAGATGATTCAAAAGCTAAGTGGAAAGGTTCTTGAATAAGGAAAGCTGCTCGTGGCATATGAAGCGGATGATAAAGCTCATATGGATAGATTTGATGATGATGTTGAGATGGGACTTTGCTATGATGCGATGAGGCAAAGCATGATGTTGAGATGGGACTTTGCTATGATGCGATGAAGCAAAGCATGATGTGAGATAGCCTTCATTTAATCCAGACGGGATCATCCGAAGCACGTTGATAACTCGGTGATGTGGTTCCAGTTCGTTGATAATGGTTGGCTCAAGAGGCGCTTGAGCTAGTATGAGAATAGTCGTCAAGGAGGACGACTAGGAGGCTGAGATCTCATCATTGTTGAAGGTTCTAGCAGGCTCAAAGCAAGAGTATGCTGGGCAGATTCGATAGTCCTAATCGACTAATAGTTGATGGTCGAGTACTCTGGGCAGATTCGATAGTCCTAGGCACGGGTCACGACGACGTGCGGAGTTCTGTCTAGAACCGGGGTTACCATTAGCCCTTGACGGACGGATGAAAGAATGAGCCGGTCATTCAATTAACGGTGATATCGAGGCAATGATAACAGTGATAGCCAGAGTCATGGATGTTTGGATGCTTTGGTCGTATCGTCACTCGGTCTCAAGAGCGATGTTTTGTGGGTGCTTATCTGATCTTGGTTTAGGCCTTGGGGGTTTGTACTTGGAAAACATCGACCTTGACTCGAGTGATAATTGTTTTACTTTAAATGTCTGCTTTGCTATGTTTATTTCTGCTTAGTGGGTTTGGGGGCTATCACCGTAGAAAGAGGTGGAGTGGGAGGGTTGGGTTCCTATTCCTTTTTTCCTTTATGCTCTTTTGGAATGTTGTTAGTTAATTCACCGCTCACTAAGACTGTTGTCTGACTCAAGGTTTTATGTTCAACTCTTATTACCTTGGGCTGTTCATCCATTTTGGGATGGGCAGACTAGGTAGTAGGTGACAGGTGCTGTTCTTAGTGACCAACGCTGTTGATGACGAAAACGAGCTGGAGGCTTTTGCATATTTTTTTTTCTTACTAGATGTTCCGCTGCTTGTATGATTCTCTGAGTGTTATGTAGTGAGGCTTGATGTATTGACTATTCAGATGTTTGTATCAAATTGTTTTGTAGTGTATTAATGAGATTCTGTTTAGTGAAGCTTCACTATATGTATTTTTCTATTGTATTTTATCCCTGCGCTGTGAGTAATACGATAGACTATTCTGTGTTTACCTTACCTTGATGATCGTCCATGGCTGCCGGTCACACTTTTCAGCGCAATATTTCCTTGTTTAGTGCAGGAGTTATGGGCGGTCGTCACATTTGGTATCGGAGCTTTGGTTAATCGATTTTAGCCAACGCTCGCGGACGTAACTACGTATGAGAGACGTAATTGTATTTTGATGGATGATTACTATATATAATATAGTAGCTTAGAAGGATTTGAACCTCTTATGCAGTTGTTTCTCAAGGTGTACTAATCATTCTTTTATAGATATTAAGAATGAGTCGAAGAGGGAGACCAGCCGCTAAGGAAGGTCGTGATTCTGAGGGGGCTGCTGATTATGCTGCTATGTTTGAGGCCATGATGACTTCGATCATGAGAAGAATGCCAGCTCCAGGGCCAACGGTAGATGTTGGAGTTCAAGTTCAAACTCCAAAACAGGTGGATTTTGCTAAGATGTGTAAAGACTATACTGCTCTTGGAGGAAAGGTTTTCTTGGGAACAGAATCAGCCATAGAAGTCCAAAGATGGATAGATGCTTGTAGAAGGATCTTTGGTGATTTGGGAATCGAGGATGTAACCAAAAGGAAGCTTGCATCAAGACAGCTTCAGGGAAGAGCTTCTGATTGGTGGAACTCTATCACCATTGATACTCCAGAGGAAGAAATTACTTGGGTGCAATTCCAAGCTAGATTTGAGGCTAAGTTCATTTCTACAGCTCAGAAATCTGTTCTGTTTAAAAAGTTTGTGGAGCTCAAGCAAGGTGGAAGACCAGTTCTTGAGTATGTTTCTGAGTTTGAAGCTTTGTCCAAGTATGCTTGGTCGTATATTGAATCTCTCTATCAGAAGAATGAGAAGTTTGTGACAGGCTTGGACACTTACCTTGGGAGGCAGTCGGTGGATCATTTGGACGATCCGTTTGAGAAGCTTGTGGAGAAGGCTCTCAGGCATGAGAATATGTTTCCTAAGAAAGGATCTGTTGTTGCTGTGACCAAGGAAGGTTCTAAACCACAGCAAGGTGGGAACAAGAAGAGGAAGCAGCAGCAACAGAAGGGTAAGGATGGCCAGAAGAAGCCGAAGGGTGAAGTGACCTGCTACAACTATCGGCAGAAGGGTCATCTCTCCAGAGATTGTAAGAATCCGAGAGTGCCGGTGAAGTGCCACAACTGTGACAAGCTGGGGCATATCAGGAAGAATTGTCCGGAACCGAGGAAGGACAAACAGATTATGCAAGCTTATGCTTTGGGAGCTGTGCCATCATCTTCGAAAGCTCCTACTCCCGAAGAAAAAGGAAAGAGTGTGGTGGTTCAAGGTACTCTTTCCATTTGTGGTGTTCCAGTTAGAGTGTTATTTGATACTGGGTCGTCGCACTCCTTTGTTTGCGGTGAACTTGTAGGCCGGTTGGGTTTGGAACCGGATATTGTTGATTGACCATTGGTTGTGACTAATCCAGTTGGGGGTTCGTCTTGTTTTTGTATGGTATGTCGTGGTCTAGTTGTGTCGAGTCATGATTGCTCTTTTGTTTGTGATTGTTTTGTTCTGAACTTTGCGGTGTTCAGAATTATTTTGGGTATGGACTGGCTTAGGAAGTATGCGGCAAGAGTTGATTGTAAGAGACTGGAGGTGACAGTCGAGAATGTGGAGGGGCAAAAGGTTGTGATACGATGTAAGCATGAGGAATGCGTCTTCATGAGCTTCATGTATTCGCTGGTTGTTCCACGGGATGGACTGTCATCGGTGCCTATTGTGAATGGATTTGAGGATGTCTTTGATGAGGTCAAAGGGTTACCGCCGCATAGAGAGATCGAGTTTCGCATCGATCTAGTTGAAGGAGCCAGACCTGTTGTGATGCCTCTTAGGCGAATGGCGCCTAGGGAACAGCAAGAATTGAAGGTGCAAGTTGATGATCTTTTACATAAAGGATTCATTCGGCGTAGTGTGTCCGAATGGGGTGCACCAGTTGTGTTTGCAACCAAAGCGAATGGATCGTTGAGGTTGTGTGTGGATTATCGTGAGCTGAATAAAGTGACTAAGAAGAACAAGTATCCATTGCCGAGAATAGATGACTTGTTTGATCAGCTTCACGAAGCTAAGGTGTTTTCTCAGATGGATTTGGCAACGGCATTTCACCAGTTGAGAGTGGCAAAGGATAGTGTGTCGAAGACTGCTTTCAGGACACCATCCGGTTTCTATGAGTGGCTGGTAATGCCGTTTGGATTGACCAATGCACCAGCATATTTTGTGGATCTTATGAATAGAGTGTTCAGGGATCAGTTGAACAAGTTTGTACTTGTGTTCGTGGATGATATTTTGATTTATTCCAGAACTGAAGAAGAGCACAAGACGCACTTGTGGATTGTTTTGGAAATCTTACCAAAACAACAACTGAGGGCTAAGTTTTCGAAGTGTCACTTCTGCAAGAGCGAAGTGAGGTTCTTAGGCCATGTTATCTCTGGAAGTGGGATAGCGGTTGATACCGCCAAGGTGGCAGCGATCCAGGATTGGGTTAGACCTAAGAATGCATCTGATGTGAGAAGTCTTCTTGGATTAGCAGGATATCATCATCGGTTTATCAAAGACTTTTCCAAGATAGCTGCACCATTAACAGGATTGACGAAAAAGAACCAAGTGTTCAGATGGGATGCTAAGTGTGAACAAGCTTTCGGAATCCTGAAAGAGCGACTGACAAGTGCTCCTGTTTTGACTATTCCAAGTGGAAATGGTGAGATGGTGGTTTACACCGATGCATGTGGTACTGGACTTGGAGCAGTATTAATGCAGAAGGATAAAGTTGTTGCATATGCAAGTCGACAACTGAAGCCGCATGAAAGGAATTATCCGACTCATGATTTGGAGTTAGCGGCGATTGTATTTGCTCTGAAGATGTGGAGACATTACCTATTGGGAGTTCGGTTCGAGTTGTTTACAGATCATAAGTCGTTGAAGTATCTTTTCTCCCAAAAAGATTTGAATCTTCGACGGCAACATTGGTTGGAGTTTTTAGCATCATATGATTTTAGTATAGCCCTGTGCAGTTAATGCGCTCGGTAGATTCAAAGCGGTGGAGGTGTGAAATGTCATAACGGGGATACAGCGAGGATATAGCGGGATATAGCGGATGATTCTAAAATAGCATATAAAACTCGTACTTAATGTTTTTACAAATATATAAATGGTAATTAAATGAAAAATTATCATTCAATTGAATTATAAATAATACATAAATAATTTTAAATAAAAACATGTGCGTATATACTTTAAATAAACGAAAAACTGTTATATAACATAATTGAATTTGGTAGAATATTGGAGTATTTTAATTTTTGAAAATATATTAAAAAATTAAATCGAATAAATTAGTTTCATAATTTTGTAATGTATAAATGCAATTTTTCAATTCATTTTATTAAAAAAGATATAGCGGAAATAGCGCAATATAGCGGAAATAACGGGATATAGTGGAAATAGCGGGGATTAAAGCGGAAAGGCTATATTTTGGGGCTATATGGAAAAATCGTAGCGGTAGAAATCCGCTATGAGATATAGCGGGGTTGTAGCGGGGTAGTAGCGGGGCATTAACTACACAGGTATAGCCTATACTCCGGGAAAAGGTAACGAAGTGGCAGATGCGTTAAGTCGAAGACATGCAGGATTGGGAGCCATGTTTTCAGAATGGAAGAGTCTTGAGTATTTGGCTGGATTTGACTTCAGGCCTAGATGTGAATTGGAACCTGAGATGTTGGCAAACTTATCGATAAGACCTACTCTTATGGAAAGGATTGGCGAGGGCCAAAAGCGAGACGATAAGCTTGTCAAGATTATCCGTGATTTGGAATCTTGATTGGACCCAGAAAAGGATAAAGGATTCGAGGTCGATCGAGAGGGTTGGCTTCGGAAGCAAGGACGACTAGTTGTTCCCGATATAGATGAATTGAGAAATGAAGTTTTAAAGGAGAGTCATCACTCGAAGCTGACAATTCATCCAGGTGGAAATAAGATGTACCGGGATATGAAGAGAACCTATTACTGGGAAGGTATGAAGAAGGATGTTTGAAATTTTATTTCCAAATGCATGAACTGCCAGTTGATAAAAGTCGAACAGAAGAAGCCAAGTGGATTACTTCAGCCATTAGAAGTTCCTACATGGAAGTGGGAGAAATTATCGATGGATTTTATCGATGGGTTACCTAGAACCAGAGCAGGAAATAAAGGGATTTGGGCCATCGTAGATCGTTTGACTAAGAGTGCAAGATTCATTCTTGTTCGATCAACCAGGACTGCATCGAAATTGGCTGAGCTATATGTTAAGTGGATAGTTCGATTCCATGGTATTCCGAAAAGCATAGTGAGCGATCGAGACCCATTGTTCACTAGTGGGTTTTGGAAGAGCTTCCAGGAAGTTTTGGGAACCGAGTTGTGTTTGAGTACAGCTTATCACCCTCAAACAGATGGTCAGACCGAGAGAGTCAACCGAGTATTGGAAGATCTCCTCAGAGCATGTGTTTTGGACTTCGGAGGATCATGGGAAGATTATCTTCATTTGGTAGAGTTTTCGTGTAATAACAGTTACCAGTGAAGCATTGGTATGGCACTGTATGAAGCATTGTATGGAAGACCGTGTAACTCTCCGACATGTTGGTTGGAAACAGGAGAAAAGTTGATACTTGGGCCAGAAATGATTCGACAGACTTCGGATTGCATAGAGATCATTCGACAACGAATGAAGGCAGCCTAAGACAGTCAGAAAAGCTATGCCGATAAGCGTCGTAAGGATTTGGAATTCGACGTAGGAGATATGGTTTTTGTGAAGATTTCTCCACTGAAGAATGTAATTCGATTCGGGAAGAAAGGAAAATTGACTCCGAGATTTGTTGGATCATTCCTGATCGTCGAGCGAATTGGAAAGCTCGCTTATAAGTTGGAGTTACCAGAAAAGATGTCGGGTGTGCACAATGTTTTTCACGTATCGTATCTACGGAGGTATGTGCACGACCCCAGTACAGTGGTTTCTGCTGATAGCTATGAAGATTTGGAGGTTGATCCAATCGTTGAGAGACCTCATAAGCCGCTTCGTGTTGTGGAAACTGACACGAAACAGCTTAGGAGGAAGGTAGTCAGGTTTCTCAAGGTACAATGGAGTGATGATGTTAACGACTGTACATGGGAGGAGGAAGAGAGGATGAAGGCAGCTCATCCTGAACTCTTCGAGGTATGGCCCTAAGGTGTCGTGACATCTCATGAATTTGTAACTTGTTCTACTTTTAGAATTCTGCATGCTAGATTAGTAATTGGATGCATGGTTTGTTGATTGCTATGGATGGTAGGCATGCAGAATAGTTTTGGTTGCTCTTGTTTGTTTGGAATTTCGGGGGCGAAATTCCTAAGGGGGAGAGAATGTAACGACCCGTATTTTACGTGTCGATAAATCGTAAAATAGTTGCCATTAAGTCGTTAGTATTGCTTAAGTCGTTCTGAGTCTAAGTCGTATGTTAGTTTAGGTCGGCCAAGTAAGCCAAGTCATGTGAACGACTTAGGGAAGTTAGTGGTAGTGGTTGCCGACTTAAGGGTTAACGGCTTAAGGTGTTTGCCGACCTATAGAAGTAGCGACTTAGGAGTTGGAGCAACCTATAGGAGTGACCGACCTATAGGAGTGAGCGGCTTAAGGTGTTTGCCGACCTAAGGGAACTAAAGACTTAGGAGTTAACGGCTTAAGTTAGTATGCGACCTAAGGGATAGTGGTATAGGAGATAGGTCGGTTGAAAGAGTTACGGACTTAAGGGCGATAGGTCGGTGAGGCGACTTAAGGCAGGTAGCGGCTTAAGGAGGGTAGCGACCTAGTGGTTAACCCTGTGTTTAGTTAGGTAGTATCATTTTTAGGTCGTCATATAGTTAGGTCGGCACTTGTGTTAGGTCGGCATCCAGCTAAGTCGTAGGTCGTTAGGCATTATAGCAATGTGTTAGGTCGGCCTTGAGGTTAGGTCGTTAAAGGGGTTTAGTTGGTAGGTCGTGACCAGTTAGGTCGTAAGCGACCTATGATAAGTCGCTAGGCCATTGAGTCGTTGAGTCGTGAGTCTGTAGGTCGTGAGGCCTTGTTAAGTCGTGTCCGACTTAAGGAGGCGAACGAATCATAGGTTGCATGTTAGGTCGCGTGTGTGTTGAGTCATTGAGTCGTGAGTCGGTAGGTCTTGAGGCCTTGTTAAGTCGTGACCGACTTAAGGGGGGCGAACGACTCATAGGTTTGGCCTATAAATATACGGCTTATCTCACTTTTTGGGATCCGAATTTTGAAGCGACGAAGTTCTTCCATTTTGAGAGCTCGAGTGCTGCACTTATTCACTTCTTATCTCTTCTCTAATCTAGTGCTTCCATCCAAGATTGAAGATCAAATCGAAGATCCAAGAGGCAAAATTGAAGATCTACATTCTTCAAAGAGAGACTTCATCGTTTGAAGCGGAATTTTGACGGATCAAGCTAGATCCTTCGCTGTCCGGATCTGAAGTGTGTTGCTTTTGAGGTGTTTAGGTGATTCGGTGAGTGGTGGTTATCTCTCACACGGACGCAAAGGAGTATATTGGATCGGTGGCTTGTTTGTGTGTTAAAGATAGTGATTTCATGCATTTTCCTTAAGTCTGCATGTAGATCCATCGTTCATAAAGTTTTGATATCCACTTTACTACATGTTAACCTATGCTAGTTCATTCATCAAGATATTACTTAGAATTCATGCTTGTTAGATTTGGACTCTTTATTTACGAAATTGCCATTACTGTTATAACTGTTTATTTAGATCTTGTTTGAATGATTGATTACTTGGATTAATGATTGATCTGATTGATTGTTATAAATTAGTTGATTGATGATTTGATTTGGACAAGTTGGTCGAAGATGATTCAAAAGCTAAGTGGAAAGGCTCTTGAATAAGGAAAGCTGCTCGTGGCATATGAAGCGGATGATAAAGCTCATATGGATAGATTTGATGATGATGTTGAGATGGGACTTTGCTATGATGCGATGAGGCAAAGCATGATGTTGAGATGGGACTTTGCTATGATGCGATGAAGCAAAGCATGATGTGAGATAGCCTTGGTTTAATCCAAACGGGATCATCCCAAGCATGTTGATAACTCGGTGATGTGGTTCGAGTTCGTTGATAATGGTTGGCTCAAGAGGCGCTGAGCTAGTATGAGAATAGTCGTCAAGGAGGACGACTAGGAGGCTGAGATCTCATCGTTGTTGAAGGTTCTAGCAGGCTCAAAGCACAAGAGTACGCTGGGCAGATTCGATAGTCCCAATCGACTAATAGTTGATGGTCGAGTGCTCTGGGCAGATTCGATAGTCCTAGGCACGGGTCACGACGACGTGCGGAGTTCTGTCTAGAACCGGGGTTACCATTAGCCCTTGACGGACGGATGAAAGAATGAGCCGGTCATTCAATTAACGGTGATATCGAGGCAATGATAACAGTGATATCCAGAGTCATGGATGTTTGGATGCTTTGGTTGTATCGTCACTCGGTCTCAAGAGCGATGTTTTGTGGGTGCTTATCTGATCTTGGTTTAGGCCTTGGGGGTTTGTGCTTAGAAAACATCGACCTTGACTCGAGTGATAATTGTTTTACTTTAAATGTCTACTTTGCTATGTTTATTTCTGCTTAGTGGGTTTGGGGGCTATCACTGTAGAAAGAGGTGGAGTGGGAGGGTTGGATTCCTATTCCTTTTTTCCTTTATGCTCTTTTGGTATGTTGTTAGTTAATTCACCGCTCACTAAGACTATTGTTTGACTCAAGGTTTTATATTCAACTCTTATTACCTTAGGCTGTTCATCCATTTTGGGATGGGCAGACTAGGTAGCAGGTGACAGGTGCTGTTCTTAGTGACCAACGCTGTTGATGACGAAGACGAGTTGGAGGCTTTTGCATATTGTTTTTTTCTTACTATATTTACTGGATGTTCCGCTGCTTGTATGATTCTCTGAGTGTTATGTAGTGAGGCTTGATGTGTTGACTATTCAGATGTTTGTATCAAATTGTTTTGTAGTGTATTGATGAGATTCTGTTTAGTGAAGCTTCACTATATATATTTTTCTATTGCATTTTATCCCTGCCCTGTGAGTAATACGATAGACTATTCTGTGTTTACCTTACCTTGATGATCGTTCATGGCTGCCGGGCACACTTTTCAGCGCATTATTTCCTTGTTTAGTGCAGGAGTTATGGGCGGTCGTCACAACCATCATCTCGGCCTGCAGCCACCAATACCCTCACCGACCTTCCACTCCTCCTCCAATAGCTCGGCCAAGCTAGCAACTCCACCCTGCTTCACCTTCACCCTCTCTCCTTTTGCTCTGTCGTGGTCTATAAGTGCACCGTATATATATATATATATATATATATATATATATATATATATATATATATATATATATGTTAAGTTGTTATATGTTATATGTTTTCTTTAGTATATATTGGTTATATATTGGTTATATGCTGTTAGATATTTAGGGTCTATATTTGTGTGGGCTTTGTTGTTTATTTGTTTATAAATATAGTTACCTTTATAATCTATTCTACATTTATATAGTTGTGGGGATAAGATATAAAAATTTTGTTTATATATTAGTTACGTATGATAGTTTGGTCTGTAGATGCTTACAACATATATTTGTTTATATGTCTAGTTTACAAACTTTATCGCATGCATATCATCGCATTTTTCACAACATATTATATAATAGTATAATATAAATTAATAATCGGCAGGTATATTTGTTACAATCACATGAATGCGATTTATATATAAAAGTATATAAGTTTTATATGTTAGTATTTTGGGTTTCGTATAAATATATATATAAGTTATTTCAAGCATATTGTCTATTTGAGCAAGTAAGTGTACATTTTATAAAATAAGTTATAGTGAAAAATATAAATATTGATTTTCTAATCATATTATATATATTTTTCCAATCGACCATGTTATATATGTTGACTGTTCTTAAGTTGTATTACGAAAAGTATTTTATATTATATTATGAAGTTGTTTATACTGTTTGTTCATTTACGGTTGTGTTTGCAGTTTTGTATATATGTTATATTATTTTATATGTTGGTCTATTTTATATATGATATGTTTTAGTAGTCTATATATATATATATATATATATATTATAAAGTAAGTTTTATATATAAGAGAAGCATTATATATATTTACACATATTTCTTTGTCCAAGCATGTATTGGAGTTTGCTGTGACGCTTGTATAAATATTACCTACACATATTTAATTTACACTTTATATTTTAATACAAATGATCTCATATATATATATATATATATATATATATATATATATTTAATTCAAGGGACTCGTAGTGATTTTTATACTGGCCAGTTTTATTTCGAAATGTGTATTTCTAAAATTAAATTTCTATTTTATATATATATATACACTATGCATCTCGTTTCTGATATATCTAGCTGATTTTGATTTGTTCAGTTTTGAATTCCCAGCTTTGTCTCATCAATCCCGATTCCATTTGCTTCACTTTAAGATATGTAGTTGGATTGGTCGATTGGCTAGTTCACAATTCAATTAGTATCTTATCGAGTCGTCAAATCTCGCTAGCCTCGAAAGGTGAGCAATTACTCACGATTAACGTTCTTATATTTATTAAATTTTATTGCAATTGAAATGATAATCGAAATATGCTGCTTTTAGTTATTTACATTGTTATATATGCGATTATCTGTAGCAGTTCACCTGTTACATCTGACACCATTATCTGTTATTTATATTGATGATTTATGCATGTTATATTGTTATCATATTTGTTATCACTCTGCAAGTTCCCTATTAGTATAGAATTCACTATGGGTTGAAATGTTACATACCCGAACAGATTTTAAAATAGGAGAAAATCGTTATAGGTTGAAATGATAGACCCAAACGGTTTTCATTTGACTTAAATTTAGGATTGCGGGTTGAATGATATATACCCGTATATATTTTAAATTGCGGATTGAAATGATAAATATCTGTATCACTTGACCATAGGATAGAAAATTATATACAGACACCGCTGGTCTATATATATATATATATACATATATATATATATATTGAAAATGATTTCTATGGTTTTGGGAGAAAATATATGGTTTTATTTAAATATTGATTTTAGATATTATATAAATATTATTTCATATATAGTTAAATTCTTGATGTTTAAGCTAAGTACAAATTTGCTTTAATATAAATAATAAAAGTTTGATTTTATTAAAGATAATATGGTTAAGTATTTAAATTATATTTTAATATAGAGTTTATAATGATTTAAAAAATTTAAGGTTGGAAGATAAATTTGAAATCGATTTGAAATTGAATTTATTTAAGAATTAAATACAAATAAGTTTGATTTGAAATTTATTAAATTTGTGATTTTAAAGGATACAATTTTTATAACTTGATTTTGGTTTAAAGGTGATTTAAACGAATATATCAAGTTTAAATAAATTGAAGAAATATTCAGTTATTTGAAATTTGGAGTTTATTTAAATGATATTAGATTTATTAAGTAAATATTTCAAAACTAAATAATAGAAATTGAATTTGATATATATATAAAGTTATCAAATTTAGTTTTGAAATGTTGAATATTTAAGCTTTGAAATATATATTATGAAATGGTTTATTTGTGGTTCAAATCCATATTTGAAATCGATATAATTTTGAATGGTTGATTTAGAACCTAAATTGAAGTTAATGGTTTGAGATATGATTAAATTTGAATTTTCAAATTTGAGTTGATTTAGAATTAGTTTGTGAAATTTGAGGAAAATAATTTTATTATATATATACTATTTTAATATTTAAATCGGTTAAATGGGAAGTATTATGGTTTCCAAAGTGTTTTGATTTAGAAAGTGTTATAACTTCGAAGTACAAAAAATTTGGAAATGAATATATTTGAACTGGATAAATTTGAAATGGAAATTATATCGTATTTGGTTTTGAAATGGAAATGATATCATATTGATATGGTTTTGAAATGGCAATGATATTTGGTTTTGAAGTATAAACTATTTTGAAATGGCCGCGGTGTCATAATAACGTTTGGTTGTTAAAGAGATCGAGATCGAAAGTTGCCATACTCTCTGCCAACTTTGAAAACCATTTTAACAACCGTGTACGTGGTGGAGATTCTAGAATGAAGTAGGGTGGTGGCGACATCCTATTGAGGTATATACATGGACCCGACTCCCGTAAGTTGGCATAAGGTGGCTAAAACAGGAGCAATTGACGGGCTAATGAGGTAGCTCCTCTGATCGGACACACTTCTTCGATACAATCCTATTACTTTGTGATTGATTGGTTGCGCCTTTGATTTTGGGAGTGTGGCTCGAGGTGGGCGGTAGTGGCTGCTACGCGTTACTACCGGTCCGAAAGTGTAATTGGTATATCTACCATGGCATTGCCCAGTTGTGCCATGTCACCTACCCTAGCACCATTTACGAGTTTGATTTGTGTCGTACCTATGGAGTATCATCTGGTAGCCTCTCGATCTGGAGGTATTACGGTACTGTACAGACTATTGGCACTATAAAATGTGTTAAGTGGGATATGGGTAACGCCTTAATGCTATTTTTAAATATATTATACTTTACTTTAGACATTATTATAATAGCGTATATTACTACATAGTAGATAGTTTAACGGATTCTTAGTGGATGGTTATCTTAAACATCCTTTGAGTTACTTGTATTTCAGTTGTTATTTCACTTGAGTTGGATTTATTGATATAAAAATGTTAATCCTGACTCGAGTGTTTTGTGATTTTCTTTACACTCGGGTCAGACTGAGTGATACCACTTTTGAGACTCACATTTGGAGTTGGAGCTTCGCTTGGAGATCCAGCTATCTATCCAGTTTCAGATATTCAGTTGATTCTAGTGATGTATTCTGATTTTTTATTTGAATATTATATTCGAGACTTATGTTGTATCTTATTTGACTCTGTTATATATATAGTAGCTTCATGAACTACTATTCTTTTGTTTCCGTTGCATTATTGTTATATTACTCGGTGTCTGTGACTCTGTGATTATTTTATTTACTGTATATGTTGAGTTTTGCCAAATATAAATTAACAATCTGGTACTTTGAGCAATTCAAATCTGGCATGTGTGGATGTGAATGGTTGAAAGTATCAGGTCGTTTTAGAGTAGCTCCAATTCATCTATAAAAATTCTAGAAAGCTATATTTACAAACTGTATTTATAACCATATTTTTGCTTCCACTTTCGTAGTTTTGGTTCATAGTTTCTATGACTTTCGAATCCATTTCTTTATTTTTCAACATACCAAAATACGTGTGGAGAATGACTAAATCAAATTATCCTAAGTTAAGTTCTTGAAACTTTCCTTTACACAAGTTAAGGTTAAGGGATATCGAACTGCACTTATAACGATTATTCTTGCTTCAAACACTTTCAAACATACTGCAATTCAACACATACTGCAATTCAACACATAATCCAAAAAACAATGTAAACATCAACTCATAGCAATGCCACATGTTTAAGAAGGTAATAGAAGTGATGTTATATAATATATAGTTGTCATTTGCTTTCAAAAGCAAGTGGAGTCCAAATTTTATAATTTTACTTAACTTGTCAGTTAAACTTTATATTTCAAAAAAAAAACATATATGCACACAATATGTACAAACAAGATTGTGAGAAAACTTACTTAAATCCTAGCCAAACACATGCTTAAGAACAGCAACCTCAAGAAAACTTCCTACCATCACCTTGCGACCACCGTTCCTTCCTCCTTCTTGCTTCAAGCTTTCTTTTCCAAGGGAAACATGCCTTATGTAGTCACAGCCTTTGAGGGAAAGGAGAGATTGGTTTGCTTCTTCAAAATCAAACATAATGCAAGATGTTGTAATATTTTCCTAAAGCTTGCAGCAAAGACTTAGTAGGTTTGGTGTTGTTTTGCAAATTTTTTCTTTAGAACATTTAGAGAAGAAGAAGACATTAAAAAGACTGGTTTTTCTTTGTGAATTTATGGTTATTTAACAAGGTTATGCCTCTCCTTATATATGCTTCATATGGCCTTTCCTAAACTTGTTCTCACCCTCACCATGCCATGGAAGCCTTACCTCCACACATACCCATCACTTTTCCTTTATGACACTTCACTTTTAGAAAAATACTCAGTACCCATAACATGTTAATATCTCCTATCCATTAGAGACTTCTACAGCATTCCAATTTCTTTATGAATCAAAGTGTTTTAACTAATCCCTAATGTGTTTTTTTAATCATTAGAAAAGTGCATTATAATTCGAACAACTTATATTGAATAAAAAAGCTATATACCAACAAACCGATTTTCGGTCACATTATCGATTTTTCTTCAAAAAATATTTTTTTGTAAAAATAATTCAAAAACAAGTTTCCTATCGTTAGTTATGACTTATAAGGGTGCTAAGAAGTTTATTAAATCATTTTAATAACATTTAATCCAAGATTCAAATATTTAAATAATTTAGATATTTAAAAATAAATTGTGTGAAATTTTGATTCGTTGTAGATCTTGTGAGATCTAAATAAGTTAAGTGATTTATGGTGAAAATAATAATAAATGAAAACTAATTATTGAGTAGAGCTACTATACGAATTCGAAATGATGGAAAGATGAGAATTTGTTAACTTTATTGTTATTTGGGATAACAAAGAGTTTGAGTGGGGAATAATACAGTATTATTTTAATGAGTATTATCTACTTTTCTATACTCATATTTTTGTATTGTTGTGTTATTGATAGTGATAATTATTGTAGAGACCGGCCCTTCACAAATCCTGAATCAATGTCGAATGATCTAGCAATCCCTCGGTACCCATCCTTCGGAAGAAGTCGTCCATCATCTCCTGTTGTCTAGCTAAGATCCCATCCTACATCTCTTTGATCATCCTTTCCATCTCCTCTCTGATCACATGGTTAGGTTGATAAGAATTTAGGGACACCTGTTGGTTGCTCCTAAGCTTCGGTTGACTTACTAGTATTAGGCCTACGTATCTTCTAAAATCTTAGACTCAAACTTCAATTCTTTAAATCTCATTCAATATTTTCAGTGAAAGCACCAATGTTAATCAAAAAAATGGATCAACACCCTGGATCAAGTGTGAAAGCACCGGTGCAGATAATTAGCAACAGAAATCTTAGATAAAGAATAAATAAAAAGCAGAAGTAAGAAAAAATAAATAGAATCTCTTTGGATATCAATTAGTTAGTCCTTAGATCTAAGTTACAATGAGTTAGGATAAGTCACAAGTAAGGGTTAATTGGAGAATCATAATAACACCGTTGATGACTGTTGTGTGGGAGAAGAAAGTTGAAGAAGTGAAGGAATTCCAATAGAGTACTAGTGGCTCTCTCCCCAGAAAGAACTATCTCTAGTTGCAAGTAGGTGTGTATTTATAGGGAATTCAATGAGTATTGGGCTAGAAATATAAGTGCAGAAGAGTCCAATTGTTAAGCCAACTCATCACTAAAAATCTCAAATCGATCTGAGTCATTTCTACGGATCACTAGCTATCCATAGAGGATGCATTGCTAGCTATCCATCAAATTAGCATGTTTTTATAACAGAAGCCTTTACGTAGTGCTACGAAGGAGCTCGGAAAGTTTGAGGGCGATTTGGCCTCTCTTGGTGGATCGCTAATTATCAATAGGAGACGAATCGCTAGCTATCCATACACTTAGTATATTTTTGAGTGATCTTTGTTTGGTTGTTTTTCTATCTTTTATTTAAGTGCCTTATCTAAATATCAAGTCGTTTCGAGTTAGTTTGATGATCTGCTTTCGTGGGTCATCTCGTCCAGAAGAATCGGTCATAACTCGCTCAAAACTTAATGAAATCAAACAAAACTTTGTAGGTACTCTCTATAAGGTTTGTAGGACCTACCATAAAAATTTAAGGCGGTGGGGCCCACTTAACATGGGTCGCGAGTGACCCATCAAGAGGGATCGTCAAAGATCCATCATACTAATTCCAGTTGAAACCATTTCATCTGAGCCTTCTTTTATGTCTTCTAAGTGTTCCCCTAAAATTTCAATTCAATCCGACTACATTTGAGTTCTCTAGGTTCATTTTAAGTTAACTACATTTTGTCAAATATCTTAAATCATGTGAGTCTTCATTTCTCAAGCTCGATTGTTTGGCATGCTATAAAATTTTGCAAGCATGCTTAGAAATGGTAATAAATCAGGATACAAGAGGTTTGGGCAACTCACGATGCATCCCTATGGATCTTTAGCGATCCATGGGTGATGGATCGCTAGTGATCCATCAACTTAGTATTTTATTGGCAGATTTTCCTTGAGTCCCATTACTTATTCACTTGATTGCTTTGGTTGAGTCTTGAGTTATTCTATCATAGTCTGAACGTACCAAATCCTATTGAATTTTAATGGGTTAAAACCTGCTTTAAACTTGCCCTACAATGTACGCCTTTCGAATGAAAGGTGTGCTTTGCTTAAGAACATGTTCCTGATTGTCCAGTCTTCGATAATTGAGCTTTCCAACTGCTTTATCCTTGGTGAATCGTCCAATTCCTTCGGATTCTCTTGCGAATCATAAGTCATTGCAAACTTATTAAATCCCAAGGCTCTAGACTCTACCTAAGTGTAATATATACATCACAATCATTCCAGTTTCATTCGGAGTTAATTACATCACATGTCTCTGATTACATCTCACATCTCTAATCGTCCCGTTTTCATTCAGGATTTACATCATTACCACTCAGATTTAATTTTGAGTTATAATATCATACATCGAAATCGCATCATATATCGATATCATATCACATCACATAACAAAATTACATTATGTCACATAACCAATCAAAATCATCAAGTGTTCGTCTAGGATTTATCCGTTTAATTCTACTTATAAGGCATTCAAATCCTTTTCACAAAGTCAAATCTATTTTAAGGTTCGATTCCAGACCGTTTAAGTTTAATGCGCAATCTCTTCGAGTCATTTGATATTTAGTTTAGGGGACGATCCCTTTGGATTGTTTGTTGTTTCAATTGAGGGGGACGATCTCTTTGCATCATTTGCTTATTATGTTAAGGGCGATTAAGTAACCCATCCGCTCACTCTCCAGTGAGGGGACTTACTCTTTGCACTCTAATCCTATCTCTTCGGTCGGGACTCTATGTTGTTCGATATCATACAAGTCCATCCACCTGCTCTCTGACAATGGGACTTGCACCTTGCACTCCGATCCTATTTCTCTATTCGAGACTCTATAGCATTCAAAATTAGAAGTCACATTAAATATGGATTTTAAAAAATTCAAATTTCAAATCAAAGCAAACAAGCAGAAATTATATAAGCAGAAATCCTGAATGTTTATCCCAAACATCTGATTCAGAGCATGACAAGGGACCAATTTAGGTATTTTGTACGGCCAAGTATTATTCTAAGCAGTCATCCCAAATATCCAAATCATAGTGTGACTAGGAACCAATCTAGGTTTAGCACACGTCTAAGTGGTCTAGGGCCATTATTGGCCTAAATAGTCATCTTAGGCATCCGACTCAAAGTGTGCCTAAGGACCGTTCCAGATCCCGTACACGTGTGTTATCCCATTTTTTTGGTCAAAACTGGAATATCAACAAATGGACGAGGAATTATGGATATCAGGATTGGAGATCAGTTGGAATCAGGGCTAGCATCGATATCATCAAAATTAACTCCGATCGGGACAAAATTAATTGGAGATGATGATAAGGACTAGGAAAGACTATGTTTCAAATTTCAGGTTAATCGGAGTTCGTATGAAGAAAATATGATGGATTCAAGGTAGGAAAGGTATGTTGTTCGAATCCATCATATTCGAACCCATCAGGTTCGCATCGATTGAAGGCATGACACAGGGACGGTTCGAATCGATACGGTTCGTATCGATCAACATAAGCGTGGCTTGATAAAGTTCGTATCGATGGTGGTTCGAATCGATGAAGTTCGTATCGATCAGGAGAGGAGGGGAGTCGGCTTCATGGATTCGAAGGAGGGGAGTCGGCTTCGTGGATTCGAAGGAGGGGAGTCGGCTTCGTGGATTCGAAGGAGGGGAGTCGGCTTCGTGGATTCGAAGGAGGGGAGTCGGTTTTGTGGATTCGAAGGAGGGGAGTCAGCTTCGTGGATTCGAGGCAATGGATTCGAAGAAGATGGACTCGAGGGAGATGGATTCGAAGGAGATGGATTCGAGGGGGATGGATTCGAAGGATGTGGGTTCGAAGCATGGGTTCGAACCAGGCAGAACACACGAAGCTTTGAACTTGAATCGATCATATCTTCCAAACCGTTGATCCAAATGCAATGAAATTTTTACAGGAGCTTACATACATGTTGAAGAATGTTCTCACCGAATTTCAGCTCAATTGGACGATTCTTGATCGATTCGAACCTTACTTCGAATCGATCCCAAGGTGGGCCCGGACCTCCAGATTTCGGGCGTGTGGGCCCCCTCACGTGCCTGAAGCGGTCTTCCCAGATTTTAGGAGAAATTTCAGCCTCCTACGCTTATAAATAGAGCCCCTGGTCATTCAGAAAAGGGGTCGGAGATTCTAGAGAGAGAAAACACGCTTGGACGCTGCCAGAATCATTCCATATCATCATTGCTGCTATTTATTTCAGGTTTTGGACTTTGTAACTGCTGTAATCATCTGTAATCATCAAGGATAATCAATAAAAGGATAAAAACTTTGGAGTGGACGTAGGCCGGAGATAGCCGAACCACTATAAAACTTGTGTCTCTGTTCTTTATTTTGGGATTACTGTTTAATATTTGCTGAGACCTGAGATTTGTGTTTGAATATTATTGGTTTGTATTCATACACTGGTGCTTTCGCGGTATTCGAGGTTTGTGACCAATTTTGGCACGAACACTTTGGTGCTTTCACTGAGAAAGACTAGCACCCGCTACATCGGATTTGAAAGTTGGATTTGAAGATTTTAAAAAGTTGGATTCAAGGACAATGACTAGACAAAATAGTAGAAGACAAAGGGCTGAGCGAAGCCAACAGGAAGGAAGTCAACAAGCATCCTCCGGAGCTGGGGAAGGACATGCCTCAATCTACATAACCCGGGATGAAATGGAGGCTATGGCAAACTCTTTGCAGGAGAGATTGTTAAAGAACCAACAGGAAATGATGCAGACTTTCTTTGAGCAAATGAGAGCTGCAGGGATGCAGAACTTAGGAACAACTACAGCCGCTGTGGATGCAGGACAGGGAACTAGGGTCGTGGAACCCAATGGAGGACAGGATACGGGGCCACAAAGCAATCAAAAAGGGCATGGGGGCAGGGCCACAGGATCCAATACAGGAGGACCTTTGGAAGGAGTTCAACAGGCTAGAGCTAACGATGCTGCTAGTGAACCACATGAAGAGTATGTACCGAAATTCCCTCGGGGGCAACCCCCAACAGACAATGCTGGATTAGTATAAATCATTAGAAGAACTGTACGAGGTGGTTTGGCCAACAAAGACTTGGAAGGAGTGAATAGGAGTCCGTTCGCTCAGGAAATAAGGATGGCTCAGAATCCACCTAAGTTTAAGTTGCCTAGCGTGGAGGTATATGATGGCAAGGCAGATCCAACAGATCACTTGATGAGGTACACCAGACATATGGAGGTGCTGGGGGCATCGGAGGAAGTGATGGCCCGATGCTTCCCTTTGTATTTGACGGACTTAGCTGCGATGTGGTTTAGGCAGCTGGAAGAAGGATCTATCAGGACTTGGAGGGAATTAGTGGAAAGGTTTTTGGGGCAGTTTCGGGTTCATGTCAAGAGACCGAAGAACGTGATGACATTAACATCGGTGAAGCAAAGAATGGATGAATCGCTTAGAGCTTTTCTAACTCGATTCAGTGCGGCAGTCGCTTCGGTGGATCGGCCTGATCCATCGATGGTTTTAATGGCAGCAGTATCAGGAGTCAGGGAGGACTCTGATTTCAAGGTATCTCTGATATGAGATCCCCCACAGGATCTCGACGAATTCTTTCACGAGGCAGAAAGGTTCCTTCGGCAGGAGGATGCGAGTACGGATTTAAAAGTGAAAAAGGTTAGTGCAATCGAGGTTGGAGCAATATCCAGTGGTGGTTCGGATAAAGACAAAGGAAAAGGAAATTGGATAATGATTCTGGAAACGCTAGGAAGCGATGGAAAGATCCAAAGTTTTCCACATACACAGGATTGAACGAGACGCTAGAGCGGATATACATGGATACTCGGAATTGCCTTCCCTACCGGAGGCCAGCCAGGAGAGAGCCTTCTGAACGAGAGAGGGCATCAGGGAGGCATTGTCTCTTCCATGACTTAGACGGACATGACACCAACAGCTGCAGGCACTTGAAGGATATAATCGAGGAGCATGTAAGGAATGGACAGTTACAACAGTATGTCAGAGCTCGGAATGCAACGGTGGAGCAGGAGCAACCACCGACAACCTCTCGCCGTGATGATGGGAGACCCGGGGATGGTGGTCGATTGATCATCCACTAATTAGGATAATATGGAATAAGTAGTGAACTATTAGCAAGCAACCAAGTCATTTATACATGTACGGGGACGGAGATAGCCCCTAGGCATGCTCTGAATGATGATAAACTGCAACGCTATGGTTTGTGAAATCTATCTTTTTCTTTTGGATTGGACACTACTTTTCTTTTCGGATTTTGGTTTTGGAGTTTGAATCAAGCTCCTGGTTTTGCTTTCTTTCGATTTGGATTTTTCTTTGGACGATTGTTTCCGGTTTTGAATGTTAGTTTGGTTTTCTGGTTTTTTGGTTTATGATTTAGATTTTTTGGGTTTGGATGTTGGATTGGATTTTGATTGGATTTTCATCTGGTTTTTGATAATTGGTCGTCGGGTATGGATTAGGCCTGACAAGGGGTGAGTCACTTTGTCCGAACGTGGTAGATTGACTCATTCAGGTCGCTGAGTATGGATTATGCTCAGCAAGGGTCCGGAGTGACCAGGATTCGGCCTAGGACTTAGGCCATGTATTATCAATTGTTATTTTCAGATCGTTGAGTATGGACTATGCTCAACAGGGGTCCGGAGAGACCAGGATTCGGCTTAGGACTTAAGCCATGGCATTGTACAACGTCCAGGGACACTGGACCAAGGCCATCAAGTGTGGATTACGCTCAACAAGAACACGATGAGGTTAGCTCAACGTCCAGGGACACTGGACCAAGGTCGTCAAGTGTGGATTACGCTTGGCAAGAACCCGGAGAGGTTAGCTCAACGTCCAGGGACACTGGACCACGGTCGTCAGATGTGGATCACGCTTGGCAAGAACCGGAGAGGTTATGGACTTGGATATCAACCCGGAGAGGTCATGGATTCGGTTATTGGCTATTGGATAAGGATGGATTGGGACTCAGTTGTCGAGTTCAAATGGATATGGAATTGGCTAAGGCTTTCGTTACGGGATTTGGAATCAAGCATCGACTCGAAGCAGTCAAGGATGATACACTCTGGCAATGTGGCTATGGACTTCGGATATTGGATTCGGTACTATTCAAAACACGCCTTGTTATCACAAGGCATGTTTTGGGGGGCAAAATGTTATCCCATTTTTTTGGTCAAAACTGGAATATCAACAAATGGACGAGGAATTATGGATATCAGGATTGGAGATCAGTTGGAATCAGGGCTAGGATCGATATCGTCAAAATTTGGTTGAACTCCGATCGGGACAAAATTAATTGGAGATGATGATAAGGACTAGGAAAGACTATGTTTCAAATTTCAGGTTAATCAGAGTTCGTATGAAGAAAATATGATGGATTCAAGGTAGGAAAGGTATGTTGTTCGAATCCATCAAGGTGGTGCTCGGTTCGAATCCATCGGATTCGAACCCATCAGGTTCGCATCGATTGAAGGCACGACACAGGGACGGTTCGAATCGATACGGTTCGTATCGATCAACATAAGCGCGGCTTGATAAAGTTCGTATTGATGGTGGTTCGAATCGATGAAGTTCGTATCGATAAGGAGAGGAGGGGAGTCGGCTTCGTGGATTCGAAGGAGTGGAGTCGGCTTCGTGGATTCGAAGGAGGGGAGTCGGCTTCGTGGATTCGAAGGAGGGGAGTCGGCTTCATGGATTCGAAGGAGGGGAGTCGGCTTCGTGGATTCGAGGCAATGGATTCGAAGAAGATGGACTCGAGGGAGATGGATTCGAAGGAGATGGATTCGAGGGGGATGGATTCAAAGGATGTGGGTTCGAAGCATGGGTTCGAACCAGGCAGAACACACAAAGCTTTGAACTTGAATCGATCATATCTTCCAAACCGTTGATCCAAATGCAATGAAATTTTTACAGGAGCTTACATACATGTTGAAGAATGTTCTCACCGAATTTCAGCTCAACTGGACGATTTCTTGATCGATTCGAACCTTACTTCGAATCGATCCCAAGGTGGGCCCGGACCTCCAGATTTCGGGCGTGTGGGCCCCCTCACATGCCTGAAGCGGTCTTCCCGGATTTTAGGAGAAATTTCAGCCTCCTACGCTTATAAATAGAGCCCCTGGTCATTCAGAAAAGGGGTCGGAGATTCTAGAGAGAGAAAACACGCTTGGACGCTGCCAGAATCGTTCCATATCATCATTGCTGCTATTTATTTCAGGTTTTGGACTTTGTAACTGCTGTAATCATCTGTAATCATCAAGGATAATCAATAAAAGGATAAAAACTTTGGAGTGGACGTAGGCCGGAGATAGCCGAACCACTATAAAACTTGTGTCTCTGTTCTTTATTTTGGGATTACTGTTTAATATTTGCTGAGACCTGAGATTTTTGTTTGAATATTATTGATTTGTATTCATACACTGGTGCTTTCGCGGTATTCGGGGTTTGTGACCAATTTTGGCACGAACACTTTGGTGCTTTCACTGAGAAAGACTAGCACCCGCTACATCGGATTTGAAAGTTGGATTTGAAGATTTTAAAAAGTTTGGATTCAAGGACAATGACTAGACAAAATAGTAGAAGACAAAGGGCTGAGCGAAGCCAACAGGAAGGAAGTCAACAAGCATCCTCCGGAGCTGGGGAAGGACATGCCTCAATCTACATAACCCGGGATGAAATGGAGGCTATGGCAAACTCTTTGCAGGAGAGATTGTTAAAGAACCAACAGGAAATGATGCAGGCTTTCTTTGAGCAAACGAGAGCTGAAGGGGTGCAGAACTTAGGAACAACTACAGCCGCTGTGGATGCAGGACAGGGGACTAGGGTCGTGGAACCCAATGGAGGACAGGATACGGGGCCACAAAGCAATCAACAAGGGCATGGGGGCAGGCCCACAGGATCCAATACAGGAGGACCTTTGGAAGGAGTTCAACAGGCTAGAGCTAACGATGCTGCTAGTGAACCACATGAAGAGTATGTACCGGAATTCCCTCGGGGGCAACCCCCAACAGACAATGCTGGATTAGTAGAAATCATTAGAAGAACTGTACGAGGTGGTTTGGCCAACAAAGACTTAGAAGGAGTGAATAGGAGTCCGTTCGCTCAGGAAATAAGGATGGCTCAGAATCAACCTAAGTTTAAGTTGCCTAGCGTGGAGGTATATGATGGCAAGGCAGATCCAACAGATCACTTGATGAGGTACACCAGACATATGGAGGTGCTGGGGGAATCGGAGGAAGTGATGGCCCGATGCTTCCCTTTGTATTTGACGGACTTAGCTGCGATGTGGTTTAGGCAGCTGGAAGAAGGATCTATCAGGACTTGGAGGGAATTAGTGGAAAGGTTTTTGGGGCAGTTTCGGGTTCATGTCAAGAGACCGAAGAACGTGATGACATTAACATCAGTGAAGCAAAGAATGGATGAATCGCTTAGAGCTTTTCTAACTCGATTCAGTGCGGCAGTCGCTTCGGTGGATCGGCCTGATCCATCGATGGTTTTAATGGCAGCAGTATCAGGAGTCAGGGAGGACTCTGATTTCAAGGTATCTGTGATACGAGATCCCCCACAGGATCTCGATGAATTCTTTCACGAGGCAGAAAGGTTCCTTCGGCAGGAGGATGCGAGTACGGATTTAAAAGTGAAAAAGGTTAGTGCAATCGAGGTTGGAGCAATATCCAGCGGTGGTTCGGATAAAGACAAAGGAAAAAGGAAATTGGATAATGATTCTGGAAACGCTAGGAAGCGATGGAAAGATCCAAAGTTTTCCATATACACAGGATTGAACGAGACACTGGAGCGGATATACATGGATACTCGGAATCGCCTTCCCTACCGGAGGCCAGCCAGGAGAGAGCCTTCTGAACGAGAGAGGGCATCAGGGAGGCATTGTCTCTTCCATGACTTAGACGGACATGACACCAACAGCTGCAGGCACTTGAAGGATATAATCGAGGAGCATGTAAGGAATGGACAGTTACAACAGTATGTCAGAGCTCGGAATGCAACGGTGGAGCAGGAGCAACCACCGACAACCTCTCGCCGTGATGATGGGAGACCCGGGGATGGTGGTCGATTGATCATCCACTAATCAGGATAATATGGAATAAGTAGCGAACTATTAGCAAGCAACCAAGTCATTTACACATGTACGGGGACGGAGATAGCCCCTAGGCATGCTCTGAATGATGATAAACTGCAACGCTATGGTTTGTGAAATCTATCTTTTGCTTTTGGATTGGACACTACTTTTCTTTTCGGATTTTGGTTTTGGAGTTTGAATCAAGCTCCTGGTTTTGCTTTCTTTCGATTTGGATTTTTCTTTGGACGATTGTTTTCGGTTTTGAATGTTGATTTGGTTTTCTGGTTTTTTTGTTTTATGATTTAGATTTTCTGGGTTTGGATGTTGGATTGGATTTTGATTGGATTTTCATTTGGTTTTTGATAATTGGTCGTCGGGTATGGATTATGCCTGACAAGGGGTGAGTCACTTTGTCCGAACGTGGTAGATTGACTCAATCAGGTCGCTGAGTATGGACTATGCTCAGCAAGGGTCCGGAGTGACCAGGATTCGGCCTAGGACTTAGGCCCTGTATTATCAATTTTTATTTTCAGATCGTTGAGTATGGACTATGCTCAACAGGGGTCCGCAGAGACCAGGATTCGGCTTAGGACTTAAGCCATGGCATTGTACAACGTCCAGGGACACTGGACCAAGGCCATCAAGTGTGGATTACACTCAACAAGAACACGATGAGGTTAGCTCAACGTCCAGGGACACTGGACCAAGGTCGTCAAGTGTGGATTATGCTAGGCAAGAACCCGGAGAGGTTAGCTCAACGTCCAAGGACACTGGACCACGGTCGTCAGATGTGGATCACGCTTGGCAAGAACCCGAAGAGGTTATGGACTTGGATATCAACCCGGAGAGGTCATGGATTCGGTTATTGGCTATTGGATAAGGATGGATTGGGACTCAGTTGTCGAGTTCAAATGGATATGGAATTGGCTAAGGCTTTGGTTACGGGATTTGGAATCAGGCATCGACTCGAAGCAGTCAAGGATGATACACTCTGGCAATGTGGCTATGGACTTCGGATATTGGATTCGGTACTATTCAAAACACGCCTTGTTATCACAAGGCATGTTTTGGGGGGAAAAATGTTATCCCATTTTTTTGGTCAAAACTGGAATATCAACAAATGGACGAGGAATTATGGATATCAGGATTGGAGATCAGTTGGAATCAGGGCTAGGATCGATATCGTCAAAATTTGGTTGAACTCCGATCGGGACGAAATTAATTGGAGATGATGATAAGGACTAGGAAAGACTATGTTTCAAATTTCAGGTTATTCGGAGTTCGTATGAAGAAAATATGATGGATTCAAGGTAGGAAAGGTATGTTGTTCGAATCCATCAAGGTGGTGCTCGGTTCGAATCCATTGGATTCGAACCCGTCAGGTTCGCATCGATTGAAGGCATGACACAGGGACGGTTCGAATCGATACGGTTCGTATCGATCAACATAAGCGCGGCTTGATAAACTTCGTATCGATGGTGGTTCGAATCGATGAAGTTCGTATCGATCAGGAGAGGAGGGGAGTCGGCTTCGTGGATTCGAAGGAGGGGAGTCGGCTTCGTGGATTCGAAGGAGGGGAGTCGGCTTCGTGGATTCGAGGCAACGGATTCGAAGGAGATGGACTCGAGGGAGATGGATTCGAAGGAGATGGATTCGAGGGGGATGGATTCGAAGGATGTGGGTTCGAAGCATGGGTTCGATCCAGGCAGAACACATGAAGCTTTGAACTTGAGTCGATCATATCTTCCAAACCGTTGATCCAAATGCAATGAAATTTTTACAGGAGCTTACATACATGTTGAAGAATGTTCTCACCGAATTTCAGCTCAATTGGACGATTTCTTGATCGATTCGAACCTTACTTCGAATCGATCCCAAGGTGGGCCCGGACCTCCAGATTTCGGGCGTGTGGGCCCCCTCACGTGCCTGAAGCGGTCTTCCCGGATTTTAGGAGAAATTTCAGCCTCCTACGCTTATAAATAGAGCCCCTGGTCATTCAGAAAAGGGGTCAAAACACGCTTGGACGCTGCCAGAATCATTCCATATCATCGTTGCTGCTATTTATTTCAAGTTTTGGACTTTGTAACTGCTGTAATTATCTGTAATCATCAAGGATAATCAATAAAAGGATAAAAACTTTGGAGTGGACGTAGGCCGGAGATAGCCGAACCACTATAAAACTTGTGTCTCTGTTCTTTATTTTGGGATTACTGTTTAATATTTGCTGAGACCTGAGATTTGTGTTTGAATATTATTGATTTGTATTCATACACTGGTGCTTTCGTGGTATTCGGGGTTTGTGACCAATTTTGGCACGAACAACGTGTAAGCGGCAAGACGTTATTAAAGGTAAAAAAAGCAGAAGGCGGAGAGTAAGGGATGAACCTGCCCCCTGTTCCAACTGTGGGCTCCTGGTTTCGGCTCATGCGGTCATGAGTTCGTACTCTGATTTGCTACTCCAGCTCCAACATCACCCATTCCAAGCGTTAGAGCTCATACTAGCTCCAAATCTATCATGCCCCTAGTCGAGTGGGCATTGTTTTAATTTGTTTTTGTCTAACTCCAAATGCTCCTACATTGAGTCCTATTGTTGATTCCAGCATTGCCCCCAAGTGTTATTTGCTTTAGGCCTGGGACAAGACTGCATTTTATTCTAATCTAAGTCTGGCAGCTCCTGTATTGTTCCCTGGAGTTTGATTCTTACTCCCTGCAGATCTAGCCATCCCTTGCTGCTCCATCCTCTAGAAGAAGCCGTCCATCATCTCATATTGTCTAGCTAAGATCTCGTTGTGCATCTATTTCATCATCCTTTCCATCTCCTCTCTAATAACATAGTTGGGTTAATGATAATTTAGGGACATCTCCTAGCTGCCCCTATGCTCCGATCGACTTGCTACAGCTCGAGATCTTGTATTAAGCCTACTCATCTTCTCTAAATCTTAGATTTAAGCTTCAGTTCTTCAGATCTCATTTAAGTTTTTAGTGGAAGCACCAAAATGCTAACCCAAAAAATGGATCAACACCCTGGATCAAGTGTGAAAGCACCAATGCAGATAATTAGTAGCACAATTATTAGATAAACAATAAATAAAACGAAGAAGTAAGGAAAGAGACACAGATTTTTTATAGTGGTTCAGCTGACTATGGCCTATGTCCATTTTAATCAATCTTTATTATGATTATACAAGTTGAATCTCTCCAAATATCAGCTAGTTAGTCCTTAGATCTAAGTTACCATGACTTAGAATAAGTCACAAGTACAAGTATTGACTGGAAAATCATAGTAACCCCTTTGATGACTATTGTGAGGGAGAAGAAAACTGAAGAATTGAAGGAATTCCACTAGAATAATGGTGGCTCCCTCTCCAAAAAAGATCCATCTCTAGTTGAAGGTAGGTGTGTATTTATAGGTTAGTTCAGTACTGGGCCAGAAGTCAAAGTGTAGAAGAGTCTGGTTGTTATGCCAAGTCATCACCGAAAATCTCAAACCAATCTGAGTCATTTTTATGGATCGCTAGCTATCCATAGAGGATGGATCACTAGCTATCCATCAACTTAGTATATTTTTCTACTAAAATCCTTTACATAGTGCTACAAAGGTGCTTGAAAAGTTTGAGGGCAATCCGACTTATGTTGGTGGATCGCTAGCCATCCATAAGGGATGGATCGCTAGCTATCCATCCACTTAACATATTTTTCAGTGATATTTGTTTAGTTATCTTTCTATCTTCTATTTAAGTGCCTTGTCCAAATATCAAGTCATTTGGAGTTAGTTTGATTATCCATTTGTAAGCACACTCTTTATGGTGTGTGGGATCTACCACAAAAATTTAAGGTGATGGGGCCCACTCTACATGGCTCGTTAGCGACCCATCAAGATGGATTGTTAACGATGCATCATACTAAATCCAATCAATCCCATTTTTTCTACGAGCCTTCTTTTATGTCTTTTAAGTGTTCTCCTAAAATTTTAAGCCAATTCGACTCCTTTTGAGTTCTCTAGGTCCATTTTAAGTTAGCTACTTTTTGTTAAATAACTTAAATCAGGCGAGTCTTCACCTGTCAAGCTAGATTGTTTGATATGCTATGAAACTTGGCAAGCATGCTTAGAAATGGTAATAAAACATGGTGCAATAGGTTTGGAAAACTCATGATGCTTCCCTATGGATCGCTAGCGATCCATCCACTTAGTATTTTATTGGTAGATTTTCCTTAAGTCTCATTGACTTGTTCACTTGGTTACTTTAGTTGAGTTTTGAGTTATTCTTGCGTAGTCTGAATGTTCTAACTCCTATTGAATTCTAAAAGGTTAAATACCCAGTTAGCAAGTAATAACGGTGAACTTATTTTGTAAATTTATTTAAAATAATAAATAGCTCGGATAAATAACACTAAAATCAATTGTTGATAAAATGATTTGATTTTTAGTGACGTATTTTTAATTTAATTTATTTGATTTTTCTATATTTTTTAATTTGGAAAATATTTAAATTTTCATTTGACGTATTTTACGGTAAACATTGGTATATTTAAAATTTCACAGATAAAATAATTTGTGTATTTTATTATTGATTTGTGATCGTGTCGCATTTTGGTGCACGATCGTATTTTTATTTCTATCATTTGTGGTTTATACACGAGTAAAATATTATGTAGTGGAATGCCGCAAAAATCTCTTTTCGAAGAATTTTTTTAATCAAATCAAAACTAAATTTTTCATTATGGTTTATTTGATTTAGACAAGAAGGGTTGGTTGACTTTTTGGTTTTGTTTAACTTGTATTTGAAGTAAGAATTGACTTTTGTTATACATTAGACAAATACACACTTAGACTTTCTCCCCCTTCACATTTCATATTCTCTCTCTCTCTCTTTTGTTCTATATTTCCTGTAAACAAAAAACTGGCCTCCTCCTTCAAAATTAGAAATCAATTCATGCACTTCATTCAAATTCATGAAATTAATTCCTTTGAGTTGGTTTTGGCAAGAGCTCCATTTTTATGATGGTTTGGTTGTGTGCCACGTAACTGGATGGTGGTCAATGTGGTGACAGTGAAGCCAGGGTAAAGAATTTAGAGAGATTTAGGTGGAGTTAATGGAAATGGAGACCACCATCGTTTTTCGCTTACCGATGTTCACCTCTCCTCCCAGTTTCAAGAGAAACTGCGTCTTATGGAGTGGTGTGACATTTTGACAACGTAGGGGAGGTGGTGCTAAGTTATAAATTGGGGGATGGAATCGAGCTGGTCGTTAAGGTATGGGTTGTGATGTAAATGCATAATGGAGATGAATGGCAGAGAGGTTTGTTGAACAGTGGCCTAAATATGGAGAACTCATGTGCATGCATGGGCCTGGAGTGGGCAATGATACGTATACTGGAGGAAGGGTAATTAGATTTGGATAAGATGAGGTTAGGAGGGTTAATTATATATAATTATTGTATTTAATTTTATGTTTAATCTCGAAACTTATAAAATTAATATCTTCTCTATAGGATTTCGGATTTGGATGCAGTCGGTTACATTTTACTCGTGAAATTTTTACCTTCGCATTGGAATTGGATTCATCGAGTTTAGAGCAAGTTGAATTTTGGGTTAAAATCGGACGTTGTTCGATTTTAGATCAAACCAGAATGCGAAAGCATCAACTAGAATTTTGGTGAGTTTACTTACCTCTAAATAAACTATATGATAATTATGTCTCTATAGATTATTTTTAAACGTTTGGATAATAGTTTTTTTTTTATTTGTTTAGATTTGATTACCTCATAAAAGCAGATCGCATAAATAACCATTATGTTCTAGGGAACAAAATCAAGAGGAAAATCAAAGTGTACGTACTGAATTGGTCACTATGGAACACTTCAAAGTGCAAATTCCTATATGTGATCTACATAGGACTTTTATAAAGAGACCCTAAGGTGTTTCTCACCAACATTTATTTACTTATATTATTATGGTTCTTATATTGATGTTTGGTTGAAATATTTGTGACATGCTATTTGATTTGTAAGTGTTGTTATAGCAACTATTTCTATATCGTCACTTATGAAATATCATCTCCTTAAATCTTTGTGTGAGTTGAGCTTGTGCTTGTATTTTTTAAAAATGAATGTTTGGTTGCATTTTTGCACTTGAAAGTTGTTTAAATTATGTTTTCAACTATTTTTTACGACTTTGAAATAAAGGACAAGTGTTGTTTTAAATTTATAAAAAGATTATAAAGTCTAATAATTATCTTTTGTGACAAATAATGTTGTTTTAAATTTATAAAAGAATTATATCAATTATCTTTCGGGATAATTGATTTTATTTTAAACTTATAAAAAGATTATAAATTTGATTAATTATCTTTCAGGATAACTAATGTTGTTTTAAATTTATAAAACAGTTATATCAATTATCTTTCATAAAATTAATGTTGTTTTAAATATATTTAAAGATTATAATTTGATCAATTATCTTTCAAGACAATTAACATTGTTTTAAATTAAAAAATCTTATATATTTGATAAACTATATTTCAAGATAATTAATGTTGTTTTAAACTTATAAAACATAGTTTATAAATTAGAAAAGAATTTATGGATTACAACACTTTTGTTATAATAAATGATTTCGTAAAGTTATTAAGAAAACTTGTTACTTATGTTAATAAATGTTGATATTCTTAAATCTTTGGAGTATTTTTATTTTTAAAAAAATAATAAGTTGATTTATAAATGATATTTTACAAATGAGAAAACCTTTAAAAAAGAATGTGTAGAAATAAAACTAAGTGTAAATTGTTTTAGATTTATAGTAAACAATGTTTTAATGATATTTGTTTTTGACCTTTCTTTTTAATACACTAAGAAATATAATTAGATCTTTAAAAATATTATTTTTAAAGATTGTTTTAAAAATATTTATGATATGAAAATCAAGCAAAAGTGTGATTCAATTTTTTTGAAAGATTTAATTTTCGTATACGAACATTTTGTTATTCTTGGTAGTTGACTTATCAACTATCAGTTTGACTATCTTCTTTTTATTCATAGGTTCAAGACAATTTTGTTTCTCATTTGGGGCATTTAAACTCTTGTTATTCTTAAAGTTAGGACTGTTGTCGTGACAAGGTAGAAAATAACACCGCTCTTACTTGTCTGGCATCATTGTGTTTTCGGGGTAGTACTAGTTTGTTCTAATAGTTGGTTCATCGACTATCAATTTTGATATCCTTCTTTATGCTTCGTCAATCTAAGACAACTTGTAGCTCATTTGAGCTTAACATCGGAGAACTAAACCAAAGTGCAAGTGGGAGCCAAACCATGTCGGTCGCATTCACATCTATCTAGAGAGGTTTCGACATGCATGCATTAATGTGAAATATTTGGATTCCCGTTGAGATGTGGGGTCCACCTTGGAAGTTCTCGAGAGTGACGCATGTGCTCTTAAGTATATTTTGTCAGGAGGTATACTTTCGTTGAAGAGGGTTCACCCTCCTAGTTATGTTGGATAACTTCATTCTTTTTGTTTTTATTTGAACCTTGGAATTAATCTTTTTTTAATTGGATCGAGAAGTGCCTTATGTTGTCCTCTATGTTTAATTATTTTTATCCATTCTTTAAGTTTTGGTTTTTAGCTTAATTGTGCCCATTCTTTCAAGTCTGATTTTGTTCTGACTTGTTTCCATTCTTTCTCTAATTATGTTTTTCTTACGAGGTAAAACTCGTTCCATGTTTAGTGGCATGGTCCCATATATTTTTATATATTCATCAGATTTCTTGAGTTTTCTCACACTAGTTTCTCCAAACCGATCCTCGTGTTATTTTGTTATAATGCTTGGGTTAGACCGAGTACTTTTTTCCAGTTGTCGCTAGTGGGACATGGATCTCATAGAGCTGGATGTTCACCTATTGTAGTATTTTTATTCTCCACTGTATTATTATATATAACCATCACCAATTGTAAGGTCAGGAAGTTATAACTGTCTAGGCTGATGTGGTTTGTTTTTAACTTGTATATACCTTGTATCTTAGAGGATGGGTTTTACTGTCTTTGTTATATTACATGTTATCTTTCCATTGTAAGATTCTGTTTTCCCTGCTCTTTTTCTTTTTACCCTAATAATCTATGTTTCTGCCACTTGGATGCTTGGCATTTTAATACCGTGGATGTATTAAGTGCGACTTTCGAGGGTCGAAAAGGAGGGTCTTTTCAGGAGAAAAGTGTAACGACCCGTATTTATGTATCGGAGGGTCGTAAAATATTAATTTTTAGATTTATTGGGTACCATAGGTGTATGGTAGTCTTCATGGTAAAGGGAATAAAGTTAAGGAGATGAACTTATATAACTCAAGAAATCAATCTAGGCCACAAAATATCAAATGAAGCATTAATTGTCAGGAATAATGTAGTGACTTGTGAAAAGATCTTAAGGATATTTTAACACTAGAGGAGTTTCATAGTATTTTATAACTTTTATGAAACCTTTCATTTATTTTAATATTTGAATCAATGCACAAATATTTAATCACAAATGTATATACTAGCAAGAAATCACACACACACATAAATATATATATAAGAAGTAAAGTAAAAAAAAAATGAGTTAGAGGGATGACATTAGGGATTTTATACTAGTATGAATTTCCCTACATCTAGTCCCATACAATATCCTATAAAGATTTCTTTTTGATCGACTACTTTAAACAGGTATCAAGCAAAATAGAATATAGTCTCTATTTCAAGGCAACAAGGTACACGCGCTGATTTTAAGTTCAGGATTGACTCTCATGATTTAATCAGGCAACAAAACCATCTTGATTCAATTAGGAAATAAAATTATCAACTTGATTTAACTAGGTTAGAGGCACACCCACTTGATTTGAACTGGAAATAAGCACACCTAAACAAATAGCGGTAGAGTGTTGTTTATTTCCAAATACAAATAGTTGTACTTTGGTTATAAGATATTCTATAGCTCTTTTGATAACACTTTGATCTCTAAAATTTATGAGAGGATACTTGTAGATGAGTGAGTAGTTTGCAGAGAACAAAATAGAATTTGAATTTTAGAGAATATGTAGTGGGAGTTAAGAATAAGAAGAAGATAGAAAAGTTAGTCAAAAAATTCATTTTCTACCCTTTATACAGTGTTTGAAAAGATGTATATATCTATTCATGAAAAGAAGTAATAAACAATCATAACTTTAAAAATAAAAAAGGCATATTTTCTCTAGTTTAAACTGTGTTTAAAAGGATATGTCTATTCGCAAAGCGATGTGATCGATAATTCTTACTTTTCAAAATTTTGAAAACAATCTCTCCAATGGTCTATATGTTGACATATCTATTTAGTATATGTCGATACACATATGTATGTTTTGAAAAATAAAGTCTTTTAAGGTGTTTAAAAATTCTTAGACTCTTGTAAAATTATTTTGCATGGTTACTAAAACATTTTAATATAAAAACCTTTATAAAACTTTGTAAAAATATACATTTTGAATATAAAATAAAATATTTTGATAAAATAATAATAAATATTTGATAAGAAAGTAGAACTAATGGTTGCTATCCAAGGACTTTGATAAATTATTCTAATGTTTATTTACTATAAATTATAGTCTTGAACTTTTTTCTTCAATTATCTTGATTATCTCTGGATCTTGATCTCTAGCCTTTTTACTAATAAATCTTCAAACTCGATTATCATGTACTTATATACGCATCTATAATATCCTGCAAAAATACTCTATACAACTTGGAAAAACATTAGTACCTTTGTTTATATGGTTGTTGTCATGAAAATCAATATCTGCGGAATTAACATTAATTAAAGACATATTTTTTTATCATATCGACTACTGGTCTCGGAACATAAATCACCGTATTCTGACTTAGAAATGAAGTGAGAAAAAGTTGGGAGTGGCACATTTAAAGAGCATTAAATGCGAGAAGTCAGATGGGACATCCAAATATGGGTAAAATACCTCTATCCTAATATGCATAACAGGGACAAGTGTAAGATCCATTTTTAATTAAAAGGAGGTCACAAATTTTTATTAATCAAATAGAGATGGCATAGAGGGAAACTATTCTAGCATCATTTTGAAGACCAAGATATAATGTTTATTGATGCTCACTAAAGAAAGGAAGTGCGGTATGAAAGCGATACTTCCTTAGTCCACTCAAACAGGAATTGCATTGCTCCAAATGTGCTACTTAGGGTACATCAATAGAAGCATACTAACTAGTAATTCACTAAGGATTTATCTATGAATACGCAAAGAACTACAACAAAAAAGTGCCCATCTACACGGTTATATGAGTCAAATGCTCTAAGACAATTGGCATTCATACATAGGAACCGCGCTAACCCCAATAGAATTTGTTTAAAATTTGGTATCCTGCCATTACTAAAATACAATCCTACCTAAAACTATTTTATCCTACATTTAACTTTATTAATCCATGGCATGCATCCCAAGAATGATTTAGATGGATAACGCATGGAAAAATCTAATGACACGCGCAAATTTTGTAGAATGAGATCCATATGTTTTTCGCTTTTTATAGATAGCTAGAGTACCAAAGCATAAGAAGGAGAAAAATTAAAAGAATATAACAGAGAACTTAAAGTGAAAGAAATTTGTATGAGAAAGGTTAGACTTGCAGTGCTTTATCAAAATCTATTCTTATAATAACAACAACAACAACAATAATGATGATGATGATGATGATGATGATGAAATGGATAATTCGATAATTGCTTATGGATGGAGGATTGCTTAATATTCGAACCATGTAAATTTTGTGGGTGCTCTGCCTACTTTGGTCTATTTTATATCTCCTAAAAACTAACTAGTTTCACATGCATATAACTAAATAGTTGATTTGTGACTTCATATATGTTAAAGTTTACATCATTATGTATACTATAAAGTCGTGCTGTAAGATCCAAAATTTCTTTCTAACATTGTATATAAGTCTAATAAAATATTCTCTGTAATGATGCGTAGTAGCATTTGTTCTTGAGAATTCTATTAGATTATGTGTGAAGACCACAGTTTGATTGCCAAAAATCACACAAAAATTGATCGTGTTATAGTCAGAGTTGGGTAAGTGTTAATAAACTTAAAGTTAAACACTTCATATCCTCCAACACAGAAGATTAATGTCATCGTAACATGAAATTGAAATGCAGTCATAAAGACCATGTCGTGGTAATATGGTGAATGTAACAAACCATATTTTTACATATTAGAGAATTGTAAAAATATTATTTTCATAGCCAAATTGGGTCCAAATTCCCTGCGACTTTGGAAAATATTGAGTGCCGACAGTTTTGATCCATTGAATAAATTATGGACGGTTTTGGCCCTAAAATCTTGTAAGCACTATAGGTTCTTGTAGAAGTTGAATAGGGTCCTAAGACCATTTCCAAATATACGATTTGATAGTTTGAGTTTTCGTAAAGTGGTCATATTAGATTTTAGACTTACAGTTTAAGACAAATAGCTGCTTTAAGTTTGCCAGCTTTAGGCATATTAGTTTGTAACTAGCTTAAGCTTGAATTAAGCCCACTAAGTGATTTCGGAAACTGTGCCTAGTTCCAGCATCAGGGGAAATTCTAATCACTTTTTTACTTTCTAAAAACTAACCTTAACCTCTATCAAACCTTCTCTTATCAAAATTCAATCAATCTTTACTAAACTAGGCCCAATCAAGCAATTGAAAGTAGAACGACAAGGGGATTAAAATTGTGTCTAAACTAAGCTCATTTGCATTGCTTCTTATTATCTTGGGTACTCATATTTATTAGTAGATTGAGATAGCACATGGAGCTATATGGAGGACAAGCAAAAGGCTTATGCTTTGATATTTTTATATTTGCAGCTTATATAGTTATATTCCGCTTTGTTGAACTATGGAGCTATATCGGTACTTGTTATTAATAGAAATTTTTTTATCTATATTTTATTTGATTAGATGTATATACTCTATTACTTCTTGCTTTGTATAATTGTGATGGAACCGATACACTCTGATTATTTTTTGGTTTATTTAGTTATATTATTATCTTGCTTGTTTTACATCTATGTTGGTTATCATAATTTTTTATATGCTATGAAATACATGATAGGTTTTGCTTTGGATTTTCTTACTTCACCCTTGATTACCTCCCTAAATTGGTCGAGTACAAAATCAACGCATGGTATAAGATGTGTGTTAGGGTACCAAAGGTGTAGTGTGGCCATCACATGTAGTATCAAAGCTTAGGTTGAATAATTAACCTATATTGATGCTAGAATCCATTAGAGACATAAAAGGATCTATCTCCATAGAATGGATCAAGAGATATACTAGAGAGCATACTTGTTATATTTTTTGGTTTTGAAATTATGTTGTTGTTGTAGTAGTGTGTGTAGTAAGTAGCTTTGCATAATGAGTACCACTTATTCCCTTATGAGAGACTAGTCATTCTTATTACAATTAATAAGAATGAATATGCATAATAGGATTGTGTCAATATACTCTGTTTTTGGAGTTGAAGAGGGAGTGGGTTCAGGGGTAGCAACTACACCAATCTATGGACTATGCTCTCGACTATGATTAGTAACATGATGTAGAACACCCAAGAAGGAGCTTCTAGTTGTGTAATAGGTGGTGGACATCCAATATAAGAGCCAAGAGCCGATTTTTCCAAGTTGAATAAGGACTTTTAAGTCTTAGAGGAAAATAATATTTAGGGATTGAATCAATTGTAGAGGTTTAGGGATGGCTTGATACTTATGAACATATTTTTGATGATCTAGAGTTAGAGCATGCAATGAGGATGAAGCTGATCTCTAGGAAACGTCAAGAAAAGCCACAGGCTAATGGAATGTCCTTAAGATTTCTACTCCCAAGGACCAGTTCACTTGGGCATAGTTTAAAGCTTAGGTCAAGGAGAAGTTTATTCTAGCTGCTTAGAAGTCAGTTTTGTTCAAGAAATTTGTAGACCTAAAACTGGGTGAGGTGTCTATTTTAGAATATGTTGCTGAGTTCTACATAACGTCTAAATATGGGATATCATTTATTAATACTGTGAAGAAGAATGAAAAGTTTATTATGGGTTTGGATGAATATCTAAGAGAGAGGCTAGTGAGCCGCATAAGTGAAAGCTTCGAGCAAGTTTTGAAAAGTCTTTGCAACATGAGAGTCTTTATCCAAAGTGTAACAGCCCACTCCTTGCTCAGCGAAGATATTGTCCCCAACTTAGACACCTCCACCCCATAGGCCAAGCCAAGTTGTTGGGTTTTGTTCCTCAAAAGGCCTCATCGTAGTTCTAAGAAGAAGGTTTATTATATAAGCACCCATTTCATAGGTATTTTCCATATGTGGGACTTATTATTCCCATTCCAACTAAGGTGTTATGATCTCCCCCTTCCGAACCCAACGTCCTCGTTGGCTTACGAACAACTTACCCAGGCATTGCGGTCGACACACATGCCATAATTCCCACTGTTTACTGGCTCTAAAACCATTGTAACAGCCTGCTCCTTACTCAGCGAAGATATTTTCCCCAACTTAGACACCTCCTTCTCATGGGCCAAGCCAATGTATGGGGTTTTATTCCTCAAATGGCCTCATCGCAATTCTAAGGAGAAGGATTTATTATATAAGCACCCACTTTATAGGCATTTTTCGTGATGTGGGACTTATTATTCCCATTCTAACTAAAGGGCGTTACATAAAGCCTATAGCTTGTGTTTTTCCAAAGGAAGAGATAAGGATGCAAATAAGCAGGGATGGAAAGTGATAGTGGAACAACAAAGGCCAAAGGCAATGCCGAGGTAAGGAGGGTCAAATGGAAGGCAAGTGGGAGCCTTCTTGCTTCAACTATAAAGAAAACGGCTACTTTATAATTTCAAGAACTTGAAGAGTGAGGAAGAGATAGTGTTCGATTTCGACAAGATTGGGCGTTATAAGAAGTATTCTTCAGAGCTGATGAAGGGTAAGCAGGTTGTGTCAGCTTAAACTCTTAATGTTGTTCTAGATTCATTAAGTACTACATCGGTGAAGGAGAAGAGGAAGGGCATTGCTATCCAAGGTATGCTTTCTACTTATGGAATACATCTTCATGTTTTATTTGATACAAGTTGTTATACCATTATTTTACCGAGTTATACTTAATCTTTAATAGTAGAAGTTAAAATCCAAAGGAAAACTCCAAGGTATTTATTGCACATGGATACCAAAAGGATCAACCTTTTGTCTTAAACTCGAAAGCTCTAATATGTATTTTACTTACCATAATTATTAGAATCAATGAGAAACTTTGTATATAGCATCATATAGCTTCTTTGGTATTTCAGTTCAAAGGTAAAGCTCTCATACCGAAGTATATGCAAATATCTTAAGGATGGATGCCAAGAAATACACTAGGACATAAGGTACATGCCAACAATACAAAGAAAACTGAGGACTACATGTGTTACTCATACCAAAGGCAACGGTCAAACCATAAACCAAAGGTATAGGCCTCAAGATGGGCATTCAATCGAAAACATAAGTTACGAGATCAACCTCATACAGAAAGACTAAAGGCACTATGGCATGCAACAGTCTCAAGACTATAGACTGCCTACATATTGTATATTTAGACTTAAAGGAATGTCCTAGTTAAAGTACATGGCTCAACGTATGGGACTAAAGCCGTCCCTACCTAATGGAAAAACTGACATGACATACAATCAAGATCAATGGCTAGAATAGTCCCCAAACACATCAACGGCTTAAAAAAGTCTAAAGTATTTGGGTCATGGCACCCTAAACTATTTAAAGAAGACCCATGTCACAATTTTGTGTCAGTCATCATGTGATCATATGAAGATACATATACAAATCTTAGCCCTACAGGTGGGAACAGTCAACAATCCAAGAGAAAAGCTTTGTACCAATGACAAAACTGCAAGTTGCCTATAGATACAAGGCACCGGTCCCCATAATGAGGATTCAAATCCTAAAAGCCTGTAATCATTTTGCAATTGTTTTAACTTTTTTAGACTTGAGCTTTTCATTCAAGATCATGAACAGTGATGGTGTCAAACAAACCTTGTAAAGCCATTAATGACTACATTGGCAAAGTACAAAAAAAATCTTCTTAATAGTGGATGCGTGGACAAACTTCGGAACCACTATAAATCATCGTGTCTTTATCTCTGATGCTTTATTTTTCTACTGCCTTCAGCCTAGACATCTTGTTTTCAACTAAATTTTGTTTTTACTACTGCTTTTGAAACCTGCTTCAGGAAATTTGGGTTATGGACCTTGACTAAATATTAATTCAATATTTTTGACACTAGAAGAAGGGACCATTAACCTTCATTCCTACTTAATACTTCATGCTTCCTATTAATCTTCTACTTAAAAATGAAAGCTAAATCTTCTTGGAGAAAGGATTCTTAGTCTCAAACAACTGAAGAAGATATCCTTAAAACATAAGTTGAAATAATCCAACTATTTTTGAAGGATTTGCTCCGCTAATTGCCTTAGATGAATAGGCAAATGATGCTAGCTTTTATTAAGAACACTATGAAGGGCATGGACGAACACCATCTCGTCCTTAAGAAAACTATGCAAAGTATGGAGGAAAAGTTGTTGCTTTTGGCGATGGAGAAAGTCGGCATAGTTGAATTCGCTAGAGATTCTGCTATTAAAGCTTGGGAAGAGTCCTTCTCAAATAGCTAAAGAAGAACAACTCAGAAAGGCCCCCACATAGAGCACTAAAAGAATGAGACTTGGTAGGCATATAGGGATCGATTTATTGAACCCTATCATCACCAGAGTCTCAACATTGACCCAAACATGGAAATTATTGTTGAAGTTATCTGAACAAGTACAGAACCTTCAAGAAGAAAAATATGGCTCTTATATTGAACCAAAAGTTAAGTAGATTCAAACATATTCAATTGGTATCATGAGGTACCTATCGTGTCCAAAGCTATCTTATGATGGATTGACCAATCTAAAGATTAAATCACTTTATATGAAATACAGATTCTTGAAATTTGGGCCTCTAGTGAAATTAATGTAGATTTTTATAGGCTACCTTTACTGGGCCAACACTAAAATGTTTTCCGAACTGTCCCCAAACTCGATCCATTCTTATTGTTAGCTATAGAATTTATGACTCAATTCTTCACTTAAATAGACACTAGGGGTGGTTTAAGTTTTCTTGCTAACATTAGAACAGGGAAAGGGGAGTCCCTTAAAGATTATTATCGAAGGTTTAATGACATTGCCTCTAAAGTCAAAGGCATATTAATTGAATCAAAATTAATAACTATTACCACCAAACTATTTTGGTAGGACTTAATGAGACAAGAATGTACATTACTAAATGATTTTTTTCATAACACTTAGGGAGAGATCCTGCTTGAGGGGTTAGTAGAGGCTTAAGGCAAGAATTAAGTGTGGTTAGATGAAGGCTGGAACTTTATCCTGATGAAGAAACCAAGATGAGAGTTCCAAGTTGTGGAATCTCATCCATTACCCCACTCATATGCCAAAATCAAATGCTAACTCAAACAAGGTACAATATCCATTAACAAAAAATAAAGGCGGATTGGAGCTCGATCGTCGGAGAAATATTGTTCCTAACATAGGTAAAATAGCCATCACATAGAAGACTGTAGATTTCTTAAATTCTTTATAAACATACCAGTAAGTGAAGGAAGGCTTGATAAAATTTTGAGAACCAAGAGTGTGCAAGGGGGCACGCCCTTGGTTAAACCTGAAGCACCACAATAATAAGCATAAATGCTGAGATTGTTACCGGCACCATGAAATTTTATTAATGTAATCTTGGGAAGCCCACTTGTGGCTAGTCTAGCAGGAAAATATATATTAGTGAGGTTTGATGGTCTAAGAAAACTATGTTTTAAATACGTAGATCCATAAAAATGAGGAAGCTTGAGCCAAGGATCACTTTCGGGAATTTTGATAAGCAGGGTGTCTACCACCCTCATAGTGATGCCCTCATGATCATCTCTCAAATTGATCTTTCGAAAGTGCCCAAAATTGTTAATACTAGAGCACCTGTGTGCATCATCTTTAAGATGACATTCAATAAGATAAGCTACCCGAGCCTATACTCAAACTAATCCAAACACCTATTTATAGCTTCAATGCTAAAGGAGCCATCCGTATCGAGGAGTGCAATCCCGTATTGAAAGTTGGCTCTGGTTCACGATCTAAGATTGTTAAAACAACATGTGCCAAAATGAGATGTTCCTTGAATATATAATGTCTTCTTTAAAAGGTCAGCCAAAGACGCCAATGATTTATCTATCTCAACTTAACATCTGTTGTTCCAATTCCCTACCCAAAATGGTGAAGTGTGTGTAAGGGGAGACCAGTAGGTCTCAAGGCAATTATATTTTGTTAGCTTGAATATGATTAATAATGGAAAGAGTTCAATGTATGAGAATGATTTAAACTGAAAGAAATTACTATTCCTTCCAGAAACAAAGAAAATACCGAAAGATTAGTTAAGTACACTAACTTTGAAATTATGAGATACAGATGAAAGTTCTTAAGAATTACATCAAAATATAATAATGCAACTATGAAAAGAAAGCCAGATGATCATGTGACCAAAAATAGCTTAACGGGATACTCTTGGGCCAAAGTAGTACACCGGTCAAAAAGGAAAGTGTGCCCGCATAGTGCAAGAAGTTCCAAAAGAGAAAAACATTAAACTCGAGTAAGATCCATGAACAGACTAAAAAGGCTACAACTACTGAAACTCTTAAAGAGACTTATATTGACTTATAAGACTAAACCAAAACTATATAGATTGGAACTTATCTTTACCCATCAGTCTTAAAGGAGCTGGTAGCATTCCTTCAAAATAGTTTCAATGCCATTATATGGTCCAATGACGACATAGCGGGAACAGAGCCTTTGGTCATATGCCATTATTTATATATCAATCCCAAATACCCCCCTCCCCCGTAAGGTAAAAAGGTGGCCTCTTGAAAAGGTTTATTATGCTGCATTATAGTTAAAAGTCGATAAATTGCCAAGATGTAATTTAATAAGGATGTACAACGTCTAAAATGGATTGCCAACCAAATATTGGTACAGAAACTAAACGTTAAGAGGATAACTTGATAGATTTCACTAATTTAAACAAAGTTTGTCTAAAGGATTGCTTTATTTTGCCAAGAATAGATCAACTAGCTGTTGTCACTAGTGAACATTAGTTACTTTCGTTCATGGATGCATATTGTAGCTACAACCAAATCTTAATGTTCAGACCAAATGAAGAACATGCAAGCTGTTAAGAATTTTCCAGGATCACTACACAATTAGATTCAGAAGAGAAAGTATTGAAGAAAGCAAACAAAATTAATTCCCCCAAAAACAAAATACTTTTATTGATTCAACCAAGAAAATACAAAATAGACTTAAAATTGAGAAGAAATCTCAATCCCAAACATCCAATAAAATACATTTCTAACACACCTAATTAATGGACCATATGCATATCCTTTTATAATAGTTTTGATTAAATGCATTCTTTAATCAACCATTTTTATTTCCATCTTCCAAAAGAAATTCTTCCCACGTAGATAATTCTTTTCCTTTTTTAGTGCAATAAAAAAGGCAATTAATTATCTTTAAAATCTGCACAATCCGTAAAAGTGGCAATGTATTTTAGCCACACATCCACCTCCATCAAAATATCCCCAAAATCTATTTTGATTTGGAAATATTGTATTACAAAATCCAACAATCTCCACCTTGATACTATATTTCCAACAACGTCTTTCAAAAACTCCAAACAATATATCCAAGAAAACCAATGTCTCCACCTCAATGCTAAACCTTCCTCCAAACTATGCATGCCCGCCAATCGAACATGCACATAATCAACATATCAGAATTGCTTATAATACCACAAAGACCTCCAAGTAGGCTTTGTGGTTTTCCATTGTTGGCTCCACCTTGATTCAGACAGATTTGTCTCTCCAACTTCACTTGTATAAGAATTTGCAATCTCTAAGGTTTTTCCAAGCAATGAATAAATATTATTGTTTTTCCTCTTCGCGCGCAGCACCTCCTTGTTACCCTTCCAAACTCTAGTTACTCCACCTCAAGTTGAGAAGTTACAACCTTTCCCTTCCAGCTGTCCAACAGAGACAAGATTCCTTTTAATTTTCGGGATATACCTAACCCCTGTAAGCGTCACCAACCTTCCAGTATCCATCTTCAATATGACAGAACCTGTGCCTTGAACTTGTAGATCTCCACCATTAGCAGACTCCACTTTGCATGCTTCCTCCTTATAATCAGTGAATGCTTCCCTTTGATTGCAAATGTGGAAACATGCACCAGAATCTAACACCCACTCTCCTTCCATACTCATATCAACACAAAGAACATCATTGCTAGTGCCAAAGTTTACCTCATCATCACGGTCTACCTTCAGCTTATTTTTGCTTCCTTTTTGAGTTTTCATCCTCTCTTTATCCTCTCTTAATTTATTGCAAAATTTCAGCTGATGGCCAGGTTTTTCACGGTAATAGCAAATGAAATCTCGATCCGTATTTGGTTTGAATGAGCGTCTTTCTCTCTTTGCAAAGTGGACCTCTGCCAATGGATTTGTAGTTTCCTTTTCTTCAGTAGCCTTTCCTTCCGATGTATTTATCCTCCGCATCTCCTCATTCAGAAGGCTGCCAACCACAGTTTCCATGGAAATAACACCACTAGAATTTGAATTGTTCAATGCGACTACTAGAGTTTCCCAACTTTCAGGCAATGAGCTCATTAATATTAAAGCTTGAGTTTCGTCATCAACTTTGAAGCTTATCTCCGCCAATTGATTCACAATTGCTTGAAAGCTGTTGAGTGTTCACTAATCGATTCGCCTTCCTTTAGTTTTAGATTGACCAACTTTCTCATCAGGAATGCCTTATTTGTCGCAGAATTTTTTGCATAAATTCCTTCCAGTTTCTTCCATATGCCAAAAGCAGAAGTTTCACAAGCAACGATATGAAACACAGAATTCTACATAAAACACCGAATTGCTGCAGCGGCCTTCCTATCCAAAATTCCCACTTTGCCTCAGTTATTCCGTTTGGTTTTTCCCCTTTGTTTTCCAAGGGTTGGTGAAGATCATTAAGATAGAGATAATCTTCCATTTTCGCCTTCCATAACCCCCAGTTCCTTCCATTAATCTTTTCAACACTTATCTTCTCCATAGCCAAAGACTCTTCCAAAAATTTGTGTTGTTGGCTCTGATACCAAAATGTTAAGAATTTTCCAAGATCATTACACAATTAGATTCAGAAGAGAAAGTAGTGAAGAAAGCAAACAAAATTAATTCCCCCAAAAACAAAATACTTTTATTGATTCAACCAAGAAAATACAAAAGAGACTTAAAATTGAGAAGAAATCTCAATCCCAAACATCCAACGAAATACTTTTCTAACACACCTAATTAATGGACCATATGCATATCCTTTTATAATAGTTTTGATTAAATGCATTCTTTAATCAACCATTTTTATTTCCATCTTACAAAAGAAATTCTTCCCACGTAGATAATTCTTTTCCTTTTTTAGTGCAAAAAAAAGGCAATTAATTATCTTTAAAATCTGCACAATCCGTAAAAGTGGCAATGTATTTTAGCCACAAATCCACATCCATCAAAATATCCCCAAAATCTATTTGATTTGGAAATATTGTATTACAAAATCCAACACAAGCTTCGCTACAAATATTAGACTATTTTGCTATATAGAAATTCCCTTCAATCTCAAGAACGTAGGGGAAATCCAACAAAGAGTAATCAGTCATATGTTCACAAAATAAAAAGGACAAAACATGGAGGTATATGTTAATGATATGCTGATAAAAGAAAAATATTCTAAAAGCCATTTTTCAGACTTAGCCGGGATGTTTGAGGTCCTTCAAAAGTGCAATACGAAACAAACCTTGAAAATTGCTCTTTTGGGATTTTATCTGGAAAATATCTAGGCATTAGGGTAAGTGGAAGGGGGATAGACATCAACTCATATCAAATCAAGGATATTACCAACAAGAAAGTGCCAATAAATAGTAAAGAACTCTTGATTTTAAATGGGAAGACTATAGCACTGAACCTATTTATAAGTTTATCAACTAACAAGTGTATTTCTTTCACCAATCTACTGAAAATGCATGTTACTTTCGAATGGACTCCCTAATGCCAAAGTCTTTTGAGGATTTACAAAAACATCTTAGTACGCTTCCAACTCTATCAAAACCAATAGATGGGGAAGACATATTTCTTTACTTAGATACTAGAGCAAGCAGTAAGCTTAACATCGTTGCGAGATGAAGATAAGCTACAACGTCCATTTATTACATCATCAAAAGAATAGGTCTAGTCGAGAAGCACTATCCGACCATTGAAAATCTATCATATTTCTTAATCTTCATATCAAGCAAACTTCAACCTTACTTCTAGGTGCAAACCATCATCTTTCTAACATACTAGCCTCTACGATTAGTATTCAACAAGCCCAAGACCTTAGGATGGCCAATCAAATAAGCTATAGAACATAGCCAATATAATAACTTGTATATTCTCAAAACTTCTATTAATGGAAAAATAGTGCCTAATTTCATTTCTGAATGTACAGGTTCCGATGTCAGGACCTCAAGTGATAACAAGCCAAACAACGCTCATGGCAACCTTATGTTGATGGAGCCTCCAAAAAGCATGGGGAGTGGGGGGTGGAGGGTGCGGAAGGGGGTAGGAGTAGGATATGTTCTAATTACTCTAGATAATCCTCAAATTCATCGTGCTATTAAACTTTGCTTCCAAACAATATAGCTAAATACAAATCCTCAATAGCTAGTGTAAGAATGGTAGTCTCCATTAATGTTTCATAGAACAACATATACAGCGATTCCGAACTAATCATCAACCAAGTTCTAGCAGACTATTATGCCCTAGATCCAAGAATCTCTCTCTCTCTATGCAAAGTAAGTAAAGTAACTACTTGACACTTTCATAAGTCATAACATAGAAAAAATAACTCGAGATCGGAATGCAAGGGCCAATGGCTTAGAAAAATATGCAAGTTTTCTGGATGTGCAAGAATACAAATTCAGTCCAATAGAGGTTATTGAAAAACCAAGCATATAAATTCCAGATATAGTTCTAGTCATATCTCAAGCTCAAGCGGCCTGAAACAAAGCCACACAGCCGATAGTGGTTGAAGAAAACTGGATACCCCATATAGTTGATACTGAACTTGTAACGACCTGCAAATTTATCAATTTAATAAATTATATTTATTTTTAAAATATTCAAATATAAGATTTTTAACATGGATTATGATGTTTTGAACAATAAATAATGTTTTTAATCTTATTTTGAATAAATATTTATAAAATTATATACTTTGGAAGAATATGGATAATATGACCGAAAACGCTTTTATCAACAAACAGCTCTTAGACCATCTGACATCATGCACGGAGCTGGATACATACATTCATTTTTCTATATGAGTGAGAATATTTAACAAAATAATTTATTTTGTAAAAGGAAAAGTATATATGACATCATTAATAATATCACTATTTTGGAATAATTGGTTTTTGAATTTAAATTGAGTTTAGATGATTTAATAACTATTTTAATTATTAAACAAGGTCTTTTAATTATTATATGATAGATATATTATTATCAAATTTTGGTTAAAAATATATGTATGCTAACTAAGAAGAGAAAATATGATCAGAAATCGAAATTGGAATTCATAATGATTCAATATGTAAAAGTTGTGCAATGTTGTGGATTATATGTGACATACATATGCATGTATACATGTACACATAGATGAAGGCATTCACATACACATGGATACAAACATATATACATATATATTTTAATGTAAAATAACAAAAAAATCAAGATAATTTCCATATACTTCACCCTTAAGAAAAAACAAAGTCAACACTTAAACATCCAAGTATATGAACATGAGCATGGTGATTATGGAGGAAGGTGGTTGATGATGGTAGGATGATGCAAAGATGGGATAATATCATAATAGTTTTTCTCTCCCATACACCTCTTCTCCACTTCATTCTTCACTTTTCTCCATTAAAATTCCTAAACTCCCTTCACTTCTCTAATGGCCTCTCATCTATGAAAAAAGATGGAGAAAATAAATGCAAAATTAAACTAAGTTATATATATATATAACAAAACACTTTAAAACTCATAGCAAAATCCTCCTCTCCACTAAATACCTCATGACCACACCCTCCGTCCTCCCCTAGCCAAGGCAATGAGATTCTCCCACCATCCTAAGCAAGGGTCGAGCCTCCTAGGAGTCAAGTGCAAGAGTTCATGAGCTTAAAGTTCGAGTTAGCGAAGCTATAGCCATTTTTAAGTAAACCATTTAAGTGAGAAACTCTACATTTATATACACTATATATTAGATGATATGATATGGTTTTCTATAATTGTTTATTATGGTTGTTTATCATATTTGAATGATGATAGTATGATTGTTTGATTGTATTAAAAAGTCGCATTTAATACACATTGAAAATCACAAAGGAAATCACTTTCCTTTATTAAATAAAATGGTGTATATGGAATGTTAAACCACTTTAAAATTGGTTTAAAAGTATTTAATAATGTTTTATAAACATTTAAAGGTGCTTCGATGAAGTTTGAAAAGAAATTAGAAAATGAGATAAAATAGGCGCGTCGCGTAGTGGTAATTTGCAATTTCACGTCATAGAAAGTTAAATCCACGTACATAGTGGATTTGAAAATGAAATTCATAGTAATAAGAATTTTTCAAACTCGTAAAATCATAGTTTTTGAACGAAAGAAAAAAAAATCAAGATTTTGTGTAGTAGATTGTGAGATATAAGCAAATAAAGTTTTCAAAATAGTCGTAGTTTGGCAATTTGGAAACCAAAGCAACAAATTCTTTATAAATGATATTTTTAATTCTTTAAAATATGAAATAAATTCTATAAATATTTTCAAATATATTTGAGTAATAAAAATGGATTTTTAAATGATCAAAAAGTTGTTTTGATCAAATAAGCCTTAAGAGCATTATTCGCAGCACTTTTTGCAGCACTTTTAATAACTTTAGAAATATGGTTTTAAAATTAAGTATTCTTTCCCAAATATTTTAAAAAAATTCAAATGAATCATTAAGCATTTTAAAGAAGATTTGGAGGTTTTATAATTTATTTTAAAATGTTTAAATAAATGATTTAATAAAAAGTTGTAAAAACTAAGTGATTTAATCTTGCCTCTAAAAGCCGACGGGTAGACTGGATTTTTCTATTCGTGAGATCTAGATGTGGGGTGCTTAAACTAAGAATATGTTTAGGGGAAATCAGTGCCCTGGCTTACCTGGCCACTTTCTCGGGCGAGGGGTAAATAAATTCGAAATGTCAGAAACAAGACAGGTATAAAAGATTCAAAATTTATAAATTTATTTTGATAAAACTTGGACTATATGGAGATAATCTTCTTATACTTTCTGTTAAATTACGAGGAGGGAACTAATACTAAACATATGAATTTTAAAGGTGACTTCACCGTTGTTATCTCGCCTTTTGGCAAGGCCGAGTCACCAAGGACTTGACCAAAAACCAAGGAAAATCTGTCCCAAGGATCGGCTATACACAGGTCAACTATGGATACTGGCAAATTTAGTCCGAGTACGGATTGAGCTACAATTGACATGATGTGACAAGCAAAGCTATGAAAGCCAATATTCCAAATTTAACGACGAATTTTCTATCAGATTAGAAAATCGCCAATAAATTTCAAACTAAAATTTAACCACAAGCGTACGACGTACAAAAGTTAGTACGTGGCAAGTACGAGTCAATCCGCAGGGAGTTGTTAGATTTTAAATATCTATTCAATAAAATTTACCGAATGGAAAGGAAATCGTTAACTACAAGAAAAATGAAGCTAAAACTAGAATTAAAATGTGATTAAAAACTATGAGATTAGAGAACAATTTAGAGGCAAATCCACTCTCATATTTTTGTAAATCAACAATCAAATAATCTATGATCCCTATATTTTGTATTAAGTGAAATAATTATTGTATTTATCATAAGTATGGTTTATTTATGTTATTAATTAACATAACTTAAACCATCAAACTATAATACAACAAATACACCACTCATCAATTCTCATGAAAATGAAGAAAAGCAAAAGCTATTTTAAGTATGATCTATTTACTATTGTAATTAGTAAAATAGATCATCAAAATTTTCTTTTACTTTCATTTAAAAATCAAAAATTAATTAGCAAATGTTAGCATCAAAATTAGTCACTAACACCCTTGAGTAGAGTAATGTAAAGAGATTAATGAAGAGATTAAATTAAAACAGAAAAATAGTGTAATTCAATGCCAAAAGAACGATAAAAACGAGAACACCGGATTTATAGTGGTTCGGCGTAACTGCCTACGTCCACTTTGAATTTAATCTTTATTGCTTTCTCAATCACTTGAATACATATACAATCCGTAAATAAATCGCTTGAGTACAAGTTTGAATCAAAAAAAAGGAGAGTATAAAAAATGGCAGAGTCTCTCTAGTGTTCTCCAAAAAAAGGTTCCTTTTCAGTGTGCCCCTGCCCTTCTATTTATAGACGAAGATGGGTTGGACTTCCTTCACGGGCTCAAGGCCAAAGTGACTTGGCCCATATAGGGCGATCTCAAGCTAGTTGGTCTATTCTTGCCGAACCGTACCTAAATGCCAAAACATATCGACTGCATCAAACCCGTATATCCTCGGGCTCTTCTTGGTCAGAATCTTGTCTAGTGCTAACGATAATTTCTTCAACTGTCGTTTTGTAGCCAAGCCAAGGTGCTGGGTAACACTTGCCCCCCAAAGTGTGTTGTGTGAAGCAACATGACACGCTTTGAATCAGCGAGTATTCCTTGTTTTCAGAAAGAAATCCATCATGTTTCCTGAATAGTCATTATTCTTCAATTTTATCCTCTCAAGGTTTCGTAACCTTCTTTGGTCGTCATGACGCTTGGTCGATTCCCAATGTTATAAATCCAGGGTTGTAGTTCATCAGTGGCCATCCGTGTCTGATTCTACAGTGCTAGTAAGCTTCGGCTATCTGATCTAGTCTTTTCTTAATAACCCTAAGCGAGAATTCAATTTATGTTGATTTCAAGAAGTCGAACTTTTTCGGATGTACACATGCATGTTCGGGTACATGTTCTTGCCATTGGCTCTCGGATGCATTTTATATGCTCATAAGTCGTTGCCAATTCCATCTAGTTTAATAGCAATTCAATTGTGATTCCTTATTTGTATTTTCTGTGAAATAAGGGTTGTAATCTGCCACTTGACGAGAGCGGACTTCAAGTTTTACATGGATGACGATCTCAGAACAGTAAGCAAGGGTGAATGGAGTACGGCCAGTCACGGACCCATGGGTAGTTCTATAATCCCATAATGCTATTGGGAGTTCATCCACCCATTTACCTCTAGCCTTTTCCAAATTTTTCTTCAGAACGGGCTTTATGATTTTGTTCACATCTTCATCCTATCCATTGGAAGTTCATAAGGACAGATGACGTTGGACAATGTAGTTGATTATTTTCTTCATCTTGGTCGTGGTTAATCTACCCATTCGGTGAAGCAATCAACTGCTATGATGGAGGATTTTGCACTACCTTTAGGATTGGTAAGAAGAGGATGACAATGCCCCCAAGTGGCAAACGGCTATGGACTAGCCATTTGAGTAATTTCCATCGATGGGGTTCCTGGATTTTTGCAACATCTTGCACTTTTCGCATTGTCTGGCATGATCAACCGCTTCTAGATTGATAGTTGGCCAGTAATACTCATGGTAGAGTATTTTCTTTATCAAGGTTTTTCCCTTTGATGTAATCGGCATATTCTTCTTCATAGACTTTGCTCAAGATATCATCATGGGAGATACACCGAAGCATGGGGATGGATAAACTCCTTCCTACACACGACATCTTCTTGGATGATTTGGCGTGAAGCTTTGAGGAGGATCTGTCGTTTTCCATTCCTCCGTTTAGTAAGAATTCCTCATTGTAGATAGTCTTTGATAGGAGTCAACCATGACACCTTTTCTAGCTCTGTCTCCAAGACTTAGTCGATCTCCATCCGTCAATGCTTGGAATATTAAATATTTCAACCGAAACAATGTATGTCTGTTGCGCATCCCTAAAACTGGCCAGCTTGGCCAGTGACCGGACTCTTTTCATTTTGTTCGCTGAGTATGTGTGTAATGATGAAATACGTGAAGTCGACAAGTAGCTCTTGGACCTGGCCGAGATAAAGGGCAAGATAATGCCCCATAGCAAGATCAACCTCCTTAACTTTGCATGCTATCAATCAGGAATCACAAAAGATATGCAAAGTTTCCACTCCAGATTCTCTAGCAAGTTTGAGGCTGGTGGTCGAGGCTTCGTAATAAGTATCGTTGTTGGTTACAGGGAAATCGAGTTTAAGGACGTAGCAGATCGATCGTTCCTCGAGAGTCATTAACATGACTTCTGCGCCATAACACTGATCAGTGGATGCTCCATCTACGTACATTTTCCATATGTCAGTTGGTTCTCTACTACCCTTCGAGTAGTCATCTGATGCGGTGAATTTGGTTATGAGGTCTGCTAATTTCCGTCCTTGGATAGCCCTTCGAGGGAAGTAAATGATATCGAATTGGCTTAGTTTGATATTTTATTTAAGTAGTCTTTTAGATGTCTCAGGTCGTTGTATACCCGGTTGCAACGGCTAGTAGGCATAGACGTTGATAGGGTGAGCCCAAAAGTAAGAGTGGAGCTTCCATGATGAAGTCAACAGACATTGCGCATGCATGGCTCACGATAGTTGGTGAAATCACACATGCATGTCAAAATGGGTCCAAAGGAACATTCATCATTTATTTATAAAAATCAAACTAATTCTTTTATCATCATTGCCCTGAGCTGTGATTCGATACTCAACACCCGGAAAGGGTCGCCATGGCTGGCTGTAATGTCGACCATCAGCTTAGCAGGTGCCATCCCAGATTCTTTGAGTTCAGATGTAACTATTTTGCATAACATTCAATGTGAAATATGGTTGGGACGGCCAATGTTGATGGTTACTCTCGTCGAATCCTAGAGTCTTGTCATGAGTTATTAAGTCTAATAGTAAAGGGCTCTGAATGCTCTAATAGATTATCAGCAAATGGCCAAAGATCAGGCTTAAAAGCGCATTGAAGGAAATGTCGAGTAGGGGTCAGCCTCGAGTTGCATGCAACCGTATAGCTGGATCTTGCTATGAGTTTGAATTTGCTTGTATATTCGAGTAACATACTTTCTATTCAATGTATTCATGATCCTTTACCCATCCTTCGGGTTGGAGTGAAACTCAATTGCCCATGAGCTAAGGTATCGATTTAATGATTCTACCTCTAGGCATCCTTTCGGTCGTAGCCTTGAGTAGCTGTAAGCACTATATATAAGTTTCAATACTGAGCTGTCGTAGCCAGTCTTTGGATGACCATGCGTCTGCTCCCAGTCTCGGGTTGATAAATGTACTGCATGGACGATCGAGTCTCGTCCTAGCTATGTTTATATTCTCACCTAAACTCCAAAGACATAGAGGTGATCGGTGAATAGTCGGTTCACATTCATCTTGCTTCTCGCTCGTGCCCCCAGGTCTGGGGCATATACCGATAAGTAGGAAGGTCAGCCATGCCCACTTTAGCTTTACTCTCTTTCCCATTGAATCGTGGGATCATGTCAGTCGATGGGAGACAAGGTCTCGCCTATCTTGGATTTTATCGTGGTTTTTCATTCCAAGAGGAATACTTCGATGCCACGTCAGTTTCAGGGCATAATTTGGATAGTGGACGGTCATCCACGTCCACTTCGGTTCATGCTCTATAATCAGATCTCGGGGTAAAGTTGCCTACAAATGCAGTCGGGTCATCCTCATCCAGTTTCATACTCCTCCTGAAGAATCGAATGAGGGTGCTGGAGAATTTTTGACCAAGTATTCGTGGTTTACCCTCCTTTGCACACTCTGGAGGTCATAATTTTTCAAGAAACATCCGAGTCACATTCGTATGTGCTTGGTGCGGATCGGTATTGACCCTCGATCTGAGGTATGATATAGTCGGTTGCTCGTAGCATTGGATGTCGTTTCGATTGGTTCTGTATTGAGGCCTCCCCGCAATCGTTTCTCAAGTTATCAAGAACGCCACACTAGAGCTATAATAAGCAGTCGTATTCAGCTTCTTAGTGATTTGTACCCTTGCTCCCAGCATTGATTTGGCCAGGCCACTAGTTAGATGGTCGAACTCCATCCTTAGTGGGTTAATAATCCTCCTGTCGATTCCAGGCCGAAGTTTGCGGAATAGAGAATGGTCGGAATCCACTTGTCTATTTATCGATGTTTATACACCACCCTGCATTACTTCGTGTTATTCTCTCCCCGGTTGACCCGTGCCCAATTTATGTTCATGCTTCGGTCCATGCTCCGGGGACTTAGAGATTTGTCGAACGGTTTATGCTTTAGTCCATAGTTCGAGACGCGGAGATTTTTGTCAACTTGTTTATACTCCTGTCCGCACTCTGGGAACTTAGAGTAATCTAGTCCGCTTCTAGGATTTAGAGATTTTTCTCAAGTCATCTATAATCTAGTCCGTGCTCTGGGGACTGAGAGTACCGTAGTCCGCACTGTGGGGACGTAGAGGTTTTTTAAGCCGTTTATACTTTAGTCCGCACTCGGAGGACTTAGAGCACTCTAGTCCGCACTCTGGGGACGTAGAGGTTCTTAGGTCATTTATACTCGAGTCCGCACTCTGGGGACTTAGAGTACTCCAGTCCGCACTCTGGGGACTTGGAGGTTGAAGTCGTTTACACTCGAGTCCGCGCTCTGGGGACTTAGAGTACTCCAGTCCGCGCTCTGGAAACTTGGAGTTTCAAGTCGTTTATACTCGAGTCCGCACTCTGGGGACTTAGAGTACTCCAGTCCGCACTCTGGGGACTTGCAGGTTTAAGTCGTTTATACTCGAGTCTGCACTCTGGGGACTTAGAGTACTCCAGTCCGCACTCTAGCGACTTGGAGGTTTAAGTCGTTTATACTCGAGTCCGCACTCTGGGGACTTAGAGTACTCCAGTCCGCAATCTGGGGACTTGGAGGTTTAAGTCATTTATACTCGAGTCCACACTCTGGGGACTTAGAGGTTTTTATTGAGAGTAGTCGTATTTCCACCCTTTAATTTATATTTCATCTACCATATCGAGGCAAATGTTTTCGAAAGAACAATCGAACCACGTTTGCTCATGGGATGGGATTCTGCCCCCAGCATGAGGGACGAAACTTGAAAAATGGACGATCGATTCTCGTCCGCTTGGTGATTATAGCTCTTCCAATCAAGTCAAGGAAGGAGGTATATGACAGATGGTTGGATCACATCCATGTTGGGTTAGATAGCCAAATCTCATACAATTTTCTCTGTATCTCTTTCTAGAAAATAAGGATAATAGATTGTTAAGTAGACAAAATAAGTTGCATATGTTCCAAGGTGCAGTCATGCCCATGTATTGAGAGCGATGGTTAATGAGTAGGCGTCCACCACAACTACTTCAAGTCGGGCTTTCGAATAACCTTTTGTGTTCAAGGTAGGATTTGATGTGTAGATGATCAAATCATGTCCACTCTAGACAGATCATGACGTCACTGAGCTTCAGGAGAGGCATCTGTATTTTTTCGAACTTTGTTCTATAACTTGATTTGAGTGGACGATCGGGCGCTACTCATTCCAAGCCTTGTCCAGGTCTCCAAGTCAAATGTGGAGGTCGATGAATGGATGGTTGGTCATGTTGATTTTGTATTGCGCTCTGATCGTGATGAACTTTTCAATATCTAGTCCACAGCCCCAAATCAAAGGCATATGGTTGATGATGAGCGATTAAATTATGCCCGTCTAGATGTAACTCCACACGTCCGGTCATGGTCTGCGTAGATTGGTTGGCAACCAAATCTGAGTACCTGGTCACCTGCATCGTTTTGAAAGTAGTTTAGTTCAAGCTAGTCGTAGTTCATAGAACAATTGAAATAGAAATGGAAATGAAAATAATTCAAAGAAGATTATGATAAATCTCATTGATAAGTGAAGCGGCATCGTATGCTCACTATTCGACTTTTGCCCCTGGCTCCTTTCAAAGGGATGTCGGCCGTCAGCAGTCTAATTGATAATCATAGCCCTTTATTAATAGGCATCGGATGTTCGCTGCCCGCCATTCTGCAGGACTTGTACATACTATTGAAGCTTTCCTTTCCAGATCGGCTTCGATCATGCCTCGGAGGTGTTTGTAATCGCTCGTTTTAGGATCAGTGAGCATCTGGGAATATACAACATTCCCCTGATTTTCTTTAGGCTTTGGTGTACTCTCTCGAGGTTGGTTTCCAATACCACTCCGAGTCGCGAGTCTTCAAGTAGAGTTGTCAATTAAATCTTTCAAAGAGCATATGAGCCAAATTTTTAGGTCTTGTTTTGGCTACTGGGATCTGCATCCTTAGCTAACGGGCCTTCGTTGTTATTTTTCTTAGTCTATTCCGCTCCTCCACACTTTGGTTTAGATTCTTTTTTGTCATAGATACGATCCATGGTCGTAGGATGCTCTCCAGCTAACTGGCTGCCAAAATATATATGGAGGTCGATTCTCCTTAAGGGTGATCGGTATGATATCCCTTTGAGAGTATCGTTTGAGTAGCAGTTGTTTGTCCGTTCCCTTGTTGCCGTTCAGAAGCTGTCGCTAGATCCTCTATGCCCTGGTCGATCAGGGGATGTAAGGTAAGTAGATAGAATGTTCCTTTATTAAGTTGAGTTTTGAAAATTTGGGTCGTGCCTGAAATTTTTTTTTTTGAAAATAGGGGTCGTATAAGAGACAGGTGTAACTTAAGTTTCGATCGGTGTTGAGGGCCGTTCGGCATGACAAAGTTGCTCGGCATATAAGATTGTTCACCATCCACATTTGTTCGGCATTCCACACTGTTCGGCATTCAGGAACGCCCGGCACTCAGGAGCGTTCGGCATTAGAGAGCGCTCGGCATTCAGGAGCGTTCGGCATTAGAGAGCGCTCGGCATTCAGGAATGTTCGGCATTCACATTGTTCGGCATTCCACACTGTTCGGCATTCACACTGTTCGGCATCCATTCTTGTTCGGCACAACCAAGTCGTTTGGCATACAATACCATTCGGCATTATAGAGGTGTGGGTCGGCATTCTGATGTTGCTCGGCATAGATGTATGGATCGGCATTCTAATGTCGCTCTGCATAGAGGTATGGATCGGCCTGGAGGTATGGATCGGCATTCGAATGTCGCTCGGCCTGGAGGTATGGATCGGCCTTCGGATATCGCTCGGCCTGGAGGTATGGATCGGCCTAGAGGTATGGATCGGCCTGGAGCTATGGATCGGCCTTCGAATGTCGCCCGGAGTGGAGGTATGGTTCGGCCTGGAGGTATGGATTGGCCTTCGGATGTCGCTTGGCCCGGAGGTATGGTTCAGCCTGGAGGTATGGATCTTCGGATGTCGCTTGGCCTGGAGGTATGGTTCGGCCTGGAGGTATGGATCGGCCTTCGGATGTCGCTCGGCCTGGAGGTATGGATCGGCCTGGAAGAGCGTTCGGCCTTGAATGGGAGCAGCTCGGTATACACATATTCGAAGGCGATTGGCATATACCTTTTCTGGAGTGGTCGGCTGAATTGCCTTCAGAGGAGGGTCGGTCTTCATTCAACTTGAGTGCAAACTTCAACGTCCAGTCCTTAGATCTTGCGTACATCAGTGAATCCAATCCTTTCACATGAACATGAACACTTGATTAACTTACGGCTATTAGCTTCCTTTAGATTTTTTTCAAATCTGAGTAGAATAGGAAGTTTTCTAGTAAACAACTGGATCTATCTTGCGAATATGGAAATCCACTAGTAGAAGATGAGATCCAATCAAGCTGAGAATTCAATTCTCAGTGAAATCACCAAAATTTAAGCATCAAAATTGGTCACTAACACCCTTGAGTAGAGTTATGTAAAGAGATTAATGAAGAGATTAAATTAAAACAGAAAAATAGTGCAATTCATTGCCCAAAGAACGATAAAAACGAGAACACCGAATTTATAGTGGTACGGCGTAACTGCCTACGTCCACTTTGAGTTTAATCTTTATTGCTTTCTCAATCACTTGAATACAGATACAATCCGTAAATAAATCGCTTGAGTACAAGTTCGAATCAAAAGGAGGAGAGTATAAAAAATGGCAGAGTCTCTCCAGTGTTCTCCAAAAAAAGGTCCCTTTTCAGTGTGCCCCTGCCCTTCTATTTATAGATGAAGATGGGTTGGACTTCCTTCACGGGCTCAAGGCCAAAGTGACTTGGCCCATATAGGGCGATCTCAAGCTAGTTAGTCTATTCTTGCGGAACCGTACCTAAATGCCAAAACATGTCGACTGCATCAAACCCGTATATCCTCAGGCTCTTCTTGGTCAGAATCTTGTCTAGTGCTAACGATAATTTCTTCAACTGTCATCTTGTAGCCGGGCCAAGGTGTCGGGTAACAGCAAATAATGATGCAAATTGTATTTTTCTTGAATAAGAAAAGCTCATTTGTAAAAGCAACATAAGCTGTCAAACCCACTTGTATAAACTTACATCAAAATACACTTTCATAAAGCACAATTAAAAGAGATCATAAATCATAGAAATACTGAAATTACATAAAGTTAGAGAGCTTCATTACCCCTAAATTAAAGGGGTTTAGCTACTCATTTGTGTAATCAAATCAACACTTGTAAATTTCAACATTAAAAAGCAAAGAAATGAAACTAAGCAAAGGAAGAAAAAGAGATTAACTACTAACTACTTGCATAAAAATTAAAGCTACACTATTTGCGTGAATGTAAATCTAAGCTATAAACATGAAATGAGAGAAAGCATAGAAATAAACATCAACATAAAAGCAAAAAAACAAGCAGAAAAGAGAAGAGAAAGAGGCTAGGAAGCCATTTTTATTTCATGAAACGCTACGTTTACAACTTGCTTGCTAATTTTCCTAAGTAAAATACGAGAGTAGAAGATATTTACATGTATAAGAGGGTTATTTATACATGCATAAAACCTAATTCAATTTTTATGGTGCTTCCCAAAATGCCCTTTAGGAAGTGTGGCCTCCAAGTAATCATTAGCTTCTAATTAATCAATCATTAAATATGCATGAAGCTTTAACCTCCACTTAGTTGTCCATTAGCTTCTAATTATAGATTTTTAATTGGATGGGGTCCTCTATGATCATAAGCTTGAATTATTTCCTCTTCATTCCTTTGTATTCCCTTGTGCATGCATATATCTTCATAAATCCCTCTTCTATATGCATCTAAATTCCTATAAAAATTATGAAAAATGTCTAAGTAAAAAGTCCCAAATTAACACATGCACAAAATGACTATTTTTCCCTTATATGTAGATGAATATACGATGATTTGAAAATATTTGAATTTTTGTTTTAAACATGTTAAAATACCCAAATATGATGTTTATTTAAATAAAAATAGATAAAATATGGATGTAAATATATGCATATTTACGTGTACTTTAAATACCTCCACATTTATCTTTTTATGCATCCTCGAATAAAGGAAAACTAAGATAAATTCGTTTTCGTATGGAGCATGATTGCATTGAGCGTATGCAACAAGCCGTTAAACCTCTGGGTGTACCCAGTAGGACGAGTGTTGTCTCGTGAGGGTTTTTCGCGCATATTACACACAAAATCCAGTGCAAAGTGAGAATATTTACAAACAAGATTTATTTACAATGGGATGAATGTAAGTTTTTGAAAGTATTTACAAACGAAGAATTTACTTTCAATTCGACACTAATAAGTTAAATATAAGTACTGGTCATCATCTAGAAATTTAAGTCCTTTTACTTGTCAAATTTTCCAACAAAAAAAGGTTGTCATAACAGGTATACTATATTTTGGCTAGTTGTTTCATTTGATAACACAATGTAATTATGAAATGGATCCTCAGTTGATTATCAAAGTTTGTCAAAGTGGTATTTTCATTTCTTTTCTATAACAAGTTAAACCAAACAAGTCAAAATAGTGTTTGGATTTCAATTTCTTATTCTCTCTTATTTGAAAATTTTATTGATATTAACAATATTTACATTTGCCTAACCCAGATAAACTGAGGCCAGATATATTACACATGCACTGCCTTTTGGGCTTACATGTGGGGAATACAGAGCATAGTAGTGAACACACGAGTGTGAACATATGACTCTAAGTATTAAAAATATATACATATATACAAATGTTTTTTACTTATATACATATATATATATATATATATATATTTTCAATTTTTTTAGAAAGAGAGAGTTTTGCAAAATCATCTTAGCACCATTTAACTTAGAAGATAAAATTTTTATATCCTTTACTTTAAATTTACCATTTTTGTAAACAAAGATTTTCACTTAGAATATACTTCATGATTAACACATATGAACCTTCCTTTATACTGGTTAAATCATTATTATTTGTAATTAAACTTCATTTTTATTTTTGTTAAGACAAATAAATTTTCAAAAATTTCAATTTATTGACTAAAACTTATACTTATCCTATAATGTTTCTTTAAAATAAATCAAAGTGCTAAAAAAGAAAATGTTTTTGAGATTTAGAAATTTTAAGATTTTTTTTTTTGAGTTAATAAAAAAGAAAATTCAAACATGCCATGAAAAACTAAATAAGTGAAAATGAGACTCCCCCCACATTTAATTTTTCTATTGCGTCCCCACAGTAAATGCATGTTATAATGAGTGTAACGGGGAAATTATGTATATATTTACAAAAAAGAGTTAAGATTCTTACTAGACGTAGCTTGGCTCATGAAGAATCATGAGCTCCTCCTCTTGGTTACTTTGCAATTTCAAGAAAGGCTTCAAAAGATGACCATTGACTTTAAAAATCAATCCATCCCTGGGGTTTTCTATTTCTACGGCACCATGTGGAAAAACATTTCGTACTACAATGGTCTGGTCCATCTCGATTTAAGTTTCCCAGGGAATAAATGAAGTCTTGAGTCATATAAAAGAACTTTCTGGTTAGGCAAAAACGCTTTCTTAGGATTGACATGTCATGAAAAACTTTTGTTCTTTCTTTGTAAATTTTCTCGTTTTCATACGCATTGTTCCTAAGTTCTTCTAGTTCGTTGAGTTGTAGTTTTCAGTTTTCGCCGACTTTCTCAAGATTAAAGTTTAAGTTCTTTACTGCCCACAACAATTTGTGTTCAATTTCAATGCGTAAATGGCAAGCTTTACCATAAACTAAAAGAAATGGGGACATCTCAAGGTTAGTTTTAAAAGCAGTACGGTAAGCCCAAAGCACATCGGTCAATTTCTAAGACCAATCTTTTCGATTTTTGTTAATAGTTTCCTCCAAGATTTGTTTTATTTGGCGATTTGAAACATCAACTTACACGTAAGTTTGAGGATGATAAGGAGTGGATAACATGTGATTATAGAGTATTTCTTCATTAAAGTTTCAAAAGAACGATTACAAAAAGGGGTTCCGTTATCACTGATTATTGTGCAAGATGTGCCGAACCTTGAAAAGATGTTTTCTTTGATAAATTTCACAACAATTCTATGGTCGTTGGTTTTGCAAGAAACGGCTTCGACTCATTTTGAGATGTAATCGACAGCGAGAAGAATATAAAAGTTTCCAAAAGAATTGGAAAAAGGTCCCATAAAGTCAGTACCCCAAACATCAAAGAATTTGATCATAAGAATGGGGTTTGGAGGCATCATATCTCATCGAGAATTTCGTCCAAGCATTTGACATCGATTGCAAGTTTTGCAAAATTGGAATGAGTCTTCGAAAAGAGAAGGCCAATAGAAACCACACTGAAGCACCTTTTCCGTAGTTTTTTAGGATCGAAATGTCCACTGCACGCTTGATCGGGGCAAAACAAAAGAACACTCTAATCTCATTATCCGGAATGCAACGTCGGATGATTTGGTTGGGACAATAATTGAACAAGTATGGATCGTCCTAATATAAATATTTGACTTAGGACATGAATTTGTATTTGTCCTGTTTGGATCAAGATGAGGGAGTTTTTTATTGACTAAATAGTTTACTATGTCGGCATACCACGGATCGACGGAGACAGAAAGAAGTTGTTCGTCGAGAAAGTTTCCATTGATTGACAAAGAAGATGGTGCATTCGAAAGACGAGATAAATGATCAGCTATGACATTATCGGGTCCTTTTTTGTCCTTGATTGTAAGATCGAACTCTTGTAACAAAAGGATCCAACGAATTAAGCAAGATTTAGCATTTTTTTTAGCGAAGAGATATCGAAGTGCAGAATGGTCCATGTGCATAGTAATGTGTGACCCGATCAACTAGTATCAGAATTTTTCGAGAGAAAAAACTACCGCTAGAAGCTCTTTTTCAGTGATTGTGTATTTGCGTTGAGCGTCGTTCAAATTCATGCAAGCGTAGTAGATAACATGAAGGATCTTGTTCATGCGTTGTCCTAAGACAGCTGTAACAGCCCGCAAATCCGTACACCTTAAGTCAACACTAAACTACCTAAATCAACTCAAGTTGTACAGAAATACGAACCATTTGGGTTAAAGAAAAAGAGGTAGAAGAAGAAAACAGAAAACAACAGCAGAATCTAACCATCGCAGTGGAATAAAATATAATATATAATAAATGATCTTTACTCAAAAATCAAATGCATCAGTTTATATATTACATCATCTAAGTACATCAATCACAGTTAACGTCAATAACATACAAGGATACGCAGCAACTCAATCACAGCGGAATATATATAGATAAACAAGTATGGGAGTACGTATCGTCATCCAGCTCGTCTTCTGTGCTCCATGACATCAAATCCTGTATCCTATAATACTCGGTCTGACCCGAGCATTACAGTCAAATAACACCCGAGTAAGTCTGGAATACCAGCGTGAGAAATCACACCCAATTGATTATTAACGTTTCAAAAATCCTTTAAAATAAAAGCATCTCGTATGACCTCGCCACAAATAAACATGTCGGGTTTTTACCTTACGATAGCTAAAACAATTTTTAAATAGAAATCCTCGGATATTATAATAGGGTCTATTTACAAATACTTATAAAATAGCCGAAATTGTTACATGATTAAATTCCAGCTACCAGCCACAGAGTGGGTAATACAAACAAAACTCGTACAAGGCTCATAGGGAAAATGGATTCCAACTAATGTCTAGGCACTGGGGTACCACCTGTCACAGTACGGGGCCTAGATCACCGTACCGAGGAGTATGCCCGCTGTCCTGCAACACAAGACCGGGACTACCCCTTACTGGATAATCCCGAGTGAGATCACCCCGCGGTTGGGATCAGCAACCGTCCACTGAGCCGAAATAAAAAGGGACATCTAGACTGGGATGACCTCACCCTGCTTGGGTGCTACCCACCTAGCCTTGCTGCATAACCCCTGATTTTCAGTCATTCCCATTTGATGAGGCTTGAGGCTAAGCGTTACCTTTTAGAACATATCTCTTAGAATGCCCATCGTCCACCTGATGATGTTTCGTAAGCATTCATCCATACAAGTTCGTCCCGAGTTCGAACGGAACCGAAGGCATTATTCCTACTACATCCATTTTGGAAATATCCTCAGGATTAGTAGCGACTAGCCCTAGCACTTCACTGCTCCATCTTCGAATCCAAAATCGTTTCCACAAAAACGTACAAACCGGATCGAAGTGGTTTTCGAGAAATAAATCTCGATCCTGGTCTCTTCGAAACGATCAACGCATTTGTCCAATATTGATAGTCGGTTATTTAACTATCAATTAATATTCACAAACAACCATCCAACAATAAATAATTTCCCAAATTATTTATTAACCTCAAATTATCTTCACAAGATATATTTCTATTTTCAATCCTTTGAAAACAGTTTCAAAACCATCTTTCTTTTCAGAATCAACTTTCCCAAATATTTTCTATCTCCTCTGAAATCACCAAGCACAAAACTAGATTTTTAAAATAATTTAAAACACTTTACTTTGAAATATACTTAAAACATTTAGGATGAAACTACTTCAATCATTTGTAAAAAATACATACTATATGAATATTTGAAAATAAAGTTACTTAATAAAATATAAAACTAGATTGTTACTTTTACAAAACAAAACACCAAATCACTTTTTAAATAATTACTGCTATAATAAATTAAAAGGAAATACTTACTTTAGACTTTAAATATTAGAAATAGATAATTTTTCAAAACATACCTTCGAAATAATTTTAAAACTATTAACTTATATTTAAAAATTTACTTTGAAAACGTACTTGGTTATCCAGGGAGAATTCCAACTTCAATCACTTAAATCAATTTTCCAAATTGATTCCCAATTTATTCCATTTGAAATAAATATCTTTACTTTCTTAATTCATTTTAAAATTCATTAATTATGGACTTTATTACTATTATTATTTCCCTTTGATTTTAAATCTTTTTAACTGAAATATACGAATTTCAGCTTTTCCCACTTTCTTCTTTATTCTTTTCAATAATTTAAATCTTAAATTTAAAATAAAAGCTTTTTTCCATTAATTAATAACACTGAAGTTTAAAATTCATTAACTTTCAGTTTATTCAAATTTCCTTTCTATACTCAAGAATTATTTACTAGAATTTTAAAGGGCACATTATTTCTTTCCCAATTCATTCTTAGATTTTATTCAAATTTCTATAATTATTTTACTTACAAATTTACTTCTTTTATTTTCTTTCCAGAATCCAATATATATATATATATATATATATATATATATTTGGTAATTCACTATACCCAGTTATATCCAATCGAACCATAGCATACAATATTCTAATATAATTCATCATAGAATATCAAATAATCACAATAGAGGATATTAAATAATAAATGTTGAGGGATCCAGTTGAATCCGTCCAACCTGTTTTCTCTGCATCCACAGACGTTAGCACAATATAATTCACCAATTCCAAAATATACCATACTATAGCACATCAATCAATTCAACCATTCAAATAATTATTTAAATTTAATCATTTAAATTTAAATTTAAATTCAGCTGAGTGAGATTAACTCACCCTTTATTTTATTAGCATCCATTCCAATCCAGCTTTCCTCTTTCTCGATTTTTAACCTTGTATAAATATTTATTCGATTTATTAATATCCTTGGTTAACCAAAAATCTATCACCGTTTAATAAATTTAAATTAACAAATTCTCCTTAAATAAATTATTTTTGGTAACTAAAATAAATTCAATCAGTTTATTAACAACATTAATCACTAATAAACGTTATTAACATAAACTGGTAGATTTACACTTCTAAACTGCCTGCATATAAAATTTTATAGACTACATGTAGGTATATAAAATTTTATTGTCTATTTATTTTTATTTGGATAAAACAAACAATTAATCTACATTCATTTATTCAACCCAAATTTAAACTATTATATATATATATATATTCATATATAAAATAAATAAAAGCAACAGAATACCTTACTGCCGAAGAACCCATCATCCCAAAAATCAAGGTCAGAACGCGACTCTGAGCTACTCGACCTTGCCACAACTCACGCTGCCATCACGAGAACTACCTCTCGAGACCACCTGCTGCTGCCGATCGACCTTCTCTTCGAACCTAACCTACTCCACTCGAAGCCATGACCCTCCATCGAGCCGCTCGCAAATCGCCATCATGCCTCAACGTCGACTCAACCCAAATCACCTGATACCCTCCCCATGCTCGCGGTTCGCTACCAACTATGCAGAAACCCCCAAATCGACCCGTCCCTTGGCTATTGCCCAACCTCGCACCCATACATGCTCGCGATGCCTCACCTTCGCCTTGCTTCCCAATCCACGGCGTGCTCCGGTGAGTTCGTCCCAGGCGATCGATAAAATCACACGGCGATGTCGATTAGCTCAAGCCCTAAACGAGAGCGAGACGAGCAAGCAGAGGAACGAGGCCGCTATCGCTGTATAATTTTGAACGACTTTGAACCCCCGAGAAGATGGGTTCGATTTTTGCTTGATTTTGAAGATGAAGGCTTCGGCCATTAAAATCTCGAAGCAGTAGTATTTTTTTTTTTCGTCTTCTCTGAATTGTGAAGAGATGAGGGAAGAGAGGAAAGGGTACATGATTAACAGATCTGAAATTTGAAGAGAAAGAATGCGTGCTCGAACAAGAAAAAGGAGACAAGAAACGACGTTCGTGTAGGATGTCGTTTACGCTGATTTAAAAAAAAGCCGCTAGAAAGAAAAAGTTGTCGGGAATGATTTGACCAATTAAACAAACAAGTATATTTGAATTCAAATTAAATTTAAATTGTCTCAATTCGTAACTCAAAATTTTCGAACTCCTATCAAGTCGTGCCGCTAGGCGTTTATAATGTTATACACCTATTTCGAACGCAATGGAAAAGGTTTCGGGTCCTAATTTGATCGTACGGGGAAGATAACTTTTTGTTTGGATCAGTTATTATATTGAATTCGATATAAATTTCAGCGCGTTTATATATCATACGCTCACACAACAACTCCGATCTATACGAAAATTGAAACCCGATAATAATGTAATATTACGGATCCAATGGAACTGGTTTCGTTAAATTTCGAGACTATGCCTCGTAAGGCTATTTTTAAATGCAATTTAAACGATATAAATTTCAAAACTTAACAAACCATTTTTTTTAAATTTGATTTCAACACTTCTATCCTCTTCAATATTATCAATACAAATACTACAAGCCTTCAAATTATTTTTAACAGGCTTAAAACTCCAGATTCAACATCTTACCCAATTTCAAATTATCTAATTTAATAATTAAATTATCAAATAAATTGTGATATTCGTAATTCAAGTTAAAATTTTACTTTTAAATATTAAAATCAATTAAATATTACGATTTTAAATGCTCGAAAATTCCGGATCGTCACATTCCTCCCACCTTAAAAGAATTTCGTCCCCGAAATTACTAGTTAGGAAGAATGGTCTAATTCCCGTTACTTATCCCAAAAACCAAACAATCCAACATCTAACCATCTTTTTATAAAAGACCCTTTATCATTCTTATTAACTTCTCAACTCTCCCATAGTTTCAAACTATACTATTTGTTTAACCATTCAAGTTTCAATTTAAACTAAATTTTGAATTGTCAATATTTTCTCAAAAAAAATTTCTAACTCTCTAAATTTTCGAAAAATTTCGCCAGCGTCTCCTTTGCACGGCTAGCTCGGTACAACTACAAAAGGCCTGTACGGGCTCTCAAATCCAAAAAGAAAACAAAAGGCCAAGTGGCTCGATCCAAAAACCCAATCAAATTTCATAGAAATTTAAACACATACCTTTTTGTCGAGCAATTCTAATTTATTATCTGAAATCAAAACCAATTTTCCTTTTCCTTCTTATATTACCTGCATATCATGTTTAGCACCAATATCCAATCACAACTTTCAAAAACATTTTATCTACTTCCTTCCAAATGTCAATATTTATTCATTCAAATATTAACTCATAATATATCTGTAATATTCAATTTCCAATTAAGAATTCTCTATTCCTTACTTGAGTTTAGCATGAGCATTCTATATGCTTCTTTATTTATTTTTACTTTACCACCTTTAGCTTATATCTATTTCTATTCAAATTGATCCTTCCATTTCTATATGAATTTAATTTATCTTCAACTCTAAATATTTAGATTTTATCTTCCATTTAACTGATTCATTTCGTTATGTTGATTAGTTTCATTTCTTAATTTATTTCAATTTACAATTTGAAAACCTTTGTCGTTAACAAAATTTTCAAAAGTTTCAAAAAAAAATTCTAACTCCCAAAATTTCTGAAAATTTTTGGCAGAGTCCCCTTTGTACGGAGGAGCTTTTGCAATTTGACAAAAGATATAAATATATATACATCGACCCACATGATCGAAAAAATCAAAAACAGTTCATATTTCCTATTTTTATTGCGTAGGCGTACCTTATTTAGCATTTTTAAGCAAACGGCTTATTATTTTTAGCAACTAGCACAACCAAATCCAGCCACACGGCTCCCAGGTACCTGTACTTACTCAATTTAAACATGTAAGTGCCATATAAATGAAGTTGAACAACATTTCACTTATTTGCAATAGTTAAACACATGAATTCTAAAAGAAATTCACACCAAACATTTTTCCGTAAGCAACTTATACAATTTTCATACTAATTCCACTGTTCCAATTAATTTATAACCATTTTCATTATATTTGAATGGTTTAAAATTCAATCGCTTACATTTAATTTATTTTTAAGCAAAATGAACCCACATCTAATTCAATTGCTCTCAAAAATCAATTTATTTTACTCCTATCAATTCATAGCATCTTAATTATTTCCATTTACCTCCAATGACAATTTGTTCTATGTTATTTGATGAGATCTATGTGAATAAATAAGTATTTATGTTTTATAACCAATTTAAATGGATTTCAACTCAATTTATACTTAATTTTATTCCATTTTTAAATTTATTCACAATCCATATATTCTCATTTTCATTGCATTTTAAATTCGAACCCATTTACTTGCATTCTCATTTTATTAACCAAACTAGTTCATACAAAACCATTAACAATTTAGCTTCACCTTCATTACCAATTAAATTTCCTTTTTATTTCAATTCATTCACAACCATTTATTTAGCTCGACGCATTTCATTTCAATTTTATTCACAATCTATTCATTTGTGATTCATTAAAAACCATTCTATTAACTTGAAAACATTATATTGTTCATATTGTCTCCAAGTTATTTCATTCTTTAACATTTTAAATGGTTCACAATTATTTACAACCTACCAAATTCTATTTCGATCCAAATTTTATTTTTACTTGATTCAAATTTAATCCAATATCTTTAAACTTGGTTTTAAGCTGAATTCAATTCAACTCTCCCCCTTATATTCAGCTTAAGTCAATTTATTTTGATTTATTCAAATTTTATACTAAAACTCATTTTCATTTCATAAATAAATATTTTTCTCTTTTATTCAACTTGATTCTATCTCAATTAAATCTCATTTTAAATCTACAATTTCCTTTGGTTGGTTATTATAGAATTTAACTTTCAGATTTAACTCATTCAGTTGATCACAAGGCCATTTCCAATTTATTTCTACTTATTTGGATTTTATTTGCACATCCAAACCATCACTATTTTAATCCATTTACATTTTTATTCCATATATTTCAATTATATTTAATTTGTTAACACTTCAAGTTAAATTGTAATTTAAAACTCAAGTTCTGAATCCACTATCCATTTTCAATTTACCGCCAAATTTCATGAACTCACAATTCAATTACATTCTCAATTCATTTAATTAATTGCAAGACCACTTCCAATTATATTTTCTTCACTAATGATTCAAGTCGAATTTGATTTATAACTTGAGTTTTATTTCCAAACTTCATTATTAACTCACAATTCAATTTCATTAACTAATTTATTATCTAATTAGTTCTTTCCCTGGTTAAAATTCAACACTTGATTTTCAATTCCAAATATCACTCCATTTAATTTTCTTAAGTTCAAATTTATTTTATAATTCAAGTTTGAATTTTCATTTTATTTTTCAAGTCATCAAACAATATTTATTTTGGGTTTTCATTTCCACTTATAAATTTTATAAGTCACAACTTATTGTTTACACAATCCCATTCATTCTAGGCTTGAATATATTCTTCTTTTATTTTTAACTCAAGCCTTATGCTTATTTACAACCCAAACATGTTTTATTTTATGGATTTTTAATTCTTTTACACGTTATTCTTATTTATTTATTTCAATTCCAATCCTTATCCCACTTATTTTCCCTTTATTCAGGTAAGAATCTAATTCCATTTGATAACTCAATTGAATTTTTATTCCAATTCAGTTTTATTTTAAACTCGGATTTATTTAACTCAATTCGATTTCAACTTAATTCAAATACAACTGGATATTATTTTCAGCATATCCAATTAATTTCAATCCAGTTAAATTTTATTACCCCAATCCAAGTTTGTTTCATTTTTAGCTTTTCCCTTTAAATTTAAATTCCAACATTCAAAGCTTATATTTCCTTCCTGATTTAAAACTCATCTCAATTTATAAGCTTACAATTTATCTCATCGGGATTTTTAAACTCCCGGCTTTGGTTTCAAATCATTTTGAAATCTTCAACATCTCAAATCACATTTCTCAAAAGTTAAATCAATCCTGTTTTATTCCCAACAAATTTCTTTTGAGACTTTCAAAAACAACTAGCTTTTCTGAACAAATCAATTTTTTGGCAGTAATCCGTCACCTAGAAATTTGAAAATGAATACTGATGATGCGGCCGTCATCATCAGAATTATTTTCCAATAATCCAAGTGATTTTAATGCTATATCACTTTCAAAATCCCTTTAAAACAATTTCCTTTCAGAAATATCTCCAAAACAATTGTGCTATTATTTATCTTTAAAACACTTCCAAAATCTCTGGGATTTAAATTTTCAAATTCTTCTTAAATCAATTTTACTATAATTCATTTGCATAGCTTATGCTCATACAAATTCTTATTTGATTATATTTCAATTTGTAAATTTCATTTATAATTCATATTTATGAATTTCAGTTTATAATTGAATTTATTCCCTCAACCTTTGATTATATTTTCAATTTCTAGTTAAATTTTTACCCATGATGATAATAATTTAATATTATTCTTCCTAACATCCAAGCAACCATATATTAGCTAAAATAGTTTACAAAACGTTTATCTATATCAAAATATATTTTGGATAAAATTATTTCATTTGCCCACATTTAAAACAATACCGTGTCAATTGTTCTATTCAAGTGTTTAGAAACCCCTTCGATACAGTAGTACAGACTGTGCCGACGAAGGTTCATATGCCACTCAATAAACCAATCAACACAATATTAAAATAATTTATATTCACTAACAAATACGCGCTCATATCTATTAAAACGCTCAAACTCATTCTAGATTACTTCGGACTCTAATTTAAATGAGTAATTCCCACCAGAGCCAAGGTTATCACCAACCTCGCTCTGATACCAACTGTAACAGCACGCAAATCCGTACACCTTAAGTCAACACTAAACTACCTAAATCAACTCAAGTTGTACAAAAATACGAACCATTTGGGTTAAAGAATAAGAGGTAGAAGAAGAAGACAGAAAACAACAGCAGAATCTAACCATCGCAGCGGAATAAAATATAATATATAACAAAATATCTTTACTCAAAAATCAAATGTATCTGTTTATATATTACATCATCTGAGTACATCAATCACAGTTAACATCAATAACATACAAGGATACACATCAACTCAATCATAGCTTAATATATATAGATAAACAAGTACGGGAGTACGTATCGTCATCCAGCTCGTCTTCTGAGCTCCACGGCATCAAATCCTGTATCCTATAACACTCGGTCTGACCCAAGCATTACAGTCAAATAACACCCGAGTCGGTCTGGAATACCAGCATGAGAAATCACACCCAATTGATTATTAACGTTTCAAAAATCCTTTAAAACAAAAGCATCTCGTAAGACCTCGCCACAAATAAACATTTCGGGTTTTTACCGTATGATAGCTAAAACAATTTTTAAATAGAAATCATCTGATATTATAATAGGGTCTATTTACAAATACTTATAAAATATCCAAAATTGTTACATGATTAAATTCCAGCTACTAGCCATTGAGTGGGTAATACAAACAAAACTCGTACAAGGCTCGTAGGGAGAATGGATTCCAACTAATGACTAGGCACTGGGGTACCACCTGTCACAGTATGGGGCTTAGATCACTGTACCGAGGAGTACGCCCGCTCCTCTGCAATACAAGACCAGGACTACCCCTTACTGGATAATCACGAGTGAGATCACCCCGCGGTTAGGATCAGCAACCGCCCACTAAGCCGAAATAAAAAGGGACATCTAGATTGGGATGACCTCACCCTGCTTGGGTGCTACCCGCCTAGCCTTGTCGCATAACCCCTGATTTTCAGTCATTCCCATTTGATGAGGCTTGAGGCTAAGCGTTACCTTTTAGAACATATCTCTCAGAATGCCCATCGTCCACCTGACGATGTTTCGTAAGCATTCATCCATACAAGTTCGTCCCGGGTTCGAACGGAACCGAAGGCACTATTCCTACTACATCCATTTTGGAAATATCCTCAGGATTAGTAGCGACTAGCCCTTGCACTTCACTGCTCCATCTTCGAATCCAAAATCGTTTCCATGAAAACATACAAACCGGATCGAAGTGGTTTTCGAGAAATAAATCTCGATCCCGGTCTCTTCGAAACGATCAACGCATTTGTCCAATATTGACCGTCGGTTATTTAAATATCAATTAATATTCACAAACAACCATCCAACAATAAATAATTTTCCAAATTATTTATTAACCTCAAATTATCTTCACAAGATATATTTCTATTTTCAATCCTTTGAAAACAGTTTCAAAACCATCTTTCTTTTCAGAATCAACTTTCCCAAATATTTTCTATCTCCTCTGAAATCACCAAGCACAAAACTAGATTTTTAAAATAATTTAAAACACTTTACTTTGAAATATACTTTAAAACATTTAGGATGAAACTACTTCAATCATTTGTTAAAAATACATACTATATGAATATTTGAAAATAAAGTTACTTAATAAAATATAAAACAAAATTTTTACTTTTACAAAACAAAACACCAAATCACTTTTTGAATAATTACTACTATAATAAATTAAAAGGAAATACTTACTTTAGACTTTAAATATTAGAAATAAATAATTTTTCAAAACATACCTTCGAAACAATTTTAAAACTATTAACTTATATTTAAAAATTTACTTTGAAAACGTACTTGGTTATCCAGGGAGAATTCCAACTTCAATCACTTAAATCAATTTTCCAAATTGATTCCCAATTTATTCCATTTGAAATAAATATCTTTACTTTCTTAATTCATTTTAAAATTCATTAATTATGGACTTTATTACTATTATTATTTCCCTTTGATTTTAAATCTTTTTAACTGAAATATACGAATTTCAGCTATTTCCAATTTCTTCTTTATTCTTTTCAATAATTTAAATCTTAAATTTAAAATAAAAGCTCTGTTCCATTAATTAATAACACTGAAGTTTAAAATTCATTAACTTTCTGTTTATTCAAATTTCCTTTCTATACTCAAGATTTATTTACTAGAATTTTAAAGGGTACATTATTTCTTTCCCAATTCATTCTTAAATTTATTCAAATTTCTATAATTATTTTACTTACAAATTTACTTCTTTTATTTTCTTTCCAGAATCCAATATATATATATATATATTTGGTAATTCACTATACCCAGTTATATCCAATCGAACCATAGCATACAATATTCTAATATAATTCATCATAGAATATCAAATAATCACAATAGAGGATATTAAATAAAAAATGTTGAGGGATCCAGTTGGATCCCTCCAACCTGTTTTCCCTGCATCCACAGACGTTAGCACAATATAATTCACTAATTCCAAAATATACCATACTATAGCACATCAATCAATTCAACCATTCAAACAATTATTTAAATTTAATCATTTAAATTTAAATTCAGCTGAGTGAGATTAACTCACCTTTTATTTTATTAGCATCCATTCCAATCCAGCTTTCCTCTTTCTCGATTTTTAACCTTGTATAAATATTTATTCGATTTATTAATATCCTTGGTTAACCAAAAATCTATTAATGTTTAATAAATTTAAATTAACAAATTCTCCTTAAATAAATTATTTTTGGTAACTAAAATAAATTCAATCAGTTTATTAACAACATTAATCACTAATAAACGTTATTAACATAAACTGGTAGATTTACACTTCTAAACTGCCTGCATATAAAATTTTATAGACTACATGTAGGTATATAAAATTTTATTGTCTATTTATTTTTATTTGGATAAAACAAACAATTAATCTACATTCATTTATTCAACCCAAATTTAAACTTTTTTTTATATATTCATATATAAAATAAATAAAAGCAACAGAATACCTTACTGCCGAAGAACCCATCATCCCAAAAATCAAGGTCAGAACGCGACTCCGAGCTACTCGACCTTGCCACAACTCATGCTGCCATCACGAGAACTACCTCTCGAGACAACATGCTGCTGCCGATCGACCTTCTCTTCGAACCTAACCTGCTCCACTCGAAGCCATGACCCTCCATCGAGCCGCTCGCAAATCGCCATCATGCCTCAACGTCGACTTAACCCAAATCACCTGATGCCCTCCCTATGCTCGCGGTTCGCTACCAACTATGCAGAAACCCCCAAATCGACCCGTCCCTTGGCTTTTGCCCAACCTCGCACCCATACATGCTCACGAATGCCTCGCCTTCGCCTTGCTTCCCAATCCACGGCGTGCTCCGGTGCGTTCGTCCCAGGCGATCGATAAAATCAGATGGCGATGTCGATTAGCCCAAGACCTAAATGAGAGCGAGACGAGCAAGCAAAGGAACGAGGCCGCTATCGCAGTATAATTTTGAACAACTTTGAACTCCCGAGAAGATGGGTTCGATTTTTGCTTGATTTTGAAGATGAAGGCTTCGGCCATTAAAATCTCGAAGCAGTTGTATATATGTTTTTTATTTTTTTTCGTCTTCTCTGAATTGTGAAAAGATGAGGGAAGAGAGGATAGGGTACATGATTAACAGATCTGAAATTTGAAGAGAAAGAATGCGTGCTCGAACAAGAAAAAGGGGACAAGAAACGACGTTCGTGTAGGATGTTGTTTACGCTGATTTAAAAAAAGCTGCTGGAAAGAAAAAGTTGTCGAGAATGATTTGACCAATTAAACAAACAAGTATATTTGAATTCAAATTAAATTTAAATTTGTCTCAATTCGTAACTCAAAATTTTCGAACTCCTATCAAGTCGTGCCACTAGGCGTTTATAATGTTATACACCTATTTTGAACGCAATGGAAAAGGTTTCGAGTCCTAATTCGATCGTACGGGGAAGATAACTTTTTGTTTGGATTAGTTATTATATTGAATTCGATATAAATTTTAGCGCGTTTATATATCGTATGCTCACACAACAACTCCGATCAATACGAAAATTGAAACCCGATAATAATGTAATATTACGGATCCAATGGAACTGGTTTCGTTAAATTTCGAGACCGTGCCTCGGAAGGCTATTTTTAAATGCAATTTAAATGATATAAATTTCAAAACCTAGCAAACCATTTTTTTTAAATTTGATTTCAACACTTCTATCCTCTTCAGTATTATCAATACAAATATTACAAGCCTTCAAATTATTTTTAACAGGCTTAAAACTCCAGATTCAACATCTTACCCAATTTCAAATTATATAATTTAATAATTAAATTATCAAATAAATTATGATATTCGTAATTCAAGTTAAAATTTTACTTTTAAATATTAAAATCAATTAAATATTTCGATTTTAAATGCTCGAAAATTTTGGATCGTCACAACAGCACTGACTGCAATGTTCGAAGTATCACACATTATTTCAAATGGGAGATCCTAATTAGGTGCACAAATGATTGGAGCTGAAATAAGTTCTTTTTTAAGACATCCAAAAGAAGAGATAAACTCAGAGTTGAAATCGAATGGAATGTCTTTTCCAAGGAGAGTCGTCAAAGGATGAGCGATTTTGCTGAAGTCTTTCAAAAGCATTGGTAAAAGCCAACGTGTCCTAGAAATGATCGAATGTCCTTAATAGATTTGGGAATGGGTAGGTTTGCAATTACATCAACTTTTGCTTTATCTACCTCAATGCCTTTATTTGAGATGATATGTCCAAAGACTATGCCTTGTTTGACCATAAAGTGGCAGTTTTCCAATTCAAAGTCAAATGTTTTTCTTTTTGTTGATTTAAAACCAACTCGAGATGGTGTAAACATTTGGAAAATGAATTACCAAAGATAGAGAAATCATCCATAAAAACTTTTAGAAAGCATTCAATCATGTCGGAAAAGATGCCAACCATGCATCATTCGGAAGTTGCAGGAGCGTTATGAAGTCCGAATGGCATACGTCGATAAGCAAAGGTACCGAATGGACACGTGAAAGTCGTTTTTTCTAGATCTTTGGGAGTGATGAAAATTTGGTTATAGTCGGAATAACCATTAAGGAAGCAGTAAAATTCATGGCCGGCTAAACGTTTGAGAATTTGGTCGATAAAAAAAAGAGGGAAGTGATCTTTTCATGTTGCGGCATTTAATTTTTGATAGTCAATGAAAACACGCCAACCAGTTTGAGTCCGAGTGGGAATGAGTTCATTCGAGTCGTTTGTTATAACGGTAAGTCTGGATTTTTTAGGAAAGGCATGAATTGGGCTAACCCATGCGCTATCGGAGATGGAATATACAATACCGTTATCGCTGAGCTTAAGAATTATGTAACCCATCACATCTTTCATTTTGGGTTAGGCCTTCGTTGTGCATCACGGATGGGTTTGGCTTCATCAATTAAGTGATGCGATGTTGGACAATAACAGGGCTAATTCCCTTAATATCGATAATGGATCACCCAAGTGCTTGTATTTGTTTCGAAAATAGAAAGTAAGGAGATTTCTTGATCAAGAGAGAGAGTTGCAGAAATTATGACAGGCAATGTTTCATTATCACCTAAGTATGCATACTTAAGGTGATAGGGAAGTGGTTTAAGGTCCAACTTCAGGAGTTTCTCGATCAAAGAATCGGTTTGAGGTTCGAACTCAACTGGAAGCTATTCAAAAGGAAGAGTGTAATCAATGTCATTGGGTATTTCATGAAACAATTTTTCGTACTCAACTTCGCGTTCATCGTTAAGATAAAGTGTCGCGTTTTCGAAGTTTTCGTGAATGGAGCTAACTTTCAACGTTTGGTCACGAGGTTCATTCAGTTGGCTTTTAAGATTGAAAATATTAAGATCCAAAGTCATGTTTACAAAAGAGACCTTCATCGAACCGTTGCAACAATTGATTGAGGCATTTGAGGTGGCTAAGAATGGTCAGCTTAAAATCAATGTAATTTGACTCATGGGATTTATCACGGGTTGTATTTCGAGAATGGTAAAATCAACGGAAAATATGAATTGTCCAACTCGAATGAGCACGTCCTCGATTTTTCCCACATGTTTGTTAATGGAACGATTAGCGAATTGTAGTATGACCTTTATGGGTTTGAGCTCACCTAAGCCTAATTGTTCGTACATGGAGCATGGAATCAAATTGACACTCGCACCTAAGTCTATCAAGCATTTGTTAATCATCTTGTCTCCAATTGTACATGAAATCATAGTGCAGCTAGGATCTTTGTATTTAAGGGGCATGGATTGGGACAAGACTTCACTCAAACTGGCTGCTAAGAAGACTTTTTTAGACACTTGAGTGTGTCGCTTTTGGGTGCACAAGTTCTTAAGAAATTTTGCATATGTGGGGACTTGCTGAACAGTGTCAAGAAGCGGGATGTTAAATTTCACTTGTTTGAAATTTTCTAAAATCTTTCCCATTTGGTCCGAGTGTTTCTTGGGTCGGAGACGATGTGGAAATGGGACACGATACTCTATAGGTGGGTCTACTTGAGGAGAAGAAGAATTTTGATTGGCATTTCATTCAACGTTTTGCTCTACGTTCTATTCAGACTCATTTGTTGTTTTAGAATTGTCGAGAGAGGTTTTCGGTAAATCGTTTGGGTTAACGACTTGATTATCTTGTTTACCGGAACGTAAAGTTGTGATAGCATTCAATTGGGTGACATTGCTATCTTGAACAACATGGGCTTGATTTGAATTTGCGTTTTGATTTCTGGGATTTAGAATTGGCTGGCTTGAGAATGTGCCTTGTTCACGTTCACTCACAGATGTGGCAAATTGACCCATTTGCATTTTAAGTTTTGCAATTGATTGGTTTGTTTTTTGCATATATGAGGTTAATAAATTTTGCAAATTGCTGTTTGATTGAAGACTTTGAGTAGTTGCTTTAGCCAACGTTTTAAGAGTTTTCTCAAGTGAACTTAAATGTTTATCATCTTGGGGAGGATGAGTAGAATTTGGTTGAAAATTTGATTGTTGCGGTTGATTATGAGATGGACCCGTAAAGTTTTGTTGATAATGGTTAGGCTGAAAGGGAGGATTCGAAGCATTATTCGGGAATGCTTGAAAATTGGGACGAACCGTATTCATGTTGGGATTGTTTTGGTTCCAAGAAAAATTTGGATGATTTCTCCAACCAGGATTGTATGTTGGAGAATACGGGTCGTTTTTGGCTTTATTGAAAGCATTGATTTGTTCAACAGAATTGGGACACTGATCGGCTATATGATTTGGATTGTTGCATTTATAACACATCGGTTGGGAAACTTGGTTCATTTGATTCGATGAGAAAACATTATCGAATTTTTTAATCATTGCATCGATCTTAGCATCTAAAGCAAAAGAAGATCCTATCGAGTGTGCACTCGATCAGGAGTAAATTGATTTTTCATTCGAATGTTCCCATTGGGTTGACTTTTCGGCAAGGTTTTCAAGAAATTGCCAAGCATCGTCGTGATATTGGGCAAGAAAGTTGCCTTGGCACATTGATTTGAGCATGGTTCGTGAGCTTTTTTCGAGTCCATCATATAAGATTTGGCAAATCGCCCATTTTTCGAAGTTATGGTGTGGACATTTTGTCAAAAGCTCTTTGAATTTTTCAAACTATTTTTTGAATGGTTCTCCCTTGAATTAATGAAAATTTACAATTTCGTTTCGGATTCTACTCGTTTTTTCCAAGGGGTAAAACTTTTTTAAGCTTTTTTGAATTCTTTCCATGTATTAATCGAGTTCGATGGTAAGCTGTACAACCATCTTTTAGCGTAATCCGTAAGAGCGAATGAGATTAAATGAACTTTGGTTCCATCATCGAAAAGTTATTGGAGTTTAATGTTTGCGCAAACTTGTTCGGATTTAGTTAAGAAAATGTATGGGTCATCGTGTTCAAAATTGCCAAATTTTTGGTTCGAATGAATTTCGAAATGGTTACCAGTTGGGGTGGGTAACATGATGCAGGATGAAATAGAAACTCTATCGGAAAGATTCTATCCATAAGAGTTCAAGGGCGTTCTCGTTTGCAATTTCGAGAGGATCATCTATTTGAGTTAAACGATTAGCTATTGAGTCGCGACTCCAACGATTTGTTGTTGTGTCATGAGTCCAAGTACTCATGCACAAGTGAAAGTCAAGAAGAGAAAGAAGTTAAAATGGAGTTTAGAGAATCAAACAAGATTTAGAAAATGAAGTGAAAAATTATTTTGGTTTCTTTTTGTAAAAAAAGAAAACTATTTACTAAGTGAAATTTATTTTTCAAAAAAAAAAATTGTGAAATTTTTTTGTTTTTGATTTTTTTTTTGCTTTTCAAAATTTTATATGTTTTTGTTTTTGAATTTTAAATTTTAAATATTTACCAAAAGGTTTTTTCTGTTTTTGGAAAATGAGAAAATGATTTTTGTTTTTGAAAAGATTTTTTTTTTCAATTTTTTTTTCTTTTTGATTGAAAATTTTCAAAGAAAACGAAAAGGGATTTTTTTTGTTGGATTAAAAACTAAGTAATATTTACAGTTGTTTTTCGGATTTTTGATTTTTTTTAAATATGCATGAACTAATGCAACTAAATGAATGCAAAGGACTTAATTACAGTTTTCTGTCCTTAATAGCTCCTAACCCAAAATTGTATAATCACACTTTGTTTTAAATCAACAAAAAAATTTCTCAGCCAGGTAACGGGCAGGGGCTATCGGTGCACCACGATTCACCTTAGCAATGCAGCTAAAGGTTTAAGTACCTTTAGAGGAACAACCACTATAATATTTGTGAATCACCATAATATTCATAAATGATTATTACTCTTCTGTAGCCTAGACACCAAGAAATAAAAAATTTCAAAGAAAACATTTGTGAAGATAAAATTAAGCCCTAAATGAGTTCGCGACACCCTTAATTCGAATGTCTAACCTTTATTATTAGTCAAATTCTACGATGAAATGCAATTTGTGGGCTAAGGATAGGGTGAATCCCTCACCTTATGTGAATTGGGGTATTGCCCTTAGAAAATAAAACAAGATGAGATAAATGCAAAGAAAAAATTAAACGTGAATTTACAATGCAACTACGAATGGATTTTTATTTCTGCTTTTCGTTCTTGAATTTTTTTATATAAAATGCAAATGCAAGCAACCGACCATGCAATTCAAATAAAAACAAGGGAAAATGGCATGATACAAGTGCATGTAGATTATTTAGCAAATTTTTTTTAAAGCGCTGATTTGTTTTATAAGCAAGCAAAGCGCTTGCTCTTGATTTTCTACTTTGGTAACCTAAAACGAAAAACTAAATATATACGATTGTTTTTATGATTTTTTCATATAAAGAAGAAACTAAAACATGCCAAAACAAAACAAGTTAAACTAAAATGAAAAAAACAAATGGAGGAAAGATACCTGTTTTTGTTTTATATATATATAAAACTAAAACAAAAGAAAACACCTTTTTTTGAAGGGTAAACTAAAAATGAAATAGCTTACAAAATGTTGAAAACACAATATAACACAGGCCCAAAGCCCACAACGCCAAAAAAAATAAATTAAGGCACAATGTCAACAGCACTATTAAAATCTTCAAAACAACACTCTGTCTATTTAATAAAAAAAGAAGCAAGGATTAAAAAAAAGGGAAATCGCGATTAACACACGAGTTGCAATTCGAGATCAAAGAGTTGGTCCGTGGTCGACGTTGATTGTTCGATGCCGGAAGGAAGCACTATGGAAATTGGTGAATCAGGTTGTCGTTCGAGGTTGCGATGCAGGGAGGAGGAGCGGTTGAAGGCGTTGTATTTGGGGTTTGGGATCTGGGCGATTGCGTTTGTGGTGATAGGCAGAGGGTTCGGCTCGTGAAGTTGTTGTTGAGGTCTCAGTTGATGGCGTAGGGTGATTTGAGGAGGTTTAGATGTTTGCGAGCTATTCAAAGTGGTTCAGGGAGGTCGTTTGGAAGTCGATGGCAGAGAGTCATATGTTTGGTCAATGCATTTTTTTGCGCAAGAATGCAGTAGTAATGTAAATGGGTTAGTGGTAGATGCTACTTCTGTTTGGAATGGTGATGTTTTTGTGAATGGTTGCTGTTCGAGTTTGTCAAATGTCAGGGGTTGGTTGCGGTGCTGAGGAGATAGGAGAGGGGTTATGGGTTGTGTGTGAAACTCGATTGTGTTGCTTGGAGCTTACATCTCGAATTTTTGAAGAATGTCAGGTTCAAGTGAGGGTGTGTGATCGGTTTCTGTGCACGTCTCGAATTGCTGAAGAATGTCTCGAATTGCAATGGTTTCTGTTTGCTGTTGTGAATGAAGAATGTTGAACAGAGGGTATGTGATGGGTTGAAGAAGTAGTGGATGGCCTGAGTAGATGTGAGTGATACAGGGTTGTTTGGTAGGGTACTAAGCAAGTGGTTAGATGGTAGATGGTTTTAGGTGAACAGTTTGTCCGATGTAGTTACTGGAGCGGGGGAGTGGGATGTAGATGATATATGCAGTGAGTAGTGATGATCAAGGCTGATGTGCAGTTGTAGAAGGCAGTTTTGTTTTCTTGTGAAGTGGTAGCAATGCTGTGATGTTTCGTTGCTAGTGGAGAGCCGCAATTTTGTATAGATTGGCAGAAGCAAGTGACAGACAGAGGATAGTGGAAAAGGATGTTGTGAGGCAGTTGGTGTCGTGGTAGGATATGTGGATGGGGTGTGTGTTATGTCACTGCAGTGGTGATGCAGTTTACAGGCAAGAGGCAATTGCAGAGGAATGATGAGTATGTCAATGGGAATGTAGCGGTGATGGGAAGACAATGAAGTATGGTTTAAGTATTGTAACAGCAATTCAGTTGTAGATGGTTGAATTGGTGGTTTGATATGCACAGAGAAGTGCAACTGTTGGTTGTATGAAGTTGTATATGTGCAGTAAAGTGTTGGTGCTGAAGGCAGGGTTGTGTGGTGATTAAAGAGCAGTTGCTGCTGTGTACTTGTTGGTGGTATGGTGATTGCTGGAGTGGGTGATATCAAGGGAGGTTGTTGGTTGCTGTGAGTTGCTTTGAAAGTGGGGGATGTTTTGAAACTTGTTGAATGGTTAACAAGTTTTGACAGTGGATAAATGATTGTTGTATGATGGAGTGTACGTCAGTCAGAGAGAATTGTGGTCAGAAGTGTGTTGTTTTGTAGCTATGATATGAAGTAATGTGAGAATGGAAAAGAGTGGCAATGGCGATGGTCGAGAGTGGTCTGGTTGTGAGGATGAAGTGGTTATCATTGCGTATGTTATTAGAAGAATGGCCGTGATTGATGGTGATATGCAATGAAATGGGGATGTAGCAATGGAAGGCAATGTAACAATGGAAGGCAGAAGTGGACACTGTGATATGGTGGGGAATGCAGTGAAATGAGTAGATGGTTTGGAATGCAAACAAGTTTTGAATGCAAGTGGTTTTGAATGCAAGGTGGTGGTTCGAGAAATGTTGCTGTTGAAGGTGTATGTAGATGAGATGAGTGTTGTTTATGTATGGTGGTTATGGATTAGCTATGGGTAGGGAATGGTGGAAGTTCAGGACAGTAGGAGAAAGTGGTTGTCTAAAGGTGGAAAGAAATGCAAAAGGAAAGAAAACAGAGACGTGCACAGTGCACAGGAAATATGCAAACGATGTTTTTTGTTAATTGCAATGTAAAGTCTAGAAAAGGAATGTTGTTGTAAATGAAAATGCAATGCAATAAAATAGCTTTGTTTTTGAAATGAAGTTGTGTATTTTTTATATTAGAGAAATGGAAATGGAAAAACAACAATAAAAAAACAAGCACACGAATAAAATGCCACAAAAATTCACACACAAACACAACACTAATATTTTTTTTAATAATTAAACAAACACACAAAACAAACACATGGAATTAAAAAAAAATTCGAAGAATAAAAAATAAAATAAAATCAATTTCCAGGCAACGGTGTAAAAACCTTGTTTAATGACGAATTTTCTATCGGATTAGAAAATTGCCGATTAATTTCAAATTAAAATTTAACCATAAGTGCACGGCGTACAAAAGTTAGTACGTGGCAAGTATGGATCAATCCGTAGGGAATTGTTAGATTTTAAAAATCTATTCAATCAAATTATACCAAATGGAGAGAAAATTGTTAGCTATAAGCAAAATGAAGTTAAAACTATAATTAAAATGAGATTAAAAACTATGAGATTAGAGAACAATTTAGAGACAAATCCACTCTTATATTTTTGTAAATCAATAACAAACAAACTATGATCTCTATTTTTGATATTAAGTGAAATAATTGTTGCATTTATCAAAAGTATGGTTTATTTATGTTATTAATTAACATAACTTAAACCATCAAACTATAATACAACAAATACACCACTTATCAATTCTCATGAAAATGAATCCAAAGCAAAAGCGATTTTAAGTATGATCTATTTACTACTATAAACAGTAAGATAGATCATCAAATTTTGTTTTTACTTTCATTTCAAAATCTAAAATCAATTAGCAAATGATGATGCCAATTGTGTTTATCTTGAATAAGAATATCTCATTTGCAAAATCAACAAAGGCTATCAAACATATTTGTATAAACATCAAAATCCACTTTCATGAAGCACAAATAAAAGATATCATAAATAATAGAAATGTTGAAATTACATAATGTTGGAGAGCTTCATTACCCCTAAATCGAATGGATTTAGCTATTCATTAGTGTTATCAAATCAACAGTTGTAAATTTCAACATTAAAAATCAAAGAAATGAAACTAAGCAAAGGAAGAAAAAGAGATTAATTACTAATTACTTGCATAAAAATTAAAATTACACTACTTGCATGAATGTAAATCTAAGCTATAAACATAAAATAAGAGAAAGCATAGATATAAACATCAACATAAAAGTAAACAAAAACAAGTTGAAAAGAGAAGAGAAAGAAGCTAGGAAGCCATTTTTATTTCATGAAACATTGTGTTTACAACTTGCTTGCTAATTTTTCTAAGTAAAATAAGAGAGTAGAAGATATTTATATGTACATAAGAGGACTATTTATACATGCATAAAACCCTAATTCAATTTTTAGGATGCTTCCCAAAATGCCCTTTCGAAAATGTGGCCTTCAAGTAACTATTATTCTCTAATTAATCTATCATTAAATATGCATGAAGCTTTAACCTCCATTTAGTTGTCCATTAGCTTCTAATTGTTGATTTAGGTAAGTGGGTGGGGTCCTCCATGATCATTAGCTTGAATTATTTCCTCTTCATTCCTTTGTATTCCCTTGTGCATGCATATGTCTTCATGAAACCCTCTTCCATATGCATCCAAATTCCTATAAAACTTATGAAAAATGTCCAAGTAAAAAGTCCCAAATTAACACATGCACAAAAATGACTATTTTACCCCTATAGGTAAATGAATATATGATGATTTGAAAATAATTGAATTTTGGTTTTAAACATGTTAAATTACCCAAATATGACATTTATTCAAATAAAAATGGATAAAATATGGATGTAAATATATGCACGTTACGTGCACATAGTTATACAAGTCAACTATGCATACTGGAAACTTTAGTCCGAGTCCGGATTGAGCTGCAATTAACATGATATGACAAGCAAAGCTATGAAAGCCAACATTTCAAATTTTGGGCAAATCGAAGTTCATATGCTCAAGTTATGGACCGATCAAAATCAAGAAAGGAGATGTCATTTTGTATCCATCGAAGTCTATCCCCTTCATATCCATCAACAGCTACCCATATGAATAGTTCGTATCCATCAACTCTTTCACTCTACTTCGTATCGATCATTCCAGGCATCGATATGAAATGAGCAACCGGGCATCGATACAAAGACGTCTTCCAATCATCAATGTGAAGCGGCACACAATCATCGATACGAAACCAACAATAAGCATCAATACGAAGCGATGCACAAACATCGATACGAAGGAACCACACACGATCGGTATGAAGAAAGCATGGTCAACCAAAGGAAGCGGTCTTCTCGCATGAAACTTGGATCTCTCCTGAACTGTCGCTCCATGTCATCAATAAACATCTGATCGATATGTAGAGGGATTGATACGAAGGTTGATTGATACGAAGGTATCGATACGCACCCATAAACCTACTTACAAAACCAACCTTGGCTCGACCATAACTCAAGATTTACAAGTCCGAATGCCTTCAAATTTTCACAGGATCTTGCTTACCACCTCAAGAACGCTCACGATCGATCTCAGCCAAAATGGACACCATTTTGATCGATACGAAGGAAATGGGGATCGATCCCGAATGAACCCCTGATCGATCTAGTGGGCCCACCCACGTGTGAGAAGGAGTATTCCGAGTTCATGGGCAGATATTTTAGACCTACACCTATAAATAGCACCCCTACGCCTACAGTAAAAGGACTTTTTTGACTTTGCTACGCTGTACTCTGCCATGCCGTTACTCTGCCGCAACTTCATTATAACTCGAGTCTTAAAGTGTTATACTGCTATAATCAGTTGTGAATCATCAATAAGTAGCATAACATTCAAAGTGGATATAGACTACAATGCCGAACCACTATAATTTCTTTTCTTTTTCTATTTTTGCAAACTTTTATTGGTGCGTTTGTCAGATTAGCCTCTTTTTCCATTTAATTTCTTTACTTTTATCACTTCAATCACATCCGAAGAGTGTTGTGCCCAATTTTTGTACAAACGCTTTGGTGCTTTCATTAAGAGCAACTCCATTTTTCTCCGATTCATCGGATCTACTGCTGTTGTTGGATTGCTAAAATCTAAGAAGGAGATTCAAATCTGTCTTCTTGTGGTTCCTTCCATTCTACTCAGATTACTCAAGATCTAGGAAAGAGCTACATCAACCATGGTGCGTACTACCAGAAATGCTTCAAATGCTGCAGATCCAGAAAGAAAGGATAGGCAAAATCCTACGCAACTACTACCGTAGGCTAGACATCAGTTGGAGCTTCAGATCCACAAGGTCCTGTGACTAGAGAGTAGTTCTAGATCCTCATGCAAGAGCTAACTCAGAGCCGTCAGCAGTTCACCCAGCAGATCCGTGCCAACATGGAGCTCGCAAACCAGCCGAACGAAGAAATACGAAGGAGATCAAGGAGGGTTCTTGTCTCACATTCCTCGAATAAAAGCTCGGCTTCATCTGACTTTAACCATAAATCTACACGCCTTCGGTTGGATAGAAATTATGCATAAGCATCTAGGCATCAGCGTATTGTGAATCTCGGACAAGCCGAGGTTGGTCCTTCTACAGGGCACCAAGCTGGACCCTCCTCCCGAGGAGGGGCGCTTCCTTATCACATCATCCATGATAATGCAGCTGCTGCCACTATAGATCTGGAAGTTGAGATCCAGAACCAGCCAGATCCAACCCTTCGTCAACATATCCATGCTCATGAACCCTACGTTCCTAAAGACCGGAAGGCAAGAAACAGACCGTCAATGACCCGTGGACCATCCTCGCAACATGGAACTCGACCATGCCTTGGCCCCAAACATCCAAATGCTTGACATTACAACCATGATCTGCCAAATGAAAAGAGAAAGTCAAGGTCTTATCAATGACAATTGGGGAATCTCCCGAAGTCATACTCTGTTCACCAACGACATCCTTTATGCTGAGCCACCTCGTCGATTCAAGATGCCTACCTTGCTCGTGTATGAAGGAAGTTCATATCCCAACCAGCACATCTTGAAGTATGAATGGCTCGAGCTGACGATGTGGTCAAGTGTAGGATTTCCCTATCTCCGTAGGAGGGATTGCAACTATGTGGTTCACTCGTCTACCACCAGATCAATTTCAAGTTTTGATTAGCTGGCTACAAAGTTTGTCGAACAGTTTTGTATGAAGGTTTCAAGGCCAAAGGATGTCAACACCTTGTCCAGTGTTACCCAAGCTCCAAAAGAAACTCTTAGACGTTATCTAGAAAGGTTTCATGCTGCATGTGCTGAGGTCAGCAACCCTAATGATAATTCAATATTGATGGAATTGACTAAGAGAATCGATCCCGATTCCAAGTTTGGCAATTGGTTGGCTGGGATACCTCCCGTTTCATTGGATCGTTTCTACGCTAAGGCGGCCCAGTTTTTGAGGAGAGAAGACCCTAGGCGATCTAGGAAGCAGGATGATGCGGGGCCCAGTGTTGAAGGCATTCAAAGTATTGTTGCTGTCAAACAGACTGGTGAGAGTTTCGGAGAGGTACAATTGAACATACATAACAAACAAGGTAAACAGAAGGGCGATGGAGGTCAAGCGAAGAAAAGAGACCCGAATCGGGGACCGAGACCCAGAGCTGCCTTGTTCGACCTATATACCCCTTTAACACATCGCTGGAAAATGTTTATTTACAGACTTGTAATACCCGACAGTATAAGAAGCCAGCTCCGAAACAATCATCTGAGAAACAAATTCAGACTGGAAAATTTTGCAGATTCCATGATTGTTACGGCCATAACACGAATTAGTGTCATAATTTACAAGACATCGTTGAGAAGTTGATTAAAGAGAAGAAGTTGGAACAGTTTGTGTGGGCTCCGTAAGGTGGAGGTGCGGGCCCATCTAACCCGAATCAAGGTCAAGGCCAAACTAGGCCCGGGGAACCCACGCGTACTGGTGGGAGGTTGGTAATAAGCATAATAATTGGTGGTCCTCATCTAGCTATTCAAACCTGGAAGGAAATGGAGTCATATGCCAGTTCGATTAGGCATGTGGACTTTGAGTGTTGTAGTAATTCTAATGATGGTGCCCGGTGAAACAACAGAGAACGATGGTAGGTGATATCGTTTTTAGAAATCGAGATGCTGGTAGAATCGAGGCCCCCACTATCGATCCGTTAGTCATTTCAGCTAAAATAGGTCCCGCTTGGATGAAGAGGATCTTGGTTGACAGTGGAAGCTCTGTGAAAATTCTTTTTAAGAGAACTCACAACCAAATGAGAATGGAGGCAAAAGATCTGAAACCGTGTCAGTCCCGCATACATGGTTTTAATGGAAGTGCAACCGTACCAACAGGCATGGTGGATTTGCCAGTTAAGTTAGGTACTGGAGATCATTGGAGAGTCCGGATGCTGTAGTTTGTTATGTTAGTTCCCCCTATAATGTTTTCTAGGGCCGACCGGCCCTCGCTGAATTCAGGGCAGTGATTGCCCCGTGGTGTTTGACGCTGAAGTTCCCCACTAATAACGGGGTTGGAGTAGTACATGGTGATCAGGTGGCTGGACGCACTTGTTATGTTGTTGAGCCACGGGATGCGCAGCATAAGAGAAAGGACAAGGGCGTAAAGGAATCTCTCCACGTTTGTTTTTTTAGAGAATTGACAGCTAATGCCTGCACCTAGGCTCGAGTGCAACAACTAGTTCCATAAAGATATTGATCCCTGATATGATAATGATGAAGGGAAAGCCAAGGACAATCAGGCTTCCTCGGTAGAGTTGACGATCGATGTTTCGATCCACGACAATTACGACCCCGAAATGATAAAGGTCGGATCTCAACTTAGCCACCAGATGAGACAGGAAATGGTTGATTTTCTCTAGGAAAACCTTAACGTGTTTGCCTGGACTCATTTAGGCATATGTGGGATCTCGCCAGACATCATGAGCTATGCATTAAGTATTGACCCGTGGCACGTCCAGGTTAAACAAAAAAGGTGTAGTATGGATCCAAAGAGATCCACCGCCCTTAAGGAAAAAGTAAATAAACTTAAGTCAAATAGGTTTATTCGCGATGCATTATTCCTAGAGTGGGTATCAAATCCAGTGCTTGTCAAAAAGTCAAGTGGGAAATGACGAACATGTATGGACTACACAGATTTGAATAAAAGCCTACACTAAAGACAGTTTTCCTCTTCCCAGAATTGATCAACTTATGGATTCAACCACCGAACATGTGCTCTTGTCTTTCATGGATGCATATTCTTGCTATAATCAATACCTATGCACCTTCCTAATCAGGAACATACTAGCTTTGTCACTGATTTGGGATTCTATTGTTACAAAGTAATGTCGTTCGGACTTAAGAATGCTGGGTCAAGTTATTAAAGGCTCGTGAATCGAATGTTCGCTAACCAGACCGGAAAGACCATGGAAGTATACGTGGACGACATGCTTGTAAAGTCGAGATTGTCCATCAACCATGTTAATGATTTGGAAACTATGTTTATAATACTTTGATAGCATAGAATGAAGCTCAATCTGTTGAAGTGCCATTTCGGAGTTGCATCGGGAAAGTTCCTTGGATTCATCGTCAATGCCAGAGGAATTGAAGCCAATCCTGAGAAATCAGGGCAATTCGGAATCTTGAAACTCCCAGGACCATAAAACAGGTGCAGAGCCTCAACGGGAAGGTGGCCGCCTTAAGTAGGTTCATATCCAGATCTACAGGCAAGTGCATCCCTTTCTTCAATCTGATTAGAAAAGGAAAGCAGAATTTAGAATGGACAGAGACATGTGAAGGCGCATTCCAAGCACTAGTTAAACATCTGGCAAAACCTCCCATTTTTTCGAAGCCGGTTGATCACGAGAGATTATACATCTATCTGGCGGTTTCAGCAAATGCGATCAGTGCTGCATTGATTCGAGAAGGGGATCAGATCCAACGACCCATCTATTATATGAGCAAGAGATTGAAAAAAGCAGAAAGAAACTACTCGAAGTTAGAAAATCTGGCCTATTGTCTCATCATAGCCTCGAGAAAGCTCCGTCCATATTTCCAGGCTCATCCAATCAAAGTCTACACCGACCAGCCATTACGATAGATCCTAACATGACTTGGGACGTCTAGTTGATTGCTCAAGTGGAACATCGAGTTGAGTCAATTTGATATCACTTATACGCCAAGACGATCCATCCAAGGACAAGTTCTGGCAGACTTTATGGCCGAATTCACCATATTAGAAGACTTGCCCGAAGCTAGTGAATCTCGTAAGCATGTATGGAAGCTATACACTGATGGTGCATCAAACGACCGTTGCTCAGGCGCTAGAGTGGTGCTTGAAACCCAAAAAGGCGTTCCATATGCTATGCGTTGAAGTTTGACTTCCGCGCAACTAATAATGAAGTCGAGTACGAAGTTTTACTTACTGGACTTAGTCTTATTAGAGACTTTGCAATTATTGCTGTGGAAATTTATTGTGATTCCCAATTGGTCATATGCCAGGTTCGAGGAGTGTACCAAGCTAGAGATCGAAGGTTGGCCACTTTCCTTACTCGGATCCAAGAAGTGTTGAATCAATTCGACCACTATGTTATCCATTATATACCCCGAGAGCAAAAACAGATAGTCGATTCTTTGGCAAAACTGGCTAGCATTGGCAAAGCACAACAAGACTCGTCCCCGTTGAGATACTTAGCGCTTCGAGTATCGATCAATTAGACATAAACTAGGTGAACGAGGAAACGCTCGAGAAGGAGTCATAGACGACTCCATTCAGAAATTATCTTAAGCACGGTACTTTACCCAAGCGCAGAAGTGAGAAAAGACAGATTCTAAGAAAATCTTCCCGATTCATCATCCGAAATGGAGTCGTGTACAGGAAGGGATATTTTGTTCCTTTACTCTGGTGTATCGCCTATGACGAGATCAAACGAGTGTTACATGATGGCGATAACACTAGAGCGCAAGCCCTTGCAAAAAAGATACTTAGATATGGATATTACTGGCCAACCATGAATCAAAATGCATTGTCTTATGCCAAGAGATGTGATAGATCCCAAAAGCATGCCAAAATTCCAAGAGCCCCGCCTACCGAAATCACTCAAATGGTCAGTCCACGGCCGTTTGCCACATGGAGGATTGATATAATATGGTCTTTACCTTTCGCCAAAGGTGGTGCGAAGTACGCCATCATTGCAGTCGATTACATTACCAAATGGGTGGAAGACGAGCCCCTTGCTACTATCACGATGAAGAAAGCAATCAAATTTGTTGTGCGCAACATCATCTGTCCTTTTGGCCTCCCACACACAATTGTAAATGATAACGGGACCCAATTCGATAGTGTCATGTTCAAAGATTTCGTCAATGTTAACAAATCCAGAAGAAGTTCTCGGCTGTAGCTCACCCTCAAGCGAATGAACAGGTTAAAGCTGTTAACATAATTATCAAGTCCATTCTAAAGAAATGAATGGAGAAGGCTTGAGGCAAGTGGGTCGATGAGCTTCCCATGGCCTTATGGGCATATAGAACTACCCACAAGTCCGTGACCGGCCACACTACGTCTGCACTTTCCTGTGGCTCCGAAGTCATTATTCCAATTGAACTAGAAGCACCTTCTCACCGAGTGACCTATTATGATCTAAAGACTACTTGCAGAATCTTTAGATTTATTGGATGAGAAGCGTGAAGAGATTTATTTGAGTGCAGCTGCACACTACAGTCGAGTCGCCCGGTTATACAACGCTAAGGTCTGACACAGAACCTTCGAAGTTGGTGATCTCATACTCAATAGAGTTTATTTGGTCCCTCCACACATGAAACCGACATGGGAAGGACCATATGTCATTAAGAGGAGACTTAGAGACGACACATTCAAACTATCAACTGTTGACGGTCTTACTTTACCAATAGCGTGGAATAGCTAGAGTCTCCATCACTTTTACACAAAACAGGCTTTTATTCCTTTAGTCTACTTTTCCTTTGAAATTTGTTTATGCATTTTTTGAATTCAAACTTGTAATAGGACAATTGACTTTACCGTACTTTCTTATCTCAACAATGCAATGCAGACACATCAAGCCAGATAAATAATTTGTGAAATGCATCGTGCGACCGTCACGATGTACAAACAGCTAAGTTCCATCTCAAGGTGGGACTTATTCAAATAGGAAGTGACTATGATCCGACCAGTCACTTGCTGAGTGAAACCCCAAGCTCGGGGGCAAGCAACAATTAAGTAAAGAAAGATTGAAATACGACAATCCTCTAACAAACTCCAATTCCTAGAGTGCGAGCTAGGGTACAAACTCCAAAACATGGGCTCGAAGAGGGTGCATCCATCCTCCCACGACATCGCCTTCATTCAATCCAAGCTCGAAGAGGATGGACCCAAATCTACGACTTTGCTTGCCAACTCAGGATGGATGTGATCTGACCGTCCACAACCCTGATTAACTCCTAGTTCTCGGAGTGCGAATGAGATCCTAATACTTAAACAGATGTGATTGACCATCTGTTGACTAACTCTGGTCCCGAGAGCGCGGCCTATAGTATAAACACCAAATGGGTATGACTGACCACCCATCAACTAATTCTGGCCCCGAGAGCGTGGACCGGAGCATGCGCATTAAACAGATGTGACTGACCACCCATAAAACAACTTATGTCCCCAGAGTGCGGACATAATCCTAGATGTTAGATGGGTGTGACTGACTACCCATCGACTAACTCTAGTCCCGAGAGCGCAGAATGGAGTATAAATACTAAACGAGCATGACTGACCGCCCGTAAATTAACTTATGTCCCTGATGCATGGATATAATTCTAAGTATTAAATGGGTGTGACTGCCTATAAAATAATTTATGTCCCTAGAGAATGGATATGACTTCAAACATTAAGCAGGCGTGACCCACCGTCGGCATACAAGTTTAATCCCCAGAGCGTGGATGCGAATACCCACAAATGAGCAAGTGCGATCCGACCACTCAAACTCAGTTTGCTTTAACTTTTTTCCGACTAAGTTAAATTAAAGACAGTGAAGGCAGAAAATGACTGTCGAATGACCACATCAATTCTCCCTAAGACTGGGGGCATGACTCAAGTACTAGCTGCTAGCCTAAACGGTGCAACATTAGGATTTGGCTCAACATTGGTTATGACCCGAAGCCCTAACTTCAGGGCTTAACGACCGGATACAAGTTCGACTTAGAGACTATAACCTCACGAGTATATTGAATGGAAATGCGAGTGCTGAAATACTTAAAATAAACACAGAGTTATGCTAGAAGAAACAAAATGAAGTTGTATTTCCACTATTATTTGAAAAAGATAAGTACAAAAATTTAATCGAAGAATTCTTATAAGCAGAGGTCGAACCCACATATATAAACGACCTACAAAAGCAAAAGGAGATCTTATTCTAAGCTATTCGCAAAAAGGAGCAAAAGTGCAAGTCTACGTCTTTGATTTTTTATCCTTCTTGCACTTCTTCAGCATAGACCCGCTCAAACTGCCGCCCAGCTGCCTCTTCATGCCTTTACCTCCCCGGCTTGCTTTAGCTGGTTTGTCTTCGGCCGAGAGAATCAGAATAGTCTCCTCTTTAGAACTTAAAGGGATCTGAATACCTACCGTGTGTGGAACTGGAGGAACGATGGCACCCTCAACGCTGGAAGAATGAGGCATGCCGGTATCGATAATGGTGCCACTCGGAGAAATAATAAGCCATGGGACCAGGCCGGGACCTACCATTCCAACACCAATACTACTAGCTTGCTTGGCTTGCACTATCTCAGCTTTAATTTCCTCCATTATCTCCTCAGCCCGATCTGCTTGAATCCCCATTGGCAAGCTACTAGTCAGGCCTGAGGAGCTTGTAATCATCACATCTTCATCAATGATGAAAGGCATTTCGGTGATCGGGTCGCTTTGATGGCCGAGGAGTGCTTTCATAATTTGTTCGTAAAAAATGCAACTACTCTCGTGCATCTACCCAACCGATGCAGCGACCATTGTAGTTGCAGCTTATGTCATTAGTGCCTTCTGCTCGTGATGCATTCCTTGAGTTGTAGGAGGATCAAGTGATGCAGAATCTAAGGCTGAATAAAGATAGGGAAAATATTAGTAATGTCTTCTAACAGTGTTCCTATGTTCGAGAGAATATGAGAAGTGTTTAGAATACCTTCCTCAATTCGGCTCCCCAGTGAGCCGACATGCCTTTCGGACCGTGCTCTGTTACCAGTGTGAGATGTGGCCTATCAAGCTCATACGCCAAAACGACTGGAGGATTGACAAAAGAAGTAGGCTCAGATTGAGACATTGCAGGTGCTTCGGAACCTGCTTCATGATGCTCAAATCCGGATCCTTCTCCAAAGTCCGGGGACTTAGCCGCAAGCTTTTCCTCTTCGAGAGCAACGAAAGTGTTGTAAAGAACTTCAGCCTCATCTCCAACTAATATTTGATTTTATAGTTCAAAATCGTCAATAGTTCAAGTGCTACGGGCCACCTTCTCGTCCTCCACCAAGCGGCTGCAGGCTCTGTATAGCTGGAAGGGATAACTTCACCAAGCCAGTTTAGACTGCGGTGTCCTAAGACATTGGCATTGTATGTGACCAGAAGATCTTTAAACTCATCTTCTGTCCTGGCATCCGTCGCTTTAACTTCACTCTCAATCCTGGCTTCGGCTTCCCGAGCCTTTAAATTCGCCGCATCCTTTTCGTCCTTGAGTATCATTGCCTAATCGCATGCATTTTGGGCTGATTTGTTGGCCTCATCCTTTTCTTTAATGACCTCGACAAGTTTTGCCTTTATTTCATTAAGCTCTTTCACTGCAGCATCTCTCTCGTCCGTGATAAGGGTATTCCGATGGCCCTTCTCTTAAACCAAGTCCATATGGGACCCTCGCATTTTTTTCCATGGACTGTTTTGCCTCTTTGACTCTCTTATCAGCCTCTATCTCTGATTTCCATGAAGACTCGGTTTTGTTATTGAGCACCTCTATTATCCATTTTTTTGAGCAAGGCCGGTCTCCATTTTCACAATAATTTTGGCCCGCTCAAAAGCTATAGCTGAAGCCTTTTCTACGGTTTTGACCCACTTCTGGTACTGGATGTAAACATCATGCACATAATCCCACACTAGCCTTTCTGCATCGCTGGGAATTCGTTTCAAGTTTGGAGGGAAGTGGAAGCCATCGATGCAGATATTTGGGAAGTCTGTTTTTAACTTAGCAATTCTGATGGCTCCCTCCCCCGTGGGTTCTATAGCACTTGGTGCAGTGATAATGGGAGCTTCCACTTCAGTACTATGGCGTTTTTCTCTAGACTTTAAAGTATGAGGAGGCCCTAATTGGTGGGCAGTCTTAGTAGGCTGTCTGTAAGAGCCAGAGGGTTTCGATGAACTCTTAGGTGGAGGCGATCGCGATCGATAGTGGTGCCTAGCTTGGTAAGATCTTTCCTTCTCCCTTTTATAGCGCTCACTCTCTTAGCTGGAGCAGCGGCGATCAGGGTCTCTTTCAGTTTCGTGCCTATGAGACTCAGAGTAAGCGCTGGAAGAACGACGCAAAGAACGAAAACTGCCAAGCATAGACCTCTGCCTCACCATCGTATCTGAAAAATGAAAAGAGAAGCAGAATTAGTTATCTGAAAAATGAAAAGAGAAGCCGTGACATGTGTGTATGCATGTGCGAACCCCCCCAACCAACCGATTATGGTGGCCTTGCTTGTAGGAGTTGGCTACCCTACGTCTAAAGCACTTAAGCTTGCATCGATTAGCGATGGTGAATGAAGTCCCTTTAATCCAAAATCTTGGATTGAATTCAAGTCATTGGAAATAGGGATATCCTCCAATCCTTTCAACGAACTCTCCATTTGCGAAGAAGAAGCCTCTTGGCTTATAGCAGCTGCAACATGTAGAGATACCACAACTGTTTTACGCCTTTGGGATTTGTGGGTGATAGACTTTCCTTTTCTTTACAACTCTGGTAATCGAAGACTATGCGAAGGTACAACTGCGGGCTCATCCCCAGCCAGCAAACTCTCATCATCGTGTTCAGTGATTATGACTCCAGTCGCTCTTCGTCCTCCTTGCCTTACCGGAGCCACCTTGGGAACTCCTACCAACCTGATGATTTGATCTCCCTCTATCAGCCCCATGGAAATTAATCTCATCGATAAGGACTTCATCTATTTCTCTGAGCTCGGCCAACACCAATTGGAGAATCCTTACTATCTCCTTAAATTGCCCTCCTCCAGGTCACAGAATCGAAGCTGCATCATAAGTGGAGTATTAGTATCAACTTATATTATCCAGCTAATCGACAAAGAAGTTGGAGAACTTACGTCTGATTAGCCACCGTCTAATGAATCCTGGTGGACACCGAGCGAAGAACCACTCGGTTTTAAAGTAGCTTAATTTACTCCAAGTGCCTCCCACTACATGCCAGTTTCTGACTGCTTCTAAGAAGGTGAACGAAGGGTTGTCCCCATGAATTTTAATGTTGAATAGAAATCCGATTTCCTGAACAGTCGGAGGTCGAAGACGGTGCTCCATAAAGATAATGTATATGCTGTTGAGCAGTGCATATAGGAAATGTGGATTATGTATATTAAGGCTGGATTGACATTAGAGGGGGAGGGTGAATAATGTTTAATTGATTTTATGGAATTTATGAAATCTTTTCAAATTAAATACATACAGATGCAATTTCGCAAACACAGAGACAATCGCAGAATCAGACACAGATGCAAATAGTAAATAAAAGTAGTAAAGGAAAGAACACGTTGGAATTTTATGCCGATTCGAAGTTACCCTACATCTAGTCCCATACAATTTCTTATGCATATTTCTTTTCAAATATAATATTGATATTATGACCTCAATTTCAAGGCCACGAGATACACCCTCGTGCTTCCGCTAAGGCAAACTCTTTTGATTTAACCAGGCTACAAGATCACCTAATTGATTTACGGGCTACAATCATACCCAATTCATTTACGGGCCAATATCACACCGTTTCCAATCACACTTTGATAGAGAGAGATTCGATACACTTCGATATTTCGGTCTTTGATTACAAGTGTTCCTATAACTCTAAATAGCATTGAGATCTTTGAGAGAGAGTGGCAGAGAATCAAACTAGAGACAATCGAGTTTGATTCACTTAGAATTTCGGCAAAATTTTGTTAAAATATAAGAGAATATTTGAGTGGAGAAAAAAGAGTGAAGAAATGAAGAAAACTAACTTAGAATTCGTTGAAAACAACCGATATATAGGAGAATAACAGTCTTATCCATTCGCGAAAGGTTATGATGAATAGACACTTCTTTTGAAAATTCAAAATTTGAATTCTACGGTCACCATGTCGATATGGAGGGATAAGGATGTCGACATGCCTATGTCAATTTTGAAAATTAATTTTTCTTTAAAACAATTTCTATTCTAAAACTTTTCAAAACAATTTTTAATCTTTGTGAACCATTTTGAATATAGTTTAAACATATAAAAGAGGCTTAAAAAGTAATCTTAAAAAAAGGTTAAGGCTAAAATATGTAAACCCAGAGAGATAACTTTTAAAAAGATAGTTTTGAAAAAAAATCTCAAAAAAAAAATCATTTTGAAAATTTCACGCATTCCATTCCACTTGAGAAGGTCGTGGGTTCCATCCCACTAAAGAGGTCGTGGGTTTTATCCCACTATTAAAGCGAGAAGGTGGATTCCATTCCACAGTTAAAATCCGAATAAAGATTTTAGTGCTATTATGAAGTTTTAACATAAATCTAGACTCCATTGCTTATGTTGATATCTTGAACTCTTGATACTCATAAGTCTTCAGTCTTGATTTTGTCGGTCTTGAATTCGTCGGTCTTGAATCTCTATACTGTATAGTCTTCATTCTCAGTACCTGCATATATATATATATATATATATACATACATACATATATATATATATATATATATATATATATATATATATATATATATGCAGCATATACATATATATGTAGACAAAAATATCAATATATATATTTTATAACAAGTGATAAGGTTGTTGTCATCAAAACCATCATCTCAGGAACTAACAACCATCCCCTTTTCGACGATGACAACCTTTGTTTATAAAATCTTCTCCATAAACTTCGATTCTACTCCAACTCCCCCTTATTCCAACAACTTCCCCTTAATCTATTAACTTCCCTTTAATCTAAGTCTATCTAACCTATTTTATAATTCATCCCCTTTGTCATCAACAAAAAATAATCCTAAACTTCGTAACTCCCCCTAAATCTTATTCTCTAGCATTGTATACTAACTTAGTATAATAGAATGTAAATGAGATGGATAATAATATGAGTAATGTAATGACCCGATATTTTCAACCATTCGCATCCGCACATGTCGGACTTGAATTGCTCAAAATACCGAATTGTAAAATAAATTTGGCAAAACACAGCATAAATAGTAAATAAATAAATCACAGATCACAGACAACGAGTAATAAATGCAGCGGAAGTAAAGAAATAGTAGTTCATGAAGCTACTATATAAATACATCAGAGTCAAACAAGATACATTGAGGTCTCAACATGATAACCAGGTATGAATCATAATACATCACTGGAACCAACCGGATAACTGGAATCAACTGGATAACCGAAAGTGAAATAGATACCTGGATCTTCAAGCAAAGCTTCCAACTTCGAAGGTGAGTCTCAAATGCTGTATCACTTAGTCTGACCCGAGAGTAAAGAAAACACAAGACACTCGAGTCAGGACATACATACTTATGCAATGTAAACCAACTCAGGTGAACTGTAATATAAGGTACAAGTAACTTAAAGGATGCTTGGGACCGCCCATCCTCTAAGGATCCATTAAACTATATACTATGTAGTAATATTTTGCTATTATAATAATGTCTATAGTAAAATAAACTTACTTTTAAATAGCATTAAGGCTTTACATTTTCCACCTTAACACGTAATAGTCCCAGTAGTCCATCCAGTATCATGGTCCCTCCTGATCGGGAAGCCACCATAGGATACCACACGGGCTACGGGAGAAAACCAAACTCGTACAAGACGCGCTATGGTAGGTGACATGGCACAACTAGGCAATGCCAGGGTAGATATACCAATTATGCTTCCGGGCCGGTGGTAACGCGTAGCGCGCAGCTACTGCCCACCTCGAGCCACACCCCCAAATAAAAATCAAAAGTGGCCACCGAATCAATCCAAAAGTCAAGTATAATATCGAAGGAATGTGTCCGATCAAAGGTGCTACCTCATTAGCCCATCAATCGCTCCTATTTTAGCCACCTTATGCCAACTCATGGGAGTCGGGTCCACGTATTTACCTCAAAGGAAACGCCGCCACCATCTTACTTCATTCTGGAATCTCCACCGCATACATGGTTGTTAAAGTGGTTTTCGGAGTTTGCGGAGAGTATGACAACTTCCGATCCCGGTCTCTTTAACAACCAAACATTATTATAACCCATGGATATTTATTTCAAAATCATTTATACTTTCAAAACCAAAGTAGCATATCCATTTCAAATCATATCATTTCTTTCAAACTAGTATATACTTTCAAAACCAAAATATCGAACTCGTTTCAAAACCATGTAACAATAGTATCATTTCCATTTCAAAACTAATTCAATAATATATCATTTAAATAAAACCCAAATTTCCAAATCATTGAATATTTCCTTCACTTTATTAAACTTGAAATATTCCTTTAAATTATCAAAGCATTTTGGAAATGTTACCTTAAGGAATCATAGAATTTTTGGAATGTAATACTTTCCACTTTAACATTTTATATAATCAAAGTATTTATATGCTTACAAATTTAACATGGTCATTTTATCATAGCCTTATAGTTAAATAAACTTTGTTACTGTAATATCCAATTTAAAGTTGAAATTCTTATGTTAAGTTAAAAGTACCTTATTAAATTACATTATTATTACAATAAAGAAACTTTATTATTTTAATCATTTAAAATATACCATTTACATAAATTAAAACTTGCATATCAAATATACATTATCCACATACATTTTATTATTACAGTAAGTAACATTTATCATTTTAATCAATATTACACTACTTAAAACTTACATTAACAAATGTACGTTGTTAATTTACATTTCTATTACAGTAAAGAGCATTTATCATTTAATCAATATTACACTAATTAAAACTTACATTATCAAATGTACGTTTTTAATTTACATTTCTATTACAGTAAAGAGCATTTATCATTTAATCAATATTGCACTAATTAAAACTTACATTATCAAATGTACGTTTTAATTTACATTTTATTATAATAAAGAGCATTTATCATTTTAATCAATATTACACTAACTAAAACTTTACTTGTTTCTTTCATTAATTAAAACCTTACATGATTCTTTCATTAACTAGAAATTTACACGTTTCTTTCATTAATTAAAACTTTACATATTTCTTTCGTTTTTGTTATTACAGTATAAACATTTATTATATTAATCAATTAAAATATTAATTAAACTTATATCTCACATGTCTGTTTAACTTACATTTTTCCATTTTAAAGTCATAGTTATTTATCTTACAAAACATAACATTTCACAAAAGAATATTTATCATAGTTAATATAACAATCAAATTCTTTACAAATTTATTCATTTAGACATCAATTCAACTATGATTCCAAGTTAAATAAACTTATTACAAAATGTCCCATAAAAATGGATTTCATTTTATTATTCAAAACTACATTTATTTATTATACAAAATATGTCCATTTCAGGAAATGACCTTTATTAAAATTACTAGGTTAGATTTAAGATTCCAAATTAAATCGAACTTAATTATTAAGTTATTTATCATAAATAAGACTCTTTAAATTCCATTTAAAACCAATTAACTTATAAAAATTTAACTTATAGAAAAACAATATTTCTTTACACTTTAAAGCATTAAATCAAATTAAGTTAAAAATTTCATATATTTAAAATTCCAAAATACTTAATAACTTTCAGAAAATATTTAAAAATACTTAATAAATTTTTAGGAAAATATCATTTAAAAATATAACCATGGGCCTGTATAATATTTTCTAACCTAGGTCAAGTGATACGGATATGTATCATTTCAATCCGTAATTTAAAAAGAAAAATCCAGTTTCTCTCATTTCAAACCCACAATCCCAAGTAAAATAAATACAATAAAAATCACTCAAGTCTATCATTTCAGCCCATAATGATTTTTCCTTATTTTAAAATCTGTTTGGGTATGTATCATTTCAACTGATACTGATAGGGAACTTGCAGTGGTGATTAACAGAAATAAAATAACAGTATACGTATAATATCATAACAAATGATGTAACAAATATATAAATGGCATTTATCATCATGTAATCATAACACGGGCATATATGAATGACAAATCAATGTCTACAGATTCACTTGTCATTTTTTTCACAAAAATATAAGTATATATGTCTTGAGTGATAAAAACTCACCTTTTTAAACTAGAATCGACAAATTCAAAAAAAAATCCAAACCCCGCAAAGCACGAAAAAGCACGACAAAGCACAATGCAAACTTGAGTGAATGAAGAGTCAGATCCAAATCTTGTATGCAAACAAATATTACATACATAAGAATATGATTCAATACAAAACAATATATGTTAAAACAAAGGAAAAATAAATGAATCAAAGTGACATAACTTGCCTTAATCAATCAATGGCTTGGCTACACTACATATGGGTTCAACCATCATCTTATATTGCTTGGTCATGATGGTTGGAGGTGTGCTAGAGGCAGAGGCCGAGTATGAGCATGAAGAACAAAGAAGAAGCAAAAAGAGAAAAAGAAAGAAGAGGAAGAGAAGCCATGGGTCTAGAGCTTGAATATAATTTTCTTTCACGCAAATGATAATGAGAAGTTTTGGGAAGTTTTTATGTGTGACAGGCAAGATAAATTCATGGCTAGATTAAAGGAATGAAGGACTAAGGTAAGTAATAAAGAGGCTATGCAATAAAAGGCAAGATTTTGAATGGTTTGGAGAATAAAATGGCAACAAATACTTGATGTATTTAATAAAAAAAATTTCTTTCTTTCAAGAGATGAAATGAGAAATGGAATAAAATGAGATATGTTTAAGAAGTTTTGTACGTGAATGATAAAAGGAAATACGCGGCTATATAAGAAAAAAAACAGCTAAGGAGTTTGAATACTAGGGAAACGGAAGGGCATAATTAAGGAGGAAGAAACATGCAATATATTTTATTTTTAAATGCAAATGAAAAAAGAATGAGAGATGGGAAATAATTTTTTGTACGTGAATTTTCAACTTGATATGCAAGGCTATGAGTAGAGTAATTCATGGTAAGGAATGAGGAGGAAACAGCTAGAAAATAATAAAGGCCATGCAAATGAAAAAGGCAAGAGTTTAAACAATGAAACGTATGCCTCTTAAATTTCTCTTAGCCATTTATTTGCATACATTTCTTTCTACAAATTGTAACAACCCGGGGTTTTACACTGGTTAATTATCGTCGTTAGGCGATTAAATCAACTGGCTAATTGCTATTGGGAGTTTTTAAATCATGTTGAAATTCTTTTAAAAATTGTTAAGAGTTATGCGGGCTTTAAAATTGAATTTTGGCCCAAGTTTCTTTTGCTTGGGGCTGTGATAAATATCAAAGCAACGACCCGTTCCTCCACCCCCATTCATTTTCTCTTCGCAGCCCAAAACATAATAAACAAAAACGAAAAAAAATGGCTACTAGGGTTTGGTTTCAAATGGCTCCGTGCTAAGGCGATCTGAAGGGGGGAAAGAAAAAGGGACTTCGGCTGTGGATATAGCTCTTCGAAATTGGATTTGGCTCTTCGTAATTGGGTGAGTGATTTTCACTCATATCTAATTCAATCTACTGTCTTTGTAAAATTCGAATTTCTAATTTTGTGTTCGACTGAGAGTTGCTTGACTTCATCTCGGCCATTTGTTTAAGTTTTGATGATTGATGACTTTTCTGACATTTTCAACTCACTTGAATGACACGGTGTTGATTTTGGTTTGTTCGTTCGTTCTCGTTCTTGTGTCCTCGGCTGTGGCTTGATTTTGTTGAACTATGTGCATGTCCGGGGTGAGCCCCCATTGTTTTTGTTATGTTGCAACTTTTCATATTTTGCTGTTGAGTTGCCTTGATTGTATTGCCTCAGTGCATTACTGTCCTATATTGTTTAGTTCATGCATCTTGTTGTTCTTATGCACTTCATTTCTGATCTAGTCTTGATTGTTGGTATATGCATGAGTGCATCTGCCTGAACTTGTTCTTACCGTGCCTTGCTTGGCCTGGACTTATTTGTGCACTATGTACTTGTGTGTCCATGTTATTCCAATCGCCCGTGTACATGTTGCACTTGCAAGTCCTTGTTGTCTCCATTGTTTTGTGATATTGTACCTGCTTATGTTTTCTGGTACTTTTATCCTTATGTATTTCTTGGTTGGAGCTTTACTCTGTGTTGCACTTGAATGTGCAGTCTGTAATTGTGATTACTGATTTAGTATTTGTCTCAATTTAGTTTAGTTCACCTTGAACTTGAATCATTACTGTTGTGTGCTGCGTTGCCATATCTTTGGTGTTGTTACCTTCATTCTGCTGTCTTCATGAAGTTTGTACCACCGCCTTTGTGCACTTGGTCATTCGAGCCTTTGTGCACTGTTTGGTTCAGGTTGCATAATGCATGCTGCCTGGTCATTGTTCTGTGCTGTCACTGCCCTTGTGGTTTCAGACCTGTAGCATGCATGTTGCCATGTAGTTTCATGTATTTTGTTTATAGCCATTTCGATGTTGATGCTTCATTGAGTTTGGTCATTTATGTACTTCAGGTATACATATTTCATCACTTTAGTGGCGAGGCAGTGCACGTGAACGTGTACTGCAGCCCTATCAGAGTTGACGTTTTAATATATTTCATCACGGTATTGGCGAGGCAGTGCACGCGAGCATGTACTGCAGCCAAACAGGATTGATTTTTTTAATTGATATTTCAATTGCTTGAATCGTTTCATGTGTCCAATTCAATATTTTGAAATTGTATTTTGATTTGGTTTGATTTGATTATTTTGTTGCTATCTAATTATCTATTGGATAATTAGATTATGTGTTTCTAGTTATTTATGAAATAATTAGATTTTGTTGTTAATTGCTGTTTAGGCAATTCTGTTGTTTCTAAATTATCTTCATTGATAGTCCTTTATTTATCTTTGTTGATGATTTGGCTTTGCTGATTCGCTGTTTACTGCTGTTACGTGTTATTTCTACCGTTATCCGATTCTCTTATTAAAGGATTGGATATGCAAGATTTATTGTGATTGTCGTCTATTTGTTATTTAATTATTATTGCTTCAGTGCATTAATAACTGAGTTTGAATTAGACTGACACGCGTATTATTTTCTTTTGAATTAATACTCGGGTCAGACCGAGTTATTACAGGATGTTGATATCTTGCTTTGGGTTGCTGCTTGAGCTATGACGCCGCTTCATATCTTTTGGAGTAGTCAGTGTATTTTATAGGATGATATGTATTCATGTATATTATTTACAATAATGTACTTGTATATGTAACTTCCAATGTCGACAGTGGTAGTTGTATCATATGTATTGTATCACATGTATTGCAACTGACTTCAGTTATATATATATATATATATATATATTTATATATATATATATATATATGAGATTTTATATTATCTGTGTTCCGCATTTAGCTTATATGTGTTATTATTATATATGTTGTCCTAAACTATTATGAACCATCGTAGTTCGTTTTATACTGGAATTGGATATGTCGATGGGAGTAAATAAACAAAGAAAAAAAATATACCACTCCTATCGAGATAACCAATACTAGTGTAAGGCCTAACTACAGATGGGCGCTCCTATCCAGCCTTATTCTTCGTAATAACAGACAATATTCCCTTTTAATATTCTTTGTTTTTGTGAGCATATAGGTGGGGTGTCACAGTTGGTACCAGAGCGAGGGGTTTATGGACATAATATAGAACATAACTTAGATGGAACATGTGTTACAACTATTTGTTGATGTTTTATTTGTGCCTTGAGTCAAAACTAAAGTTTTGAAATTATGATGAAATTTTTAAATATCTTTATATAAAATAAAAGTGAAATTGTGTTTTGATGATTGAGTAATTTTTGTTCTGTTTATCAGAGTGCGCAGCGGGAACAGTGAGAATGCCTTCGCTGAGTACGGCTGATAACCTTTTTGATTTAAATATCAAAATATGAAAATGAAATTAATTTCATTGTATTGTTATATAAATGTGTTTATTTTTGTTTTCTTTGAAAATTTCGAATCCGATTTGAGGATCCGAAGCGATTGCAGTTATGTGATTTTTGTTGAAATTTATACTGTTTTAAATTATCTTCATTGAAGATATAATCGAGTGATTTCTTTGTTCATCTTGTAGTATGCGTGCAAATATGAGTTGCACATTACTGCATTTATTTAAGTTGAAATGGTGTTTGGTTTTAATAACGGGATTTTTACACCGATATTATATTTTGACGCGAATTATTTTGATGAGATTTTGACGTATAAAATTACTGTCGCTTTGACTTCAGTAACCGTCAAATTTAAAATGGATTTTCAAGCGGTTATTCCACAACGTTGATTTGGTATCCGTTTTTACGGTGTTTTGTGAAGTGCAATTTCCTTATCGAAATTGCTATAGATTTTGCTGTTTTAATCGCGTGTTTTAAAAATCGTTTTAAAAATAAAATTGTTTTCAATTTTTTTACGGTTTTCGCTTTCAAAAGAATGAGGAAGCGATTTAAACGCTTCAGCAAAATTGAGGATTATGAACCCTCACTTTTACTGATTCGCTTAATTTCGGACTTGTCCTTTTGAGAACGTAAAATGTTATTTATTTAAAATACACAATTTTGCACTTTCAAGGAAACGATGAAGAGATTTAAACGATTCAGTAAAACACGTGGTATGGGACATGTGCGTTCACTATTTCAGTTAATTCCGGACTTGTTAATTGAAATATTTGCTATTTGATGATTCCGATGAATTTGTTGGGCTTTCGAGCCACTTTGTTGGACCTTCGGGTTATTGTTGGACATTCGGGTTATTGTTGGACCTTCGGGTTATTGTTGGACCTTCGGGTTATTGTTGGACATTCGGGTTATTGTTGGACCTTCGGGTCAATACCAGTACTAGACATTCAAGTCATTTGTTGGACCTTCGGGTCATTGTTGGACCTTCGGGTCATTTGTTGGGCGCCAAAAATATAGTACTTGGTAGGCTTCGGCCATTTGTTGATGCACGTGCGGCGTAGCTAAAGCTCGCCGTTTGTTGGGATCGATCCACCTTTTATGTTAATTTTCTAGATTATCTTAATTGATTTCTAGATATTTGTTGATTTGAGTTTTCTGATTATCGTTTTGATAATTAGATATTTGTTGATTTAAGTTTTCTAATTATCTGCAGGTAATTAGATATTGTTGATTTGAGTTCTAATTATCTTTGTTGATAATTAGGTATTTGTTGTTTTCTGACTATCGTTTTTGATAATTAGATATTTGTTGTTTTCTGACTATCGTTTTTGATAATTAGATATTTGTTGATTTGAGTTTTCTGATTATCGTTTTGATAATTAGATATTTATTGTTTTCTGATTATCGTTTTTGATAATTAGATATTTGTTGATTTAAGTTTTCTGATTATCGTTTTTGATAATTAGATATTTGTTGTTTTTTGATTATCGTTTTTGGTAATTAGATATTTGTTGATTTGAGTTCTAATTATCTTTGTTGATAATTAGATATTTGCTGTTTTCTGATTATTGTTTTTGATAATTAGATATTTGTTGTTTTCTGATTATCGTCTTTGATAACTAGATATTTGTTGATTTGAGTTTTTTGATTATCATTTTGATAATTAGATATTTGTTGTTTTATGATTATCGTTTTTGATAATTAGATATTTGTTGATTTAAGTTTTTTGATTATCGTTTTTGATAATTAGATATTTGTTGTTTTCTGATTATCGTTTTTGATAATTAGATACTTATTGATTTAAGTTTTCTGATTATCGTTTTTGATAATTAGATATTTGTTGTTTTTTGATTATCGTTTTTGATAACTAGATATTTGTTGATTTAAGTTTTCTGATTATCGTTTTTGATAATTAGATATTTGTTGTTTTCTGATTATCGTTTTTGATAATTAGATATTTTGTTGTTTTCTGATTATCGATTTTGATAATTAGATATTTGTTGATTTGAGTTTTCTGATTATCATTTTGATAATTAGATATTTGTTGATTTATGTTTTCTGGTTATCGTTTTTGATAATTAGATATTTGTTGTTTTCTGATTATCGTTTTTGATAATTAGACATTTGTTATTTTCTGATTATCATTTTTAGTAATTAGATGTTTGCTAATTTTGCCGATTATGAGATTTTCTAGTCTCTAATTGATTCTAGATTATGCTGATTATATTGAATTGATGTTTTCTAATTATCTCTGTTGATAGTTAGAGTTTGCTGATTATGAAGTTCGTGTTTTCTAATTATCTGTTGGATAACTGGATATTTGCGGTTTTGCGATTTGTGATTTGTGTTTTCTAATTATCTTTGTTGATAATTAGATTTTGCAATTTTCTAATTATCGTATCGATAATTAGATATTGTTGTTTTGTGATTTCTGTATTCTAATTATCTAATTGATAATTAAATATTGCTGATAGTTGTATTTAGTCAGTTTTGTTGTTTCTGATTATCTATTTGATAATTAGATTTTGTTGAGAATTTGTGAATTTCTTTTATGAAATTAAAAGATTTCTTTGGTGTTTGTATTCTTGACCTTTATTTTTCTAGCTTAACCAGTTATGTTAGAAAATTAATTGTTATTGGCAACTTTAATTATGAAAATTGCGGGGACGCAATTTTTATAAGGAGGGGAGTCTGTAACAACCCGGGGTTTTACACTGGTTAATTATCGTCATTAGGCGATTAAATAAGCTGGCTAATTGCTATTGGGAGTTTTTAAATCAGGTTGAAATTCTTCTAAAAATTGTTAAGAGTTATGCGTGCTTTAAAATTGAATTTTGTCCCAAGTTTCTTTTTCTTGGGGCGGTGATAAATATCGAAGCAAAGACCCGTTCCTCCACCCCCATTCATTTTCTCTTTGCAGCCCAAAACAGAACAAACGAAAATGAAAAAAAATGGCTGCTAGGCTTTGGTTTCGAATGGCTCCGTGCTAAGGCGATCCGAAGGGGGGAAAGAAAAAGGGACTTCGGCTATGGATTTAGCTCTTCGAAATTGGATTTGGCTCTTCGTAATTGGGTGAGTGATTTTCAATCACATCTAATTCAATCTACCGTCTTTGTAAAATTCGAATTTCTAATTTTGTGTTCGACTGAGAGTTGCTTGACTTCATCTCGGCCATTTGTTTAAGTTTTGATGATTGATGACTTTTCTGACTTTTTCAATTCACTTGAATAACACGCTGTTGATTTTGGTTTGTTCGTTCTCATTCTTGTGTCCTCGGCTGTGGCTTGATTTTGTTGAACTATGTGCATGTCCGGGGTGAGCCCCCATTGTTTTTGTTATGTTGCAACTTTTCATATTTTGCTGTTGAGTTGCCTTGATTGTATTGCCTCAGTGCATTACTGTCCTATATTGTTTAGTTCATGCATCTTGTTGTTCTTACGCACTTCATTTCTGATCTAGTCTTGATTGTTGGTATATGCATGAGTGCATCTGCCTGAACTTGTTCTTACCGTGCCTTGCTTGGCCTGGACTTATTTGTGCACTATGTACTTGTGTGTCCATGTTATTCCAATCGCCCGTGTACATGTTGCACTTGCAAGTCCTTGTTGTCTCCATTGTTTTGTGGTATTGTACCTGCTTATGTTTTCTGGTACTTTATCCTTATGTATTTCTTGGTTGGAGCTTTACTCTATATTGCACTTGAATGTGCAGTCTGTAATTGTGATTACTGATTTAGTATTTGTCTCAATTTAGTTTGGTTCACCTTGAACTTGAATCATTACTGTTGTGTGCTGTGTTGCCATATCTTTGGTGCTGTCACCTTCATTCTGCTGTCTTCATGTAGTTTGTACCACTGCCTTTGTGCACTTGTTCATTCGAGCCTTTGTGCACTGTTTAGTTCAGGTTGCAAAATGCATGCTGCCTGGTCATTGTTCTATGCTATCACTGCCCTTGTGGTTTCAGACCTGTAGCATGCATGTTACCATGTAGTTTCATGTATTTTGTTTATAGCCATTTCGATGTTGCTGTTTCATTGAGTTTGGTCATTTATATACTTCAGGTATACATATTTCATCACTTCAGTGGCAAGGCAGTGCACGTGAACGTGTACTACAGCCCTATTAGAGTTGACGTTTTAATATATTTCATCACGTTATTGGCGAGGTAGTGCACGCGAGCGTGTACTGCAGCCAAACAGGATTGATTTTTTAATTGATATTTCAATTGCTTGAATTGTTTCATGTGTCCAATTCAATATTTTGAAATTGTATTTTGATTTGGTTTGATTTGATTATTTTGTTGCTATCTAATTATCTATTGGATAATTAGATTATGTGTTTCTAATTATTTATTAAATAATTAGATTTTGTTGTTAATTGTTGTTTAGGCAATTCTGTTGTTTCTAAATTATCTTCATTGATAGTCCTTTTATTTATCTTTGTTGATGATTTGGCTTTGCTGATTCGTTGTTTACTGCTGTTACGTGTTATTTCTACCGTTATCTGATTCTCTTATTGAAGGATTGGATATGCGAGAGTTATTGTGATTGTCGTCTATTTGTTATTTAATTATTATTGCTTCTGTGCATTAATAACTGAGTTTGAATTAGACTGAACCGCGTATTATTTTCTTTTGAATTAATACTCGAGTCAGACCGAGTTATTACAGGATGTTGATATCTTGCTTTGGGTTGCTGCTTGAGCTATGAAGCCTCTTCATATCTTTTGGAGCAGTCAGTGTATTTTATAGGATGATGTGTATTCATGTATATTATTTACAATAATGTACTTGTTTATGTAACTTCCAGTGTTGACAGTGGTAGTTGTATCATATGTATTGTATCACATGTATTGTAACTGACTTCAGTTTTATATATATATATATATATATATATATATATATATATATATGAGATTTTATATTATCTGTGTTCCGCATTTAGCTTATATGTGTTATTATTATATATGTTGTCCTAAACTATTATGAACCATCATAGTTCGTTTTATACTGGAATTGGATATGTCGATGGGAGTAAATAAACAAAGGAAAAAAAATATACCACTCCTATCGAGATAACCAATACTAGTGTAAGGCATAACTACAGATGGTCGCTCCTATCCAGCCTTATTCTTCGTAATAACAGACAATATTTCCTTTTAATACTCTTTGTTATTGTGAGCATAGAGGTGGGGCGTCACAGAAATGAAATGTGAAGTAAATGTGCACGTGAATTATGAAGTGGAGTGGATGGCAAGAAAAGATTTGAACGGGTAAAGAGGAGTAAATGATAGGAAAACAAAAAGGCTAGGAAAAAATGCAAGAAATAAGGAGAAAGAAACATATATATATATATATATATATATATATATAATTCTAAAATGTAATTGAAAAGAGGATATTTTGGGATGTTTGTACGTGATTAATAAAAGCAATTCACGGCTATGAATGGTGAATAGCTAGGGTAAGTAATAAAGAGGGTAGGTGAATAAAAAAGCAAGCATAAAAGAAATGTAACGCATGTCTCCTTGATTTCTTCTAATCCTTTTATGAAAAGATATACACACAAGTAAAATCCAATAAATAAAGTTTAGATAAGAAGGAAAGAAAAATAAAATAAAATAACATAGAAAATAAAAATATAGAAATGAACATAGAAAAATAGAAATTGAAATACAGAAAATAACTGCGTGTAAAACGCTGTAATTTATCTAATTTAAAAAGTATAACTCAGAATTTAACGAAACAAAAAGCAGAACAGATATCATTAATGGATTCTACTTCAAAGAAAAAGATTATAATTTAAAAATTCAAATTTTTAAAAAATTTAAACTGAAAATTCAAATTTTGACCAAATATAAAATTTTCAAAAATTATTTATTTATTGCATTTGAAAAATAAATTACAAACAAATTCCAAACTTACATTGGAAAAATTCTAAAAATTCACTTTTATTAAGTCCATTACTACTCTACAAACCTAATTAACCATTCATTCCTTAATATACTCCAATTTAACAACTTCTAAACATTGTATTACATTTCACATTAAATAACCAATTTCTATTTCTTTTAATATTTTAACCACAAAATCTTATTAAATCAACTATTTTTAATTACCAAAATTTACGGATTGTTGCACTCTCCCCCACTCAAAACTTTTCGTCACTGAAAAGGAAAAAGAAGGGCAAAGAAGGAATTAAGTAAACAATATATCTTATTCAAAAACACTAACTTTATAAACAAATAAATTTACAAAATTAATTAATTTGAATAAAATATACCAATTTATTTAAAAATTCCTTTAACACCATTTATACTGTATATTATTCAATTTACCCTTCATTCTATTTACCTCTATTAATCCTTTTATAACTAAAATTTAAGTGTTTATTATAAATACTCAAATTTTATTTATAAAATCCTTTTATATTGTATATTATCCACTTACATAGTTGACTTTTAAACAATTTAGATAAGTTAGAATGGAAAAGCAATAGAATATTATACAAACGACGTTTCGTAATTCAATTATTTCAACTTAAATATTGATTCAAAATTTTTGGTTCATTTTATAATTGAAAACATTCTTTAAGGTAAATTTGAGAATTACATTTCCGATTAACTTCAAACCATTTAGAGGTAAATAAATATATATAAAATATATATCAAATCAAATTTAAATCATATATATATATATATGTATGTATTATAAATCAAGTCATATTTTTGAAATTCAAATCAATTAAATTTTCAAAGAAAAACAGTAGCAAAGCTATAGAATGGTCTCTTCACTTCGAAACTCGAAAATGAATGTCGATGATGCTGCAGTCATCACCGAAATTATTTTCTAGCGACAAGAGAAGGGCACTAATTTAAACATTAAAAATTCTTTGAAAACAACCTCTATTTGGAAAACACTTTAAATGATATATCTTTTAAAACTTTAAAAACCCAAGTTTGAAATCATCGAAAATTAAATTCTCAAGTTCTTGATTTAGATTCATTTTAATTTCCAAATTAATTTATAGCTATGTTTTATAGTTTAGTTATTTATATAGGAGACAAAAGCCAATGGTTACAGGATATATATAAAGTCAAATATTATTCCTTAATAACCTATTCAATTAATTATCAGATTCAGAAAATCAAACTCATACATAATATAATTATACAAAATTTATCATTTACTAAATTTTGAAATCAATATGGTGTCAGTTTTCTCTCTTCAAGTGTTTTGGAAATCGTATCATAGCGTTGATTAGACGAATCGATCGGAACCCAAATCAACAACAACAACTCAAACAACACAATATAAAAAATATTTTAAATATAGGTTTACAAAGCAAGAATAGTGGTTCAAATTTGATTGACTCAAATCAAAAGAATTCTGATTTGAAGATAAGTTGGAAACAAAAGATAAGATGATTAAATTGATAGAATAGGGAATGGATAAGCTTACATAAATCGCGGGCAACCTTAACCGGGTCAACCGTGACTTCAAGAATAAATCAATGTGGAATTCTGAGGTAATTCTACATTCGATCTTAAGAAATAGAATTCGTAATAACAAGATGTACTAGCATCTACACCATGTAAATATATAAATCTTCGATGAATCAATGCTAATTGCAAAGGAGTTTCACCCCTTTACAAGTCATCTGAATGTTGACGAGACCGCCAATTCATTATAAAGATCATTCGAAGTGGAGTTATGGGATACTCCAGAATCAAAAGAAGATGAAAAGTGAGGGACAAGAATGAATTTTGAAACCACAGGGAATGTTCCAATACTCAAAGGAAACCCAAGTCAAAAAGGAAGAAATTCAACTCAAATGAAAGTGATTCTGTAAATAAATTTACCATATATGCTAAGTTTGCCTAGAGCCAAAGCTCTGATACCAAATGTAACGACTCGATTTTTTCAACCATTCGCATCCGCACATGTCGGACTTGAATTTCTCAAAATACTGTATTGTAAAATAAATTTGGCAAAACATAGCATAAAAAGTAAATAAATAAATCACAGATCACAGACACAGAGTAATAAATGCAGCGGAAGTAAAGAAATAGTAGTTCATGAAGCTACTATATAAATACATCAGAGTCAAACAAGATACACAGAGGTCTCAACATGATAACCAGGTATAAATCATAATACATCACTGGAACCAACCAGATAACTGGAATCAACTGGATAACCGAAAGTGAAATAGATAGCTAGATCTTCAAGCAAAGCTTCCAACTTCGAAGGTGAGTCTCAAATGCTGTATCACTCAGTCTGACCCAAGCGTAAAGAAAACACAAAACACTCGAGTCAGGACATACACTTATGTAATGTAAACCAACTCAAGTGAACTGTAATATAAGGTACAAGTAACTTAAAGGATGCTCGGGACCGCCCATCCTCTAAGGATCCATTAAACTATTTACTATGTAGTAATATTTCGCTATTATAATAATGTCTATAGTAAAATAAACTTACTTTTAAATAGCATTAAGGCTTTGCATTTTCCACCTTAACACATAATAGTCCCAGTAGTCCATCCAGTATCATGGTCCTTCCTGATCGGGAAGCCACCATAGGATACCACACGGGCTACGGGAGAAAACCAAACTCGTAAAAGACGCGCTATGGTAGGTGACACGGCACAACTAGGCAATGCCAGGCTAGATATACCAATTACTCTTCCGGGCCGGTGGTAACGTGTAGCGCGCAGCTACCGCCCACCTCGAACCACACCCCAAAATAAAAATCAAAAGTGGCCACCGAATCAATCCAAAAGTCAAAGTATAATATCGAAGGGATGTGTCCGACCAAAGGTGCTACCTCATTAGCCCGTCAATCGGTCCTGTTTTAGCCACCTTATGCCAACTCACGGGAGTCGGGTCCACGTATTTATCTTAAAGGAAACGCCGCCACCATCTTACTTCATTCTGGAATCTCCACCGCATACATGGTTGTTAAAGTTGTTTTCGGAGTTGGCAGAGAGTGACAACTTCCGATCCCGGTCTCTTTAACAACTAAACGTTATTATAACCCATGGATATTTATTTCAAAATCATTTATACTTTCAAAACCAAACTAGCATATCCATTTCAAAATCATCATTTCTTTCAAACTAGTATATACTTTCAAAATCAAAATATCATACTCATTTCAAAACCATATTACAATAGTATCATTTCTATTTCAAAACTAATTCAATAATATATCATTTAAATAAAACCCGAATTTCCAAATCATTGAATATTTCCTTCAATTTATTAAACTTGAAATATTCCTTTAAATTATCAAAGCATTTTGCAAATATTACCTGAAGGAATCATAGCATTTTTGGAATGTAATACTTTCCACTTTAACATTTTATATAATCAAAATATTTATGTGCTTACAAATTTAACATGGTCATTTTATCATAGCCTTACAATTAAATAAACTTTGTTACTGTAATATCCAATTTAAAGCTGAAATTCTTATGTTAAGTTAAAAGTACCTTATTAACTTACATTATTATTACAATAAAGAAACTTTATTATTTTAATCATTTAAAATATGCCATTTACATAAAATAAAAACTTGCATATCAAATGTACATTATCCACTTACATTTTATTATTACAGTAAGTAACATTTATCATTTTAATCAATATTACACTAATTAAAACTTACATTATCAAATGTAAGTTTTTAATTTAAATTTCTATTAAAGTAAAGAGCATTTATCATTTAACCAATATTACACTAATTAAAACTTACATTATCAAATGTACGTTTTTAATTTACATTTCTATTACAGTAAAGAGCATTTATCATTTAATCAATATTACACTAATTAAAACTTACATTATCAAATGTACGTTTCAATTTACATTTTATTATAATAAAGAGCATTTATCGTTTTATTCAATATTACACTAACTAAAACTTTACTTGTTTCTTTCATTAATTAAAACCTTACATGTTTCTTTCATTAATTAGAACTTTACACGTTTCTTTCATTAATTAAAACTTTACATATTTCTTTCGTTTTTGTTATTACAGTACAAACATTTATTATATTAATCAATTAAAATATTAATTAAACTTACATCTCACATGTAATGTTAACTTACATTTTTTCATTTTAAAGTCATAGCTATTTATCTTACAAAACATAACATTTCACAAAAGAATATTTATCATAGTTAATATAACAATCAAATTCTTTACAAATTTATTCATTTAGACATCAATTCAACTATGATTCCAAGTTAAATAAACTTATTACAAAATATCCCATAAAAATGTTTTTCATTTTATTTATTCAAAACTACATTTATTTATTATACAAAATATGCCCATTTCAGGAAATGACCTTTATTAAAATTACTAGGTTAGATTTAAGATTCCAAATTAAATCGAACTTAATTATTAAGTTATTTATCATAAATAAGACTTTTTAAATCCATTTAAAACCAATTAGCTTGTAAAAAATTAACTTATAGAAAAACAATATTTCTTTACACTTTAAAGCATTAAATCAAATTAAGTTAACAATTTCTTATATTTAAAATTCCAAAATACTTAATAACTTTCAGAAAATATCAAAAATACTAAATAAATTTTTAGGAAAATATCATTTAAAAATATAACCATGGGACTGTATAATATTTTCTAACCTAGGTCAAGTGATACGGATATGTATCATTTCAATCCGTAACTTAAAAAGAAAAATCCGGGTTCTATCATTTCAAACACGCAATCCCAAGTAAAATAAATATAATAAAAATCACCGAGCCTATTATTTCAGCCCATAATAATTTTTCCTTATTCTAAAATCCGTTCGGGTATGTATCATTTCAACCCATAGTGATAGGGAACTTGCAGTGGTGATTAACACAAATAAAATAACAATATACATATAATATCATAACAAATGATGTAACAAATATATGAACGGCATTTATCATCATGTAATCACAACACAGACATATATGAATGACATATCAATTTCTACAGATTCACTTGTCATTTTTTTCACAAAAATACAAGTATATATGTCTTGAGTGATAAAAAGTCACCTTTTTAAACTAGAATCGACAAATTCAGAAAAAAATCCAAACCCCGCGAAGCACGAAAAAGCACGATAAAGAACAATGCAAACTTGAGTGGATGAAGAGTCAGATCCAAATCTTGTATGCAAACAAATATTACATACATAAGAATATGATTCAATACAAAACAATAGATGTTAAAACAATGGAAAAATAAATGAATCAAAGTGACATAACTTGCCTTAATCAATCAATGGCTTGGCTACACCACATATGGGTTCAACCATCATCTTATATTGCTTTGTCATGATGGTTAGAGGTGTGCTAGAGGCAGAGGCCGAGTATAAGCATGAAGAACAAAGAAGAAACAAAAAGTGAAAAAGAAAGAAGAGGAAGAGAAGCCATGGATCTAGAGCTTGAATATAATTTTCTTTCACGTAAATGATAATGAGAAGTTTTGGGAAGTTTGTATGTGTGATAGGCAAGAGAAATTCATAGCTAGATTAAAAGAATGAACGGCTAAGGTAAGTAATAAAGAGGCTATGCAATAAAAGGCAAGATTTTGAATGGTTTGGAAAATAAAATGGCAGCAAATACTTGATGTATTTAATAAAAAAATTCTTTCTTTCAGGAGATGAAACGAGAAATGGAATAAAATGAGATATGATTGAGGAGTTTTGTACGTGAATGATAAAAGGAAATACGCGGCTATATAAGAAAAAAAAGCTAAGGAGTAATGAATCCTAGGGAAACGGAAAGGCATAAGTTAAGGAGGAAGAAACGTACAATATATTTTATTTTTAAATGCAAATGAAACAAAAAAGAGAGATGGGAAATAATTTTTTGTACGTGAGTTTTAAACTTGATATGCAAGGCTATGAGTAGAGTAATTCATGGCTATGAATGAGGAGGAAACGGCTAGAAAATAATAAAGGCCATGCAAATGAAAAAGGCAAGAGTTTAAACTATGAAATGTATGCCTCTTAAATTTCTCCAAGCCATTTATTTGCATACATTTCTTTCTAGAAATGAAATGTGAAGTAAATGTGTACGTGAATTATGAAGTGGAGTGGATGGCAAGAAACGATTTGAACGGCTAAAGAGGAGTAAATGATAGGAAAACAAAAAGGCTAGGGAATAAAAGGCAAGAAATAAGGAGAAAGAAACATACATACATACATACATACATATATATATATATATACACACACACACACACATATTATTCTTAAATGCAATTGAAAAGAGGATGTTTTAGGATGTTTGTACGTGATTAATAAAAGCAATTCACGACTATGAATGGTGAATGGTTAGGGTAAGTAATAAAGAGGGTAGGCGAATAAAAAAGCAAGCATTAAAGAAATGCAACGCATGTCTCCTTGATTTCTTCTAAGCCTTTTATGAAAAATATACACACAAGTAATATCCAATAAATAAAGTTTATATAAACAAAATAGAAAAATAAAATAAAATAACATAGAAAATAAAAATATAGAAATGAACATAGAAAAATAGAAATTGAAATACAGAAAATAACTGCGTGTAAAACACTGTAATTTATCTAATTTAAAAAGTATAACTCAGAATTTAACGGAACGATAAGCAGAACAGATATCATAAATAGATTCTGCTTCAAAGAAAAAGATTAAAATTTAAAAATTAAAATTTGTTTAAAATTTAAACTGAAAATTCAAATTTTGACCAAAATATAAAATTTTCAAAAATTGTTTATTTATTGCATTTGAAAAATAAATTACAAACAAATTCCAAACTTACACTGGAAAAATTCTAAAAATTCACTTTTATTAAGTCCATTACTACTACAAACCTAATTAACCATTCATTCCTTAATATACTCCAATTTAACAACTTCTAAATATTGTATTACATTTCACATTAAATAACCAATTTCTATTTTTTTTTAATATTTTAATTATAAAATCTTATTAAATCAACTATTTTTAATTACCAAAATTTACGGATTGTTACAAGTAAAATATAGTAAGGTAAATGTGAGAGATACGAAAATTTTAAACATAATAAATCACTATATACATCATGTTTTTATCAAACCACACCACATAATATTCAAATCAATCCAAACAATACTAAATCAAATCAAACCGAATCAAATCAAACCAAACAATTCAAACCAAATCAAAGTAAATCAAACCACGTATGTTAAATTAAACATTTCTTGGAACTTCAACTCATCCTTCTTTACCAAAGATAGGATCGTCTTTTATAGCATCCCATTCTTCCTTATCTTTGTTTAGAGTTCCTTCTGGATTTGCTCTGAGTTCTTCTTTGTTGAGGGCTGAGATCATCCGCCGAATGGCATCGAAGTGCCTTTCTTATTCTTTTATCATCTGCATTTGGCTTAATTCTAAGTGTCGTTGATTGGGAAGAATAAAAGTAAGTATGTTCTTGAAAGATTTGAGAGTTTCTTCAAGATTGTCACTTAGATTATGAATAGGAAATGCTATTTTTTTTATTGATAAAATATGAAGAAATTCAATAGAATATAAGGAGAAATTAAAATATGCATTTTTCTGGAAGAAACAACTATTTAAATAGTTAGAAAGTCATTTGAAATGAAAATAAAAAAGGTATTTATGTCAATTTCAATTTCAAAACAAAAACCATTTTCTGGCTGTTACATGTCGACATAGGGGGTAGGGGGGTGTCGACATGCCCCTGTTTATTTTGGCAATTTTCTTTGTTTCTTTATATTATGTACAAGTCTATATATATAAACCTATATAATATAATAACAAGCATTCCAGAGATATATTAGAGCTAATAAACAGAAAATAAAGGATTTTCATTGATAAATTTAGTTAACATTACATAAACGATACAAACATTAACTAAAGAGAGATACAAACTAACACAACATGAAATGAAACTAGTATTAGTTAAAGGATGATGGATCCAAGCTTGCGACTCACTTTTCCAAAGATCTTGTTCATTTTGGTGGAAATCTTGTCCAAATTTTTACTAACGGATCTTTCGAGAATCCGTTGATTTTCCACAATAATCTTTTTGTTCTTGAGAAGCCTTTTGATAATCCGTTGATTTTCCACAATAATCTTTTGGTTCTTGAGAAGCGTTTTGATGGATGGATTGTTAGGAATGACCGGGTATTCGATGCTTTCCAAATAAAGCCTCTTCCTCCTCCTCTCCTTCTTTTTAAATTTCCAACTCCTCCCCTTCTTCCTCCTTCTCTTCTTCTTCTTCTTCCATCTCTTCATAAGCTAATCTCTCATCCTTTTCGGCAAGTGTTTCATGTGGTTGAAACGCAAATGGAATTTTAATGAGAGAGATGTTAGCATGGTTAAACACTTTTCTAGAAACGAACTCCTCCTTCTTATAATCAACACCAAATCTAAGTGAGATAAATCCCATGACATAAAGTGTTTTCACCAAAAGTAAAAGCTTTGGGACGAAGTTCATCCATAATCACTTGTGCCCAATTAATGTCATAGTGCACAAAAATAGAAAAAAGAGCCTTACAAACTTTTAAGGTCGGGTGATTGAAATTTTCTAATCTTGGAGTTATGGTATATTGCAAAAGAAGGTTTACAATTCTTGCTTTAGGACGGTAATTTTGGTTTATAAATTCAAAGTTATCATCTCCTTCAAAAATGTGATGAAATGTTTCACGATCATGTTCATCAATTTGAAAATCTGAAAGATCCATTCCCATATATTTACAACCAAGAATGTTACCCAAAATCTCACTATTTAAAACAATATACGTTCCTTTAATGCTACTAAAATATTCTCCTTCATTTCCTTCATAAAAACAATGATTCAAATTTGCATAAAACATTTTGACAAGATTTAGATAACAAAAAAAATCAGAGAATCATCAATTAAGCTAAGAGTTTGATTCTCTTCAAAAGAACATTGATTTCATAAGAAGAAAAATCATTAAAGATAGCAAATTTTCCCGTATGGACCTTTTTAAAGTTTACATAGCTTATGTAAACCTTGATAGTTTTCGGATCATTGTAGAGGAACTCTTTGGTGGCCTTGGATAGTCTAATGGTGGATGGAGTGCTTGAGGAAGCCATTTTTGAAGAGAGTGGAGAGCTTGAGAGTTTGAAAGAGTGTTTGAATTTTGAAATGAAAGTGAAAAGATAGGATAAAGTTAAGGAGATAAATAGATATCTAAGAGTCACGTTCTTTGGTCAATAGTCACATTCTCAGAGCTTTGGAGTGGGTGAAAAGGTGGAGGGAAATTCAAAGTTTTGAATTCAATTTGAATTTCAATATTCTAGTAGGGATGTCGACATGGGGATAGGGTCATGGGGGTAGGGTCCTTTAATTCATATGACTAATTTTTCCTATTTTCTTTAATATTTAGATATCCTAAAATCTAATTTATATTTTATCTGAAATATTATTAAACATAATAACACTTTAATATTGATATTTTAATATTAAAATAATATTATTTTGAAAATTAAAAATTTTAAATTCAAACAACAAGCAATTTCAAAACATGCAAATAATCAAACATTCAAACAAGCAATTTCAATCAATATAATTTAAATGCGTACCTATTTTTAGATCCATATTTCCAAGATCATCATATTCGTGAATAGCTGTAAAGCACATATTTGAATTTTCTGTCTCTTAATCTTCATCACTAAAGGATGAGCCTGAATCTTCTAGTGTAGTAGTATATGCCCTCTTTCTTTTCTTTGACGAATCATTACTTGGAGGAAATTTCTGCTTATCTGGATGTCATCACAATTGTAGCATCTGATGTTGTTGTGAGTCCCATTATTAATTCCATAATTCTTGTGATCATTTCTCTTGTTGTTGTTCATCTTTCTGTATTTCAGAAACTTTCTAAAATTCCTTGCCATCAAGGCTATTTCTACATCATCATCACTGTTTTAGTCTGAACCATCTATTATTGCATTAAATGATATTGACTTCTTTTCTGTAGCCTTGCTTGCTCTTCTCCCTTGCATTTGTACTTTAAACGACATCAAATTCCCAATCAATTCTTCAATTTTCAGAGTACTAATATCATTAGCCTCTTCAATTGCTAGAGTCTTCTAATCTCATTCCGGAGTAAGTGAATTCAGAATTTTTCTAACTTGATCTTCTTCGAAAAACTCTTTCCTAATGCAATTAGTCAGTACACAATGTCTTCAAACCTGCTGTACATGTCTGAAATGGGCTTATTTGGATTCATCTTGAACAATTGAAACAAATTGGTCAAAATGAATATTTTAGTCTGTTTAACTTTGCTTGTTCCTTCATGAGTAACTTGCAAAGTTTTTCAAATCTCATATGCAGACATACAGACAGACACTCTATTAAACTCGTTCCTATCAAGTGAACAGAATAGATTATTCATGGCTTTGGAATTATTTTGTGTAACAGTCTTTTTCTTAGCAGTCCACCGTGCAAAATTAGTTGTGGGTTCAATGTACTCAGTTTGTGTGATATTCCAAGTGTCTAATCCTATTGATTGTAAATAGATTTCCTTCCTACATGCCCAATATGCATAGTTACAGCCATTGAAAAGTGGTGGTCTGCCAGTAGACTGACCCTCTATAAATGAACAAGTCATAGTGTTGACATTATCAGTATTGGCAGCCATTTGAAAACTTTTCAAAAATCAAATTATGAAAACTTTGAAAACCACATGCTCTGATGCCAAATGTAGGAAATGCGGATTACGGATCTTAAGGCTGGATTAACACTAAAGGGGGGTGAATAGTGTTTAATGGATTTTATGAAAATTTTGAAATATTTTTAAAAAACACTTACAGATGAAATTTCGCATACAATGAGATAATCACAGAATTAGACATAGATGCAAATAGTAAATAAAAATAGTAAAGGAAAAAACATACGGGAATTTTATACTAGTTCGGAGTTACCCTACATCCAGTCCCATAATTTCTTGTGCATCTATCTTTTCAAATATGACGCCGATATTACAACCTCGATTTCAAGGCCACGAGATACACTCTCCTCTCTCTGTGTCCAGGGCAAACTCTCTTGATTTAACCAGGCTACAATCACACCTAATTGATTTACGGGCTACAATCACACCCATTTGATTTACGGGCTACAATCACACTCATTTGATTTATGGCCTACAATCACGCCATTTTCAACCACATTTTGATAGAGAGAGACTCGATACACTTTGATCTTTCAATCTTTGATTACAAATGATCCTATAACTCAGAATAGCACTGAGATCTTTGAGAGAGAGTGATAGAGAATCAAACTAGTGACAATCGAATTTGATTCACTTAGATTTTCGGTAGAGTTTTTTTAAAATATAAGAGAATTTTTGAGTGGAGAAGAAGTGAAGAAAACTAACTTAAAATTCGTTGAAAACAACTGATATATAGGAGAACAACAGTCTTGTCCATTCGTGAAAGGTTATGGCGAATAGACACTTGTTTTGAAAACTTGAAATTTGAACTCTACGGTCACCTTGTTGACATAGGGTTTGTAACGACCTGATATTTTCAACCATTCACATCCACACATGTCGGACTTGAATTGCTCACAATATCAGATTGTTAATTTAATTTTGGCAAACTTAACATAAACAGTAAATAAATAATCACAGATCACAGACACAGAGTAATATAATGCAGCGGAATAGATAAAGAATAGTAGTTCATGAAGCTACTATATACATCGGAGTTAGAAATAAAATACAATTGAATATCTTAGATGCAGTGAAGTCTCCAGTACGCGCAGATGACTTCTTTGAACCAATCAACATGATGAGTGAAAGGATAGATAGCTGGATCTTCAAGCAAGGCTCCAACTTCGAAGGTGAGTCTCAAATGCTGTATCACTCAGTCTGACCTGAGCGTAAAGCAAAAACACTAAACACTCGAGTCAGGATTAACATTCTTATATCAATAAATCCAACTCAAGTGAAATATCAACTGAGATACAAGTACTTAAAGGATGTTTGGGATAACCATTATCTAAGGGTCCATGTAACTATCTACAAGGTAAATATATACACTATAACACCGTGGTTATTTCAACTTATTTATACTTCAAACCAAATATCATTTTCACTTCAAATATCTCTATATTTCCCAAAATAGTATTTATATATATTAAATAATTTATAAAGTAAAATATTTCAATTTCCTCAACTTAACAAATTGTTTCAACATCAACCCGACCTTCCCATTCAAATTTAATTCAGCTCAATTCCTAAAATGACCACTTCAATTTTATCGTTCTCAAATTCGGATTTGTAATCACAAAATACCTCTTTATATATATTAATATATTTCAAAACTTTAAGTATTCAACGTTTCAAATAAATTTTTATTCAATTTAGTTTTCTAAATAATAAATTCAAATTTGGTTCAACCTAAATTTTCACTTTAATTCAATTTAGTTTCTAAATAACAAATTCAACTATATTGATTCCAAATACAGATCCGAATCTCAAACTAAACCATTTAAATTCCAATATAGTTCAAGGCTTTAATACTTAAATGTTCAATATAACAGTTTCATATAGATCTCGATTTAACCTCATTATTATTTAGTCTTGAAATACTACCTCATTAGATTCAATATCATAAGTAACCTTAAATTACATTTTACTCAATATTTTCTTTAAATTATTCAAACGTGAAATATTCATTAAATCACTTAAATCAAAAATCCCGTTGCAAAATTATACCTTTAAATTTCCCATTCGATAATTTCAAACCGATTCAATTAAATAAATCCTTATTTAAATACCATTTTTAATAAACCCAAATTTATCTCCCAATCTTAATCATTCAATTTATTAAAAAAAATTATTTGAAATATAGATTTACATAAATACTCAACCATATTATATGTATTAAATCTATCTAATTTAAATCAAATATTACGACTAAATCTATATATAAAATTTCCCTTTATATAATATCTTAAGAATCAAAATTTATTAAACCATATATTTCTTTCCAGAATTATAGAAATTATTTTCAAATATTTATATGGACCAACGGTGTCTGTATATATTTCCTACCATATAGTCAAGTGCTACAGATATTTATCATTTCAATCCGTACACTAAATATATCCGGGTGGATATCATTTCAACCCGAAATCCCAAATTAAATTAAATGAAAATCGCTTGGGTCTATCATTTCAACCCATAAAGAAATTCTCCTATTCTAAAATCTGTTCAGGTATGTATCATTTTCGAATCATAGTGAATTCTAAACTACAGGGAACTTGCAGAGTGATAACAGATAATACAATAATAATATAATAGGCATATATCATCAATAACAGTATAATACAAGCAACAGGATATGGTGTCATATCCCATAGGTGAATGATTACAGATAATGGCATAAAGATAACAAATTAAATAACTACAGCAGCATATTTCAATTGTCGTTTCAATTGAAATCAAATTTAATAAATAAAAGGACGTTAATCGTGAGTGATTTCTCACCTTTCGAGGCTAGAGAGATTGACAATAGAGCAAGCTACGTATTCCAAAGCAAAGTGAGATGGGCACGACTTTGATGTACAAAGCTGATAGATTAGGAATTGATGAGGTAAATCAGAGTTTGCTTGATATAGACTGAAACGAAATATATATATATTATTTATTATATTGCTTTCTTAACCAATATCAAAATCTTTAAAATATATGTATGAAAATCGATATTAAGTTTAAATATATATACACATACCCAAAATCAAAAATCATATGTATTAAAATCAAGATATATATATATATATACATATATTTAGGTTATATATTATAAAATCTATAGGCAAATTTGAAATCACAGTACCAATACATATAATATATAACAAAAACAATATCTATTGAAAATCAATGTTTATATATATATATATATATATATATATATAATTAATCAATATGTAAACTGCTGTTGCAATTATATATAATACATCTTATATGCAAATTGACCTTAATATATAATATACAACTAAACTCAATTTTCGGCTATTATATAAATATCCTGAAAATATTATAACACATATAAACGTATGACTTTATTTCATACATAGACATATGTAAACCGATCACCTATATATATAAAATAATGGTTTTAGACTTAAATGCGACCTACTGAATTATAATACAATATAATATATATAAAATAGCTTTATAAACTTTAAACTTAAACAAACTATATAACATATACACTTAAAACTGTAAAATAGATTTGAATACAACGCATTTTGCAAATCATATAAGACTATAAAATATATATAATATAAACGACATAGCATATCAACTTTATATAAAACTACATATAATAATATATACTAATAACCAAATACATTGAAAACAAGCTAGTACAAAAATCGAAACAGAGCAAGCCAAGGAATTCTGGAAACAAAGTATATATATTTTAATAATTTATATAAACTAATACATACCGAGAACAGTGACCTATATAATAGACTTATGAATATATATATATATAAACAATATACTATATATACTATATATTTTAAACAAATAGATAAATGCATACATACAAATCAACTTACAACAATGCAACAACGGAGGGGACGGCTCGGCCGAGAGGAGATCTGGAAGTCGCTAGGTTCTGATGATCGGCGGAGGTGGAGAGGAAAAGGAACAAGCAAGTCCACCCAGCAAATATACAACTGCCGCACGATGCGGTCATGATGCCAGGAGGCTACTCGAAGATGTCTCGGTTGATGATGGGGATGGGCGGCTCATGCTAGCAGTGGTGATTCGGCATGGTGATTGGGAAGGGCGGGCCACAGTGGAAGGGAAGCTCGGCATGGGTGTGAGGCTTTGGCATGGAGGACTGGGTGGAGATGGCGGTCAAGGTGGAAGAGGGCAAGGCGGAGAGAAGCAGCGGGATTTGGGTGGCGGTCGTGCCCTTGGGTAGCTTGAGTTGGCAAGGAGGAAGGTGGCTCCGTGCGTTCTAGGGATGCTAGAAGAGAGGGGAGGTATGAGGTTTTGGCCTTGACGAGGCACTGGAGGGTGTGGATGTCGGACGCTAGCATGGGTAGGTGGAGGCTTGCTGGGTCGGATGAGGCCGAGGCGAAGGATCTGGGGAGGAGTGAAATATACGTAGGAGAGTTTAAGTGAATAGGTGGGTTTAGGAAAATTTAGCTGGCAATAAAAATGATAATGCAATTTATGTAAAATATATAGCTAAAGTTGGATATAAGAAAGGACAGTGAGTTGGCACAATAAATGCTTTAGGTAGGAAAGGAAAAAAAAAGAAACGCACGCGAAAAGAAACGTACAATTGAAGATCTAAAATAAATTCAAAAGCAAAAGAAACTTACAACTGCCCATTGATTCAGCAAGAGATATTAAACCATTTAATTCTTACTTGGATGAGACCGTTAAGGTTTGAAATTCAAAATAAAACAACGGTCACGGATCCGTTACCGATACGGTTACCGGTTTCGTAGATTCCGCTGTGTACCGGACTCAAATTACAGAAATAAATATAATTTTGAGATCTGAATGACGAGACGATCAAAACGGTATATAGATATTCATGGTACGATCTTCCGATCAAAAGTCGATAATCGATACCGAAAATGCCGCTATTCGATCAGAATAAGGAAGAATGGAGCAATAGAATTCAAAATTTTGAAAAAAAACAAAGATGACTTCTCGCTTAGAAGAGGATTTAGAAATTTTCTATAGAAAAATATTTGGGTTTGAAAATTAATTTATTACCATCAATTATTAACTGATTTGAATGTAACAGAATTAAAAAATAAACAAACTTTCATATAATTGATCAAAAATTTACAATCTGCTATGTTTAATTGGACGTAATACAAATATTAAATTTTTATTTCGAAATATTATTATTTAAAATTTCTCAAAAATCAAATTAAATACGTTAAAAATTAAATAAAAATTATAAAAAATTTACGGGTCGTTACACTCTCCCCCACTCAAAACTTTTCATCCCCGAAAAGGAAGGAGGTAGGAGAATAGAACAACAAAAAAATAAAATAGATGAAAGTCAAGGGTAAATAATTAATTTAAAACTATATAAATTTTACTTGAAATATTTATTTGAAAACTTCATTTGCGATTCTGTTATCTTAAATACTTTAAACATTTCAAAACTCATTGGAGTTAAATATGTTTAAATAACACCTTTATAAATATATGAAAACTATTTGAAAACAATTATTTACATCATTAGTTATATTTGCAAAGAAGCTATTGAAACATTAAATCCATAATTCATAAATTTATTAATTTACCTCAAGACACTTTTCAAACAATAATAAATCAATAATCATTTGCTTTAAATATGTTTTATTTATTTAATTAATAACTTCCAAAATATTTATAATTTTCTATTAGATCGTGTAGTATATAAATAAACAACATTTAAAAAGGATATATCCAACAAGGAAGAAGGTAGATTCGGAAAAAAGAATCAAGGTGAATAACTAAACCTGAGCAGATAAGGTAGATTCAAAAAATAGTGTCGGGCATGAATTGTTAATTTCGAACCCAAAAAAATTCAGTTTCAAATATTAATACAAAATTTCTTGTTGGAAATACCTTTATAATAAATACTTTTATATCGAAACCAATTTTCCTTTCGAAAATATTTTATAACTCGATGTTTCAACAAGTTTATCCTCGTTCTTGCAGACTCTGGCCATGCGTTGATCAGGCGCAAAGCTAGAATTCTTCAAGTACTTAGTAGACCTGTTTCAACACCTAGTGAAAATACTTGAAAAACCTTTAAAACAGATATGGAAAGTACAATCCAAACAAAACAATCAAACCAAAACCTTTGTCCAACCATGGTTCGCAGATACACAATGGTTACGCCTGGATCCCCCAGGAAACAATCCATATCCGTAAGCTTTCTCAGCCCTGTGAGTTACGCCATGATGACTAGTAGGGTGCAGGATACACAATGGTTACGCCTGGGTCCCCCAAGAAACAATCCGTACCCCTAGGCCGTCTCAGCCAGGCAGTTTCGCTACTAATCGTGACCTACACAGATTGCAGGATACACAATGGTTACGCCAGGGGATCCCCGAGGAAACATTCTGTACCCTTAGGCCAGACTCAGCCAGGCAGTTGCGCTATGCAGTCGCAAGAGAAAAAAACATGGGTTACGCCACGGTGGGAACACTCGAGTTCACATCCGGAAAACCAAAAATCAGAGAGAATAATATCGATAGAATGAATCCACAATGTGGCCACAAAGCGGATATCAAGCAGAAGGCACTTTCCATATCTTTACTTCGAAAATATATATCATATAGTACCTTTTCAAATCACTTTCAAATATCATACTTGTATAAAATCCGTTATATATAGGATTCCTTTTTTAAATCGAATGCTTTCCAAATCAATAGTATATCAAATCATACTTATATAGACTTTGATTATATAAAATTATCTTTCCAAATTTGAGTACCTTTCAAATCAATAGATTTCAAATCAACTTCATACTTATACAAATCCATTTTATATAAGTTCGACCACTCCCAAATCAAGTACTTAATAACATAAGGTTCTAAATTTTCAGATCATTTCAATATCAATTCAGTTTCAAAATCATATATGATTTCACCAAATTTTCCCCCAAATTAAATATCTCAAGTCAAAGTTCCCAAAATAATTGGTTTAGAAAATAATCCCAGTTTCCAAATTAACATAATTCAAGTCATACAAATTCATTTCCAAAATCACCATATAAGTACTGGTTTTAATTCCAATCTAATTTCAACCAAATATTTTCCTCAAATCAATCATAATCAAAATGGTTTCTAAATTTATAATTATCCCTTTAAGACCTTTAAACTATTTATTTCTATGTGAAAAATCCAACTTTCCTTCTTGCAAATTATTTATTTAATAAAAGTTTCAAATTTACTTAAGTCATACAAAACTACACTTATATTCTTTATCAAATATTTTATACTCTTCGAAATTTCTTAGTTTTTAAAATTTTAGACCTTGATTTGGAAGTGTTCGAACCTTCAAAATAGTTAGCGAAATCAAATTTCAATTCAAGAGTTGAAAATTAACAATAAATCAATAAATCAATTTCAATAGATAGGATTTTACCGAATCAAATCCGAAACTAGAGGACTGAACACCGGTCTCACTTTAAATTGTTTCAAATATACACATATATTTTTCGAAAATATCAAATTATATTTCGGAATTTGAAATCAAAAACGGTTTTACAAAATCACTCGCATAGCGAAGCTATTAAAGTGGCCTCTCCCCCACTCTGAAACTCGAAAATCAATGCCGATGATGCCTGCACTCATCACTGAAATTATTTTCCAGCTACATAAGTAAGTTCTGGACTTTTATTTTCTTGAAAACTTCTTTGAAATTTCTTCAAAATTATTGGAATTCATTTGAACTCATTTGAAACATTTCTTATTCGGAAAATACTTCTAAATCATATTATTTTTATATATTTTCTAAAATCTTAAAACCAATTTCAAAATACTGGAATTCAATCTCTCGAATTTCAAATTCAAAACCTTTCAGTTATAAATCATTTTTATATAAATAAATTTTCTTATAAATTTCCAATATTTCAAATCCTTTCAAAACTTTTATGTATAGAATAACATTTCTTATTTGTTTTATATATAGGTATATAATCCTTATCGAAAACATTTTTACTTTTATATATAGAATAAAATCATAGTTATCAAAATAAAATTTTCGATATATAAAACAATTTCAAAATACAAATAAAAACCGATTTTCAAAGGATGATTTAAGAATGGATTTTAAAAAAAAGACAGAGATTCAAATTAGAGGAACTCTGACCAAATAGAATTCTGATTCAAAGATAGACTCGATCGAAGATGAGATAATTAAATTGCAAAGTAGAAGATGGATATACTTCTTTAAATCACGGGCGACCTTAACCGGGTCAACCGTGACTTCAGGAATATAATCGATGTATAATACTAAAGCAAATCGACATTCAATCGCTTTACCACCTTTATAAAACATTTAATGGAGTTATGGGATACTCCAGAATCAAACGAATATAAATAGAAAGAGACAAGAATGAATTTCGAAACCGAGGGACATTCCAAAGTTCAAAGGAAATCAAGTCAAAAAGGAAGAGATTCAACTCGAACGAAAGTGATTCTGTAAATAAATTTACCATATATGCTAAGTTTTGCCTAGAGCCAAAGCTCTGATACCAACTGTAACGACCTTATATTTTCAACCATTTATACCCACGCATGTCGGACTTGAATTGCTCACAATATCAGATTGTTAATTTAATTTTGGCAAACTTAACATAAACAGTAAATAAATAATCACAGATCACAGACACAGAGTAATATAATGCAACGGAATAGATAAAGAATAGTAGTTCATGAAGCTACTATATACATCGGAGTAAGAAATAAAATACAACTGAATATCTTTGATGCAGTGAAGTCTCCAGTACGCGCAGATGACTTCTTTGAACCAATCAACAGGATGACTGAAAGGATAGATAGCTGGATCTTCAAGCAAGGCTCCAACTTCGAAGGTGAGCCTCAAATGCTGTATCACTCAGTCTGACCCGAGCGTAAAGCAAAAACACAAAACACTCGAGTCAGGATTAACATTCTTTTATCAATAAATCCAACTCAAGTGAAATATCAACTCAGATACAAGGTAAATATATACACTATAACACCGAGGTCATTTCAACTTAATTTATACTTCAAACCAAATATCATTTTCACTTCAAATATCTCTATATTTCCCAAAATAGTATTTATATATGTTAAATAATTTATAAAGTAAAGTATTTCAATTTCCTCAACTTAACAAATTGTTTCAACATCAACCCGACCTTCCCATTCAAATTTAATTCAACTCAATTCCTAAAATGACCACTTCAATTTTATCGATCTTAAATTTGGATTTGTAACCACAAAATACCCCTTTATATATATTAATATATTTCAAAACTTTAAGTATTCAACGTTTCAACTAAATTTTTATTCAATTTAGTTTTCTAAATAATAAATTCAAATTTGGTTCAACCTAAATTTTCACTTTAATTCAATTTAGTTTCTAAATAACAAATTCAACTATATTGATTCCAAATACAGATCCGAATCTCAAAATAAACTATTTAAATTCCAATATAGTTCAAGGCTTTAATACTTAAATGTTCAATATAACAGTTTCATATAGATCTCGATTTAACCTCATTATTATTTAGTCTTGAAATACTCCCTCATTAGATTCAATATCATTTAAGTAACCTTAAATTACATTTTACTCAATATTTTCTTTAATTTATTCAAACGTGAAATATTCATTAAATCACTTAAATCAAAAATCCCGTTGCAAAATTATACCTTTAAATTTCCCATTCGATAATTTCAAACCGATTTAATTAAATAAATCCTTATTTAAATACCATTTTTAATAAACCCAAATTTATCTCCCAATCTTAGTCATTCAATTTATTACAAAAAAATTTGTTTGAAATATAGATTTACATAAATACTCAACCATACTATATGTATTAAATCAATCTAATTTAAATCAAATATTACGACTAAATCTATATATAAAATTTCCCTTTATATAATATCTTAAGAATCAAAATTTATTAAACCATATATTTCTTTCCAGAATTATAGAAATTATTTTCAAAATATTTATATGGACCAACGGTGTCTGTATATATTTCCTACCATACAGTCAAGTGCTACGGATATTTATCATTTCAATCCCTGCACTAAATATATCCGGTGGATATCATTTCAACCCGAAATCCCAAATTAAATTAAATGAAAATCGCTTGAGTCTATCATTTCAACCCATAACGAAATTCTCCTATTCTAAAATTCGTTCGGGTATGTATCATTTCAACCCATAGTGAATTCTAAACTACAGGAAACTTGCAGAGTGATAACAGATAATACAATAATAATATAACAGGTATATATCATCAATAACAGTATAATATAAACAACAGGATATGGTGTCATATCCCACAGGTGAACAATTACAGATAATGGAATAAATATAACAAATTAAATTACTACAGCAACATGTTTCAATTGTCGTTTCAACTGAAATCAAATTTAATAAATAAAAGGACATTAATCGTGAGTGATTGCTCACCTTTCGAGGCTAGAGAGATTGACAACAGAGCAAGCTATGTATTCCAAAGCAAAGTGAGATGGGCACGACTTTGATGTACAAAGCTGATAGATAAGGAATTGATGATGAGGTAAATCAGAGTTTGCTTGATATAGACTGAAACGAAATATATATATATATATATATATATATATATATATATATATTATTTATTATATTGCTTTCTTAACCAATATCAAAATCTTTAATATATATATATATATGAAAATCGATATTAAGTTTAAATATATATACACATACCCAAAATCAAAAATCTATATGTATTAAAATCAAGATATATATATATATATATATATATATATATATATATATATATTTAGGTTATATATTATAAAATCTATAGGCAAATTTGAAATCACAGTACCGATACATATAATATATAACAAAAATAATATCTATTGAAAATCAATGTTTAAATATATATATATATATATATATATATATATATATAATCAATATGTAAACTGCTGTTGCAATTATATATAATACATCTTATATGCAAACTGACCTTATTATATAATATACAACTAAACTCAATTTTCGACTATTATATAAATATCCTGAAAATATTATAACACATATAAATGTATGACTTTATTTCATACATAGACATATGTAAAACGATCACCTATATATATAAAATAATGGTTTTAGACTTAAATGCGACCTACCGAATTATAATACAATATAATATATATAAAACAGCTTTATAAATTTTAAACTTAAACAAACATATATAACATATACACTTAAAACTGTAAAATATATTTGAATACAACGCATTTTGCAAATCATATAAGACTATAAAATATATATAATATAAACGACATAACATATCAACTTTATATAAAACTACATATAATAATATATATTAATAACCAAATACATGGAAAACAAGCTAGTACAAAAATCGAAACAGAGCAAGCTCAAGAATTCTGGAAACAAAGTGTGACGACCCGGAATTTTCAAGCATTTAAAATCGGAATATTTAATTGATTTTAAATATTCAATAGAGCAAAATTTAACTTGAATTACGAATATCACAATTTGTTTGATAATTAATTATTGAATTAAATAATTTTGAAGTTGGGTGAATTGTTGAATCTGGAGTTTTAAGCCTATTAAAAATAATTTGAAGGCTTATAAAATCTATATTGATAATACTAAAGATAATAGAAGTGTTAAAATTGAATTTAACAGTGATCTGTTCAGTTTTGAAATTTTATCGTTTAAATTGAATTTAAAAATAGCCTTCCGGGACACAGTCTCGGAATTCGACGAAACCTGTTCTATTGGATCCGTAGTAGTTAGTTATTATCGGATTTCAATTTTCGTAGCGTTTGGATTTACCGTTTGCTCGTACGGGTGAGAAACCCATTGGAATTAAAATCAACAATTTAATATTTTAAATCGATTTATAAATCTAACTTCCACATACAATTAAATTAGCTTCCGAAACACATTCCATTGTGTTCGAAATTCGGGTATAGCCATATAAACGCCTGTCGGTAGGTCTGATTTGGAATTTGAGATTTCGAGTTATGCTAAACAAGATATTTTGAAAATTTAATAATATTAAATATATAAAAATCAAAATACAGCCACCCTATATCGTACATCAGCCACTCTACTTTCTGACGCACAGAGATATTTTCCATTTTCTCGTCTTAATCACGCTACCATCCCTTCGTGTCTCCTCCTCCTTTTCTTTTAAATCACGGTATCCTGTTCAACAATCATCAGAGATCAAATAAAAGAAATGCGAGTTTCTCATGGCCGAATAATTCACTTTCTCGTTCAAACGAAAACCTCACTTTCCCCTTCCGAATCCTCCATAAATCAAAACCAAACCCTCTGGAAAAAAAAAGAAGAAAAATTAAATCAATGGCCGAGCTTCGTTCGACAATTCCCTATTCAAATCCCTATCGATTTGACCTCGGCCTGCTTGGAAATCTCGAATCGTGATTTGAGGGCTTGACATTGCGAGGTGAGGCTACGCGATGATGGCGAGCTACTTCCTTCATCTTTACGAACTATGTAATTACGGTCGACCAGATCGAAGTTGCATTTGGACCGAGGGCCGCATGGGTTAGGGCAAGGATGCCAGGTCGTGGTGATCGCTTAAGGGAAGGATTGGGGATTGCGAGGCAGGGCAGAGCGTGGAGGGGTGGAGCTAGGTGGTCCAGGCGTCGAGCTATCATAGGGCAGAGACATGGTCGTTCCTGTCTTCGTGAATCCTACTTGGGTATAGCATTTGTAATTAATTTAATTACTGTGATTAATCAAGTCATTAGTTTATATATATATATATATATATATATATATATAAAATAGTAATAATGAATAGAAATAAATAAAATAAAATAGAGAAGGATATTTTTGCCAGAATTTTTTTACAGTAGCAGTTTAGTAATATATGTGTACGTGCATGTTTAAAGTATTGAGATAAATCGGATATATATAAGATGTAGATAGTTAAAGAAACGTTATATGTAATTTGATAAAAAGCAGTTAAGCAGTTCATTAAAGTATATAGGCTGTTTCAAAAATGATAATAATAAAATATGATGAATACACATATGTACCTATTTTTATTGAAAGCTTAATTTTAAATTTTTCAGAAATAATTTGGTTAATTTGGTTAATTAACCTATCTATTTATTTGAGTAACTAAGAAGTTATTCAAAGGAAAATTAGTCCAAATTTAAATCACTAGCAAATTGAATTTATTAAATGGTACTTAATGGTTCATTTTTTTATTTTGAATATTAATAAATCATATAATATTTATTCAAGGTTAGAAATTGCGGAAAACAAGGCGGGTTTGAGGTGAGTGGCAATCTAAAGCCAAAGGTGAGTTAATCTCACTCAGTTAAATTTAAATGATTAAATTTAAATAATTGTTTGAATGGTTGAAATTGATTGATGTGTTATAGTACGTTATATTCTGGAATTGGCATATTATTGTGCTAACATCTTTAGATGCAGGGAAAACAGGTTGGAGGGATCCAACTGGACCCCTCGAAATTATTTAGATTGCTGAATATTTTGTGTTCTGAATATTTGATATCCAGTGATGATTTTATGAATAATTGAAGTATTGAATGGTATGGTTGGATTGAATATCTCAGTAAAATAAATTATCAAATCCCAAGAATTTTATTTTCGAAAGAAATAAAAGAGTAAATTTTTAAGTAAAATAATTCTAATGAATTGGAATAAATTAATAACGAATTGAAAATAAAATAAAATAATATAAAGTGATTGCAAAACTCTAACAAATTTGAAATAAGAGGAATTTGAATTATTAGGGGTACTAATAAATGGTAAAGCTTAAGTGATATTATTGGAATGAATAAAGAATTTATTTTAAATGAGATTTTGGAATTTTTAAACTGGGTTATCAGGTAAATTAAAATATCGGTGGATATTTTAAATATGAATTCAAGGTGGAAATTTATAAAGGAATGGAAATTCGTTTAAAAATAAATAAATAGTGATTCATTTTTAAAGATGTGAAAGAGAAGAGTGTTTTCACTGGATAGCCAAGTACGATTTTCAAGTAATTTTAAATAAGTTAGAGGTTTCAATGTTGTTTTAAAGAGCATATCTTAGAAAATTTATTATTTTTAAATGTTTAAATTCTAAAATAAATATTTTTCAAAACTATTATCGTAGTAATTATTAAATGACTTGGTATTTGTTTTAAAGAAAATCTAGTTTTATATTTTTATAAAAGTAGCCTTATTTATTAAATATTCCTAAAGTATATAATTTAATTAAGTATTAAAGTAGTTTTAAATTTTTAAGGCTATGAAGTATATTTTATTAATAAGCGCTTTTAAATTATTATAAGCTAAAAGTATTTTATACTTGGCGTTTCAGTGGAAATAAATATTGGAAAATTATTCCGGGAAATGAATATGTTGAAACTGCTTTCAAACGGGGTTTGAAAAGTGAAAATATATCTTGGAAAGATATTTTTGAGATAAATAAATAATTTGGAAAATTATTTATTGTTTGATGGATGTTTGTGAATATAAATTGATAGTTAAATAACCGACTATCAATATTGGACAAAAAGGCGTTGGTCGTTTCGAAGAGACCGGGATCGAGATTTATTTCTCGAAAACCACTTCGATCCGGTTTGTACGTTTCGTGAAAAACGATTTTTGGATTCGAAGATGGAGCAGTGAAGTGCAAGGGCTAGTCGCTACTAATCCTGAGGATATTTCCAAAATGGATGTAGTAGGAATAGTGCCTTCGGTTCCGTTCGAACCTGGGACAGACTTGTATGGATGAATGCTTGCGAAACATCGTCAGGTGGACGATGGGCATTCTAAGGGATATTGTTCTTAAAGGTAAAGCTTAGCCTCAAGCCTCATCAACCGGGAATGACTGAAAATCAGGGGTTATGCAGCAAGGCTAGGTGGGTAGCACCCAAGCAGGGTGAGGTCATTCCTGTCTAGATGTCCCTTTTTATTTCGGCTTAGTAGGCGGTTGCTGATCCCAACCGCGAGGTGATCTCACTCAGGATTATCCAGTAAGGGGTAGTCCCGGCCTTGTGTTGCAGGGGAGCGGGCGTACTCCTCGGTACGGTGATCTAGGCCCCGTACTGTGACAGGTGGTACCCCAGTGCCTAGTCATTAGTTGGAAATCCATTCTCCCTACGAGCCTTGTACGAGTTTTTTTTGTATTACCCACTCTGTGGCTAGTAGCTGGAATTTAATCTTGTAACAATTTCGGCTATTTTATAAGTATTTGTATACAGACCCTATTATAATATCAGAGGATTTCTATAAAAAAATGTTTTAGCTATCGTAAGGTAAAAACCAGACTTGTTTATTTGTGGCGTGGTCTTACGAGATGCTTTTGATTTCAAAGGATTTTTTGAAACTTTAATAATCAATTAGGTGTGATTTTCTCACGCTGGTAATCCAGACTGACTCGGGTGTTATTTAACTGTAATGCTCGGGTCAGACCGAGTATTATAGGATACAGGATATGATGCTGTGGAGCTCAGGAGACGAGCAGGATGACGTTACGTACTCTCGTATTTGTTTGTGTATATATTCCGCTGTGTTGAGTTGTTGTGTATCCATTTGTATGATATTGATGTTGAGCTGTGATTGATGTATTCTGATGATGTAATATATAAATAGATATATTTGATTTTGAGTAAAGATTATTATTATCTATTATATTTTATTCCGCTGCGATGGTTAGATTCTGTTGTTGTTTCTATTTTTTTCTTCTACCTCTTCTTCTTTAACCCAAATGGTTCGTATTTCTGTACAACTTGAGTTGATTTAGATAGAATAGTGTTGACTCAAGGGGTACGGATTTGCGGGTCGTTACACTTGGTATCAGAGCATAGGTTGGTGATAACCTTGGCTCTGGTGGGAAAATTACTCAAATAGAGTCCGTAGTACTCTAGAATGAGTTTGAGCGTATTTATAGATACGAGCGCGTATTTGTTAGTGAATATAAATTGTTTTAATATTGTGTTGATTGATTTATTGAGTGGCATATGAACCTTCGTCGACACAGTCTGCGCAACTGTATCGAAGGGGTTTCTAAACATTTGAGTAGAGCAATCGACACGGTATTGTTTTAAGTATGGGTAAATGAAATAATTTTACCCAAAAACATATTTTGATATAAAGAATAGTTTTTGTAAACTATTTAGCTAATATATGTTTGCTTGGATGTTAGAAATGATGATATTAAAATATCATCATTGTTAAGAGAAAAATTTAACTAGAAATTGTAAATATAATCAAAGATTGAGAAGATAAATTCAATTATGAAATGGAATTTATAAATATGAATTATAAATGTAATTTATAAATTGAAATATAATCAAATGGATATTTATATAAGCATAAACTATACAAATGTATTATAGTTAAAATTTGAATCTAAAATAGAATTTGAAACTTTAAAACCCCGAAGATTTTGGAAATATTACGAGGATAAATAGTAGTATAGTTGTTTTGGGATATTTCTGAAGGAAATAGGTTCAAATTAATTTTGGGAAGGGATATAGCATTGAATTCACTTCAGTCGCTGAAAAATAACTTCGGTGATGACTGCAGCATCATCGATGTTCATTTTCGAGTTTCTAAGTGATGAATTGCTGCCAAATTGATTTGCTCAGGAAAACCTGTTTATTTTTGAAATTCCAAAGGAAATTTGTTGGAAATAAAAACCAGGATTGGTTTAAATTTTTTTGAGAAGTGTGATTTTGAAATGTTGGAAATTTCAAAAATGATTTGAAACCAAAAGCCGGGTGTTTAAAATTCCTGATGAGATAGGTTGTAAGCTTAAAAATTGAGATGATTTTTAAATCAGGAATGGAATATAAGCTTTGAAGGTTGGAATTTAAATTTAGAGAGAAAAGTTGAAAATGAAATTAACTTGGATTTGGAAATAAAAATTTGACTGGACTGAAATCAATTGAATAAGCTGAAAATAATATCCAGTTGTATTCGAATTAAGTTGAAATCGAATTGGGTTAAATAAATCTGAGTTAAATTAAATTGAATTGGAATAAGAATTCAATTGAATTAATGAATGGAATGAAATTCTTACCTGAATAAATGGAAAATAAATTGGATAAGGATTGGAATTGGAATAAATAAATCAGAATAACTTATAAAAGAATTAAAAATGCATGAAATAAAAATATGTTTGAGTTATAAATAAGTGTAAAACGAGTTAAAAATAAAAGAAGAATATATTCAAGTCTATAATGAATGGAATAGTGTAAATAATAAGTTGCGACTTATAAAATTTGAAAAGTGGGATGGAAAACCCAGAATAAATATTTTTGATGAATTGAAAAGTAAAATGGAGATCAAAACTTGAATTATAAAATAAATTTGAACTTAAGAAAATTTAAATGAAGAGATTTTGAGATTAAAATCAAGTTCTGGATTATAAGTTGGAGAAAAGACTAATTAGATAATAAATTAGTTAATGAAATTGAATTGTGAGTTTATGATGAAGTTTGGAAATAAAAATCAAGTGCTAAATTAAATTCGACTTAAATTGTCGATGAAGTAAACATAATTGAAGAAGTGTTAACAGATTAAATATAATTGGAAATGGCCATGTAATAAATTAGATGAACGGAATCCAGAAAGTTAAATTTTATAATAACTAATCAAATGGAATTGTAAATTTTAAAATGAGATTTAACTGCAATAGAATTAAGTTGGATGGAAGAGAAAGATTTACTTGAAACAAAATGAGCTTAAGTATAAATTGGAGTGAATAAACTTAAGCTAAAAGATGGAAAGGAGTTGAATTGAATTCAACTTAAAATTAAGTTTAATAATAGTGGATTGGATTTAAATCAAGTAAAAATGTATTTTAATTGAAGAAAAACTCGGTGAGTTGCCGATAATATTTAATGGAATGAAAATTCTTAAATAAATAATTGTAAACCATTCAAAATGTTAAGGAATTGAAATAACTTGGAGACAATATTAACAATTGAATGTTTTCAAGTTTAATAGAATAGTTTTAAATGAAACGCTAATGTTTGGGTTGAGAATAAAATTTAATTAGAATGTGTCAAGCTAAATAAATAATTGTGACTGAATTAAAATAAAAGGGAAATTAAATTGGTGATGAAGACGAACCTAAGATGTTAATAGTTTTGTATGAACTAGTTTGGTTAATAGAAGGAAATGTAAGTGAATGGATTTAACTTTAAATGCAATGAAAATGAGAATATACGGATTGTGAATAAATCCGAAATGGAATAGAATTAAGTATAAATTGAGTTGAAATCAATTTAAATTGGTATAAACATAAGTACTTATTTATTCACATAAATCTCGCGAATTGCATGGAATAAATTGTCGTTGGACGTAAATGGAAGTAATTAAAATTCTATGGGTTGATAAAGGTAAAATGAATTGATTTTGAGATCAATTGAATTAAGTATGAGTTCAGATTGCCTAATAATAAATTAAATGTAAGTTTGTGAGTTGTTAACAATTCGGATTAAGTGGAACGATATATGAATTGGATGTCAACAATTAAGAATTATGTTGGAACATTGGAAACGAACAGAATAAAGTATAAATTGAATTGATATTAATTTCAAGTAGTTATAAAATAGAATGGATATTCTATTAAGTGAACATCATTGAATTTGCATAAAAATGGTCGTCGTTGACGCAAATGAGATTGTAAAGCATTCTATGAGTTAATATAAGCAATGGAATTGATTTTTGAATCAATTGAGATAAATATGTGTTTGTTTAGATTAAAATGAATAGAATGTAAGAAATGAAGTGTAAACCATTTAAATAGAATGAAATTGATGGGTGATTTAGTTGTAAACAACTAAATTTGTATCGGAACTTTATTAATTTGCTTTTGGAAGTGTTTAGTGTATATTGTTTATACTATACATGTGTTTAACTACTGAAATTAAGTGAAATGATATAAACTTTGTATATTTGTCACTTACATGTTTAAATTGAGTAAGCACAGGTTTTTGGAAGCCGTGTGGCTGGATTTGGATTGCATTAACTGCTAAATAAATAAGTCGCTTGCTTAAAATGCTAAATAAGGTACGCCTACGCAATAAAAATAGGAAATATGAACTGTTTTTTATTTTTCGACCGTGTGGGTCGATGTTTATATATTTATATATTTTGTCAAATTGCAAAATCTCCTCCGTGCAAAGGAGACTCTGCCAAAAAATTTCAGAAATTTTGGGAGTTAGAAAATTTTAGAAAATTTTGGAAAATTGTGTCAACGACTAACGAATTTAATTTGAAAACTAAAATAAACTAGTAAATGAAACCAATTTAAAATAATGATATAAATTAGTTATAAATGGAAAATAAAACTCAATATTTAAAGTTAAAGATAAATTGAATTCATATGGAAATGAAAGAACCGATTTGAATAGAAATGGATATAAACTAAAATGGTAAAGTGAAAATGAATATAAGAAGCATATGAAATGCTTATACTAAACTTAAGAGGGAATGGTGAATTCTTAAATGAAAATTGATACACTAATATAATCTAAGTCAATATTTGAATGAATAAACGATAAAATGTTTTTGAATATTGTGATTGGATATTATTGTCAAGCAGGTATGCAGGTATTATAAAAGGAAAGAAAAATTGGTTTTGATTTCAGATGATAAAAATTGAATTGCCCGACCAAAAAGGTACGTGTTTAAATTTTTTATGAAATTTGATTGGGATTTTGATTGAGCCACTTGGCCTTTTGTTTTCTTTTTGGATTTGGGTGGCCGTAGAGCCATTTTGTAGTTGTACCGAGCTAGCTGCGCAAAGGAGACGTTGGCGAAATTTTTCGGGAATTTAGGGAGTTAGAAAATTTTGATAATTCAAGATTTGGTTTTAAATTGAAACATGAATGGTTAAACAATAATATAGTTTGAAAACTATAGAAGGTTTTGGAAAAGTTTGGAATGTTAATAAGAATAATAATGATTCTTTTATAAAAGATAGTTGGTACAATGTTAAATTGTTTGGTTTTGGGAATAAGTAAACGGGTATTGGATCGTTCTTCCTAACTAGCAATTTCGGGGATGAAATTCTTTTCAGGGAGGAGGAATGCGACGACGCGGAATTTTCAAGCATTTAAAATCGGAATATTTGATTGATTTTAAATATTCAATAGAGCAAAATTTAACTTGAATTACGAATATCACAATTTGTTTGATAATTAATTATTGAATTAAATAATTTTGAAGTTGGGTGAATTGTTGAATCTGGAGTTTTAAGCCTATTAAAAATAATTTGAAGGCTTATAAAATCTATATTGATAATACTAAAGATAATAGAAGTGTTAAAATTGAATTTAACAGTGATCTGTTCAGTTTTGAAATTTTATTGTTTAAATTGAATTTAAAAATAGCCTTCCGGGACACAGTCTCGGAATTCGACGAAACCTGTCTATTGGATCCGTAGTAGTTAGTTATTATCGGATTTCAATTTTCGTAGCGTTTGGATTTACCGTTTGCTCGTACGGGTGAGAAACCCATTGGAATTAAAATCAACAATTTAATATTTTAAATCGATTTATAAATCTAACTTCCACATACAATTAAATTAGCTTCCGAAACACATTCCATTGTGTTCAAAATTCGGGTATAGCCATATAAACGCCTGTCGGTAGGTCTGATTTGGAATTTGAGATTTCGAGTTATGCTAAACAAGATATTTTGAAAATTTAATAATATTAAATATATAAAAATCAAAATACAGCCACCCTATATCGTACATCAGCCACCCTACTTTCTGACGCACAGAGATATTTTCCATTTTCTCGTCTTAATCACGCTACCATCCCTTCGTGTCTCCTCCTCCTTTTCTTTTAAATCACGGTATCCTGTTCAACAATCATCAGAGATCAAATAAAAGAAATGCGAGTTTCTCATGGCCGAATAATTCACTTTCTCGTTCAAATGAAAACCTCACTTTCCCCTTCCGAATCCTCCATAAATCAAAACCAAACCCTCTGGAAAAAAAAAAGAAGAAAAATTAAATCAATGGCCGAGCTTCGTTCGACAATTCCCTATTCAAATCCCTATCGATTTGACCTCGGCCTGCTTGGAAATCTCGAATCGTGATTTGAGGGCTTGACATTGCGAGGTGAGGCTACGCGATGATGGCGAGCTACTTCCTTCATCTTTACGAACTATGTAATTACGGTCGACCAGATCGAAGTTGCATTTGGACCGAGGGCCGCATGGGTTAGGGCAAGGATGCCAGGTCGTGGTGATCGCTTAAGGGAAGGATTGGGGATTGCGAGGCAGGGCAGAGCGTGGAGGGGTGGAGCTAGGTGGTCCAGGCGTCGAGCTATCATAGGGCAGAGACATGGTCGTTCCTGTCTTCGTGAATCCTACTTGGGTATAGCATTTGTAATTAATTTAATTACTGTGATTAATCAAGTCATTAGTTTATATATATATATATATATATATATAAAATAGTAATAATGAATAGAAATAAATAAAATAAAATAGAGAAGGATATTTTTGCCAGAATTTTTTTACAGTAGCAGTTTAGTAATATATGTGTATGTGCATGTTTAAAGTATTGAGATAAATCGGATATATATAAGATGTAGATAGTTAAAGAAACGTTATATGTAATTTGATAAAAAGCAGTTAAGCAGTTCATTAAAGTATATAGGCTGTTTCAAAAATGATAATAATAAAATATGATGAATACACATATGTACCTATTTTTATTGAAAGCTTAATTTTAAATTTTTCAGAAATAATTTGGTTAATTTGGTTAATTAACCTATCTATTTATTTGAGTAACTAAGAAGTTATTCAAAGGAAAATTAGTCCAAATTTAAATCACTAGCAAATTGAATTTATTAAATGGTACTTAATGGTTCATTTTTTAATTTTGAATATTAATAAATCATATAATATTTATTCAAGGTTAGAAATTGCGGAAAACAAGGCGGGTTTGAGGTGAGTGGCAATCTAAAGCCAAAGGTGAGTTAATCTCACTCAGTTAAATTTAAATGATTAAATTTAAATAATTGTTTGAATGGTTGAAATTGATTGATGTGTTATAGTACGTTATATTCTGGAATTGGCATATTATTGTGCTAACATCTTTAGATGCAGGGAAAACAGGTTGGAGGGATCCAACTGGACCCCTCGAAATTATTTAGATTACTGAATATTTTGTGTTCTGAATATTTGATATCCAGTGATGATTTTATGAATAATTGAAGTATTGAATGGTATGGTTGGATTGAATATCTCAGTAAAATAAATTATCAAATCCCTAGAATTTTATTTTCGAAAGAAATAAAAGAGTAAATTTTTAAGTAAAATAATTCTAATGAATTGGAATAAATTAATAACGAATTGAAAATAAAATAAAATAATATAAAGTGATTGCAAAACTCTAACAAATTTGAAATAAGAGGAATTTGAATTATTAGGGGTACTAATAAATGGTAAAGCTTAAGTGATATTATTGGAATGAATAAAGAATTTATTTTAAATGAGATTTTGGAATTTTTAAACTAGGTTATCAGGTAAATTAAAATATCGGTGGATATTTTAAATATGAATTCAAGGTGGAAATTTATAAAGGAATGGAAATTCGTTTAAAAATAAATAAATAGTGATTCATTTTTAAAGATGTGAAAGAGAAGAGTGTTTTCACTGGATAGCCAAGTACGATTTTCAAGTAATTTTAAATAAGTTAGAGGTTTCAATGTTGTTTTAAAAAGCATATCTTAGAAAATTTATTATTTTTAAATGTTTAAATTCTAAAATAAATATTTTTCAAAACTATTATCGTAGTAATTATTAAATGACTTGGTATTTGTTTTAAAGAAAATCTAGTTTTATATTTTTATAAAAGTAGCCTTATTTATTAAATATTCCTAAAGTATATAATTTAATTAAGTATTAAAGTAGTTTTAAAATTTTAAGGCTATGAAGTATATTTTATTAATAAGCGCTTTTAAATTATTATAAGCTAAAAGTATTTTATACTTGGCGTTTCAGTGGAAATAAATATTGGAAAATTATTCCGGGAAATGAATATGTTGAAACTGCTTTCAAACGGGGTTTGAAAAGTGAAAATATATCTTGGAAAGATATTTTTGAGATAAATAAATAATTTGGAAAATTATTTATTGTTTGATGGATGTTTGTGAATATAAATTGATAGTTAAATAACCGACTATCAATATTGGACAAAAAGGCGTTGGTCGTTTCGAAGAGACCGGGATCGAGATTTATTTCTCGAAAACCACTTCGATCCGGTTTGTACATTTCGTGAAAAACGATTTTTGGATTCGAAGATGGAGCAGTGAAGTGCAAGGGCTAGTCGCTACTAATCCTGAGGATATTTCCAAAATGGATGTAGTAGGAATAGTGTCTTCGGTTCCGTTCGAACCCGGGACAGACTTGTATGGATGAATGCTTGCGAAACATTGTCAGGTGGACGATGGGCATTCTAAGGGATATTGTTCTTAAAGGTAAAGCTTAGCCTCAAGCCTCATCAACCGGGAATGACTGAAAATCAGGGGTTATGCAGCAAGGCTAGGTGGGTAGCACCCAAGCAGGGTGAGGTCATTCCTGTCTAGATGTCCCTTTTTATTTCGGCTTAGTAGGCGGTTGCTGATCCCAACCGCGAGGTGATCTCACTCAGGATTATCCAGTAAGGGGTAGTCCCGGCCTTGTGTTGCAGGGGAGCGGGCGTACTCCTCGGTACGGTGATCTAGGCTCCGTACTGTGACCGGTGGTACCCCAGTGCCTAGTCATTAGTTGGAAATCCATTCTCCCTACGAGGCTTGTACGAGTTTTTTTTGTATTACCCACTCTGTGGCTAGTAGCTGGAATTTAATCATGTAACAATTTCGGCTATTTTATAAGTATTTGTATACAGACCCTATTATAATATCAGAGGATTTCTATAAAAAAATGTTTTAGCTATCGTAAGGTAAAAACCCGACATGTTTATTTGTGGCGTGGTCTTATGAGATGCTTTTGATTTCAAAGGATTATTTGAAACTTTAATAATCAATTAGGTGTGATTTTCTCACGTTGGTAATCCAGACTGACTCGGGTGTTATTTAACTGTAATGCTCGGGTCAGACCGAGTATTATAGGATACAGGATATGATGCTGTGGAGCTCAGGAGACGAGTAGGATGATGTTACGTACTCTCGTATTTGTTTATGTATATATTCCGCTGTGTTGAGTTGTTGTGTATCCATTTGTATGATATTGATGTTGAGCTGTGATTGATGTATTCTGATGATGTAATATATAAATAGATATATTTGATTTTGAGTAAAGATTATTATTATCTATTATATTTTATTCCGCTGCGATGGTTAGATTCTGTTGTTGTTTCTATTTTTTTCTTCTACCTCTTCTTCTTTAACCCAAATGGTTTGTATTTCTGTACAACTTGAGTTGATTTAGATAGAATAGTGTTGATTCAAGGGGTACGGATTTGCGGGTCATTACACAAAGTATATATATTTTATTAATTTATATAAACTAATACATACCGAGAACAGTGACCTATATAATATGCTTACGAATATATATATATATATATATATATATATATATATATATATATATATAAACAATATACTATATATACTATATATTTTATACAAATAGATAAATGCATACATACAAATATACTTACAACAATGTAACAGCGGAGGGGAAGGCTCGGCCGAGAGGAGATCTGGAAGTCGCTGGGGTATGATGATCGGCGGAGGTGGAGAGGAGAAGGAGCAAGCAAGTCCACCCAGCAAATATACAACTGCCGCACGATGCGGTCATGATGCCAGGAGGCTACTCGAAGATGTCTCGGTTGATGATGGGGATGGGCGGCTCATGCTAGCAGCGGTGATTCGGCATGGTGATTGGGTAGGGCGGGCCAAGTGGAAGGGAAGCTCGACATGGGTGTAAGGCTTAGGCACGGAGGACTAGGTGGAGATGGCGGTCAAGGTGGAAGAGGGCAAGGCGGAGACGAGAGGAGCAGCGGGATTTGGGTGGCGGTCGTGCCCTTGGGTAGCTTGAGTTGGCGAGGAGGAAGGTGGCTCCGTGCGTGCTAGGGATGCTAGAAGAGAGGGGAGGTAAGCGGTTTTGGCCTTGACGAGGCGTTGGAGGGTGTGGATGTCGGTCGCTAGCATGGGTAGGTGGAGGCTTGCTAGATCGAGATGAGGCCGAGGCGAAGGATCTGGGGAGGAGTGAAATATACGTAGGAGAGTTTAAGTGAATAGGTGGGTTTAGGAAAATTTAGCTGGCAATAAAAATTATAATGCAATTGATGTAAAATATATAGCTAAAATAGGATATAAGAAAGGACAGTGAGCTGTCACAATAAATGCTTTAGGTAGGAGAGGAAAAAAAAGAAACGCACGCGAAAAGAAACGTACAACTGAAGATGTAAAATAAATTCAAAAGCAAAAGAAACTTACAACTGCCCATTGATTCAGCAAGAGATATTAAACCATTTAATTCTTTCTTGGACGAGGCTTTTGAAATTCAAAATAAAACAACGGTCAAGGATCCGGTACCGATACGGTTACCGGTTTTGTAGATTCCGCTGTGTACCGGACTCAAACTATAGAAATAAATATACCATTGAGATCTGAATGACTTGACGATCAAAACGGTATATAGATATTCATGGTACGATCTTCCGATCAAAAGTCGATAATCGATACCGAAAATGCTGCTATTCGATCAGAATAAGGAAGAATGGAGCAATAGAATTCAAAATTTTGAAAAAACAAAGACGACTTCTTGCTCAGAAGAGGATTTAGAAATTTTCTATAGAAAAATATTTGGGTTTGAAAATTAATTTATTACCATCAATTATTAACTGATTTGAATGTAATAGAATTAAAAAATAAACAAACTTTCATATAATTAATCAAAAATTTACAATCTGCTATGTTTAATTGGACGTAATACAAATATTAAATTTTTATTTCAAAATGTTATTATTTAAAATTTCTTAAAAATCAAATTAAATTCGCTAAAAATTAAATAAAAATTATAAAAATTTTATGGGTCGTTACAGGGTTGATGAGGGATGTCGACATGCCAATGTGAATTTTGAAAACTAATTTTGCTTTAACATGATTTCTATTCTAAAACTTATCAAAACAATTTCTAATTTTTGTAAACCATTTTGAATATAGTTTAAACTTATAAAAGAGATTTAAAAAGTAATCTTAAAAATAGTTAAGGCTAAGATATTTAAACCTAAAGAGATAACTTTAAGAAAGATAGTTTTGAAAAAAATCTTAAAAATAAATCATTTTGAAAATTTCATGGATTCCATTCCACTAGAGAAGGTCGTGGGTTCCATCCTACTAAAGAGGTCATGTGTTTCGTCCCACAATTAAAATTCGAATCAAGATTTTAGTGCTATTATAAAGTTTTAACATAAATCTACACTCTATTACTTTTCTTGATATCTTGAACTCTTGAAATCCTGATAATCTTGATACCTTGAACTCTTGATACTCATGAGTCTTCAGTCTTGATTTCTTTAGTCTTTAATTTGTCGATCTTGAATCTCTTTACAGTACACTCTTTATTCTCAGTACCTGCATACACACACACACACACACACACAAAAGAGTATTTGTACATATATTTTATAACAAGTCCTAAAGTTATTGTCATTGAAACCGTCATCCCAGGAACTTACTGAGCATACCCGTTCGGATGCAATTGAGATGGAGTAATCCTCAAGAAGAATAACACTTAGAATAAATTGATTGAAAGGGGGCAGCCATCCGGCTGCGCACATGAACATATTGCAAGCAATGTATCCTTCTTGGGGATTGTGGGCTCCGTCTTCTAGCCCCAGCAATAAAACATCATTTAGCGACAATTTGTGTCTGAGGCGGAACCCAACATGTCTTCAAAGATTGTAGAACGAACAGAATCCTCCGGGTTTAGAACTAACACTGCACCCGGTAGTTCGTCTGGGGCAGGACTTGCTACATCAGTAGTGATTTCTAGTACTTCTATAATAGAAAGTGGAGAACTCTGAACTTCTTCCTGCCCTAATCTCTCAGGATCCATAGCTATTGAACTCAGTAAAAATCATCATTAGATGGCAATAAACCCGTGTACCCCCGGTGTGAAGTGAGCGATCGTGTTGTGTAGTGCAGTAAAACATAATACTTAAGATTTCTACAAGTTCGGAAGATTTCAAAACGACAAGACTACGAGATTCAACCGGAGTGACCATCATTGCTGACCGTCACAACCGTGCCAACCTGACTTCGGAGAATGATCCATGTTATAGTTCATTAAGTTTGTCAAATTACGATTATATCGACGAGCTTTGAAGGGTAGTCAAATATGCAGTTCAATGGTCAAGTCTAATTATGCAAGGTTAGAGCTCATCGGAGTCGAATGTTCGAATGTGCAAGAGTTTCATATCCATCAAATTCAAAACTTGGATTGTTCTCCAAAAGCCATCTTTGTATCGATCCTAAAGTTTGAATTTCATATCGATCCAGGGCTGTTGCTTCGTATCAATTGTTTCAGATTGATGCATTTCATATCGATCACCATAAAGGACTTTGTATCGATTACCAACCAGGACGTCGTATCGATCATTAGCTGAGACTTCGTAGATCGCTCTAGATCGATACAAAGCTGCTTCTTCCAACCATCATCTCCATATCGATGCAAACTCCCATCACTCTAGATCGATATGAAGCTACTTCCTTCATCTACAATCGATACGAGTAACTCCATCATCCCAATCAACAACTCTCCTTCTTCTCTAGGCTACCACAACGCCACTGCTACATCCTCGACCCCACTCCAACTAACTTCCGGCATTAACGACGCCGGAATCAGCAATGACCGTGGATGGAATGGCGTTAAGACTCGAGTCTTATCATTTTAAGGTCGATTTAACTAGTCAATTACCTAGTTTAAAGAATCGTTCGAAGGATTAATGGGTTATTTTGATTTGGGGACGAAGACAGTTGTTTTTTCCTATGTTATGATCGATACGAAGTGGAAGTATGAAAAAAATAGCAGGTGAAATTTTTTCTAGGTACAAATGGTATATATATGGGTTCGTATCCAAAGGCAAAAATGTTTCATATCCCAGTAGCCAAAACTGATTGAAGCGGTTAGAAATTCCATCGGTATGAAGAGGCTTGTTGATATTCATCAATCCAGAACAGTCCGGAAATTAGTATTTCGTATCTATCAATGACTGTCCATCATCTTCGTATCCATCGGTACGAATTCCATCGATACAAAAGATACAACAAAGTCTTATTTGAATCACTGAATTTCACCGATATGAAACACCTAATTCGTTTCCATATGCTCGAAGACCCAAGCTTCATATCCATCGATACGAAACCCCTTCGAGAACTATCAATTTCGTACGAATAGCCATCGACACGCAGCTTGCATTCCAACTTCTCAGATCGATCTAGGAGAGGACCGATACAAAGAGATGACTTTAAATAACAGTCAAACATTGTTACACCTCGAATTTCACATCGATCCAGGAGAGGACCGATACAAAACTCAATTCAAACAAAAACTAAAGAATTTAACAACAACCCATGAACATGCAAACGTAAATAGGAATAAGTTGATGTACGTGCATGTATGACGAACTAACATCCGATTTCAAAGTTAATTGGAATTGGATGCTTACCTAGAGACAATCAAAGTAGTAAACAACAAATCATTGGCACTCAATGCCCAATTAGGAGTGGGTGCGGTCCACTAGCCATGCAAATCGGTTAATTTTTATAGTTAATGTAAACAAATGTTTGGTTTGGTTAACTGATATTTGATTAACCATTGCCGGCCGTATCGATCGAACCGTGACATTTTAACCGTGTTTAACTAGTTACGTAGAATCATTAATTGACTATTATTCGCGGTTAAACGGTTAATCGGTTAACCAGTAAAGTTAGAACGGTTAACCGATTAATTGTTTGCAACTTTGAAATGTTTGCATATAAATAAATTATTGCAGATATGTGCACAAACAATAGCACGCCATCTCACTAACTCAAAGGACAATAACTAATGAAAATAACACACATCCCAGCACAGTCAAGTTAATAGTTCGAACATACAAATACAACACTGGTTGACTCAAAAAATCATACGAACTATAATGCCAGCCAAACCCAAAAAGAAAGCAAAAAACGACATCACCAACTTCACTATCTGAAGAATAGAGCCATAATAGCTGAAAAAATAAAGATTATTTTCAGAAAGAAATTATCTGCACCAAAAGAACCATCCGTAGATCAAGCAAAAAGGATAGGAAACAATAGCATGGATGGACTTAAAACAAGCACACAGAGAAGCTTCGAACTATCCAACTCAATGTCACTTGAATATTGAAATCATTATATACCAGAAATAAAGTTATGAAAAAACAATTGAAATCTAATACAGGTCCAAGGCTTACCAGACGTCAGTGACCAAAATAGAGAAAAGAATGGTAGTCGGCAGGAATACCACGTATTAGGAATTCAAGTTCAACGCACACCCATTATTTGATTTGAACACACATAACATAACAGCAAAAACTAAAATTCAAGTTCAACACACACACATAACATAACATAACACATAACATAAAAGCAAAAACATAACAAATAGAAATTCAAGTTCAGATTTCATAGTTCATACTCATGCATATATAACATTAGATTAGATAAACACACACAACACAATGTAAATACACATACTCATGCATATATAACAAGAACAACTCACATAAATACACGCCAACCATATTTCATAGTTCATATATCATATTTCATAGTTCATAGCCACAACTGAAATGTATTCTTTGACATTTTTCGAAAATAAAATAATAAAATTCATCAGTTTGTAGATAACACTGGATTGGAAGATGCTGGAATAGAGAAAAGATTAACAGTTTTATTTTGAACAAAAACACAAGGACGTAACCAGATATATGTGTCTGTTTATATGGGAGCAAAAACAACTAACCATTACTTGAATTGTGGAATTTACACATTAAGACTGTGGAAGTTACACATTAAGACTGTTTAATGCTATAATACATCGCAGAATAGTTTGTTTAGAGTTAAACATGAAATAGAATAATGAGGAAAATAGACTAAGTATAAAGAATTACTACAGACCCGTTAATTACTGTGAAGTCATATAAAGTTCATTATTCTAATAATTTACTCAATTAATAAGGAATTGGAATCAACATCCCAAAAGCTATGTATGTATTAAATCGTTTCAGGTTTATCGTTGCTTGCCAATAAATACTGAGTATATTATGCAAGCAATTAAATTAATATATTATTCTTAGTAAACATGTACTGGCTAAGTTTATAAATAGCCGAATAAAAGAATGAAATTATTTTCAGTTTATTTATAAATTGAAATTATAAATTTTCAGCTTATAATTATAAAAGACTGAAAATAAACTTGAATAAAACCAACTTCTAATTATAAAAGACTGAAAATAAACCTGCTTATAAGTAAATTAAATAAAGCAAAACACAATTATCGAATCATTCACATCAAGAAGATGCAACTATTGTCAAATCTAGATGTAGCGAAGAAATGCAACTAGTCGATATAGCTAATTGCTGAATCTGGAAGATGCAACTAATCATTGCATCTAGAAAATGTAGCTTTTGTTGCATCCAGTAGAAACAACTATTATTGTCTTCGAGTGTAGTAATTTGCCGCAGGTAGCCAATGCAACTAGTATATACAGCTAAGCTAACCAATGCATCTAGATTGCATTCATCAAATGTTGTTGTTACTACATCCAGATTTAGTTAGCACATGCGACTAATTGTAGCACTTAGTAGACACAGCTATTACTACATCCAGCATATGCAAATGTGGATACTACTTCTTCTAGATGAAAAAATGGATATAACTAATAGAGGGAACTAACAAATGTAGCAAATTGAAATTTTTTATAATACCAGATCTCAAATATTATGTAGATTGTTAACAAGATTAAGAGAACACATTTAGATTTGATGCATAAATTTGCTCTCATTGCTGTCATGTTTTAGTATGGCATTTTGAACAGAATAAGGAAGGATTTGTGTATTTGTGATACAATTTAAGAATAAAACCCAACCGAACTAAATGCTGCATTATCGCAGCAATTTTGATATTGATTTTAAATAATGTTAATTGTTGTTCATACAAAATACCTAACTTGCTTTTATATTTAACAGTACAAGATTTCAGAATCAATTACTAGATACAAGATTGAACAGACCAAAGATTCAACTCTAATAAAATTAACCATAAACTCTCACATGTGTAAAGTTTCTAATTTTTTATACGAGAAAGGTATGGTCAAAATTTCGAAAACTAAGTATATAAGCAGTTTTATCTATTGCGAATAAAGTTTTACAATAAATAAAGCTAGAAAGCCTTTTATCCTTTTTTAAAGTGCCAAGTATAGAATTAAACTATACTGGAATATCATAATTCTACCTTTTTGTCTTTAATTTTTGTTTCATTTTGTACATTTCTGATTTTATAGTATATTTCCATTACAAATAATCACTTTTAAGTATTAAAATCAACTTATATAGTAGTACAAGAATTCAATTGGTGCATACACATGCACACCTACCTTCGCAATAGATGCTCTTTTTGGTAAATTGTCAATTACATTCGAATTTTATGCACTCATATACATATATTTGGTGTTTTAAAACAATAAATGCCTATATATAAGCCGATTGATGATATTTGGCAAAGGGTACATATCAATCTTGTTGGAAAGTAAATTAATCAAAAATGCATCATGCTTCATGTTCAATTATTAGAAAACTCAATTTGCCTAAATATAATATTATCACATTAGTTATTTTCATTTTCAATGATTTCTTCTGATTAAAGCAAACATACACTACTGTAAATATTTTATTAAAAGCACATAAAAATTATCAGAATTGTTATTGCAAACATACATAGCTTAAGTTATATATACATGAAAGCTGGAACTTTATAATTTCAATTCCATTTGTATCCAAACAGGAGCATGCACTAATACATGAAAGATTATATTAATCCTATGATCGAATCAGATTATATTAATTGCAAATTATTTTTAGTTTATTATGCATCCAAATAGGAGCACATATTACTGTATATATACAAAGCATTAAACAAGATATACATTGTAAAATGTTGAAACCATGAAACTGGACCCAAATCATGATTGAATGTTGCAAAATGAAAATCAAACTCGCATTTTTTCTCTTCCTACTAGTATTAACCATTGCTAAAATCGACGATCTAGGGAGAAAAGATTGAAGAGCAATGTGGCACTCGGCGGACTGGCAGAAGATGAGTTGATTACTTGATTATCACGACTGAGATTCTGAGAAGAACGAAAATTAAATAGATAATCTAATTTGGGGAACGAATTTTATTCTGAGAATACTGAACCGTGGCTAGGGCAACTAGGGCAACTACGACAACTAGGGCAAGTGTGAATGGTTAAGGGTTTGGAAAAGAGCAATGGATCGGGTAGTGAAAAGAATTGGATTGGGTAGGCCTGATAACTTAAAAATAGTTTTGGTTAACGGTTAACCGATATATAACCACGGTTAATCTTTAACCGAATCGATTTTGGTCAGTTAACATCGGTTGGTTTACCTAAAGTTCAGTTAACCAATTTTTTTGGTTAAAATGGTTCGATTAAGATCGGTTCGTTCGGTTAATTGCCCACCTCTACACTCAATTACAACAAAACTCTGCATGATCATTAGTAGTCGACAACTCAACATTTATATTACTGGAAATCAATTAAGGATTATATCTCTTGACGAAAAGACGACAACTGTTCAACAAATCAGACAGAAATTTTTCGGCATGAAAATCGCAGCTTTTCAAAGCACGTCATGTTCACACAGGACGTACTGTGGGGGCAAATGTTGTCCCACCTTTTGGAAAGGCCGAGACACCAAGGACTTGACTAGAAACCAAGGACAATCCGTTCCGAAGATCGGTTATACACTAGTCAACTATGGGTACTGGCAAATTTGGTCCGAGTCCGGATCAAGCTGCAATTGACATGATGTGACAAGCAAAGCTACGAAACCAACATTCCAAAAAGCGGGTCTCATATGCTAAAGCTATGGATCGAACAAAATCAAGAAAGGGGATGGCATTTCGTATCCATCGAAGTCTATCCCCTTCGTGTCCATCAACAACTATCCATATGACTGGTTCGTATCGATCAACTCATTTACTCTGCTTCTTATCGATCATTCCAGGCACCAATACGATATGAGCGACCATGCATTGGTACGAAGACATCTTCCAATCATTGATGCGAAGCGACACACAATCGTCAATGCGAAGCCAACAACAAGCATCAATACAAAGCGATGCATAAGTATCGATATGAAAGGAACCACACACTATCAATATGAAGAAAGCATAGTCAACCAAAGGAAGTGGTCTTCTAGCATGAAACTTAGATCTCTCCTGAACTATTGCTCCACGTCATCAATAAACATCTAATCGATACGCAGACGGATCGATATGAAGGTCGATCGATACCCACTCTTTAGCCTACTTATAAAACCATTCTTGGATCGATCATAACTCAAGATCTACAAGTCCAAATGCCTTCAAATTTTCACAGGAGCTTTCTTACCACCTCATGAACGCTCATGCTCGATCTCAGTCGAAATGGACACCATTTTGATTGATATGAAGGAAATGGGGATCGATCCCAATTCTCGAATGACCCCTGATCGATCTGGTTAGCCCACCCACGTGTGAGAAGGAGCATTCCGAGTTCATGGGAAGATATTTTACGCCTACACCTATAAATAACACCCCTACGCCTATAGAAAAGAATTTTTTTGACTCTGCTACGCCGTTACTCTACCGCTACTCCATTGTAACTTGAATCTTAAAGTGTTATACTATGGTAATCAATCGTGAATCATCAATAAACAACAAATCATTCAAAGTGGACGTAGGCTATAACGTCGAACCACTATAATTTATTGTCTTTTTCTATTTCTGCCTTCTTTTATTAGCGTGATTGTTAGATTAGCTTCTTTTTCCATTTAATTTATTCACTTTAATCTCTTTAATCATATCTGAAGAGTATTGTGCCCAATTTTGGTACAAACAATCGTTATTCGATAATAGTACTTGTTGAATATGGAAATGATATTAAGTGAATTAGTATAATTTCTATCGACCCTTTTTTACTCAATAATGTTCCTAATATGACTTATCAAAATGATTGGTATTTCCAAGGTTAAAAAGGGGTTTACTGATTCCATATATATTAGAAAGAAATCTTTTAAAGATTTACATCTTTAGAAGATATTTTTGATGAAAAGGAAGTAATTAATCAAATGATAAGCATCTATTTAGCTAACATCTTTTTATCGATGATATGCTCGAAGGAACCAAGGTCGGATTTGAGTGATTCTTATTTGAAAACTTCTTTGAACCAATTTACTTATTCGAAGTAAGGACATGGAATGATAGTAAATAGAATGAAGGGCTGCTTGTCACTGAGCCTCGGGGAAATTTCCCATATCATAAATATATGGTAGTGGCATCTTAATTTGATCTTTGATGCAAGGGTTGCTCGCTACTAATCCTAGAGGTGATTCCCGATAGGATGTAATCGGAGAGTTCCTTCGGGTTGTCCTGTTCATGGACAACTTGTATGTACAAATGTCTGACGTTGCATTTCTAATCACATTGATTGATCTTTATAAATTTATCATCTATTTGGTAGCGAAGAAGGCAACTTCTCTTAGATTAACACCCTTTCCACAAACATGTGAGCTCAATGGTTATATGTTTATATAAATCAGTTGTGTGATCATGGAATGAAAGTGTGGCATTCAAAGTGGAATGTACGCAATGTGAAAGGTTACCATTACCTCAGGCCTCATCAACTGGTTATAGCAAAATCAAGGTAGATGCGGCAGGGCTATGTGGGTTGCTCCGTTTAGGATATATTCATCACCTTTATAGATCACCCCCTTATAATTTGGGTATGCATGCTTTGACATCCTAGGATAGTCGAAAATGACCGGGTTGATGGCATATTCAGTACTATCTATGGTAAAGGTAGGATGGTTCTGTGTTGGTAGAGGTTAGAGCCTCTGGTGCATTTTTCTAGAGTTGTACTATCATAAGGTACTCCCTTACCTTGCCTCCAATATGTTCCTTCGGACTTGATTGTATAACCTAATTTGCAGCTAGTATGCTGGAATTAACCAATATAATAATTTCGACTAAGATTCATAAGTTTATTTGAAAAGTATTTTCAAAAGAGTGCCATTAAAAATAATATTCCCATATTTTGCGTAGCAATGTTTTAATTATCATAAGGTAAAAACAAGTTCCATATTTATGTATGGCGTGGTCTTATGAGAGACTTTTGATTTCAAAAATTCGTACTTTGAGTTTCTCACAGCAGTCCCATGACTAACCTAGAGTTTATTTTCTTTTCCCTTCGAACTCTGGGTGCCCTATTTAACCAAACAACCAAGTAGTCAGGTAATCTTGGAGCATTTTGGATTCTTTGTAGAAGTTATCTATCACTTTCCGTTGTGTTTGTATTTTGAACGATGTATCTACCAACACTTGTTAGGATAGGCAGTTACAATTATACTTGCTAGATTAGTACTTATAAGTACTATAATGGAAAATTTTGAAGTAGTTGCACGTACTATTCATATGTATAATTATGTGTTTAGTACAATGTGAGATTTTATTATTGCTTTATCCTCTATCTTTATTTGCTTTACCCCATGATAATCTACCTCTCCATACCTTGGATTTACGGCATGTGAATACCGAGAATGTATTAGCATCGATTTCTAAGGTTCGGAAAGGTGGGCCAATACATTTTGTATCAGAGTTTTAGTTGAGCTAACACCAAAGGCTGATCAGGGTAGAGTCTCATCAGAGATAAGGTTAGTAATACCCTAGGAAGAGTAACTCATTAGTGATAGGGTTAACAACGCCTTGGAATGTGTTAAGAGGTATTATATATATGAGTGTGTATTTGTTAATGTTATATAAAAATGATATTTCAAAAATATGGTAAATCAAATAATTTTACCTATAATAATATTTTATATGTAAATAATACATTTTAAAAAGGACATATAGTTAGATATATTATAACCTGTAAGATTTTTCATCAAGATCTGTAAAATCTAAGCATAAACGTCTTATGATTAGAATTTTAAAGTTTGACTATAAGATGTTTATCAAATAAAGCTTAGAATATTAAAAGATATAAATAATAAATATACCCAATAAGTTGAAAAATGGGTATGAAATGAGGATGTAAATCTAAAAAGGTTTCTAAGAAAAAGTTTTCAAAGAATTTTGAAAGTTGATAATAGTAAATAATCAGTTATTATCATCAATTAATAAATCGTTTGGTTAAAATTTTAAAAACAAACACCTCATGAATTTAGTTTCATGATTTGACTATAAGGTGTTTGATAATAATATTGGGTTAAGTTTAATGAATTCGTAAGATAATAAATGAGCATATTGTATAAAGTGTGTTTTACAAGAAAATCAAATCATTTTGTAAATATGAATTTGGAAATGTTTTATAAAAGGGATTTTGAGAATCTAAATCCAGGAGTTTTGAATTTTTTTGGAAAAGTTTAAAGAAATTGGAGGAAAGCCATCTAATATAAAGTAATTAAACATTTTGTATAAAGTGATATATATATATATATATATTAGGAGAAAAATTATGTGATATTTTATAAATAAAGTAATAGATTTATAAACGGTGTTTTCCAAATATTAAAAATGGATTTTTAATTGATACTTTGTAAATGGATTTATAAATAAATGAGTTTTATAAAAGAGTAAAGTTATAAAAGGAATTTTATAAATAAAGAGATTTTATAAGAAGAAGTATTATAAAATAGAAAACAAATTTATAAACATAGTTTTATAAATATGGAAATAATTTGTGTTGAGATTTAAGTATGGATTTTATAGAGAAAATGCATTCACATTTTAAAAGTTAAAATAATCTTTTAAAGGAATGTTTTGAAAGTGATATTTTTCAAATGAAGATCAATGACTTTTAAAGATGATTTAAAATGTACTAAGTGATGAAAACACATATTTCAACACTTACTGTTATAATATATATTTTTAGGAAAGTGAGAAACACAAGGACTATGACACTGTTGTTATAGTAGGTGATTTCTGAAAGGAGATGTTTCATATAATATGTGAGATTTATTCATATCCTATATATGATATAAAGATTAGGGGTAGGTAGCTTATATCAATTTTTAAGTTGAGAATGTCGTTAATCAAGGTCTCAGAGGTAATGATCCCCAACTTAATCAGCTTCATTGTTAATTACATAATTATTTAAGTTCAAACTCAAAAATTAATACTTAAAATAATTAATAAGATCCCTATACTAATGCTTTTGCGTTGTCATAATGATGTTTTACGTAACATTTGTTTTGACCAAATAAAGTGTGTTTTTGAAAATATGAAGCTTTCCTCAAAAATTTTGCAGATTTAAGTATATAGACATATTTTTTAAGTGTTAAAATTGAAATAGTTCAATTTGAAAGATGATGGAAATTTGATGAATAATTTTTTTAAAGTAATATATTTAAAGAAGTATATTTATAAAAATGTTTGAATAAAAGTTTTATGAAATGATTTCATAAAAATATTTTGGGAAGGTTAATAAGTACGTATGTGGTACGTAAATAATTTCGTCACATGATTCTAATCTATGATACAAGTAAAGAACTTTAAGGTGTTTACACCAGTCCAAAAAAGTATTTATCACTCGATTCTTGATGACGAACATTGTTGATGGTTTTTAGTTGGATACTTGAGTTTTCTATCATAGTTGAGAGTTATGCAAGGAAAACTAAAGTTCTGATCAGAGTCTGCACTAGATAATTGAAGGTCGGTACTAATTCGGAAGTAAAGTTGTGAATTCAAATAATAGATCAAATAAAATATTTCATACGGATAATCTATATACAACATACAAGGGTAAGTTTAAGAACAATTATTTTTGGGCGAACACCTTTGGGACTATAACACTGTTGTTATAGGTTGTGATTTCTGAAAGGAGATGTTTCATATAATATATGAGATTTATTCATAACTTATATTTGATATAAAGATTAGGAGTGGGTAATTTATGTCAATTTCTAAGTTGAGAATGTCGTCAATCAAGGTCTGAGAGGTAATGATACCCCAACTTGATCGGCTTCATGTTAACTAATAAATTATTTATGTTCAAACTCGAAAATTAATACTTAAAATAATTAATAAGATCCCTATACTAATATTTTTGGGTTGTTTCAACGACGTTTTACGCAACATTTTTTTGACCCAATAAAGTGTGTTTTTGAAAATATGAAGCTTTCCTCCAAGATTTTTACGGATTTAAGTATGTAGACATCGTATAAGTGTAAGTTTAAAAATAAATATTTTGGGTGAACACCTTTGGGTTTGAATAAATATTTGCAAAAACATGTGCTTTGTAAGCTATATCGATAAATTGATCGAAAACTGTTTTATCAACAAACAACTCTTAGACCATCCGATATTGCGCATGGTGCTAGATACATACACTCATTTATCTATATGAGTAAAAATATTGTTACCCGGTATACTGATTCGGCTATATTGAACCGACTGCACAAGATAGATTCGATCGTTATCAAGAACAATGACCACAGAGCAATAGTTGTAGGACTCGAAAGTAAAGTACAAACGGTTATACAAGTCAAACTTGGATGGAGTTGGTAGATAGACGATATAAGACGCTAGAAGTATGGAAATTAGATTGGACAAGCCATGGATCGGCATAGTTGAATGATAATGGATCGGAAAAGTTGAATGATGATAGATCGGCATAATTGAATGATGATGGATCAGCATAGCTGAATGAGGATGGATCGACATAGCTGAATGAGGATGGATCGGCGTAGCTGAATGAGGATGGATCAACGTAGTTGAATAATAATGGATCGGCGTAGCTGAATGAGGATGGATCAACGTAGTTGAATAATAATGGATCGGCGTAGTTGAATTGTGATGGATCGACGTAGTTGAATGAGGATGGATCAGCGTAGTTGAATGAGGATGGATCAGCATAGTTGAATGATGATGGACCGGCGTAGTTGAATGATGATGGACCGGCGTAGTTGAATGATGATGGATCAGCATAGTTCAATGATGATGGATGAGGATGATGGATCGGCTAGTTCAATGATGATGGATCTGCGAAAATAAGAATTCAAACAACACTACTTCACGGAAAATGTGACATCTCACAAACCAGATGTCAGAATTGCATGAAACTTGGAGAGCAAGTAGCCAACCTCATGCGGCATCTCTCGTCGGGATCGTAGCCCATTTGGATGCATTTATAGAGATCGGTACCAATCCCTACTGTGGGCCCTGATGGGCCTTTAAATTTTTAGGTAGCCTCGTCTTCGTTTCCCAAACCTTCTGTCAAAATTTCAGTCTGATACATGCATGTCTTACTCTATAAATACAGTATGCATGGCGTCAAAAAAGATATCCTGCTTTCTCTACCGAGGCTCTGCCATTTTTATTCTTTATTTTTGTATTAACGGATTCCAGCTAATCCAAACACTCTTGTAATCATAATCTAGTGGAATATCAATAAAAATATGAAGTGGACGTTGGCCAAGATTGTCGAACCACTATAAAAATTATGTGTGTTCATTTACAATTTATGCTCTGTTTTAATTTCATTCTTCATTTAATCTCTACTAGATTCTATTGGGTGTTGATGCTTATTTTTAGCATCAACATTTTGGTGTTTTCACCTGAGAGATGAATTCTTAGCTTGATTAGATCTCATTATCTACTTATGGATTCTCATATTCGTGAGATAGATCCAGCTTTCAAACGATAAACTTCCTATTCTACTCAAATTTGAAGGAAATCTAAAGGAAGCTGATAGCGATGGTTAGAGGAACTAAGTCTAGTTCCCATGTTTTTGGAGGATTTGATTATGCTAATGTTCTTGTTTGGAGTTATTCATGTGTTCATGTCCATTTGGAAGGGATCAGATTCACTCATCTATGCAAGATCTTAGGATCATATTTTGAAGTTTGCACTCAAGTTAAGTGATGGCTGATTCCTCACTCAAAGCTCATGGCTGATCCCCTCTTTGAAGGCCATGATGCCTGATTCCTTTCTGAAGGCTCAGATTAACTGATCCCTCTCTAAAGGCCATGATGGTCGATCCCTCTCTGAAGGCCTAAATGGTCAATCCCTCTCTAAAGGCCAAGATAGTCGATCGCTTCTAATCTCATCAATACCAATCCCTCATAAAGATCTCAATCTAATCCCACCAAAAAGCATATATAGCATCCCTCCAGAAAGAACCCTCCAGAAAGCATATATAACGATCCCTCCAGAAACCATATATACCGAACCCTCCAGAAAGCATATATACCGAACCCTCCAGAAAGCATATATACCGAACCCTCCAGAAAGCATATATATTGATCCCTCCAAAAAGCATATATACCGATCGCTCCAAAAAAGTATATATGCCAATCACTCCAAGAGCTATACCAATCCCTTAAACATATATGTATACGGATCCCTTCATTATATATACCGACCTAATCAACAAGGTATATATACCGATCCCTCTCCAAGGCGTATATACTGATCCCTTTCTAAGGTGTGTATATACCAATTCCTCTTCAATTATATATACCGATCCTCTACAAATCGGCTCGTAACCGATCCATTTGGTTGATCCCTCGTTCACGTCCCCATAGCCGATCCCTCTTTTATAGCAAACTACCGATCCTCACCAAGCAATTCAGCTGATCCCTATACTACCGATCCCTCTTTCAATAAAACCCATATGATTGATCCCTATACTACTGACCCTTATACCCCAAAAGAAATGGATCGGGTATGACCAATTTTTAAAAAGAAAAACTAAAAATCAGGTACGATCTATTTTGTTAAAAAATAGCTCCATCCACTTCCCTTACTGTGAGAAACGTGGATTACGGATCTTAAGGCAAGAATTAACACTAGAAGGGGAGGTGTATAGTGTTTAAAGAAATTACTAATTCCTTTTGAGTTTATATTAATTTGAACACAAATGTATGAAATATTTAGACACAGATATGATTATAGAATCAAACACAGACGCAGATATAAAGTAAAAGAAATAAAGAAAAGAACACACTGAATTTTATACAGGTTCAGAGTTACCCTACATCCAGTCCCGCAACATAAGTACGGATTTCCTTTCAAAATCAATTCTTACAATTACACCCTCGATTTCAAGGCCACGAGGTACATCGCTCCAAATTCACAATCTTCTGGGTAAAGATACTTGATTTTACGGACAACAAGTTCATCCGATTGATTTTCCAGGTTAAAATCATGCCTTTTCTCGCTCGATTGATTTTCCAGGGTACAATCACACCTTTTCTTGCTCGATTGATTACAGAGAAGTCTATAACTCTGAATAGCACTGGGATCTTGTTGAGATAGTGATAGAGAATCACACCAGAGATGATCTAGTTAGATTCAATGGTGATTTCGGCAAAGTAATGATAAAAATGTATATAAAGAAATGTGGAATAAGAAGAGAAGCAAAATCATAGAAATATATGAATGTAAATTCGTTTAAAACAGCCGCTATTTATAGTAGAAAAACAGCCATGTCCATTAATGAAAGGATATGACGAATAGACACTTCCTTTGAAATTCAAACTTTTGAAATAAACTGTCACCTTATCGACAAGGGTTCCTTGGGGTTGTCGACGGGCCTAAGTTATTTTTGGTAATTTGTTTTTCATTGAAAATAACTTCTATCTTGTATTAAAACTATTTTAAACTTTATAAGTATACTTAACTATAGTTAAAATACATAAATAAGTATAGAGAATAATATTTTGGTATATATAATTTTACTATAATTTTATATTTAAATCTAAGTATAATATTAAAAGTTAAATATTTTATAATTAAAAGATAGTTTAAAACCAAGGATAATCTGATATTGAAAATAAAGATTATTTTGAGGCTAAAACTATTTTAAAACGAGGATGGATGTTTTTGATTTAAAAAAGAAGATTTTGAAATCATTTTGAAAACAAGATATAATTTTGTAAAACATTTGAATAAAAGTTAGTGGATACAAAACAATGTTCCACTAGATTTTTCGTAGTACTACTTCGGGTTCCATCCCTTTAACCGGCTCAAAGTGGATTCCATTCCACGAATAAAATGGATTTTAAGATGTCAGTTCTTTTCTAGGATTTTTAACAAAATTTCTAATTAAATTACTTATATTGAAATCTTGAACTCTTGGTAATCTTGATACTCATGAGTCTTGAATCTTGATATCTTTGATCTTGAGTTTATCAGTTCTTGAATCTCTATACTATACAGTCTTCATTCTTTGGTACCCGTATATATATATCCTGCATATACATATATATATATATATATATAAACAATAATGTTAGTATTTAAATTTTATAATCTTATTCTAAGGTTGTTATCATCAAAACTAACTTCTTAGGGACTAACAATCTCCTCCTTTTTGATGATGACAACCTTTGTTTACAAAATATTACTTCTATCCTAATAACTCCCCCTAAAACTAATAACTCCCCCTAAAACTAATAAACCCCCTTAATCTATGCGTAACTATCGTATTTTATACTACTCCCCCTTTGTCATCAACAAAAAACTAACTCCAAACTATATAACTCCCCCTTAATCTAATACTATATGACATGTGATTATAATGATAGTGTTATCATGAATAATCAACACTTAATTCTGAAACTAAAACTTAGCCCTTAATTACTAACTATCCTAACTAAGAATACATATATGATAATACTTATAATAGTGATAATGTGAGAATTCAAATATAAGAACACAAATCATTTATTAATTATGTATTGTTATATTTACATTTGCGTAGAAAACGTAAGTAAGATCATATAACGATAAGAAAGAGAGAAAAGAAACTAATGTGTATCCTTGACAATGGGAGATCTATGAACCGAGCAATTTGGGTAGTGGAAGCAGAAATTTCCACGTTGTTCGACTAGATTTCCATCCTTGTCAAAGCACCCTTCGCCAACGCAAACAACTTTGTCGTCATCTTTAGCGTGCTCTTCTTCCATGAGGGCCTTTTCTTCTTCTTCCTCGCTGTCCTCTTGCACTTGATCACCTGAAGATTCTTCATCAATCAAGATGGGATTGGCGTGATTGTCCATTAGAAACTTTTGCAAGTTTCTAAGGATTTTGCCTTGCCGTTCTTGTTCTTTGGCCATTCTGATTTGCACTACTTGAATTTCAGTCGTAAGTTGCAGTGCATCCGTCAAGGAAACCTCCATTTTTATCACTCGTGCAAGCGTAGTTCGTTGAAATGGTCCAGTAGACGGAGAAGGGAACGAAAAGGTCGAATTTTTATTTGATTTGGAGGAGGAGGCCATTGTTTTATTGTTTTCATAAGTTAGATCAGAGAAAGAACGGAAAGAATGAACAAAATTTTGAAATAAGAAGACTATAACCACCCATTTGAATTTTGGTGGGAAAATTTCAAAAAATAATAATTCGTTATATGTCGACAGGGGTAAAGGAGGGTTGTCGATAAGTTACTTATATTTTTGCTATTTGATTTATTTTAATTTAATTTTTAATTATACTTTGTTATTTATATTCTATATTTCAGTTATTGAACAAATACCTAATTCTCTTCTTAATTTAGTAAATATAGATTCATTTAAGGGTTTTGTTAAGATATCAGCAATTTGGTTCTCGAATTTGATATAATCGAGAGTAATTACTTCCTTACTTATATTATCTCTAAGAAAATAATGTCTGATATCAATATGTTTAGTTTGAGCATGATGAGTAGGATTTTTGGATAAATTTATTGCACTATTATTATCACAATAAGTTGGTGATTTTGAAATATTTAATCCAAAATCTTTTAAAGTTTGTTGCATATATATTACTTGAGAACAAGCCAAAGCAGCAGAAATATACTCTGCTTCGGTTGTTGATAAAGAAACTGTATTTTGCTTTTTACTAAACCAGAAAATCAGAGAATGCCCCAAAAAGTGACAAGTTCCACTTGTACTTTTTCGGTCTGATTTACAACCAGCATAATCAGCATCACGGTAAGATATTAATTCAAAAGAATCATTTTTAAGATAAAATAAGCCATAATCAAAGGTGTGTTTAACATATCTTATGATACGTTTTACAGCTTTTAAGTGGGTCTCTTTAGGCTAGGATTGATATCTTGCACAGAGACAAACACTATGCATGGTATTAGGTCTACTAACATTGATATAGAGTAGTGATCCAATCATTCCTCTATATATTTTTTGATCTACATCTTTCGAGAGATCTTCTTTACTTAGGTACTCATTGTTTGCCATGGGAGTTGGTTTTCCACTTGCAGTAGTCAAACCAAATTTACTAACTAGATCTTTAGCATATTTTTCTTGACTGATAAAGATACCATTATCTAATTGTTTTATTTGCAATCCTAGAAAGAAGTTTAATTCACCCATATGACTCATCTCAAACTCTTTTGTCATTATTTCATAAAATTCTTTATTCATTTCAAAATTAGTTGATCTGAAAATGATATTATCTACGTAAACTTGTACTAGTTGAATATCATTTTTATTTCTTTTAGTAAAAAGAGTATTATCTACTTTACGAATTTCAAAGTTTGATTGTAATAAGTAAGATCTTAGTCTATCATACCAGGCTCTAGGAGCTTGTTTTAGACCATATAGAGCTTTCTAAAGTTGTAAACATGATTTGGTAATTTTTCATTTTCAAAAAGTGGTGGTTGTTCAACATATACTTCCTCTTTTACAAATCCATTTAAAAAGGCACTTTTAACATCCATTTGAAATAATTTGAAATTATTATGATTTGCAAAAGCAATTAGAATCCTAATGGCTTCTAATATTGCTACAGGAGCAAAGGTTTCATCACAATCTATTCTTTCTTCTTGACAATAACCTTGAGCGACTAACCGGGCTTTATTTCTAACAATCTCACCTTGTTCATTCATTTTATTTTTATAAACCCATTTCGTTTCAATTATAGTTTTATTTTCAGGTCTAGGAGCAAGTTCCCAAACATCATTTCTAGTGAATTGATTTAGTTCTTCATGCGTAGCCAAAATCCATGAATCATCAGTTGATGCTTCTTTTGGATTTTTAGGTTCAATAGTTGATATAAAGGCTACATTGCTCATTTTACTTAATTGATTTCTAGTTGTAACAACAAATTGCGTATCTCCTAGTATATTTTCTATAGGATGATCTTTTAAAATTTTAATCTTTTTATTAGGATGATTAATTTCATTATTAGTTTCAGTTGACTCTTGATTTTGAGTGATTAAATCCTCGTCATCATTTCTATCTTCAAATTTTTTGAGACTTTGATCGAATGAAACATGCATTGTTTCTTCAATGGTGTTAGTTCTTAAATTAAACACTCTGTATGCTTTACTTCTATTAGAATATCCGATAAAGATACCTTTGTCAGATTTAGGATCAAATTTATCTAAGTTATCTTTTGTATTTAAAATAAAACATTTACTTCCAAAAATTCTAAAATAAGATACCTTAGGTTTCTTTATGTGAAGAAGTTCATAAGATGTCTTATCAGTTAAAGGTCTAATTGAAATTCTATTTAAAATATAACAGACGGTAGCAACTGCTTCTGTCCAAAAATATTTTGGTAATTTACTATCTGAAAGCATAGTTCTCGCACACTCTTGAATCGTTCTATTTTTACGTTCTACTACTCCGTTTTGTTGTGGAGTTCTTGGAAATGAAAAATTGTGAGTTATTCCCTTTTTATTGCAGAATTCCTTAAACTTTTCATTTTCAAATTCACCACCGTGATCATTACGGATGGTTATAATTTTTACAGAAAGTGATTTTGAATCCTTTTTGTAAAGTTCTTAAAACATTTAAAAGTATCACTTTTATGTTTCAAAAATATTGTCCACGTAAATCTAGAATAATCATCTACAATTACAAAAACATATTTACTGTAATTTATTGACTGAATTTGAGATGGACCAAATAAATCAAGATGAAGTAATTCAAGAGGTTTTGAAGTTGAAATCATATCTTTTAATTTAAAGAAACCTTTTCTAAGTTTTCCTAATTGACATGCATCACATAAACTATCTACTTTAAAATTCATTTTAGGGAGACCTCTTACTAGATCATGTTTTGACAGTCTAGATAAGAGTTTGAAATTCAAATGCCCAAATCTCTTATGCCAAATCCAAGGGTCACTTGTATTTGCCAAAAGACACAGGTTATCATTTGAAACTTTCATACTAAGAATATAAATATTCCTTTTCCTAATTCCCTCAAATATTATGGTTGAATTATCATCTTCAATGTGACACTTATCTTTTTCAAATTTAATTTTATCCTTTATCGCAAAGATGACTAATACTTAGCAGATTATGTTTCAGATTCTTAACTAGCAAAACATTAGTAATAATAGGAGTTTCAGAGTTATCGACATTGCCGATACCAATCACATATCCTTTTGAGTTGTCTCCAAAGTTAACCAGTCCTCCATCTTTGTATATTATATCATTCAGCATATCCGGATTACCAGTCATGTGTCTAGAGCATCCACTATCGGGTGTTCATTTATTCTTTATGATCTGCACAATTTGTCCATTGTGGATTGATTCCTCAACACCCATAAAACATGTTTCCTGCACATCATACAATTTTGTTAGACAACTTGAATTTGAATATTGATTATATGCAGACTCATGAGACAATGATGATTTGATTATTTCTAAATTAGTATTAAAAAGTTTTTTAAACATAGCCATTTTAAAAGCTTTTTCAAAATTCATATTATGAAACTTTGAAAACCTTGCTCTGATACCAAATGTGAGAAATGTGGATTACGGATCTTAAGGATCGAATTAACACTAGAGGGGTGAAAAGTGTTTAAAGGAATTACTAATTCTTTTTGAGTTTATATTAATTTAAACACAAATGTATGTAATATTCAGACATAGATATGATTACAGAATCAAACACAGATGCAGATATAAAGTAAAAAAGCAATAAAGGAAAGAACACACCGAATTTTATACTGGTTCGGTGTTACCCTACATCCAGTCCCGCAACACAAGTACGGATTTCCTTTCAAAATCAATTCTTACAATTACACCCTCGATTTCAAGGCCACGAGGTACACCGCTCCTGATTCACAATCCTCTGGGTAGAGTGCTTGATTTTACGGGCAACAAGTTCACCCGATTGATTTTCCAGTCTATAATCACGCCTTTTCTCGCTCGATTGATTTTCCAGGCTACAATCACACCTTTTCTCGCTCGATTGATTACAAAGAAGTCTATAACTCTGAATAGCACTGGGATTTTGTTGATATAGTGATAGAGAATCACACCAGAGATGATCTAGTTAGATTCAATGGTGATTTCGGCAAAGTAATGGTAAAATTGTATATAAAGAAATGGGAAGAAGAAGAGGAGTGAAATCAGAGAAATATATGAATGTAAATTCGTTTAAAACAACCCATATTTATAGTAGAACAACAGCCATGTCCATTCGTGAAAGGATATGACGAATAGACACTTCCTTTAAAATTCAAACTTTTGAAATAAACTGTCACCTTATTGACAGGGGTTCCTTGGAGTTGTCGATAGGCCTAAGTTATTTTTGGTAATTTGTTTTTCTTTGAAAATAACTTCTATCTTGTATTAAAACTATTTTAAACTTTATAAATATACTTAACTATAGTTAAGATATATAAATAAGTATAGAGAATAATATTTTGGTATATATAAAATTTTACAATAATTTTATATTTAAATCTAAGTATAAATATTAAAAGTTAAATATATTATAATTAAAAGATAGTTTAAAACCAAGGATAATTGATATTGAAAATAAAGATTATTTTGAGGCTAAAAGTATTTTAAAACCAGGATGGATGTTTTTGATCTAAAAAGGAAGATTTTGAAATCATTTTGAAAACAAGATATAATTTTTAAGACATTTGAATAAAAGTTAGTGGATGCAAAACAATGTTCCACTAGATTTTTCGTAGGTTCCATCCTACTTAGGGTTCCATCCCTTTAACGGTCTCGAAGTGGGTTTCATTCCACGAATAAAATGGATTTTAAGATGTCAGTGCTTTTCTTGGAGTTTTAACAAAACTCCTAATTAAATTATTTATATTGAAATCTTGAATTCTTGATAATCTTGGTATTCATGAGTCTTGAATCATGATATCTTCGATCTTGAGTTTGTCAGTTATTATATCTCTATACTATATAGTCTTCATTCTTTGGTACCTGCATATATATCCTGCATATACATATATATCTAAACAATAATGCTAGTATTTATATTTTATAATCTTATTCTAAGGTTGTTGTCATCAAAAATAAATTCTCATAAACTAACACTTACGTCCTTCGACTGACTAGGGCATTGAGGATCAACCGGCAACATATGAATTGCAACCAAAGAACGAACAAGAAATTGCTACTCAAACGATACCCCCAAAGATTGAAGAACATAGGTGATGTGACTCTTAGTAAACCCATGAAATTTTGACCCAAATCCAAACTGAGGTGAAACCAAGATTTTCTCCAAGCAAACGCCAAGATGACTCTAAGCACGGTTCTTCACTGACCCAACACTTCGAATTCATTGACTCTAAGCAAACCAATTGCTGGCTCCAAGCAAATAGCGGATTTTCTCGGGTTCAACTCCAAGTAACTTACCACTGATCCGTCAATACCAGTCCATCTTGCTTTGCTCAAATCATAGGCATGCATACATCATTCACATGCATAACAAGTAGCCATAACTTGAAAATGGATAGGGTTGACGAGGATTGGGGCATCTCCCCCAGTCGAAGCCTATTTATTGAAGTCGTTCAATGTGCAGAGTATACCAAGAGATTCAATATACCAAATATCCCAGCATATTCTGGAAACACAAACCCCGGACTACATCTCATGAAATTCAAGTGGCATGTGAATACATCTAGAGTGATATGTGCCATCGAATGTAGACGCTTTTCTATATTCTTTGAAGGTGTATTGATCATGCAGTTTATGCGATTATCGCCGAAATCCATCTCCTCATTCAATTAATCGAATCAGAAGTTGTCGAGCAGTTTAGAATGCATGCAACTCACACAAGGATGTCATTATCCAATTTATTCCAATGCTAGCGACCCCTAGATAGATTTTGGAAGCCAGTTAGCTGGAGAGCCTCCTATGACCTTGGATAATTTCTGTTACAAAGTGAATCAAACCTAAGCAAGGAGGAGGTAGAGCAGAGTAGGAGAAAGGGTAATATAGGCCCGTTGGCTCAGGAACCAGATGTAAGGAGACGACCTAGGATCTCAAAATTAGACTCATATACTCTTTTGAACGATTCAGTCAATAACATCTAACTTGAAGACTCACGACTCAGAGCAGTACTGAAAACTAGCCTCAAGGGAGTCCATGAAGTCCAAAGAAATTTTGAGGAATGTTGTGTATTCCAAGATGCACATGGTCCTAACATTGGCGATTATAAACACCTCCGAGATGTGATCAGAATGCTGATTCAGAAAGGAAAGCTACAACGGTATGTGTAATCCTTGTAGAAAGGTGCAGGCAGGGAACATCCAATGCCTATTAATAAAGACCTCTGATTATCAATTGGACCACTGACGGTTGACATCCCATAGAAAGGAGCTAGGGACAAAGTGGAATAGCAAGCACACGATGCTACTTCACTTATAAATGAGATTTATTTCGATCTTCTTTGCATTATTTATATTTCAATTTCAATTATTTTGTGAAATATGACCAACTTGAACTAAACTACTTCCAAACGATGCAGGTGACCATGTACTTACAGTTGGGCACCAACCATTCTCCGCAAACCATGATCGGACCTTTGGACTTTCATCAGGATAAGCGTGATTCCACCACTCATCAGTTACCATATGCCCTTGACTTAGGGCCAAGGACTAGAAATGGAAAAGCCCGACAATGTCAGGATCCGGTAAAAAGTGGACATGACTGGTGGTTTACTCATCAACTTCCACACCTGACTTGGAGACCGAAGAAAGACTTGGAGTGGATGTAACTAAACCATCAACTCCCCAGCTCATACTTGAAGTTATCCAAAATGCATATGCCTCTCCTGAAGCTCTACAATGCCGGGATCTAACTAAAGTGGACATGATTTTATCGTCCACACATCAACTCCTACCCTGGATACAGGAGGCGGTTGAAAAGATCGACTTAAAGTAGGTGTGACTGATTGCCTACTCATCAACTACCACCGTAAACACATGGACATGATTGTAACTTGAGGTGAATGTGACTTGATCGTCCACCCGACTACTCTCTCCATCGAATTCCTAGGAGGAGCACAAAGAAAATTGGATGAGACCTGACTGCCCGACATAGGCATGGATGTGACCTAGCCATCATTACTTACTCCATTTCTCGACTTGATTGGAGGAGCTACAATCACCAAGTGGACATGAATCGATCATCCATTTGTCAAGTTTTGTCCATGATGCTAGGGGCAGAATTCCATTCCATGGATGAGCGTGGTTCGACCGTTCATTTGAAAAATCTTACCTCGACTTGGCAAATGGAGTATAAACATAAATCAGGTAGGTACCGACTACCCACGAAACAACTTTAAGTCTCTAGAGTGTGGACTAGAGCATAAACATAAATTCGATGGATACTGACTATCCATGAAATAACTCTAAGTCCCTAGAGTGCATAATAGAGTATAAACATAAATTGGGCAGATACCGATTGCCCACAAAACAACTCTAGGTCCCTAGAGTGCGGACTGGAGTATAAACATAAATCGAGCGGATACCAACTGCCCACAAAACCACTCTAAGTCCCTTGAGTGAGGACTGGAGTATAAACATAAATCAAACGGATACCGACTGCCTGCAAAACAATTCTAAGTCCCCATAGTGCGGACTTGAGTATAAACATAAATCGGGCGGATATCGACTACCCACGAAACAACTTTAAGTCCCCAAAGTGCGGACTGAAGTATAAAAATAAATCAAGCGGATACCAACTGCCCACAAAATAGCTCTAAGTCCCTAGAATGTGGACAGGACTATATACATAAATTGGGCGGATACCGACTGCCCGCAAGATAACACTAAGTCTCCAAAGTGCGGACTGGAGTATAAACATAAATTGGGTGGATACCAACTACCTACAAACAACTCTATGTCCCCAGAGTGTGGATTGGAGCATAAACATAAATCAAGCGGATAATGACTGCCCGCAAAACAACTCTAACTCCCCAGAGTGAGGACTGAAGTATAAACATAAATTGGGTAGATACTGATTGCGGACCGAAGTATAAACATATATCGGGTGGATACCGACTACCCACAAAACAACTCTAAGTCCTTATAGTGCAGACTGGAGTACAAACATAAATTGGGCAGACACTGACTGCCCACAAAACAACTCTAAGTCCCTAGAGTATGGAATGGAGTATAAACATAAACCGGGTGGAAATCGACTTCCCACGAACAACTCTAAGTCTCGAGAGTGCAAATTGGAGTATAAATATAAATCGGGCATATACTGACTACTCGTAAAACAACTCTAAGTCCCCATAGTGTGGACTGGAGCTTAAATATAATTCGAGCGAATATCGACTGCCCACGAAACAACTCTAAGTCCATAGAGTGTGGACAGAAGTATAAACATACATTGGGCGGATACCGACTACCTGCAAAACAATTCTAAGTCCCTAGAGTGTGGACTGGAGTATAAACATAAATGAATAGATGAGTGGATTTTGACCATTCTCTTTTCCCTAAACTTCGGCCTGAGATCAACAGGAGGAGTATAAACTCGCCAACGATGGGATTGAAGTATTCAGCACATGCCTAAAATCCGATGGAGCATTGAAGTATTCCCCTTGGAAGGTAAAACTAGAATACAATCTAGAATAGGCGAAACTCGGCCTTCCATCAACTAACTTGATCCTACGATTTAACTAAAAAGAAGGTAAAGCTAAAGTGGACATGGATTTCCTTCCTTCCTATCGATGCATGTCCCAGACTTGGGGGCACGAGCAAGAAACAAGATGAATGAAACTGACCATTAATCGATCAACTCTACTTTAGAGCTTAGCTAGCACTACTACAAAACAGACCATTTGCATCGGTTGTTTACCCCCCTTTTTGCATCAGTTCAGCAACCGATGCATATGCAACCGATGCAACAGGCTTAACACTTTTGCATCAGTTTTGAAACCGATGCAAAAAGATCCTTTTTGCATCGGTTGTTATTAACAACTGATGCAAAATATCATGGTTGGTTGCTTGAACACAGCCCCCATGTTGCATCGGTTGTAATGAAAACCGATGCAACAAAGGAACTTGTTGCATAGGTTGTTGTTGAAAACCGATGCAAACTAATCCCTCTATTGCATCAGTTTTTTATAACAACCGATGCAAATTAATCTCTCTATTGCATCAGCTATTTATACCAGATGCAAAAAAGCCATTCTTAGAAACCATTATTACAGTACTCAAATAGACTATATATATATTATTGATTATAACAAACAATTATTGCATGCAATATTACAATCATTCAAAATTGAATTTGATGGCAAATACAAAATCAGATTTAATAAATAGCATAAGTGCACGGGTTAATACATAATCAGATTTAATAAATACAGTACTGTTAGATTTAATAAATACAGTACTCTTAGATTTAATAGCAAAGTCCACTTACATCAACTAAGCATCGCCAAGCCATCTGCAACCTTCACTTCACTACTCTCTGTCACTTCCTTCTCAACATAAACCACAACAACAAAAATCAACTTACTGCAACATACCAACCAAACTGCACATACCAACCACGTCCTCCATCAACAACAAACATACCACAGTGCTACACATAACCACCATTACATTGCCACTGCGAACGTACTCCACATAACCATAACCCACCACCATTCTTACAAACTCCACAAACCAGTCACCAGTTCATCAACACTACCCACTACATCACCAGTCATCACTACCACTACTATCGTACATTTCCTCCGACCTGCATGTACACTTCTACACTCCATTACTTATTCACCTCAACATCCACTCGTCACAAACAATTCTCCTTTACTTGCCACTGTCAAACAATCATGTTACTGACTCCACTTTTATTGCCCATTAAACTTTATCAATATATGCAGCAGCTCTAGCTCTATCTGGGCCTGTTCTTCTTCACATTCTTCTCAAACTTCCTGCTCCAATATTAAAATATCCATTTCTTTATCAGTCAGAACTTAAAAGAGTGTGATAACCAGATGTATTATAACTATCAAATGTCCAGTCTACTGAAGAAGCAACGACTGAATTAATATTTTATTTAAAACTTCAAATTTTCAAACAACAATGCAACAAGCAAAAACTGACTAGGGAATTTAGAATATTTATTAAAAACAGTGGTAATATAAATGGAAAATTCTATTTAAACCCAAAATACAAGCACAGGATGAAACACAACAAATATAGACCATTAGCTCTTCCTTTGATGAATTTCACTGAACTACTGCGTTCTCTTTTGCCTGAAACATTTGCGAACTCCTGTGCACGCTAACTAATCGCTCATTTTTGTTTGTTAAATTTGGTAAGCAGGTCATTTTGGCTTTAACAGAGATGTTTAATTATATGATGATGGGGACGTTATCTTGCATTATTGATAAAATAAACAGTATCAACTTGAATCTTCAATATTCACGCAAGAAGCATTGCTTAACAAAGACCAGTGGAACAATATTTATCAACAGTAAACAAATAATCTCTTGCAATTTTAACAAAAAGAATTTATTTATTTTTAAATTCAGCATTCTATCCTAATTAGAAACATTACACATAAACAGAATCAATCAACAAAGTATTTAAAAGAAAATTAATATGATTTGATTTGAAATTGAAACACATTGATAAAGTCTTACCTTTAACTCGAATCTTGTCATCGTTTATGGGAATCATTTTATAAATGGTCTTTTTTTATTTATAAATATTTCTAACATCGTTTAATCTGGGCATAACTACGAACTACGCCTCAACCAATTTATAATGAATATTAGAAAAAACTTCAATGAATTTAAGTATAATTTCGCACATTGACTTACTTCAAAATGAATAGTTCCTTCTTATCTGTTATTTTGTGCAGTTGCAGTTGCAGTTGCCAAGACAATATGGGCAGGCTGCCTTTAATTTCGCCCTTGTTTGTGCAGGGCACCTAGCAACATGGTAATAATCAGAAAATGATAAAAACTTCAAATTTTTGTAATAAACACTCATTATATTGTAACGACCCACTATTTTGTACCATTCGAATTCGACAATAATTAAATAAATGTCGAGCTGGAATAGTTCAAAACAATAGATTGTAAAATAGCTAAGGAACAAATGAAATCAAATACACAGAATCACAGACACAGATATCAGAATCTCACAGCGAAATATAAAATAATACAGTGGTTCATGAAGCCACTGGAAACTTTTACCAACAGAAATACATTGTTTATAAACTTCAATACAAATTTAAACCATAAGCAAATAAAGAGTCTTCAAATGTCTTGAATTACAAAATAGATAAAGATGGAAAGCTTCCAATAGCAAGAGTGATCTATGAGTGGTCCTAGCTCCGGAAAGAAAGCTGAAGCTGCAACTCAGGCTGACCCGAGCGTACAATAAAACAAACACTCGAGTCAGGACATACATACTTATATAATGTAAGCTAAATCAAGTGTACTGTAATAAAGAGCAAGTAACTTAAAGGATGCTTGGGATCGCCCATCCTCTAAGGATCCGTTAAACTATTTACTATGTAGTATATTGCGCTATTACAATAGTGTCTATAGTAAAATAAACATACTTTTAAATAGCGTTAAGGTTTTACATTTTCCACCTTAACACGTAATAGTCCCAGTAGTCCGTCCAATATCATAGCCCCTCCTGATCGGGAAGCCACTAGAGGATACCACACAAGCTACGGGAGAAAACCAAACTCGTACAAGACGCGATATGGTAGGTGACACGGCACAACTAGGCAATGCCAGGGTAGATATACCAATTGCTATCCGGACCGGTGGAAACGCGTAGCCGCAGTTACCGCCTACCTCGAACAACACTCCCAAATCAAAGGTGCGCACCAAAACAATCACAAGAGTAATAGAATGGCATACGAAGAAGTGCGTTCGATCAGAGGAGCTACCTCATTAATCCGAGAATCGCTCCTGTTTTAGCCACCTTATGCCAACTCACGGGAGTCGGGTCCACGTATTTACCTTTCAAGGAACCATCACCACCATCCTACTTCATTCTGGAATCTCCACCGCGTACACGGTTGTCAAAGTGGTTTTCGGTATCGACAGAGAGTATGTCCATATCCGATCCCGGTCTCTTTGCCAACCAAACGTTATTATAACCCGTGGTTATAGTTTGAAAAATGGTATTTATTTTTCAAATCAAATATATTTCAAATACCTTTAATTTCAAATCCTTGATTTTAAAACATTTTTCTTTTGATAATATACCATTTCAAATCATTTAAGTAAATTTGGAGTTTATTGCTTTTATCAAAATAGAAATCAATTTCTTCTTCTTCTTTTTTTAATCCAAACTCAATTTCTAAATTCTCTTATTATTACATATTTAAATTCCAAAAATTTAACTTATTCCCAAAATAAATTTTCATACATTTTCTAAATAAATCATATTTCAATTCCTACAGCACTTATGAAATGCTATCTAAAGTTCACGGGTTTAAATGTTCCAATTTTAAAAGGACAGCATTTAGATGCTGTAGTAGACTTAAAATCTATTTGCAAATATAACTTATTATTTATTATTATTATTATTATTATTTTATTGAAATCTTTTCCTTTTCAAAAATACAGAATTTCTAAACAAGTTATATTCCAAAATTTTAATTCAACATTTATTTATTTAACCCCTTTTTTAAATCATTATAAATCTTATAAAATCATTAAACCAGAATATCTAAATTTAAAATAATTTAAAACAAATTTCAGAAATAATATATAAACCACGGGCCTGTATAAGGTTTTCTAGCCTAGGTCAAGTGAGACGGATTTATATCATTTCAATCCGATATTTACAAACCCCGGGTTCTATCATTTCGAACCTGCAATCCCAAGAAAATTTAGAGTAGTTAACAGAATATTATTTCAGCCCATAATTATCTAATTTAACAGGGAACTTGCAGTGATGAGATTTATACTGTAAATAAACAATTAATAGTATAACTGCAGAAGTAACATAACAGATAAATAACTGATGAGGTGTCAAAATGGGGTTCATCATTCTACGTTATACTACAGACAGATAATAACAGAATAAAATTTTACACATACACTTGCAATAATTTACCAAAATATAAATACGTATGTCTGGTGAGAAATACTCACCTGGATGTTGCAGAAAATTTTGAATTTCAAAAACGACGATTAACCGGTACAGACCGACAGAGGGTAACGATAAAATTCTCGGACGTCGCCTAGATTCAAATCTAGAACAAAGTTCAAATATCGAAACGCGACTTAAGAATTTATGGTCAAGGAAAAATTAGAATAGAACAAGAATTTGTTTGCTTTGCTCGACCACTCCACCGTGTAACGTGACCAAAACATACCCAAAACTGTGAACCATGCTAACACACAAAAATTACGACGAAAATTTTCCTAAAACAACTACGGCAAAAGTTGAACACGAATACACGTGCACACAAATTTTTCTCCATGAACGTGCTAGGGATATGTGCACGTACGTGCACCACTCTACGCTCATGCACATGCCAAATTTTGTGCAGCCTTCCTTTTGATCCCAGCTTCCCCCTTCACTCTTCTTCCCAGTTCCCCTCCTTTTTTCTTCTTATTTTCAAAGCTTTTACCTTTTAACTTATATTTACAAATTGGTTTACATAAAATTTTCTCAAAATCATAATTTATTTCTCTGCAACTATTCTTTCCAGATTCTACTATTGTTTTGCAACTCTACAATATGCCTTTAACTCACTGTACTAATACTTACCCATCCCCAGGTTGCTTCGAGTCTTCCCCGAGTCCAAACCCCTAACCGCTTCGAGTTTAAACTCATACTGCTTCGAGAAACTTCGAGGCAAAATACACTTCTTCGTGCAACTCCCCCACTTCTCTGCTCAACATTTCTGGAGACTGCCCTATCCACCACCACTGCACTTGAACACACTACTCTCAGCTATTCACCAAAACTTACCAGTCCCCAAACTCAACCAAATGCACGACCAAAGAAGCAAGCTTCTAAATGTACATGGTGACACTTGCACAAACTAGTCTGCACCAACTAGCATTCCTGATTCTTATCAAAAGTGAACTCATCAACACTGCCTACCAGTCTTCTTGTTCATCTCTCACACATGCACATATATCCAATAAAGTAAAAAGAAGACAAGCACCCCATACTCAACTGGATCAGGCATTCACCAGACCCAACTCCTAATACCCCTTCCCAGTCTTCTTCCTCCTTATCCCAGTTTCACCACTAACTCCCACTTAACCAAATCAGGCTTCAACTAAACAGCCTTAGACAAACACATGCAAGCCCGTCTTCGTCGCACCTACCCCTGATACTCAGGTGCACAGGTGCACACTTGAACATGCACACTGTGACACCACCAGATCCCCAGCCTATCTACAAGTGCAGACTTACCAAAATCTCTACATATAGGTAGACTACTCCTATAACCTAACTGCAAACCAAAATCCCCCACAACTCATACTAACAAGTATATTATGATAGATATCCACTGCCCTGTTTTTATTATATATATAAATTTTTTTATACAACCTGCCTACATCACCAAAGGATACTCACTTACAATTCTTGAACATCCCTATCTGCCTATCCTTAATATACATTCTCTTTTTTTTTCAGACTCTAGACTACCCATTACCCAAACTTCCTAGCTTTCACAAAAACAAAACACATGCTTCCCGAGATCACACAGTTTTAAGCGATCTACACACTCTCGAACAACCATCCTATATCTCTACAGTCAACATGGTGGGAAGATGGCCGAGCAAACAAGGGTGAAAAAGAAAAGGAGAAACTGGAAGGAAAAGAAACATTTACCTGATGGATCTCGAGTGGAAAAAGGAGGTGAAGGCAGAGACTGTTTAGATGCAGAAGGGTGGAAAAATGGTTGTATATATATAAGATGTATGCGAAGTTTCTGGGATAATAAGTGTAAAGTAACGTATCAGTTAATTTTTTCTTGAATAAACATTGTTTGATCCGCGAAACTTTCTCATCAGTTACAACAGGGGTTACAAGCTTTGAAGACTTGTTGATGCAAAGCAGATAAATGGCAAGCCTGATAAAGGAAAGAATGGCTTGCGTGATTATAGATTGATAACTGACGAGACAGAGGCAGAGGAAAATGCACATTTCCAGGCTTTGAAGTGAATGTGTACAAGTGCAAAGGAAAGATATCAGAGAGGAAATTCGAACGTTACAAACATTTAAAGTTTGCGTGATTGAAGGCAGGTATAAGAGAAGGCCGATCCAGATTTTTGCAACAAGTAGATGCCTTAAAATCAGCTGAATTCTCGTGTGCTATAAATGTTGGATTCAATTATTTGAATTTCTTGTTTAGCTGATTGAAACAGAGAGTAAGGAAGAGGGTTTATATGCACGTTCCGGTTTGCTTTAAAGTGCATGAATGTGAAAAGAGAATATCAGAGGACCATTCGAACGTTACTCAAATAAATTCTCACTTTATTTTAAACATCTTGATTTTAGTTTGATATCAAAAATTAAAAGGTGAATATTTACGTGTAGGCTTGATATATAAAAAAAACGTATACAAAGTTACGAACAAATGGTCCTTTAAAACGAAATAACGTCCGTCTTAAAATCACTGACCAATATTTTTCTTCAAAAAAATTTGAAAATATTATTTTTACACTACGTTAAACAGACGCAGTCTAAAATATCAAAAAATTTCACAAAAATAATATTTTAAAAACACACGTTTTATAACGTCACTTATACCCTATAATTGACGCGGCTTTCAAACGCGAAATTTAACAGTTCAAACATAGCTTAAAATTTTACAGTTATTATTTAATTTTATTGACATATAAGATTTCATAAAATATATCTTCCAATTTAAATATTTAAACTATATTGTTATTCACAATTTATATAAAATATTATTTCAAAATTGAATAATTAAAATAAAATAACAGCTGAAACTAGGGTTGTTACATATATTGTACCAGTAAAAGAACTGGATAAAAGAACTAATATCAAGCAAGTAGCACAGTACCATTTGCATTGGCATCTAGAACAACGAAATCAGAACTTGTTTTAAGAACCAAGGAATCATGAGCATGAAGGCCTGTTCCAGGCAGATTGGTGTTAAGAAAATCGGCAGTTGGGTCAAAATCTGTAAGGTCAAATGGGTCAAATCTAAATCAAATTTAAGTACTTGTTATCTCCTTCCAGCATTGATGTGAAGCTTGGCAATGGATCCTCAACTTTTTTATTTAAGGTGTATATTGGTTCTGATTCAAACAGTAGCAGCAGCAGAAATGCCTAGCATATGTGCTGCAGAATCTCAGGATGTACCAACTTATCTCCCACCATTATTGGAAGAGCAGAAGAAACTGCATAATTCAAATCCAAAATGATGCTTGTTTGATTCATACACTAGTACACATGAAATATAGTTAAAATGAAAAGTTAATTATATAAATTAAACAAAATTTACTGGAATTAGCTATCGAATTAAACACCCGCTAGGAGTGAAAATTGAATACGTGACCATGTAATATGATTTGTTGATATGAGACGTAATTAATCAGCAAGTTATGATATACTCTTTCCAACAGATAAGAAAAACGGATTTTTCTTCTTACAGTAACCACAGAAACTTGGAAATTTGTTGGTACTTCAAAATCTTTTGTTAACCATAAATTTGTTGGTTGAAATGCTTACGAAATTAAGATCATAATCTTTCATAAGTAGGAAGGGAAAGATGATAAACCAGAATACACAATCAGTTAGCATCACCGCACCTGCATTTGTCTGCACAGTGAATGAAGTGCAGCTTTGAGTCTATAACTCTATATATAATCAAAGTATAAAAAGCTCAACACTAAAGAAAAATTCAAACCAAGAGTACCTGATAGATAACCTGGAACACGTAACCCCAAACTCCAGCACGTTTGCGAACATCCTGCTCCACATAAAATACACTGTTTTCCGTTCCTCTGCGATCAGTTTCGCTTATATCAGTTATACTAGCTGCATATATTTTGCTCTCTGCATCTACTCTTTTACCATCTCCAATATTATTACTACTTGTTGTTCTGTTCAAATACTTGCGGCAGCCATAGATGGAAAGCATAGAACCCAGCTGAAACATACAATTCATTATGTAAGTAACATGAACGTATCAGATTCATATAGCTTCAATATGTGCACAAAATATGCACCTGGACACTTAAGATATATACATACCCCAAAATATACAGTCACCAACATAAATGTCCACCTATACATCAGACAAAATATAAATTTAATTTACAGCTAATAAGTACATGTAAGAAAACAAATAAGTTTATGGAAGGTTAATTTCTTCCAAACTTACTGAGTATAGTAGAGGAAAATGTTACCACCATCAACTACAGCATTAGCAACAAGCAATGTGAGAAGCAAAAAGAAAGACAAAACTCTAAATGCTAGCAACCAAATTTTAGTTTGTCAAATAATAGATAAGTATGTCATGAACTGAAATTTTATGGTAAATCAAATCTGCTTGATTGTGTATGCTATCAGGCTGCATGGGAAGAGGTAGTATCATTATTAATATCTGATGCAAATATCAATCTGATGCAAGCGGTAGTGTTGTCACAGGTCATTGACAAAAGGCTTGAAGTTGAGAAAGATCATTCGCGATGACTCGCTAACCTTGGATTGCTGGACCAACAATCTAGTTGCATAGGGGCACAATGACTTATGAGTGTATCGCATACTTAGTCGGTCATCATCATAAATCTGAGAGTATTGTAGGTAGAGTAGCATATGCATGCTTTTATTACATGATAATAGTTTAGTCTATTGATTACATGTGCTAATGTTTGTGCGTGTAGAAGGATGATGTGAGCAAAACAAGGTAGGTCAGTTTCATGATCGCTCTAACAGAAATGTCAAGTGTTTAAATTCATCAGTTCTTTTCAAAACTGAAACTAGTAAAATAAAAAATAATTGAATCAACGGCAAGGCTTTAAATATGCTTGATTTTTTTATTATTAAAATAACACAAGGCAAAAATAAGATATTGAAACTTTCAAAAGATCACACGATCCAAATTTTAAGTATTATCTAACAGGGCTAATACGGTTGCAGATTTTAAGTCCAAACAAAAAGAATGACATACCTGAAAAGAACCTGAATGCAACATTTGAGGTTCATTTTGCTCATGCATTGGGATTATAAATTGATTTCAATATTACAATAAATTATATAATGAAGGAATTCAAGGATGGTAAACCATTCTACATAAATACAGAGCAAAAAATTTTTACAATAACATACGATGGCGATATGAACAATGCACAAAATTGCAATTGCGGAGTATTTAGGCAGGATTAAAAAGACTAGATATTAGTTTACCATAAACTTTAAAGAAAAACCATGAACTTTTCATGAAGACGAAAAAAGTACATAGCTAAGAATAGTATCTACAAATATCAAACCTACTAAGTATTTAACAATTTTTCAACGTATTTAACAATACAAAGGCACCATATTAGACAATTAATATTTTATCTGGGTGCAGAATAAATAAATAAATAAATAAATAAATAAATAAGACACTATGTAGTTTTCTTTGTTGATTTGTACATATCATTATTAACCACAGAAGGTTTAATATGTATTTTTCAAAGAGCAGAAGCAACCATTCAACAAAATATTAGCGGTTTAGTTTCCTTTTTAATGGAATGTTTGAATTTGAGTTTAAGCCATTAAGTTGTCTCAAGTTTAATGCGAAGACAACTCTCATCTCGTATACAGTTGCATTATCCAAGTTAATAAAGTCATACATCTATTTTCTTTAACATTTTGGACACCAAAGTCAATGGTGGTTGGTCTGATATGCATTTTTAGGAAATTGACTGATGTTTCAATAGAATATATGACTTAATCAAGATGATCACAGTACAAAAATACGTCCAAGACGAGTTGAGTGAAATTATAAGACGATTGAACTTGTCATAGAATCATGTATATATATCTGATGTGCATATTAATGGCATAAGATATAAATCCAGGATCATCAGCAGATGACTGCCTTGTCAGTTTTATGTGTAAGATGCATTAATATTTGTCCTTCGGTTCTTATCCAACCATCAACTTTAATCAGTCACCTATCACAAGATCCAAACAACTATAAAAACTTAGTTTTATTTTCACAGCCAACCTTGAAGAGGACATGCCATACCATTTAATATTTGAACCACTGTTCCTGTAGCTTGTATAGCTTAATCATTTCACAATATATGTCCAAGTACTTAGTAGGTTCGTCACATTTCATATTACAATAATCATAGTAGCAAACAGTGCTACTCGGCTACCCATTTTAACAATCATTTTACAAGCACATTCAGATATACCAAGCCAATTAAAGTGTAATTCACATGAACAGCTACGAATTTCGCATTACACACTTATATGCAATAATTTCAAACAACGAGACATTGTAGACTTGAGCACCATGAAATAGACTAGGCTATAAAACTATATTGGGGCATAAAACTATATTCAAATCAGCTAACAAACGTAGTTCTTTATCTACGTATTCATAGCAAGAACTAAATGACAGCATAAGTAATTGAACGTAAACCAGCCTATGCAATAATTAGATGCTCGACCATTTAAGGCATATTGAAACACTGAATAAGAAACAATTATCAATGCTATTGACTGCTAAAACCAGCAGAGAAATTCGTTAGTCACTGTGACCATTGTCGATGTTATTCATTGAACAACAATCCTAACTGAAATATGCTATTCACTGCCCCATTATCAATGCTTTTTACAAGCGTTAAGAAATAAATATCAATAGTTAATTTTATGAATGTTTTATTTGTTCCTTTTTCCATATAAAAATGATGCTTTTTATATAGTATATGTATATAATAAGTATAAAAATTAATACAAATTATATATGTAATAAATTAATATTATTTAAACTTACTAAACCAAGTGCAAACGTATCATAGAATTATACGTAGGTAAATAATATGAATTATTATATGTTTTATAAAATGTCGCACCTTGAAAATGAAAAGAAAAACAAAGGACATGTACTTTATACAATGAGCATGTGGTTGTAGGCCTGGTGTAACCGAGCCACCAAAACAAATTAAAATGCAGCTCAATTATAAAACATTTGATATTTTAAATGTCAAAAACCAAACCAAAGTTTTAATTTAACCAGGCTCTTAAGATTCAAATGCCCAGTTTATCAATCCGGTTATGATAACCTCTGCTTCCTACAAAATTACTGGAGTTAACAAAAAAGAAAGGAGGAGGTGGTACAAAATAATTAATGGAACATATTACTTTAGTCTTTTAAATACATACATCACAACTGGTCAGAATATTAATTTGTTGCTGCTAACCAAAACTGGTCATTTTCATAAAAAATACAAGTATACTTTCGAAAATCACCTTGAAAAATGAACACAGTTTACAAACCGTTTTCATGTTTAGAAAACATAAACGCAGTTTACCAAATTAATTTGAAAATAAAATATAAAGAAACGTGCACTTCGCGGAATTACTAGCAAACCTGCAAGTACAAAGCGAAACTTCACAAATGAACACACCTTGAAAAATGAATAAAAAACAAAAGGCATCTACTTTATAAAATGAGCGTAGCGTAAGGATTTATATTATAAATTACTAAGGCATGCCCTTGGATCATTTGTAAATACTCAAAGCATCGGTGTAAACGGATAGATATATAAATTAAATATCCACAGCTCATATAATAAAACACAAAGGATGAAAGAAACAAGCTTTGAAAATAACAAGAAAAAAATAACACCGGTCCAACCATTAGAAGCTTGTTTATTGTTAATGACTCATATAATTACTAGTTTAAAAGCTTGTTTATTGTTTGTTTTTAATAAGACTCCTTGTTAAATCTCTATTATTAAGAGGAAATGTTCAACCCTTTTTGTTATGATTATTAAGTTCTTAAAGCTGAAAAATGAAATTACAATAAATTTTGAATTTGAAAATTATATTTCAATGTTTAGAGTTTAGAAAATTCAAAACTCCATAATTAAAACTTTTGAAAATTGTAACACCTATTTTCATATTTTTAAATTCAAGCATTTAAAGTTGGTTTTTAAATTAAGAGTTTATATATTTTTTAAAATGAATGTTTTAGAATATGAATGTTTTATCAAACCAACATTTGTTTATTGTCGGTCGCCTAAAATAAATACTCTCAGGCCCAAAAAATACGTACGGTGTCTCGCTGCGGATTCTTCAAAAACAAAATTTACCATTATCTCCTTGTTCCTCTCCATTCTCTAGATCACAATTTCAAAATCCGATTAACTCTCCTCAAATACCAAAAGATTAAATAGATCAAAACCTAAATCAAGACATACATAATCGCAAGTAACACATCTGAAACCCTACCTGATGAAACCACTTTTTCAAACTCTAGTGGCTCTGCCATCGCCCCCTTTGTCGCTGCTAGAATCCTCCAAATCCAACACTGCATGCCTCCCAAATTCTCCAGCACCACGGTCCAACGTGATTCGCTGTGGAATTGATTAGTAATTTGCGTTGTGAGAAAAACCAGAATAAACAATGAGTTTATTTGAAATTGTAAGTTATGATTAGTAATTAGACGAAATTAGGGTTTGAGATGAGAGAGAGGAGAAGAAGCTGAAGGAGAAAATGGGAGAGGTTTGGTTAAGGTCAAGGGTTTTTTTTCTTTGGAAGCGGGCGAAATACTGCAAACGAAGGGGAAAAATAAGCGGCGGGGGAAAAAATTAGGATGCAGGGAATCATTGAAAGTGCGTAAGGAAAGGTATGCAAATTAATTTAGTTGCATCGGTTGACTTTAAAACTGATGCAACTACAACTATTTGCATCGACGTATTTGCATCGGTTGTTGGTGACAACTGATGCAAATTTGATTTTTTATTTCATATTGCTTTCTACGTACCAATTGCATCGGTTATTAAGACAGAACTGATGCAAATAGTTCTATTTGCATCAGTTTTTACTTCAACCGATTCAAATGAGGCGATGCAAATGGCCTGTTTTGTAGTAGTGTAGGAGTATAATCATAGATAGAACGTGACTCGTCCGTCCATGAACTACATTTATCAACCCGAGCCTTGAAGCAGAAGTGTGATCATCCAAAGACTGGCAATGATAGCTTAATATTGTAACTTATATATAGTGTTTACAACGACTCGACGCTACGACCGAAAGGATGCCTAAAGATAGAATCATCGAATCGATGATCAAGCTCATGGGAAACTAACTATCATTCCAACATAAACGACGAGCAACAATTCACCAGTACAGTGAATGGAAAGCATGTTACTCGAATACACAAGAAGATTCAAACTCAAAGCAAGAGACAACTATGCAGCTGCATGCAACTTAAGGCTGACCCCTCCTCGACATTCTCTTCAACATGCTTCTAAGCTTGGTCTTTGGCCATTTGCAGATAATCGCTCAAAGAATTCAAAGACGTTCACTATTAGATTTAATAACCCATGGCAAGAATCTGGGATTCGACAGGAGTAACCATCATCATTGACCATCCTAACCAAATTCCACATTGATTTACATGAAATAGTTACATTTGAACTCGAAGAACCATTACTGGACCCGTTGAGCTGACAGTCAATATTACAGTCAGCCATGGCGACCCATCACGGGTATTGAAGATTGGATCACAGCTCAGAGCAACGATGATGAAGTAATAAGCTGGCTTTCTCTAAATGAATCTTGATGTGTTCACTTGGACCCTTTCTAACATGCATGTGATCTCACCGACTATTGCGAGCTATGCATTAAATATCGACCCAAGGCATGCCTCGGTTAAACAAAAGCAACACGACATGGATCTAAAGGGATTTGTTGCACCTAATGAGGTGGTGGATAAACTAAAAAACAATAGGTTTAACCATGACACCTTCTACTCGAAATAGGTATCCAATCCATTTCTTGTTAGAAAAGCTAATGGAAAGTAGTGGTCATGCATCGACTACTCCGACCTAAACAAATCATGCCTGAAAGATAGCTTTCAACTCTCGAGGATCAACCAGCTGGTAGACTCAACCACTGGATATGAACAATTTTCATTTGTGGATATATATATATATACACTCCGAATATAACCGGATTGTTACAACCCGATATTTTCAGCCATTCGCATCCGCATATGTCAGACTTGAATTGCTCAAAATACCGCGTTGTAAATAAATTTGGAGCAAATGAAATACAATCACAGAATCACAGACACAGAAATATCAGAATAACTCGCAGCGGAAATAAAATACATAGTAGTTCATGAAGCTACTACGGTAGAGTCTCAAACCAAATACATAATACAGTCTGAAAACAACATAATAGAAATCCTAAATACATAGAAGTTCACTAATACATGAGATAAACTAGAACAGCTGAAACAGAGAGTAGATATAAATGTTGATAAGCAGAAACTCCAGCAAAGACCAGCTCCAGAAAGAGAATCCAAAGCTGTGAATACTCAGGCTGACCCGAGCGTAAAGTAAAACACAAAACACTCGAGTTAGGACAATATATACTTATATAATGTAAACCAACTCAAGTGAACTGTAGTAGAAGTACACAATAACTTAAAGGATGCTTGGGATCGCCCATCCTTTAAGAATCGGTTAAACTATAAATTAAATACATCCCGTGGTTAAAATTTCAAAATGGTATTTTATACTTCAAAATCAAATATCATTTCAAAATTCAATATCATTCAAAATCCATTTCAAAATATCAAAAATATAATATCTTCCAAACCACATTCATTTTTATTTAATTTAAATACCATTACAAAACACATTTCAAAATAGTTTATATTTCAAAACAAATTACTTCATTTTAAATCATAAAAAGAAGTTATTATATTTAATAATTAAATTTACAAAATTTTAGTCTTTCAAAATTCATTTATCCACTTAATTTATTAAAACAAATGAAAATTCAACTTTCGCAGCATTTAGAAATTGCTAAAGAAAGTTACATTCAAAACAGTTCAATTTAACGAAAGATAGCATAAAAAATGTTGTGATAGGGTTACATTAGTTTCAAATAAAATTTAGTTAAATTCAACAATTATAACATTTACAAAAATGCTATGATAGCCTTTAATTAAACTTAGCCATTTGGTTCATTATTATCAACTTTACAAATGTTGTGTTATCATTTACATTAGAATTAATAGCATTTCTGAAATGCAGTTAATTAACTTCAAATATTCAGTATAATTTCACAAATAATTATATTTTTATTTAAATCATGTTTAACTTATAAAATCATATAATTTCACTTTTAAAACAATCATTCAAATACCCTTATATTCATGATTTTATAAAGTTAAATCTCCATTCAAAAATCAAAATTTAATAATAATTCACTTATTAAATTCCAACATAAAATTTCAAATTCATTAAATTAAATTTAACTTAACACTTAAGTTTAAAATTTTCAAATATAACTTAATTTCATTTTTATTTACTTAACTTAAAATTCACTTTTAAGCCAAATTCACAAATTTCCAATTTTAGTTATATTTCAAAATTTCAACATAAATATTCATTCATTTCACATTTAACTTTATTCAAAAATCATTAATGTATTACAAAATCATTTTAAATTCATTTGATTCAAAATATCATAAATTTATCATATTTTCATATTTAATTTAAATTCCATTTATCACCAAATTATAATTTCCATAATAACTTACATTTCAGATTTCTAACTTTACCCTTTATTTATTTCACTTATAAATTTTCAGAAAATCAATAATGCTTTACAAAAATCATTTTTAATCAAATCTAATCAAAATATTATAATATTTACATTTCTAAAGTATTTTAAATTTTTTCAGAAAAACATATTTTAACAACGGGTCTGTATTTCATTTTCTAACCTACGTAAAGTGATACGGGTAATATATCATTTCAACCCGTAGTTTACAAAGAAAACCCGAGTTTGATCATTTCAAACCCGCAATCCCAAGTAAAAGAAAATAATTGAAAATCATTCAGGCCTATCATTTCAACCCATAACGATTTTCTCCTATTCTAAAGTCCGTTCGGGTATGTATCATTTCAACCCATAGTGATTCTAGTCTACAGGGAACTTGCAGTGTGATAAACTGATGAAAGTAACAGAATAGCATGAAATAACAGTAACATATGATATAAAAGGTGTAAATATAGGTGTGAACATCATAGGAATATGATATAGCAGTTATAACAGGATGATATGCATTTACAGATTTAGGTGATGTCGGTTTATCACTACATAAGTACATATTAGTCTGGTGAGATTTACTCACAGTTTTGAGCTGATGACACAACGACGAATTGCACAACGAGATCTACACAAGCACAAAAGCACGATACAGATACGAAATGGAGGAGCCAAGGATTAATTCCCTTGAATACAAATCAAACAAACAATATAACAATTATAAGGTTTCAGACCAAAAATACGATAAACGATGCTAGAAATAACTTCATAAAACAAAGCTGAAATGCTTTGCACTTGCTTCCGACATCTCATAGGCTCGGCCAGAGGTAGAGTACAGGTCTAAGACAATGATTTAGGGTCAGGTCTGGGTTGCTAAGTTCGGCCTAACATGAGTTTGAGTGATGGTGTAAAGGTGGGTGAAGGCAAGAACACAAAATCATGCATACACATGGGTTTTGGGCCATGAATTGCGCTCGGCCAAGGCCCTAGGTGTCACGGCCAGAGGAGTGGGGTCCACTGTGGTGGTGTGGCCGTAGGTGCTAGAGGTGCTGGAGGTGGTGGTGGTGGAGTAGGGGCGGCCATGGTTGGTGGAAGTGGTGGATGTGGAAGCTAGTGCTCGGCTAGGTCAATATGAAGGGTGTTTTGAAACTTTTGCGAATATGCATCACCAAGGGGGTTCATGGCTTGGGTGGCTGGTGAGGAGGAGGTGCTAGTGGTGTGTCATCAGGTGGTGGAGGCGGCTAGGCAGCAAGGTAGCATGTTTGAACCTACATGAGGTGAAGCAAGTGCAAAATCAAACTAGAAAAATCAACATAAGTGAACAGAAGAAGATAAAAGGAAATAGAATTTTACCAAACTTCTCACTCAAGAGGAGGCCGAAATTTTTTTCAGGAAGAAGGAAAAAGATGTACGTGAATGAAGAATGGAGGTAGGCAGCTGAATTATGTGAGTAGTTATGGCTAATTGATGGCAAAAGTAAGTTAAAATGTGAAAAGGTGGGAAAATCAAAAGCCATAGGAAACAAAAGGTCACAAACCCTTTCAATTTACCTTCTATTATTTATATAAATTTATGTAGCTGAAATAATAATAATATCAGATAAGATTTCGAAATTTTTAACAAGTATACAAATATATATAATATTTATCAATTATGTAAAGTAAAATTAAGGAAAATAGTTAAAACAGTGAACTAGACTAGCAAAATTTGAAGTTAAATGAAATAATTTTTAGAAAATTCATATAAGCTTGTAAATTATTTTTAAACATAAATAATAAAATAAAATACAAATATATTCACAAAATAAATATTTAAAATTTAATTTAAATATAAAATTTTAATTCAGAAAATAGCAGAAAATGGGAAAACAGCCCTTAAAAATAGGAAATCAACACAGTAATTTTTGGAAAAATTCCATTATTATTTTAAAAATATTTAGAGATGAATTTTCACAAATAAAACAAATTTAAAATAAAATAAAGAAATTTAAAATGAAGTAAATGGCAGAAAATTAGAAAACAGCCTTTAAAAATAGGAAATAAATACAGTAAATTTTTGAAAAATTATATTATCATTTTAAAAATGTTTAGAAATGATATCACACAAATAAAACAAATTTAAAATAATTTCAAAATGAAATAAAGTCAAATTTAAATATGTAGTCAAAATCTAGGGTTGTTACACTCTCCCTCACTCAAATATTTTCGTCCTCGAAAAGGAAGGAAGCAGAGAAACAACAAGAAAGAGCAATAGTTTGGAATACATCCCCGAAAGAAGGTAGGGAAAAAAAGATAGCTAGGAGGTAAAGCAGGTTGAAAGACAAGGATGAACCATTATTTGAACCATTATACATTTCAATTTAATATTATTTTTTTTAGTATGATGAATAGTCATTTGATTCAAATCTGATGGTTCAAAGTAAACAATATTTAAAACATTTTAAACTTTTAGAAGGGAAAATAACTGATCAAAATATTCTTTATATAATACTTTATCAAATTACTTTTATAACTCGATGTCTTAACAAGTTTATCCTCGTTCCTGTAGATTCTGGCAGTGCGTTGATCAGGCGCAAAGCTAGACTTCTCCAGGTACTTAGTAGACTTGTTTCAACACCCAGTAAGAATACTAGAAAACTCTTTTAAAAAAAGATATGGAAAGTACAATCCAAACAAATCAACAAAACCAAAACAGTTGCCTAACCATGGATCGCAGATACACAATGGTTACGCCTGGATCCCCTAGGAAACAATCCGTATCCGTAAGCTTTCTCAGCCCTGCGAGTTACGCCATGATGACGAGTAGAATGCAGGATACACAATGGTTACGCCTGGATACCCCAGGAAACAATCTGTACCCCCAGGCCAGCTCAGCCAGGCATTTGCGCTACTAATGCGACCTACATAGAGTGCAGGATACACAATGGTTACGCTTGGATCCATCAGGAAACAATCCGTACCTCCAGGCCAGCTCAGCCAGGCAGTTGCGCTATGTAGTCACGATCATAAGACCACGGGGATCGCCGTGGAATTCGATGGACACTCGAGTATCATATCCGGAAAACCCAAATCAAAGAGAGAGAATAATATCGATAGAACGAATCCACAGTGTGGCCACAAAGCGGATATCATGCAGAAGGCACTTTCCATATCTTTACTTCGAAAATATGTATCATATAGTACCTTTCAAAATCACTTTCAAATATCATACTTATATAAAGTCCATTATATATAAGATTTCATTTCAAATCAAATACTTTCCAAAATAATAGTATATCAAATCACACTTATATAAATTTCGATTATATAAGATTTCATTTTTCAAAATTGAGTACCTTTTCAAATCAACAGTTCTCAAATCAATAGTTTACTTATACAAATCATTTTTATATAAGTTCGATAGCTCCCAAATCAAGTATTTAATAAAACAAGGTTCTAAATTTCAAACCATTTCGATATCAATTAAATTTTAAAATCATATATGATGTCACCAAATCATTTCTTTCAAGTTATACATATTCAGTTTCAAAATTTCTTAAAATAATAGGTTTAGAAAATAATCCAAATTTCCAAATCAACAAAATTTAGGTCAAATAAATTCATTTCCATTTCAAACATGTATTCACTTCAAAAATCATAATACTTTCAAAGTTATAAATCTTTCGAAACCAAATACTTGAAATCATTTCACTTTGAAAATCATAACATTTTGAAATCATACATTTGAAATCATAAAACATGCCCTTAATTCTTTACATTTCAAATTTTTTTTCAATTAAACCAAAATCTAAAATTTCCAATTTTAATTCTATTTAAACCATCAGTTTCAATTTAGTTTTCCAACAAAACCATTTCAAATATTATCAATTTCAAATATAGATTTGATTTACAAAATAAACTATTAATTCTTAAATATGTTTCAAGGCTTAAATATACCATATTTCAAAACTAAATTTCATGTATCTCAAATTTTACTTCATTATTACTTAGTGTTGAAATATTTATTTCATAAATCCATTATTTTTAAATAAACTCAAATTACAGGTAAACCAAATATCCTTTCATACTAATACAAGCTTCAATTATTGATTTATCAAAATCAATGGTTTTCAAAATCATTTTATGCTTACGTAAAGTATATCTTATATAAGGATCAAAATTTTCAAAAAAAATAAATTTCGCTGCATGAAAAGCCATATGGGATTGAACATCTTTGCTTACTAAAAGATTTTTAATTAAGAATAGTTTTGTATATAAAATAGTTTTTATGAAAAATAGAATAAAACAGTTAGTTTAAGAAAAAGAAAAATAGTTTTGAAAAATGGTTTAAATTTGATAGTGGTTTTTCATAAAAGAAAAATTCCAATTAAATTACAAAGATATCCAACCCAACAACTTTCAATTTCAGCGTCAAGTATACCAATGATATTAGGATATAAGATGTACATATGTCATCATTTCGCAACATTACATTCGATCGATCGCTCGATCACACAAGTTCGCTTCCGAACTAGTATTGTCCATTCGACTTCCCTAATGCGGACTTCGATATGGTTTCTTGACTAGAAGCCATCAGTCTCTTTGCATAGCTATATACTATGATAGAGAATTATAGAATCAAGCCCAAAAATCCATATCAAATATTCGCCATCAAGAATCAAATGAAAAATCCTAACACGAAATGGTGTAATTCACCTCGAACTTGTGTACTCAAACTTGGATCAAATTAATTATGCGAATAAAACAACATACGTACAACTTATGTATCTATTCCAACTTGTTAAATAAATAGTTTTATAAAGATGTTACTAAGTTAAAACATTTAAAACCAAAATTTTCTCAAACATTTGAAGACTAATTTTTTTTTTCCAAATCATTTCAAAACTAAATTTCGTATTAGTATAATTCAAAATAGTCTTATTTATTTACTTAACAAAACAATTTCAACTTATACAAATCATAGTATTTCATACTTGAAACATACAAACTAAACTTATATTCTTTATCAAATACCTTATACCTTTCAAAATTTCTTAGCTTTGAAAAGTTAAAGTTGATTTGGAAGTGCTCGAACCTTCAAAATAGTCGAAGAAATCATATTTTCAAATCCAAGAGTGGGAAATCACTAATAAATCAGTAAATCAATTCCAATAGATAAGGTTATAACAAAACAAATCTGAATCTCGAGGACCAAACACCGACTTACTTTAAATCATTTCAAATATATATATGTACGGATCTATCTTTCGAATATCAAACCATACTTCGAAATCTGAAATCAAAATTGGTTTCACAAAATCACTCGCATAGCAAAGCTACTAGAGTGGCCTCTCCCTCACTCAGAAACTCGAAAATCAATGTCGATGATGCATGCATTCATCACCGAAATTATTTTCCAGCGACATAAGTGAGTTCTGGACTTCAATTAACTTTGAAAAACTTCTTTGAAATTCCTTAGAAATCATTGAAATTCATTCGAATACATTTGAAACATTCCTTATTTGAAAAAAAATATCTTTAAATCATATTATTATTATATATTTTCCAAAATCTTAAAACCGATTTCAAAACACCGGAATTCAGTTTCTCGAAATTCAAATTCAAAACCCTTCAGTAATAAATCATTTTTGTATAAATCACGTTTCTTATAAATTTCAAAATTTCAAATCCTTTCAAAGCTTCCAATTTTCATTTTAAAAGGTATATAATCCTTATCGGAAACATTTCACTTTTTATATACAAAATATGGTCATCCTTAACAATTTTGATGTATGCACAATTTCAAAATACAACCAAACATAAATTTCCAAAGGATGATTCAAGGAAGGATTTCAAACAAACAAAGATTCAAAATTAGAGGAACTCTAATCAAATAGAATTCTGGTTCGAAGATAAACTCAAACGAAGATGAGATAATTTAATTACCAAATAGAGGAGGAGATAGATAGCATCGACATCCGAGGATACAGAAATCTCCGGTGAATCAACGCCAATTATAAAGGAATTTCACCCCTTTATAAATCATTCAAAGATTTACAGAATCACCGCTCTGTAGAGAGGTCATTCCAAAGTGGGGTTACGGAATGCCAAAATCAAAAGGGTAAAATAGGGAAGACAAGACTGGATTTCAAAACAAGTGGGAGCGTTCCACAGTTCAAGGAATCTTAATCAATAAGAATCCTAACCAAGAGATTTCTAACAAGGTGGATACAGAAGTAATGAACTTCAAAAAAATCTTGATTCCAAAATAAGAAATTTTTTATACCAAAATAATCTTTGAAAATCCTTTAAAAATCATTTGAAAATCATTTTATACTTCGAAAATACATTCTCTCACAAGGAAAGTATTCTGAGATTGATTTCACTCGTTCTAGGGTATTTCTACCCAATCTCTAATGAGTTTTTGCTCCGTAGGCTAAGGTTTGCCTAAAACCAAAGCTCTGATACCAACTGTTACAAACCGATATTTTCAGCCATTCGCATCCGCATATGTCAGACTTGAATTGCTCAAAATACCGCGTTGTAAATAAATTTGGAGCAAATGAAATACAATCACAGAATCACAGACACAGAAATATCAAAATAACTCGCAGCGGAAATAAAATACATAGTAGTTCATGAAGCTACTACGGCAGAGTCTCAAACCAAATACATAATACAGTCTGAAAACAACATAATAGAAATCCTAAATACATAGAAGTTCACTAATACATGAGATAAACTAGAACAGCTGAAACAGAGAGTAGATATAAATGTAGATAAGCAGAAACTCCAGCAAAGACCAGCTCCAGAAAGAGAATCCAAAGCTGTGAATACTCAGGCTGACCCGAGCGTAAAGTAAAACACAAAACACTCGAATCAGGACAATATATACTTATATAATGTAAACCAACTCAAGTGAACTGTAGTAGAAGTACACAATAACTTAAAGGATGCTTGGGATCGCCCATCCTTTAAGAATCGGTTAAACTATAAATTAAATACATCCCGTGGTTAAAATTTCAAAATGGTATTTTATACTTCAAAATCAAATATCATTTCAAAATTCAATATCATTCAAAATCCATTTCAAAATATCAAAAATATAATATCTTCCAAACCACATTCATTTTTATTTAATTTAAATACCATTACAAAACACATTTCAAAATAGTTTATATTTCAAAACAAATTACTTCATTATAAATCATAAAATGAAGTTATTATATTTAATAATTAAATTTACAAAATTTTAGTCTTTCAAAATTCTTTTATCCACTTAATTTATTAAAACAGATGAAAATTCAACTTTCGCAGCATTTAGAAATTGCTAAAGAAAGTTACATTCAAAACAGTTCAATTTAACAAAAGATAGCATAAAAAAATGATGTGATAGGGTTACATTAGTTTCAAATAAAATTTAGTTAAATTCAACAATTATAACATTTACAAAAATGATATGATAGCCTTTAATTAAACTTAGCCATTTGGTTCATTATTATCAACTTTACAAATGTTGTGTTATCATTTACATTAGAATTAATAGCATTTCTGAAATGTAGTTAATTAACTTCAAATATTCAGTATACTTTCACAAATAATTATATTTTTATTTAAATCATTTTTAACTTATCAAATCATATAATTTCACTTTTAAAACAATCATTCAAATACCCTTATATTCATGGTTTTGAAAAGTTAAATCTCCATTCAAAAATCAAAATTTAATAATAATTCACTTATTAAATTCCAACATAAAATTTCAAATTCATTAAATTAAATTTAACTTAACACTTAAGTTTAAAATTTTCAAATATAACTTAATTTTATTTTTATTTACTTAACTTAAAATTCACTTTTAAGCCAAATTCACAAATTTCCAATTTTAGTTATGTTTCAAAATTTCAACATAAATATTCATTCATTTCACATTTAACTTTATTCAAAAATCATTAATGTATTACAAAATCATTTTAAATTCATTTGATTCAAAATATCATAAATTTATCATATTTTCGTATTTAATTTAAATTCCATTTATCACCAAATTATAATTTCCAAAATAACTTACATTTCAGAATTCTAACTTTACCCTTTATTTATTTCACTTATAAATTTTCAGAAAATCAATAATGCTTTACAAAAATCATTTTTAATCAAATCTAATCAAAATATTATAATATTTACATTTCTAAAATATTTTAAATTTTTTTAGAAAAACATATTTTAACAACGGGTCTGTATTTCATTTTCTAACCTACGTAAAGTGATACGGGTAATATATCATTTCAACCCGTAATTTACAAAGAAAACCCGGCTTTGATCATTTCAAACCCGCAATCCCAAGTAAAAGAAAATAATTGAAAATCATTCAGGCCTATCATTTCAACCCATAACGATTTTCTCCTATTCTAAAGTCCGTTCGGGTATGTATCATTTCAACCCATAGTGATTCTAGTCTACAGGGAACTTGCAGTGTGATAAACTGATGAAAGTAACAGAATAGCATGAAATAACAGTAACATATGATATAACAGGTGTAAATATAGGTGTGAACATCATATGAATATGACATAGCAGTTATAACAGGATGATATGTATTTACAGATTCAGGTGATGTCAGTTTATCACTACATAAGTACATATTAGTCTGGTGAGATTTACTCACAGTTTTGAGCTGATGACACAACGACGAATTGCACAACGGGATCTACACAAGCACAAAAGCACGATGCATATACGAAATGGAGGAGCCAAGGATTAATTCCCTTGAATACAAATCAAACAAACAATATAACAATTATAAGGTTTCAGACCAAAAATACGATAAACGATGTTAGAAATAACTTCATAAAACAAAGCTGAAATGCTTTGCACTTGCTTCCGATATCTCATAGGCTCGGCCAGAGGTAGAGTACAGGTCTAAGACAATGATTTAGGGTCAGGTCTGGGTTGCTAAGGTCGGCCTAACATGAGTTTGAGTGATAGTGTAAAGGTGGGTGAAGACAAGAACACAAAATCATGCATACACATGGGTTTTGGGCCTTGAATTGGGCTCGGCCAAGGCCCTAGGTGTCACGGCCAGAGGAGTGTGGTCCACTGTTGTGGTGTGGCCGTGGGTGCTGGAGGTTCTGGAGGTGGTGGTGGTGGAGTAGGGGCGGCCATGGTTGGTGGAAGTGGTGGATTTTGAAGCTAGTGCTCGGCTAGGTCAATATGAAGGTTGTTTTGAAACTTTTGCAGATATGCATCACCAAGGGGGTTCATGGCTTGGGTGGCTGGTGAGGAGGAGGTGCTGGTGGTGTGTCATCAGGTGGTGGAGGCGGCTAGGCAGCAAGGTGGCACGGTTGAACCTACATGAGGTGAAGCAAGTGCAAAATCAAACTAGAAAAATCAACATAAGTGAACAAAAGAAGATAAAAGGAAATAGAATTTTACCAAACTTCTCAATCAAGAGGAGGCCGAAATTTTTTTCAGGAAGGAGGAAAAAAATGTACGTGAATGAAGAATGGAGGTAGGCAGCTGAATTATGTGAGTATTTATGGCTAATTGATGGCAAAAGTAAGTTAAAATGATGAGTTTGGAGTATCAACTAGAAGAAAACTCCCTCTTCTTAACTGTCTTTTGAAATTTTAATGGCGTCCTCTTCTTTTTCTTCTTCTTTTTCTTTTGATTCTTCTTCTTTTCCTCCTCTGCCTTCTTCCTCTTCTTCTACTCTTTCTTCCTCTCTACTTTCTTCATCTTCCTCGACGTCAACTGATCATCCTTCTGTCATTCGATCTTTTTTGAATCCATCCATTGAATCTGTTAAACCTTCTTTAAATTCTAATTGGTCCTCACTCTTTAAATCTTTGCCCAGAAATGCTGGATCTTATAAACCTGTTCACTTTGATATTCCTCGGGATAAGCCTCCATCTGTTTTGCCGGATATTGTGAAGGAAGAAGGTTTAAAATACTGGAACAATCATCTTGTTGGGTTCTTTTTGGATGGAACGCTATCTTTTTTGAGTGTAGTCAATTTCTTGAAGAGATACTGGAAACTCAAAGGTGATGTAGATTTTAAATCGGATGGGTTTAATTTCTATTTTAATTTTTCTAATCAAGAAGACAAAGATATGGTACTTAAATCGGATCCTGTTTTTATAAGAGGAAGAATGTTCATTATTACAAAATGGGATCCATCTTTTGGCAATTCTCATGCTCAAATTAAAAAAGTTCCAGTTTGGATTCATTTTCATAGGATTCCTATTATTCTCTGGACGTTGATGGGAATTAATTGGCTTGCTTGTCATGTTGGAAGACTGATTTGCTTTGATAGTAATACTGAAAAACTTAAAAGATTCAAATATGCTAAGGCACTAGTGGAAATTTCCCCTGAATTTGAATTGCCTGAATCTATTCACATTCCACAATTGGGTAATAATTGTCCTGATGTTCTTCTATCATATGACTGGAAACCCAGTATTTGCTCTCATTGTAAGATTTTTGGACATGATTCTATTTCTTGTGAGTTTGTGAAGGAAGATAAAGAGGTTAATGTTAGTAAGGTTCATGATTTTGGAGAGGATGTGAATAACAATAAAGGTGAAATTGATATCAGTAAAGCTAATAAAAGTTGGAGAAACATCAATAGAAAGAATAATGAGGTATGGAAGAAAAAAGTATCTGTTGATAAAGGAAGTAATTCTACTAATAGCATGGAACATGCTAGGGCTAAAGAGTATGAATCACATAATCTTAATGGTCCTTCCTCTACTACCATATTGAATTCTTTTTCAGCTTTATCAAATCTTGATGCTTCTATTGAAAATTCTGGAGATCCTTCTTTACCTGTTGAAAACTCTGAATCTTCTATTGTAACAACAGTTGTTTCTTCCAATACTATCTCTGTATCAACTTCTTGTAGTTCTCATTTTAGTTCCAAATCTCCTATTTTGTTAAGTTCAAATATTCCTTCACCTTATTTGCATTTGTCTCCTCCTAGTCACATCATACTTCCACCTCCTTCTGAAAAAGGTGATTGTTCTGTTGTTCTTAATAACTCTGGTTCTAATACTTTGAAATCTGGTGATCTCAATAAAGGGAAAGATTTTACACCTCAGGAAATCTTACCATTATCCTCTTCAAACAAAAAATCTCATCCAAGGCATACTAGGAAGAATCCTTCACCTCTGCTCCCTCCTCTTCCTTCCAAATGAATAAGATTGCTTTTTGGAATATAAGGGGGGCTAATTTGCCCTCTAAACAGCTTGAGGTTAGGAATCTTATTAAGGATAATGATATTCATTTAATGTGTATTTCTGAAACTAAACTTGATATTCATTCTTCCATAAAGGCTTCTTGTTTAATTTCTCCTTCCTGGTCATTTGATGATAATTTTGCTGAATCTAACTATGGCAGATTGCTAACATTATGGAACCCCCATATTTTCAGGCTTTCCAGATTAAGTGCTTCTGATCAATTCATACATTATAATTGTTTTCATTTGCCTTCCAATACCAATTTCCATCTAACATCTGTTTATGCTCAAAATTCCTTATCTTTGAGACAAGTTTTTTTAGATCTTATACCATCATTGAATTCATCTTCTATCCCTTGGATAATTGGTGGTGATTTTAATTGTATGTTTGCTAGCAATCAAAAAATGGGTGGCTGTCCTTTATCTCTAAAGGATATTACTCCTTTAAACTCTGCTATAATTCAAGCAAATCTTATTTCAGTTAAACATTTTGGATCCAGTTTTACTTGGTCTAATTGTAATAGGACTGGTAATCCAACTTTATGTAAACTTGATCATATTTTCATCAATCTTTCTTTTCTTCATCACTGGCCAAATTCTTTTTATAACATTCTTCAGCCTTCTTTATCTGATCATTGTCCATTAATTTTTCATTGGGGAGTTAAGAATTTTTGTGGAGGGAAACACTCTTTTAAATTTTTTAATTTTTGGACAAAACAGGTGGATTATCATGTTATTTTAAACAGGACTTGGAATATGCAATTTGGCAGTGATCCTTTAACTAATGTTACACTCAAGATGAGGGTACTCAAATTTCATCTGAGGAATTGGTCAGCAGCTTTCTTTGGTAAGGAGGATAAACAATCTGTTCAAATTAGAAAGGAACTTATTAAGATACAGGAACAATTGAATGTAAGGCCATTTGATTCTGTCTTACATCACATGGAGTTGCAATTAAAGAAACACTTGGATCAAGCTCTTGATATGGAATTGTCATCTATCAAGCAGAAAGTTCATATGAGGATGGAAAATGAGGCAGATAGGAATACCAAATACTTTCATAATTTTTTAAAGGTTAAAAGGAATCGTGAGTGCATTTCTCAGATAAAGGATATGTATGGTAATGTGGTGAATTCTTTTGATGGTATTAATAATGCTTTTATTCAATATTTTACATCTATTTTAGCCCCTACAAATTTATTCATTCCTGATATAAACCCTCTCTTTGATATTACTCTTCCAACCATTTCCATAACTCAATCTAATGCTTTGATTTGTGAAATTACTGCTGATGAAATTAGGAATGCAGTTTTCAATTTAGACAGTGAAAGTTATGGAGGTCCAGATGGCTTTAATGCATGTTTTATTCAACAGAGTTGGAATAAAATTGGAAATGATGTTATTAGAGCTATACAATTTTTCTTCCAGTTTAATAAACTTCCTGATGGTTTATCATCTACTGCCATTGCTTTGATACCAAAGATTGAAAATCCAATTTCAGTTGCTGACTTTAGGCCTATTTCATGTTGTAATATCATTTATAAGATCATATCAAAGGTTTTAACTAACAGATTACAACCAGTCTTGCCATCCATTATCTCCAATAATCAAGCTGCATATATAAGTGGTAGATCAATCGGTGACAACATTCTATTGACACAAGAGTTACTGTATGGTTATGAGAGAAAGAACATTTCACCAAGATGCATGTTGAAATTAGATATCAGAAAGGCTTTTGACTCAATTGCTTGGAATTCTATTTTAGCCATTATGTCAAAGATGAATTTTCCTAAACCTTTTCTAGCATGGATTTATACGTGCATATCATCACCAATGTATTCTATATCGAGAGAAGGGGGGTTGTATGGTTATTTCAAAGGGCTGCAAGGTGTTAGACAAGGTGACCCAATTTCTGCATATTTGTTTATAATTGTCATGGAGCTCCTTAACACTATTCTGTTGGATTTTGTTGTTAAAAAGAAACTCCAGCTCCATCCTAAATGTAAGAATCCACTTATAACTCATCTACTTTTTGCTGATGATTTAATAATTTTCACAAAGCCTACTCATCATAATATACAAAGTATTATATCCTCTCTGCATTTGTTCTACACTATGACTGGACTGCAAATAAATCTATCAAAGTCTAATATCTTGGTTGCTGGTCTTGATATTGCTCAGAAGAATGACATTATAAAGTTCTCAGGCCTTCAAGAACTACCCAAAAATTCTCATTATCTAGGTCTGCCTTTATTTTGTTCTAGAATTACCAAGAATGATTGTCTACCACTTTATGAGAAGATTATTGAAAGATTGCAAATTTGGCCAATTGATAAATTGTCACAAGTTGGTAGGCTTATAATTATTCAATCAATTGCTGTGGCCATGACTACTTATTGGACTAGGCATTACATTCTCCCAATAAAGTTAATCAATATGATTTCTAGTGCACTGAATAAGTTTCTATGGCATGGTGATCCATTTTCTAGAAAGCTCGTACCAATTTCCTTTTATAAATTGTTTGATGCTAAAAAGTATGGTGGACTTGGTATTACAAATATCTTTCTTTGGAACAGAGCTGCAATTTCAGTTTATTTTAATAAGATTTTTGAAGTTGATAAAAATCTATGGTCTCAATGGGTCAACCATAACCTTATTGGAAAGAGGAATTTTTGGACAATGCCTATACCACAAAATTGCAGCTGGAGTTGGAGATGTATTCTCAAACTTAGGGGGACTTTTATTCCTCACTTGCAATGTAACTATGTCTTGATCAAGGGTTTATCCTTCTGGCATTCTCTATGGGCAAAACAGGGTTTGATTTTAAGCTCTGTTGTTGATTATAACTTGAGAAGAAATTCTGGTATTCATGAGCATGCTACAGTTGATGAGTTTATACATGATGATGGTTTAGTTTTACCTTATTCTAGCTCTTTTCATTTAAGGAATTTATGGAATCTCATAACAAGTAGCCACTTAAGGAGTAGTGATAATGTTCTAATTTGGTCAGATAAAGGAAAGAATCATTCAATAAGTCTTGTGTATAATATTCTCAGTCAAAATAGTTCTCTATTCCCCTGGCATTCAAGGATTTGGAAGATTGGTGGAAATACAAAGGAAAATTTGTTGCTGTGGAAGGTGATGGCAAATGCTCTAATCACTAAGGAAAGGCTATGTAGAATTGGAGTTATTCCAGAGGACTTATGTGTTTTGTGTAACTGTGAAACTGAAACTGATACTCATTTATTTTTTGAGTGTTCTTATGTTTATAAAATTTGGTGCAGACTTCTATCAAATGGAGGTTTTTATAAGCCATCACCTCTCAGTTCAATTGAATGGTTCAATGTGTTTAAAGCAACAAGATGGAAGAATAATAAGACAAAGTTGCTGTTAAAGCTTCTTAAAAGGATGATTCAAAATGTGTGGACAGAGAGGAATAGCAGAATCTTTGGTAATGGTAGCAAGAATCCAATGCAACTGTATAATTTGATTCGTGGTAGTATTCTTAGAGATCTAAGGAATGAGTAAAGTTAATGTTTGTATGGATTATTCTCATAATGCTGATGGATATCTTCTGAAGGATTGCACTACTTACTGAATTCTGGAACACTGATTATGGCTTGGAGTTGTTTCAAAATGGATATATTACTGAAGGATAGTACTAGTTACTGATGCACCTTTTCTGGAACTTTGATAATAGCTCGGGGTTGCTGTTTTCATGGTAGTTTTTTAGAGAGGTCTGGGATATAAATTTGGTTTTTGCTGAATGTAGTTTTTTGTTTTGTTGTTAATTTGTTTGTTATTGTTATGATGATTGTAATAGGTTATAGTGTTATGTTTGGAACTTTTGTAATTTGGATTAAGTCAATATATGAGATTCTTTCTTGCCTTTCAAAAAAAAAAAAGTAAGTTAAAATGTGAAAAGGTGGGAAAATCAAAAGCCATAGGAAATAAAAGGTCACAAACCCTTTCAATTTACCTTTTATTATTTATATAAATTTATGTAGCTGAAATAATAATAATATCAGATAAGATTTCGAAATTTTTAACAAATATATATAATATTTATCAATTATGTAAAGTAAAATTAAGGAAAATAGTTAAAACAGTGAACTAGACTAGCAAAATTTGAAGTTAAATGAAATAATTTTTAGAAAATTCATATAAGTTTGTAAATTATTTTTAAACATAAATAATAACATAAAATACAAATATATTCACAAAATAAATATTTAAAATTTAATTTAAATATAAAATTTTAATGCAGAAAATAGCAGAAAATGAGAAAACAGCCCTTAAAAATAGGAAATCAACACAGTAATTTTTGGAAAAATTCTATTATTATTTTAAAAATAGTTAGAGATGAATTTTCACAAATAAAAAAAATTTAAAATAAAATAAAGAAATTTAAAATGAAGAAAATGGTAGAAAATTAGAAAACAGCCTTTAAAAATAGGAAATAAATACAGTAAATTTTGGAAAAATTATATTATCATTTTAAAAATGTTTAGAAATGATATCACACAAATAAAACAAATTTAAAATAATTTCAAAATGAAATAAAGTCAAATTTAAATATATAGTCAAAATCTAGGGTTGTTACACGGATCCTAAAGTCGTCCTCGACCAGGGGAACACCATTTTCATTATCGATCTAGGGCAATATTTTTATGTTGTGCTGCTGTTTAAACTAAATAATGCTGAAGCTACTTACCATAGATTAGTCAACAGGATGTTTAAAGGCCAGATCGAGCGATTGACAGAAGTATATGTGGATGATAAGCGTGTGAAGTCAGGATGATTAAATGACCAAATCGATGACTTAGCAGAGATGTTTAGTTCTATTCGAAGATATGGAACAAAATTCGGTCCGTAGAAATGCTATCTCGGCATCACGTCAGGGAAGTTCCTAGGTTTAATGCGCAACTCTCGCAGAATTGATGCCAACCCTAAGAAGATTCAGGAGATCAAAGACATCTAGGTACCGAAGACAAACAAGTAGGTATAGAGTCTAAATAGGCGATCATCACCCTAAGTCGATCCATCTCCAAGGCCACTGACAAGTATACTATCTTCTTTGAACCTATTCAGGAGATGGAAAAGAAACTTTGAATGGATGCAAGGCTGGATTGATGCATTTTAAGCTCTGATAGATCACTTGTAACGACCCGATATTTTCAACCATTCACATCCGCACATGTCGGACTTGAATTGTTCGAAATAACGCGTTGTAAATAAAATTTGGAAAATCTCAGAATATACAATAAATAAGTAATCATAGAATCACAGACATAGAATCAGAATACTCGCAGCGGAATTTAAAAATAACTTAGTGGTTCATGAAGCCACTATCAATAGTCTCAAAATAAGTATAAAGTACATAGTCTTAAACCAAATATAGTTTGAAATCTCCACAGAAAATCTCAATATTAGATTGTCTTGATTACAAAGCCTAATAAGAACTGAACAGAAACTTGACAACAGCTTGAAAAGAGATGATCAGCAGAAGTCCAAGCTCTGGAGGTGAAGTCTGAACTGAAACTCAGGCTGACCCGAGCGTAAAATAAAACATAAACACTCGAGTCAGGACATACATACTTATATAGTGTAGGCTAATTCAAGTGAACTGTAATAAAGTACAAGTAACTTAAAGGATGCTTGGGACCGACCATCCTCTAAGGATCCGTTAAACTATTTACTATGTAGTAATACATCGTTATTATAATAGTGTCTATTAGTAAAATAAACTTACTTTAAAATAGCGTTAAGGAGTGACCCAATATTCCCCTTAACACGTAATAGTGCCAATAATCTATACAGTACCGTAATTCCTCCTGATCGGGAGGCTACCAGAGGATACACCATAGGTACGACACAAATCAAACTCGTATGTGGCTCGCTAGGGTAGGTGACATGGCACAACTAGGCAATGCCAGGGTAGATATACCAATTACGCTTCTGGACCGGTGGTAACGCGTAGCTGCTACTACCGTCCACCTCGAAGAACACTCCCAAATCAAAAGTGCGCACCAAACAATCACAAAGTAATAGAATGGCATACGAAGAAGTGTGTCCCATCAAAGGTGCTACCTCATTAGTCCGTCGATCGCTCCTATTATAGCCACCTTATGCCAACTCACGTGAGTCGGGTCCACGTATTTACCTCAAAGGAAACGTCACCACCATCCTACCTCATTCTGGAATCTCCACCGCGTACACGGTTGTCAAAGTGGTTTTCGGTATCGACGGAGAGTATGCCCATATCCGATCCCGGTCTCTTTGCCAACCAATCGTTATTATTACCCGTGGTTATGAATTTCAAAAATAGTTTATATTTAAATCAAAATACTTCATTTTAACTTTCAAAATTGAAGTTATTATATTTCCAAATCAAATATTAAAAATGTCATTTTAGCTAACGGCAACACTTAACAAGTGCTACTGTAGCCCTTTTATTTATTCGGGTTTAGTTTTAAATTTCGTAACCACGACACTTACCAAGTACTGCAGTAGCCTTTAATTAATTTTTGCCTTTAGTTCATTTGCATCAACTACGGCACTTACAAAGTGCGGTAATATCCCTTACAACAGTATTTAAGTAAATTAAATTTTTGACTTAAATATAAATTTATCAATAATAAAACTTAAATTTAACCAATTTAACTTATAAAATCATATTTCCACTTTTAAAATAGTCATTTAAATTTCTCAAAATTTATGATTTATATAAGGTAAATTTCACAAATAAATATCAACTTCTTAAGGCTTCACTTATTAAAGTCAAATCAAATTGTCTATTCTTTGCATTCAAAATTTACTTAATAATTAAATTTTATTTGTTATTCCAAATATAACTATTTTTCAATTTATTCCTTAACTTACCCATTTTCTTAAACTATACTCCACTTCTCCTAAGTTTAGTTATATTCAAATTTTTATCTTATGTATTTATTTTATTAGCCATATAAAATAAAAATAATTTTTTTTAAATAACACCTTATTTATCCATTTAAATTCGATTACATCAAATGTATTATACTTTATTTACTTAACTTGAATTTCATTCCTTTACAAAAATCAATTTCCAAAACAAATTTATATTCCACATTCCAACTTACCCATTTATTTCTTTATATATATATATATAACTTGTATAAATCACTAAAAATCATTTTAATTCAATTTAAATCAAAATAATACTATACCAATTTAAATTACTTGAATTTTTCCAGAAATATATACATATATATATGTGTGTGTGTGTGTGTGTGTGTGTGTGTGTGTGTGTGTGTGTGTGTAACCACGGGTCTGTATAATGTATTCTACCTAGGTCAAGTGGTACGGATAATATATCATTTCAATCCATAATTTACAAAGAAAAATCCGGGTTCTATCATTTCAAACCCGCAATCCCAAGTTAAATAAATAACTAAATAAATAAATTGATATCGTTCAGGCCTATCATTTCATCCCGTAACGATTTAATTCTACCGGGAACTTGCAGTGATAAACAGTAAATAAATAAATAGTATAACAGCTTAAAATAACAGTATAAAATATGACTGATGATGTGTCAAATTAATAACAAGGTTTTTTTTAACAGCAGAAATTTATATCGCAGGCAAGAAAAATAAAATATAAAGATTCTACAATTACACTTGTTATTAATTTACAGATCTATAAGTACGTTTGTCTGGTGAGAATACTCACCTCTATGCTGCTGAAGATTAGATTCAAAACTACGATAACCACACTGAAACAGCGTAGAAAGCACAATCAAATATTGGAAGATGAGACAAACTGATTTCGATCTTGAAACAAGATAAATAAATAATACTGAGTACGCGAATTCCAATTACGGACAAAGCAAATTTTTAAATAAAACAAAATTGGAACGAGTTAAAATAAAATGAAAATTGACTCAAATTGCTCGAGCACTCCACCGCACGACTTGACCCATTAAAATAAAAGCTCAGCCGGCCCATTTATATTTTTCCAAATCAAAATTTACAATATAAATTTATACTCTATTTTTTTTACCCTTTTTACAAAATATTATGACGTTTTAATAAAAAGGTGGCAAATCTTATGTGGGCAACATGCAATTCACGGCAGTGATACATAAAGGTGGCGCGTGCAATATTTATTTATTATATTTTTTCTTTTTCTCTTTTTCTTTTGTTTTTTTCCTTTTTTTTCTCTGTTAGGAAACAAGTAAAATATCAAAATCTCCAAATCAAAACAACTTTATACTGTTCTTACATATATCATATATCCTCATAAATACGTAATGTTTCTAAATTTCAAAACACATATGACCAAAAAAAACACGTACGGTATGGAAATACTTCTTCCCTGAACACTCGCGTAAACAAAGCAGTGGAATTATCTGAAAATTTTTAGGCTGGGCTAACCTTAGGTGGCGTATGCCTTTTATATTATATTTTTTTTCTTCAAACTGAAGTGCGCCTATACTCAAACAAGTATGCAGTTAATCCTTAATTACATGATTAATTAACCTTGATTATAACTTATTTCTTAATTAATAAATCTTTAATCATTGATTAATAATCTTTAATTATCTAATTAACGATCTTAAATTTCAAATTGATTAACCCTTAATCAATTATTTATTAATCCCTAATCATTAATTAATTAAATTAACTAATTATTCCTTAATTACCTCATTAATTTAATTAATTTCAAATCATTAAATCTTAATTTAACTTTAAGATAAAAACATTTCTTAATTATGACTAAATTGTTATTAACAAAAACATTTTAAAACAATTCACATTTGAATTTACTTTAAAAATTTCATTTCAAAAATGAGATGTAAAATGAATACAATTTAATTTAAACAAAGTTTAAACAATTTAAAAAACCTTTTGAATTACATGGTAAAGAAATGTTTGTCTTACAAAAGGATAACAATATACAGTTGGTGATAAAATAAATATTCAAGTGTTAGGCTTAAAATGCATCAGAGATGCTCGGCAATGCACGACCAGATCGAAGAGGAGGGGAAGAAAGTTAGGCGTTTGTCATGCGGTGGAGCAGTTTGAACAGAACAATGGAAAAAAAACCAAAGAAGGAAATAAAATTGTAGCCATTACCTGATGCTGCTGATTCTCACGCACGCAAGGAAGAAGAAACCAAATGCAGTGAATGATGGAATTTTTCGTGCACTCGATATATATATATAACATAGGGTGCGCAAATCAAGGGAGGAAAATATTTCTTTTATTGGTAAACATTCGTACGTGTTAAATTAAGGAAGAAAATGCATTGATTTGATTGGAGCAGTATTTGCAATGGACATAAATTTTAACGAGTGGAGATTGCTTGAATTAAGGGGAAAGAAACGGCAAGCACAATATGTTTAAACGGTAAGGAACATGAAATTTTGAATGTGTATAATTTAAAAGATGAAAACTTGCGGTGATTGAGGTAAAACAATAGGCAAGCAAGGATTGATTGCGTTGATTGAAAATAAGAAAAGACAAGAATTTATTGGAGCAAATAATTACAGTGGGTATGAATTAATCAGTGAAAGAATACGATAAGCAATTATATTTTCTTTGAAACGGATAAGGAAATTTGGAAAAAATTTGCACGTTTAATAATTTAGCAGAAAATTATGCATTTGATATCGGTGGGAGAGGGAAAACGACAAGTAATAAATTTTATTTCGGTACGCTTTGCAATTTCAAATATTTTATATGTGAACTTCAGGTTGCTAAAGTGGGAAAGCACAAATTAATGCATGCGTAATTTAAGGCAAACACGGATTTAAAAATTTTGAACGCTAAAGGAAAAATGATTTCTTTCATTATCAAAGGGGTGCGTAGGTTAATATTTAAATAGGGAAGTTTTGCATATGTTTGCGGGAATTTAGGTGAAATAAAATAACAAAGAATACTTTATAAATCGTCAGAGGAAATTTCGATGATTTTATTCCATAGTTACATGCGAATCAAAGGAAATACGTGAATTTTTTTTTTGAACGCATTTTATAAATAAAAACTTCCGTTGATTTGGGAATAATGGCAAGGAAAATAAGTTGATTTTCAGAACGTTAAAGTAAGTAAATGATCTCTTTATTATCAACGGGTGTGTGGTTTTATTCAAAGAAGTAATTTTGCATTACAAGTAATATTTGATAAAGTGTAATGCGAAAATAAAGGAGGAAGTAAATTTGCGTTTACACGAAAATTTGCCTTGATTGAATGAGGCACGGTCAGCAGTAATTAATTTTGAATGATTGAATTTGGAAGGATATTGCTAAAACAAAGATTCCATACCACATTTAAATAATTTATGAAAAAGAAACGTGTTATAAAAAAAAATTCTTATTAAAGAAACTTGCGTTGATTTATACAAAGAAATGGCTAGGACTACTTGGCAAACATTTGTACTTGTTTAAAAATTTGAAAGTAAATGCGTTGATAAACTTTTCTTTCCTTTTTGAAAACGCAAAAAATAAGATAAAGATGGAAGGTGTTCATAAAGGAGGCAAGAATTTGATTGAAACAAAATGGGATGCAATATAATTTCGAATGTGAGTTTTGAATTCTAGAGAAGTTGCGTGATTTGAGCCAAAGAAAATATGGCTAGAAATAATATTCATTTACCACTTAGAATTTTACGTCTACTCTTTAATTTATCCATTAATAGCTAAGGTAAAAATTAAGAATGCGTACTACAGACGCAACATTTTATGCCCAAATTTAAAACGAAAATAACGTTTTTTTTTACATTTATACGCTTAAAGAGTATCCATTAAATACATACTATTTATACCACCAAATTAATCAAAACGGGTATAAATGTGCAAATTAAAACGCGCCCTTTTATAAACTTATTTATACCCTATAATTTTTTTCCAAATTTTATTGCTTAAATAAAACATGATTTTGGTTAAAATTTAGTTATCAACAAAATAAACCAATTTCCAATTAAAGTAAATCCTTAACCAAAGTCAAAATTTCAGAAATATTATCCTTTAGTTAAAAATTTGGGCAATGTTTTAATCAATTTTAAAAATTTAGATTTTTATATAATAAACCCCAAAGTTTTATAATTAAAAGAATGAAATATTTGTTAAAATTTTGGGCTGCTACACTCTCCCCCACTCAGAACTTTTCGTCCTCGAAAAGGAAGAAGGTAGGGGAATAGAAACAACCTGAAAGAAAACTAAATTGAAACTTAAAATATAATAATTAATCTAAACCATACAAATTCGATTTTAAATCAATAATTGATTTCATCTATTTAATTTCACTCAAGTTAAATTTAACAATTACAAATTTCATTACTTCATCTTCCAATTATCTTAAAATCATAAGTTTGAAAATCATTTGTTATACTTAAAAATGTGTTCAATAAATTAATATCTTTTTTTTATTCCTAATTATAACTAAATTTATTTCTCTCGATATATTTTTATCATCTATGTTAAATATGTTTACATTTATTGCAACTGCTTAAATTTATTCTTTGTTCCTTTAACATCATTTTGTATTGTAAATTATTCCATTACCTTTGTTAATCTTTTTATAACTAGAATTTAAGTGTATAATATTTATTAAAACCACTCAAATTTTATTTATAAAATCTTTTTATATTTTATATTATCCAATTACATTTTTAACTTCTGAAAATCATGGTAAGTTATATTGAAATGAAATTGAGTATTATACAAATAAAACTTTCAAATTCAATTATCTCAAGTTAGAATCATTTATTCAAAAATTTGATTTTATTTTTTTTTATAATTGAAATTATTCCTCAAGATAAAATTTAAGAATTAAATTTCCGATTCCCTTCAAACCATTTAGAGATAAATAAATATATGTACATAATACATCAAAATCAAACTTAAATCATATATCTATATATTATAAATCTAGTCATATTTTAGAGATTCAAATCAATTAAATTTTCAAGGTAACACCGTAGCCAGACTGCAGAATGGTCTCTTCACTTCGAAACTCGAAAATGAATGTTGATGATGTTGCAGTCGTCACTGAAATTATTTCCTAGCGACAAAGAGAAGAGCACTGATTTTTAAACCTTTAAAATTCTTTGGAAACAAATTTCTATTCGAAAATAATTTAAATAATATATCCTTTTAAAACTTTAAACACAAGGTTTGAAACCATCGGAAATTGAATTTTCAAATTCTTGTTTTAAATTCATTTCTGTTTCCAAATTAATTTATAACCATTGTTTATAGTTCACTTATTTATATGAGACAAAACCCATGGTTTACAAAACCATAAATAAAATCAAGGACTATTATCTCTTGACAACTAGTTAAATTAATTATAAAAATTCTGAAAATTATACTTATATATATATATTATTAGATTTTTTTTCCAAATATAGGAATAAAATTTTCAAAACAAGGATAGAGATTCAAATTTGATGGACTCAAATCAAAGTGAATTTTGATTTAATGATAAGTTGGAATCAGAAGATCCGATGATTAAATAACAGAATAAGGAACTGGATAAGTTTATATAAATCGCGAGCAACCTTAACCGGGTCAACTGTGACTTAGTGAGTAAGATCGATGTGATATCCCAGAAATTTGGTAATATAAATTTAATAATCTGTGTTAAAAATTAATTTGATTTGGTAAATTTTGATAACAAAATTTTGAATTGATCTAATAATCATCTTTTAATAAATATTTAAATTGGAAGATTTTATCTTTTTAAAGCAAATAAATTGTTTTCTGTTTATAATATATATAATTGTATATATTGTAAATTGATAAACTTAGATTTGGAATTTAGTAAATGAATCAATTTTCTAATTTTGATTTATATTTGGGTAAATTGGAAATTTTGATTTAAATTTAACATTTAACTTTTCAAAATAATTTAATAAATAATTATATGGTTTATACTTATGATAAATCTTATTTGTTTTAAAATTTTATTTACTTAGCTTTAATATGAAATTAAATTAGATTAACATAGAAACTTAGTTGTATTTTCTTTCTAAATATTGTTTGAATTTATATATAAGAATTTAAAATACAACTTACAAATGATCTTAATAAAAGTAAATTATAAACTCTTTTATAAATTATTTAAAATTGTTTAATTTGTTATTTTCAAATAATAATGATGATACTTAGTTTTTATAATCATAAATAAATTTTGTAAGAAATAGGTTTTGTGATTTTTTTTAAAATTAAATAAGAGTTATATATGCATATATATATAACTTGATTTTTGATTTAGGTTTTATAATTTAATTCAAATGTGAATTTAATGTTTTGAAATTCAAAAGAATAAATACATAAAAATATTTAAATAGGCTTTTATTTATAATTTGTTTAGTTTTATTTCTCTTTAATTTAAAAAAAGGGAGAATTCACTTATATTTATACATAAATAATAAATTAAGAATAAAAGTTTTTATAAACAATTTAAATTAAAATTAAAATACTCTTAATACATGTGTTAATCTTTTAACATCCTAATTGACATGTGTTAAACTATAAAGTCATCAAAGTGACAAATGTTAAAAACGAAGAACAAGTGTCCTTTTTTTTAATTAAGTTAAAGTCTACTTATATAAACCTATCACTCCTCATTTTATCTTCTTTCCTATTCTTCTTTTTCAAACCTTAAGAAAATCTTCAGCTAACAAATCTGAAATCTAAAACTTCTTCTTCAAAACAGAAAGCAAAATCTGTTTTTCCCTCAAAAGAAATCTGAACCCATGTTTCCTCTAAACCAATATTTCCTCCAAAACCAGAGATCAAATTAACCTGAAATTCATTTTGCAAATTAAAGTAAAAACTGAAGCTCTCTTCATCAACCGGAAAATCATTTGCACATCCTCAAACTCGTAGCCCTTCAAATTTATCAACCTGGAAAATCAAATTGCAATCCAATTCTGCAATTCATTAACCTGAATAATCAAATCTGCAACCCAGTAGAACTGCATGCAACTGCAACCTCAATCCAAAAGCCTGCAGTTCTTTTATGTTTTTAAAATCAACCAAACCTGCATTGTTTTCTGGAAACATGCAAATGAAATCAGGGGGCTTAAGCAATGCAGGGAAAGCATTTGTAGTAAAATCAAGACTAAAGTTTTAAAAAGAATGCATGTAGCTGTAAATCAAGCAAAGCATGTGAGTGAATCTGGAATTAAAGTTTTTAAGAAAGCAAAATAAAGGAAGCAACTTGAAGTTGGGAATCAAAGCAATTCAGTTTCATACTTTTCAAAGTTCTCTGCTTAAATTTTCTGTGAGTAACATTTTATAAACTTAAGTATAAATTTAGTTGCTTATTTACTCTGGAAATAAGTGTGTGTGTATGTTCTTTATATGTTCATTACCGAATGTATGTAGTGGTGCATGTTACTGTAAATTCATTTTTTTGTACTTAAGTTTCAAATTTATGAATTGCTTAAGAATATCCATTTTATTTGATTTAATACGTTAAGATTAAGGATTAAATTAAAATATGGTAGGTAATATAAGTTAAAGTTTTAATTTTATTAATATGAAAAAAAATATGATAAAAACTGTATTGTCACTGGAAACACCCAATGCAACAGAACAAACTTTTGTAAGTAATATTTAAATTTTCCAGATTCATTGATTAAAGCTTATAAACCAATTACATAATCAATGGCTTGATTTTTAAAACTAAAATTTGGATTTTTAGTTTGAATTTGGTTGATTATTTCTGGTTTAACAGAAATCCTATTTTGAGTTGGAACTGTCGATCTAGAAGGTTGGATTGGCCAGAATTGTTTATGGTGATGGAATGGTGATGGTAGAATCGTGGAAAAATATTAGGAAAGGTATTAAAGCAGTGAGGTGATGGGGATTTTGAATTGAAGATTATAACCCTAGTTTTGTTCATTTGGAAAAAAATTGATCACCGCAACCCCTATAGGTGATCGAATGCTTCAAGATTTGTGTGGATGATTGATGGAGTGTGGAGGAGTTAGTAGCCAGAGGCGCAGCTTCTCTGGTGATCAACGGCGAGAGAATTTGGTGATTTCCAGGTTTCGACATTGCTACAGTTTATAAGCTCGAGGCTTGTTTTCTTGATTTTGTGATTCTACTATCGATTGGATGGGTGGGATTGGGTTGAGGGATGGCCGTCGACTTGCGAGTGTCATTGCGAAAGGTCGGAGATGGTTGCAGCGGTGGTGCAGGTGCACGGTGATCGTGTTGTGTTAGTTTGGTTTAGGGAAGAATGAGTTACTCGAGAGTGTTTCGGGTTGACGTGTGTTTGTGCTCAAAGTAGTGGGTCTTTGAACTCGAAGTAATTTGGTTGAGGGCTCGGGTATTTTGAATGTTGCAGGTTTTAGTTTAAACCTGACATACTGTAAGTTTTAAATAAATGCTAGTGGTAGGTTACTCGAGTTTACTCGAGTTTATTTAGTGTTTTGCTCGAGTGAATCGTTTGGGGTTCGAGTTTGTTTTCAGATTAGAAAACCTGTCTTGTTTCCAAATTTAAACTGAAATTTAAATCATTAAGCGAAGATTTAAAATATGTTTTAATCTAATTTTATATTATGGATTCAAGTTTTGATTTGAATCATAGTTGGAAATGATTAAGTTTTAAATTTAGAATTTGTTTAAATAACTTAAAAATTAAATGTTTAAAAATGTTTTGAAAGAAATTTAAATTTAAATTTGAAATTGAAATGTAAAGAAATGTTTTAAATAAAGTTTCAAATCTGAGTTTGAATCTTTGGTTTTAAATAAATTTAAAATTTTATAAATTTAAGTGTTTAAAACAAATTTGAATGATAATGTAAAATTTAAATGTTTGAATTTTAAAAAAAAAATTAACTCTTGTGAAATTTCTTTTATAAGAAAAGTATTATTTATCATGTAATTTAAAGGTTTTAAATTGATTTAAAAACTGGTTGAAGTTAGATTATAATTTAATGATTTGTGATGCATTTAATTATTAGGGTAATTAAATGGATAATTAATTTAATTAATAAAATGGTTAATTACTTAAAGTAATTAAGGGTTTAATCTTAAAAGTTTAAGATTTATTTATTCTGAGAATAATTAACTTATAATTTATGAATCATTAATTAATAAGATTAGATTTTAAATAATGATTAATAATTAATTAATCAAGTAATAAAGGATTAATTAAGTTATTGTTAACACTTAATTAATTAAATAATTAAGGGTTAATTAAATGGGTTATTAATGATTAATTAGTTAATAATGATTAAAATAAGTTAATTATTTTGGAAAAATAATTAATGAATTGTTAATAGTTAATAAAGGTTATTAACTAAGGATTTTTAATAATTAAGTAATGTGACTAATTTTTAAAAATTAATTAGATTAATTAATTTAAAGATAATCATTTGTGTAAATTATTAAGTATAATTACTTATGGAAGTAATTAAGGAATTAATTACTAATGGTAATTAATTAAGTTTAATTTGATTAGATTAAGTTAATTAATTCAGTTTAATTAATTTAAATTAATCATTTGATGATTTGTGGAGTATAATTACTTAGTGTAATTAAATAAAGAAAAATTACTTAGAGAAGTAATTAATGGGTAATTACTGGATGTAATTAATTGAAGTAATTTGATGATGAAAGTAATTTGAGTATAACTACTCTGTAAATTAATCAAGCGATTAATTTAAGATAATTGATTAATGAGTAATTAATGTATTTGGTGAAGTAATTAAGGATAGTTAATTACTGAATGGAGTTAATCAAGGGTGATTAACAATTATGGTTTAATTGTAGATTAATTACTTAATGTAATTAATTTAAATAGAAAATATAATTAGAAATCATTAATTATTATGATTAATGATGTAATTAAGAATAGATTTATTTGGAAATAATTAATAAATAAAGGAATTAATTAATTAATGTAATTAATTAAGAATTAATGTAATTAATTATTGTTAATTAATTAAGAAAGTAATTAAAGATTAATTAGTGTATTTGGTTAAGTATAATTGATTTAAGGAATTAATTAGAGAATAATTACTTGAATGTAATTAAAGGTTAATTAATCAAAGATGATTAATTAAGATGAATAATTGGTTGATGATTAATTAATTGATTGATAATTAATTAATAGTGATGTAAGCAAGATTTATATTGATGAAGTAATTAATTTAATTTACTTTAAATTAATTAAAAATGATGTAATTAATTTAATTAATTTTAATTTATTTATATTTGGTGTGATTATTAATCATTGCTTATATGAATGGATGATATGGATTGCCTTGAATAGTTTGAATCTCAGATATGAGATAAATAATGTTGAGTAATATGGATGCATTGGTTGCATTTTGATGTTGATTTGGATTATCTTTTGATAAATGATAATATGGATTATCTGTTGTGTTGATTACCTATTGTGAGTCTATGATTTATCTATCTGTATATATACATAATTGAATTCTTTTAAACCTTTAAAACAACTTGACCTTAAAAGACACGCTTTGGATTTCGATAAGACCGGGATCGGGTTTCCATATTTGGATATCCGAAAACCACATCGATCCAAATTAACGATAGGTCGTGAATCTCTTATGAAGAGTGAAGACTCGAGGTGTAAGGACTATTCATCAGTATAACTCTGAGGGTGATTCCGAGATGAGTTTGACGAGTAGTACTTTCAGATTCGAGATGAAGATTTAGAGTGCAAGGGTTATCGTCGTTAACTCTGAGGGTGATTCCAAAATGAGTGTAACGAGATAATGCCTTCGGTTTCGTTCGAACCCGGAACGAACTTGTATGGATTGAATGCTTTCAGAACATCGTCAGGTGGACGATGAGCATTCTAAGAGATGTGTCCTATAAAGGTAATCATAGCCTCAAGCCTCATCAACCGGGAATGGCTAAAACAGGGGAGGTGCAGCAAGGCTAAGTGGGTCATGCCCAAGTAGGACGAGATTTCCCCCTGTCTAGAGGTCTCTTTTTATTCGGCTTAGTGGGCGGTTGGAACCTAAGCCAACTGCGGGGTTGTCTTGTTCGGGACTGTCCAGTAAGGGATGTTCCGGTCTTGTGTTGCAGGGGATTGGGAGTGATCCTCGGTACGTTGATCTAGGCCACGTACTGTGATGGGCGGTACCCCGGTAGTCCTGCCATTGATGGAATCCACAATCCAATAATTGCCAACGGTTTTGATTGTATTATCCACTTTTGTGGCTAGTAGCTGAAATTTAATGGATGTAACAATTTCGGCTATTTCATATTTACAATTTTGGCTATTTCATATTTACTTGAAAATCCTAGACCTATTATAATATCACCGGATTTCCTATCAAATGTTTTGGTTAGCGTAAGGTGAAAACTTTTCCATGTTTATGTGTGGGAAGTCTTACGTGATACTTTTCTTTTAAAAAGGTTTTTCAAAGTTAAGCAACTTTAACCTGTTACTCACACCAGACCCATGTCTGACCCAAAGTTTATCTTCTGTTTTCTTAAACTCATGGGTACTCAAATTTTTACGAGTAGCCAAGGGATTCAGGTTAGCTTTTGACGAATTATGAAGGAGCAATGGAGCAGGAGGCTTCGACGTTAGATATATAGTTCCGCTGTGTGTTCTCTGTGTTAGTATTTTTTTGTTGAGTTGTATTGAGTTGTATAACTAGACAGGCGTTTATAACTGTCTAGTATGTGTTGAAATTCTGTGTGACTCTGATTAGTGTTGTATACTATGTAATATTTATGATTATTAATATAATTTATTCGTTCCGCTGTTGAGATTCTGATGTTGTTTCTTCTTTCTTCTCTTTCTTTCTCTTTTCTATCCCTTTCTTTCTTCAAGATGATGCGATTTTCTATGGTGAAAAAGTCGGGTTGTCATAGTTGGTATCAGAGCGCTAGGTTGAGTGAATACCTAGGCTTTGAAGTAATTTCTTTCTTGAGAGAGCGTATTTGTAATTTTGAATATATATATATATATATATATATATATATATATATTTCTACCTATTTGTTGGGTTACCTGTTTAGGTTTTTCCAATATAAATTATAAAGGTAGATAAGGTAGTGGAGTGTGTAACACGACTACTACCAATGGTTGGAGTTTGAGTGTTGAGGTTGGAAGTGTATCTATCGAGACTGTAGACCTAATACCGTCTCGAGTAAGTTATGCAGAGTGTAGAGATTTCATAGATCCCTGAAGGAAACCTGTAAAGGTTCGGAATCTATCTTTGAGTTGGATGAGTAGAGTTTGGATCTATCGGTTAGGCAGAAGAGAATAATGGTATCTTGATACCTCAGGAATTAGTAGCTGTGTGATGAGACACAGTGACTATGGATGTCTCCGAAGATTTTTCTTTGGAACAAGTTTAAGATGTATATTTGCTTTGATGTTGTGGCTGGGTTCAGCAGGATGTTTCTGTCTGGTTTGAGGTCCGAGTTTCTCGAAGAGCTTTGGATTAGGAAGTCTTTGGCATCGGTGTCAGTAGTGCAGCTCATAGTGTTCTGAGTGCTAGCAAGAAGGTCTTCTGGTTAGCAATTTTTCTGAAGATAGAGTTCAGAAGCAGTAGAGTAGATCCATTTCTTCGATGGATTGGCTAGATAAGTGTAAGCTGTTCTGATTCGTAAAAAGACAACGGTTTTCTTTGGATATTGGACTGGTTGATCGCAAAAGTGACTTGCGATAATTTGAGTGTTCTCTTGAGTTATCAGAGGTTTGTCCGCATCTGGAGGTTGAGTCATCTTATCGATTGGATTCCAGGAGTGATACCATTGCTTCAGTTTAGTAGAAGGATCACGTGGGGCATCTGAGTTTTCTTTTATGGATCTGTTGAACCATATTTCTGGAATGTGTTGTCTAGTTTGTGCTCGAGTTCTTCATCTACTCTAGATCAGAGTTGTGCAGCAGAAGCATTTTGGGAATGCTTTTGTTTTACGTTTTCCAGATTGGAGAAGTAATTTAGTCTTCTGATGTTCGTGGAGTAGAATTGGTATTCTTGGTTTGGATTGATCTTGAGGAGATCATTTTGTTGGGTTGTTTCTAAAGACATCAGCAAAGGTTGAGCTGATCGGGAGTGATGAAGGCAGCCCAGGATCGTCAGAAGTGTTTTGTGGATAAGAGACGAAGTAATTTGTATTCTGGAGTCGGAAATTTGATTTTGGGTAAATTTTCTCCAATCTAAGCAGTTATAAGATTGAGTAAGACTGGGTAGTCAGCTCCGAGATATTTTGGATCTTTTCTGTATCCTTGTGAGGATTGGTGTTTGATTTTCAAGGTTGAATTGCCAGTTTGGATAACTGGGATTCGATGTGTTTCACATATCTCTGAGGGAGTACGTGTATGATCTATCTCTGGTTGTGGAACCAGCATTTCAAGAGGATGTGATTGTTGTGTCAGACTTTTTTGTAGTCTGATATCCTGTTTAGTTTTGTAGATCTAGTTGGATAGGAGCTCTGTAGCTTAGTAGTATAGATTGTTTGAATTCTGCAGAGCGAGTATCCCGGTATATATATACTTGGGAAACTCGGATAAATTCTATCCAGAATTTTGTCTGGATAGTTAGATTTGTTTGTTTGAATGAATTGGTTGCTATGGTTGTTAGCATATGATTCATATATGCTTGTGTTTTAAAATAAAATCTTAAGATAGATTATTAAATTACCTTTGCTCTTAAATTTCAGGGACGAAATTATTTTAAGGGGGAGGAATGTGATATCCCGGAAATTTGGCAATATAAATTTAATAATCTGTGTCAAAAATTAATTTGATTTGGTAATTTTTGACAATAAAATTTTGAATTGATCTAATAATCACCTTTTAATAAATATTTAAATTGGAAGATTTTATCTTTTTAAAGCAAATAAATTGTTTTCTGTTTATAATATATATAATTGTATATATTGTAAATTGATAAACTTAGATTTGGAATTTAGTAAATGAACCAATTTTCTAATTTTAATTATTATTTGGGTAAATGGGAAATTTTGATTTAAATTTAACATTTAACTTTTCAAAACAATTTAATAAATAATTATATGGCTTATACTTATGATAAATCTTATTTGTTTTAAAATTTTATTTAATTAGCTTTAAAATGAAATTAAATTAGATTAACATAGAAACTTAGTTGTATTTTCTTTTTAAATATTGCTTGAATTTATATATAAGAATTTAAAATACAACTTACAAATGATCTTAATAAAAGTAAATTATAATCTCTTTTATAAATTATTTAAAATTGCTTAATTTGTTATTTTCAAATAATAATGACGATACTTAGTTTCTATAATCATAAATAAATTTTGTAAGAAATAGGGTTTGTTATTTTTTTTTAAATTAAATAAGAGTTATATATGCATATATATATATAACTTGACTTTTGAATTAGGTTTTATAATTTAATTCAAATGTGAATTTAATGTTTTGAAATTTAAAAGAATAAATACATAAAAATATTTGAATAGGATTTTATTTATAATTTGTTTTGTTTTATTTCTCTTTAATTTAAAAAAAAGAAGGGAGAATTCATTTATATTTATACATAAATAATAAATTAATAATAAAAGTTTTTATAAACAATTAAAATTAAAATACTCTTAATACATGTGTTAATCTTTTAACATCCTAATTGACATGTGTTAAAATATAAAGTCATCAAAGTGGCAAATGTTAAAAACTAAGAACAAGTGTCCTTTTTATTTTTATTTTTATTTTTCTTTTATTTTAATTAAGTTAAAGTCTACTTATATAAACCTATCACTCCTTATTTTATCTTCTTTCCTATTCTTCTTTTTCAAACCTTAGGAAAATCTTCAGCTAACAAATCTGAAATCTAAAACTTCTTCTTCAAAACAGAAAGAAAAATCTGTTTTTCCCTCAAAATAAATCTGAAACCAATGTTTCCTCTAAACCAATATTTCCTCTAAAACCAAAGATCAAATTAACCTGAAATTCATTTTGCAAATTAAAGTAAAAACTGAAGCTCTCTTCATATTCATCAACCTGAAAATCATTTGCACATCCTCAAACCTGAAGCCCTTCAAATTTATCAACCTGGAAAATCAAATTGCAATCCAATTCAGCAATTCATTAACCTGAATAATCAAATCTGCAACTCAATAGAACTGGATGCAACTGCAACCTGAATCCAAAAGCCTGTAGTTCTTTTCTATTTTTAAAATCAACCAAACCTGCATTGTTTTCTGGAAACATGCAAATGAAATCAGGGAGCTTAAGCAATGCAGGGAAAGCATTTGCAGTAAAATCAAGACTAAAGTTTTAAAAAGCATGCATGTAGCTGTAAATCAAGCAAAGCATGTGAGTGAATCTGGAATTAAAGTTTTTAAGAAAGCAAAATAAAGGAAGCAACTTGAAGTTGGGAATCAAAGCAATTCGGTTTCATACTTTTCAAAGTGCTTTGCTCAAAATTTCTATGAGTAACATTTTATAAACTTAAGTATAAATTTAGTTGCTTATTTACTCTGGAAATAAGTGTGTGTGTGTGTTCTTTATATGTTCATTAATGAACGTATGTAGTGGTGCATGTTACTGTAAATTCATTTTTCTGTACTTAAGTTTCAGATTTATGAATTGCTTAAGAATATCCATTTTATTTAATTTAATATGTGTTAAGATTAAGGATTAAATCAAAATATGGTAGGTAATATAAGTTAAAGTTTTAATTTTATTAATATGAAAAGATATATGATAAAAACTGTATTGTCTCTGGAAACACCCAATGCAACAGAACAAACTTTTGTAAGTAATATTTAAATTTTCCAGATTCATTGATTAAAGCTTATAAACCAATTACGTGATCATTGACTTGATTTTTAAAACTAAAATTTAAATTTTTAGTTTGAATTTGGTTGAGTATTTTTGGTTTAACCAGAAATCCTATTTTGAGTTGGAACTATCGATCTAGAAGGTTGGTTTGGCCAGAATTGTTTCTGGTGATGGTAGAATCATGGAAAAATATTGGGAAAGGGATTAAAGCAGTGAGGTGATGGGGATTTTGAATTGAAGATTATAACCCTAGTTTTGTTCATCTGGAAAAAAATTGATCACCGCAACCCCTATAGGTGATCGAGTGCTTCCAGATTTGAGTGGATGATTGATGGAGTGTGGAGGAGTTAGTAGCCGGAGGCGTAGCTTCTCTGGTGATCAGCGGCGAGAGAATTTGGTGATTTCCAGGTTTCGACATTGCTACACTTTTGGAGCTCGAGGCTTGTTTTTTTGATTATGTGATTCTTCTATCGATTGGATGGGTGGGATTGGGTTGAGGGATGGCCATCGACGTGCGAGTGTCGTCGCGAAAGGTCGAAGATGGTTGCAGCAGTGGTGCAGGTGCACGGTGATCGTGTTGTGTCATTTTGGTTTAGGGAAGAATGAGTTACTCGAGAGTGTTTCGGGTTGAAGTGTGTTTGTGCTCGAAGCAGTGGGTCTTTGAACTCGAAGTAATTTGGTTGAGGGCTCGGGTATTTTGAATTTTGCAGGTTTTAGTTTAAACCCGACATACTGTAAGTTTTGAATAAATGCTAGTGGTAGGTTACTCGAGTTTACTCGAGTTTATTTGGTGTTTTACTCGAGTGAATCGTTTGGGGTTCGAATTAGTTTTCAGATTAGAAAACCTGTCTTGTTTTCAAATTTAAACTGAAATTTAAATCATTAAACAAAGATTTAAAATATGTTTTAAATCTAATTTTATATTATGGATTCAAGTTTTGATTTGAATCATAGTTGGAAATGATTAAGTTTTAAATTTCAAATTTGTTTAAATAACTTAAAAAGGGATTAAATGTTTAATTTTTTTAAAGAAATTTGAAATTGAAATGTAAAGAAATGTTTTAAATAAAGTTTAAACTGATTCAAATCTGAATTTGAATCTTTGGTTTTAAATAAATTTAAAATTTATAAATTTAAGTGTTTAAAACAAATTTGAATGATAATGTAAAATTTAAATGTTTGAATTTAAAAAAAAAAATTGTTTTAACTCTTGTGAAATTTCTTTTATAAGAAAAGTATTATTTATCATGTAATTTAAAGGTTTTTAATTGATTTTAAAACTGGTTGAAGTTAGATTATAATTTAATGATTTGTGATGCATTTAATTATTAGGGTAATTAAATGGATAATTAATTTAATTTATAAAATGGTTAATTACTTAAAGTAATTAAGGGTTTAATCTTAGAAGTTTAAGATTTAATTATTCTTAGAATAATTAACTTATAATTTATGAATCATTAATTAATAAGATTAGATTTTAAATAAGGATTAATAATTAATTAATCAAGTAATAAAGGATTAATTAAGTTATTGTTAACACTTAATTAATTAAATAATTAATGGTTAATTAAATGGGTTATTAATGATTAATTAGTTAATAATGATTAAAATAAGTTAATTATTTTGGAAAAATAATTAATGAATTGTTAATAGTTAATAAAGGTTATTAACTAAGGATTATTTAATAATTAGTTAATGTGATTAATTTTTAAAAATTAATTAGATTAATTAATTTAAAGATAATCATTTGTGTAAATTGTTAAGTATAATTACTTATGGAAGTAATTAAGGAATTAATTACTAATGGTAATTAATTAAGTTTAATTTGATTAGATTAAGTTAATTAATTCAGTTTAATTAATTTAAATTAATTATTTGATGTTTTGTGGAGTATAATTACTTAATGTAATTAAATAAAGAGAAATTACTTCGAGAAGTAATTAATGGGTAATTACTGGATGTAATTAATTGAAGTAATTTGATGATGAAAGTAATTTGAGTATAATTACTTTGTAAATTAGTCAAGGGATTAATTTAAGATAATTAATTAATGAGTAATTAATGTATTTGGTGAAGTAATTAAGGGTAGTTAATTACTAAATTGAGTTAATCAAGGGTGATTGACAATTATGGTTTAATTGTAGATTAATTGCTTAATGTAATTAATTTAAATAGAAAATATAATTAGAAATCATTAATTATTATGATTAATGATGTAATTAAGAATAGATTTATTTGGAAATAATTAATAAATAAAGGAATTAATTAATGTAATTAATTAAGAATTAATGTAATTAATTATTGTTAATTAATTAAGAAAGTAATTAAAGATTAATTACTGTATTTGGTTAAGTATAATTGATTTGAGGAATTAATTAGAGAATAATTACTTGAATGTAATTAAAGGTTAATTAATCGAAGATGATTTATTAAGATGAATAATTGGTTGATGATTAATTAATTGATTGATAATTAATTAATAGTGATGTAAGCAAGATTTATATTGATGAAGTAATTAATTTAATTTACTTTAAATTAATTAAAAATGATGTAATTAATTTAATTAATTTTAAATTATTTATATTTGGTGTGATTATTAATCATTGCTTATATGAATGGATGATATGGATTGCCTTGAATAGTTTGAATCTCAGATATGAGATAAATAATGTTGAGTAATATGGATGCATTGGTTGCATTTTGATGTTGATTTGGATTATCTTTTGATAATGATAATATGGATTATCTTTTGTGTTGATTACCTATTGTGAATCTGTGATTTATCTATCTGTATATATACATAATTGAATTGTTTTAAACCTTTAAAACAACTTGGCCTTAAAAGACACGCTTTGGATTTCGATGAGACCGGGGTCGGGTTTCCATATTTGGATATCCGAAAACCACATCGATCCAAATTAACGATAGGTCGTGAATCTCTTATGAAGAGTGAAGACTCGAGGTGTAAGGACTATTCGTCAGTATAACTCTGAGGGTGATTCCGAGATGAGTTTGACGAGTAGTACTTTCAGATTCGAGATGAAGATTCAGAGTGCAAGGGTTGTCGTCATTAACTCTGAGGGTGATTCCAAAATGAGTGTAACGAGATAATGCCTTCGGTTTCGTTCGAACCCGGAACGAACTTGTATGGATTGAATGCTTTCAGAACATCATCAGGTGAACGACGAGCATTCTAAGAGATGTGTCCTATAAAGCTTATCGTATCCTCAAGCCTCATCAACCGGGAATGGCTAAAACAGGGGAGGTGCAGCAAGGCTAAGTGGGCCATGCCCAAGTAGGACGAGATTTTCCTCTGTCTAGAGGTCCCTTTTTATTCGGCTTAGTGGGCGGTTGGAACGTAAGCCAACTGCGGAGTTGTCTTATTCAGGACTGTCAAGTAAGGGATGTTCCGGTCTTGTGTTGCAAGGGATTTGGAGTGATCCTCGGTACGTTGATCTAGGCCACGTACTGTGACGGGCGGTTTCCCGGTAGCCCTGCCATTGATGGAATCCAAAATCCAATAAGTGCCAACGGTTTTGATTGTATTACCCACTTTTGTGGCTAGTAGCTGGAATTTAATGAATGTAACAATTTCGGCTATTTCATATTTACTTGAAAACCCTAGACCTATTATAATATCACCGGAATTCCTATCAAATGTTTTGGTTAGTGTAAGGTAAAAACTTTTCCATGTTTATGTATGGGAAGTCTTACTTGATACTTTTCTTTTCAAATGGTTTTTCAAAGTTAAGCAACTTTAACCTTTTACTCACACCAGACCCATGTCCGACCTAGAGTTTATCTTCCGTTTTCTTAAACGCTTGGGTACTCAAATTTTTACGAGTAGCCAAGGGATTCAGGTTAGCTTTTGACGAATCATGGAGGAGCAATGGAGCAGGAGGCTTCGGCGTTAGATATATAGTTCCGCTGTGTGTTCTCTGTGTTAGTATCTTTTTTTGAGTTGTATTGAGTTGTATAACTAAACAGGCTTTATAACTGTCTAGTATGTGTTGAAATTCTGTGTAACTCTGATTAGTGTTGTTTACTATGTAATATTTATGATTATGAATATAATTTATTCGTTCTGCTGTTGAGATTCTGATGTTGTTTCTTCTTTCTTCTCTTTCTTTCTCTTTTCTATCCCTTTCTTTCTTCAAGATGATGCGATTTTCTGTGGTGAGAAAGTCGGGTCGTCACAATCGATGTGCATTTTTCTGGGGTAAATCTACCTTCGATCTGAAGAGATATACTTTGGAATAACCAAAGATACTAACATCTAAACCGAGGATAAATATAAATCTCTTGTGAATCAATGCTAATTGTAAAGGAGTTTCACCCCTCTATTAGAATATTGGCGAGACCGCCAATTCACTATAAAGATCATCCGGAGTGGAGTTATGGGATACTCCAGAATCGAAAGAAGATGGATAGTGAGGGACACGAATGAACTTTGGAACTGCAGGGAACGTTCCAAAATTCGAAAAGAAAGAGATTCAAGCTCAAATGAAAGTGATTCTGTAAACCAAATTTACCATACATTAAGTTTTGCCTAGTACCAAAGCTCTGATACCAAATGTAACGGGCCGCGCCAGTGGGGCAACGCCCACCGTAGCATACATTGGTACCTGTGTTCCGCCTTTACGGCCAGCCTCTCAACTGCACCACCAACCCCCACGGGGACATGTAGGAGTAAGAGTCAACCGTTCGCTACCAAACCAGGAAGCGAGAGCCCCCTATCATGCTGCACCCTCCAAGTGCAATGGCAGACACACATGTCGGACTTGAATTGTTCGAAATACCACGTTGTAAATAAAATTTGGCAAATCTCAGAATATACAGTAAATAAGTAATCACAGAATCACAGACACAAAAATATAATACTCGCAGCGGAATTTAAAAATAACTTAGTGGTCATTGAAGCCACTATCAATAGTCTCAAAATAAGTATAAAGTACATAGTCTTAAACCAAATATAGTTTGAAATCTCCACAAAAAATCTCAATATTAGATTGCCTTGATTACAAAGCCTAATAAGAACTGAACAGAAACTTGACGGCAGCTTGAAAAGAGACGATCGGTAGAAGTCTAAGCTCCGGAGGTGAAGTCTGAACTGAAATTCAGGCTGACCCGAGCGTAAAATAAAACATAAACACTCGAGCCAGGACATACATACTTGTACAGTGTAGGCTAATTCAAGTGAACTGTAATAAAGTACAAGTAACTTAAAGGATGCTTAGGACCGCCCATCCTCTAAGGATCCGTTAAACTATTTACTATGTAGTAATACTTCGCTATTATAATAGTGTCTATTAGTAAAATAAACTTACTTGAAAATAGCGTTAAGGAGTGACCCAATATTCCCCTTAACACGTAATAGTGCCAATAGTCTATACAGTACCGTAATACCTCCTGATCGGGAGGCTACCAACGAATACTCCATATGTACGACACAAATCAAACTCGTATGGGGCTCGCTAGGGTAGGTGACACGGCACAACTAGGCAATGCCAGGGTAGATATATCAATTACGCTTCCGGACCGGTGGTAACGCGTAGCTGCTACTACCGCCCACCTCGAACAACACTCCCAAATCAAAGATGCGTACCAAACAATCACAAACTAATAGAATGGCATACGAAAAAGTGCGTCCGATCAAAGGTGCTACCTCATTAGTCCATCGATCGCTCCTATTTTAGCCACCTTATGCCAACTCACAGGAGTCGGGTCCACGTATTTACCTCAAAGGAAACGTCACCACCATCCTACTTCATTCTGAAATCTGCATCGCGTACACGGTTGTCAAAGTGGTTTTCGATATCGACAGAGAGTATGCCCATATCCGATCCCGATCTCTTTGCCAACCAATCGTTATTATTACCCGTGGTTATAAATTTCAAAAATAGTTTATATTTAAATCAAAATACTTCATTTTAACTTTCAAAACTGAAGTTATTATATTTCCAAATCAAATATTAAAAATCTCATTTCAGCCAACGGCAACACTTAGCAGTGCTACTGTAGCCCTTTTATTTATTCGGGTTTAGTTTCAAATTTCGCAACCACGACACTTACCAAGTACTGCTGTAGCCTTTAATTAATTTTTGCATTTAGTTCATTTGCATCAACTACGGCACTTACAAAGTGCGGTAATATCCCTTACAACAGTGTTTAAGTAAATTAAATTTTTGACTTAAATATAAATTTATCAATAATAAAACTTAAATTTAACCAATTTAACTTATAAAATCATATTTCCACTTTTAAAACAGTCATTTAAATTTCTCAAAATTTATGATTTATATAAGGTAAATTTCACAAATAAATATCAACTTCTAAAGGCTTCACTTATTAAAGTCAAATCAAATTGTCTATTCTTTGCATTCAAAATTTACTTAATAATTAAATTTGATTTGTTATTCCAGATATAACTATTTTTCAATTTATTCCTCAACTTACCCATTTTCTTAAACTAAACTCCACTTCTCCTAAGTTTAGTTATATTCAAATTTTTATCTTATGTATTTATTTTATTAGCCATATAAAATAAAAATAAAAAATTTAAATAACACCTTATTTATCCATTTAAATTCAATTACATCAAATGTATTATACTTTATTTACTTAACTTGAATTTCATTCCTTTACAAAAATCAATTTCCAAAACAAATTTATATTCCACATTCCAACTTACCCATTTATTTCTTTATATATATATATATATATATATATATATATATAAGTTGTATAAATCACTAAAAATCATTTTAATTCAATTTAAATCAAAATAATACTATACCAATTTAAATTACTTGAGTTTTTCTAGAAATATATATATATATATATATATATATATATATATATAACCACGGGTCTGTATAATGTATTCTACCTAGGTCAAGTGGTACGGATAATATATCATTTCAATCCATAATTTACAAAGAAAAATCCGGGTTCTATCATTTCAAACCCGCAATCCCAAGTTAAATAAATAACTAAATAAATAAATAGATATCGTTCAAGCCTATCATTTCAGCCCGTAACGATTTAATTCTGCTGGGAACTTGCAGTGATAAATAGTAAATAAATAAATAGTATAACAGCTTAAATATAACAGTATAGAATATGACTGATGATGTGTCAAATTAATAACAGGTTTTTTTCTAACATCATAAATTTATATCGCAGGCAAGAAAAATAAAATATAAATATTCTACAATTACACTTGTTATTAATTTACAGATCTATAAGTACGTTTGTCTGGTGAGAATACTCACCTCTATGCTGCTGAAGATTAGATTCAAAACTACGATAACCACACCGAAACAGTGTAGAAAGCACGATCAAATATTGGAAGATAAGACAAACTGATTTCGATCTTGAAACAAGATAATTAAATAAAACCGAGTACGCAAATTCCAGTTACGAACAAAGCAAATTTTAAATAAAACAAAATTGGAACGAGCTAAAATGAAATGAAAATTGACTCAAATTGCTCGACCACTCCATCGCACGACTTGACCCATTAAAACAAAAGCTCAGTCTGCCCATTTATATTTTTCCAAATCAAAATTTACAAAATAAATTTATACTCTATTTTTTTTTACCATTTTTACAAAATATTATGACGTGTTAATAAAAAGGTGGCAAATCTTATGTGGGCAACATGCAATTCACGGCAGTGATACATAAAGGTGGCGCATGCAATATTTATTTATTATATTTTTTTCTTTTTCTTTTTTTATTTTTTTTTCTTTTTTTTCTTTTTTTTTCTCTGTTAGGAAACAAGTAAAATATCAAAATCTCCAAATCAAAACAACTTTATACTGTTCTTACATACATCATATATCCTCATACGTAATGTTTCTAAATTTTAAAACACATGTGACCAAAAAAACGCATACGGTTTGGAAATACTTCTTCCCTGAACACTCGCGTAAACAAAGCAGTGGAATTATCTGAAAATTTTTAGGCTGGGCTAACCTTAGGTGACGTATTTATATTATATTTTTTTTCTTCTTCAAACTGAAGTGCGCCTATACTCACACAAGTATGCAGTTAATCCTTAATTACATGATTAATTAACCTTGATTATAACTTATTACTTAATTAATAAATCTTTAATCATTAATTATTAATCTTTAATTATCTAATTAATGATCTTAAATTTCAAATTGATTAACCCTTAATCAATTATTTATTGATCCATAATCATTAATTAATTAAATTAACTAATTATTCCTTAATTACCTCATTAATTTAATTAATTTCAAATCATTAAATCTTAATTTAACTTCAAGATAAAAACATTTCTTAATTATGCCTATCGTTACCTGATGCTGCTGATTCTAACGCACACAAGGAAGAAGAAAAGAAACCAAATGCAGTGAATGATGGAATTTTTCGTGCACTCGATTTATATATATAACATAGGGTGCGCAAATCAAGGGAGGAAAATATATTTTTTATTGGTAAACATTCGTACGTGTTAAATTAAGGAAGAAAATGCGTTGATTTGATTGGAGCAATATTTGCAGTGGACATAAATTTTAATTAGTGGAGATTGCGTGAATTAAGGGGAAAGAAACGGCAAACACAATATGTTTAAACGGTAAAGAACATGAAATTTTGAACCTGTATAGTTTAAAAGATGGAAACTTGCGGTGATTAACGTAAAACAATAGGCAAGCAAGGATTGATTGCGTTGATTGAAAATAAGAAACGACAAGAATTTATTGGAGCAAATAATTGCAGTGGGTATGAATTAATCAGCGAAAGAATACGGTAAGCAATTATATTTTCTTTGAAACAGATAAGGAAATTTGAAAAAAATTTGCACGTTTATAATTTAGCAGAAAATTATGCGTTTGATATCGGTGGGAGAGGGAAAACGACAAGTAATAAATTTTATTTCGGTAGGCTTTGCAATTTCAAATATTTTATATGTGAACTTCAGGTTGCTAAAGTGGGAAAGCATAAATTAATGCGTGCGTAATTTAAGGCAAACACGGATTTAAAATTTTTGAACGCTAAAGGAAAAATGATTTCTTTCATTATCAAAGGAATGCGCGGGTTAATATTTAAATAGGGAAGTTTTGCATATGTTTGCGGGAATTTAGGTGAAATAAAATAGCAAAGAATACTTTATAAATCGTCAGAGAAAATTTCGAAGATTTTATTCCATAGTTACATGCGAATCAAAGGAAACATGTGAATTTTTTTTTTGAACGCGTTTTATAAATAGAAACTTCTGTTGATTTGGGAACAATGGCAAGGAAAATAAATTGATTTTCAGAACGTTAAAGTAAGTAAATGATCTCTTTATTATCAATGGGTGTGTGGTTTTATTCAAAGAAGTAATTTTGAATTGCAAGAAATATTTGATAAAGTGTAATGCGAAAATAAAGGAGGAAGTAAATTTGCGTTTACACGAAAATTTGCCTTGATTGAATGAGGCACGGTCAACAGTAATTAATTTTGAATGATTGAATTTGGAAGGCTATTGCTAAAACAAAGATTCCATACCACATTTAAATGATTTATGAAAAAGAAACGTGTTATAAAAAGAAATTCTTATTAAAGAAACTTGCGTTGATTTATACAAAGAAATGACTAGGACTACTTGGCAAACATTTGTACTTGTTTAAAAATTTGGAAGTAAATGCGTTGATAAACTTTTCTTTCCTTTTTGAAAATGCAAAATATAAGATAAAGAGGGAAGGCGTTCATAAAGGAGGCAAGAATTTGATTGAAACAAAATGGGATGCAATATAATTTTGAACGTGAGTTTTGAATTCTAGAGAAGTTGTGTGATTTAAGCCTAAGAAAATATGGCTAGAAATAATATTCATTTACCACTTAGAATTTTACGTCTACTGTTTAATTTATCCATTTATAGCTAAGGTAAAAATTAAGAATGCGTACTACAGACGCAACATTTTATGCCCAATTTTAAAACGAAAATAACGTTTTTTAACATTTATACGCTTAAAGAGTATCCATACATTCTATTTATAGCACCAAATTAATCAAAACGGGTATAAATGAGCACATTAAAACGCGCCTTTTTATAAGCTTATTTATACCCTATAATTTTTTTCCAAATTTTATTGCTTAAATAAAACATTATTTTGCTTAAAATTTAGTTATCAACAAAATAAACCAATTTCCAATTAAAGTAAATCCTTAACCAAAGTCAAAATTTCAGAAATCTTATCCTTTAATTAATAATTTGGGCAATGTTTTAATCAATTTTAAAAATTTAGATTTTTATATTATAAACCATAAAGTTTTATAATTAAAAGAATGAAATATTTGTTAAAATTTTGGGTTGTCACATCACTTAAAGAGACTATCGTTCTATTCAACCATTGGATCGTGAAGATTTATACATCTATTTAGCAGTGTCGGTACACGCCATAAGCACCGCAATGCTATGTGAAGGGAAATGGATACGAAGACCAGTATATGATGTAAGCAAACGATTGACAGGCTCAACCCATTAACGTCTATACCGACCAACCATTAGGACAGGTCCTACAGTAAACTTAGCCGTCTAGAAGGTCGCTCAAATGGAATATCGAACTAAGCCAATTCGATATCGCTTATCTCCTTCAGAGAGCTATCCAAGGATAAACAGTGGTGGACTTCATAGCCAAATTCACCATGCCAGACAACTCTCCAGAGAGAGTAGTCTAGAACCGACCAACCGATGGAAAATGTACATGAATGAAGCATCCCATGATCAATGATCTAGCACCAGAGTCGTATTAGTGATTTCTAAGAAACGATCAATCTGTTATGCCCTAAAACTCAACTTCCCTAGCAACAAATAACAAAGCTGAATATGAAGCTTTGATTGCTAGCCTCAAGCTTGCTAGAAAAATGGGAATGAAAACTTCACAAATCTTTTGTGATTCTCGGTTAATGGTGTGCCAAGTTAGGGGAGATTATCTTGCTAGGGGGCAACATCTTGCTCCTTATCTCGACTGGGTCCAAGAGCTACTAGACGACTACGAGTATTACACCATTACACACATCCTTAGAGAACAAATGAAAAAGCTGAGTTATTGGCCAAGCCAACCAGTTCTTGGGATGCACAGAAAATAGACTTGTCCCGGTTGATGTACTTAACATTACATGCATCATTGTTGAATGGTTTTATTAAAGGTTTCGAAGGAGTTACCTTCAATGCTTTCGAAGGGTTTATTGATGATTTTGAACGAGTTACCTTCATTGTTATTCAAAGGTTGTTTAAATGTTTTAAACAGAGGATTCGAATATAATGATTAGCCAGATAGCCAAAGTGTTTTAAGTTATAAAGGACTTTAACTTATTTTAAAATGATAGATAATCCTTATTGAACATCATCAACATTATTTTGAGTAAAGTATATATAACATGGAAAAAAAGCTTAGAGTAAAGCTAAAGATATATTTTCCTTGTATATATATGATTTGACGGACTAAATCATTTTGAAAAGGTTTTCACGGAATATTTAAATGGTAGTCAACCCTAAAAAAATTCAGGCAGTTAGCTCATTTAAATTCGCGTAGTTAGTCCATTTTTAAGGCAATCAGCCAAGAGGACAGTTAGTCCAAATAAGGGCAGTTAGTCCAGATATGAACAATTAGTTCATTTGTTAGCATAACGGACCTTGCTACTTCTTAAGGACAGTTAGTCCAACTTTTTTACCTGTTTTATGGATAGATAGTCCATTATTTAGCATAAAAAATATTGCTATTTTGGTATAATCAGATTTAGGACAGTTAGTCCAGCAGAGAGAAGTTAACTCAGATTTCGGACAGATAGTCCATTTATTCCTATTATAGCATAATGGATATTGCTACATTAATATTATAATCAGTTGATTAACCAGTTTGGTTGCAGGAAAGGATTTGAAAAATATATGTTTTGAAAAGAGATATTAGTGAGGGGAAACTCATTCCGCTAAGCGGCGTGGTCTCATTATATATCAGTAAACAGAGAACATAAATTATTCATACCGGCATTTATGTCTTAGTCAAAGTTTTTGTTTCCCCTTAAACTCTTGAGTACTCAAAATTTAATTTGAGTAGGCCGAGGATTTAGGTTTTTGGTTTTAGCAGCTTTTGGCGAATAAAGCATCTGGAGACGAGAATGTGGCTGACGGATAGCTAATTTAGGAATTCTATTTTCATTGTTTCTGCTGTGTATTAAGACAATTATGTCTATATTGCTTTGATCATCCAATGGGGCATGTTCATATGTCGCTTGGCGTATTATTGTAATTATATTTGATCATTGCTTGGGAATACGTTTGGTGATTTTTGTTACTTGAATATAATATTATTTGAAATATAAGCACTGAAATTATCGTTTTTTTGAAAATCTGTGATTTTGTTTATGTTTCAAGTGCTCCTGATATTATGGATACCATTAACATTACTGTATTTCGCCATTAGAAGTTAATACTGTGGATGACTGCAGTATGCATAGCGCTTAGCCTTTGGCCTTCAGATATGAGATGTTCCATAAACATTAAGGATATTTAAAATAAAATTATTTTGTATGTCATATAGAATTATGTGAAGGAATGTCAATTAAGAATCGATTGAAGAAGTCTATATTTACCTTCTCACCACCATTGTCATAATATCCCCAGAGCTACTACTATCCAAGACAAAAGCTCATTTTGTGAGAAATATTACGTTGCTAGTTTTATAAAAGCATGGATTAGGACATTCTACTTTAGTTTCTTGTAATAATATGATAACTACCGAGTTGTCTTTTAGAAATCTTTTTAATCTAGAACACTTAAGAGGAATGCTTGAAACTCTAGCATTCCACCTCCGGATTTTCATAAACAACTGGAATTTTCCCTTTCATGCTCCTTGTTTTTAATATATTCATAATAATTATGAATTTGATTATGGAATAAACTCATGTTCTTGGCTATATAATATGCCTGACTAGATGATAAAGTGTTATGAATGATAGAGGTAGAATTACCTCGTAAAAGAAATTCGTGCCTGATGTCCCCGATCCAGAAGCAGATTCTGAAAATAGAACTGATGAACATGGGTCCATAACTTTAGCACTCCTAGGAACCAAATTGCTAGATCTAATTCCTGATTTTTATTTACACTTCCTACGGCTCGTCTCATTGGGAAATTCTGGGGAGGAATCCACAACTCAGTAAACTGTATGGCCACCCTATTCAAGAACTAATATTTCGTGTTACAGTATTAGGCTCCGATCAACATATAATATAGTTATAATATCAGTAGAGTTAGACTAGGCATTAATCATTTGCGCAACCTTATTTAGTAGCAAATAAAATAAATGAGTTAATGAGAGCTATCTTTGGAACTATTGATTAGGCCATATTAGCGATGATTGCATAAATTATGAAGTAAATATTTTCTTTATTTGATTTAGAATCATTCACTGGCTAAACACCCATTTAGAGGGAGCAATGAAATATGTATTAAAATATTATGATTGATACATAATATGTATGCGATCGGATGTGTAAAACTACTGATGGTGTTGTCTACTTCTCCACATTCACCAATGACTTTTCTGGATATATGTATGTAAATATTATAAGATACAAATTTAAAGTATATGATAAGTTCATATAATATAAAATAAAATAGATAACCAAACATGCAAAAGTGTTAAAATACTATGATCGGATCGTGGGAGTGATTAACTTGGATTTACACTCTAAGAGTACCTAAAAGAGAATGGTATTCTCTCTCAAGGTAATCCTCCTGGAACTTCGTAGTACAAATATAATAGTGTCCTATAAATGAGAGATGAAATGTTGTTGGATATGGTTTGTTGTAATGACCCATATTTTTCTACACCTAAACGTTTCCATAACCATTATTTTAACACATTAGTAAGACAAATTGGTAACGATCTAATACAATTTAGGGTGTTGAAGTATTTCCGAGGACAATTATTTAAATGTGAAATAATTAGTTTATCGAATGAAAAACATTTTATTTGTGTGATCGGGATTTAATAAGTAACTCAATGAGTCATTAAATCTTTAGTCGCCCTACCACTTAGGAATTAATACATCATAACCCTTAACCCTTCATTCATTCCCATTCCATTAGAAAAACACTTCTTTATTCCATGACTACTCTCTAAATTCTCATACAAAAGTAAAATACCATTATTAAAAGAAAGAAGACAGCTATAAGAAGAAGAAGACTATGCAACTAAGGGTCTACACTTCTAATAGAATATTGGTCAGTAATATTAACATAATATTCATTAGAACACAACATAATTAAAATTATATCTGATAACTTGCAAGTCGCTTTCTACATTGTATTAATAATATAATATCATTTATAAACGCAATTTATAACATGATAAATGACTAAGTAGAATAGTATAGCCCTTAAAACTTTATATTACATAAGAAATAAATTGAGGCTAGATTAAAATGTTGAATTATTGATTTTGGGGATGAGCTTTCATTAGATTATGGACATATAGATGCTACAAATTTATATAAATTTCTAAAGGTGAAGTTTATTTTTAAAGAGAGTTAATAATTAGAAAATAACACATGGAAAAAGTCATTTTTACCTATTTTCAAGATGCGGTATAGAAAATGATTTTGTGAATTAGAAAATTTTCTTGTAACTTTTTAATAATTTTCTTAATTGACATAAATTTTGGTAGTTAATAAAATTTAATTTAGAAAGGTGTTAACTGAATTGATAATGCTTAATTAATAATTATGTACACTGATTTACTAGAGAAATGGTCTCCCCGACATGAGTTTTTTCTGATTTTACGTACTAACGTAAGAGTAGTAACTAATTAAAAATCAACACATTATAAGTATGGTACATAATAAGGCATGGCCTAAGAAGAAGGGAAAGGTAAACTGAAAATTAAATGTCTGAGTAAAAAGTGTTAAGCGTTAAGGTCTCTAACCTAAACACAAGACCATAGTTTGATCTCATGACAAGAGCCAATGGTTATCAAACCGTAAGGAATTGGATGATGAGAGGGTGCATAACAAGGATAGCATGATTTAAATATAGATAAAGTTGGATTCCCTTGGCTAGCGAAATAACAAAAGCCTAGAGATGAGTGTTATTTCAAAATGATCTAAACAAAGAGGAGGGTCGGTTACTTCCACTATAGTTGAGAAATTAACAACTTGGCTTAGAAAAGGCATCCATAAGACAATTAAGACTTTGGAGATTGGTGCATGATTGAGGGACTAGTTGTAAGTACAGGATCAAATTATTTGCATAAATACCTTCATTTGATAATGATAGTTTTGAATTTCAGCATTGTTCGAAGGAATAAAACTATAGAAAAATGATCTTTGGATATCTCAGAGTAAGCTTGGGAAGTGATAGTTTATACGTAATTCTGAATGAAATGAATAATTCTATTATATAAAAAACTTCTTTAGGAAGTTGATCCTAAGACCAAAGAATTAACCGACTCAGGCCTAGGTAGCATCTTGGATTGTTGCTTTTGCGCCTAAAAGTAACATAGTCAACAGTCCACCTGCATGGGATACACCTCGTAAGAGAATGTGATGAAATCATGAGACGGACTCGTGAAGATGAATAAGTGAACTAAATAACTAAGATGATTGATTGACTCAAGGTACAGCCTAGGGTTGTTGCTTTTGTTCCGTGAGTAATGCAGTTAAAAATCGACATGCATAGGATATACTCATAATAGGTACATAATGAGCACATGGTATAAACAGTGCGGGGAAGCTCACTAATGTAGGGAGAAGGCCCCAAGACTTGGATGGATGGTACATAACCTATAAATTGTATATTACAATAAATGATAGTGACCTTAGGTAAGCTAAATGTTAAGGGTGAATGATAGTTACCTTCGATAAATAAAACGTAGTGGTAAATGATATGCAATATCTCGTGCGTCAATTTATCTAAGGCAAATGATTTGTAACCCACGATTAGGCCAAAAGTAGAGACGACTGAGGTATAGCATCAAACCAAGAATAATGTAGTTGCTACTTTAAGTTAATTGGAAAAAAATTCATTAAATGCATAGGTAGAAACTGAGAACGCGTTTAATTTCCAAAATTGTAAAACAAATCTTGGGTAGAAAAATGATATGTAACCGTATGTAGATTGAAGACCGAGGCTGATACCTTAAAAAAGGAATAGTTTATTTGTTTATGTAATGAAGATACTAGTGAGAGAAAAACATTTTCTATTCCAAAGCATGGTTTGACCGTGTATCTTAATACTAAAATAGTGTTGGCTAATATTGTTCATAGTACGCTTATATCTGACTTGGGGTTTAGTTTCCCTTTTAAACTCTTAGGTGCACATTTGAGTTGTATGACACCCAAACGCTTAACCCAAAATATTTGTACATATTTTACCATATATACATATGCATCGAATGAAGAACATATAATATAACACACCCTTAAATTCTGTAATATATTATTTTAGAAATTTAATTAAATGGGTAATTAATTAAAAAATGTAGAAAAGTAGATAAAGTGTGTACAATTGCCCATTTATAAAATTCAAAAACCTTAAATTAAGTAGTGGATTTTAAGGAAAGAAATTAAAGGTCTTAATTAAAGTGTGTTCATATAGATTTTATGACATATTTTGAGATAAAACCCTATTAAATGACATCCTTTATCCTTGTGAATTTTTACGATGATCTAAAAAGTTATTTTAGAGATGGGTTTCGATTTTTTGAATTTTTTTGGAATTATTATGAATTTTATAAGGAAGAAAATGTTAATTTGCATTATAAAATTATTTACGGAAAAAATAATTATATTTTGGATTCAAAAATTTTATATGTTGAAGAGAACGTATTATTTGATTTTATGAAAATTTTCCAGGATTTTTAAAGGTGTTTTAATAGTTATATAAAATTGTTTAAGGTGTGCGACTTAAATGTTTTATATGATTATAAAGGAGAAAAGGGCTTTTTCAAAATTATTTAAATTTGCAAATAAGGAAAATCTGCAACACTTTTGAATACAAAATTCTGGCAACCATCAAATTTAGACAAACAAGGCAGGTGAGGTACAAAAGAACTGTTTTAAAGTACAAATAAATAGTCTTTCTTCTATTTCAACCCTTTCGGCAGAGCTTCCGACAAAGTCGAAAGGTATCAAACCTTTCGGCTTGGACAAATACTAATGCACAGGGTATCAGGAAACTAGTACGTAATGGATTGGATAGAGTCGAAAGGTTATAGCTTTTGAAAAAGATGGAGTTTTGTTTTGGTTTAAAGAAAATACGCCTACTAACTTTCGGCAAAGAGCTTTCGAAATTGTCAAAAAGGTTTAAAAGGAAATGGATTCGATTGGTTTGCTTTCTTGTTTTAAATGAAACCTTCCGACAAGGTTGAAAGGTATGGCTTTTGAAAAGCCCGAAAGCATTGTTTCCGCCTCCTAACCTTTCGACACAGATGGAGTCAAATGTTATCTTTTGTTTTCTGAAACTTGCCACCTCTCTCCATTGATTTTGAAGAGTTGGTTCCAACACTTCATTGTTTTTGAATGGTTCTGAAAGGTTTTATAAAGCTTTTGAATCAGTTTCTTTTGACTCCAATTTTTTTCTGATCATTTTGCATAATCCAAATGTTTTAAGTCAAAGTGTTTTAAAGGTTTCAAAGTAGTTAACTTTGATTGGTTTCGAAAGGTTTTCCACCTGTTTTAAATTGAACCCAATGTCTTCGAAAGGTTTTGAGTTACATTGCTTTTGAAAGGTTTATTATAGTGGGGAGGTATTTCAGGCATTCGACAAAGTTGAAATGTGAAACCTTTTGACTAGGTCGAAAGAAACCTTCCGACAAGGTCGAAAGGTATGGTTTTGCAATATTTTCAAAAGGTTAAGGTTTAAAAGGCAGATGTCATATGTTTTAAAGCTTGTAAAAGGAAATATTTTAAAAGGTTTAGAAGGAGTTACCTTCATTGATTTCGAAAGGTTTATTAAAGGATATGAAGGAGTTACCTTCAATACTTTCGACGGGTTTTGTAAATGGTTTTGAAGGAGTTACCTTCTATGTTTTCAAAAGGTTGTTTAAAGGTTTTAAACAAAAGTTGTGAATATAAGAACTAGACAGGTAGCCTAAGCATTTTAAGTTATAAAGGACATTAACTTCTTATAAATGATAGATAATCCTTATTGAACATCATCAACTGAGTAAAGTATATATAACATGGCAAAAATAGCTTAGAGTAAAGCTAAAGATATATTTTCCTTATATATGATTTGACAGATTAAATCATTCTGAAAAGGTTTCATGGAAAATTTAAAGAGCAGTTAGCTCAGATATTTTGTAGATCAGTTAGCTCAGATATTTGAAGGGTAGTCAACCCAAAAGAAATTTGGGTAGTTGGCTCATTTTAAATTTGGAGAGTCAATCCATTTTGAGGGTAGTCAGCCCAGAGGACAGTTAGTCCAAAAGAGCAGTCAGCTCTGATATGAACAGATAGTTCATTTATTAGCATAACGGACCTTGCTACATTTTTAAGGATGGTTAGTCCACTCTTTTTACCTGTTTTGGGCAGATAACCCATTAGCTAGCATAAAAGGTATTGCTATAATCAATTTTTGGACAGCTAGTCCAGAAAAGAGCACATAGCTCAGAATTTAGAATAGATAGTTCAGATTTTAGACAGATAGTCTATTTCATTTCCTGTTCTAGCTTAATAGATATTGCTATATTATTATTATAATCTATTGATAACCAGTTTGGTTGAAAGAAAGGATTTACAAAATATATATTTTGAAAAGGGACATTAGTGAGGGGAAACCCGTTCCGCTACGCGGCGTGGTCTCACTATTTATTAGTAAACTGAGATGTAACATAAATTATTCATACCAGGCTTTAATTTTGACTCAAAGTTTTTGTTTTCCCTTAAACTCTCGGGTGCTCAAAATTTGATTTGAGTAGGCTGAGGTTTTAGCTTTTCAAGTTTAGTAGATTTTGACAAATAAAGCATCAGAAAACGAACAGGTGGCTAATGGATAGCTAATTTAGGAATTCTGTTTTTAAATTGTTTCTGCTATGTATTAAGACAATTATGTCTATATTGCTTTGGTCATCCAAGGAGGCATCTTCATATGTTACTCTTGGCATATTGTAGTAAATTGTATTTAATCAGTGCCTAGGATTACGTTTGGGATTTTTGTAACTTGGATGTTATTTATTTGAAATAGAATCACTGAAATTATTGTTTTTTGAAAATCTGTGATTTTGTTTATATTCAAGTTCTCATGATATTATGGATACTATTAACACTACCGTATTTCGTCACTAGAAGTTAATACTGTGGATGACTGCAGCATCCATAGCACTTAGCTTTTGGCCTCCAGATACGAGATGTTACATCACTGGTCGAAGTCTCGCCTAATTCCGAGTTAGTATGAAGAAGTCATTGTAGTCTAAACAAAAAAAAGGTGACTTCTACTTAGGCAGAGTTCAAATATGGGATGCTACTATCAAATCTACTTCCTTGGGTTCACTAAAAATGCATGCATGTTGTGATTAAATGCAAGCCCACTTGGATGTTTATATGTACTCGTGATAATAAAGAGAATGAGGCGATATTAGGCTGTCATGCATGAATATTCCCTTGGGCTAATACTAGTAGTTAGTCAAAATATTAGATAACACATTATACACAATATCGACATAAAGAAAAAAACAAATGTGTTTTCAGGATAGAATAATACAAGGTATAAACAAATAACAATGATCGTCGCATCTCAATGTAGTGTGTATGTCTATATGTGTGTGCGAATGTATGTTTATATATATATATATATATATATATATATATAATATACATAAATCCAAGTGGAACTACAGAATGGTCAATACCTACCAACTCTCAAAAATGCATACAACACATATACATCAAAATACACAAGCGGTTATAAAATATATATAGACACAATGCATTGTCATACTAATATCTTAGCCTCCAAAATATGCCCAACAACCACAAGCTAGTTAGTCTTTGTACCAAAATATCTCATACTGACCCAAGTATTATATAAACAAAACACTGGTTAAACTATGTGTAACGCCCTTCCTCTATACCCATACTACCAAAAAGAATTGCTAGGTAATCTTGTTTGGTAATACAAGGAATGAGGCTTGTTAGGAGCGACTACACGTGAATATTCCCTTAGGCTAACACTAGTATGTACTCATCTCGAAAAATATCAATAATGTATATATCTAGTATCGACACAAAGCAATAAACACATAGATTTATTATAACAAAACAATATATAACATACACAAATGAATATAGAGTCATAAATCACATCAAAAAATATAATACATATCGAACTGGTACCAACTGTAATGTGTCTGTCTCAATACATCAATATATACAAGTTAAGTTCAAATTACATAAGTCATAACCACCTCATCAAAAATATAAATACAAGAAGACATCTAATGGAAAATATACATCGATAACTCAAACATGAAATTATATACACCTTGTCTCTTCTAAAGCTCAACATCCAAAAGGCTTATGTCCCTATACCTGAAAAGTCTTGGACTGACCTGAGTATTATATAAATAATAAATAGGTTAGACTATATCTAAATCCAAGATGAGCACATAACAACAAGCATTGTAATAAAAGACAAAACACGAATATGACACATTATAACATCCATCATAATATGACAAGAATATACCATGCCTCAAATTTCAATATCACCCATCAAATACGTATAAGCAAGTAAGAATCAAGCCAACAATAAATTAAGTGATAACCATCAAACACATCGAAATCTCAAAATATTTTGGATAAGCACACGGTGTATCCAAAAAACCTATAATAAAGGAGTGATTCCGATATCAAACCAAATTCGTGGGTTAACAACCAAAAGATTTGTCTTGACTTGTAGTCCAAGTGGAAATGTAGACTTTCGACTATTAAGCTCTAAAGTACAAATCAAGAAAGGCATTGTAACGACCCGCCTTTCTGACCATCAAAAGTTGATACTTAATACATCCACTGTATTAAAATGCTGATCATGCAAGTGCCAGAAAGGTAGATTGTTAGGGTAAAATAAAGGAAAAGAATAGGGAAAACAGAATCTTATAACAAAAAGATAATATATGATATAACAAAGATGGTAAAAACTGTCACTCTAAAATACAAGGTATATTAGAGTTGAAAACAAACCTTGTTGGCCCGGAAAGTTATAACTTTCCGACCTTACAATTGTTGATGGGTATATATAATAATACAATGGAAAATAAAAATACTACAGTAGGTAAACATCTAGCTCTGCTCCATAAGCTTCATGTCCCACAAAGATAACATGGAAAAACTCGGTCTGACCCGAGTACTATAAAAAAATAACACACAGATCAGTCTAGAAAACCAGCCTAAGAAAATTGAAGAAATATGGTGAACATATAATAACTCTATGAGTTTACGCCGCTAAACACGGAATGGGTTATACCTCATAAGAACAACATCCATGGATGAAGGAATGAAAACAATTAAGAACAAAATTAGACCTGAAAGTATGGACACAAATAATTAAATATAGAGAAGAGCTCTAGGGACTTCTTGATGCAATTAAGAAAACAATTCAAGGATTTGAATCAAATAAGAAAAAGGAATTGTTCCAACAATGAGTAGGAGGGTGCGCATCCCTTATCGAAAGTATACCTCTATACAATATGTTTGAGAGGATCATTTACTCTGTAACTCTCTCAGAAATGCCTAAGCCGGACCTCGCTAATCTACCGAGAATTTGAGTATTTCACATCTTCGCACGCATACAACCAAATCCAATCTAGAGTGGATGTGAAGATATCCTGATGGGAGCAGCCCCAAATAATTTTTTTCCATCTTCCTAAATATATCTAGCCTCCACTAACCTTATCGATGACCAAAACCTTCTCCTTTCTCTTTCAAATTAAGTTTAAATCATAGATTTAGGGTAGACTAATAAATAAAATAACCAAAAATATTCAAATCTATAATTTTATGGAAGAAAAATTAGAGATTTGTTGTTCATTTTTAGATTTGCCTCATTTTGTCTGTAACTCGCTAACTTTTGGATGTTTAGAGTGATTTATCATCTCACACCTTATTATATGTACCCAAAGGTTTTAACATGTTTTGGATCTATTTTTAATGTCAAAACTATGATTTTATTTTGTTTTAAAACCCAACCTAAAGTAAAAATGAGAATAAGAGGATTTTGCTCTTTTAGTCATGTTATTTGGATGTTGATTGCCTCCATAGATGTTAGGCTATGTTATAGATACAATTTGTGATGATTGCCATAAATTTTTTTATCTATTGCATGCTTGAATGTTGATTGATGCGTGTATGGTGTTTGTGTGCATGTCTGAATGCTTGAAAATGCTCATAGGAGTGAATTGGAGGTAGGAAAACGTAGAACCGGATTCGACAGATAGGCTTTAGGATATTAGGAGTTATACCAGTGCATTAGATAATACACACGTATTGAAGAATAGGCATAACGATGAAATCCATGCAAAATAAAAGTTTGGAGATACTATATCATTTCTGCTCAGTAGCACTTGGTCCAACGGTTGGTGCTTCAAGTACGACGAAGGTCTGCTCACGGTATGCTTCGATTCGGCTATGGAGGAGATCTGGATAGCAAATTTCATCTAGTGTTGTTGTTGTGTCGCGCTGTGTTTTGGGGGACGGTCAAGAAATTGGTTTTGGTTTCTTTGTGTTCAACTTTGAGTTTTTGAAGGTGATAATTCGGTTTGATCATGGAATTACCCGAACATGAAATGATCGGTGGAATTTTGGGTTGCTTCAGGTCTGGAGTGATGTGGCTTTGGGATTTTGAGGGTGTGACTATGGGTTCGTCCATGAATTGACCCTGACAAAAATTTGGCCATTGGGAGCTTAATTCTTGGGGTAAGGATGTATGACTCTAGGACGATGTAAGTTGACTTTGGGGTTTATGTGGTGAATAGTGAAACGATGGCATGACATTTTAGCACGATGACTTTAGAACTTTAGTTTGATGACTCTATGACTTATGATGGATGTCTAGAGGTGTTTCGATGATGACAACTTGACAGTGGGAGTTGTGATGGTGATCCACAAGGACAAGTTCAACAATGGGGACATGTCTATAGAATTTGTGTCTTTTTCTGCTCTCGAGATGGCTAGAGCAGAATAACAATTGAGTTCCACTATGAAGATGTGTGCAAAGGGATTATTGATAACTTGGAGGATTCTAGTTTCTCTTACAGAAGGGGTATGTAGGGATGCTTACCTGGATTGAGAGTACGTCTGAATCTTATGACTGTGGATTACCTTGGACTTTTGCTATTGTGAGCTTGGTTCCTAACCTTATGAAGTGGCATGGATTCGAGAACCAAGAAATAGGGATTTGATCGAGTCTCTGTTTTGCGATCGTGCCATATAAGTTATTATATATCCAACATACATGAGTAATTATGAGGATTATTTGATGGACGTTATGTTTTCATGGTTGCTTATCTCTCTAGGGAGTCACACGACGTAGGTATTTTTATCACAGGATGTAGGTATTTTCAACCGTACACCTAGATACTAGATATTGTACTTTGATTTTAGTACACTCATATTATGGTGATAGTAGATTAGAAATATTGATTGTTATGTGCTAAATCGTTGAATACAAGGATAAGTCGGGTATGATGCTGTATACCATATGTTGTTGTTGTTGTATATTATTTTTATAGTATTTTGAGATGATATATCACTCACACCAGACTATTGTTTGATCTGAGATTTTATGCTTTTCTTCTTAGTATCTCAGGTACTCTAAAATGAGTAGATTAGGGATAATAGGTCTAGATAATGTGTGGAACTGTATGAAGTACGAGCATGAGGCCGTGCTTTCATATATCTACACTATAAAGCTTACAATCGCTTAAATTTGCTATACAGTACTATGGAGCTATATCAATACTTATTTTGTTGAGAGATAGTTATAGAGTTTATTTTGGAGATTTTGGATGCATAGACTCATTTATCATCAATTTTGTATAATCTATAAACCCATTGCACTCTGATGTTTTGATTTATGGTTCATTTGGTTATATTACTATCTCGCATATTTTACATCTATTTAAATATTATATTTTGTCTATAGGCTATGAGATGTTCTATAAGTTCTGTGTTTAGATTTTTGTTATTTTACAACCTTGATTATCGTCCTGCATTGCCTGGGTACCTACAAAGCATATAGATATACTAGATACTGGAGTGGTAGGGTGGTCATCACACAAACTATCAATGAGATGACTAATAATAAAGGAATGTAAAGCTCTCATATCAAATTGAACACGAATAGAAAGCACTTTCCCATAACAATTTTCTTCCCTTTGTCAAGCTTTAGTGGATTGCTCAAACTAGGGGTTGATTGGATAACATAGACGCTGACCATTTTCCTACTCCTTGGAAGAGATGGATAATCCTTTTTGAAATGTCCCAGCTGGTGACGACTGAAACATTTCTTGATTTAGAGGTTGGCTCTACAATCTTTAGCAACCACATGTCCCTTCAAATGGCACATATGCCAAGTCACCCCTTCCTTGTTCTTTAGCCTTGGTCATTCTTGTTCCACTTACCCTTCCTCTTTCCTTGGAACATCTATTTGACTTCCACTTAACTTCTTGCTCTAGGCCTCTGGAGAAATAGAGTTTAGCAAGGTCACCTCCATAAGATTCTCAAAGGTAGAACCCATAGGAATATAGCAAAAAGCAAGATCATTAAGAGGTTAATCAAGTCTCATAGGAAACTTCTTAGCTTTCTTAGCAAAAACATTGATCATCTCTATCCCAAATGAGCCAACTGTTTGAACTCATTAATATAATCCTCCATTGGCCTTATCACCTTATTGGAGATATAAGGACTTCTTGGCTTGCAAGCCCATCTTAACCGTAGAAAAAAACTAAGCCTAAAATCTCCTTCAGAACTCTTCCTAAGTCGTAGCATGCTTGTCCGCCTCTCCAGTAACAATGTCCCACCAACAAAAAACTTTCTCTTGAAGTTGCATAAAAGCAAGTCGTCTCTTTATTAATGTCTCAAGTATCATAGCATAAAAAATCTTCTCACTAGTGCGGAGCCATATCTGTGCCTCAACGAATGACTCCATCCTCAAATAAGGTTTGCCTCTTATACGAAGGTAATCTCTACAAAGATGGGGAAAATCTAGAGAGGGTGGTGAAGGTGGTGGAGGAATAGGCATCACCATAACTACTGCCGGTATAGGAACTCTCATTGGAGATGGGGTACCCTCTGTCGTAGCCCAAAGGTACCTTTGAACCATACTGACATATGAAGATCCAGAACCTCAACGTTGTCCCTAACGGTCATACACGAGTGGCATGACTCATGGAAACTATTTATAGATGGAAATTATAAGCAACTTTCCTAATAGAATAGTACATGATGCTAATAACAAAAGTTTGAGTACCTAAATTCTACATGCATAAGCATAACAATAATATAAATATGCTCTTGCAACTTATCCCAATTTATGGTCTTCGAATAACCTAAGCTCTAATACTAAACGTAATGACCAACCCTTTGTAACACCAAAAATCCATGCATACAAGCAACTGGATTCCCTTAGCAGTGTCAGGAAATATCTTTTGTTAAGGGTAAGGTATATGAAACACAATGAATGTCAAAGAGCACATCTATCTTAACAACCTAGTTCTTACAACAGAAGGATAAAAAAATACAATATCTATATAAACATGTAGAACATTAGATACATATTATATCAAAAGACACAAGATCAAGCATCATGACACAAAGTGTCAATGGAAAATAAAATCTTATAAGAATACATGTCTTAAAATACTACATATGGTTTACATGTCAATAATCAAGAAGAAAGCATAGATATAATGACAGTGGTAATATAGCCATGCCTTTATGAATCGCCTCCAGTTTGCAAAGATCGCCATCTCTAAGTCATCTCACTCAAAGAATATATAATAAAGCAACAACAAAAGAGGGTTAGATATAAATTCAAGTGAAAAGGAAATATAACTAACTTGCATTATTACCAATGTTCTAATATACCATAAATAATGCCAAATGGTAATACTCAAGGTCATGGAACTAAAACTTAACCTACATCTTCACATGTATCCAATAAGTTAGCACATTTCTACTATGTTGTTTTGCTATACAATAAATATCATATATAAAGCAACATGATACCAGTCGTGACCCAAACTTCACATACTAGGCCAGTGGGCAGTAGTGCCAGAACCTCCCAAGTATAACCAAAAATATAAGGCCAACACTTATGATGCTTTTAACCACCTAAAATCATATCAAACTAGGATCATATGCACATGCCTCCCAATTACCATTTGTTTATCATGAGAACAAAATGATAGTTAACTCACAGCTAATAACCCTGCTACAATGTAGACTGAGGTTTATAGTCGCGTTACCGAGAAAGAATGTCTTTTGTCTACATGTTGATCCGCTCGACGATGTACACTCGACACGACAACAACTTATGCCATAAGTGGTCTAGAAATATCTAACGCCAATGCCGAAGCTAAATGAAATGGACTTACTCCATATATGCAATATCTTATGGAAGTGTATATCAGAATACCCTAGTCGTCACATCTTAAAAATCATCGAACGACCTGACAAAAGTTACCATACAAATCAAAATACAAGCCTAATTAACAATTATGACCTCAGCATAATCAAATATCCTCGATACATACTTCTATCTATCTCAAACTTTACGGTTTGGAATACGTATCGAAGTGGGTCTCATATAGGCTCTGAAACAAATGTATTCCCAAACCTACGAATGCATCATGAATCATAGACTTTGGAAAATAACGAACACGGTTCTAAAGCCTATCTCAATCTTACTTCATATATAAAAGATAACATATCTTGAATTTTGTCTGAAAAACCAAACAAATGTCCCCAAGCATTCCCTCCTACAGTAGTTATGTCCACTAGTCAAACTTGATTAGTTATCTAACACATTGTAGAAAATTATGGATATAATTTAACAGTCGACTAGTCAGGGTTTTCCAGTCGACCGACTCCTTGAACAGTCGACTGGTTTCACTGGCTGCGACTGTTGTAGGCCAATTTTGTCCAATTTCCTTTTAGCCTCAATACCCTAGAAACCTCCTCAATTAGTCAATTGATGTCCTTGATCAGTCGACCCTTTTTTTCATAGGGATGCGGGTTTGGACCTATATAGGGTGAATTCCCATAACGAATTCCACTAATTAAACTTTTCTCAACCATCGCCCTGGCTTTCCTCAACCCAACGTCGAGCCTCAAGGCATTGGGACCTTATGTCCACCTATTACACCTTGCCTTTCATTCTACATCATCGAAGATCCACCATGTTATGAATACCATTATATAGTAACTTTTAAATGAATTGCTCTAAAACTAACACACTTTATAAACCATATGATTTTAACTAGTTGACCAACACTCCAACTCCATATTCCATCATCCGATGGAAACTTCAATTATCATTGAATACAACCCTATCATCACCAAAAAATAATCCAGACTATAATTAATCCACACATTCATATCAAATATCATTCAATGTCTTCCAATTCCTACCAAATAAAATTATATAGCTATACTTTAGAACATTCATTCATTAAGATTCTCGTCTCTAAAATCCCTAGTAAAGTTCATTACACAAGCTTTAACCAAAATTAGCGTTAATCCATGACTTTAACATATCTAACGATCATATAGCTCAAGGAAGAGATCCCCACTCACCAAATTCTAGAGAAATTCAAGCTCAATGAAACTGAATTTGAATCCTTCCTTTAATTTGTGAAGTTCACATCTATCTCCTCCAAAATATAAACTTGATAGTATTGATTTGTAGAGAATCTTCTAACTTGTGTTTTTCGTAAATTTTCTACAGTCTTAGAATAGACTCAATTTGGACTGCAAAATGATGAAGGATTAGTTAAGAAGCTTGAAAGATGTCAAGATTTTAAAAAAAAATCAAAGATCTGGTTAAGTTTCAGAAGTGCTTGATTTGGCTGGTACTGACCATATTTTACAAACATGATTTTACTTACATGATTTTACAAATATAATTCTGTCGACATGATTTCGGAGATATGATTTTATGAATATGATTTTATCGGCATGATTTTATTGTTTGAAATTCTTGGAATTTGTGTACGACAACCAATTCTACATGCTAATACTTTGGATGTAGAGAAAAAGATGTGTTCAAGCCTGAGATCACGAGATTTATGATAGGATTCATTTATATATATGAAGGGGACTTCAATTAGAGAGGGATTCTGGATCTTCGTCTCTTCTTCTCTTACAGCCTCTAGGAAAATCCATGATCTACAAGTTGGTGATTAAATTTGATTGTAACTGCTATATTCTAGAGAGAAAACATCAATAAAGATTAAGTGAATGTAGGCTAGTGATTTTGTGGAAGTACAATAAAAATCTTGTGTTTTGCATTCGTTCTTTTTTATTTTTTCAATTTTATATTTGTTTGATTCAGACTTACTTGATATTGGGGTATTATGTCAATTTTCGGTGCAATAATTTTTGTGCTTTCACTGAGAAAGACTTAGATATGAGATTTGGAGAAATGAAGAGGCCTACTACAAGAGTTATTGCAAGACCAAGCCAACAAGGACATAGGGGCAGCCATAAGGAGTCTTTAAGTTCAAACATGCCATTTGTCTTTGTTACCAAAGAGGAGATCGAACTGATGATGATGGTGATGAATGTTAGATGGCTAGCACAACAAGAAGAGATGCTCAATGGATTTTTTTCCTTCAAAAGATGAAACACTAGAGGATAGTCGAAAGATGGAGCAAATGTGCGGAAAAATAGAGCTGAAAAAAATAGAGCCAGCTACCTAACACCAAAATAGTTCGGTATCGATCATGATAAGCAGAGGGCATGGCCAACCTAGGTTTTAAGCGAGCTAGGATACTAGGAACGGGCAATGTCAGAGTAACATATATGGATTAGAATGCGAAAGTACAACCATAATGCAAAAGTTCCCCATAGGAATAGGGGGTTGCAACGAAGATTTGGATCAATGGCATGCAAAGCTTTAGAGGTTTCAATTGAATTGTAATGACAGGTTTGCTGATATGATAGGGCAAGTGCTAAGAGGTGGAGCCCTAGGTCGAAGTTCAGAGGATGTGAATAAAACCAATTTTCCCCAAACATTCAAAATGTTAGGAATCCATATGATTTCAAGCTACCGATGTTGGAAAATTACAACTAAATGACCGATCTAACCATACATTTGATGACATATATCTAGCACATAGGAGTGTTAGGAGCTTCGGAGGAAGTGATGTGATGATGCTTCCATTACACTTAATAGATTTAGCCGTAATGTGGTTTTGCCAACTAAAGAATGAATCCATTAGCTCGTGGACGGGAGTAGTGGGGAAATTTATGAAATAGTTCAAAGTTCATATAATATTAATAAAAGAATGTAATAATGCTTTTAAGTGTGAAACCGAAAATATGTGAGACCATGTGGAGTTATTTGATTAGATTCAACTTAGCAGTCGCTATAGTGCACAAGCCGGACTTATCTATAGTTCTAATGAAGGTGGTTTACAGAGTTGTGAATAAAAAAACATTAAGATAGCTTTCGAGAGGGGTCTGCCAGTGGATCTCACATATTTTTATTATCAAGATGAGAGATATGTGTGATAAAAGGAGAAATGGTTGAGAATGCTGAGGTCAAAGTTGTGGATGATAGAGGACCTTCCAAGATAAGATATGGAAAGTATAAGGGAAATTAAAAGGCCGACGATGGTTTTGGAGGATCAAAGCAAGCAAAGAGGGAACCGAAATTCTCTTCTTACACTGAGCTTAAATAGACCTTAGATAGTATCTACTTGAATACCAAAGGCTAGATTCCATACAAAAAACCTACTAAGAGAGAGCCCATGAATTGGAAGAGGAGGTCTGGAAAGTTATGCCTATTCCATGAGTTGGATAGGCATGGGATGAATGAATGCACACACCTGCGGGATTTGATTGAGGAAGGGGTTCGATGTAACCAATTACAAAAATATGTCTAAAATCAAATTAACATTGCATGGTGCCAAAGTAGCACCATGATGTATGGTGGATGTATCTGGATGCGACCTCAGATTAGACTCGGTATTGGTTAGCCCATGATCATGATGGATTGGAGTCAGGTTTAATTTCTGCACTTTTTTTTCTTTGAAAAACATATAAGGAATTAATATTAGGCAACTTACACATGCATAGGATTCCAAAAAATCTCATAAAAGCATGCTCTGGATTAAGGCACAAGGGTAATCCTTGATTAAATTAGATTTTTTGATTTTTGCTAGATGAATTTGATTTAAACTCTATGAATAAATGATTGATGGAAATTTGGGTTTGAATATCATTCTAGTATGATAATTTATATTGATATTGTTATGAAATAATAACAGAACTTGATTATTCCTTAAATACTAGATATATAAACTAATAGGACATGGTTCCCTCGGCTAAAGAGATGGGGTAATAAACAATAAAGTGCAAGTCCCCCCATAGGAGAGCGAGAGGATGGACTTATATAGGATTGTAAGTCCCTTCACTCAACAGTGAGCAGCTAGACATACATAGATATTAGGTCCCCCCGTTGGAGAGCGAGCGGATTGGACTTAACCTAGAATTAAGATAATGTGATTTGAAGATATCAGAAACTAAAATTTAGGATTTTAATGCCTCTTGATTTTTAACTTATTTGATAATGAGTATTGGATTATGTCATTACCTCGATTTAGCTGGACCTACTTATTATGGGATGTTAGGCGATACTAGACAATTTATAAGTAATTCTCCAATCGATAGTAATGCACTCCGATGATTAATGATTACTTAATATAAGATTTATCCATGATAGTAATTCCTAGGAGAACACGGGATGACCTTGATATTAATGTATTATATGCTGAATTTCGAGGAAATATGGAATGATTATTGTTAATGACTAACATTTGGGCAAGGAGTTGAACCCTTATATATGATAGGTCTAGAATGACCTTTGATTTGCAAATGAATCTGAAGAAACTTGATGATTTTCCGTTGCTGGTCCAGTATATAGCCAAAGAGCCCAATTATTGATAATTTGTTAGTCTCGATTTTTTTAAGCAAACCATACCTTGTATTCACAAGATTTACTTTGGAGGGCAAAAATTTTCAGCAAATTTTCAACAGCATCAGAACAGGCTGAAATGAAAGAATTGGACCGCAAAGTGATGAAGGAATTAGTCAAGAAGCTTGGAAGATGCCAAGATTGAAGAAATAAGTTTTGGAAATGCAGATTTAGTTGGTACTACATGATTTTACTAGTCAATTTTACCGACATGACTATACAAACATGATTTTATTGTTAGAAATTATTGGGATCCATGCACAACGACCTATTCTACATGTTGGAACTTTGGATCTTGAGAAAAAGATGTTAAGCCTAGGATCATGAGATTTGTGCTAGGATTCATCTATAAATATAAAGGAGACTTCAACTTAAGAGGGGTTTTGGACCTTTCTCTCTTCTTCTCTTAAAATGTCTAGGCAAATCCAAGATCTACTAGTTAGTAGTTAGATTTTGATTGTTGTATTTTAGAGATGAAACATCAATAAAACAGGATTAAGTGGATGTAGCTCGAAGATTTCGCCAAACAACTATAAAAACCTTGTATTTTTCGTTCTATCTTTTGGTTTCTTTAGTTTTTTATTTGTTTGATTCGGATTCAACTCATATTAGGGTGTTGTTTCAATTTTTGGTACAACAACTTGAATATAGATTTCGAGTTTAGAATTTTTAGTTTAGATATGAAGAAGTTATATGTATTAAAGATAAGAAAACCATTTTCTTACTTAAGACATAAATGAAGAAGAAGATGAAATTAAAAGTAAACAAAAGAATGGATCCATTTCATTAATTACAAAGATTGGTGAAAGTCATGTGGCTATTTTTCTCTTATTTCTCTTTTCTTCCCATTTTAGTAATCTTATATGATCTTAACAAAAGTAATATGTATTTCATAGAAACGACATTTTGAGGTCAATGGAATAGGTCGTGAGTCCTAATTTATTCAAATTTATAAATTCTTCTTTTAAGATATTAGTTCTCTAAGTGTTCAATTATGTAATTAGTTACAATTAATTAGTAAGAAGAATGAATGGGTTGTTACATTTGTCGCCATTAAGGGGTGAACAAGTTAAGGTTAAATGGTTTGCTTCGGGCGCTTGCCAGCACCATTGCCAAATTGATGGAGCTAGTGCACCGTCCCATGTCTGGATGGCCTAGAAATGATTTAAAGCTGGTATTAGATGCAGATATTTGGGAAGCTTTCCTGGTTATACTCTTCTTGAATGTCTATAGATTCCTTGTTTTTTGGCTAATTGTTACTTTAATAGATTGGGTCGTGCATCTTTCGGACTTGATAGGAGATGGTGGCATTGAAGAAGTACACCATTAAGGAGATTAAGGGTGCTAGTGGTGGCAAGTTTGGCAGAGGGTTGAGACATGGATGAAGGAGATAGAGAAGAAGGTGGTGAATAAGGAGGCAATGAGGGACGACAAGAGGGTGATAAGGGCGACCAATAAGGATGACGGGGAGGTGGCGGAAAAGCTTCTTAGGGAAAAGACCTTTCACCATAAGGGATTAGAGGTAAAGGTGTAGTAGTTGAAGGCCATTTGGAGGCAAAGGTGAAGAAGGTTAGCGACCTTCATGACTCTCTTGTCCTACACCAAAACTGTTTGTTATACCCTAAAATTTCCAAATATGAATAAGGTTGAAAACTATCGAAAGTTGATCGTGCAAAGCCATCAAAAGTTCATAGTGCAAGGCTATTGAAGGTCAAGGCCAGAAATATCATTAAGAGTTAAAATCTAAAACTATTGAGCATTGAGATATATAGCTATCGAGGGTAAAGAAATCCAATGCTATCAAAAGTTGTCCTATGTTAAGCTATCGAAGGTTGGGATATGCAAGGCAATCGCATGCCAAAACATATAAAGCTATTACATATTGGGAAAGGAATCAATCGCATGTCAAGATAACAGGCTATTGCATAATAAAGCTATTGCATGTCTAACCTATCGCATGCATTCATAGGTTAAAAATGTTAAAGTTATCACATGTTGAAAATACTAAAGTTATTGCACACTGAGGTAATCAAAGGATTGATGCTATCATATATTAAAGAAAGCTGCTATCTGATGTTGAAAAAGGAAGCTATTGCATTCAATATGTAAAGCGATCACATGTCAAGAAGCCAAACTGTCGCAACAAGATGCCAATCATTTGGAAATCAAGGAATGAATTCATCAAAAGGAAAGGTCAAAATCTATCAAAGGCAAAGATATAAAGCTACTGAAAGGTAAGTTCATAAGCTATAAGAGGTCGAGGAGTTGTTCTAAGCAGAGAACTATTATTGATACAATAAAATTTCAAAGATATAGGAAGAAATGCAAGTAAATAGGAGATAATTATTAAAGAAATGAAGATGTTAAGGACGTTGCGATGAGATATATTTATTAGAGTATAGTGGTGGTTTCTCATTAAACAAATCAATTCAACAATATGCAAGAGAAGGAGATATGGGTGAGATTTAATAAAAAGGATAGGTTTCAATTCTATGAAAAGCTAGTGCATTAATATGAAAAATGGTTTATGTTCAATTAGTGATGAAAGCTTCAAAGCATTCCTGTAGAACTTTACCATCCTTGTTAATGTCACAATCAAGATAGCTATCCATATGTAGTACTCTATTCTTGGGATGATGAAATATGACATCATAAAGACCATTAAATTTTCCAAGACATCAACCTGTGTCAACTTTAACGAACAATGCAAGAAAATCATACTTCTCTTATATTACTATAAACAGGGACCTACCCCCACAAAAGAAGGGGTTCTCTTCTCTTGTCTTTATTAGCATAAATCTTTTTTTTTGGAATTGACATTTCTAAGCTCATTTAAGAGCTTAAAGACAATTTTAATGGTTGAAAAGAAGATGGTGATTTGAAATATGGACATAAGGGCCCATAGAAACAGAAAATTGCATATAGACCTTATTTTGACATTTTGGACAACGAAGAAGGAGGTGGCTTGTATTTTTTACATATTGTCTAATGGATGAAAGATATAGTATGTGTACTCAAATTTATACTATTTGCATATAATTGAAGTATGACATGGATTTTGGACTTAGCCAATTTTTATTTTGACTATTGACATGTTTAGAATTTTGTCGAATGATATATATTTTTAAAGTATTTTGGACATGGGACCAAAAGTTGGTTTAACAGTTTGATGCTTTCACTGAAAATTTAACTCAAGGTTTTAAAAAATGACCAAAATACTCTTGAATTAAAAAAATGATTTTTTTCAAATACTTTGAAAAGTAAGAAATATTTCTGTAAGTAAGCCTATTAAAGAATTTTTCAAATCCAGTTAATTTTGAAAAGATATGAATTTTTATTTGTTTAATTTTTTTTTAAATTTATATCCAAATAAATACCAACCGCATGTCTCCTTCTTTGGTTTTGGAACTCGTTGAAACACCCCATGCCCCTTAAGATACCCAAAAGGACGCGCTAAAAGGCGTGGTGCGTTGTAGGTATAACTGAAACTAACATAGACTAAGATTCACAAGGCAAATATAGATAAAAACAGCGGAACTTAAAGTAATAACTTAATTAAAACAAAGCTTCATAATTGCTACATAAATAAGTCAAATACCAAATACCACATACATGTCTAAAAATCTAATATATCTTGTGAAACAAAAACTCATAGTCTCAAAATCAGAGTACATAATATACCACAAAATAGGCCAGTACATAGAAAGAACAGCAGCTAAAATAAAAGAAATACGTAGAAGAAATCTCCTCCAAGAAAACTCCAAGCTGCAGCAATCTACTGACTTCTCCCTTGATTGCCTAAGGGGGGAAAAGGGGAAAAAAGAGGAGTGGGTCAGACTAAAAGTCTGGTGAATGATAGTAATTACTAGATTTTTTAAGCAAGATAAAGTAATAGACTCTATAACAGTTCTAGCATAAATAAGCACAATAAAGGAAATAGGAAAGAGATAAATTGGAAATAAGTACGATTAAATGTTGCTCAATTTATAAGACAGGTTAACTTTGATTGCTTGCACTTGTCCTAGACTTCTGCTTTAATTAGGATGAATTCCTAATCCTGTAATTAGGATGTGACCCTAATTATACCCTTTTTGATCGGCCTGTTACTCCATAAGCCTTACAGCAGACCAGCCGCTATATAACTCCCTACACAGTAGGCAATGATATCTACGAAAGATACACAGATCAACTACCATGGATCCGGACGACATATATAGCTCCCTACACAGAAGGCAATGACGTCTACGAAAGACATTCAAACTAAGCGCTTGGAACTCATAGCTACTACTGAGCACCCGAATGGAAGTTGCAAGCGTAACTGCCACCATGCTCATGCTACCTTTTTCTCCACCTATTGGGTCTACTTATTACCTTAACATCCAGCATAAGCGTGCCCCTCATTCCACTTCAGGCTAACGTGAGATCATCGTGCGTCCATAAAATCTATAGGGGAAATGCTATTGGTACTGGCACTTCCTCCAAACAATATCTAGTTGTGCCCCTTATCCAAATCCCCCGTGATTTAGACTTCTATTTGACTAATTACTACCATTCTTAGCATAAGCGTGCCCTAGGGGATGCTATTTGGTATAGGTCCTAGTTGTATCTTTGCTTATTAACTTAGATAAATATTTTAAATAAGCCTTTACATTTAATCCCTACTATCTTTGCTTATTAATTTATCCTAAGTCTTAAAATAAGCCTCATGTTGTTACATTTCTTATTATAACCAACGTTATAATCATGCTTATTACTTAACCCAAGGTCTAAGTGTGAAAATAAGCTTCTTTCATCTTTTACTCTATTTAGTTATAATTCTAAGTTATAACTATGCCAATTATCTTTAATTAGTCCAATTCTAATTATAATTAGGTGTAATTTCAATTCAATTCCATTATTTATTACAGTCTTTATAATTTACATCTTATTTTTTTCATTCAGTATTCTTACTTATATAATCCATATCCGCGTTTAATTTATTCTAATCCATACTTGAAGAAAAGGGGGATGAAGAGAATAGACGCTTGCATAAAATCCAAAACGTTGAGAAAAATGTAAATAAAAGTAAATAAACTTAAATACTATAAACTATAAATCGAACAAATGAAACTATGCTTAATAGAAATAGACTAAAATTACTCAAAAGAATAGCTGAAAGGAAATAGACTAAAAATAAATCTAAAAACTGTAAATAAACTACTCAAAAGGCTATTCCAAAAGTCGTAGTAAAAGTACAACTATTGGAAACCCTACTATTTCATATTACTTAAAGAATTCTTAAAATAATTACAATCACTCATCTCCGGTCCTAAGCTCTTTCCTTTGGTCTTCTCGGATCCACTTGGAACTATAAAATTATTTAACTTATAATGATTTTCTCCTTTGAAAAAATTATTTCGTTTAGGGTCCTTCCTAGAAAGATGAACCCAATTGGAGAAATTCTAGAATGAGAAAAAGTGTTAGGTCTAGGGGTCTATTTATAGGCATAGAAGTGGATCTCGGACTGTTGGATTTGGATTGAATAGGATGCAACTATGTCTTAGGCTGAATAGAGGCCATTAGATGCAGAAATGGAGGGACCAGATTGGTTTAACCGATGAAAAAGACGTGTTCACTCATCACTGAATCGTTTGAACAAACGTTAGTTCGCTTGCCAATAAGCAAGGGGATTCGACCGCTTGGCTGACCACCCCCTTGCCCAGGTCGACCTCTGTGTGTGTGTGTATTTTGCTTATTTTTATTGTTTTATAACTTGGTCATATTAGCTCAGTTTCTGACGTTCTATGTATGGAAATTGACCGAAAAATTACCATGGACACAATGGTGCAAATTCCATAACTTGATTCTGATAATTTCATAAAGATATTTTATTATTTAATTAATTAACAGATTAATTATTTTGGGTTAATTTTCAGGTTGTTACATTCTCTTCTGCTTAAGGGATTTCGTCCTCGAAATCTCTAAGGATAAAAGAATGTACTAAATGTTTTCGTCAATTCTACGACCAACTACCTAACCATGAACTGTTCATTCATTATCCTCAAGTCTTTCTAATGCAATTTATGATACTTATGCATTTAGTGGTGTAAATGTCCCTAACAAATGCAAAAGATTAGGTGGTCCATTGATTCAATTGACCTTCTTTTATGCAATCATGTCTGTGCCATGTATCCAAATGAATGAAATTTTTTCCTAATGATAACTGATAGTTCTATATGCATGCCACAAGCATCATCCAAATGCAACAATCAAGTGTTAAACATCCATTTACAGAAACCATGGAAATAAAATAAAAATTCACACACATCCATATGCATATACTCTAGTGTCCTAGTTAGGCCGATCCCTAAGGAATAATAGTTCCTAGTGTACCTATATGTGTCCATAACATCCACTTGCAAGCACTTGCAACCACTAGCATACATCATTCATAACATGTTCTATTAACATGTTTACGTCAAATCCTACCATCCATAGGTTAAATCCTAAGTTCTACCCTCCCAAAGGATAATAAAGGAAAGAACCTATTCAAATCTAAAGATGGAAAAAAAAAGAATTCTAAAACTTACCATTAAAAAGAAGAGGATAGGAAGTGTGAATCTTCTCTTCTGCTTCCCAAGTGGCATCTACAACGTTATCCCCCCATTGCACCTTCACCAGTGGAACCACCTTATTCTTTAGTCGCTTGATGCCTCTCCCAACAATATTCTTAGGGATATGCCGAACAGAAGCTTCCCTTTGTACCTCCACCTCCTCCGACTGACTGGGCTCCACAACCTCGGCAATTCATGTAAGCACTTTCGCATGTGCGAAATATGGAAAACGTCGTGCACTCCTGCGAGCCTATTAGGTGGCCTTACTCAGTAAGCCACCCTCCCAACTCTCTCTATGATAGGAAATGGTCCAACAAATCTGGGGGCCATTTAATGACCCTGACCGAACCTTCCTCCAGTGACGATCCCGACGAACTGTTATACACCGATTGCCAGAAATTGAACGAAAACTGAAATCTGTTCAATTAGAATTATCTCAACCATCCCAAACTTAATAATCATAATTTTATCATCAAAAATCCTTTTTGTATAGCACGAATCATTATATATAAATGAAACTTGGAATTACGATACTTGATTTTCCTGATTTAAATTGTTTACTACTGTAATTTTCCAATTTTAAAATATTTACTCAATAATTATACATGAAACTATTTTTAAAATTGGTATACATCGTTATAATCACTTTTCATTTAGGGATCGAGACATAAAATCATTTAGATGAAATGATTTGAATTTTTTGATCAGGTTTTAAAACCTGTAACTTATAACAGAGCACCAATATACATATACACAAGCATGCACAGACATATATACATATTTATATGTATGTGCAACACAATTTCATCACTTCATTTTGACATACATCAAGTTTATAAACAGATTCAAGCATCAATGGGTTATTTTGCTCACCTGGAATGGTTGTACAAAGAAGCAAAGCCTGGAATGATATTTGAAAATCTGGAAATGATTTTTCTTTTGAAATTTGAAAATCGATTTGAACTTTTATTCTGATGGATATGACTTGATATGCTAGTTGATCTCAGTTGAATTGGATCCACTGCTTGCTTGACCTTAGCTCAGTTGCTTTGAAACAGCAACTTGTTTTAAAACTGAAACTTGAATGCTTTGTGTTTGAGATAAAAAATTTGATTGTTGAGATGATCCTGCTTGATTTACTTTGATCTGATTGCTTCAGATTTTGAAGTTGTTGAATTTATTTTGAGTTGTTTGTTTTGCTGGTTTGAGTTTTTCAGTTTTATATTTTTTTATTTTTTTTCTTTGATCTCAAAAATGAAAAGTGGAAAGACTACTTGCTCTATATATATATATATATATGTATATACAAAAGTCATTTTAAAAAGAAAGCTGACACCTGTATATACATGAAATAATTAAGTCGCACTTGTGTTTTGCATGTGATTATCAAGCTACACTAGTTTATTTCAAATTAAACTATGCTCACACTTTTTTTAATGCATGTTAATTTACTTACAAATGTTTAATTCCATGTTTTAAAACACCAACACTTGTTAATTTTCACATTATATGTTTTACACATGTAATTTGCATGTATTAAATGATTTTTAATGTGTTTGTAAGAATTTTATATTATATTCACTATTTAATAAATGCATTTCTTTTCATATAAATATTTATATAATCTTAAAGAAATCGATTTTAAAACCTAATGATGCATTAATAAACATATATTTATATTACAAAATATAGAATTTAGCTTTATACAACTTTTGAAAATTATTTATATCAAATACAAAATATACCTTTCAAAATATATATTACATATATATATTAAAATTAGAAAACATATTTTATTAATCTTAAAATATAGAGTATTTAAATTCAATTTATTTTCTGAAATATTTATTTTTTGAGTTTCAAATTCAAAATTCAATTTAAGATCAATTTGTATATATATATAAATAAGTAACATATATTATTTAATTTGGAAAATTTCAAATTCAAATTTCAAATTACAATCTATTTATATAAATAAATAAGCACATATCTTATTTAATTTGAAAATTTTAAAATTAATTCACGATTTAATCCAAAAATTTATATAAATTACCAAATCAAATTTGATTTAAAAACCGGGATCGTTACATATTCCCCCTTAAGAAAATTTCGTCCCCGAAATTTCCTAGACAGGGAGACAACAAAGAACAGATGAACACATTAATGATAGAGAAAATAGCTTTTCATATCAAGCTGAATATTTATTCCATATTTGGCCTACCAAATCAGAATATCATCAATAGATACGAGAACAGACTTATTCAGTACTTCATGATTGGGTCATCCGGTCTGCGAAATATGCATGGGCATTGGTTAGTCCGAAGGGATAACTAACCATTCGTAGAATATAGCCCACAGGTCCCAGGATCGAAACCTCGCTCTGATACCAAATTTAACGACCCTGACTCGACCTTCCTCCAGTGACGATCCCGACGAACAACTATACACCGATCGCCAGAAATTGAACAAAAACCAAAATCTGTTCAACTCGAAATATCTCGACCATCCCAGACTTAATAATCATAATTTTATCATCAAAACTCCTTGTTTTCTAGCACGAATCAGAATATATAAACGAAACTTGGAATTAGATACTTGATTTTCCTGATTTAAATTGTTTATTACTTTAATTTTCCAATTTTAAAATATTTACTCAATAATTATACTTGAAACCATTTTTAAAATTGGTATTACATCGTTATAATCACTTTTCGTTTAGAGATAGAACCATAAAATCATTTAGATGAAATGATTTGAATTTTTTGATTTGGTTTTAGAACCTGAACTTATAACAGAGCACCAATATACATATACACAAGCATGCATAGACATATATACATATTTATATGTATATGCAACACAATTTCATCATTTCATTTCACATACATCAAGTTTATAGATAGATTCAAGCATCAATGGGTAAGTTTGCTCACCTGGAATGGTTGTACAGAGAAGCAAAGCCTGGAATGACATTTGAAAATCTGGAAATGATTTTTCTTTTGAAATTTGAAAATTGATTTGAACTTTTATTTTGATGGATATGAGTTGATCTGCTAGTTGATCTGAGTTGAATTTGGATCCACTACTTGCTTGATCCTTAGCTCAGTTGCTTTGAAACATCAACTTGTTTTAAAACTAAAACTTGAATGCTTTGTGTTTGAGATAAAAACTTTGATTTTTGAGATGATCCTGCTTGATTTACTTTGATATGATTGTTTCAGGTTGAAGTTGTTGAATTTTTTTGAGTTGTTTGTTTTGTCGATTTGGGTTTTTCAGTTTTATATGTATTTTTTATTTTTTTCTTTGATCTCAAAAATGAAAAGAGGAAAGACTACTTGCTCTCAATATACACAAAAGTCATTTTAAAAAGAAAGCTGACACTTGTATTTACATGAAATAATTAAGTTACACTTGCGTTTTACATGTGATTATCAAGCTACACTTATTTATTTCAAATTAAACTATGCTCACACTTGTTTTAATGCATGTTAATTTACTTACATATGTTTAATTTCATGTTTTAAAACACCAACACTTGTTAATTTTCACATTATATGTTTTAAACATGTAATTTGCATGTATCAAATGATTTTTAATGTGTTTATAAAAAATTTATATTATATTTACTATTTAATAAATGCATTTCTTTTCATATAAATATTTATATAATCTTAAAGAAATTGATTTTAAAAATCTAATATTGCATTAATAAACACATATTTATATTACAAAATATAGAATTTAGCTTTAAACAACTTTTGAAAATTATTTATATCAAATTCAAAATATAACTTTCAAAATATATATTACATCTATATATTACAATTAGAAAACAAATTTTATTAACCTTAAAATTTAGAGTATTTAAGTTCAATTTATTTCTAAAATATTTATTTTTTTGAGTTTCAAATTCAGAATTCAATTTAAAATTAATTTGTATACATATATAAATAAGCAACATATATTATTTATTTTGGAAAATTTCAAATTCAAATTTCAAATTACGATCTATTTATATAAATAAACAATCACATATCCTATTTAATTTGAAAATTTTCAAATTAATTCACAACTTAATCCAAAAATTTATAGAAATTACCGAATTAATTTTGACTAAAAAACCGGGATCGTTACAGGCTAACTTCCCATTTGATCCGAATCTTACCGCCTTCCTAAGTGAGGATACATTTATAAAAACTAAGTCTCCAACCTCAAACTCTAAGTCACTCCTCCGCTTATCCACATACGACTTCTGTCTGTCTTGAGCTGTCTTCATCCTTTGTCGAATCAAATCCACCCTCTCAGAGGTCTCCCTAACCATATCGGGTCCAAGTAATAACTTCTCCGTAGACTCTACCCAACATGATGGGGACTTGCAAGGTCTCCCATATAGAGCCTCAAATGGTGTCATACCTATACCTATTTGGTAAATATTATTGTCCACAAACTCAACCAACGGAAGATGCTCCTCCCAAGTATCTCCAAAGTCCAGAATGCACATCCGCAGCAAATCTTCAAGCATCTTATTTACCCTCTCCGTTTGGCCATCTGTCTGGGGGTGATAGGCCATACTCAACCTAAGTTACGTCTCTAGCGCCTCCTACAAGCTTCTCCAAAAATCACTAGCAAAAATGGGATCTCTATGAGTAACTAAGCTAGAAGGAACTCTGTGTAGATGGACTATCTTCCGAATATACAAGGATGCCAAATATGAAGCCGTACGCTTACTCTCAACTGGGATGAAGTGAGAACTCTTGGTCAATCTATTAACAATCACCCAAATGCTAGTGTTCCCTTCCTAGAACGGGATAAACCATCAATGAAATCCATATAAATACTATCCCACCACTCCAGTGCATCTAAGGGCTGAAGTAATCCATCGGGCTTCTGCTGCTCTGCTTTTACCCTTTGGCATATGAGACAATTAGCTACGAATTTCGCCACATCCTTCTTCATACCACCCTAACAGAACATTGCATTGGAGATGTCTCGAGACCTCTCCTCGGCTAATCCTATCCATAATGTCCACGAGCTCTGAATCCTCCCACTGCCTCGAACCAATTTGTTCCATAAGGGTAGGCCTAACCTCTAATGTTGCTAACAATCCGGGAGTAATGTCCATAGAGGACTTAAAATCAAATGTAGAATTAAACTCCAAGTTCCTCCACTCTACAAACAAAGGACTAATGGTTGCTTTCTTTCTACTCGATGCATCCGCAACCATATTACCTTGCCCGGTGTATAAGCTATCTCAAAATCAAACGAGGTTAAAAACTTCATCCACCTCTTTTGTTCAAGTTCAAGTCTTTCTGCGAGAATAGGTACTTCAAAGACTTATGGCCAGTAAAAAGCTCAAACCTTTCTCCAAGAAAATAGTGCCTCCATGCCTTAAGTTCAAAAACTATTGTAGCCAACTCCAAATCGTGGGTAGGGTAGTTCTTCTCATGCATCCTCAACTGCCTACTACCATAACACACTACCCTCCCTTCTTGCATCAACATCGCTCCTAGACCCGTTCCGCATACATCAATGTATACTGTGAAAGGCTTAGCTTCATCAGGTAAAACTAACACTAGTGCACTAGTAAGGGCTCTCTTAAGCTTCATAAAGGAATCCTCACAATCCACGTCCCACGCGAAAGCTTTATTCCTCTTAGTAAGGCGCATGAGTGGTGCCAAAATCTTGGCAAAGCCTTTAATGAATTTCCTATAGTAGCCCGCCAATCTTAGGAAGCTCCTAACCTATGTAATGTTCTTGGGGACCTTCCAATCTTGCACTGCAATAACCTAGGGGAGTCAACAGCCAAACCTTCCTTCGAGACTATGTGCCGCAAGAAACGAACTTCCTCTCTCCATAAATAACACTTTGAAAACTTAGCTCTTAAATGATGACTACAAAGTGTGCGAAGAACTTCTTCCAAATGAATAGCATGATCCTACATATTCTTGGAAAATACCAAGATATCATCCACGAATACCACCACAAACTTATGTAGGACACCCCTAAAGACGCGGCTCATCAAATCAATGAAATAAGCTGGAGCATTGGTTAGCTAAAAGGGCATAACCAGCCACTCAAGAATCCGTCTGGTGTCCTAAATGCAGTCTTATCTATGCTATCATCAACGACTCTAAGCTAATGTAATCCCATGGCTAAATCAAGCTGAGAGAAAACCAAAGAACCTAACAACTGGTCAAAAAGATCATCAATCCTAGGTTATGGATATTGAAAGAGACAGTGGATTAAGGATCTAAGGCTAATTTAATACTTAAGAGGGGCTGAATAGTGTTTAATAGATTCTAAGACTTATATGAACTAATTCAAAATTATGACACAAACAAATGCAGAACTTAATCACAGAACAATCATAGAATCAAACACAGATGCAAAAGGTAAATAAAAAGTAGTAAAGGGAAAGAACACACCGAATTTTATACTGGTTCGGAGTTACCCTACATCCAGTCTTGTACCAAGGCAAATCATCTCATACAGATTTTTATTATACAAATGTCGAGATTACATCCCTCAATTTCTAAAGGCCTTGAGGTACCCTCCTGTCTCACGAGTTCGAAGCAAACTCTATTGATTTACGAGCACAAGATTACCCAATTGATTTCTAGGAACAACCACACCTTATAGAGAAACTCGATAAACTTTTGATTACAAATTGATCCTATAACTCCGAATAGCACTTTGATCTTCGAAAGAGGGCAGAGAATCAAACAAGAATGAGATTCTAATTCGATTCACTTGAGAATTCGGCAGAATTTCGGCACGATCTTAAAAATATGAAAATTTTAGAATATGGATTTGTGGAGAAGAAGAAGTGAAAAAATATATGAAATTAGTTGGTTAAAAAATTCGTTTGTGAAGGCTATTTATAAAGCATCAACGGTCATAACCATTCGTGAAGAGATTTAAACGAATAGACACTTCTTTTGAAAATTGAAACTTTTGAATTCAACGGCCACTATGTCGACATGGCGTATCCCATGAAGTCGACATCCTTATGTAAAAAACAATGTAAAATTTGATTTTGAAAATGAAGTTTAAAACAAGAGTTTATTTTAAAATAAAAACAAATAATATTTTAAGGCTAAAACATCTTTTTGAAAAATCATTTGAAAAGATAATTTTAAGGCTAAAATATTTTGAAAAGCAGTTTTGAAAATCATTTTGAAAAACCATTTTGAAGTAGTCTTGCAAGCTTCTTCCTGCAAAATATCTCATCACATCAGGACTCGAGAACTTATACAAAACCAGGATGTTCGTGGGTTTGTAAGCCACTTGTCGTAGGTTTGTAAGCTACTTGTCATGGGTTTGTAAGACACTAAGAAGGCAGAAATGGGTTTCATTCCAAATGAAATTTAGAATGAAGATTTCCATGTTATTATGAAGTTTTAACAAAAAAACTAGACACATATCTTGAAATCTTGATCTTGATACTCATGAGTCTTCAAACTTGATCTCTTCATTCTTGATCTTTATACTGTACAGTCTTCAATAATCAGTACATGCCTTATATATATCCTGCATAATAATATTCATATATGTCTAGACAATAGTGTTAGTATATAAGTTATAATAAAATAAGTTACAAATATTGTTTCGTTATAACCACTATCTCCAGTTCCTAACAATCTCCCCCTTTTTAAAGATGACAACCTTATAAAATATACTTACCACTTCAATTGTACCATAACTCCCCCTTACTCCAAGCCTACTATTTTATATAACTTTCTCCCCCTTTGTCATCAACAAAAAATAACCTATAAACCTTGGATTTAATAGAAAAAGAGATAAACAAACATAGACATGATAATATAACATCCTAACTAGAATTCATGTTTCTATACATCAAAGATAGTTTTTAGAAGAACCTTAAGATAACACTTATATATAAATTAACAAACTAATATACAATCACGAAAGAGAAAAATGAAAAACGCTTAATGAGGGCCCTTGACTATTGGTGATTTATGGACTGAACAATTTGGATAGTGGAGACAAAAGTTTCCACGTTGTTCAACCAAGTTGCCATTAGCATCAAAAAGGACCTCTCCAACGCAAATCACGCCGTCATCTTCGTCCATATGAACATCCGGAATCAGCAGAGGATGTTCTTCTTCTTGATCTTCTTGCGGTTCTTCTAGAGACTCTTCTTCTTTAGAATCCATGGCTTGTGATGATTCTTCGGTAACAATGGGTTTGGCATGGTTATCCATAAGGAATTTTTGTAGACTCCTAAGCATTTTGCCTTGCTTATCTTGTTCTCTTTCCATTCACAGTTGACTAACTTGAATCTCCATCATCATTTGAAGCAAATCTTTCATCCTCTCCTGCAATTTGATGACTCGTATGTGTGTGGATCGTTGAAAAGGACTAGAATGAGGATAAGTGGGTGAAGAAGGTTCAGTACTAGAAGAGGAAGCCATTAATTTACTGTTTTAAAGGTTTGCTATAGAGGATAGAACAGAGAAAAGGAGTAAAAGTCAAAATATATAAATATATAACTTAATAACTAATTTTAGAGGGAAATTCAAATTTGAAAATCATGGCTAGTATGTCGACATAGGGGGATGGGTCATGTCGACATGCCTAGTGTAATTTTTGAGAAATTTTTATTTATATTAATTATTAATTATACTTGTATTATTTATAGCTTATATTTCAGTTAATGAACATATACCTGATTCTTTTCTAAATTTAGTAAAGTTTTGTTCATTTAATGGCTTGGTTAATATATCAGCAATTTTTTTCAGTATTAATATATTCAAGAGTTAAGACTTCTTTACTTACATTATCTCTAAGAAAATGATGTCTAATATCAAAATGTTTCGTTCTAGCATGATGAGTTGAATTCTTAGATAAGTTTATTGCACTAGTATTATCATAATAAATTGGTGATTTAGTTATAGTTAATCCAAAATCTTTTAAAGTTTGTTGCATATATATAACTTGAGAACAAGCCAAAGCAGCAGATATATATTCTGCTTCAGTTGTTGACAATGATACAGTATTTTGATTCTTACTAAACCAGGAAACCAGAAAATGTCCTAGAAAGTGAAGTTCCACTTTTTACTTTTTTGGTTTGATTTACAACCAGCGTAATCAGCATCACAATATGAAATTAAGTCAAATACATCGTTTTTAGGGTAAAATAAACCATAATCTAAAGTATGTTTACATATCTTAAAATTCTTTTAGCAGCTTTTAAGTGAGTTTCTTTAGGTTGTGATTGGTATCTTGCACAGAGACAAACACTATGCATGATGTCAAGACGACTTGCTGTTATATAAAGCAGTGAAGCAGTCATTCTCCTATATAATTTTTGATCATCATCTTTTAATTTAACTTCTTTACTTAAAGCTACATTAGTTGTCATTGGAGTTGGTTTCGCACTAGAAGTATTCAATCCATATTTATTAATTAAATACTTAGCATATTTTTCTTGACTAATGAAAATTCCTTTATCTAATTATTTGATTTGAAGTCCTAAGAAGAAACTTAGTTCTTCCATATGACTCATTTCAAATTCTTTAATCATTATATCTGAAAATTCTTTATTCATTATGTAATTAGTTGATCCAAATATTATATCATCTACATATATTTGTACTAGTTGAATATCATTTTTGTTTCTTTTAATAAAAAGAGTTGTATCTATTTTACAAATTTCAAAACCAGATTGTAGTAAATAAGATCTTAGTCTTTCATACCAGGCTCTAGGAGCTTGTTTCAAAGCATATAAAGCTTTCTTTAATTTATATACATGATTTAGATATTTATTATTTTCAAAAAGTGAAGGTTGTTCAACATAAACATCTTATTTTACAAAACCATTAAGGGCATTTAGAAAAGCTCTTTTAACATCCATTTGATATAACTTAAAATTATCATAGTTTGCGAAAGCAAGTAGAATTCTGGTAGCTTCTAGTCTTGCTATGGGTGCAAAGGTTTTGTCATAATCAATTCCTTCTTCTTGACAATAACCATACGCGACTAAACGAGCTTTATTTCTCACGACCTCACCAAATTCATTCATTTTATTTTTATAAACCCATTTTGTTCCAATTACACTTTTATCCTCAGGTCTAGGAACAAGTTCCCAAACATCATTTCTGGTGAATTGATTCAGTTCTTCTTGCATAGCAAGAATCCATGAATAATCAGATGATGCTTCCTTTGGATTTTTAGGTTCAATAGTTGATATAAAAGCTATATTACTCATATTATTTAGTTGATTTCTTGTTTTATCTATAGATTCAATATTACCTAGTACATTTTCTACAGGATGATCTTTTAATAACCTAATTCTTTTATTAGGTTGAACGACTTCACAATTAGTTTCATTAGGTTCATTATTTAAAGTTACAAAATCTTCTTCATCTTCTATTTGTACAGTATCTTTAAAAATTTCATCAAAGATACATGCATTGTTTCTTCAATAGTGTGAGTTCTTAAATTATAAACTCTAAATGCTTTACTTCTATTAGAATATCCGATAAAGATACCTTTGTCGGATTTAGGTTCAAATTTATCTAAATTATCTTTTATATTAAGAATAAAACACTTACTATCAAAAACTTTAAAATAAGCTAATATGGGTTTCTTATTGTAAAGTAATTCATATAGTGTTTTATTAGTTAATGGTCTAATTAAAATCCTATTTAATATATAGCACGCTGTAGCGACTGCTTCAGCCCAAAAGTTGTTAGGTAAGTTACTATCGAAAGCATTGTTCTAGCACACTCTTGAAACGTTCTATTTTTCTGTTCTACCACTCCGGTTTGTTGTGGGGTTCTTGGAGAAGAGAAATTATGAGTAATTCCTTTTTTATTACACAAATTATCAAAATTTTCATTTTCAAATTCTCCACCATGATCACTACGAATATTTTTTATTTTTTAAAAAAGTTGATTTTGAATTCTTTTAGCAAAATTTTTAAATATTTCAAAAGCATCACTTCTAAGTTTAAGAAAAATTGTCCAAGTATATCTAGAATAATCATAAGCAATTACAAAAACATATTTTTCATGATTAATTGATTAAACTTGAGATGGACCAAATAAATCTAAATGAAGTAATTCAAGGTTTAGAAGTTGAAATCATATCTTTTAATTTAAATGAACTTTTGTAACAACCCGTGGTTTTGTAACAATTAATTATCGTCAAATGACGATTAATTTGATTGTTAATGGCTATTTGAAGTTTTTAATCAGATTGAAATTCTTTTGAAATTGTTTAAGAATTATATGGGCTTTATAATCTTGGCCCATGTTTTGTTGCGGCTGTGATTAATGTGTATAATCGGTTCCCCTCTTCGTTCCTTTTGGCAAACCCGATCCCTTCCTTTATTTGGTTCGAAAACCCTGAAGCATACCAAAAAAATGGTGGCTTGTTCTCGTCTTTGCAAACTAGGGTTTCGAATCCTGATTTCGCTCGTCTTTGCTTGCCGATCGATGGATCTGCGCTCATCAGGATAAGGTGAGTGATTTCTATTACTCACATCTAATTCAATTTCATATATATGTAATTTTGTGATTTACACGGCTTTGAAATTTTCTGATACTCTGATATTGTTCAAGTTTGGGATTTACGTTGTTTGATTAATTGATGCTCACGGTTTCGATTTCTCTGATTAAACTTTATTTTGACTCCGTGAATTTCTCCTGTGACATCATTGATATCGGCACCCAACATTATCGAACTTTGCACTGACTTGTTAATGACTTCTACTTCAAATTTGATATTATTTGCTATTGACTTTCGCTTTTGGGACTTGTCATGATATCGTGATAATGGATGGCTTCGGCATGACCGTCGTCTAGTTTGATTTTGGTCACTTATCTGGGTTGCTTCATCATGTATATTGTGACATGATACTTGACTGTTGTACTGGGTTGTTTCGTGGAACTTCTTGCTATCATGTTTGGGTTTTTCGGCACTATTTGATTTTGTGGTATGGTATCACTTGGTGTTGTAGTTTCACGGTTGCATTCATGTGTACATCACCTGATGCTGTTGCATATGTTTGTTTCCCGATCTGTTATTTGGTGACATGGTTACATTGATTCCATGTTGCCTTTTGTTTTTGGTCTGGACACGTGTGTTGCAGCCAGTCTTCAATTTTGCCAATTTGCACTGTTAGGTTCATAGCCTTTTATTGTTGTGTGTTGTGGTACCATATTTTGGTGCTCTCACCTTCATACTGCTGTGTTCATGTGGTCGTATCGTTTTGTTGATGATGCTTGAGATTCTGTTGTACTTGGTATCGTGATAATGTGTTTCACTGTTTTACATTGCTTTGCATCCTTCGGGTTGTTTGTACCACTCTTATTTATGAAAGTTGGTCATACTACATATATATGCAGTTTGCAGTTTGACTTCGTATACTTGGTCTTTGATCAAAACTGCTTATATGTAGTTGTCTGTTGCATCACTGTATATGCACTTGAATTTGATATTTTTCGAAGCTTGTTATGTCCAGTTTCATTTGAACTTAGTTGTATTTGTACATCACTTCATATGGTTTTGCATATAGTTCTGGCCTTTGTATATTTGTTGCACTGCTTCTTGGTTTTATATGTTGGTGACTGGTCTTTGCTTATGAGTTCATCGTGGTCTGCTATTTGATGTAGAGGCCAGTTGCAGTTTTATATTGATCTTGCAGCTTTGTGTATTATGTAGTCAAGTTTGCTTTGGTGTGTGTTGCCATATTTTGTTGTAACTATACTTGTATTTCCTGTCCACTACTTGACTTTGTGGGCTGGTTCATTCATTTACAGTCTGCGACATTTTGTTCCACTGGTGCATGTATATGTACTCGTGATGCACTGCATTGGATTGGATTTGTGTCGATTGTAGCTTTGAGTTACTACCGCTTCATCGTAGCTGTTTGGACCATTTGAAGCAGTTTAGTTTTGTTTCATGTATTTTGGTTATAGCCAGTGCACACTGTCTGGATTTTCTAATTTGACTTCGACTTGGCTTGGGTTTTCTTCAAGTAGACAGACCTTGTTGGATTTCTTGGTGTTACTGTTAGCTTTGTTTTGTCCTTGCAGTTGTCTTGAGTCATGATAGCAGTGACTTGACCTTTGCATTTTTGTTATTGATTGGGTTTTGCAGTCTCGACTGGCTGTTAACAAGTGAAGTTGTGATGACATCATATAATGTAGTGGCGAGGCAGTACACGCGTGCGTGTACTGCAGCCACACAGTATTGACGTTTTAATTGATATTTCAATTGTTCGAATTATTTCATGTGTCCAATTCAATATTTTGAATCGTATTTTGATTTGGTTTAAATTGATGATTTTGTTGATATCTAATTATCTTTTTGATAATTAGATTATGAGTTTCTAATTATTTATTTAATAATTAGATTTTGTCGTTAATTACCGTATAGACAATTCTGTTGTTTAATAAATTATCTTCATTGATAATAGTTTCATTTATCTTTGTTGAAAAATTGGAATTTGTTGATTTGTTGTTTAACACTGTTACATGTTATATTTACCGTTGTCTGATTTCCTTATTTAAGGATTGGATAGGTGAATTTATTTTAACTGTCATCTAATTGTTACTTAATTATTATTGCTTCCGTGCATTAATAACTGAGTTTGAATTATACTGACCCGTGTATTATTTTCTTTTTAATTTAATACTCGGGTCAGGCCGAGTTATTACAGGCTGTAGATATCTTGCTTTGGGTTGCTGCTAGAGCTATGAAGTCTCTTTATATCTTTTGGAGTAGTTGTTGTCATAGTATAGGATGATGTGTATTCATGTATATTAATTATATTAATGTACTTGTATATGTAACATCTTGTGTCGACAGTTGTAGTTGCACCATATGTATTGTATCACATGTATTGTAACTGACATCAGTTATTATATATATGAGACATTTATATTATCTGTGTTCCGCATTTATCTTATCTGTGTTATTATTATATATATTGTCCTAAGCTATTATGAACCATCGTAGTTCGTTTTTATACTGAAATTGGGTATGTCGATGGGAGTAAATAAATAAGAGATGAAAAATAAAAATATATACCACTCCTATCGAGATAACCAATACTAGTGTAAGGCCCAACTACGGATGGCCGCTCCTATCCAGCCTTATTCTTCGTAATAACAGACAGTATTTCTTTTAATACTCTTTGTTATTGTGTGCATAGAGGTGGGGCGTCACAACTTTTCTTAAGTTTTCTTAATTGGCAAGCATCACATATACTATCTACTGTAAAGTTTAACTTGGGAAGACCTCTAACTAAGTCAGGTTTTGATAACCTAGACAACAGTTTGAAATTCAAATGACCAAATCTTTTTTGCCGAATCCAAGGGTCACTTGTATTAGCCAAAAGACATAAGTTATCATTTGAAACTTCCATACTAAGGATGTAAATGTTTTTCTTCCTAATTCCTTCAAAGATAATATTTGACTTATTATCTTCGATGTGACACTTATCTTTTCCAAATTTAATTTTAAATCCTTTATCACATAGTTGATTTATACTAAGAAAATTATATTTTAATTTCCTAACTAGCAAAATATTAGAAATAAGAGGAATTTTAGAATTGCCGATATTGTCGATGCCAACCACATATCCTTTTGAGTTATCTCCAAAGTTGACCAATCCACCATCTTGATATATAATGTTATTGAGTATCTCGGGATTTCCAGTCATATGCCTTGAACAGCCACTATCAAGAATTCATTTATCTTTCTCAATTTGCACGGTTTGTCCATTGGTTGTTGATTCTTCAAAAGCTATGTAACATGTCTGTTCCTGCATAACAAACCAATTCGGTAGATAACTTGATTTTTCATAAAAAATTATATGCAAACTTATGATACTTTGATGAAATGCATAAATTCAAACTAGCATTAACAAAATTTCCTAAAAATGCCATTTTTAACTTTTCAAGCTTCGGATTACAAAAACTATGAAAACCTATGCTTCGATACCAATTGAAAGGGACAGCGGATTAAGGATCTTAAGGCTAATTTAACACTAGAGGGGAGGTGAATAGTGTTTAATGGATTCTAAGACTTATATGAACTAATTTAAGATTATGACATAAAAAATGCAGAACTTAATCGCAGAACAATCACAGAATCAAACACAGATGCAGAAAGTAAATAAAAAGCAATAAAGGGAAAAAACACACCGGATTTTATACTGGTTCGGAGTTACTCTACATCCAGTCCTATACCGAGGCAAACCACCTCATACATATTTTTATTATACCAATGTCGAGATTACATTCCTCAATTTCTAAAGGCCTTGAGGTACGCTACTGTCTCACGAGTCTGAGGCAAACTCTCTTGATTTATGGGCCACAACATTACCTAATTGATTTCCAAGCACAACCATACCTTGTAGAGAGACTCGATAAACTTTTGATTATAAATTGATCCTATAACTCTGAATAGCACTTTGATCTTCGAGAGAGGGCAGAGAATCAAAAAATAATGGGATTCTAATTTGATTCACTTAAGAATTCGGCAGAATTTCGGTACGATCTTAAAAATATGAAAATGTTAGAGTATGAATTTGTGGAGAAGAAGAAGTGAAGAAAATATGAAATTAGTTGGTTAAAAAATTCGTTGGTGAAGGCTATTTATAAAGCACCAACAGTCATAACCATTCGTGAAGAGATTTAAACGAATAGACTCTTCTTTTGAAAATTAAAACTTTTGAATTCAACGGCCACCATGTCGACATGGGGTATCCCATGATGTCGACATCCCTATGTAAAAAACAATGTAAAATTTGATTTTGAAAATGAAGTTTGAAACAAGAGTTTATTTTAAAACAAAAACAAATAATATTTTAAGGCCAAAACATCTTTTTGAAAAATCATTTGAAAAGATAATTTTAAGGCTAAAATATTTTGAAAAGTAGTTTTGAAAATCATTTTGAAAAACCATTTTGAGGTAGTTTTGTAAGCTTCTCCCTGCAGAATATCTCATCACATCAGGACTCGAGAACTTGTACAAAACCAGGATGTTCGTGGGTTTGTAAGCCACTTGTCGTGGGTTTGTAAGCTACTTTTCGTGGGTTTGTAAGCCACTAAGAAAGTAGAAATGGGTTCTATCCCAAATGAAATTCGAAATGAAAATTTCCATGCTATTATGAAGTTTTAACAAAAAACTAGACATATATCTTGAAATCTTGGTCTTGATACTCATGAGTCTTCAAACTTGATTTCTTCATTCTTGATCTTTATACCGTACAGTATTTAATAATCAGTACCTGCCTTATATGTATCATGAATAATAATATTCATATATATCTAGACAATAATGTTAGTATATAAGTTATAATAAAATAAGTTACAAAGGTTGTTGTCATCAAAACCACTATCTCCAGTTCCTAACAGATATCGGTTCTTCTTGGTGAGCTTGTTTAATTCCCTATAGTCCATGCAAAGTCGGAGAGAACCATCTGTCTTAATGGCGAAGCCAACTGGCGCTCTCTACTTCGATATGCTCCTTCTTATGAATCCCCTCTCTAAAAGCTCATGAATCTGCTTGCTCAATTCTTTCCTCTCCCTATGTGCCATATGCCTCATAGGTAATGCTACCGGCTTAGCATTCTCAATCAAATAAAACCTAAAGTCGATCTCTCTCTTAGGAGGTAGTCCCCTATCCTCCTCAAAGACGTCTGCAAACTTTCTGACGATAGGAACCTAATGCAACTCTGATGGCGATGAATCGAGGGAATATAGAAAACTCAACACGGCTGACCCTTGTGGGTCGCAAGATACCTCTAGAGTCCTACCACTACAAGTATCAAGTCTAACGATTCTCCTCTCGCGGTCTAAGATAGCTCGTATGTGGATAGCCAATCCATCCCCAAGATCATCCCATACCCCGAGAATCCTAAAACATAGGCGTCGCAGTCAAACTTTATGCATAGGATAAAGATTTTCAACCCATACAAACAATAGTAATGGGGTCTACTACTAATGATATGTCCAAGTGCAAACAATCTACTAGAGAGCTAGCGATAAAAGGGTGTGATGCTCCAGAATCAAATAGTCCAAATGGGAAAACCAGATATAGAAATCAAACCTTCAACTGTGACTTTCCTACCTCTATCTGGAATGCTATCGGAAGGTGTTGTGTTGAATGCCTGAATCTGCGCAGCTAGTGCACTCGCTCCCTGGGGACTACTCCTACTCATATGACCGGGCTGGCCGCAAGTATAGCACTTACCCTTCATCTTCTCCTTCCAGCAATTCTTGACCATATGTCAAACTTTCCCGCAACCATGGCACTTTATTCCCTTCTTAATCTGCTTCTAAGGACGACCACCTTTCTTCTTCGTCTTATTCTTTTCCCACCACTTCTTCTTTGTACCTTCTGACTTAACCTCCTCTCTAGACTCTCCCTCCTATCATTAGTACATGAGTCAGCAATAATCCCTGAAGGGGTTGATTCATTCCCTTCGTAAACTTCATAGCTTTCTTATGTTGTGTGTTCAACAAATCCTTACCAAACCACGACAACTCATTGAATTGATTGATGTATTCCTTAACAGACAAACTCCCCTACTTCAAATTGATAAACCTCTCCGACTGAACACTCTCTTCTGCTTGAGATAGAAACTTCCTATCGAATCGCACCCTGAATCCATCCCAAGTAATATTCCTTTCCTCCAACTCGATCACCTCCCACTAATAAGATGCCTCCTCCTTCAGCTGCCAAGCGGCCAGCTGAACTCGCTACTGTCCATCCAATCCCAAAAGACCAAAAATCCTCTCTGTGTCCCTAAGCCATGCTCTCGCCTCCATAAAAGTCTCCTTGCCGAAATGAAACTTTCCGCCCAAACTCGCAAAATCTTTACAAAGCTTAGAGAAATTGATGGCGGAAGGTGGGTTAATGGGATTTCCACCTGCTGCTGTAGGATTGGGCACAGGCCTGTGCACCTCTGGAGTTGTGGCTTGTAAGTACCTGCGAAACCAGGCTGGGACTGGAATGCCCTCGGGAAGGTTCGAGGCACCGGCCATTCTATGAATATAAAAAGGTAGTTTAGGAAAGAGTCAAAGGGAAATTGAACTGGATTTATGAGGGAATTTTTATAAAAATTCTTTTATACTTAAAAATTACTCCTAAAAGTTCCTTTTTGAAAATTATATTTTGAAAAAAATACTTTTCTTTTTAAAAAAATTTGGAATCCTGTAACCTTAGGCTCTGATACCAAGTGAAACACCCCCACATACCTTAAGATACCCAAAAGGACATATTAAAGGCATGGTGTGTTGTAGATATAACTGAAACTAATGGAGACTAGATTCACAAGACAAATATAGATAAAAACCATGGAAATTTAAAGTAATTACTTAATTTAAACAAAGCTTCATTATTGCTACATAAATAAGTCAAACACCAAATACCACATACATGTCTAAAAATCCAATATATTTCGTGAAACAAAAACTCATAGTCTCAAAATTAGAGTACATAATATACCACAAAATAAGCCAGTACATAGAAAGAACAAAAGATGAAATAAAAGAAATACGTAGAAGAAATATCCTCGAAGAAAACTCCAAGCTGCAGCAATCTATTGACTTCTCCCTTGATTTCCTAAGGGGGAAAGGGGAAAAAAGAGGAGTGCGTCAGACTAAAAGTCTGGTGAATGATATTAATTACTAGAGCCTTTAAGCAAGATAAAGTAATAGACTCTACAACAGTTCTAGCATAAATAAGGATAATAAAGGAAATAGGAAAGAGATAAATTGGAAATAAGCACGATTAAATGTTACTCAATTTATAAGATAGGTTAACTTTGATTGCTTGCACTTGTACTTGATTTCTGCTTTAATTAGGCTGAATTCATAATCCTGTAATTATGATGAGACATTAATTCTACCCTTTTTGATCGGCCTGCTACTCCATAGGCCTTACTGTGGACCAGCTGCTATATAACTCCCTACACAGCAGGCAATAATATCTACGAAAGATACACAGATCAACTAATGTGGACCGGACGACATATATAGCTCCCTACACAGAAGGCAATGACGTCTAAGAAAGACACTCATACTAAGCACTTGGAACTCATAGCTACTACTGAGCACCCGAATGGAAGTTGCACGCATAACTACCACCATGCCCATGCTACATTTTGCTCCACATATTGGGTCTACTTATTACGTCAACATCTAGCATAAGAATGCCCCTCATTCCACTTCAGGCAAATGTGAGATCACCGTGTGTCCATAAAATATATAGGGGAAATGCTGTTGGTACTAGCACTTCATCCAAACAATATCTAATTATGCCCATTATCCAAATCTCATATGATTTGGACTTCTATTTGACTAATTATTACCATTCTTAGCATAAGCGTGCCCTAGGGGATGCTATCTGGTACAGGTCCTACTTTTATATTTGCTTATTAACTTAGATAAATATTTTTAAATAAGCCTTTACGATTAATCCCTACTATCTTTGCTTATTAATTTATCCTAGGTCTTAAAATAAGTCTCATTTTGTTACATTTCTTATTATAGCCTACGTTATAATCATGCTTATTACTTAACCCAAGGTCTAAGTGTGAAAATAAGCTTCTTTCATCTTTTAATCTATTTAGTTATAATTCTAAGTTATAACTATGCCAATTATCTTTAAGTAGTCGAATTCTAATTATAATTGGGCATAATTCAATTCAATTCCATTATTTATTACAGTCTTTATAATTTACATCTTATTTTTTTCATTCAACATTCCTATTTATATAATCCATATTTGCATTTAATTTATTCTAATCCATACATGAAGAAAAGGGGGTGAAGAGAATAGACGCTTCATAAAATCCAAAACTTAGAAAAAGATGTAATTAATAGTAAATAAGCTTAAATATTGTAAATTGTAAATCAATAAAAAACTATGCTTAACAAAAATAAACCAAAATTATTGAAAAGAATAGCTGAAAGGGAATAGACTGAAAATAATTCTAAAAACTGTAAATAAACTACTGAAAATGCTATTCCAAAAATCGTAGTAAAACTACAACTATTGGAAACCATATTATTTTAAATTACTTAAGGAAATCTTAAAATAATTACAATCATTCACCTCTGGTCCTAAGCTTTTCCTTTGGTCTTCTCGGATCCACTTGGAGTTGTAAAATAATTTAATTTATTATGATTTTCTCCTTTAGAAAATTTATTCCATTTAGGGTCCTTCCTAGAAAGGTGAATACAATTGGAGAATACCTAGAATGCGAAAAAGTGTTAGGTCTAAGGGTCTATTTATAGGTGTAGAAGTGGATTTCAGACCATTGGATTTGGAGATTGAATAGGATGCAACCACGTCATAGGCTGAATAAGGGACATCAAATGTAGAAACGGAAGGACCGGATCGGTTTAACCGATGAAAAAGACGTGTTCACTCATCACCGAATCATTCGAACGAACGAACATTCGTTCCCTTGCTAATAAGGAAGGCGAGTCAACCGCCCCCTTGCCCAGGTCGACCGGCCGGTCACCAGTATATATTATTTTTTTACTTATTTTGATTGTTTTATAACTTGGTCATAATAGCTCGGTTTCTGACGTTCTATATATGGAAATTGACCAGAAAATTACCATGGATGCAATGGTTGAATTTCTGTAGCTTGATTATAATAATTTAACAAAGTTATTTTATTATTTAATTAATCAACAAATTAATTATTCTGGGTTAAATATCGGGTTGTCACACTCGCGATAGCTATCAATTTATTAACTTTCGATATCTTCAATTTCTCAATCTTAGCTTTGCTACTCCCTTTCCTTAACTTGCAATTTTCCCCTTTCCATATTCTATGTTAGCTATTTACCCATTTCCTCAAACTATCGAAGCTATTTTCCCTTTTCCTTAACCTACCATGTCTTATGTGCCATTTGTTCTAGAGGCGCGATAGCTTTTTGGTCATTCATTTTACATCACGATAGTTATACTGTTCTAATTTATCAACATTTGATAGCTCCTTGCACATTCTTCAACCTACGATACCATGTATACCATTGATGGCATAATTGCTTCTAGGCTGATGATAGCTTCTTCTAGTTTTTGATTAATAATGCTTGTGCTATCTTTCCAAGCTTAACAAGCGGAGAATATTTCAATTGACGGTAGTTTTAGGAACTAAAAGAACGTATGGGTTAAATGTCATGGCATGCATATTGGCTAAGCCAATTCTTGGCAATCAAAGGATAGATAGGTTTTGAAAAATTCATAAATGAAGTAAGAGGAACCGAAAAACACTTCCCTCATGTTTTGCTAGTGACTTATTACCGCCCACAGCCGAGAAAATTGGAGTTGCGTTAGGTTTTCATCAAATAAACTTTGTCGGAGCCAAAATTCATGATGACCAACACCTAAATGTATATGCTGCCACCACCAAAAGATAGCTCTACCTCCCCTTTACCACATGTAGAAGGCTCTTTGACCTAGGCTCGAATAAGGACATCGAAAATGGGAAAGAATGAGACCATTTTCTTATCATTCAAGCCTAATTCCAACCAGACGATGAGGATTTTTAAGGATCGGCCACTATAGATAGATGGAACTCATCGAGACATGTAAGCCCATATAATCGATTTAAAGAATGGAGCTATGGATTGAAAGTTGCATATCAATAGACATGATTGTCTATATCTATTCATGGAAACCTAAGTAGAGATAGCTTTTGATGAAATTAATATCACTGAGAAGGACTCGGAAAAATATGAAAAATGACGAAGTTCGTTCACTCATATATACCCGTATGTGAGAGAAATTGCTAAATGAAGTATAGAAAATCGATTGCTTATTATTATGAAAATTATACAACTGGAAGATCTAAAAATTTAATATAGTCAAACGTGAAATGAGATATTGAATAAAGCAAGGTGAAAGAATAGACCTAAAAAATAAATATATATGAATGAAGAAAGTTAGTTCATAGTATCAAAAAATAACGTAAAATATATTGCAATAAAATGACTTTGAATGATAAAAAATGATTCTAGTAGAAAGTGATGGGCTTATCAAATCTACCATATCTTTGTATTCATAAATTGCAAACCTTATTCGTGAACATATCAAGTTGATATTTGCTATCAAATTCTAATTTTGATTCCTCTTGTATAGTAAATTGAGATATAAGGATTATTTATACTAAAATTTGCAACTCATTAATTTAGGATTCAAATTCTTTTTATCGGTAAAAAAGAATGGAGTACTCATTGATCGGGCTTGCAAATTCCACCATCAGAGCACAATTGATGATTTCCAATAAATGGATACTGGGATTTTTCATTAAATGTGTACCTTTAGAGTTATTAATGAGATTAACATACTTTACTGATGCAAAAGAAGGTTCTACGAACTCCTAAATTTCTTTGTGGGAAATAAATTATTATCCAATTATAAAGTTTAAAGCATTTTTTCTTCAACTTATGAGTTTACTCATCAGAAAAGAAAAGGTTGGTCTTTACATCTATGATGATAAGGAATTATGTTTCGCCATTCTATTTCAAGACTCAAATTAAAACTCCTTTTTATGTAACAATAGTCTCTTTGTTATATGAGCTTCTAACTTTCTTTATTATCATCTAGATTTCCTTGTAAAACTACATTGTCATCTAATGATGAAGTTTAGAATAACCTCCTTCAAATTGGTGAGCTATTCATATGTAAAGAGCCTAATTAAAGTTCTGATCTTCTATTTCAAGACCTAGGTTCGAATTATCTATTGCACGATGATGGATTCTTTTGGATGAATTTGCAGTTTTCTTTATTATTATATGGATGGTAAACTATGTTTATTAAAGAATGCCACTCCCCTGGCATAATGGTTGATAAAATTTGTAAGATAGAATGTTATTTTAGATCTCTCCTTGAGAAAGGTTTTCAAAAAGTTAATAAGAAAAGATTATGCATTATTTGATGTTATAGATTTCATCAATCAAAGGCATAAACCTATGAAAATTTGGATTTCTATACTAAATATGTAATATTGTCTAATGAAATAAATCCTTAACCTACAATCTTGAGAACATGGATGCGGCATCTCTATTACGTCGTGATGGATTTCATTATTATATGGGTTTCTGGTTTTCTTTACTACTATTTGGATGATAAACTCCTATTATTAAAGCATATCGCTTCTAGCATGATGGTCAATAAGGTTTCTCGGATGAAATAATATTTTAGCCCATGAGCATTTTAATGCCATTCTTTTCTCTATAACAACATAATAAAGAAAATTATGTAGCGAATGTTGATCATGAGGTGGCTTGTAAAGGAGTAAGAATGGGTGAACACGAAGATCAACATGTGAAAAATTAGATAACATTAATAGTTGAAAATTAAGAAACTTAATGTTGCCATGAGATAAGAATTAATAAGGGAAGTTTAGGTACCCAATGCATTCCTATACTGTGATCAACGGAATGTAAGAAGTGTTATTCAATCTCATATCAAAAATGTGCAACTCTAAAGAAGTGGATAAAAATATTAATAGAAACTCAAAAAGATTTTTGTAGAGAATATTGCAATTTCATTAAGCTAATAAGGAAAGGAATAAAGAAAGAATAACATTGGCCCTAAATAAGTAAAGATGCTCTAACTTATATCAAACGATATGATAATGCTAAAGGTTCTCAATATCCCACGATCACTCCTAATTGAATTGACTCCCATCCCTAACCTTGGACCTTTGAGCAGATGGGGAATTAATTTAATAGGACCCTTACATGCCTCAAAAGGATGTGAAAAATGTGAAATAATTACAATTGACTATTTTACCAAATGGGTGAAGGCTAAGTCGTTGTCCACATAACCACAAGAAGAGTTTTGAAGTTCATCGTTAAGATTATTATTACTTGGTTAAGATTTTTTAATAAAATCATTTGTGATAATGGAACTCAATTTGATATTAAAGAGTTCACACATTTCTGAGAGAAAAGTAGGATAATAAAGGGTTTATCATTAGAAGACTATCCAAAGGCAAAAAGGGCAGAGGAAGCTATACATAAAGCAATCAAGAACATCATAAAGAAGTGGTTAGACCATGCATAAGGAAACTGGATGAAAAAACTATCCACTTATCTTATGATCATATAAGTCTTCAACAAAGAAGTTGGGCATACCCCTTTTTATTCACTGGCATATGAATTTGAAGCAATATTACCGATCAAAGCTAAAGTTCAATTACCTTAAGAATCCTAAGAATTTAAAAGAAATCTTTAAATTTAATCAATGAGTTGAGATATTAAATTAATTTATGAACCATAGAATATCAATAGTGAATCTCTAAGTACTACAATTTAGAAGTAAAAAGGAAGAGCATATTAAAAAGGAGATTTGATACTTATGAGAGCGATGGTAAATACCAAGGGCATGATAGACTATCTGCTAAGACCAAATTAAGAGGGAACTTTGGTCGATTATGGAGTAATATTTTCAAGAGTTTATAGATAGAGAAAATCAATTGAAATATAACAACAAGAACATGGAATATTGAACATTTAAGACCATGTATCAAAACATTAGAAGAATAAATGATAAAGGTATTGCAATAGATCAATTTTATAAGAAGTACTGGCAAAAGTTTTAAGAAGAACCACCTAAGGAACAATGGTCAGTCAAGCCATCGATCATGCCTTTGGGCCTGGCCAAAGCAACCACCTAAAAGTGATGGTTAATTTAATCTTTGGTCCTAACATTATGCATAGCCAAAGCAACCATCCGTAGAGTAATGGCTAATTAACCCTTGGTCCTGCCTCCAAGCCTAACCAAAGCAATCACCAGATGACCTATGTTCAAATTAAGTCAATGGATGCCTTCTGGACTGGTCAAAGCACCCATCCAAGAGGTGATAGTGAATTAAGCCTTTGGTCTTCCCTTTAGGCCTATCCAAAACCAACTACCCAAAGAGTGGTGGTCAAATTAAGCATTTGGTCCTACGTCCCTGCCATATCAAAGCAATCATCCAATGAGTGATGATCAACCAAGCTTTTGGTCCAATCTCTAAGCATGGCTAAAGAAACCATCCAAAGAGTAATGGTCATTGAATAATCATCTGGTCCCTCCTTCAAGTCTGGCTAAAGCAACTATTTATAAGAATATGGATGAACCTGCGAACAGTCATCCAAAAAAAGAGTATGGATGGCTACTTATTTGAAGCATTAATGAATTATCAAGCCTGTTCCATCAAAGGCTGACCAAAATAACACTCAACATTAATAAAAGTATATTTATACTTCAAGGAGAGTATAATAGGCTCCCATATTTCAAAAATATTTTGTTAGATTGATTCGGAATAAAATTGTGTTACACATTAAAATCTTTAAGTTTAAAAGTAACTGTAAGTCTGGATGTGAAGCTATTGATGATAAAAAAATTATGCAACAAGACTAACTTCGAAAAGAAGAAGAGGCAAGGCTAAAACAGAAGTTTCCGTAAGCTAAAGAATAAGAAAACTTCGTATAAAGGTGTAAGTGTTACACTCAAAATTTCAAAATATGAATAAGGTGCAAAGCAATTAAAGGTTGACAGTGAAAAACTATCGAAGGTGAAGATGGGACAAGCTATCGAGAGTTGATATCTAAAGCTATCAAGTACTGAGATATAAAGCTATCGAGGGTTGAGAAATCCTAGCTATCGAAAGTTGAGATGCACTAAGCTATTAAAGGTTGAGACATGCAAGGCTATCGCACACCAAAGAATATAAAGCTGTTGCATATTTAGAAAGGATGCTATTGCATGTTAAGATAATAGGCAATTGCATAATGAAGCTATCGCAAGTCAAAGATTATAAAGCTGTATGTTGAGGTCATCAAAGGGTTAAAGCTATTGCTCATTGAATAAAAAAGTTATCGTTAGTTGAATAAGGAAGTGATTGCACATCAAGATGTTAAGCCATTGCATGCCAAGGTGCCAAACTATCATAGATTAAGATGCTTAGCTATCGAAAGTTAGGGAAAGAAGCTATCCAAACGCAAGGTCATAAGCTATCGAAGATTAAGGAGCTATCATAAGAAAAGAGCTATCATTGACACGATTTTTTTATAAAAGATACAGGGAGAAATGCTATTAAAATGGAAAAAATTATTGGAGAAATGGAGAGGTTAAGGATGCTACAAAGAGGTATGCTTATTAGAGTATAGTGATGTTTTCTCATCAAATAAATTAATTCAAGAATATGTAGAGGATATATTGGTGATATTCAACACTAAAGGATAAGGATAAATCAATTTCATGAAAACTAGTGCATTAACATGAAGAAGGGTTTATGCTCAGTTCGCAATGGATGCTTCAAGCATTCCTATAAAACTATGCCACTTTTGTTAATGTCATGACGAAGACATTGATCCACGTGAACTACTCCAACCTTAGGATTATGACATATGGCATCATTAAGACCATCCTTCTTGTAAAGTCACCGATCTTTACCAACTTCAATCGACAAAGCGAGAAAGTCATACCCCTCTCAAACTACTATAATAGAGACCTACCCCCACATAATAATGGGTTCCTCTTCTTTTTCAATTTCTTAGCACAAATCATTTTTTAGACTTGACATTTCTAAGCTCACTTAAGACCTTGAGGACTATTTTATTGGCCAAAGAAGAAGATGATGACTTGATATTTTGGATATAAGGACTTTGACATATAAGAAATTACTTACAGACTATTTTTTTGACAATTTTAACATTGAAGAAGGAGATGACTTGTATTTTTGACATACTGACTAATTGATTTACGATGTTGCATATGTACTTGAACTTATGCTATTTGCATAGAAATGAAACAAGTCTTCAATTTTCGATAACTTAGTCAATTTTCATTTTGATTATGCACATATTTTGAATGATATATCTTTTTAAAGTATTTTGGATGTTGGATCAAAATTTGGTTTAACAACTATATAATTATTGAGACTTGCAATGCGGAGAAAACTAAGCTAGTGGTGATCTGGAATGCCCGGTTGATGACAATGTTCAAAAGATTTGTATGATAAATATTACATATCGCTGGTCATTGACTTCTTCGATATCTAGCAGCTTTGTGATATTCAATAGGAAGTGGAATGTATACGAACAAAATTGGCAGCACCCTCTCCACATTTAGGATTTGGAGTAGATGCCTCGTCGACGGCCACTTTCGGTGCCTCGCCTTCAGAGTTAGAGGTTTTGAAAGAGATGATATATGACGTTAATAACCAATTCGTCAAACATTGACAGTCACACTTTGTAATGGCTTGTAAAAACTTTTTTATGGCAGGCGAGGCACTTTCTTTGTAAGAAACTTATATTTATTTGTGAAAGAAATTATGTTTTAACTATTATGTGTTATGCTATTACTTATTATGTGCGTGTGTGCGCATGTGTCTATCTGCTTTGCATTTTCTATGTTTGCTTTGTGTTTTTTATGGATAGGTCGTACGGTAGCTGGAGTTATTTAGCCATTCTTATTTGATCACAAACACTTGGAAAAGGGCATATTTACATAAACGCTACAAAGAGTTGAGATAAAAATAAGGGGGTAGGGGTTTTGGTCTTAGCTTTGTAGCTTCCACATCTTTAGTGGGAAATAATTTATGAGCTTTGCATTATGCTCATGTATATGCTAGCTAAGTGGCCAGGAAACATTGTTTTTTGGGTAATTTATTCCTAGGCGACTAGTTTTTTAATTTTTAGGAGTTTGTTTATGCTGAGGTACTTGTTGCTTGAGGCCAAGCCCTATCGATGTGGGGTCGCTCTAACTGAAATAGCTGGCTAGTTTTTAGATGGCGTAACCTCACTAATATGTGGCCACTCTAGTTGGTCAGAGTGGGCAATACTATGAATGCAAGAATCGTGACTACTACAATTGTAATCTCTCCCATCTTTGCATCAATGCCATGTTCTTCTCTTGGGGTAGTGGGCAGCATCACGATGAAGGAAACAAGACCACTACATGGGTGGTTGCACGATAGGTTTGCTGATGCCTCCATACTGATGGGAGTGTTGTTCAGGTTAAAAATTCGAATGGAGTGGTACATCATGGACACATCAATCAGGATCACAAAGTGGTCTTGCCATCTATGCGATGGCATCCTAAACACAAATGGGAGCATTGTTAGGCTCATACATCCTCACGAAGCAGTGCACCATGGATGCATGTATCAAGAGCACAACGTAGGTGGTCTCTCTAGCTGTTCCTGATGTCCTTGTCATGGATAGGAGCATTGTTAGGCTCATGCATCTTCATGGGAAGTTATGTTTTCATATGCAATGACCCACCTTTTCAATCCTCAGACGTCGACACTGGTACATTCGCGGTATTCATATGCCGAGCAACCAAATATCGGAAAGACGGGTTGTTTGGGTAAAATGAAAAGGAAAAGAAATTGAACAAGAAAGAAGAGAACAAGACATCAGAATCTCACAACAAAACAACAATATATAATATCAAAAGATAGTACAAAGTGCTACTCTAAGATACATAGCATTTCAGAGTTATAATACTAAGTACTATCATCGGTTTGGACAGTTATAACAGTCTGTCCTCACAAATGTTCTGATATACATAATAGTAGTTTAGCAGAAATAAAATACGCAGATAGGCAAATGGAAGCATCTGGCTCATCTTTTAAAGCTCCAAGGAATATCAATGAAAACCTTCCTTTCTCAGAATACTCGAAAGAGCAACTGTGGAATTAAGAGAAAGATAAAAACTACAAGTTAGACATAAGTTTGGTATGTGAAACTCAAGACACATTAACATAATGTAACAGTATCCCTTAAGACCAACTGAATCATCAGAATGCTTTTCCCTCAAAAGAACCAAAACTGTCTAATAAGTACATACGCTGATACAATAGATAGTGTCTAAGGTGTAGAACATAAATAAGAAAGTAGCTGTGTTACTTGCATATCACAATACAACAATATTAGGAAGTACAACTAAAACTACTAAGGTGCGTTTGTGTATGGATTTTTGTCGAAGGTCTCCTTAGTACATCGAGGCCGACCTCCAAACAAGGGTTAGAATTTACCTTTCGAAACAATGCATATCTCTACATAAAATAAAATGTCACAAAGGCAAACATAGCTGATCCATGTAACTCCTACATGCCTCAATCGAAAGCATCTCTAGTATTTGGAATTGATGTGCCATTTGGGTTAGCTAAACCACCATGGCTATGCTATTACTTTGTTTTATGTCATTGCCGATGGTTAAGTCATGTTCAACATCTCAACACATGAGTCTACATCACTCGAACAAATATCGAACCTCTCCATGGATCCTAGCTGTGACGACCCAGAATTTCTGGATATTTGAAATTGAGATATTTAATTAATTTTAAATATTTGAAAGTTAGTTTAACTTGAATTTCAAATATCACTAATTATTTGGAAATTAAAACTATTGAATTAAACAATTGGAAATCTGGTAAAATATGAATTCTGGAATTTCAAATCTGTTAAAGATAATTTGAAGGTTTATAAAATTTATATTGGTAATACTGAAGATAATAGAACTTTTAAAAAGTTGGATTTAAAACTGTTTTGTTCAGTTTGAAAATATATTGTTTAAATCGATATTTAAAAATAGCCTTCCAAGGGACGGTCTTGGAATTCGACGAAACCAGTTCCATTGGATCCGTAATAGTGTATTATTATCGGATTTCAATTTTCGTAGTGTTTGGAGTGATCGTTTGGTCGTATGGTAGATAAATGCACTGAAATCTATATCAAAAATTTAATATAATAATTGGGTCCAAAAAGCTATCTTCTCTATATGATCGAATTAGAACTCAAAACCTTTTTCATTGCATTCAGAATAGAGGTTTAACATTATAAACGCCTAGCGGCATGCCTTGATAGGAGATCGAGATTGTGAGTTGCGATTTCAAGACGATTTAAATTTAAATATAATATTATTGCATTGAATACCGTAGCAGACCTTTGAAGACACATAAAGAAAATTTGAAACACGTGTTCTCCAAGGTTTAGCACGCGTCTAAAGTAAAATAAAATAAAAAGAAATAAAATGGCTAAAATAAAATCGAAACCCCCCACTTCTCAAATCAAAACCCAACCCGCCTCTAATTCTATCGAAACGAAATCAAATTCACTCACCACTGATTTGTTTGTTTTCCCTTTCTCCGTTCTCAAATTTTCTTCAAATCGATTCACCTGGTTAAAAAGACGAATTCAAAATCGATTCGAATTTGGAAATTCGTTCTACCCCTCTTTGAAATGAATTCGAAGTGTGTTAAGGAAGCAACCGATTTTAACCACAGTCGAAGCTCTGGTGTTGCCAATTGAAGTCGCGACATTATCGCACAATCTGTCAAACTCGGCGGCGAAGTGCAGGGGAGATGGCGATCGATCGCATCTGGCTCTAACGAAGTGAGTCGTGGGGGATGCCATGACATTTCAGGGTTTTGGGTCGTGCGTATCTACTTGGAAGAAGGTCTTGACGTGCTCTGGTACATGCGATAGCGAGGCAGTGGGTGGCGAGGTCGGCAAGCACATTGTCGTTTAGGGAGGCGGGCGTGGTAGAAGCAGCGATAAGGGGAAGGCGAGGGTTTTGGGTGGTCTTCCAGGTATATGTATTTACAATTTATTCATTTCAGTTTAAATATGAATATGTACAGGAAACCCAAAAAAATTTCAGTAAGGTATTTTCTGGTTTAAAATAAATTTATACATGTAGAAAAGAAATGATGAAAGCAGTTCTATTTTAATTTAATATATGTATATAGGTTTGAAAGGGGTTTTATCCTATTAGAATTTAATGTATATACATAGGAAGGTAAACAGGAATATATACATATATATAGGTAGGTTTCGAAAAATATAAATAGAAATTTTAAAATAGTTGATAGTTTATATAAAGTAAGATTTTGGAAGCTATATAGATTTTTATAAATATATTTGTAGTTTCAAAAAAAAATATAATAAATATAGATATGTACATTTTAAAATTTAAAGATTATTTTAAAATAATGGGATATGGTGATTTACGTGTTTAATTAAGTTATCAAATTATTTTAGTGGTTAAAAGATTATTTATCATAGGAGCATAATTAGAAGTTAAATCATTAGTTAAAATTAAATCGTTAGTTAATGGTAAATTATCGATTAATATTTTTCAAATATTAATAAATCATATAATGTTATACAAGTTCTAAACCAAGGTGAAGAAATCAAGACGTGATTGAAGTGGATTACAAACAAAGATCAAAGGTGAGTAAATCCAACTAAAGTCGGATTATTGGTAAAAAATTAAATAGTTAAAATTTAAATTTTTGGTTGAATGATTGATTTGACTGGATGTGATATTATATGTAGTAGTGTGTGTGTATTGGAGTGATTAATTTCCCGCATTATATAGCGGATGAGACCCTATGCGCCCCGCATAATAGCGGATGACCCCATATACCATGATATTTCACCTCGAAGTGGAATGGGTATTTTATATTGTGCTAACATCTGTGGATGCAGGGAAACGGGTTGGAGGGATCCAATTGGATTCCTCAAAATGTTGAATTTACTTTATAATTAGCAACGTGATTTATGTGATAATCTGTGATGATTATATTGATTATATTAGTAAATGAAATTGTGAATGCAATGGTTTGACTGAATATATTTGAATATTTTGAAGATATGAAAAATATAAAAGATTTGATTTTGAAAGAGATATAAGAGAGAGATATTAAGTAAAATAATTTTTGATAAATAAAAAAAATGAATTCGGACAGAATAAAGGTTTGATTTTAAATTTTATTAAATAAATATGGAAAAGAAAAATATAGAGATTTTAAATAAATGAAATTAAGAAAATTTGGAGACATAAGTGATACTGCTTAAGGATTCAAGGATTTTATTTTAAATTTTAAGATTTAAAATGATTTGGGAAGTATTAAAAGGGAGAATTTTGAATAAAGAGTGAAATGGATATTTTCAGTTTAAAATAAGATTTTGAATCATAAATAAAGAAGTGAGTTTGGAATTAATATATTTTGAAATAAATTTGGATAAGTAAAGGAATAATTTTTTTAAATGGAGTAGATTTTGGAAATTGATTTAATGTTTGAAACTGTGTTTTAAAAGGGGAATGAGATTATGGAATTTATAAAAGGGGTTTATAAATAAAGTGAAATATTTATCAGAAGATAATTTTGAAGTATAAATTCAGGATGGGAATTTTAAAGGAATGGGTAATTTGTTTAAAAATAAACAGTAGTTTATTTTTTTAGGTGTGAAAGGAAAGTGTATTTCCCGAAAAAGCTAAGTACGTTTTTCAAGCAGATTTTTTTAGAATAAGTTAAAAGTTTTAAAGTTGTTTAAAGAGAATGTTTTGAGAAATTATTATTTAAGTTGTATAAAATTTTAAAAGTAAATATTTATTTAAATTAATTATAGTAGTAAATATTTTGAAAGGTTTGACTAGTATTATGATTTTAATGATAATTATTAATATTTATATTTTATAAAGTAGTTTTACTTTAAAGATAGTTTGGCTAAAGTTTTTATTTGAAAATCTGCATAGAATTTCGTAACTTTATTTTAAAAATCAGTTTTGGCTTATTTTTCTACCTAAGAAGTTATTATAAAATTTCATAGCTAATATTTTAAATAAGGGTTTTAAATAGTTTTATTTTAAAAATGTTTTAAAATGTATGTATGTATGCATATATATATATATATATATATATATATATATATATATTGGATAAAGTGTTTTGAATTATTTTAAAAATCTAAAATATTAAGGATTGGCGATTTTCAGTGGAAATAAAACAATTGGGTGGGAATTTTCTTTAGAGAGAGAAAGACGATTTGAAAACTATTTTTCAAAGGGTTGAAGAATGGAAATATATCTTGCGAAGATATTTTGATATTAATAAATAATTTGGAGAATTATTTAATCTGATGATCGTTGGTGAACGGTATTCGACAGTTAAATAACCGACTATCAATATTGGCCAATGCGCTGATCGTTTCGAAGAGACCAGGATCGGGATTTATTTCGCGAAAACCACTTCGATCCGGTTTGAACGTTTTCGTGTGGAGGACAAGAGCTTGGAGTCGAAGATGGAGCAATGAAGTGCAAGGGCTAATCGCTACTAATCCTTAGGGTGATTCCAATATGGATGCTGTAGGAGTAGTGCCTTCGATTCCGTTCGGACCTAGAACGGACTTGTATGGATGAATGCTTTCAGAACATCGTCAGGAGGACGGTGAACATTCTAAGTGAATGTGTGCTAAAAAGGTAACGCATAGCCTCGATTCTCATCAATCGGGAATGGCTAAAACAGGGGAGGTGCACACAAGGCTAAATGGCTAGCAACCAATTAGGGTAAGTTCACCCCTATCTAGAGGTCCCTTACTTTTTCGGCTGTGTGGGCGGTTACTGATCCCAACTGCGGGGTGAACTTATTCGAACTATCCAGTAAGGGGAAGCTCTGGTCTTGTGATGTAGGGGATTAGGGTGGATCCTCAATACGTTGATCTAGACCACGTACTGTGATGGGTAGTACCCTGGTAGCCGTGCTATTGTATGGAATCCAATCTCCAATAAGCGCCTGTACTGTTTTGATTGTGTCCAACTATGCTGAAACATGAGATGCAAGCATTTCAGCTAGATTCTATTTTACTTTTTATAAACACTACAATAATATCATACGAATTTGATAAAAATATTTTAGTTATCGGAAGGTAAAAACCCAGCATGTTTATTTGTGGCGTGGTCTTACGAGATACCTTTGCTTTCAAAAGGATTTTAAAAACTTTTAAAAAATCCTATTGGGTTTGTTTTTCTCACTCTGGTTTTCCAGACTGACTCGTGTGTTATTTCGCTATAATGCTCGGTTCAGACCGAGTATTATAAAGTACAGATTCTGGATGGATGACCATGGAACTCAGCAGACGAGCTGGATGGTGAGACGTAGCGCACGTACTTGATGTATAGTCCGTAATGTTGTAAGTTGTGTAGTCAGTCTTGTGAGGACAAGTTAATATAACCATCCAGTTGTATGCTATAGATTTTGGTGTACTCTAATGACGTAATGTATAAAACGGATATAGTTTCTTTTTGTGTAAAGATCAGTTATTATCTATTATATTTTCTTCTGCTGCGATGGTAAGATTCTGTTATTGTTTTGTTTTCTCTTCTTCTACCTCCTTCTTCTTTAACCCTAACGGTCCATTTTTTCGGTATTCGATTGTTCGGCATTTAATACCATGGACATATTGATGACGATTTTCGGGCATTGAAAACTCGGGTCGTTACACTAGCATCTTGAATAGTTCATGAATTTCTCTATGGATTCCAGCATACATCCTCCGACGAATGCTAACGTTGATCTCTCTCTTGTACTTAACCGTAGGATAGACAGTTCAACTCTACAGCATCCCACTCCACAGTCACTTACAAAACATAGAACTATATTCACATTTAAGTGATTTTTGGTAAGTAATACGCTTATTCAATCCTGGACTCTTCAAAACTAAATCGATGAATTTCTGATTAACTCAATTTCGGTTCTTTTAGAAGTAAGTGAACGATATAAATGAGTCCACCTTAGGGAATCTCATATATATACATTCTTAAAGCAAGAAACGTTTCATACCAATGAGTCCATTTTGGGGTATCAAAAACTGTATGAAGCTGTAAAGCTTTATATACTTCCTAAGTTAATTTTGGTCAAGTTAGATAGAAATAACAGGATCGCTTGCGGAAATCTAGTCTCATATACTTATCACCATTTCCGACCTTCTTAACTCACATTATTCCTCGATCAAGAGTGAAGTGGGCTAGGTTAGAGCACTGGTTGCATCCAAACCCTAACTTGATACCTCATTCTTAACTCTTTAGCAACAACAAGTCAACTTTTTTGGCTTTTAGTGCTAAGTATAGGAGTATAACTTTCCCTAAATGAGTAAACAAACAAAACACAATTAAATCACAGAAGCAACTTCTAGTCCTCATATTATACAATAATAGTTCTTTGTAAATAATTGTATGCATGTGTGTCTATATATATACACACACACCTTTATAAATAATATATACATGTATACTACTACTTCTTATTCATTTCTACTATTTTCAATACTTCAAATGCATTCATATACTTATCTCAAAGGTATAAGAATAGATTTTTCACTTCAAAATATAATCAAAGAGGTTAAAAAAATGTTACTAAAACATTGTTACTATAAACCCATTATGTCTTTTATAAATTAAATCTTTATTGTTCTAACCTTTTTCAAAAAGATTCCATACTTATAATTATCTTATAAAATACTCTAGTTACATTCCAAACTATAGTTAAAAGGGTAAAAAACAAATGTTACTAAAACATTGGTTACTATAAACCCAAAGCCATTTTATACTTAACATTATCTTTAAAATATTATGTTTAAAGATCTAAGTATATCTACGCTTATTTATTAAAGTAAGATACTATTTAATAACTTCTCAACATCTTTTATTATAACTAGTTGTTATAACCAAAACTGAATTTTCTCTTGTAAAATAATTAACTTACTTTCCAATCTTATATATATACTTTTAAATTACTTATAAATACATTATAATTATCCATATAAAATATTACTTAAACATAAGTAAATTAGAATTTTAACAAAAGTTGATAAAAAAACATGTTTTACATTTAAAAACCTACTTTAATATTCCATAATTAGCTATTAAATATATATCTAAACTTTAAACCACTTTTAAAATACTCTAACATATGTTATTAAACATCCTTAAAAAGATTATAGAAAAATACTTTGTTTAAATTACACTTTTAGCCATTTAAAGTCTCAAATAACATACTACAACATTTAAAGAAGTGTTGTCTAAAGTTCTGAATCACCCAGTAAGCCTTCCAATTGCTTAATGTTGCAGTTTCATATTTTCACCATAAAATCTAGTTTTATGCTTTTTTATTCCAAAAATATTATTTTGTAAACTTAACTTATTTTTAATTTCGATAAAACTAAACATATTGCTTTTGGATTATAAATTTTAAATCCCTTCTTTACAAAAATCCATCATATATTTTTATAAATGTGGATAAATAAAATATCAGTTCAAAGGTCAACTTATATAACAAATACCATAATTTCAACTGCTAAAAATTGATTTATTTGCAAAGATTCCTAATTTATCCCATCTTGTGTGTATGTGTGTATATATCTTCTCTTTTATAAAATTCTTTTATATAATAAACTTTCAAAATGGTTAATTTCAAAAATAATATAATTGAAACTAAGATCTTCTTTTATATATATTTTCAAAACCGTTTAACTTAAAATTTTCGCTTCTAATAAATTTTAAATGCAACGTCCATTTATTGTCAGAGTAAGGCAAATACATGAAATCATCATACATACAATTCCAGACCAAATTTACTAAACAGATAACAATCCATATCCCTTATCGGAAGGAAATTTTTACATATGCCTGAATTATATTTAACATCTCTTCAGCCAAATTCAATTTGAATTCATCTCAACAATGATTAAGAAACGGCATTCAACAACATATTCAACCAATTTAATAATTTTTCAATCAAATTTATTGCATAACAATCAATCAATGCATGTAATGGAAAATAGAATCTAATCACAAATTTGCGAGTTAAAGAATAACTTACCAAAACAATGCAATCAAGATGAATTCAACTCAGCCAATCACCTAGAGCGCCATGAGAAAATCATCTCAAATCGCCTCAATAATAACAAGCCCCTCCATTAGTGAAAACACCATAATTTGGCACCACCTGAAGCTCACGCGTTCAATGCCTCGACTATGCACACAACCATTACCACTTCCCCACCAGCACCTCCAACAGCTGCGCAGCCTCAACCATCATACGTCATCTTGTCTCGCATATGTCATCGCCGGCTGAAGCAATTGGGTTCTTTTCCTTCATTGGCGAATTGACTTGGGCCTTAGGGATTAGAGTTGGAGATGGGAATAAAAGAGATGCATGTTTGAGTTTGGTGACAAATGAATGAGATTGGGGTTTGAGATACAAAATGAATGAATTGTACATATTACTAATGTTTATTTTCAATTAAGTCCATGGGCAATTACAATTTTTATTTAATTTTTTTAATTGTAAGTTAAATCTCAATACTTACAAAAAAAATACTATCACCTATTTATAAATATATTTTCAATTTAAATTGATTTACTATTTGTTTTACAAAATATATTTTGAAAAATTATACAAAAAATTTTAATTTAATAATTATTCATTTTCATTAGCTTATTGATTTTATTAAGTGTATTGCTAAAAGCACCCAAGAAATTTCTTACTAATACTGTTGCTAAAGAATACCCTGATTATTTTAAACATATACTACCCAATACTATTGCAATTAAAAAACAAGCACCCAATCATAATTTCTTCCCGCTTCGTCAGTTGACTCTTCATTGCTTGTGTAAAAATCCTAGTCAATCGATTCAAAAAAAATCAATTATTAATTTTATACATACATAAAATTTAATCAAAGGCTCAAAAACTAAAAAAATATAATTACACTAGATTGATCTTTACATCATCGATCTTTTTATAGCCCAAAAATTGATTAAGAAAAGCCTACAAATTCAATCTTTATTTATTCTTCAAATGAAAGGTGAAAAATTCAAATACTTAACTAACCAATACATGCCTCATTTAAATCATTTAAGTTTTCTTCTTCTTTTTCATAAGTTGAATTCGATATACGCAATGCTATCAATCAGGTGAGAAAATCAATAACGAAGCACTAATTGTAATTTCTAAATATCACAAAAAAGAATGAACAAACCATGAACAAACAAGCATTGGAAATCATATTAGAACCATGGGATGAAGAATTAGGAAGTTGGAATTTAGGGTTTTTGGTTGAAAAAGTTTTGAAGAAGAATTCGACGTGCAAGCTAGGGTTTGGGTTCAAACATGAGACAAAAAGAAAACGCGCGAGCGATTGAGAAAGAATGTATACTTTCCATGAGTAATGACTGAGAGGAGAAATAAAGTAGATAAGAAGCACATCAATTAAATTAGGACTAATCAATTTTTTTGTGGTATTAGTAAGCACTTTCTTTGGTGCTTTTAGCAACACACTTTTATTAATATTGATTAATACTTCTTTACAGTTATTTCAATCATATGTAAAAGTTATTTGCAGTAAAAATATTTTATTTCCATTGCTTATATTGTATTTTAATCTCAACATCTTTTCTAAAACAAATTTATTAATTAATTCAATTTATTAACAAAATCCTTCATCAAATAAGTTTTAATTCAATTAAAATATATTCTCAAAAATAATATAAACCAAAGTTGAACTCAAGCATTTTATTTTAATCAAATTTATTTATTTTGACGTCGTAGAAAGTAAGATTATTACGAACCTTCCATCTTATAAAAATTGCACCCTCGCAATTTTTTATTGGGAAGATGTCATACCTAAGTCATACCTTAACTTTCTTTGTACTTCCACAGTCTTCTATCACATACAGAATCATTTTATCTGTTATGCGGCTTTCCTTAAACTAAGACTTATTCATCTCCTTGTTATCTTATCATATACTTTAAAATTTAAATGGATTCATACAATAAGTTTCAATTTTTGAATAAATATAATTTTGTGAAAAATATTCTAACTATCGAATTTTTTGAAAGGTCTCCTTTGTAAGGGAGCAATTCGAAAAATTCAATGCATAAAAATCGCATAACATATAGCTCATCTCAACAACGGGGCATCCCGAACATGGGGAAATAATATATTATCACAAATAGCTCAAAGAAAACATAAACTTACCTTACGTTAGCATTTTTAAGCAAGCTATTTAATTTTTTATGTGAGCAAAAGTGAATATGCATCAAAAATCACCCCATGATATCTTAATGTACTCATTCTCAACTCAAGTTAAACACATATGGTCTCACGTACAGAAATCTAATGGCATGGCATTCATGTAACAGAAGAACAATTATTGCATTTTACTTTTAGGTGACCTCCGACTAACTTTAGGTTAAAAAAGTACAAATTAATGAATGTTTTTAAAAGTAGAGTTGTTTTATAATTCATTAGATTTCCAAAACACCTTTCGAATCTCAAAAATAAAGCTTGTAATAAAAGTTTTGGTGATTCTTCTAAATATAGCAAATTCTGAAAAAGATTTTATAGCGTAGGCCCACTTGTGTAAAATGCATTTTTCGTCTAGCAAACAACAAAATTTTGTGTAACTTCCAAAACAAAACTTGTTCCATATTATCTTAGCTTTTCAGAAAGTGCATGATCAATGAAAACAAATTAACTATTTGAAAGTTGTAGTCAAATCAAAACATAGCTTTAGCTTAGATTTTAAATTTTTGGGTAGAGATTTGATTCAATTTAAATTAGTATTTAACATTAATAAATATCATAATTTTGCATTGCACTTGAAAAAATATGTACTTAAATGTCATAGCTTTTGAACGAATGCAATATCGTTAAAAATTGATTAATAGTTCGAGAGTTATGATTAAACCAAATCATTGTTTTAGCCCAAATTTTGTATACCCTACCCAAAGTTTTCTTTAATTTAAAAGAGCTTTTAACAATAGCAAACACCTAATTTTTAAAAAGTCATTAACATAAAAGTTGTTTCCCATGAAATTACCTTCTAATGAAATAAAAATTTGTAAAACCTGATAAAAATGGTAACGGTATGGCTATGATTGTAAAACACATGATAATGAAATTAAAAACTTTACGTTTGGGCTTCAAATTTTGCTTTAACTTGATTTTGAAGACATAAAACTCAAAATTTCATTTTTATCACAAGATTTTTTTCCTCTATTAACGAAGAACGCTTTTTTACATCAATTCACTTACCAAAATTCTAATATAGATATATATTACATTTTCAAATTACCAACATCGATGTCCTTGTAAAAATTCTTTTTGAAATTATTTCACAAATCCTCCAAAAGTATTTTATATTGCTATATAAAATTGATATTGTTATTTTTCATTATTTTTTAAGTTAACTTTTATTTTAATTTTTCTTCTTTCTTTTCTTCTAAAATGGATATATCAATTTTTTTCCAAAAACCAACTCCACATTTTAGTCATGATTCATATTTGTGCATGGTCCTCTTAACACCTTTTTTCTCCTTCTATTTTAAATAATATAATCAGACAAGCACCTTTGTCCAAGTGGTAAATTGATTCGGCTTTGGTGCAGGATGTCACAAGTTCGAAACTTGCTTTCGAACGTTTATTTGACATGGGATATGTTGTCCCAATGATTTGTCGTATATAAAGTACCAGTTCAAAAAAAAAAAAATAATAATATAATCATCCTTTATAAATATTTAATATTTTCATTTTATTTACTATGCTAAAACATTATCATTTAAAATCATTTCAATTTTGGGGACTCATATATTCATTTTATGTCTTATTACATTCGTTATAAATAATTTTATAATCCATTCAAATCATGTCACAATCCAAGAGCATACAACATATTACTCTTATGAAAATAAATTTCACACTCTTATATTTATAAATCATCACATATACTATACCAAGTTTACATATACTTGTAAAACTATAACAATGTTTCTTCCTATTGAATTTTTGTGATTCATTTTCTCTAATTAGTTGCAGTGTCGATTATAATGAAAAAATTATCGCATACCTCACAATCGACGATAATTTTACACTAATTTTCAATGAATGTAATTTCTGTTTTGGTTTTAAATATTCTAACTAAGAAATGTATATTTATTGTTGTTATATAACTATTTTTAAAACAATATATCATTTTATTAAATGTTTTTATTTCTTTTTCATAATATAAAACCATTTTGTATTTCTAAAAATAATTTACTCTTTTTATGTCAAAATACTTCCATGACATTTTTCAAACTATTGTGTTGAACTGCCTCGTTCAAGTGTAAGAAATCTGTATCAATAAAGTTGATCAGACGTATCGATCAAAAATTTTAAAGCACCCAACGGATAAATATACACAAAATAAATTACTAGGAACCTCTTTCAAATAGTTGTATATAATTATATAATTCTACTTTAACAAAAGCATATTCTTGCTTGTATAGAAACATATACTTAATGATAATTATACCTTCATTCGGTTTATCAACCATTGGCAGAATTCACATTCATCACAAAACACATATAGATAACTTCCTAATAACAAGAAAGCACATAATCAATTTTTCCCCATATTTTAATGTTAAATATATAGGAATATATTATTTTATTTTCTAAAAATAATTCAATTCATCTTATGGGCTCAACTAATATTTGGCATTATCCAGATTTAAGTAGGTTCTTAACTTTCGAGCAAGATCTCCTACTCAATTCCTTTACTCTGGACTAAGCCCAAATAAAAGTTTTCAAACGTTTTAACAACCAAAAGCACATACCAAACAAACAGGGAAATGTGCTTAGCGAAAAGCAATCTACCGGCTTCCGTTGCGCCAATTTGATCAGTACCGGATCATTCTACTCAAACTCACTTTATGATAACTTACTTTTGTGATGTATCCATATAGCAGGATTCAAATTAGGGCCTTTTATAGCTTCCCTAACCGAGCAACTCCACATTTAATTTAAAGCCACACAAAGGCCTATTCTGCATACCAATACTGACACTACTTGTCTGGCCAACAACTCCTTCCTTCACTACCTCCATCAACTACTCCTATCTTATATAGAGACAAATATTCAAAAGAGGTAGAAGTAAAGATATTATAAAATATGAAAATAAAAAATACATACCCAAATGATTATTCCGGTATCATCATATACTCCTCGTATCCCTTAATCCATGTTAACTACCAAACACCTAAATAGGACATGGACCTTAATCTCTTTTAGGCTAAGACTCATATCTGATATACTTTATAATGTTATGACCCTACTTTTATACCAAATATGGTGCCACACCTCTATACCAATACTACCAAAGAGTATTACTAAGTATAATGTTTGGTAATACGAAGAATGAGGCTTGTTAGGAGCGTCCACACATGAATATTCCTTTAGATGAACATTAGTACATATTCTTACCTTATATAATACACAAATATATATATATACTCGGCATCGATACAAAGCAATAAAAACACGTGGGTTTACTAGTATGGAATAATAAATAATATAATCGGAGAACAGAAAGGCATATATTGCAGTGGAAATCATAATATATAACAAATAAAGCAGGTCTACAAAATAGAGTATCTAACCCACTACAAAATATATACATTGATACAAGTCCAATGCCACATGCAACTTAACCTCATCACATATATACATACATGGAGACATAAATAAATACATAATAGACTCTCAAAATACAATATAGTCTATAATCATCTCCTAGAAAAGCCTTACATTCAAGAAAGACTGATATTCATGTACTTGTAAAATCCTGGACTAACTCGACTATTGTATAAATTATAATAAAGGGTCAGAATATGCTCAGATTTAATGATACATAATAGTACAAAATCCACGATATTATATATATATATATATGAAACCTAACAATAGTAATAAGCAATCTCGACACTTCATCACATAGAAGATACACTGTAAGACCCTACCTCTATACCCATATTATCCAAGAGTATTACTAAGTAATACTACCAAATAATATGGAAAATGAGATTGTATGAGGTATAATATTACCTTGGTCTAATACTAGTATATATCAAAACATTAAATATATCTCACCAACAAATGTACATAGTGTCAGCACAAAGCAATATACACACGTGCCTCCAAGACAAAGCAATACACATTACACATGATATAAATAGAGATCGCCGTGTCTAAATCATAACAATGATATATAATACACAAATATTAATGGTAAAACCATTACACATCATCAAAAAAAATACAAGATAAAATACTATACAAAGAAATAAACTAATATACTGAATTCCTGGCCTCCTCTATGCCCGGTACAAAAGCTGGTCTCACTGTCCCTATACCTAAAATGTCTCAAATTGACCTGGTTATCATAAATAACACATGGATGCTTATAATGATAGGCGTTATAATAACACACAATGATAACATGAAGCTCAATGGGAAAAACATAAACATCTTCAAATATCTCAAAACAACATCCAACATGAAATTATAAGGGAAAGCAACATCACCATATTAATCCAATCAATAGAAATTGTGGAAACCATAATGGATGGGTGAATCATCTTTACTATAAAAACATTGTATAAGAATATGAAGACATCAAATAGATCGGGTTAACACACAGCAATAGCCCTAAACAAATATCTCGGGCTAGCATATAACAATGCCCTAAGATGAATACATCATGATAGCATCGAGCAATGCCCTGAAATATAATGAACATTCTGGGGTCTACCATAATCAAAGTCATAAACGAATAGTCATCAAATAGTATGGACATAACAAGGATTGACCACACCTTTGGCACTCAGTCTCTAGAATAGTCAACTATTTATAGGATTGAGACATATATGTCAGTCCACTATCATACAGATATACCAAAACCAAATGGGAGATTGATGGCATACAGTGTGCTCTAGGAACCCAATGTCTACTAAAAGACAGTAATGGAGCTGAATATGTTCCTACAGTATTATGTTGCCTCGACGTACATCATGACCCCATCCATCTATGACTCATCTACGCATAGCCTCGGTCACGACCCTACACTTTCTCATGTGGTAACAGGCTGCTGACCTAGGTGACACTGGGGTTTTTGCACACAGTGTTAGCATATATCTATATAAGAAAAAGGCATCATGGATCTGGGGAGCGACCCCACCTATGCTACCAGGGTGGATAATTGCCAATCTGGTTCACTCTGAACCATAAAGGAAGTTGGCCACAATATGGATGACATATAGTACTTATATCTTATATCTACACGTTGCTCTAGACGTAAGCCGACACATGGCTCTAAATAAGTCACGTGACTGTAATATACTAGAGCTCTCTAATCCTTCACTGACACACGGCTCTAACCAGATGATATCACTATACCATTTATTCAAATTTCTCATCACACGAAAATAAAATCGCACAAATCAAACAGAAGTACAGCCATTACCGTATCATCTTAAAATCATTAACTAAATCAATATTAATAGCTAATCACTCATGTCATCGGAAAAAAGACAAGAAATCAAAAATTAGAAACTAATATAAAAATAGATTATTTAAATATAAATAATCTAATCAATACTTAATAATAAAACATTCAAAACATTTAATCTTTATATTCAAATTTAAATACAAAACGATGGATAATAAACACATATCACAAAACTAATGTAACGTTAAATACTTTATATAAAAATTATTCCATATACTCCAAATTAATATATGCCAAAGACCAAATGGGAAAATAAAGAAATAGGTTACCCGATTTAAATATAGTTATAGATATGGTCAATGATTATATATACATAACGTAGCAAGAAATAAACTCAATAGTACTCTAGTTATTTACATTACAATAATTAATTAGTTTCTAAATCTTTAATATTAATAGTAGGAATCAAATATATTTATCAAATATATTAAAGAACTCATTTTAACCATTTTTGATCACCAAATTAATTTATTAAACTAAATATTATAAATATTAAATTTCATACTTTTATAAACAAACAATCAAAATTATTTAAATAATACAATTAAACCCACGTTATTAATTTAATAGACTGTAAACTATATTTGTGACAAAGTCATTTTATAGAGAGGAAACACTAGAGAAACTAAAATGGTAGTACACATATAAAAATTTCTTACTTACATATACAATATCGCAAATAGCAGGCTGAATTTATAGGCATATAAATGAAACCAAGATGGAAACAAATACAATAGCAATAGTAATTCAGACAAAAATGTGACCCTTAATCAGTTCAGCTAGCAGATATGGAAAACAAAATTAAACACTAGGTACACAATACGCTTAACATTGACCTATAAATGCACATATGCATGCACTGCCAGTATAAACACATCTTCATATATATCACATGCATGATGAGGTTGACTTATACCCTTGCTCACTGATACGAACACATACACGCAAATATACACACATATGGTGTAACGACCCGGGTTTTTGACGGCTAATTTACAATATTTAAATTGGATTTAAATATTTAATTTGAACTCTAATTTGATTATAATATGAACCGTTTGGTTTTATATGATAGAATGGATTCAGAATTTAACAATCTATAGAATGAATTAATTATTAAAGTAATAATTGGATATTGGGTAAAATTTAAAATCTAGAGTTGTAAGCTTGTTTAAAATATTTTAAAGGCTTATAGAATTTATATTGATAATACTGGAAGTAATAGATGGATTAAATTGAATTTAACCATCGTTTGTTTAATTTTAAATTTGCATCATTTAAATTGGCATTTAAAAATAGCCTTCCAAGGCATAGTCTCGGATTTCGACGAAACCTGTTTCGTTGGATCTGTAATATTGAATTATTACCGGATTCCAAATTTCGTAATTTTCGGAGCCACCGTGTGATTTTACGATAAGCAAACGCGCTATAATTTAATTGAAATCCGAGAAGATTTTTAAATATAACGTTTAAAATAAAATAATTAGCGTAGCTTCCTCAACACACTAACAACATTTGTTCGTCTTATTGAATATGCCTTCCATCTTCTTTATTATCGCGATACCCCCTTATACTTTATTTTCGATCGGCCTCTTCTTTTTCCCCCTATTCCTCCCTCAAGCCGATTCAACGGCATAAAAAAAAAGAGATTGATTGAAACCCTAAATCATTCGCGTGTGAGCTAATTGGGGCGGCTGTGTTCGCAAGTCGAATCGAGGCATAAGAGAGGGAGGGGCGTCGTTCGCGTGCAGGCGCACGTCGCGAGTGGGTCGCGACGTCTTCGGTGGCGACGTGGGTACGGCGGTTCGATGATGGTGGGTGTTCGTGAGTCGAGCAACGAATCAGTGCCGCAATTTGGGAGAGGGCAGAGGTTAGGGCTTGGGCTCATTTTGGTCATCGCGTTAGCAACGGTGGCAAGCCATTGCATGCAGAAGGAGGACACTGTGCTAGGTTTAGGTCGCGTTGGCAGCTCGAGAGGCGCTCGCTAAGGGGATGGCGACGATAGTCGCGAGGCAGTGTGTAATATCCCGAAACTTTGGACAATATAAATTTAATAATATGTGTTTAAATTTATATTGAATTGATAATTTTTGTTGATAAATTTGAATTGATTCTATAATCTTCTTTATTTAAATATTTAATTTGTGAAATTATTTTTAATGAGTTAGTAAATTTTTTCTATTTAATAATGTATATGTATTTGTATATATTTTAAATAGATAAGTTGTTCTTAATTAAATTAGTATAGCATAATTTTAATGTTTTAAAAATGGAAATTTTGATTTGTTTTTAATTTAAACTTTTCTAAAATATTTAATAAAATACTATATGATTTAAATATGTAAGATAAATATTTTATTGGTTCAAAATTTCATTTTAACTTAAGTTTGTATATTAAAATATGTTACATAAATGTTTGTGTAATTCTTTTTAAATTATTTATTGATAATTTTGATTTGTAAATTTAATTTGAAATTTAAAATACAATTTAAAATGTGAACATGTATTCAGTAAGTTACAAACTCTTGTGTAAATTTATTTTAATTGTTTAAAAGTTTCTTTTTCAAAAGAATAATTTGTATATTGTTTTATTTATTTTAATACTTTGCTTATTCTTTAGAAATTTATTTAAATACAAAACTAAGTATAAGAAATAATTAACTAAGTTTAAACATTCATTAAGCTTAATTTTTCTTTAACATTTAATTAAGATAACAAATCATTTAAAAGAGACATGTGTAAGTATATAAAACACTAATCTAACATGTGTTGAGAGAATAAGCATGAGAATTTACAAGTGTCAAATTTATATCGTTTATTTTTCTTTGTTTTTAATAAATCATAAATTTAAATTATAAAACATTTTATTTACTCATTTCTTTCCTCTTCTCATTTTTCATTTCTGAACAAAGAAATCTGAAACCCCTCTTCATAATCCAAACATTTGCATTTTTTTTCAAACCTGTAAACACTTGCATTCAACTCCTCAAATCTGCATCACAAAGGCCTGTGTTTCAATTTCTAAATCAACTATGAGGCCTGCATTCAATTCATGTTTTCAAAAACAATCTGGATGTGAAACTGCAACTTCAAATTTGCATCTGCAACCTGCATTTCATCCGGAAAACATAAGGGTCTGCAAGCTTTAGCCTACATGTTTTCAAAACTATCTGGGAACAAATTCAAGTTTGCATCTGCATTCAAGCAACATTCAAGTTTAAAAGGGCATTCAAGTTACTACATGCTAAAAATCTGGGAATGTGCTCTGTCTGCATCATTAAACATGTGAGTAACTCATTTTTAAGTTTATTAAATAGGTAAAGTTGTGCATGCTTATCAATTACAAATAAAATTATATGAAATTGATGAAATGTTATAACTGTTAATATATGCCTGTGAACATGATGATGTCTGTTGCATGTTATTCTTCAAATTTTCAAACCCATGTTTGATCCCTGAAATTCTTTGCTTGACTTGATTGTTGTTATGACTCAAACTTTTGAATAAAACATATTTGTTATAGAATTGAGTATGTTTAAAATTTTGTATAAATTAAACAAATTGCCTGTAACCTGAAAAATCAAGTTACACAGAACAACAATTAGCATAGGGTAAAAATCCAAATGTTATAATCTATTGTTTCAGGTTTACTAATAGAATCATCAAGTGAATTCAAGAATTTTAGATCAAAAATTAAAATTTATAGTGTTAAAAATAAAATGCAGTTTTGAAATTAACTGTATTTTGCATTTTGGTCTAGTTCAGTTGATCTTTGCAATTGAATTGATTAAATTTGTTTCTAGAGGTAGTTTATCTATCATAGATCATAGGAAAATTACTATATTGGTTTGCAATTCAAGTTTGAGATTGAAATTTGGGATTTTTGGTTATGAACCCTAGTTTTGCTGGGTTACTGTGTTTGCTCGAGTATGATCTCCTGGGTTGATCGAGTGTATGGATATTTGGGGTTTGGATAGATGATGTGTTGATGAAGTTATTGCCGGAGTTTGGACGATGATGGTGACCGGAGATGGGAGAAATTGGTGATGAAAGGTTTTAGGTGGTGGGGGTTTGGTCTGTTCCAGGTTTGGGGTTGATTGTTGGTTGCAGATTTTTGTCTCGGGATGGTCTCGGGATTATTGAGGGGAAACTCGAAGTAGGAGGGGTTTTGACCCGAAGTCAAGTAGGGAGGTTCAAGTGTAGTGTGCTTCAGGATTTAACAAAACAGAACCTGTTCTGTTTTCAAAAATTTAAAGAGTAAAGTTTAAATTTAATCTGGAAATTTAACTTAGGATTTAAACCTGAATCTAAAGATGAATTCAAATAGTTTGAATCCTGATTTTGAAATAATTTGAATTAAGAAATTCAAGTTTGGTTTTAAATATAAAAAAAAGAAACAGGAAACCTGTTTTCAGTTTATAAAATTTGAAATAAAAGCAAACTACAATTTTAACTTAGGATTTTAAAACTGAATTTAACTATGAATACAAATAAGTTTCAATTCTGGTCTTTTGAAATAATTTAAATTCAGAAAATTTCAAAGTTTGGTTTTTAATAAAAACAGAAACTGTTTTCTATTTTTAAAATGTAAAGGTCAAGTTTAAATTGCAAGTGGAGATTTAAACTGAGTTTTAAAATCCGAAATTTGGATATGAATTCAAATTTGTTTGTCAGAGATTTAAATTTATTTATGTTTTTAAATTTAAAATTGATTTTCAAACTCACAAGTGTAAATTCATATGTGATTTGCATTTGAATTGAAAGGTTAAATATTTAAATTAGAAATTCAAAATGAATGCAAAACTGCGTTTTTAAAACTGGAATAAAATTCAAACTTCAGATTTTTAAAATAAAGGTTTGAATTCAAATTGCTTTTGAATGATTAAAATGATATGCATTTGAATTGAAGTTGTAGATTGTAGGAAGAATTTTAAAGAGTTAAAACTAAAATGAGTTTGGAAGTTGTATTTCAATTTTGAAATTTTAAAGTAATTTTAAATTGATTTGAATTTAAATTGAATTTGTAATTTAAATTGTTTTAACTTATTAATAAGTAGATGTTTCTTTTAACATATATGATAAAAAGTTTTGAATTGTTTTAAAAATCTTATTTAAGATAAATTTGAGTCTTAAGTTAAAATGAAGTTAAATAGAATTTAAAGTAAATTTAAAAACATTTTGTTTTTTAAATGCTTGATTAAATAAGAAATGTTTATCTAAAAGATAAATAAAATTAAATGATTGGATTCATTTAATTATTAAAGTAATTAAGATGAAAATTAATTATTTAATTAATTATGTGGATGTTTAATTAAGTAATTAATAAATTTTAAGTTAATTAATTAGATTTGAGATTAATTAATTAAGGTTAATTAATCAATAATTAAGGATGATTAATTAAATTTTAATTTATGATTAAGATTTATTTAATCAAGTGATTAGAGATAATTTAGATTTTAATTAACACTTAATTAATTAATAATTAAGGATTAATTAAATGATAATTAAATATTAATTAATTGATAATTAATAATGATTAATTTAAGTTAATTCTTAATTAAGTAATTAAGAAACGTTAATGAAGTCATTAATTTAAGATTATTTTAACAATTAATTAATGTGATTAATTTTTGATAATTAATTAGATTAATTAATTAATAATAATCAATTGTTTAAGTTTAATTACTTAATAAAAGTAATTAATGAATTAATTACTTAGTGTAATTAATTTGATTAAGGTAATTGTTTAGATTAATTAAATTTAGTTAATTTAAACATTTGTGGATTATTAATAATTACTTATGTAATTAATGAATTTATAATTACTTAAGGAAGTAATTAATTAATAATTACAGGACGTAATTAAAGATATTTGATATAGAAGTAATTGGATTTAAATTACTTTAAAATTAATCAAGGGGATTAATTTAGATAATTAATTAAGTATAATTAATTATGGGATGAGTAATTAAAGTAGTTAATTACCGAATGGTTATTAATCATGGGTGATTAATATTTATATGTGGATTAATTTCAGATTAATTACTTATGTAATTAATTTATAATTTATTAAATGTAATTAGAATCATTAATTAATTAGTTAATGATGTAATTTGGAATTGATTAATCAAGGTATAATTAATAATGAATAATTGATCAATTAATTTAGTAATTACAAGTTAATTATTTGCAAAGGGTTTAATATAATGAACTTGTGTAATTAACTTATAAGCTAATTACTTATTGTAATTAGGGATAGTTAATCAGTAATGATTAATTGAAATATTGAGATGGTGATTTATAAATTGATTTGAAATCAATGGATGGCTAAGTTAAGAAGAATTTTAATGATGAAGTAATTAATTTAATTCATTTTAAATTAATTAGAGATTGAGTAATTAATTTAATTCATTTTAAATTAATTATAGAAAGTGTGATCATTAGATCATTGCTTATGTTTGATGAATGGTATTGGTTGCCTGGTATGGTTTGTAATCTCAGTTATGAGATAAGTAGTGTATGTGATATGGATGCATTGGTTGCTTTTGGATGATTATATGGATTATCTGATTTTGATATGAATTATTTATTGATAATGACAAGATTGATTATCTATTGTGTTGTGAATTATCTATCTATGTATATTTAGATAATGAATTGAATTGTTTTAAACTTAAACAACTTGGCCTTAATAAGACACGTTTGGATTTCGATGAGACCGGGATCGGATTTCCATATTTGGACATCTGAAAACCACATCGATTCCAATTAAACGTTAGGTCGTTAATCCAAGTGGAGCGAGTGAAGACTCGAGGTGTAAGGGCTATACGTCAGTATAACTCTGTGGGTGATTCCGTAATGAGTTTGACGGAATAGTACTTATAGATTCGAGATGGTGATTCAGAGTGCAAGGGTTATTGTCGTTAACTCTGAGGGTGATTCCAAAATGAGTGTAACGAGATAATGCCTTCGGTTTCGTTCGAACCCGAAACGAACTTGTATGGATTGAATGCTTTCAGAACATCGTCAGGTGGACGATGAGCATTCTAAGATTGATATGTCCTATAAAGGTAATCGTAACCTCAAGCCTCATCAACCGGGAATGGCTAAAACAGGGGAGGTGCAGCAAGGCTTCGTGGGTCGCACCCACTGGAGAGTAAGATTTACCCCTGTCTAGAGGTCCCTTTAAATTTCGGCTGTGTGGACGGTTGATCATGACAACCGTCGGGGTTGTCTTATTCGGAACTGTTCAGTAAGGAATGGGTCCGGCTTTGTGTTGCAGGGGATTGGGAGTAATCCTCAGTACGGTGATCTAGGCCACGTACTGTGACGGGCGGTACCCCAGTCGCCCTGCCATTGTATGGAATCCAAAATCCAATAAGTGCCAACGGTTTTGATTGTATTACCCACTTTTGTGGCTAGTAGCTGGAATTTAATCATGTAACAATTTCGGCTATTTCTTATTTACTTGAAAACCCTAGACACTATTATAATATCATCAGATTTCCTATCAAATGTTTTGGTTAGCGTAAGGTAAAAACTTTTCCATGTTTATGTGTGGGAAGTCTTAGTGATACCTTTCTTTCAAAAGGTTTTGAAAATTAAGCAACTTTAACCTGTTACTCACACCAGACCCATGTCTGACCCGGAGTTATTTCTGTTTTCTTTAAATCTTGGGTACTCAAATTTTTATGAGTAGTCAAGAGAATTCAGGTTAGGATTTAGGTTAGCTTTGACGAATTGTGAAGGAGCAATGGAGCAGGAGGCTTCTACGTATAGTTATATAGTTCCGCTGTGTTGGTATCTCTGAGTGTTTCTGTATTGTGATTGAGTTGTAATAACTAGACAGGTGTTTATAATTGTCTAGTATGTGTTGTATATGTCTGTGTAACTCTGATATTTGATGTATACTATGTTATACTTATGTTACTAATATAATGTATTCGTTCCGCTGTTGAGATTCTTGTGTTGTTTCTTCTTTCTCTTCTTTCTTTTCTCTTTTCTATCCCTTTCTTTCTTAAGGATGATACGACTTTTTGTGGAGAAAAAGTCGGGTCGTTTCACAGTGAGTTATAGCTTTTATATTATTATGTATTTAGTCAGTTAATTTAAATTTTTAAATTTGAGTATTAAATTTAAATGTACAGTAAATTAGGGTTTTGATTCTGAATAGAAAATTATTTTTACTGTTAAATAGTTTTAGGTCTTAAAAATTTAACCTAGTTTAATTTAAAAATATATGTATATATATAGGATTTTTAGGAATAAATATGAATTTAAAACTATTTGAAGTCTATATAAAAATTTTGATTCCTGAAATTTATACGAGTATATATATATAGTTTCTGTATAAAATCAATATGTCAATATGCGATAAGCAGTTTCAAAGAGAAAATATAAAAATAAAATAAATATACATTTCTACATTTTTAAATATGGCTAGTTTGTTTAAAAATAATTACTTAGGTGATTAATTTGTTTAATTAGCTATTTAAGTATTTTAGGCACTAAGAGATTTTTATAAAAGAGAATTAGTTTAAAATTTAATTATTTGTTGCAATAAACCGTGAGCTAAATTAAATTATTAGAGTTAAAGAATAAATTTATTAAAACAAGAATTAATTGTTCGATTTGTTCAAATATTAATAAACATCATGCAATTGTTATTCAAGGTCAAAAATTATGGAAACGAGTTAGGACTGGATCCGTTTGGCAAAACCAAAATCAAAGGTGAGTTAATCTCACTCAGTTGATTTTAACTTAAAATCGTTGAAATTAAATTTAAATTGTTGAATTTAAATTTATTAGTTGAATTGCTTGAATGATGGTTGAAATTAGTGAATAAATTAAATAGACCATGTAAGCCGCATAATTACGGATGATAATTTATAAAACCATTATTCCACTATTATAGTGGAATTAGTATTTTATGTTGTGCTAACATCTGTGGATGCAGGGAAACAGGTTGGAGGGATCCAACAGGATTCCTCAAATTATTTATTGATTATACATATGTTGTTATATGATAGGTTGGATGGATTGATATGGATTTATATATGAATTGAATTATTAACTGTAAATTACACTGGATGTTAAAATTTGGATAAAAGCTATACTTAATTTAATTAGAGGTAGTTAAATGGAACTTGAAGAGAAATATTTAATTAAGAAGTATGGATTTACTTTTACCTGAAAATTTAAGGAAAAAAAATAAAAGTTATTTATATTTAAATTGGTTGGAGTTAAGGTTAACTTATATATTGACAACTCGAAGGAATATTATGATTCAATAAATGGAATTGAAGTAAAAGGAAGTTCTATTAAGGAAATGGAAAGAAAATTTATTAAGGAATAAAAAAAAGGATTTTTATTAAGAAACAATATGAATCTTATTGAAGAATAAATTTTAAAGGTAAGATTATAAATAAAATTGTTTTTATAAATAAAAGGACAACTCAGGGAAGTTATAGAATTTATAACGAAGTTTATAAATGGAAAGTAAAGAAACCGGTAAACATGGAAAGAGATAAGTCAAGGAGAACTTATATGAAGTTATAAATTTGTTTGAAACAGAAATAGCAGAATATTTCCGAAAGTAAGAAGTGTGAATTTGGACAAGAGGCATTTATAGATAGATATTGGATTACCTCAATTATAAAGTTATTTTAAAAGGAATTTTTATTATTACTATACTAAATAGGTTTTATAAATCATTTTTGAATTTAAAATATTTCAAATTAGTTATTTTTGAAGGCTTAGCAATTATTTGTAATAAACTCTAATTTTTCTAAACCAGCTTTGAAGCTTATAAATAACTAGATATAAATTTTAATATTTAATATTACTTCTTTTATAAATCTATATGTTTTCAAAATGCTTTTAAAAATCCAATTAATAATCCTCTTGTGATGATAAGTGAGTTATTAAATGAGATAAGATTTCAGAGAAGTCTCATTAGGTGAAGGATTTGAGTTTGAGAATTTATAAGAAAGGTGTAAATTGATTTTTGAGAAAGAAATGAGAAAATAAGGAATATTTTCAAAGGATATATTAAAAATATGAGTGAGCATAAGAACTCATTTGAATGATTTCGTGGAATAAAAGGGCTTTGAAATTTATTTCAAATGGGTTAAATGAAAATAGTATCTAAATGATATTTGAGATAAATAATTTTTGGAAATTATTTGATGGTTGCTTGTGTATGATTAATTGATAGCTAAATAACCGACTATCAATATTGGACAATACGCTGATCATTTCGAAGAGTCCGGGATCGGATTTAATTATCCGAAAACCACTTCGATCCGGTTTGAACGATTGCGAATGAAGATCGTGAAGAGTTGAAGACGGTGATTCGGTTTGTCCAGACCCAGGGCAACTTGTATGGATTGAATGCTTTCAGAACATCGTCAGGGGGACGATGAGCATTCTAAGTGGGACACGTTCTTGAAAGGTAACGTTTAGCCTCAAGCCTCATCAGCCGGGAATGGCTAAAACAGGGGAGGTGCAGCAAGGTTAGGTGGGTCATGCCCAAGCAGGACAAGATTTTCCCCTGTCTAGATGTCCCTTTTTATTCGACTTAGTGGGTGGTTGGTCGCACCAACCACGGGGTTATCTTGTTCGGGACTGTTCAATAAGGAATGGTTCCGGCCTTGTATTGCAGGGGAGCGGGCGTACTCCTCGGTACTCTGATCTAGGCCAGGTACTGTGACGGGCGGTACCCCAGTAGCCCAGCCATTGATGGAAATCCATTCTCCCTACGAGCCTTGTACGAGTTTTCTTTGTATTACCCACTCTGTGGCTAGTAGCTGGAATTTAATCATGTAACAATTTCGGGTATTTTATAAGTATTTGTATATAGACCCTATTATAATATCAGAGGATTTCTATAAAAATTGTTTTAGCTATCGTAAGGTAAAAACCCGACATGTTTATTTGTGGCGTGGTCTTACGAGATGCTTTTGTTTTCAAAAGATTTTTGAAACTTTAATAATCCAATTGAGTGTGATTTTCTCACGCTGGTTTTCCAGACTGACTCGGGTGTTGTTTTATATGATGCTCGGGTCAGACCGAGTTAAACAGGTTCAGGTTATATACTGGAGCTCAGGAGACGAGCTGATGACAGAGCGTATTTCCGTATTTGTCTATTATTTCTGCTGTGTATGGCCATGTATGATTGATTGATGTACTCTGATGATGATATGTATGTATATGTATACAGTACAGATTTCCTTATATTTAAAAGTTGTATTCTATATATTATATTTTATTCCGCTGCGATGTGAGATTCTGTTGTTGTTTTCTTTTCTTCTTCTTCTTCTACCTCTTTCTTCTTTTACCCGAAGACTCGTACTTTTGTGCCACTTTGAACTGAACGGTGGTGGAATTTTGTTAGTTTAAAGGGGTACGGATATGCGGGCCTTTACATATGCACATTAACATACATACCATTTCTCAACACACACCATCACTACGCCTAAAATAGCTCCGTTCCAGGTTATTAAAGGTTTATTGGTCCTTATGAACCGATCGACCGATTATGGCCTAAAATGGATAAGTTCCAAGTTTGGCAGATGATGATGAGTGTATCTAACCACTTGATCCCTCTCCAGCGAATCTCGCATTGACTCAAAACATCATACGCAATGTATAAGAAGTTTTTAAACATAGATTGTATAAGTGAAGCAATCTCTCGTTCATGCAATTTCCTATTCATTTTCATTGTCGAGCATTCTAGAATCTCAATCCAAGGCCAGTCTCCTCTTCCCTAAGTTGTCGTAAGAGCTTATTGGTGTTGAGATGGGCATATTCGAGTTTGGTAATTTATAATAATTTATTTAACTTGTAAAGTTAAAGGTGATGAAGGTTTGGTTAAATGTTTTATTTCTCTAAACCTAGAGATGTATATGTTTGGTCATTATTTATAATTGAAGAAGAAAGGTCGAGAGAAAGAAGAGTCTAGAGAGTGGGAAGAATCGAGAAAAATGATTTTGAGTTTACACTAATGGGCTTGGGATGATGGGCTTTGGTGTATTTATTTTCTTTTCTTTTACTTTGTTTTATAAATAATTCATTATAAGCCTCATCTTCCAAAATTATTTTATTCATTTAATTAACTAGTTTATTTAATTCTTACACGTATTAATAACTTACTTTTCAATTTATCTACATTTTCAAAATGATTCATTAATATTTTAATTATAAAATAACTAAATAAATTATTAAACCATTATGATATTAAAATATTTCTTATCTTTTACTAAATCATCACCAATTATCTTGTTATAAAGTTCTGATATTATGAAATAAATTCAAATTATTTAATTAAATTCCAAAATTGCATTTTTTATTAAATAAATATCTATTTATTATTTACCACAAAATATGGGTTGTTACATGCACCATGCATCAACAATGATCATCCATGTAATACACAAATACTTAGTTTGAGCAAGAGCACAATAAGGTGATTTATCAAAATAGGTATGCTCAACTAAATGAACTAATTGAAAAGCAAGACAAGACTTTCATATAACATAATCACCTAATACCACATTCGATATACTAAGCATTTACTAAATACAAGTCATAGGTTAGTTAAATTATCAATTATAATTTAAGGTAGATGAGTACGCAATTAATCATACTGAAATGAGAAGTACACATCAAGTAACGTCTGTCAAACACATGCATTATTCTAAGTTTATTTGATAATATATATATATATATATGAATGATAACTAGATCCCTAGTCGTTTTCTCTCTATATGTTACTATGTAAAGGCCCAAATTTCCATACCATTTGAATCGACAATAAATCGCACATGTCAAACCCAAATTGGACGAAAAGATGGATCTTTAAAGGTAAGAAAGAAAAACAAACAGAGCAGAATCTTTCTCGAATAGAATAACATATATTATTGAACAATAATCTTTATAGCGGAAAATTTTAAAAATACATATATCAAAGTGTAACCTAGATTCAGCTTGGACAGTTATAATACCAATCCTTTCAATTGCTGAAAAACATCAAAAAAATTGCAATGGAAATAAAATACGTTCATATGTGATGAAGATCTCTAGCTTTCCTTTGGAAACTCCCATCATCTTCAGCTAACCTTGAAACTACTCGGATCTGACCTGAGTATACAAATACCTGGATCAATCTGCCAAACCAGTGGAGAAACATGAATCTTAAATAACAGTGCCATAAATCAAAGATTGGTGACAAAAACCTTTTGAAAAGAAAGAGTATCTCATAAGACCACGTCATACGTAAACATGTATGGGTTTTTACCTTAAGATAACTAAAACATTTTATCAAAACATAGGATATTATTTTTAGTGATATTCTTTGAAAATATTTGCAAATAAACTTATTAATCTTATCTGAAATTGTTACATTGATTAAATTCCAACATTCTAGCCACAAAGTGGGTTCTACAAACAACATGGCAGGCACTTATTAGAGAATGGATTTCCATCCAAATGACCATGTGAAGGGACTACCTTCCAATAGTACATCTCTCGTGGAATGTACTGAGGCCCAACTGATGGTCCTCTACCAACTCAAGACCGACCTACCTCTTCCTAGATAGTACTGAATATGCCATCACCTCGGTCGATACCGACCTATCTGAGCGCTCTTTTACCACACACCATATTAATTTAAAACTAAACATCATAGCTGGTTCAAATATATCAAGAAGGGGATGATCATGCCTGAATGGTTGCGAGCCATATAGCCTTGCTACATCTATCATGTTTTGGTCATTCCGGTATGACTCTTCGCTTTGAATGCTATTGTCATTCCATAATCACACAACTAATTTCTACAAACTTATAACTCCTAAACTCGTATGTCTCAGAAAAGGTGTTAAGCTAAAAGAAGTTGCCTTCTCCACCATCAAGCAGATGATAAGTTTATAGATATCAATTAATGTGATTTTGAAATGTAATGTCGGACATTTGTCCATACAAGTTCATTGTAGGACTAAACAAAATCGAAGGCACTCCTCCTGCTACATCTTGTTTCGGGAATCACCCTTCGGATCAGTAGCGATTAGTCCTCGCAATTCAAAGAATTTCATAATGGTGCATTACTACCAATATATTTGATATGATAAATTTCCTCGAGGGTCAAGTGGCAAGTTGCCCTACATCATGAATATCTTCGTCTTCAATGATCATATCTTCAACATGTTTTACTTCAAAAAATAAATCGGTTCGAAGTGGTTTTGGATAGGAATTACCTAGATCTGACCTCGGTCTCTTCGAAATCCAATTATAAATAAAAAATGTGAATATATGTGTACATTATTTGTTAAGCCTCTTTTCATTTTAACTTTTTACCAATAGTTCAAAACTAATTTAATTTGGAAATCTTCACATCATTTACTTTCAAATCAAAAAAAAATTCTACCTATCGAAAACTGTCTTAACTGAGTCAAAAACAATGTAATTTAAGACATCGTTTAATGTAAACCCAAAACAAGTTATATTGAGTAAAATATTAGACTAATTTTACCCATAATAATTTCCGTATTCAACTCATACTACTTGTGGAATAACAGTCGAAAATCTTAAATTTGCGCGGAAAGTACAAGCTTCCCTCCTCATAACTTAATGTGGAGTTTGATAGAACATTCTTTATATTACTGAAAAACTTTGTTCAATTGTTTTTATTTTCAAAAAAATTTAAATTTGATCTTCTCATTTAGAACATCCGGGTTTTCCCTTCAATCTGTTCCACTCATCGCCTAAAAAGAGGAAAAAATAGGTCAGGTAAGATCAGTGCATAGGTTGGTCCATTCCTAATCTTAGTTACACAGCTTGTCTTATCTTTCTAGATCTCATGGGTGGGACAAATATACTAGTCGTTTGCGCATACTCATGTAGTTATCACTTTGAATACTTTTAAGGAAAAATTTATTATTTAAGTGTTATAAACAATTTCTCTTAACTATTTATTTAAACTCATATTAAAAATTCCAAATCATCTATAAAATACTAAATTATTTATTTAAAGACATTTATAAAATATTGGGTAAAGAATCGTTAAGTTTAAAACTTCATTTCTAAAATTGAAACGGTAGCAGAAAAGTGCCGCGGAAAGTGCTTATAAAGCTGATTCGATTAAAACAACTTAATAATATTTTAAAATCTAGATTTTTCAATTCAAATCTCTTTTAAACTATTTTAGTGGATTTATAAAATTTATTTCATATTTTTAAACATTTAAAATATTCATTTCAAAGAATTTTATACTTTGATCACTTAACTGCAAAAGAGCGATTTTGCTGGACTTAATTTGCTCATAACCTAAAATCTACAAGTTGAAATTTTGGGTTTTATTTTCCATTTGAAAACTATGATTAAAAGGATCCGAAAAATTCTTATTCCAAAGATTTTCGACTTAATTTTCACCCTACACGTTGATTTAAAATTACGGGTAGAAAATTATGAACTGCCGCTACGCGATAGGCTCAATTTTGACCATTTTGGTGAATTGTTCCGAAAATTGTCCGAAACACTTTGAAATTGTTTTAAAACCATATTAAAAATATTTTAACTCATTTTAAATAGTATTCTATCATTAAATCATATTATTAGGTCTTTATCACATATTTGAATATTATATTATTATAATATTCACTTTAAACCTTTTTCAAAATCATTAAGTTATCTACTTTTCCAAATTATAACTTAAGCATATTTTTAAAGCTATTAACTTTAAAATCCAAAACATTTACTTCCATTTTTCAAAATACTTTCAACTTTTAGCTTCAACCTTTTGTATTCAAATCAATTTCTAATTTTGCAAAACGAATTCTTTTCTATTGTTAATATGAGAAGAGACTTAACTATGCCAAGTATATCGCATATAATTCTAAACAAATGCGGTTTCAAATCAACTATTACAAGTCATGACTAATAATGTAGTCATAACTAATTTTATTTAAAGTGTTGGTAAAATCAACATTAACCACCATACGTTCATCCATACAACCAAATTCATTCAAGCATCCATATTACAACTAATTGGTGTCAATTTATCATAAGGGTGTGAACATGAATATCATAGTACAACAAATAAGATTTAAAAGATAAGAGCTCACTCTCATTTGACATGCTTGACTGTATATATTACTTCTTACTTCTTAAGCAACCATCAAACATCATTAGTTAACCAACCAAACATCATATCTACTTTTAATATTCATGTTAGCTATTTTATAATTAAATTCATATTATAAGAAGTATGTATTTAAGTCGAGTTCTCACCATTAACCAATTCATTTCACTTTCTACCAACATTCAATCCATTACAATACTTTGCTAATGTCCCGAATTTCAATCAAATTTTACTGCAACATTTCCACTTGCACCTAGCTCCAAGCCAATACCTCCTTCTCTTCTTTCATGCTCATGGCCAAGAGCCACTCCACTCTCTACTCCATCATTTTTCTACTTTTTAGAGGATAAAGCATGTTTTAGTGGTATTCTAAAGTCTTTGACAAAGTTTGATGAAGTTTGGAATTGGTTTGATATATTTTGAGAGAGTTGGTAAGGGAAGAAGCCATTAAAACTCTAAGGAAGAAGAAGAAAGCTTTAGAAAAGGGAGAATAGAAGGTGTGAAGAAATAAGAGAATGGAAGGTAGTATTTATAGAAAACATTTTGGAATAGTATACTATAAATTGAAATGACAAAATTGCCCTTACTTAACCTTTAAGTAAACTTACTTTTTGAACACTTAACATCACCTTTCGCTTCTCAACTTTATGTCTTAATCACTTAAGAATTAAGTAAAATAAAATAAGATTTTGTTTAGATTTGATTTTGACATGTTTGTCTTTTGTGCTTACTTTTTATTAATGATATTTTAGAAATTTCTAAACTTGTATAGGAAAAGTAATCTTGTTTAGTGACTTTATCAATACTTACCCTACTTAAATATATGTACATGTATATGTAAATAAAGGGTACAACAATGTTGCAACAACTTATATTGAACAAAATGTTGATTTTTGACAAAACGTTATACGGTCATATTTTGACTTTTTTTTAATCTATTTATTTATGTAAACAAAACTTGAAAATAAGTTTCTTATCATTTTTGATTAATTAAAACAAGTTTATTTAAGTTATAAAATTATATTAAATAATATTAAAATCTAATTGTAATAATACGACATTTTTTTTGGCAAAGCCAGCGGGGTTATCTGGTCCCCTACCAGTTTATTGCAAATACAAGAAAAGTTACAGAGGAAACAAAGAGATTACAAGGAAGGTACAACAACAACAAAACAAATACAACAAAGAAAATAAGAAATGAAACAAATTCATTCCCAGGCTAGCAACTATTCAGGGTTGAAAACTGCTTGACAGTACTTCAATTGGCAATGAACTGCATTCTTCACTTCATGCCAGAGTTCATCCCCATTTTTCCTTTGATTTTCAAAAAATATTGCATTTCTTTCCCTCCAAATGACTGTCATGTATATTTTCAAGCACATAGCAAGCAGCCTACCCCTTACATCTTTATTCTTGGCAGTATTATGGAAATCTTCCCACGCAGCACTTGAGGTTGCAGAAGGAAAACAATGACCAGCTTTCATTCCAATTCTAAGTATGAGAAATTGAAGTGCAGAGCAGTCAAAAAATATATGATGTGGTGTCTCTTCTACTAGGTCACAAAACAAACACTGTTGTGTGCATCCCATGCCATATTTTCTCAGAACATTTCTTGTCAGCAAAGCTTGATTTAAAACTTTCCAAAGCATCAAGTTGTCTTTTGGTTGAGAATCAGATGACCAGATTATAGAGTTCCATTTTGATGCAGGCAAAGGTGTAGTGGCAGTGACTTGGTTGTAGACTTCTTTAATAGTATGGGGCTTCATGTTCCAAACTGCAGTGTCATGATAAGTACCAGGAATGTAAAGCAGTTGCATTTTTATCCACAGTTGTCTTAAATGTTGATTACTATTGTAAGGAAGCACAATTTTCCCATCAAGAATATAATCAACAGCCTTTGCATCAATGTGAATACCAGACTGCAATATCTGGTTATACTCACACATAGAAGACAAGATAAGGCCTTTACTGACCCAAGGGTCATGCCAGAAACTGACTTTAGTGTAAAGGCCCGAAAATCCGTACTCCTTTCAGCTGGCAACATTCCACAACCATCCAGCCAAAGGGGAACAAACTTCCGAATCTTTATGGTTGAAGAAGAAGAAAGAGGTAAAAGGAGAGAGAGAAAGAGAGAAGAAGAAAGAAAAGAACAACAACAGAACAACAGAAAGAACAATATCAGAATCTCACAGTCGCAGCGGAACAACACATAATAGATAAATGAATATTCATTAAACAAAAGAACTGTATATTTTATACATTACATCATCATCAGAGTTTACAACAACAATAGACAACAGAGTAATACATCAATGGACAGTTATATAAACTTGTCCTCATACAGAATACACAGCGGAATAATAAATAGTATAATATCATATATAAGTAGTACGTCTCGATATGCAGCTCGCCTCCTGAGCTCCATAGCACTCCAAAGTCCAGAATAACCTGATAAACTAACTCTAGACTGCCCGTGTGGAAATTGGTGGGCACCCAGAGTTTAGAAAGGGAACAATAAACTCCAGGTCAGTCATGTGACTGGTGTGAGAACTAAAACAGTTATTTATCTTTAAAACAAAGAATAAGATAATTTTTAAATAAATTCGCAATGCTTTTTAGAAAATGAGACTACCATAAGGCCTCCCGCACACACACACACAATGCAAACGCAGAATCGGAGGAGATTTCTCCTTATGATAGTCAAAGATGCTTGATACGCATTAAAAAGAACATTTGATATTATTACTAGTGCATAGTGTAGGCAAAATTCATTTCGAAAATAGAATATAAATCTTAGCCAACATACGACCATTATCGTATGTCTACTATAGCTACCATCTAAACAGTGGTGACCACCATAAGTAAATGGCAGGTTCTACAACTAAAACCGTACAAGATGCGTATTGGAGTTTGGATTTCCAACAAATGGTCAGGCCAAGGAACTTCCCATTGCCACATGGAAACGCCTCTGGAATGACGTCCCGAGAACCTAACCGGATCTCTGCCAACACAAGGCCGGGTTACCCCTAACTGGGTAACAACTGACACGAATATGTCATTCCCCGATCGTAACCGATCTATCCGAGGATCCCCGATTTCCAACAACCACAAAGTAATAAATTTGCAGTAACCACATAGGTTAAGTATCTGGGCTCCATACCATGATACCACCTCTATCCAGAAGGAATGACATACACTAAAGGGGTGCTACCCCCTAATAACCTTGCTGCATCTTTCCTGTTTTGACCATTTCCGGGGTGTGAGGCTCGATGAAGTCTCGTCCACAAAGCCACGCTTTATACAAAAGCTGCTTTGGGTCAACAAATGATCAAAGCAATGATCATCAAGATAGACGATCAAACAAATGATCCTATCACAAATGATCATTCAACGATCATTTCACAGCATCACTCAGTATGCCACATTACCAATTCGGGAATGTATCACTAGTGACCATCAACTATATAACCTCTGAGCTCGTACGTCTCAGAGAAGGGTGTTAAGCTAAGAGAATAAATTCTCCGCCACCAACAGATATATATTTGATAGAAACCAGCTTTACATCTCAAATTGTAACGTCAGACATACAATCCATACAAGTCTGTTCCGGGATCGAACAGAACCGAAGGCACTTCCAAAGAAGCCCTTGCAATCCGGATATTCACTAATCACGTCCGGACAACCCGTCACTAAGGGTGACAAAACCTCTATATCGGAGATCAGCCGATGCAGAGTAACTCGACGGTAATCCATCCGTTTTCACAAATATCCGGTCTTCAACACCGGTCTTCAAATGCAATTCATAACGACGTATCACTATTCAGAATAGGTTATACGACCCCATGGTCCTTTCCCGGTTCACCCGAATAGTGAGCGCTTATTTTAAAATAAGTGTGGCATCCAATTCAAGCAATCACAACAAATACCTATTTAAAGGTAAATATTGATAGTCGGTTATTTAACTATCAATAAAGATGCGCAACATCACCAGATTCCAAATAATTTCTCAAATTATTTATTTTCCCAAAAATATCTTTACAAGATATAAAATTTTCCACACTTCAAAAATAAACAACGTTTATTTTGAAACCAATTTTCCCTTTCCACTTATAAATTCCATAGTGAATTTATATTTCAAAATATCTACTGATCTACATTTTTCAATAGTTTCAAATATTCAATTCCAATTTATCTTTAAAAGATAAATTCTTAAAAAACATTCCATTTCATATTGGAAAAGCATTTCCATACTTGTTTAATAATAATTCACAAAATCTTATTTATTTTCAACAATTTGAAAATATTCAATATACTTAACCCATAGTTAAGTATATATTTCATTCTTTAAGGAAACGTTCTTTTATTCACTTTTATTTGGGTCAAAACGAATGTTGCGTAAAACATCGTTACGACAACCCAAAATCACTAGTATGGGGATTCGAAATTAAATAGATATATAAATCCCAATACTATACAAAAATATTTCCTTTCGGAAACCATTTACTATAACAACAGTGTTATAGTCCACCATTTCCTTATTTTTCTCGAAAACGTCTATTTCAACAATGAATGTTGAAATCTATGTTTTCGATACTTGATGCATTATAAAACACCTTTAATCGTTTTAAATTCCATTTAAAACATTCCTTTCCCAAAATATATCCATTTTCTTTAATAATATATTCACTGTTCAAAATCGTGAATATATTTCCTTTAATAAATTTCAATACTAAATTTATCAAATTTCAATTGATTTTGAATTTATAAACAATGTTTATAAATTCCATTCCTATTTATAAACTTCGATTTATAAATATCTTTTATTTACCCAATTAAATTTGTATATTCCAATTATATACCCAAAATCCAGTTTATAAGTAAATTACTTATAAATCCTTTATTTTCAACTTCTATACATTTTAAATCTTCACAATCTAAAATCTATAATTTTCAATGAAATCTATTTTATATTTTATTTTAACACTTAATAAACTTGTTTATAATTCCAATATTTTTAATTCATAAATATAAATTTTTAGAGTTTTTTATATAATCCTTTATAAAAATTCAGACATCCAAATTTAAATTATTTTATAAATTTATTAACTATCTATTTTCAAAATTCATCTTTTGGGTTATCTTTCACAAAAATATAATTTTTATAACTTTAAAAATTTTAACGTTCATTTATTTTAAAATGAATCAATTCAAAATTTTAATAGAAACATCTAATTCCAAAAATCACTTAAAAACCCTTTTTAAATTCAAAATCGTTATTTTTAACTTAAAAAAATGGATCCGATGATGCAACAGCATCCCACATTCAAATCACGGGAACAAACATCATAAATCGATATGAAAATCCATAATTATCACAATATTTATAATCAAATAAATATTTGTGAGGAATCCAGTTGGATCCCTCCAACCTGTTTTCCTGCATCCACAGACGTTAGCACAATACCAATTCCACTTCAAGGTAGAATATCGCGGTATATGGGATTTTGAAAATATTATCCGCTTAATAGGCGGCGCAATAGGGTCTCATTCGCTATACAAGGCGGGAAATCAATTCCAATATATACATATGCCAATATATATATATATTGCTATATATAGTATATCCTACTATATCTACTATCATAATCAAACAGCAATCAATAATTGCAATCATCATTCAAAAAAATTTAAATCTAACTATTTAAAATTTAAATCGATCTGTTCGATTGAGTGAGGAGTTCTCACCTTGCTTTCAGTAATGGTTCAGCGTTTACTTCGAATATAATTAAACACGCGTTTAATTATACCCAAAATTTTTACTGACACCGATCGCTTCCAAACCAACTTCATCGCGAAGAGCCGGACAATACGAACGCAATGCAACTGGTTTCGTCAGATTCCGACCTCGCAACAAAAAGATATGCATTTTCAAAGTTACACGATTTATAATATTATTCAATTTACATTTAAATTTTATTTCCTAACCCAGAATAAATCAGGGCCGCTCATCACTGCTTGGAGACATCAGGGGCCGCACACGTAACTCCTTCCTCACGCGTTCGAATACGCTACAGCTTCCAAAAGAACCCATCACGCACGAAGCTAGGGTTGGACATCGCCACCTCCTCGACGAACTTGAACGCGATCAGGGACCTCCATTCTCCTCGCCATCACCAAGGCCACCACCGGCCAGAGCTGTGGCTAACTCGGTGGTCCCCAGCCCCCTATTTTTGCGTGCGAACGGCACCCCTTTGCCACTCGATTCTGGCGAATCCTGACCTCCGATGATGATCATCACCGTTGGATGTGGAGTACTTGGAGTGCTCTACGATTCTCTAGTTGAGGGTTTTTGAAAATTATTAATGGATTTCAAGAAATTTGAGGAGAAAAGGGATTAAATTTCGGCCATTAACCCATAACTGGCGGCCCGTGTATCTCTTAGGGTTTGTGAGGAAAGCTTGTATTTATAAACAATTAAAATTATTATTTTAATATTAAATCCACTTCTAGACCATTTTCTCAAACGATCTCCAAACAACGCGCGGTAACCGGCGTTTCTAGGGTTTATCCCGCGTTCCGAACACAATGGAACAGGTTTCGGAAGCTAATTCGATCATCTGTGCGAGATATGGAATTAAACGATCAATTTGAATTAAATCGATTTAAACCGATTTCGATGCATTTTAATTTGTACCGGACAAACGGTAAATCTAATTGACTTGAAATTTGAAATCTTACAATAATATCACATTACGGATCCGATGAAACTGGTTTCGTCAAAATCCGAGACTTTTTGAAAAATGGCTATTTTTCAGTCGATAATTAAATATTAAAATATCTGATTTTCACAGTTTAACTTTAAATTCAGTTTTACAAGTTCTAAAACATTTCTATAACTTTAATATGATATAACAAAATTTTCCAAATCTTTTCCAATCATATTTAACCCAATATTTAATTATTTCTGGCATTTCAACTATTATATTATCGATTTAATTGTCCGATTAAATCCAAATATTCGAGAAATAAATTATTTAACTTCAAATTTCTACTTATTAATATTTAAAATTAATTGAATATTCAAATTTAAATTATCAAAATTGCTGGGTCGTTACAATCTTCCCCCCTTAAAAGAATTTCGTCCTCGAAATTGCAAGTTAAGGAGAATGATCCTAAACCGTTTATTATTTTTCACAATTCAAATAGTTTTATCAACTTTCTAACACAAATCTTTCTATTAAAGATTCATTATCATTTCAACTAGCTTTCTAGTTTCAGTTATAAGTTTCAAACAACATTGTTTTCTTAACAATTCAAATTCAAATTTCAAATTTTAAACTTTCAAAATTTTCTCAAAAATTTTCTAACACCCTAAATTTTCAAAAAATTTCGCCAGCTTCTCCTTTGCGCGGATAGCTCGGTACGACTACAAAATGGCACCACGTCCCCTCAGGATCAAAAAGAAAAGAGAAAGCCAAGTGGCTGGAGAAGAAAATCACCAAATCTCATATTGAAATTTAAACACGTACCTTTTTGTCGAGCAATTCAATTTTTATCTTTTGAAATCAAAATCCCAATTCCATTATAACACCTGTATAATCTGCTAGTAGTAGTATACATAATATCCAAGTACAATATTCAAACCATTTTGCCAATTCTATTTCAAAATTTTCAATATATACTTCTTATATCATCTTTAGCTTTACTACTGAAGTTATACATTCATTTCCTTCCAATTTTGCATTTCAATTTCATTTGGATTCAATTTACAATTTCAAATCTAATTAGATTCAATTTATCTTTTGAATATTGAATTTCATTGATTAACTTTCATTTACAACTGCACTATTTTAAATTAGTTCCAATTACTAATTTATTATAAATTTTCAATTTGCTTTGTTCAAATTTGTTTTCAACATTCAGTTTCAATTCCAGTTTTATTCTTTTGCTCATTCCCAAAATTTATTTTCAATCTTCTATTTTGGTTTATAACCACTTATACTAAACTGGATTTCAATATTCCATATGAATTTAATTCATTTATTTCCATTATTTTCGCTTACTAATTTTAGTTTAATACTTCACTTTATTTATCAAATCCAATTTCAATTCTATTCCATTTTCTTACCAAATCGAAATGAATTCCAACTTTCAATTTAACTTTAGTTTAACTGCAATTGTAAATTTATTCATTCATTCACAATTTATTTTCATAATTCAATACTCAATTCCAATTCATTTTGATTATTCCAAATTTATTTTCAACTTAATAAATTTTCTTTAAGTAATCGTTTCACTTAGCCTCCTTAGACCTTTCTTCAATTTTACTTTATTCAGATTTATTCACTTATACTTACTTAATTTAACTCTATTCCTTAAGTTAAATTTATCCTATCAAAATTCAAATCGTATAAGTTATCAACTTATTTATTATTCCCATAAATATTTTAAATAGGATTCCAGAGTCTTTTCAGCTTTTCTAAAACCAAATCCAAATTTTTCAAACAACTTTCATTTAAAATATTTGGCAGCAATTCCTCTTTTGGAAACCCGAAAATGAACATCGATAATGCTGCAGTTATTACCGAAGTTATTTTCCAGCGACCGAAAAGAGTTTAGAGCTTTTATCCCTTCAAAACACTTTTCAAAACCTTTGAAATTCATTTTCAAATCAAAAAGGAATTTAATTACTAAAATTTCCAAATTCTTTGAAAAACATTTCCAAAAACTTCTCTGGAATTCTATTTCCAATTATAAATCACATTTATAATTTATATTCTCAAATTTCATTTGTATATGGATTTTATTTTCTTATCTTTATCTCAATTTTTTTTCATATAACATTGATTTCAATTCTTATTCAATTTCAATAGTAATAGCTTAATATTATTACTTCCTAGCAAACATGCATCCATACACTATAATAATCTACAGAAAATTATTTCTTTTGTATACAAAAATAGTTTTGGGCAAAATTATTTCATTTACCCTATTTTTAAAACAATATTGTATCGAATTGCTCTACTCAAGTGTTTAGAAACCCTTTCGGCACAGTTGTGCAGACCGTGCTGACGAAGGTTCATATGCCACTCAATAAATCAACCAACACAATATAAAACAAATTTTATATTCGCTAACAAATACGCGCTCATATCTATTATTACACTCACACTCATTCTAGAGTACTACTGACTCTATCTCTAATGAGTAACACCCAACAGAACCATGGTTGTCGCTTAACCATATGCTCTGATACCAAATGTAAAGGCCCGAAAATCCGTACTCCTTTGAGCTGGCAACATTCCACAACCATCCAGCCAAAGGGGAACAAACTTCCGAATCTTTATGGTTGAAGAAGAAGAAAGAGGTAAAAGGAGAGAGAGAGAGAGAAGAAGAAGAAAGAAAAGAACAACAACAGAACAACAGAAAGAACAATATCAGAATCTCACAGTCGCAGCGGAACAACATATAATAGATAAATGAATATTCATTAAACAAAAGAACTATATATTTTATACATTACATCATCATCAGAGTTTACAACAACAATAGATAACAGAGTAATACATCAATGGACAGTTATATAAACTTGTCCTCATACAGAATACACAGCGGAATAATACATAGTATAATATCATATACAAGTAGTACGTCTCGATATGCAGCTCGCCTCCTGAGCTCCATAGCACTACAAAGTCTAGAATAACCTGATAAACTAACTCTAGACTGCCCGTGTGGAAATTGGTGGGCACCCAGAGTTTAGAAAGGGAACAATAAACTCCAGGTCAGTCATGTGACTGGTGTGAGAACTAAAACAGTTATTTATCTTTAAAACAAAGAATAAGATAATTTTTAAATAAATTCGCAATGCTTTTTAGAAAATGACACTACCATAAGGCCTCCCGCACGCACACACACAATGCAAACGTAGAATCGGAGGAGATTTCTCCTTATGATAGTCAAAGATGCTTGATACGCATTAAAAAGAACATTTGATATTATTACTAGTGCATAGTGTAGGCAAAATTCATTTCGAAAATAGAATATAAATCTTAGCCAACATACGACCATTATCGTATGCCTACTATAGCTACCATCTAAACAGTGGTGACCACCATAAGTAAATGGCAGGTTCTACAACTAAAACCGTACAAGATGCGTATTGGAGTTTGGATTTCCAACAAATGGTCAGGCCAAGGAACTTCCCATTGCCACATGGAAACGCCTCTGGAATGACGTCCCGATAACCTAACCGGATCTCTGCCAACACAAGGCCGGGTTACCCCTAACTGGGTAACAACTGACACGAATATGTCATTCCCAGATCGTAACCGATCTATCCGAGGATCCCCGATTTCCAACAACCACAAAGTAATAAATTTGCAGTAACCACATAGGTTAAGTATCTGGGCTCCATACCATGATACCACCTCTATCCAGAAGGAATGACATACACTAAAGGGGTGCTACCCCCTAATAACCTTGCTGCATCTTTCCTGTTTTGACCATTTCCAGGGTGTGAGGCTCGATGAAGTCTCGTCCAAAAAGCCACGCTTTATACAAAAGCTGCTTTGGGTCAACAAATGATCAAAGCAATGATCATCAAGATAGACGATCAAACAAATGATCCTATCACAAATGATCATTCAACGATCATTTCACAGCAGCACTCAGTATGCCACATTACCAATTCGGGAATGTATCACTAGTGACCATCAACTATATAACCTCTGAGCTCGTACGTCTCAGAGAAGGGTGTTAAGCTAAGAGGATAAATTCTCCGCCACCAACAGAAATATACTTGATAGAAACCAGCTTTACATCTCAAATTGTAATGTCAGACATACAATCCATACAAGTCTGTTCCGGGATCGAACAGAACCGAAGGCACTTCCAAAGAAGCCCTTGCAATCGGAATATTCACTAATCACGTCCGGACAACCCGTCACTAAGGGTGATAAAACCTCTATATCGGAGATCAGCCGATGCAGAGTAACTCGACGGTAATCCATCCGTTTTCACAAATATCCGGTCTTCAACACCGGTCTTCAAATGCAATTCATAACGACGTATCACTATTCGGAATGGGTTATACGACCCCATAGTCCTTTCCCGGTTCACCCGAATAGTGAGCTCTTATTTTAAAATAAGTGTGGCATCCAATTCAAGCAATCACAACAAATACCTATTTAAAGGTAAATATTGATAGTCGGTTATTTAACTATCAATAAAGATGCGCAACATCACCAGATTCCAAATAATTTCTCAAATTATTTATTTTCCCAAAAATATCTTTACAAGATATAAAATTTTCCACACTTCAAAAATAAACAACGTTTATTTTGAAACCAATTTTCCCTTTCCACTTATAAATTCCATAGTGAATTTATATTTCAAAATATCTACTGATCTACATTTTTCAATAGTTTCAAATATTCAATTCCAATTTATCTTTAAAAGATAAATTCTTAAAAAACATTCCATTTCATATTGGAAAAGCATTTCCATACTTGTTTAATAATAATTCACAAAATCTTATTTATTTTCAACAATTTGAAAATATTCGATATACTTAACCCATAGTTAAGTATATATTTCATTCTTTAAGGAAACGTTCTTTTATTCACTTTTATTTGGGTCAAAACGAATGTTGCGTAAAACATCGTTACGACAACCCAAAATCACTAGTATGGGGATTCGAAATTAAATAGATATATAAATCCCAATACTATACAAAAATATTTCCTTTCGGAAACTATTTACTATAACAACAGTGTTATAGTCACCATTTCCTTATTTTTCTCGAAAACGTCTATTTCAACAATGAATGTTGAAATCTATGTTTTCGATACTTGATGCATTATAAAACACCTTTAATCATTTTAAATTCCATTTAAAACATTCCTTTCCCAAAATATATCCATTTTCTTTAATAATATATTCACTGTTCAAAATCGTGAATATATTTCCTTTAATAAATTTCAATATTAAATTTATCAGATTTCAATTGATTTTGAATTTATAAACAATGTTTATAAATTTCATTCCTATTTATAAACTTCGATTTATAAATATCTTTTATTTACCCAATTAAATTTGTATATTCCAATTATATACCCAAAATCCAGTTTATAAGTAAATTACTTATAAATCCTTTATTTTCAACTTCTATACATTTTAAATCTTCACAATCTAAAATCTATAATTTTCAATGAAATCTATTTTATACTTTATTTTAACACTTAATAAACTTGTTTATAATTCCAATATTTTTAATTCATAAATATAAATTTTTAGAGTCTTTTATATAATCCTTTATAAAAATTCAGACATCCAAATTTAAATTATTTTATAAATTTATTAACTATCTATTTTCAAAATTCATCTTTTGGGTTATCTTTCACAAAAATATAATTTTTATAACTTTAAAAATTTTAACGTTCATTTATTTTAAAATGAATCAATTCAAAATTTTAATAGAAACATCTAATTCCAAAAATCACTTAAAACCCCTTTTTAAATTCAAAATCGTTATTTTTAACTTAAAAAAATGGATCCGATGATGCAACAGCATCCCACATTCAAATCACGGGAACAAACATCATAAATCGATATGAAAATCCATAATTATCACAATATTTATAATCAAATAAATATTTGTGAGGAATCCAGTTGGATCCCTCCAACCTGTTTTCCTGCATCCACAGACGTTAGCACAATACCAATTCCACTTCGAGGTAGAATATCGCGGTATATGGGATTTTGAAAATATTATCCGCTTAATAGGTGGCGCAATAGGGTCTCATTCGCTATACAAGGCGGGAAATCAATTCCAATATATACATATGCCAATATATATATATTGCTATATATAGTATATCCTACTATATCTACTATCACAATCAAACAGCAATCAATAATTGCAATCATTATTCAAAAAAATTTAAATCTAACTATTTAAAATTTAAATCGATCTGTTCGATTGAGTGAGGAGTTCTCACCTTGCTTTCAGTAATGGTTCAGCGTTTACTTCGAATATAATTAAACACGCGTTTAATTATACCCAAAAATTTTACTGACACCGATCGCTTCCAAACCAACTTCATCGCGAAGAGCCGGACAATACGAACGCAATGCAACTGGTTTCGTCAGATTCCGACCTCGCAGCAAAAAGATATGCATTTTCAAAGTTACACGATTTATAATATTATTCAATTTACATTTAAATTTTATTTCCTAACCCAGAATAAATCAGGGCCGCTCATCACTGCTTGGAGACATCAGGGGCCGCACACGTAACTCCTTCCTCACGCGTTCGAATACGCTACAGCTTCCAAAAGAACCCATCACGCACGAAGCTAGGGTTGGACATCGCCACCTCCTCGACGAACTTGAACGCGATCAGGGACCTCCATTCTCCTCGCCATCACCAAGGCCACCACCGGCCAGAGCTGTGGCTAAATTGGTGGTCCCCAGCCCCCTCTTTTTGCATGCGAACGGTACCCCTTTGCCACTCGATTCTGGCGAACCCTGACCTCCGATGATGATCATCACCGTTGGATGTGGAATACTTGGAGTGCTCTACGATTCTCTAGTTGAGGGTTTTTGAAAATTATTAATGGATTTCAAGAAATTTGAGGAGAAAAGGGATTAAATTTCGGCCATTAACCCATAACTGGCGGCCCGTGTATCTCTTAGGGTTTGTGAGGAAAGCTTGTATTTATAAACAATTAAAATTATTATTTTACTATTAAATCCACTTCTAGACCATTTTCTCAAACGATCTCCAAACAACGCGCGGTAACCGGCGTTTCTAGGGTTTATCCCGCGTTCCGAACACAATGGAACAGGTTTCGGAAGCTAATTCGATCATCTGTGCGAGATATGGAATTAAACGATCAATTTGAATTAAATCGATTTAAACCGATTTCGATGCATTTTAATTTGTACCGGACAAATGGTAAATCTAATTGACTTGAAATTTGAAATCTTACAGTAATATCACATTACGGATCCGATGAAACTGGTTTCGTCGAAATCCGAGACTTTTTGAAAAATGGCTATTTTTCAGTCGATAATTAAATATTAAAATATCTGATTTTCACAATTTAACTTTAAATTCAATTTTACAAGTTCTAAAACATTTCTATAACTTTAATATGATATAACAAAATTTTCCAAATCTTTTCCAATCATATTTAACCCAATATTTAATTATTTCTGGCATTTCAACTATTATATTATCGATTTAATTGTCCGATTAAATCCAAATATTCGAGAAATAAATTATTTAACTTCAAATTTCTACTTATTAATATTTAAAATTAATTAAATATTCAAATTTAAATTATCAAATTTCTGGGTCGTTACACTTAGAGTTAGCTTTGACAGGATATAGGATCATAGGTAGGATTTCACTTCTCAACTTCATTAAATTTCTCCAAATCCAACTACTGGACAGAGGATTATCCATAGACCAAAAATACTTTTTCTTAATGTTGTGTTGCCAGGCCCAGTCAACCCATAAACTTGCTCTGTTATTTATTAAGTCATCAATATGCTTACTCATAGCTGCTAAATTCCACTTCCTGACATTTATAACCCCAAGTCCTCCCAAATTCTTAGGAACTTCAAACTTCGAAAAAGAACAAGGCAACAGTTTCTTATTATAAATGCTTCCTGTCCAAAAATATCTGTTCATAGCAGACCTTACTTGTTGCAAAAGCTTAACTGGAAGAATCATTGCACGAGCCCAGTAAACAAGGGAGGAAAAAACAGTAGATTTTATAAGCACAAGTCGACCACTTTGAGTCAGCTGTCTATTTTCCCAAGCATTCATAACAGAAGTGATTTTGTTGAAGAGTGGAAAAAAGTCAACTCTAGTAATTCTTTTTGAAATTAATGGAAGACCAAGGTACTTCATGTCAATGTCCATGGAAGAGAAACCACTTTGTCTTTGTAAGGCAGCAGCTTGAGTATCACTTACTCCAGAAACCAACAAGGAAGATTTGCTTTGATTAATACAGAGACCAGCCATAGCAAAAAATTCTTGCAGCGTCTCAGAAATAGAATTTAAAGAAAATAACTCAGGCTTAGTAAACACCATCACATCATCAGCAAATATGATTGAGGTAATATTTAGCTTAGTACACTTAGGATGGTACTTTATAGTTTTCAGGGTATACCTAATTTGTAGCATGACATTGAAAACTTCCATAACAAGCAAGAATAAATATGAAGATATAGGGTCACCTTACCGTATTCCTTTACTGCTTCTGAAGTTGCCAACTGATCTACCATTAATAACAATAGAAAATGATGGAGTGGATATGCACACATATACCCAAGATACAAAATTTTTGGGAAAACCCATCCGTGCCATAACCCTAACTATAGAAGACCAGTGAATGGTATCATAAGCCTTGGTAATATCAATTTTAATTGCTGCCGCTGTAGGGACTCTTTTTGTACCATATCCTTTCAGTAATTCTTGAGCTAGTAAAATGTTATCAAGTATACTCCTAGTAGGAATGAACGCAGCCTGATTTCTTGAAACAACAGAGGGAAGAACTTTAACCAAACGAGAAGCAAGAATTTTAGAAATGCATTTATAGACTACATTACAGCACGAGATAGGTCTGAATGAAGTGACACCAGTTGGGTTGTTGACTTTTGGAATAAGTGCAATGTTAGTACTGTTAACTTCACCTAACAACTTACACTTGTTGAAAAAGTTGTGAATGGCTTTACAGAATTCACTACCCAACACACTCCAAGTAGTGATGAAAAAGACCACATTTAATCCATCAGGCCCTCCCATTGATTGTTGATTCATTGAGAAGAGAGTTGTTTTAATTTCTTCATCGGTTACAGGTGTAATAAATGATGCTGCTTCCAGGTTTGAAATGCAAGGTAGAGGAAGAGATGAAATGAGTTCAAGATCAGGTATAAAACCATCTGGGTTTCCAAGCATGCTAGTGAAGTAGTCAATAAAATCCTTATCAACAGTTTCAGTAGTTGTACAAAAGGATCCATGTTCATCAAAAATGCTATATATGTTCTCTCTTGCATGCTTTATCTTAATAGAATCATGAAAAAACATGGTGTTTTTATCTCCCTCAGAAATCCATTTTATATGCAGTTGTTGCCTCCTCATGCTAGCTTCCAAGTACAAAGCATTATTTACCTCTTTAAAAGGTATACTTTCTTCTTCAGCAGCTTGTACATCAAGAGGGTGCTCCATCATGTGCTCCTGTTGTTTCCTTAGCTTTTCCTTTAGGCTATATGACAGTAGGCTACCAGTGCCAAAAGTTGTATTAGCCCAGTGCTTAATCTCCTGCTTAATACATTTTAGCTTCCTGCAAAACCTATACATAGGATTACCAAAACAAGAAAAATCAGTGCTGACTTTAGTAACTAGGGGAATGAAATGATCATGTTTGACCCATGCATTAAAAAATTTAAAACTTCTCTTTTCTTTTTTAAAATGGAGACCAAGAGATAAGATTAAGGGGGAGTGGTCAGACAAAATTGGTTGTGGAAGGTATACAGATATGGTAGGCCAGAGTGAGATAGCTTGAAGATTGCTAAAGGTGTGATCAATTGTTGTGAAGGTGCGTACGCCACTACGGTTTCTATTGTTCCATGAATACTTGGCTCCAGATTTTTTAACCATAATCAAATCAGATTCAATAACTGCCAGGTTGAGAGGATCAAGATCATTAGATGTAAGAGGAACTCCGCCTGATTTGTCACTGATTTCATAGCAGGAATTAAAATCTCCCATCACAATCCAGGGATGTGTGGTTTGTCTTAAAGGAGGCAATGCATCAAACAAAATTTTCCTGGAGGTGGCAGAATTGTCAGCATATACAAAGGAGATATAGTAAGAAAAAGGGGAATTAGTTGCTTGCACATGAAGGTGGATGTACTGCCTAGTTGATAGAAGGGAAGAAACAGTTAGTACTGCTGGGTCATAGATAACTAAAATCCTACCATACGAGGCACTGTCAAGATTGTGATAAAATGACCAGTTAGGATTTATATCTGAAACAGCTTTAGTAGATAATATAAGTTTAGCTTAGTTTTGAGAAGACCAAAAAGATAGATGTTGTACTCACTGATAATACTTTTCACTTGATCAAGTTTCAAGTTACTGTGAGCTCCTCTGAGGTTCCAAGATGCAATTTTTGTATGCATTAAAAGTTTTGAGGAATAGTATTGATATTTCTTCTCTTAGCAGAAAGAGATCTTGTTTCTATGATCCTTTTAGATTGAGATGGTGGAGAAGTAGGTTGGGAACAAGAATGGGAGGAGATTGGATCAGGAGGAGGAACTAAGGTTGTTTGGAGATTAGTAGTACATGCTGGCCATCCTGGCAAGTCGATTGAAAAGTTGTAAGGTGCTGAAGATGTTGCTTGATTTTCCACTGGGTTTTCATACAGTGTTGTTATTAGTTGTGTCACTTGTTTCTCAAAGTTATTGTACCAGTCCTTATCTATTTGTGCTTCAAGTGTATCAGAGGTTTCATGCACAACTTGTTTACCATTCTCAGTTGAGTGGCCAAGATCAGTGTTGTTTGTTGCTGTAGAAAACAAAGTTATGTCCACTGCTGTTGCTTTCACATTCTTAACTGCATTTCCTTTATCAACATTTGGAGGAGTATTGCCTTTGTGTCCACCATCACACTGTTCTTCTGTAATGTCCTCAGTTGTTATTTCACCTTCCTCAACATCAATAATTTCCAGTGTGTCATCCTCTTCCACTTCAGTTTGAAGCAAGTTGAACATATTTTGTGTAGAAACAGTGCATGCCTGTTCACCACCTTGAGCTTTATGCGCATCATTTTGTACTATAATTGTTCTCACACTTCCATCAATCTCAGGAACCATCTTTTCTCTTTGCATCTTCAAGTCATTTACTCCTACTTCTTCACTCACATTTCTTCTTTTATCCCTATTTTTGTTAACTTTTTGCCAAACTTGTTTAAATCTTCCTTGCTTCTCAGTTGCTCTTCCCTTTTTCATCTTATTATTTTTGTCTTCATTATGTATATGTTGCTCATCAACTGGACTTTGCTCATCATTCTCATCACTTTCATTAATCTTGCAATTCTTAATCAAGTGCCCAAACTCGTTACACAAGGTATAGATTTCCGGTTTCCACAAGTATTCCACTTTCACAACTAGTTCAGTTCCATCTAGCATCATCACAGAGAAATTATCTGGCAGTTCTTTATTTGGAGTAACTTCAACTAAACATTTTGCAAATGTTAAACGCTCAAATTTTTTAGTTGACGTATCCATACAAAGAAGCTTACCTACCCTTGCAGTTAACCAATTTATACCCAAAGGTGACCATGCATACAGTGGTATATTAGATAGTTTTATCCACACAGGCACTGCTCTTATACTACTACAGTTGTTCCCTATGTTTTCATCCCACGGCTTCACTATGAATAACTTGTTTCTCATAACAACTGGATCAGCTTCAGATATTTTTTTCTTGTCTTCATCATTACTAAACTTGAACAAGAACAGGAAACCGTCTGATTTTACAGTAACAGACCCTGCAAGCTTCCAGGCACGCTTGAGATAATACAGAACAGTCGAGTACGGAAGAGGTTTGTCGAGGAAAAAACCTACAAGATAATCACACCACATTGAACTACCTGCCTTGACAACTTCATCAGGGGGCACAATAGCTTCTCCTTGATATTCAAGATGAATATCACGTGGAACGTAAGCACCAGCGTTGTTAGGTCTAGCTTTGAAAAGAGAGTTCCACGCTGGCAGATTTTTATTAATAGAAAGGGAATATAATGAAGCATTAGAGAGAGGAGGAGGAGGTGGTGGTGAAAACTTGGTCGAGGCAAGAACAGGAAATGGTGGGGCAATCTGAACAATGAGAGTGAATGGAACAGCAGATGAAGTGATTGGGAGAGGAAGAATGAGTGGTGGTGAGGAGGGAGGAACTGGTGTTGGTTTGGTTTGACAAGGCTGACATGAAGCAGGGGGAGGTGATGGGTTAGCTGGTTGTACAGGGGGAAGCTCAACACAGTCAGAGAAAGGAACAGAGTTTGGTAGTGAAAGTATGGGTGAAGCAGAAGGAGGTACGAGAATAGGGGAGGACGGACAGGGCTGAAGAGAAGATGGGGGATGTGATGGATTAGTGGGATGGGGAAGAACAGTTGGAGCGGTCCCCATTTTTAAAAGGAAATTGTGGAACATTACTTTGATTTGTCAACATGCGACAAAACCTGTCAATTTTCATAAACAAAAACTTATGCTTATAAAATCATTATAAATAAAATTTATATTATTATCATATCATTATATAACCATTAAAAAGAGTTATTTACCATTTACGATAATTATTCGAATGTATATTAAATTTTATCGAAAACCCACTTTTGTCACTTTTCGATGAAAATCTAAGGTTGTATTTGGTTTGTAATTTTTAGTTTTGGGGTTTCGTCCATACTAAAATGCACAAGACACATATATTTTTTTGAAAACGACCAATTTAGAAAACGAAATTAACATGCTAAATAGAAAACAACTTTATTTTATTTTATGTTTTTTAACAAATGATAGAAGTACGAGAAACAATCCATCTTTCCGTTGTTACTCCATCCTCTCTGTTGTCTCCGTTATCACTTCACTCTTCTCATATTTGACATACATATTTGAAAATAGAAAACTATAAATTTATTTTTAAACCAAACACTATCTAAACTTCTTGAATTTTTAATCAAATTCTAAAAATAAGATTATCATTTTTGTTTATCACATAAAATATAATTATTTAAGTATGAAAATTCTATATCTGAATATTTAAAATAAATTAAATATCTCATTTTAAAAGTGGTAAAATTACATGCCATTACCTACGGCGTCGACACCAAGGTACCACGGCCCTTTTCATCCATATATCCTTCGACCGGTCTTTACTAGATACTACGTCAACACCAAGATACCACGGTCTTTTTTATCTATATATACCTTGACAAGTCATTAACGGATTTTTACATCGACATCAACATAACATGACCTTTTTCATCTGTATATCCCTCTACTAGGATTTACCGTATGCTTCTATAATGAGCTACGTCCACATTCAAGAAATAACCAAATAAATGACCTTTCAGGTGTCCTATACTAGCTCGTGATGTTTACCTGTTCACTAAATGTTTATAAACTACACTTTATACCAAATAGTTCTATACAATAAGTCAAATGAATAACTGAAGAAATATTATCAAATACCTCATACCGCTCAACATTATAACTACATTTACTCAAAATTCCCATTATATAATAGTTCACATATTTCATATAATTCTATCATTTATTAATCAAAAAGAGGTTTTATTGTATAATACTCATTTTCAAAATATTTAGTATCGGTTCAAATATAATACTAAATTAAAGAGGTATAATTTAGAATTTCCTTTCTTTTCTAGAATCTAAGTTAATCACGAAAGTTCAGTATTTGAACCACTTCTCTAATTTCCAAATAATTTGACATTTTAAACTTCCTTTGAATTTCATACAACCTAACTCCTTTTTAAAAATAATCAACATTATTGGAAATTCCTTTTGAACAGTTCTAAACCATTAATAAAGGAGATTTTCAGTTTCCATAATACCTTTTAAACATTAAACTATTAATTGTAGTATTTCCAACCCAAAATATTTCAAAAAAATCAAATATTAAATTTCAGAATCAATATTTCAAATCCATTAAAACTACATTTTAAAAAAAATAGTAAACTAAAATACTAGTTTTATGAATGTCTTTTAAATATTTAACATTGCTTTATAAAATCCACTTATATAACCAAATTCCAAATCTTTTCCTTTTCAAAATAATTTAGCTTATACCCTTTTTTAACATTTCCAAAGCTATTCAAATATTTTTCCTTTTATTTAAAAATAATCAAATATAAAATAAATTAATTCTAAATATTATATTAACGATATATAATAAGAAATATTTATTGCTAATATTTTCATACGATAAATAAATCACATGCAGTTTTTTATTATTTTAAAAAATTAAATAGTAAAACTTAAATACTTTTTGATTTTATAAAAATAAACTCAATGTTTTTGGAATATAAAATCCTTTTTTTATAAAATTCTATCAAATGTTTTTAGAGATAAATAAATATCCATTCAAAAATCGACTTATATAACAAATACCACAATTACAACTTTGGAAAATTAATTTCTTTTCAAAGTCTAAAAATATACCTTTTAATATATATGTATACACACATATGACTTCTCCTTTGTAAATTCTATTATACCACCAAATTTTCAAATTGTTCATCTCAAATATTATATAGTTCTAGCCAAAATATTCTGTTGTAAAATCTTCTAAGAACCGTTTAACTTAAATTGTCCCTTTCTAATCAGTTTTAAATGCAATGTCCAGCCATTGTCAAAGCAAGGCAAGGACATGCAACCATCATACATATAACTCCAAAACAAATTTACTAAATGAATAATGATTCATATCCAATATCAAAGGAAATTTTGCAAATGGGTGAAATTATATTTACAACATCTCTGCTGCCAAATTCCATTAAGTTCATCTCAATTGTGATTAAGGAAAACAATCAATAACATATTCAGCCAATTTAATTAATTTTCCAATAAAATTTATTGCATAATAATCAATAAACACATGAAATGTGGAATACAATCTAAACATAGATTTGTGAGTTAGAGAATAAATCATCAAAACAATGCAATCAAGACGAATTCTTCTCAGCCTATTGCGTAGAATGCCACTAGAAAATCATCTCAACTGCCTCAACCATTGCAAGCTCTCCATTAACACAAACACCATCAGCAACCACCAACTGAAGCTTGTACATCTTTCACCTCGGAAACACATGCAACCTTTTCCATTCTCGCGCCCACGTCTCCAATAGCCGTGAAACCTCAACCATTGTGCTTTACCATGGGCCGCCTATGCCATCGCCAATTAAAGCACATGGTTCTTTTACTTTTTGTTTGCAAATTTATTTGAGGCTTAGGGATTAGGGTTTGAGATAGGAATAAATGAGATGTGGGTTTAGGTTTGGTGAGAAATGAATGGGCATTGGTTTTAAGACACTAAAGAGGGGAAATGGATTAGTTCTATCTATTACGAGTCTTTATTTTCAATTAAGCAGTAGAGAAATTATAATTTTTATTTTGCTTCTATTGGTGGTATATTAAATTTAGTATTCACATAAAAAATACCATCATCTATTTATAAATATATTTTCAAATTATACTGATTGACTATTTGTTTTAAAAAATATCTTTTAATAAATTATACTAGTATTTAAATTTAATAATTATTCATTTTCATTAATTTATGATTTTACTAATATCGACCAATAACTCTTTTCTAGTTATTTCAATCTTATATAAAATTTATTTAACTTTTTTAATATTTTACTAAAGTTCAATATATTTTTTAAAAAGAATTTATTAACTAATTCAAATTATTAAACAAAATCCTTCATCAAATAAGTTTTATTCGATAAAAATATGTTTTCAAAAATAATTATCCAAAATTAAACTCGAACTTTTAATTTTAATTAAATTTATATATTTCGACGATGTAGAAAGTAGGGTTGTTACACTCACTTAACTATCTTATTGCTCATCATTGCTTTTCATGGTAGTTGTTTTCTCAAAAGTTGGAAAAACACCTCTAAGTTTGATTTTTTAGTTAAGTCTTATTTGATTTGATTGACTTGGGATTTTTAAATGTTCCATCTTGTGATGGAATGAATTTTAGGAAGTTCAGAGATAGTTCACAAGTTCAAAGTTCGAAAAGCAGACAAGGAAAGTAAATAACGTAGTGTTTTATAGTGGTTCGGCCCGAATGTGCCTACATCCACTTTCCATCTTATTATTCTTCCTTGATTTGATTACAAGTACAAGATTATTCGAAAAGAGTAAAAACTTTATGTAGCCGAAGTTTCTGGATTTTCAGTAGAGTTTTCTCTCTTTTTCTCCAAAAATCTGTCCCCATTGTTGTTGAGAAGCTCCGGTATTTATAGAGCAGAGTTGTGAAGTGTGGAGGAGAAGTTATTGCTTCCTAAGTTTGGTTCAGCATTTGAGTCAGGGACAGTTGGATCGGCATTTATGTTCGGAAGTTTGCCTGGTTTGGTTGTCCTTTTTTGCTTTGGTTCGGTGATCCTGTCGTGGAGTGTCTTACTTGTCAGTCCAAACATTTGATTCAGCATGTTTGTCATACCGGACCAAATGTTTAATCCGGCAGTTGATGTGTTGTGCTGGACCAAATACTTGGTCCAACATATCAGAGAATGCCGAACAAAATGTTTAGTCCGGCATCTCTAAAGAGACCGGACCAGATACTTGGTCCGGTATACCATAGGATGCCAGATCAAATATCTGGTCCAGCATGCCGGTCCATATGTTTGGTCCAGCATTTTTGCAAGTGTCGAACAAAGCATCTGGTCCAATAATTCTTTTTCCTATACCCCTGTTTGCCTTTGCCTCCTTCTTCCTTCGCTTGCCAGAAAACCGAGCCAACACTTTCCCCCTAAAGTATGTTGTGTAACTACACAGCATGCTTTGTTTTTGGTTCAGCTTTGAGCTTCCACCACCGAATGAGACTGGTGACCATTCGTCTTCCCCACTTTTTCCTTTAAATATGCCTTCTTCCCTTCACTCTTTTACTTTCACTTTCTCTGAATCAAATTTCTTCAACTGTACTAGGTCGACTGCAACTGATTTAAGCTCGTTATCCGCTTGTTAGAATTTGGCTTTTCTCGTGCCAACATAGCTTGAGGTAAGTCTATTTTAATTCAATTACCTGCTATTAGAGTTCTAGGGTTTAGATGTATAGGAGAGTTTTAGAGTAGGGGTGGGTGACTTCGGTCTTGAATTGGTGAGGAGGTACTTCTTTTGAACGAGCGCCTGAATGATTATAGTATTTTGATGGTCGTGAGGAATGGTATATTGAGAGATGTTATTTGGTTAATAGAACGTGAGATGTTGTGATCAATTTCATGCAGGGCCATTTTCCCATCAGGCATTCGATAGATCGTTTGACCGGCTAATGGTTATTACTTGGGTGCTGAAAGCATAGGTTGGTTATATCAGTTGCATTTGCAATTTGAACCCATATTGTGTATTATCCGAGTATGATGTTAAAACTAAGAATAGGTAAGGCCGTTGAGGGGTGTTCCTTGGGTTGGCAGTTGAGGATTTTGGTTCGATCGGTAGTTAAGGATTTTGTTTGGTCGGTAGTTGAGGATTTTGGTTCGGCATTCGTCATAGGATAATATCGAACCAGCTTTGCCGAGCGCATTGTTTTTGAGTTTACCGAGCCAAAAGCAAGTCTTCCCATAATATGGTTTGGTTAAGGGTATGGATTCAATTGGGCTAGATGATAGGAGATTTCCATGCATGTTTTAACTTCTGTTTATGATTTGGACCTCCGCTTGACTTTCATTTTCTTGCATAGGAAATATGTCTTATGGATGTGAGCTTCGTTCCAAGTTTGCTACTTCACGTCCTACCAGGACTGGTCCTTCTTCTTCTGACGCTCTAGGCAATCTTCCCAGGCAACCCAGTTATGCTTACTCTCTGGTGGAAGGTTATGATCCTAATCAAATGTTGATTAGGCCTTTGGAGTGCTATCCCAACGGTTGACAATAGAAAAGCTGAACTCCATAGCTACTACGTTTGGGATAGACTATCGGGACATGATATTACCTGGTCCGGATGATAAATCATGCTTTCCCCTATGGGGTGTATGGCATGTAGCAAGTATCATTGTATGTGCGGCGCGATTCCTCCACTTACCAATTGGATTGCCAGCTTCATGATATACTTGAAGGTTGCTCCCATGCAACTTCAACCGAATTCTTATGCTATCCTAACATGTTTAAATATGATATTCATGAAGCGGTATCGGAGACCCCCTACCCATAGAGAGATCAGATATCTGTATAATGTGAGGAGTTATCGAAAGGGGAGTCCTTTTATCGGCCTAGAATCTGCCCACAAGTTCAAGCCCATCCAAGATCTATATTCCAAGTTTAGTATGTTCAAGAGGGAATATTTCTTTATACGTGATGATACCGTGGCTCAACATGCTTTTACTTCTGGTGGTAAGTTATCGTATTATATTTTCTGAGTTTTCTGTCGACTTGGCTTCTTACTGCGCCATAACTTTCAGGTTGTATGAAGGCGGAGGATGATGACGGCTTAAAAAAGATGGTTAAGGAAATATTGGCTATCCTAGAGGCTGAGCAGGAAGCCTCATTCCTATTCTGTGATGTGGCTCTCGGATTCTACAACTTGATCGGCCCCAGATAGTCCGTGTACAAGATTAGGCCAAGTTCTGCTAAAGAGCAGCGGGAGCCGGATGAGACAGGGGTAATGGAGACAAAGGTAAGGGTCTAGATGAGGAGGGTGGTGTGGATAAAGCACCAAAGAAACTGAGACGTAAGAAGAGCGCAGTTCGTCCTCATTGCTCGGGGAAATCTCTGCATATTCGAGATACTTCTTCCTCTGGCGACGAGAGAGGTTCTCATTTGGGAGGAGAAAGTGAAGAGGAGGAAGGGTCGGAGAGCGACCCTGAAGCAATGGAGGGGATGTTAATGTATATCTAGACGTGGATATTATAAACAGCGATTGATTGGGTGTGGATCCTTTAAAGAATGCCAAGTTTATGCAAGAGTGGCCCGAACAGTTGGAACAATCCAAGCTAGTCCCAGAGGTGACTCCTTCCATTGATTTTTCCTAGGAAAATGTGGCTCCAGGTGATTTGAGTGGAATACCGCCTCTTCTAGTACAAGGTCGAGCGAGAATCGGTGAGGAATTCAAGCTTTCCCCAGGTACTTTTGATTACTATATGGATTTTGAGATACTTCTTAAGAACTTTTTATTTTTTGATGGATCCCAGCCTCCACCTGCTCCTCAATCCAATGAAGTTTGGTCACCGTGTGTTCTCCTTCCTTCAAGTGGAGTCTCGTCTCAGTGTATTCCCTTCTTGAGTGAGACCCTGCCCTGGTCACATGATCCAGTTTATCCTAAGGGTTTGTAGTAGCTTGTAGTGTCCTAGTGTCTTGAGTGTTTTCGTTTTTATGCTCTCTCCATTTCTTGGTTCTAATGTTGCTACTTGTATTCCAGGGAAAATGAGGAATCCAAGGAGGAATGAACTGTCCAGGCGGCTTAGGCAGTTCAAACGTATGAAAATGGCTTCTATTCCTTCCAAGATGACTTTTTAGGAGGGAAAAACTTTACAAGAGAATATTAGAGAGACCCTGCAAGGCCCGGATAAGGGAGAGAGCTATGAGTCATTCTAGAAACATGCGAGTTCCCCGGATAAGGAAGCCACCTCCCTTGGTTCCCAAACTTCCTCCCGCCATCATCATCATTATCCGATGGGTTCTGAAATGCACGAAACGCCAGATGAGTTGGGAGAGGGCAATGTTCACCCTTTTTCTCGTATTACCAACAACCAATGCAGAATCACTTTGAGAGTCATCCTGATATAGTCGTCATGCGGCGGAAGCTGACAATGAGTTCCTTTTAGCTCAAAATCCTTTGGTCCGGATCCTAGATGAGGCGAAGACTCTTGATTTTGCTAACTTGGCAACAAGGATGGTCCAGATTACAGATGAGACCAGAAACATTGTAGATTATCAGTCCTGTTTGGCCAAAGCTAGTGAAGAAGTTGGGAGTGCCAATGTGCGGTTGCGTTTAGAGATGGAGGATCTTTGCAAGGCGCTCGGGAAGAAAGAGGCTAAGTTAGGGGAAGTTGAAGCATCCCGTGCCTCCGAGATAACGAAGGCCAATGAAGAGGCAAGGAAAGAGGCTGCCGACCTATGCAAAACACAAATTGACATGGCTATCGGTTCAGTGGATGAGGCTCGGTAGAAGGATCTGGAGCCAATCTGTTCCCTTAAGGGCAAAGTGAAGAAATCGAAAGAGGCCCTAGCTGAGCTGAAGGAGTCCCGGGGCAAGAGGCAACAGGAAAAGGACTCATATCAGGCTGAGATCGACAGGTTGAAGGTAGAGTGTGCTTAGTTGAGGAGAGACAAGGAGCAGTACACGAATAAGGTAGTGGCCCTCCAGACCGAAGTCGATAACTCCAGTGATTTTTACGACACAGTCAACCAGATGCTGAAGGATATTTATTATATGTTCTAGAAACAAAGGAACCTTTAATGGATGGATGACTACCCTCAGGTGATGGCTGGAATCCATGCTCAGTTCATCGAGGAGACCAAGGCCGTAGTCGTGCAAGAGGAAGGGGCTGTGTACGATGTTGGTATGGTGAACAGCTAGTTCACAGTGGAAGAGACCAAACCCATTGCAAGGGGTATGAGCCATTGACGGACGATGAAGACGATGAGGATGGCTCGGATCTTGAGGGACTTTGTGATCCATGCCATGCCAATGTAGGTATCATGTCTTTTTTATTTCAGTAACGCAGTTACCTATTCTGGATTGCAAAATTTACAGTCCTTCATGCTTTCATTACACAAGGACGTCTTCGAGGCAAGTTGGGCCTTCGCAAAGGGAAATGAGCCTTCAAAAGATATAGCTGGAGGGAGTGGGCCAGGTGGAAAAAATGTCCACCCTCTTGAAGAGATTTCCATTTTATTTTCTATATGTGGTTGAGAAGGATGTATAGTTATTTAGTATTTGTATACATGGAAAAATAACTATGTATGTAAAGATTTCAAATGTGTAATGTTTAATTTATGTCTTTCGTTTACTTATCTGGAACGACTTTTGTGATGTATGATTTTCATAGCTTGTTTGTGAACTATTTACGACTTGGTTAATCGTTATTGTGTTCAAAAAACGCTGAAAACCATAATCGTGTTGTTATTCAAGGCCTATAGCAAACGATAACTACACGGGTTGGTACCCGTGTCGTGAGTATTATTCGATTTATCATTGCCGGCGTGTGTAATGTCGATCATCAAGTGCAAAATACCCCTGGTTGTAGCCATGCCTTAATCGTGGGACTTATAATCGATTTGCAGTTGTCGGCAAGTCGAACGCTAATGATGAACTGCCAAGGCTATAAATTGTGCCTAATTTGTGGCTTATGGTCGGTTCATCATTGCCGTCTTGGGGGTGCTGATCGTCAGTGGTGAATTGCTAAGGCTTGTTTCGTGCCTTTATTATGGCTATCTTACTTCCACTGCTTTCGATGAGTGTCTGCGATTACCTGTAGTAGGAATAGTCATTAGATAAAATAATTAAACGAAAGAACATTTAAATAAGATAAGTAACGTAATACACAAGATTTTTATAGTGGTTCGACCGAAATATACCTACGTCCACTGTCTTTCTTTTATTGCTTTAGTACATATTTCTTTACAACTCAAGAGAAGTAGCGTCGGAGGTGTTGGAGATTCCATTCTTTCCCAAACACCTCTCCATCTACTGTTGACAAGATGTAAGCTCCATTGTGAAGATACCTATGAATAACAAACAGCCCTTCCCAAATTGGATCTAGTGCTCCAGGTCGTGGGAAGACTCATGTGAGTACAATGTCTCCTTTCTCTTGTGTTCGAGTATTCACCTTAGATTTGTACTGCCTTGCCACTTTCTACCTATGGGCGACCGCTTTGAGGGTGGCGTCGTTTCTTTTTTCCTCGATCAGGTCAAGTGACATGTTCAAGAGCTCCTCGTTTTCTTCCAGATTGTATTGTATCTTGCGATGCGAGGGGATAAATGTTTCAACGGGGAGTATGGCCTCGGTTTCGTATGCCAATGCGAATGGTGTGTGCCCTGTCATGGCCTTATAAGAAGTTCGGTAGGCCCATAAGGCAGTAGGCAGTTCGTCGACCCATGCCTGCTTGGACTTTTCTATCTTATTCTTGATTAGTGTCTTCAACACCTTGTTTACTGCTTCGACTTGTCCATTTGCCTTGGGATATGCTACAGCCGAAACGCTTCATGCAATCCCATTGTCATGGCAATAATTGAAGAGTTCTTCACTGTTGAATTAAAGTCCGTTATCCGATATGATTTTCTACAGCACCCCATACCTGCATAGGATGTTACGTATTAGGAAGTTTATCACTTTGGTAGATGAAATTTTGTTTAAAGGCTTCGCTTCCACCCATTTGGCGAAATAATCCACTGCCACTATAGCATATTTTGCTCCTCCTCGACCCATAGGGAGTTCCCCAATCAGATCAATTCCCCAGATGGCAGAGGACCAGGGGCTGACCATGTGGATTAAACCGGTAGGTGGAAGCCTTGGGACTTTTGGAAAATATTTGGCATTTGTCACATTCCCTAGCAAACTCGGTCGCGTCCTTGTTCAGTGTAGGCCAAAATTACCTATAATGTAGAAACTTTCTGGCTAGAGTTTGCCCTCCGGTGTCGTCGCCGCAACTTCCTTGATATATGTTGTTAAGGATATCGTTAGCTTCATTCCCGATGACACACTTTAGTAGCAGATTGGAAAAACGGCGATGGTACAACATGCTGTTTTGGATGGTGTAATGGCATGCCCTCCTCAAGATTCTCCTGACTTTGTTTCAATCTGCTGGTCATGTAAGTACCTGATGATGGGTGTCATCCATGTCTCCTCCTTGTCCATGATCGCTGTGATTTGCAGACACTAAAAACTCAATGCAGATTGTCTCATAACAAAGGTTGCCCCCAGCATTGGTTCAGTTCTATGCTAGCCCCTTTGGTGAGGGCATTCGCCTCTTGATTTTCCCCTCGCGGGATGTGTTTTATTACGGGTTTTCGCCTTTTTGAGGTAGGATGCAAGCTTTTGTCCGCGAGTTTGGAATTCTCCAAGGATCTGGTTAACAATTAGTTATGAATCGCTATGCATACTGATTTAACTCCTATTTCTTTAATGATTTCTAAGTCGGCTGTTATTGCCTCGTATTCAGCTTCTTTATTGGTTGCAGCGAACTCTAGTCTCAGTGCATAGCTTAATTTCCTTCCCAGGGATGTGACTATTATGTCACCTTCCCCTGAGCCAAGCTCGTTCGATGCTCCATCAATGTAAATGTTCCATTTGACAGCTTCCTCAACCCTTGTTGCAGCCTCCTCGTCTCTCATTGTGAACTCAACTATGAAATCAGCCAAGGCTTATCCCTTAATTATGATGCACTGGTGGTAGGTAATGTCATACTGGCTCAACTAAATGCACCATTTTAACAGTCGCTCTGACTTGTCATGTTTATGTAGGACTTGCCTCAAAGGTTGATCCGTTAGAACTTTAATGGAGTGCGATTGAAAGTAGTGTCATAATTTCCTAGATGCTATCAGCAGACAATAAGCTAATTTTTTGATCTTTGGATATCTAACTTCTGCCCCTGTGAATCTCTTGCTAATGAAGTATACCGGTCTTTGGATACGATCATCTTCTCGCACTAATGCGGCACTTAGTGCATGGGAGGATACAGCAAGGTACAGGTAAAGGCTTTCTCCATTTAGCGGAGTGGAGAGTACTAGAGGCTTCTATAGGTGTTCTAGCAGACTTCGAAAGGCTGAGTAGCATTCATCGGTCCATTCAAAATTTCCTTTGTTCTTTTTGAAGGCTTTGAAGAACGGGGACACACTTGTCCGTGGCCTTGGATATAAACCTTCTCAGAGCGGTTACCTTCCCGTTTAGGCTCTGCATATCCCTCCACGCGGTTGGGATTTTGACGTCTTTCAAAGCTTGTACCTTTCTAGGATTCGCCTCTATTCCTCTAACGTGCAAAGTGAAACCTAAGAACTTACCCAAATACACCCCAAAAGAGTATTTTAGTGGATTTAGCATCATTTTCTATTTGCATAATATTTGGAACATCTCGTCAAGGTGGCTAAAATGATCTGTTGCTCTTCTTGATTTGACAAGCATGTCATGGACATAAACTTTCATGGAATAACCAATTTTTTTCTTAAACATCTTATAAACTAGACGATGATAGGTAGCGTCGGCATTCTTAAACCCGAAGGGCATGACCTTGTAGCAATATAAGCCTAGATCTGTAATGAAGCTAGTATATTCTTGGTTCGGCACATGCATGGGGATCTGGTTATATCCTGAATATGCATCCATAAATGATTATAACTCATGTCATGCAGTTCCATCTACCAGTTGGTCGATTCGGGGCAAAGGAAAACAATCTTTAGGGGCAAGCATCATTGAGGTTTGAGAAGTCAATGCAGGTCCGCCATTTCCCATTAGGCTTTTTCACTAAAACCGGGTTGGAGATCCATTTTGGGTAAATCGCTTCGCGGATAAAACCATTGGCGAGTAGGTTCTTCACCTCTTCGTTAAGAGCAGTCGACTATTATATCCCCATGCTTCTTTTCTTTTGTTTGATCAGGATCTTAGCTAGGTCAATGTTGACGGAATGACGAGCTACTTCTGGGGATATTCCCACCATGTCTTCATGGGTCCATGCAAATATATCCAAGTTCTTGCGTAGAAATCCTATTAGCTAGATTTTTAGGTGCTGATTCAACTAAGAACCTATCTTTAAAAGCCTTGTTTTGTCTTGTTCGTATACCACCACATGTTCCATAGCCTCTATAGGCTCGGCATTAACCTCCTCCTCGCATCTCTTGGGTCCAACTCATTAAAAGGGTCACTAGTATATTCGAGAAGAGGAGCCTTCTTTGATTGCTATGCTTCTGCAGTTTTGGTGTAGAGGATGACCCCTACGCTCTTACCTTTTTACTTCATTTTGTTTTGGCGTAGTTCTGTCACGTAGCAATCGTGAGCTGCGTCTTGGTCGCCTTCTACCTCTCATATTCCATTATCAGGTTGGAATTTCATCTTCAGGCACCAAGGGGCTAAGACTATCTGGAAATCTGACAATGCAGGCCATCCTAAAAATGTGTTGTGGGAAGAGTGTCCATCTACCAACACGAATGTTCGCTTTTGGATTATGGATCGGGGGTGACTTCCTAGCTCAACAAACAAGTCTAACGGTCCAAGTGGCATCGAGGCCTCCCCCATAAACCCGTGTAAGGGCTTATTACATAAGGATACATCTTTTATCGATACTTCATTTCGTTGAAGGCATATTTGAACAAAATATTCACTAAGCTTCCTGTATCAATTAAGATGCGGAACACCATTGCCGGGCCGATCCAGGCAGAGATAACCATGGGATCGGTATGCGTATATTGCTTTCCAACCAAATCTTCATCGTTGAAGGTTATATTGGCTCTTTCTCTCTATTTTGCGATGCATCCTTTATTACGGAATGAACATATCCTTCTTTATCTTTCAAAGACTTTCCGTACCTCTCCATCTCGGTCCAACTTCCATCGACCGCATGCGGACCTCTAAATATGGTATGGACAACTATCTTCTCCTAGTTGGAGAGGCTTGTTCCTTCTCCTTCTTTGTTGTTTCCTTGTAGGTGCAGCCCAGGTCCCTCGTGGACCGGAGCGGAAGAGTTGTGTCTTAGCTGCACATATCGTTCCAATTTCTTTTTTCGGATGTACTCCTCAATGAGATCCCGTAAATGTTGACATTCTTCAGTGTTATGCCATGAGACTCATGGAAGCGATAATATTTTCCTGTTCTAATTGCTGCTTATGACTCTTTTTTATATAGAGGGTGTTTATATTTTAATTCGTGTTGAGTAGCCAGGTAAATGTTCTCCACAGTGTCATTCAAAAGAGTGTATGAATCGAATCTCGATCCAGGTCTGTATCGTCGCTTATTGCCCATTTCAGTTCCCGAGTTACCTTGATGGTTACTTTTTCCTTCGTCGTTTAGCTTACTCCCCTCTCCTCGTGATGGGGTACTCATGTTTCCTCGGATGCGAGAACCCCGGTGGGTTGCTCGCCATGTCGATGAGCCACCACGTCTTCCAATCTTATGTATTTTCTGGCTTCATGAAAGAATTCTTGAAGAGTTAAAGGCTTTTCCTTCGTCAACCTTCTTGCATGCTTTGAATCGGGGTGGACCCTCCACATAGTGCCATTAGTGTAAGCCTTTCATCTACATTTTGTACAGCTGCTGCGGCAGCATTGAAATGGGTAAGATATTACCGTAGTGGTTCTCCAGCTTTTTGTTTTACGTCTACCAAGGAATAAACATTTCTGGGCTGTTCCACATGGATTCGGAATTGACTTATGAATTTTTCATTCAACATTTCCCAAGAGCTAATGGAGCCATAAGGTAAGCGACAAAACTATGTGGTTGCTAAGTCTGACAGGAATAGCGGAAAACATTTACGCAACACACCCTCTATTGCTCCATTCATGAGCATGTGCAGGGTGTAGCACTACAAGTGGATGATTAGGTTGGATGTGCCTTTAAAGGGATCCATGGTGGGCATCTTCCATTCTCGATGAGTGGTCGTCGCTTCCATGTCCCTGGTGAAGGGGCTGGACACCCTTGCCCCTATCCTCTTTCGAGTTCTTTACATCTGAGATATTCCCTGAAGAGGCATGTCATTCTCTCCTCGGACTCTGAAGCAGCCCTAGGAGAAGTGAGAGCTTAACTTTGATGGCGTCTGGAACCTTGGTTAAGGCTGGATTGGTAATGATTTGTTTAAAGCATGACAGGGTCGACCACGGTTGGTCCTTGCCTAGTGCCCCTTGACTGGGCCAGCTCTTGATGCTCTTTCAAGATCGGCTTCGGGCTGAGTCCTAACCTGGCTTCGAGTTCTTGTGTCTTCTTGACTGATTTCTTAATTTGCAAGGGATTTGATCCATCTATGCGACTATCCAGATTAAGACTCACCTCGAGATTCAGTGTTGTGAGTGGATTCCTCCATGCCTCACAAGCTTATCATGAGTTGGTCCATTAAAGCTTTTTGCTGGGAAGCGAATCGGTCATTTCATTCACAAACCTATCTAAATCTTCTCGAGTGACAGTTGAGTCTAGAGGTTGAGAATGGGTAGTCGGGTTTTCTTGATCTTCTTGGATGGGGCTAAGTGTATTGGCAATGGTCACGCTCTTACCCTTATCGGTGTTTCGCCTAGAGGGGGCCATGTTCTAATGTTGAGTTAAGGGTTGGAAGGATGGTGGATAGAAAAGTTTGGCTCTTCTCTCAGTGAAAGCATCAAAAATGTTTGCTCAAAAGTTGGACAAACACCTCTAAATTTGATATTTTAGTTAAGTCTCATTTGATTTGATTGATTTGGGATTTTTAAATGTTCCAACACGTGATGGAATGAATTTCAATAAGTGTAGAGGTAGTTCACAAGTTCAAAGTTCGAAAAGCAGATGAGGAAAATAAATAACAAAGAATTTTATAGTGGTTCAGCCCGAATATGCCTACATCCACTTTCCATCTTATTATTCTCTCCTTGATTTGATTACAAGTACAAGATTATTCGAAAAGAGAAAAAACTTTATATAGCCGAAATGATGGATTTTCAACAGATTTTTCTCTCTTTTTCTCCAAAAATCGGTCCCCGTTGTTTTTGAGAAGCTTTGGTATTTATAGAGTGGAGTTGTGAAGTATGGAGGAGAAGTTATAGCTTCTTGAGTTTCGTTCGGCATTTGAGTCAGGGACAGTTGGATCGGCATTTAAGTTAGGAAGTTTGCCTGGTTTGGTGGTCCTTTTTTGCATTGGTTCGGTGATCCTGTCTTGGAGTGTTACTTGCCGGTCCAAACATTTGATTCAGCATGTTTGTCATACCGGACCAAATGTTTGGTCCGGCAATTGATGTGTTGTGCCGGACCAAATACTTTGTCCGACATATCAAAGAATGCCGAACCAAATGTTTGGTCCGACATCTCTAAGGAGGCCAGACCAAATGCATGGTCCGTTATACCATAGGTTGTCGGACCAAATATTTGGTCTGGCATACCAGTTCATATGTTTGGTTCGACATTTTTGCAAATGCCGAACTAAGAATCTGGTCCGGTAATTCTGTTTCCTATACCCTTGCTTGCCTTTGCTTCTTTCCTTCCCTTGCCAGAAAACCGAGCCAACAGTAGTTGCCTCCTGCTCAAAACATGGGCAATCATGTCTTCCAACAAAACCAAAATGTTGGTTTCTTTTTGTTTCTTGCTACCTTGGCCAAGATATTGGCCTTGGCATTCTTTTCGAGGGGTTTTGTTCTAGCATGAAGTTGAAGAAGTTATTGGTGAACTTCTTGTCTTCGGCATCGCAAAATGCTAGAGCTTTTCCCTTCTCCTAGAAACATCCATAAATTTGATTAACGACCATCGAGGAACCACTATATACCTGGATCTCTTCAACTTTGAGTTATATTGACATCCCATGGCCAACCAAGATGGCCACATACTTGATTTCATTGTTGGTTGCATAGAAATTCAACCTTATGGTAAAGAAGATGTCCTACCTATTAGGAGCGATGAGGACCATTTTGGCCCTAGCTCCTTTTACATTGGATTCCCTGTCAACATATATTTAGCACAATCATTAATTATAGGATGTTCTTTATAACCGTTGTTTAGGCTAGAGCATTATGTAGTAAAATCATCAAAATTTCATCGGCCTTTTATGGAGATACCAGGGTGGAAGGTGATGTGGTTTTGACCAAATTCCATTATTTACATCTGGAGTCAATCCAATATATCGGATCAGCTTATTATTTACTTCAAAGGTAGTTGGTGAGTACTTTGACGGAGTGGGCATGGAAATAAGGGTGAAGCTTGCAAGATCCACTGAGAAGACAAAAAGCCAGCTTATCCAGTGTAGAGTATCTTGTTTCCGAGCTCGATAATTCTATTATGACATAGCATATTGGCCGTTGGACCTTCACCTTGTCCTTAATAGGGAAGCGCTAATCGAGTGGTGGTCACTACAAAGTAAATGTAAATATTCTCTTTGTCTATAAGTTTGGAGAGAACTGGGGGTGTTGCTAGATGATATTTTAACTTTTTAAATGCCTTGGTGCACTCGTTGATCCATGTGAATGACTTCCCTTTCTTTATGATGTCGAAAAAAGGAATGCATCTGTCAGTGGATCAGGATACAAAGTGGCTAAGTGGGGTGACCATCCTATTTTGGCTTTGCACTTATTTGATGGTTTATGATATTATTATCTCATAGAGCTTGAATTTTAATCAATTAGCATTGATTCCTTTAATGATTACAATGTACCCTAGGAATTTGGCAGAGCGTACTGCAATGGAGAAATTTCGAGATTCAACTTTATATTACACTTACGGAGGATACTAAAGGTTTCGGTAAGTTTTTATTTATTTTTGGGTGCTTTCTTAGACTTGACTAGCATATCGTCGAATAGACCTCCATCGGATTCCTAATTTTTTTTCATAAATATCTTCTTGACGAGCCACGAAGAGGTTGCCCTCGTTTTTCGAAGGTCGAAAGACATTACCCTATAATAGTAAAGTCTCGCACTGGTGATGAATGACATGTTCTCTTGATGAAGGCGGTGCATGGCATTCTGATTATACTCAGAATGGCATCCATAAATGTTAGCAACTTGTGTCCACTAGTTTTGTCTACAGTATATTTGACACTCGGTAGGGGGAAACTATATTTTGGACGAGCCTTGCTGAGGTCAGAGAAATCATTATACATTCCCCAAGCGCTATTAGGTTTCTGAACCAATATGTAGCTGGACGCCCATACAAAATATTCAAATAATCGGACAAACTCATTCCCAAAGGTAGCTTCTCTACCCCCTCTTACAATGCTTTATATCACTTTGGGTTGAGAGGTCTATTATTTTGGCGAATGGTGTAAGCATTTGGGTCGATGTTAAGGGCATGGCATATAAAGGGGAAACCTATGTTAGACATATCTGCATGTCTCCATGTGAACACATTCATGCTTTTCTTGAGGAAAGCTATCAGCTCTATTCTAATCTTTAGGTCTAGTTCCATGCCAATTTGCATGAACTTGATGGAGTCATCATTGTTTAACTTGGTGGATTCGAGTGGGGTAGCTGGGCCGCCAACTAGGGCAATAACCCACATATGAGGGTCCTAAAGTCATCATTGTTCTTTTCTAATTAAGCTCAAGTTTGCATTGGTCAAGAGCATATATCATACAATAAATTAGGTCCTTGGTCATGATGGATGGCTAAGCACAAGCGTTGGAGCTCTTGATCCCCCCAGCTCTCATATATGAGTCGGTCAGTGTTGAGAGGTAAGAGGTTGTGGTGTTACTTGTTTGCTCTTAGCAACTGGGATAGAATTTCTTGTTCCATGTTGTAATGAGTTCTCGGATCTTTTTTGGGTATTCTGAAGAGAATTAATCTTCAATATCTCTACCCTCGGCATAAAAGAGAGCATTGTATGGCTCTTGCAATCACTCGAGGGTAGACCCATTGTGGGTAGATATGCATCTACAATTACTTAAATAAGGTTTTTGGCATGTGTAGAAACCTCGAGGAATATATGCACTCTCTTGAAAGTTTCCCTATGGTTGATGACCCCGACATGAGTAGGAGCGTTGTGTGGCTCTTGCGCTCTCTTGTAGGTAGACAAAGAATAGAACTAACCCTAATATGGGTATGGATAATGGAATGCTCTCATACCCTCTTGAGTCGGCTATTGGTAAGGGTTGACATTTTTTGTTGGGGCATGAGTACTCCTTTCTTGTCTTGTTATGGGGAGAAGTTGTAGCAGTCCCTAGTAACTTATTGATTGCTACAAACGTAGCCAATACCTCCCTTAATAAGGAACTTCATAGTATTCACTGATATGCTATGACCACATCCAAATCAAAAATCCCAATCTATCTCTAAGAATGTTATAAGCGGATGGGGAATCTACTACAAAACAATATACATGTATTTTGGCAAAGCATCGTTCCTTTTCGATGGTGTCCATATGTAAAGTCAATCCTATAGGAACAATCCCAACGCCATCGAAGTTGTAGATGGATAGAGCACAGGGAGTGAGGTTGGATGATGGGAGTTTCATCTAATCGAAGTTGAACATCACATTAATTGATCAATCCCTATTAACAAAGACTTGATGCACTTTAGCATTAGTAATATTGATTGAGAGACTATGAGCTCATGATGAGGGTAGGTGACACCTCACTTATCTTTGATTAAGAAGGTGATGTCTACCTCACGTCCCTTAACTGTCAAAGTTTCCTTGTCATGAAGCTCCACCAAATATATTTTATTTGCTATGCGAGCTCCCATACATACCAAGCTCAGGCCCTTCTGCTGTTTCTGGCCATGTGTGGTCCGTAACAAATAGATAAGATTTCAGGGTTGATTTCAACCATATTTGTTCCATCTACTTATTGATGTGGGGCTAGAAGGTCATGACATTCGTTTCTTTGTTAAACCCGTTGTTTTTTTTATATTGCATAAGTACACCATTATGGATTAACCAATTTATCTCGTCATTTAGGTATCCGCACTCTTTGGTGGAATGACAATTAAATTGATGGAACTTGCAATATTTCCTATTATCGTAGGGCTTCTTTTTTTTCCTAAATAGGCGAGAGGAGACCTTTGGTATGGGCACAATCCTCGGTGGTGAGATAAATGGTTTCTATGTCGCAAGTTAATGAGGCATATTTGGCATATCTAGGTTTGAATTAGGAGCCATCTTCAGGGTGCTTATTACCGTGTTCCTGATGGACATACTTCCTAAGACCGCTCTCCTCACACGAGCTATTGTTATTGCCTCGCTTACCCTCCTTATCATTATCAAGCAAGTTAGTTTTTCCACTTACATAATACGTATGGCTCTTTGCAAGAAGTCAGCTTAGGACGAGGCACGCTTATTCTGTAGTTCCTCACATATTTTAGACCAGTATTTCACCCTAGAGTAAAGGGCAATGTTTAAGCTATTCTTGTCTTCGCTCCTTGCCTAGGTTGACTTCTTGTTGAAGTGATTAATATTGGAGCAAATTAACTTGGTTGGTCCCTACCATATGTTACATAATTCGCTAGCCATCATTGTCCTGGTGCACTAGGCGAAAAACTTGGTTTTAAACCAGTGCATAGTTGGGTCTAGGAGTGAATACTACCCACTTATAGATTCAAGAATCAATGGGAAGCTGGTCTCCTCGAGGTGAAGGGGAATAAAATAAATTTTGCATTGCTATAGAGCTACTAGCCCAAGTGATGAAGTGGAAAGCTATAACACAGTTGGAAGGATCGACGCTTCCATCATACTTCTCAATAAGAAGTAAATCATAATTATAGTATACATAAGTCCTCGATATCTCTTCATAAAATGGCCCTCCATTCGATTCATCAGACATATCCTCATCGCTATGATTTCTAGTCTTGATTTTGTGCATCTGATATCTTAGCAATGAAATTTCCTCTTTAAGTCTCACCTTTGCTTCCTGTGGATGGCATAAGGCCCATAGCAAGGAGGGATTCTATAATGCCTTGCTGTAGAAGGAGATCTGTGGTGCCAGTATGAGGACGACAAATGTTGGAAGCAGATAGGAATAGGAGACCATCTATTTCTATCTGTAGCAAGGGATCTAGAGTTTTGGCCTTACTTTTTGCAAGGTCTAGTTCTTTCATGCTAGTGTTAGAAGTGGATAGAAAATTCTAGATGCTTATTATTCATTGTAACAGGCCAATATTTATTTAATATTTAATTCTTGTATTTGTGGACTTTGGGGTTTTATATTTTTCCAAGAGTTGAATTTTAAATTTTATTATAATAAACAACCAAAGGTTATTAATATATGAAATTATATGATTCTTATTTTGGTTAAGTTTAACGTTTTGGAAGTTAAATCTTTGAGTTCTAATTTTAATATTTTAATTTAACAAAGTATATGAGTAACAACCTTTTATTTCACTTTTGTTCTTTTTAAAAATGAATTTTTTTTTTAATTCTTAGGAGATGGTAGGAAAATCCGAAGAATGTAAACAAAATTTTATTTTTAGTTAAGTAATAACTTTTAAAATTTACAGTGTATTAATAAACTGTTTAATTTCGCGTTTAAAAAGGCGCGTTATTTGATGGAATAAATAACGTGTATATATATAAGAAAAGTAAAAAAAATTAAATCCGTTATTTTCATTATATTTTGGGGATAAGTGTTGGCGTCCGTTGTACGTATTCTAAATATATTCACCTTCCTTTTGCTTTTCTGATTTAATAGAAACAATATTCACAAAATTCCATAACCGTTCACATCTTTATCCTTGCCATAGTTCCCAAATTAACGCAAGCTTTATTTACAAAACGCGTTTATAATTTGTTTAAAATTTGGTATATAATATTTATTTCAGAACGTTCCAAAATCTTTGCTAATAAATTTCTAGCCGTTTCTTTGTGTAATTCAGCAAAACCGTACAAATAAATTCAAACTTTATTTCCTTCCTATATTCATTTACCTTAAATCACGCATCAAGTGGAAAGAAATCTACCGTTCCAAGCAAACCTTTGCCAAATAAATTCCTGACGTAACGTTCAAAATCAACGCAAGTTTTAATAGTAAAAAAAACGTTCAAAATTTCAAATCATACTTCCTTACCGTTCTTTTATCAATCAATGCAAATAATTTTTTTTCTTGCCATACTCCCTCCCGCAATCAACTCTTCTTACCTAAAAATTATTTCAACGTTCAAAAAAAGAAAAAAGAAAAAGGAAACTTCCATTTCAATTCATTTCATTGCTTGCCGTTTTCTTAATGTCAAGCAAAGAAATTAATTACTTGCCTGCCTATTCTTGTTACCAAATTTATGCAAGCTGCATCTTTAAATACTGAGAACGTTTGCATGAATTACTTCACCTCATATATGTTCTTTCGAGTGCTCTTCAGGTAACAACCTTATGATTTTTTTCCTTTCTTCTTCTTGTTTTAATTTATTCTGTCATCCACTATGCTCGGCTACGACTCCTCCTTCACCACTAGATCCCTGCCCTCCTCCTTTACCACTGCTGGCAGCCTCCCCTCCAAGTAATGGCCAATGGAAAATATATATATTTTCATGCACAGAACGAAATACTTAGGCCATATACTTTGCATCTTTGAACCCAAAGAAAAAAAATATAGCATGCAGGCACCATGTCAGGTTTGGCCAATAGACCTGGAAGGAACAGTGCATGCGTACATGCATTCATTTTAGATATAGGCTTGGGCCGTGCCTTGGTGTAACCATAAAAAAAAATTATGCAGCCTCTAAGCCTTGAAAGCACTGACGTGCATATACCTTTACCCTATGCATGCATGCATTCTAGTATAGATGGGAAGGGACATGTCAATAGAAAATGAAAAAAGAGGGAAGTGGAAATATGCAGGCCGAGCATGGTAAATACGTGTCCACTCTTGAACTAAATTTTGTCACCTTTAAAAAAAAATAAGTTAGTACGTGAGTACGAAAAGGGAAAGGAAGAAGAGTGCATGAGAAATTAGAATGAACGCCACCTATTTGTTAAAATTTTATATTGTTGCCCACCTTTTCTTTCCAGCCTTTGCCTAAAACTTTCCACTGTGATTTCATGGGTACATATATAGGTAGATTTACACTGACGAACCTTGAGAACGTGGTCGAATCGAGTAGTGGAAGTGGTCGATTCAAATTTGATTCTATTCGTCCAGCTTATTTTGAAATTTCGTGTTAAATTTTTTACTTAGTTTGATTTTGAATTTATTCGTTTTATTTTCAAGAATTAAATCCGGGCGTCGACTCCGCAACAATTTGATCGTGCTTCTGTGCATTTTCTTTTTCAAGGGTTACCATCGTTCTTGAATCAAATCTTTGACGGCAATAATGTGAGTATTCTCACCTGACAAACATACCTATATATCTGTAGATTGATAACAAGTGTAATTGTAAATTTATTTTATTTAATTTTATCTACTTGTGGTATAAACTTATGATGTTAAAACCCCATTATTTAATTGACACATCATCAGTTGTATTATCAATTGTTATAATTTACAGTTATACTATTTATCATTATTTACTGTTTAATCACACTGCAAGTTCCCCATAAAAATAGAGATCATTACAGACTGAAATGATAGGCGTGAACAGTATTAATTTCATTTATTTATTTAGTCATTTTAACTTGGGATTGCGGGTTTGAAATGATAGAACCCGGTTTTCTTGGAAATTTACGGATTGAAATGATATAGTATCTGTATCACTAAACCTAGATTAGAAAATATTATACAGACCCGTGGATATATATATATATGTGTGTGTAATTTTGGAAATATTAAATGTCTAAATAATTCTTTGTTTAAAATTTGATTTAAATAATTTTTATATGTATAATATTATACTAGTAAAATATATAAATAATATTAGAATTTAAAGCATGGGTTTAGCTTGAAATTTGGATTTGTAAAATAAGTGGAATTTAAGTTAAGAAATAATTCATGAAATTTGGTATAACTTGAATATAAAGCGGATAAATATAAGTTAAGTCTTCTATGAATTAAATAGTTAGAATTGTGAAATATGGAAAGTGAAATTTAACTTGATTTAGAAATGGAAGGCTGTTTTTTTTAAATAAGGGTAAGGTAAGAAATCAATTTGAAGTTAGTTTATTTTGGATATGGGAATTTAACTAAATTATAAATTTTGCACCTGATTTTATTAAGTAAAATATAAGAGAAGTTAGATATTTATTTATAAAATATACTTTATAAAAATCATAATTTATCGAGAAATTTAATGATTGATTAAAGATGGAAAATTTGACTTTTATAAGTTAAATTTGCTTAAATAAAGGTTTAAATGTTGTTGAAATTGATTCAAATGAACTAAGGTATAACCTTGGGATATATATTGGATTTTTATTTTAACTTCACCTTTTTCAATATAGTATTTGATTCAAATATAACTATTTTGGAATTTATAAACCACGGGTAATAATAACGTGGGTTGTTAAAGAGACCGAGATCGGATATGGGCATACTCTCTGTCGATACCGAAAACCACTTTGACAACCGTGTACGCGGTGGAGATTCCAGAATGAAGTAGGATGGTGGTGACGTTTTCTTTGAGGTAAATACGAGGACCCGACTCCCATGAGTTGGCATAAGGTGGCTAAAACAGGAGCGATTCTCGGATTAATGAGGTAGCACCTCTGATCGGACGCACTTCTTTGTATGCCATTCTATTACTTTTGTGATTGCTTTGGTGCGCACCTTTGATTTGGGAGTGTTGTTCGAGGTGGGTGGTAGTAGCAGCTATGCGTTTCCACCGATCCGGATGCGTAATTGGTATATCTACCCTGGCATTGCCTAGTTGTGCCGTGTCACCTACCCTAGCGAGCCCCATACGAGTTTGATTTGTGTCGTACCTATGGAGTATCCTCTGGCAGCCTCCCGATCAGGAGGTATTATGGTACTGTATAGACTATTGGCACTATTACGTGTTAAGGGCAATATGGGTAACCCCTTAACGCTATTTTAAAGTAAGTTTATTTTACTAATAGACACTAGTATAATAGTGAAATATTACTACATAGTAAATAGTTTAACGGATCCTTAGACGATGGGCGGTCCCAAGCATCCTTTAAGTTACTTGCTCTATATTACAGTACACTTGAATTACTTTACATTATATAAGTATGTATGTCCTGACTCGAGTGTTTATGTATTATTTTACGCTCGGGTCAGCCTGAGTTGCAGTTCATTCTTCATTCCGGAGCTAGGACTTCTGTAGATCACTTTTCAAGCTGTTGGCAAACTTTCCTTTCAGTTCCTTATCTTAATTTTTAAGACTATTGGATATCAAGATTTTCTATTGTTGATTCAAACTATATTTGGGTTTAAAGACCATGTAAAATTTTATTTGTTTTGAGACTTTTAATAGTGGCTTCATGAACCACTAAGTTATATTTTAATTCCGCTGCGAGTATTCTGATTTCTGTGTCTGTGATTCTGTGATTATATATTTACTGTATATTCTGAGATTTGCCAAATTTTATTTACAATGCGGTATTTTGAACAATTCAAGTCCGATATGTGCGGATGCGAATGGTTGAAAATAACCGGGCTGTTACATTCATGGCTTGCGCTTCACCGCTCAATCAGTCAAAGTGCATATCACGACCCTCGTACCTTACTCGAAGTTGTTCAAAGGTAGAAAGTTTACCGTAGGAGGGGAGCGATGAATAACATTAGTTCCTTGGTAAGGATTGGGTTCAGGCATGGTAATGTCATGGGTGAAATCTTAAACCTATGTAGAATGCCAAATATATTACTGGTGACAATAGCTCCAACAAAAGTCTTTAGCATGACCCTTTCATTGGAGGCTTGTGTAACACCCCTAATTTTTGTTTAACATCATTCAGGTATTTAATTGAATAAATTAAATAGAATAATGTGAATAATTGGGGAGATGAGATTAATAAATCCAATGGACATGTCCTAATGAATGAATGAACTAAAATGAGACTTAACTAAATTAAGGAGGAATTTCCTAAGGGGTAAACTATGAAAGTGGGCTACCTTTCTTAGTATAAATCTCTTCCTCCATCTTAATAGACTTTTACTATCGCATTCATAACTCCTCACTATATTTCGGCCAGCCATTAAAAGCTCAAGGAAGAAGAGAAAATCGAAGATAAAAGTTAGGAATTAAAGCAAGGAAATTATCTTATTTTCCAATTAACCAATCAAGGTGAATAATAGTGTAAATCATCTCATTTTTACTTGTTTTGGTTCGGTTATAGATAGTAACCGAATTTATTTTGCTATGTTTTTCATGGTTAGATCTAATAATCATTGTTCAGATAGAATAATGATTTATGGTGATTTATTGGGATTTTTGTAGAATTAAAATGAAGGGTTTTAGAGTAAAAACCTTAGTAAATGGCCTCCAAATGACTTGATTTTTGGTTATGTTATGTAAAGCATAATTTGGAGATGATTTTTCAATTTCATAATTTTCAGAGTTAATAGGAATATTTTATGAATTTTCTAATGTGATAAAGGCATTTATTTCGGGTTTTAATTATTAAAAATAGTAAATTAATGAATTCTGCTATGAAAATTTTATAATGAAGAAACTGTTGTTTCAGATTTTTGGTGAATTTTTGAGATTTTCCCAAGTGATTTCGATTTATTATGAATTTTCTAAGCTAAAAAGGTTTAATAATTATATTAAAATAATAATTAATTAATTATTTCAAAAATAATTTCAAAAATAATAATTTGATCAATAGCAAAATTTCTACAAAAATATATCTTTAACCAACAAAAATTTGATAAAGAATCGATAAAGTTTGTCCGTAACCATTTTCGAGTTATTTACGACTCTGCCACTGAACCTTCCACCTTAAAACCTTTCGTCATAGAATCTAAACCTTTCGTCATAGAACCTTTCGCAATATTTCTGCTGCTTTCTGCAGCGTTTTTGACGAATCTTTCGTCATTTCGCAATAGAACCTTCCGTCTAAGAAACCTTTCGTTATAGAACCTACCGCGGCATTTCTACAGCTTTCTGCTACGTTTTTTTATGAACCTTTCGTCATAAACCCTTTCCGTCTAAGAAATCATTAGTCATAGAACCTTTCGCAGCATTTCTACACTTTTCTGTAGCAGTTTTAGTGAACCATTGGGCCTTGTCGAAAGCAACCCTTCGACCTTGTCGGAAGCTACCTTTCGACAGCAGTTGTAAACATTGCGGAAGCTCTTCTGTAGCAGTTTTCTCCATCTTTCTCTGTAAAATTTCAAATAGGCATAACATTCTAACCGTAAGCCCATTTTTCTATTGTAACCACTCTATGGAAAGGCAATCCATCAGTTGAACACGATGGAATAGGTTAGAGACCTTAATTCTACGCCTATAAAAAGTTATAGTTAAAACGAAGTTTTATATTTCCGAAGGGGCTTGGTTTCTTTACTTTCGAAAATGTTTGCTTGGTTTTCTTTACCTTCGAAGGGGTTGTAAAATTATTTTATTTTGACCAAGAATTATACTTTAGAAAGGTAGAATTTAAAGTATTATAAGGCAAGAGCCTAATGTTTTAAGAGTTTTTGAAGGAGGTTACCCTATGAAGTTGAAAGGTAGGTTTCGAAGCTATCGACAGGTTTTATGACCGAAACTCAATTTTAAAAAGGAAAAACCATGCCTATAATAAAGGAGTTTGTATAATGGTTTAATAAGAATCTATCTTTGATAAATTAAACCCACAAGAATGTTATTGATATGTTGTTATATTGCTTCTTCTAATATGAATATATTCACTTTATAATGAACTCATAAATGTATTTTGGGGAAAAGGGTAGAAGAACCAGTTTGGTTAACCTAGTAGTGAATTTAAATTGAATAAACTCTTGAATGATTAAAGTTGTATTCAGGAGGTCAGGAAGACCAGAATATTGGATGCTAAAATATAAAGGACCGATATTGGCAGGGCCGGTAGGTTTCCGGTAAGCCCATGAAAATTGTATGATATTAGCAGGGGCCAATAGGTTAATACTTAGCCCATGAAAACTATGTGTAAATGAAGATGTCAGATAGACAGGTTCACAATTAGCCCATGAAAACTATGTGTAAATGAAGATGTCAGTTAGACAGGTTCATAGTTAGCCCATGAAAACTATGTGTAAATGGAAATATCAGATAGATAGTTTCATAGTAAGCCCATGAAAATTATGTTATTGGACAGGGAGTCCTTAAATGTTTAACTGGTTATTAGTTAGCCCATGAAAACTATTAGGTTAATAGTAATCCTAGAAACTATAATTGAGACAGATAATCAGAATAAATAGGGATGAAAAATCCAGATTTGATTTTCTTATTTTGCATATCATCATAATGTTTTAAAATATTATGTTTTCAACCATTGTGGATGTAGGAGCACAGTATATTGTTTTATAAAGGTTTTCAGAATACTCATGAGGGGAAAATCCGTTTCGCTGTGCGGCGTGGTCTCACTAGATATCTAATTGGTTTGAGATGAAAGACTATTATTCATACCAGGCTTTATGTCTGACTTAAAGTTTTTGTTTTCCCTTGAACTCTCTGGTACTCAATTGATTTTGAGTAGTTTGAGGCTTAGGATTTTCAGATCTTTTTAGACGAATAAAGCTTCCGGAGGCGTGCAGAAGGCAGATAGTTATTTAAAGTTTTCTTTTCCGATGTGTATTTGGATGTAAAGGCAGATTTATTAGCCTTATTATATAATCTGATCAACCAAGGCATATATGTAATAATTATATTTTGCTGAACGTGGGTTATGTTTTGGAATTATGTAATGAACATGAAATGTTTTGATTTGAATATGGAAATATGTTTTTGAATTGTTAATATTTTTCCATATTCTTGTAATCTGTGTATCAATGCATCTAGCACCACCATATCTGGTCACCGAAGATTAATAACTATGGATGACTACAGCATCCGTAGCAGTTAGTTTTAGGCCTCCAAGTAAGGGGATGTTACAGTGCATAATGTTAAAAGCACTAGGACAATGCGTAGGATAATGGGTCCTATCCGCTATAGTTAGGACTCTTGGACTGTGGTTCAGGTTTCTTGAGCACACACCCATGCTCGGAGTCATTCATTTCATGGGCCAATTGACTTAGGCTTGCGAGCTCATTCACCAATCCAAGCCACGTATCATTGCTCATAACAGGGATAGGACTGAGACACTAGCTCCAGTGCAGCCATTAGTGTTGTGACCTTTAGAATAATCGGTCTCATTTTCATCTCTAGTTTTCTTGGTTTGCTTTTTGGGTGGAATAGATCTCTTAACGAGGAGAGAGTCATGAACTTTGAGAGCTTTCATGGGCGGTCCTCCTCCTGACACTAAAATATTGGCTAAATTTCTAATCAACCTCAGAATTAAGTTTAGATATAGATATTTGCAAAGGTACATCCCTAACACCATAACAAGAAATGTAAAATGACATGTTACATGAGATAATTATTTCTAAGTAAGAAACATATATAGCACAGTAATTGGATTGATTCGATTTTGGTGAAGATCTACATCTACTAAGATGGCTAATTTTTTCACTTGGTATTTTTTGATTACAAGTGATCTATTATAAGAGCTTTGATGTATAGTGCTTGAGAGTCAAAAAGATTGATCCTTGTACAAGTGCAAGTGACTCATCTTTATTATTGTTGAGATCATTCTTCGAAGAGCTTAGATTGAAAATTTAGAAGAAGGGCAGTTGGCGGGCCGTACCATTGCAAGCCCATGTTAGAAAGGTGGTATGAGGTAGAGAGCTTTTGATGAACCATGATGCCATTGCCATATGGATTGCAAAATAAAGAGGGTTATTGCTACACAATGATGCATTTGTTAGATGAGCAGTATCGTTTTATGATAATCTTGTCAATGGAACTGAAACACACCCCACCTCTTCCCATACTATCCAAAGTATCATCATGTAATACTATCAGGTAATACTGAGAATGGGGCTATATGGGGTACATACATGCATATTTCTTTGGATGAACATTGGTACTAGTCTCGAATCAACTAATTGTACGCGATCTCAATACAAAGCAATAAACACATATGTGACCAGGACAAAAAATATGTATTACACATGATAAATAATAGAGTACATAGAGTTAGAATGCAAAAGATAAAATACAACATATCACATATACATCGTCCAGTGGGTTACAAAATGATAGACTCTAACCTACACCATGCATACATCATAACATCTCATCACAACATAATCACAATGTGGCTACAAAACACACTAGGGAATGTATCATCCTAATGTGACAACTAGCCTCCAAAAAGACCATACGTCCATAGAAGCTAATGCATACCTGCACATGGAGCATCTCGGACTAACCCAACTATTATAATAACTCATCGGTTGGACTATGTCTATAAGGATATTTATCTATAATAACGATTAGTGCGATATATAAGAATATGTCAATGGAAATATATATATATATATATATATATATATATAAATGACTTCTTAAAGTTATCAATATTAATATCATCATCATCTTATCATTGTCATTTATATATATCATGCTCATGTGAATTCCAGTCATACAATCATTAATATCCATTTGATCATGGGTTCGTATTTAAGCTATCGTAGTTATATATATACATACATATGTCCCAAACTGAATGGTGATGGGAAATGACTATACAACAGACTCAAAGCCTCTTGTATAGTTATATCACAACATATAGGTCGCCAACCCTGAGCTCCAAACTCATAGGAAACCAATACTGCAACTATTGATATGCACAAACTCACAGCTATGAGCATCACCTCACATAAGTATTATCTCTACATTACTATTCATGTCAAATGAGTGTCATCTATATACAATGAATAACCATATCATTACAGCGTCCCATACCACCACGTGATATTCGAACATTTATTTACTGCTTATAAGCTACACTTAATCCTCACAATTATCCATGCAACAAGTCCAGTGAATAACCAGAGAAATATTATAGAAAGTCCCATACTGGATGGTATTATAACACTGTTTATTACAAATTCCTTGTAGCATAGGGTAGTTAGTCATATATATATATATATATATATATATATATATATATATATATATATATATATCTGTGTGTGTGTGTTTATGTGTATATATGTATATGTACACATGTATATATACATGTATGTATGTATATATACATGTATGTGTGTGTATATACATGTATGTGTGTATATGATTCAAAAAATGTTGCTTAACTTTAATAAATAATATATCTCTTAAACTATCAAATTATTAACTTCAAAATCAATTCTTTTATTAAGGCAATAATAATTAAATTATTACCTCTTCTCATGTGTGTGTATCAAATAATTTTAGATTTATGTATTAAATATTTTTGGTTTTTTGATTATAATATTAATCCAAAAATATAACAAGTTTCTAAATACATTTACATATTAAATGAATATATAATATCGTTGATTTATATATTAATATTCTTTACAAAAATAATTTTATACACTGTTATTTCCTAAAATTATATATTTTTTATTTCATTAATCATATTTTTATTATGTTTTATATAATATATGCATTATATGTACCTTATTTTATTTTTATGCATATTTATTTTATTTATATTTTTTATTTTTTATTTGTTCGGTGCCATCGGTTAAACCATCTGTCGACCATCGGCAGTCGACTGATCAACTTTTGACCATTGTGGTCAACTTTCGACCGTTGTTGACCGATGTTGTACTCTACTTTCGCTTATTCCTTTATCTCCAATCACTGCTTCAATCAATTACGGGCCTCTTTTCCATAATTTGTGGCCTATTACTCAATGCACACATCAATATACATCTTTACTTCACTCCATACACGCCCAAATTCATTCAGACATCATATAGAGTCCTAGATTATCAATAATCAGTCAATGTTTCATTTACAACAATAGAACATGATCGCGCATGCATACATATACAATCTAGTTAAATTATAATAAAAATTGGCATAGTTGTGAGTTAGGTAACTCACGAAAAGATGAAAAACTTCAATTATTCTTCGAAGCTTCATTTTCTCCTTTACTTTACTCTACTGGAAATTTCTAACATCAGCGGTAGTTGATTGAAACTTAAATTTCTTATTAGCTATGGGTGTATAATGGTGTCAAGAAGCATAAACTAGGATTTGCAAATTTTTAGTAATTTAGTAGGTTTGTTTTGATTTATGAAAGAGGTGATCAGCTTTGGAGATAATATGAACAAGAGAAGATTTAAGCTACAGGATGTTCTTCCAGAATACATGATCTAATATTTAAAAGATGAGGTGAATTATCTAGACTATGGAATTCTCTGAAGATTAATAAAATAGGGTTTAACCTTAAGCTACATAGGCTAATTAAACCCTAGACTTTAACTTATTTATTAATTCTATTTTCTATTTTATTTTTCTTTCATAAAAACTATTATGTGCACTTTCAATTCACTAATTAACCAGATAAATCCATATTCTAATCTCTTAACTCAAAATAACATCGTCCATATTCTACAAAATTATTTACTTCAATTTTAATCTATTTAACCTATTATTTTCTTTAAATATCTATTTAAATTTATTTGTATAAAATTATTTCATATACTGTTGTTAATTAAAATTAAATTTCCATTTATAATTAAAATAAATTATAAATTCATTTATTTCAACAATTTCTAATATAAAATTTATTCAGTCATTTCCATTTCATATTACTTATTTATCTTTAGTTTTAACCAATAACTAAATAAATTCCAAAATTAATATTTATCGCTTTATAAAAATCTGCCCATTATATTTCAAAATTTTACATGTTATTTTGAAATCATCTTTGTAATTCTACATTTATTGTATTAAAATATACTTAATTAATTAACCTTCATTTGGAAATTCCAAATTAAATGTCTCTCGACTGTGGGTTGTTGCAAAAACTACATGGGTCTCCCTTCTCTATGTATTCCCATTCGATCGGATGTTTAGAGAAAATATAATAATTACAAAGTACTCCAAGAGCGACATATAAAGATGCCCTCTCAGTTGATCAGGTTCTAATACTTGGAGTTATAACTTCTGTCAATACTTCATTTAGACACAAAACAACACAGTGGAAAATAAAAGCTCTTATTAATAATTAGCTTGCCTCTTACACGTCTCCAAAAGCATATTCATCTAATATGAAAACCTAAAAACCCTTACTCATGTCCAGCTCAAATGAGCACTCGATATTTTAAGGGGAAAAGGAAATATTTTTCAAGTTAGAAAAAAAGTCTGGTGTGAATAATAACCTACCATCTCAAACAAAAATAAATATCTGGTGAGACACGCCGTAGAGCAGAACGGGTCTTCCTCTTATTAGTATATTAACCAATCATGTCAATCAAAATTCATGCACCTACAATCACAATGGGTAGGACATCGTAAAATAATCATTTGCAGGCATACGGCATGGGTAAGTCTGACTAATCTCTCTTCACTGTGTTATACACTCCCTTACTCCACACAAAATAATATAATGGATTATCCATCCCAATTTAATAGACTATCCATCTAAATTTAAATGAATGTCTATTTAAATCTAATTTGATTGTCCTTTTTATATTTATGTAGACTACCCATCTCCCAAATTTAATCTGATTGTCCTTTTTATATTTTTGTGGACTACCCATCTATTAAATAAACATTATATGATTACCTATCCCAGGCCATATGGACTACCCATCACATACGATTGGACTATCCATCACACATGTCTCATTTGTCTAAAATGGATTATTTATCATACATATCATAGTTTTCTAGGATGACTATGAACACATCATGACCATGTATAGGCTATCCATCTCTGGCATTATGTGGAATATCTACCACACATCTCATAATTTTCCTAAGATGACTATGAACCCATCAAATATAAATTTATAATTTGAATAAAAAATTATCCACTTAGTGCCAACCTATGTTTATTGGTATCCCCGATTTGGTAGTCAAACCTTAAAATTATGGCATATAAAAAATAATATACATTGGTATTCCCAATGAAGTTGTCAAACTCATAAAACACACGGCTTGCCAAGCCATCATTATAACAGATCAAAATAGAAGGCTTGCGGCATCATGCCGCTAAAAATGATATCGAACCTCTATTTGAGATACATAAACAAAACTCTAATTTTTATAGAGTATAGCGCTATACTGCCAAAATCATAAGGTTATCGACTTTCTTAAAATGTAGGCCATCTTGCCTCTAATACATACTTTTAGATTGCAAAAGAAAACAAGGCTTCTTAGCCTATAAAGCATCAATTACGAAGCAAAAGGGTTACGACATCAAAGCTACATAACCTGGTTGCCGAAAACGGCTAAAACATTTGATGTCGGAGCTGACATGCTATGACATCACTTACTCAAGTCGAAATGAATTTGACGACATCAATGCTTTGAAAAACCGTGATGTTGAAAATATAGGTACTTCGATTATTATGCCGTAAAATAGTTGATATCAAAAATGATGAATTGCGGCATCAAATCCTTAAAACATTTTATATTGGTTTCATAAACCGCAGTGACTATGCCGCTACTCAAAAGTTGTTGAAAATCTACAGCACCAAAACCTTTAAAGTATAGGTTTCAAAGTTGAAGACTTACGGCATCAATGCCACGTGATATGGGTTTTAAAACAAAAGGACAAGGAATGTTGAAATGGTTTGGTGACTTACGAAATCATTGATGTTGAAATGATGGTATGCCAAAGTCCATATATATACATCTATATATATCTTCAACCTGAATAGATTCATTCCATACCAACATAAGTTGATATCACATGCATCTATTCATGTTAACGTCGAATAGTGGTGACTTGGACATCGGCCATCATCAGGCATCTGACATTCTAACATACGGAATAGCAGTATCGTAATTAATATGAAAACTGTGTTATTTCTATATAAAGAAATTTCTTTTTACTAACTTTAATCCCTTAACATTTTTCTGTACGTTAAAAACAAACTTTATCAATTTCTTTCTAGAAAAATTTTGTAAATCGATTTTATCTTTTCAAAAATGTTTGCAAACTTAATTAATTAATACCCTTACTTAATATTAATTTAAATGCTTTTCTAGCATAATAAATTCATAGAAATTCATAATCACTTGGGAAAAATCCCCAGAAATCACTAAAAATCATAATTTATATATTATTTCACCTATAAAAGTTTTGGAACAACAATAATTATTTAAATATTTTTAATAACTAAAACCTGAATTAAACGCCACCTCCTCCTTAGAAAAATTATAAAATATTGTATTAAGTTGGAAAATTATGAAATTAAAAACTCATCTCTAAAATAATATTTTTCAGGACATACCAAAAAATAAAATCAATTAGAGATTAAAAGCTTAGGTTTTACCTTTGAAACATAGCATAATAAGTCTTTAAAATTTCCATAATTCATTATTTTATCCAAATAATGATCAAACATCCATAACATGGCAAGACAATCAAGATCAATTCCGAAATTAGCCAAACTGAATTCAAACAAAATATAGAGATGGTTAATGATTATTCATCTTTGATTGAATGATATGATAAAGATTTGATGGAGTTTAGTTTTTTTAAAGCTTTTCCCTTTGAATTCCTTTAGTTTCCCCTTCTTTCTTTCTTGATTATGGTCGGTCTCTTTGTTTTCTTTTGATTGTTTTGTGAATGTAAAATGAGTATGAATGAGAAAGGCAAAGCTTAAGGGGTGAAATAAGGTTATATTCCTAATTTACCCCTCCATTTATTCCCCTCTTTTATAAATTTTAAACAATCTTATTAATTAATTCGTAAAGCCTAACCCGATTAGTTATCAAACCTCATCCTTCTTATCCCACTACATTATTCTAATTAATTTATCAATTGAATCCCCTGAATAATGTTAAACTTAAATAGGGGTATTACAGGCTCCTCTCCTTAAAGAATTTCATCCTTGAAATTCAGTAAGGACTAAAAAAATAAGCGGATGAAACATGCAAACAATTATAACAAACAATGCCGGTATATCCATCGGCTAGAAAGTTTATATAATAAATATAGAACATACCATCATAAAAACTCAGGATAAATATCCTTAATCATGTCCTCTATTTTCCAAGTACAGTCTTTCTCATTGTCACTCTACTGGACTTTCACTAATCTGACTGTCTTGTCCTTAGCCTCTTCTCTTCTTTGGCCCCAACACGAACCGATTGTCTCACAAAAGTTAGATCTAGTTCCATTACTAAATCTTCTAATGCAGTCAGAGAAATAGAAGTCTCTGGATCATGCACACACTTCCTAAAGAGAAAAACATAAAAAACATTATGGACTTTTCCAAACTACTCGGTATCTCTACTCAGTACGCGTGCTTTCCAATCCTCTTTATAATAGGGAACAGTCCAACATATCTAGGTGCCAATTTTTCTGACTTTACAAATCATACCACACCCTTCATCGGAGATACTGTAACAAAAACACAATCTCCAGCTGATAAATCTAGATCCTTATGCCTCTTATTTGCATAACTTTTCTACCTAGATTGAGCTTCCTTCATCCTAACTTGGATTAACTCAATCTTCCCTATAGCTTCTCTTATGATATCTTGACTAGGAACCAATCTATCTTGAATCTATAACCAACATACCGGTGATTTGCACGGACTTCCATACAAAGTTTTAAAAGGCGCCATTCCTATACCAATTTGATAATTATTATTATAGGAAAACTCGACTGAGTGAAAATGGTTTTTCCATGATCTACCAAAATCTAGTACACAAGCTCTTAGCAAATCGTCAAGTACCTTGTTGACAATCTCTGTATGCCCATCCATCTATGGGCGATAAGCAACACTCATTTTAAGCTAGGTACCTAATACCTCTTGTAAGCTCTTTCAGCTAGTAAACAAAGTATCTCTATTATTGAATATACTAATAGAAATCCCATGCAATCTAACAATGTTCTTCGTAAATAACTTAGCCAATATAGGTGCCGCCCTAGTCGACTTAACAGGAATGAAATGTGCATTCTTGGTCAGTCGATCCATTATAACCCAAATACTCTCATTTTCCCTATTCGACCTTGGTAGTCCATCAATAAAATCTATGGATATAGAATCTCATTTTCAAACCGGTATATCTAAAGGCTGAAGTAATCCACTTGGCTTTTGATGCGTGGCTTTCACTTGCTGGCAATTCAAACATTGATTTACCCATAAGTTTACATCCCTTTTCATACCTTCCTAGAAGAAACTCCTTTTCATATCCTGATACATATTAATTCCTCCTGGATGAATAGTAAACTTCGATTGATGACATTCCCTGAGAAATTCCTTCCTTAGGTTACCAACATCTTGAACGCACAATCATCCCTTCTTTCTTAACCATCCATTATGGACAAGACAAAAATCCTTTAAATCATCAATCTCAGTTCTGTCTTTAAGCATTCCAATCTTTTCAACTAGCAATGGATCAACCCTTTGCTTATGAGTAATCCTTTCGATCATTACTGGTCGAACTTGCAAATATGACAACATGATGCTGACTAAACTAGCCATTGACCTTAACTACACATCACAAGTAGTCAATGCTTCAAAATTCTTCCATTCCGCTATCATAGCTAACACCATATTATAATGTTTCCTACTAAGTGCATCAGCAACTTAATTTCCTTTTCCTGGTGTATACTCAATACCAAAATCATAAATTGCTAAAAATCTATCCATCTTCGTTGTCTTATATTCAAATTTTTCTAAGAGAATAATTACCTCAAAGACTTATGATCTGAAAATAATTCGAATCTTTCTCCTTAGAAATAGCGTCTCCATACATTCAAACCAAAGATCACCACTGCAACTCTAAATCGTGAGTCGAATACCTGACTTCATGTGGTCTAAGCTATCAAGAAGCGTAGGCAATCACTTTACCTCTTTGCATCAACACAGCTCCTAATCCTATTCCACATTCATCTCTATACACCAGCAAATCCTAATTGCCATCTGACACAACTAAGACGGGCGCATTGGTCGATAAATATTTTAGATTTCGAAACACTTCCTTACATTTACTAGACCAAATAAACTTTACATTCTTTCTGGTTAGTTTAGTCAGAGGTGCTGCTATCCGAGAGAAATCCTTGATGGATCTCCTGCAATAGTCAGCTAATCTAAGAAAACCTTTTATCTCAATAACCATCTCGGGTTCTTTCAATTATTTACAGCATCAATCTTTGTTGGATCCATAGACAACCCTTGCTTTGTAACTACATGACCAAGAAACTTCACTTCTCTCTTCCAAAATTGACACTTTGAAAACTCCGCTTTTAGTTGGTGCTGCCTCAATTTCTAAAGCACTATTCTAAGATGAATCTCATGATCTTTTTCATTCTCAAAATATATCAAAATGACATTAATGAACACCAAAATGAACTATCCAAGTGCTCTCGAAAAATTCAGTTCATCAAGTCTCATTCGAAGCGCCGTCAAAGAAATATTGTCCTCTGCCACTATTAGTTGATGGAACTCTACCACTAAATCCAACTGGGAAAACAATTTGGATCCACTCAACTGATCAAATAATCATCGATTTTTGGCAAAGGATATCTATAATTTATCGTCTTCTCATTTAGCTTATGATAATCAATTCACAACTTCGACGATCCATTCGGTTTCTTCACGAATATGGTAACCATTCCCTAACGCTAACTATTTAGTCTAATAAAACTCTTTTCTTCTAAGTTCACCAACTGCACCTTTAACTCTTTCATCTCAGTAAGTTCCATTCTGCTGGGGGTCTACTAACGGGTTCAGCTCCAGGTACAGGATCAATTTTGAACTCAATAGCTCTCCTCAGTGGTAATCCTATAACTAGTTCAAAAACATTTGCAAATTCTCTTACAACCAAAACTCGACTCAACTCATCTTCCACCTCTTCTGCAACTAATAAAGCACAGACATCTAAACTCGAATTCTCAACTAAGTATATAATTCGATCACTACTATCATAATGTCTTAACAATATTTTCCTATCTTAAAAAATATCCTAGCATCATATTTGCTTAACCAATCCATACCCAAAATACTAGCAAAGCCCACGAAATCAAACACAAACAAACTATAGGCAAAAGTATGACCTAACAACTCAAATTCCAGATGGTCAGATCTCATCCCAAGAGTTGCACACCTTCATGTTGGATTCGCGACCCTTTAGGAAGTAACAAGGTTTGATGGTTCTAAATCTAACTTATCTACCAAACATTGAGAGATAAAAGAATGCAATGCACCGGTATCAAATAATACTCTAATAGGTATGCCATGAATCAAAAGTGTACCACCCATCGCTGCCTTTCCCTTCTCCTCTGTTGTTATCCTAGAAGATGATGGCTCCATGAAGACTTCTCCTTTTTCCACCTTGTCCGCTTTTGGACATTTATTCTTATAACGTCGCACCTGGTTGTAGTTATATCACTTCACATTCTTATTTTCCACAACTGTCTTACCATTATCATATTAACACTCATTAGTGTAGTGCCCCTTCTTGTCACACTTGTAACAAACGATATCATTTTTTCCCTTCTTTGCAGCTTTACCCTTCTGAGATCCTCTTGACGAACTTTCTCTTCTTACTTTGGGAACTATGGTTTCCACTTGCTGCTCCTTCCCAAAAGTCGAAATCATCTCTTTGTTCTGTATATCCATCTTCACCATGACATTACATGGTTCCCTAAGATACGACATTGTTGCCTTGGCAATCTCTGGCTTTTAACTTCAGATGAGCTTTTCATTTCTCTTAATCACAATATCTATGGTGGCATATCTATACCTGGTAAACTCATCAAACTTAGTTGCATCCTTCAGAGAAGACATCCCTCCTTGCTCTAATTCCGTAAATTTCCCGAGAGAAGTTGACTTGGCTATGTTAGACAAGAACCTCTCATCAATTCTCCTTCTAAGCTCAACCGAAGTCAATTCCTCTTATACCTAGATCGACAAAAATCCTCTTATAGTGCAATATTCAGTTCTCCAATTCAATAGCCTCTTTAGTTCCAAGAAAAGGCTTTCCTCCAAAACTGGTGTAGTTCCGGCTCAGCTTACCATAGTTATTAACAATCGACACCACATGATTAGCTCCTTCATAATAGCAACATTCCCTTCAGCCAAACTAGCAGTAGCTCTAGCTTGCATCATGTCGATAAAGAACTGATACATAGCCTCCGTATGTACTGGTGGGGTTCCATAATCCACATTAGCGTTTGCATTTTGATTAGCATTTGCCGGTCGACCTTGGTGTTAGTCCTTGAGATGGTGGTTTTGACGACGACAACCTTAGAATAAGTTTATAAAATATAAATACTAACATTATAGTTTATATATATATATATATATGCAGGATCTAACCACGCAGGTACCAAGAATGAAGACTGGACAGTATAGAGATTCATGATATTAAGATTGAAGACTCATGAGTATCAAGAATATCAAGAGTTCAAGATTTCAATAATAAGTAATTTAATTAGGAATTTTGTTAAAACTCCAAGAAAAGCACTGGCATCATAAAATCCAATTTATGCGTGGAATGAAATCCACTTCGAGCCTGTTAAAGGGATGGAACCCTAAGTAGGATGGAACCTACAAAAAATCTAATGGAATATTGTTTTGTATCTGCTGACCTTTTATTCAAATGATTTTACAAAATTATATCTTGTTTTCAAAATGATTTCAAAACCTTCCTTTTAAAAAAATCAAAAACATCTATCCTGGTTTTAAATATTTTTAGCCTCAAAATAATCTTTATTTTCAAAATCAAATTATCCTTAGTTTTAAACTATCTTTTAATAATAATATGTTTAACCTTTAATATTTATACTTAGATTTAAAAATAAAAATATAATAAAATTTTATATATATACCAAAATATTATTCTCTATATTTACTTATGTGTTCTAACTGTAATTAAGTATATTTATAAAGTTTAAATTAGTTTTAGTACAAGATAGAAGTTATTTTCAAAGAAAAGCAAATTACCAAAAATACCTTAGGCACGTCGACATCCTCAAGTACCCCATGTCGACATGGTAGCAATTTATTTCAAAATTTTGAATGTCAAAGGAAGTGTCTATTCGTCATATCCTTTCACGAACGGACATGGTTGTTGTTCTACTATAAATAGGGGTAGTTTTAAACGAATTTTCATTCATATTTTCTCTGATTTCACTCCTCTTATTCTTCCACATTTATTTATACACATTTTTACCATTACTCTACCAAAATCAACATTGAATCTAACTAGATCATATTTTGTTTGATTCTCTATCACTATCTCAACAAGATCTCAGTGCTATTCAGAGTTATAGGCTTCTTTGTAATAAACTAAGCGAGAAAATGTGTGATTGTAGCCTGTGAAATCAATCAAGTGAGAAAAGGTGTGATTGTAGTCTTAGAAATCAATTGGGTGAACTTATTGCCCCTGAAATCAAGTATCTCTACCCAGAGAATTGTGAATCTAGAGTGATGTAACTTGTGGCCTTGAAATCGAGGGTGTAATTGTACAATTGCTTTTGAAAGGAAATCTGTACTTTTATGCGGGGCTGGATGTGGGGTAACTCCTATCCAGTATAAAATTCGGTGTGTTCTTTACTTTATTGATTTTACTTTATTTCTGCATCTGTTTTTGATTCTGTGATCATATCTGTGTCTGAATATTGCATACATTTGTGTTCAAATTAACAAAAACTAAAAAAGATTTAGTAATTCCTTTAAACACTATTCACCCCCCCTCTAGTGTTAATCCTATCCTTAAGATCTATGTTCTGCATTTCTCACATTTGGTATCAGAGCAAGGTTTTCAAAGTTTTCATAATCTGAATTTTGAAAAAAATTTCAAAATGGCTACCAACACTGGTACTGTTAACACTACCAACACTGGTTCTGTTATCCCTGTCACTAGTTCATTTGTAGAAGGTCGGTCTACTATCAGACCACCAGTAACTATGCATATTGGGCATATAGGATGAAAATATATTTACAATCTATAGGACTAGACACTTGGAATGTCACACAGACTGAATATTATGAACCCACAACTGATTTTGCACAGTGGAATGTTGCACAAAATAACTCTAAAGCTATAAATATTCTGTTTTGTTCACTTGATAGAAATGAATTTAATAGAGTGTCAGTTTGTAAGTCTGCATATGAAATCTGGAAAACTTTGCAAGTTACTCATGAAGGAACAAGCAAAGTTAAACAAACCAAAATTTCCATGCTCACAAACCAGTTTCAATTATTTAAAACGAATTCTAATGAGTCTATTTCAGATATGTATAGTAGATTTCAAAACATTTTGCATTCTCTAATATCCTTGGGAAAGGAATTTTCGAAAGAAGATCAAGTCAAAAAAATCTTAAATTCTCTTACTCCAGAATGGTATTAAAAGACTCTTGCGATCGAAAAGGCAAATGACATCAGTACCTTAAAGATAGAAAAATTAATTGGAAATCTAATGTCGTTTGAAGTCCAAATGATTGAGAGAAGAGAAAGTAAAGCATCTGAAAAGAAATCGATGGCGTTCAATGCATTGACCAATGGATCAGACTCAAACTGCGATAATGATGAAGAGATAGCCCTTATGACCAAGAATTTTCGGAAATTCCTGAAATACAGAAAGATGAACAATCGCAAGAGAAACAACTATAAGAACTTTGGAAATTAGAATGTAGTGTCAAACAATATCAATGTTTCAACTGTGACGAACTAGGACATATCAAAAGAGACTGTCCGTATAAGATAGACAAAATCTTCCTATAAAAAATGATTCCGTAAAGAAACGAAAACGTGCATTGACTGCTACTCTAGATGACTCAGACTCCTCAAGCGATGATGATCGGAAGACAGATAATTCAAATATGTGTTTCACGGCAGTTCACAACTCCGACGAATTCAGAGAAATGGACTCATAAAAAGTACACATTTACAATACAATTGGTTGAAATTGCATGCTTAGAATTGGATGCTTGATTGATTTTGAATTGGTGTGTTGTTTGAATTTTAAATTTTTTTATTTTTTACTATTATTTTATTATATTATTGTTATTTTTATTATTATCTGTATTTTTTATTTTTAATAGTACCATAATATTTTATGGAATATACTATAATTCTAGTAATATTCCAGATATATATATAGACATTAAAAATAATATATATATATATTAGAATACTTAAGAAAAACAATCATGGAAATTCAAAGACACATGTCGACATGGTCCCCACCATGATGTCGACATGGGTATAGAAATTTGAAATTCAAAATTTGAATTTGAATATTGAATTTCCCTCCATCTTTTCACTTCATTCAATTCTCTGGAAATCTACCTTTTGACCAGAGAATATGTCCTTTGAGAATCTATTTATTCACTATCTTTTATCACAACTTTTCACTCTCATTTTCAAATTCAAACTCTTATCTCAAAACTTCAAGCTCTCTACTCTCTACTCTAATGGCTTCTTCAAGCAACCCCTCCACAATAAGAATTTCCAGAAAGATAAAAGAGCAACTCTACAATGATCCGGAGGCTATAAAAGCATATATCAACTATGCTAATTATGGAAAAGTCCATCTCGGGAAGTTTGCTTTATTTCAAGATTTCTCTACTTACGAAATCGATTTTCTTTTTGCAAGTAACCAAGTTCTAAGTCTTGTTGATGCTTCTCAAAATGATTTTGTTCATTATCCAAGTCTTGTTAAAATTTTCTATGCAAATCTTAACCGTGGATTTTATAATGGAAATGATGATGAAATTTGGATTAGTGTGAAAGGCACTAGAATTGTTTTAAATTGTGATCTTTTGGGTACCATTCTCAATTGCAAAAGCAGGGGAATGAATCTTTCTAGTTTTAATGTCGATGAAAATGATCGTGAGACATTTCATTACATTTTCGAAGGAAATGATAATTTTGAATTCAAAAATCGAAACTTTCGACCAAAAGCTAGAATTGGTAATCTTCTTTTACAACATACTTTGACCTTAAGGTCGAGGAATTTTAACGATCCAACTTCAAAAGATTGCAAAGCATTTTCTGCTATTTTTGGAAATTATGATATTAATTGGACACAAGTTATTTTGAATGAATTTCGTCCAAAAAATCTTGAAATGGATGAAAACACTTTGCATCATGGAATTTATCTCACTCGGATTTTTAACTATTTTGGACTAGATTTCAAAGGAGAAGAATTTGTTTCAATAAAGGTTTTTAATCACTCAAACATTTCTCTTATGAAAATTCCATTTGTTTTTCAACCTTATGAGACTCTTGCCGAAAAGGAAGAGCGTTTGGCTCATGAGGAGATGGAAGAGGAGGAAGAAGAAGAAGAAGAAGGGGATGAAATGGAAAAAGAAGAAGAAGAAGGTGAAACATCTTTGGAAAGTATTGACTATCCTCCTAATCCAACCAACAAAACCTTACTCAAAAATCAAAAGACTATTGTCGAGAATCAACGAATTCTTAAAAGGTTCATTAGTAAGCAATTGGATAAAATGTCATCGAAGATGAACAAGTCTTTCTCCAAAGTCAGCAAGAAGCTTGGATTATCTTCATCTTCGTCATCCTCTAACAAGTTCTACCTTTATATATCTCGTTGTATTTGTTTTAGTTTATTTTGATTTGAATGTTCGTGTAGTTTTTAATGTTTAATCATTGTATCGTTCTATTATGAAATGAAATTGAACTACTTTTCTGTTACCTAGCTTATCTTATCTCCAGAATAAATGTTAGTATATATATATACACATAATTATTCACCAAATCAAAATAAGTCATCAAAATTCACTGAACCATGTCGACATCCCCCCTTGACCATGTCGACATATACTGGTCAGAAATGAATTTTCATTTTAAATTTGAAATTTGAATAACTACCTAATGTCTATTCATTTCAAATGAATTTCTACACCTATAAATACCTATTTCTTCCAGAATTCATCACTCAAAATCATTTCTTATCTACTTTATCCACATTTCTCACATTTAACTACATTTCTTCTCACAAACTCAAAAATGGCCAATCCAATTCATAATTTAACCGAGAATCTTGAAGAAACTGTTAATTCTTTCAAGAATGTTATCTCTTTCATTCTTCATAACCAGCGACACTTAGAGTTGAGTCAAATGCAGATGATTAAGGAGCAAGAAAAGCATTTTGATGCGATACGATGGATGATTTCCTCCCTGCACAAAGATGATAATGAAGCACATCCTCCTGTCTTTCTCACCAATGATAATGAAAATTGGGATGCCATTAAAGCAGACCCTATATTTGAAGAAGAAGGATGGGTTGAAGTTCCTCATAGTGTTTGATTTTATTCGATTACTTTGTTTGATTTTCATTGATTGCTTAGATTGATTTGATTTGATTTGTTTTGATTTGGTTTGGTGTGGATTGATGTTTGGTGTGCAAAACATGTATAAAAACACATTGATATTTATATGATCTTTGATTAGTTATCAGTATAATTATCTCTTAATCTATCTATTATATACTCCATTGAATATAATAATAATGCAGGTATTTTAGTACAAGAATAAGGGGGAGTTCTATAGTTTGGAGTTGGTTTTTGTCCATGACAAAGGAGGAGAAGTATAAAATAGGATAGTTAGGCATAGATTAAAGGGGAGTTATTAGTTTTAGGTGGAGTTATTAGGATAGAAGTAATATTTTATAAACAAAGGTTGTCATCATAAAAAAGAGGAAGATTGTTAGTCCTTGAGATGATGGTTTTGATGACAACAACCTTAGAATAAGATTATAAAATATAAATACTAACATTATAGTTTAGATATATATGTATATGCAGGATCTAACCATGTATGTACCAAGAATGAAGACTATACAGTATAGAGAATCAAGATATCAAGATTGAAGACTCATGAGTATCAAGAATATCAAGAGTTCAAGATTTCAATAATAAGTAATTTAATTAGGAATTTTGTTAAAACTCCTAGAAAAGCACTGGCATCTTAAAATCCAATTTATTCGTGGAATGGAATCCACTTCGAGCCTGTTAAAGGGATGGAACCCTAAGTAGGATGGAACCTACGAAAAATCTAGTGGAACATTGTTTTGTATCCACTAACCTTTTATTCAAATGATTTTACAAAATTATATCTTGTTTTCAAAATGATTTCAAAACCTTCCTTTTAAAAGAATCAAAAACATCTATCCTGGTTTTAAATAATTTTAGCCTCAAAATAATCTTTATTTTCAAAATCAAATTATCCTTAGTTTTAAACTATCTTTTAATAATAATATATTTAACTTTTAATATTGATACTTAAATTTAAATATAAAATTATAGTAAAATTATATATATATATACCAAAATATTATTCTCTATATTTACTTATGTATTTTAAATATAATTAAGTATATTTATAAAGTTTAAATTAGTTTTAATACAAGATAGAAGTTATTTTCAAAGAAAAGCAAATTACCAAAAATACCTTAGGCATGTCGACATGGTAGCAGTTTATTTCAAAATTTTGAATTTCAAAGGAAGTGTCTATTCGTCATATCCTTTCACGAATGGATATGGCTGTTGTTCTACTATAAATAGGGGAAGTTTTAGACGAATTTTCATTCATATTTTATCGGATTTCACACCTCTTCTTCTTCCACATTTCTTTATACACATTTTACCATTACTCTGTCGAAATCAACTTTGAATCTAACTGGATCATCTCTGGTTTGATTCTCTATCACTATCTCAACAAGATTTCAGTAATTCAGAGTTATAGGTTTCTTTGTAATAAACTAAGCGAGAAAAGGTGTGATTGTAGCCTGTGAAATCAATCAAGTGAGAAAAGGTGTGATTGTAGCCTTGGAAATCAATTGGGTGAACCTGTTGCCCTTGAAATCAAGTATCTCTACCCAGAGGATTGTGAATCTGGAGTGGTCTACCTTGTGGCCTTGAAATCGAGGGTGTAATTGTACAATTGCTTTTGAAAGGAAATCCGTACATGTGTGAGGGACTGGATGTAGGGTAACTCCGAACCAGTATAAAATTCGGTGTGTTCTTTACTTTATTGCTTTTACTTTATTTTTGCATCTGTGTTTGATTCTGTGATCATATCTGTGTCTGAATATTGCATACATTTGTGTTCAAATCAACAAAAACTCAAAAAGATTTAGTAATTCCTTTAAACACTATTCACCCCACCTCTAGTGTTAATCCTAGCCTTAAGATCTGTATTCCGCATTTCTCACACTTGGTTCCTTCTAGTATTAGGCCGAACATTTCCATTAGTTGTGGTGATTCCCCCACCTAGATTCACTCTTCTGTTTCCTGCTTCCATATCTTGCTTTCTTGTAATCTGCATATGACCTTAATAAGATACAAAAGAACTATCTAAGAGAGAGAGAGAGAGAGGAGAATACATATGTACAGCAAATACAAGTACATTACTATAGCGCTATCCCATATCCCAATCTTATTTTCTAATTCGCTGGATTATGTTTTCTAAAACCTTTAATCTTTAATTTTTTTACATAAACCTATGCTCTGATATCAAACTATAGCATCCCCCATTTTGAGGCAAACTAAGTGCTACAGATGTTGTAGTCATCCACATTATTAATTTTCGATGGCAAAATGCGGCTATGTTAATCATATCAATAATATTAGAGGCACAAGAATATGAAAATTTTCAAACACATTTCAATAGTAAACTTATTAATTTTATCTCATAAATAAAATTTCATATTCACTACATAATTCCATTCGATTACACGTTTAGAGAAAATATAATAATTACAAAGTACTCTAAGAAAGACGTATGAAGATGCCTCCATGGTTAATCAGAGTCTAATACTTGATGGTTATAAGTTCTGTCATTACATTCATTTAGACACAAAAACACAGTGAAAAATAAAAGCTCCTGCCAACAACTAGTTTGCCTCCTACACATCTCCATAAGATTATTTGTCTAATCTGAAAACATAAAAACCTTACTCCCGGCTTATTCAAATGAGCATCCGAGAGTTTAACGGTAAAAACAAAAACTTCAGGTCAGATAAAAAGTCTGGTATGAATAATAACTTACCATCTCGATCAAAAATATATATCTAGTGACGCCACACCGTAGAGTAGAATGGGTTTTTCCCACACTAGTTCTTTACCAATTATGTCAATCAAAATTCATGCACCTGCAACCACAAGAGTTAGAACATGGTAAAATAATCATTTGCAGGCATGCAACATGAGTTAGTCCGACTAATTTGTCTTCACTGATTATACACTCCCTTACCCCATCCAAAACCATATAACGGATTATCCATCTCAATTTAATAGACTATCCGTCTAAATTTAAATGACTGTCCGTCTAAATTTAATCCGACTATCCATCGTATATTTATGTGGACTACCATCTCACATATAAACATTATTTGGATAATCTACCTTAGGCCATATGGACTACCCATCACACAAGGTTTATCTAAATAAAAATTCATGTGGACTATCCATCACATGTCTCATTTTTCTAAAATTATATGGACTAACCATCGCACATGTCACAGTTTTTTAGGATGACTATAAACCCATCATGAACCATATAAAGACTATCCATTTATGGCATTATATGGCTATCCATCACACATCTCATAGTTTTTCTAAAATGACTATAAGCCCATCAAATATCAATTTATAATTTGAATATAACATTATCCACCCAAGTGCCCAACCTATGTCTATTGGTTTCCCAATTAGGTTGTCAACCCTTAAACTTATGGCATATCGAAAATAATATATACTGGTATCCCCTATGAAGTTGTTAAACTCATAAAACACATGGCTTGTCAAGCCATCATTATAACAATTCGAAATAGAAGGCTTACGACATCCATGCCGTTAAAAACGATATCAGACCTCAGTCTAAGATTCGAAAACAAAAACTATAAATTTCATAAAGTATAAGGTTGCACTACCGAAATAATAAGGTTATTGACTTTCTTAAAACATAGGCTATCTCACCTTTAAAACATACTTTTAGTTTGCAAAAGAAAACAATGGTTCTTAGCCTATAAAGCATCAGTTATGAAATAAAAGGGTAACCTGGTTGTCAAAAATAGCAAAAACATTTAATGTCGAAGCTGACAAGCTACGACATCAATTAGTCAAGTCAAAAATCATTTCATATGGCATCAATACTTTAAAATACCATGATGTCGAAAATATGGTACTTCAATTGTTATGCCGCAAAATATTTGATATCGGAAATGATGACTTGCAGCATCAAAGCCTTAAAATATTTAATATCGGTTTCATAAAACTGCGTTGACTATGCCGCTACTCGAAGGTTGTTGAAAATATGCGGCATTAAAACCTTTAAATCATAAGTTTCAAAGTTGAAGACTTACAACATCAATGTTGTGTGATACAAGTTTTAAAACATAAAGACAAGAGACGTCAGAATCATTCTGGTGATTTACGAAATCATTAATGTTGAAATGATGGTATGCCAAAGTCCATATATATACATCTATATTTATCTTCAACCTGATTAGATTCATTCCATACCAACATAAGTTGATATCGTATGCATCTATTCACGTTGATGTCAAATAGTGGCATCATGGAAACCGTCCATCATTAGGCATCCCGCATTCTAACATACGACATTGGTAATATCATAATTAATACGAAAATTGTTTTATTTCTATATAAAGAAATTTTCTTTTTACCCACTCTAATCTCTTGTCAAATTTCTATTAGTTAAAAACGATCTTTATCAATTTTTTTCCCGAAAAATATTGCATGTTAGTTTTATCTTTTAAAAATTGTTTACCAACTTAATTAACTAATACTCTTAATTAATATTAATTTAATGCTTTTCTAGCATAATAAATTCGTAAAAATTCATAATTAATTGGGAAAAATCCTCAAAAATACTAAAAATTAAAATTCATATATTCCCTTTTCTATAAAATTTTCGAGACCAAAATAATTATTTAATTATTTTACTAATTAAAACCTAAATTAAACACTATTTCTTCTTTATAAAATTTATAAAATATTCATATTAATTTAAAAAAATTATGAAATTAAAAATCCATCTCCAAAATAATGTTTTACAAAATATAGCAGAAAATCAAATTAATTGGAGATTAAAAACTTAAGTTTTACCATTAAAACCTATCATAATAATTCCATAACATTTCCAAAAATTATTATATCTAAACAATGATCAAACATCCATAACATGACAAAACAATCAAGATCAATTTGAAAATTAGCCATAATCAAATTCAAGCACTGAAATATAGATGGTGATTATTATTCATCTTAGATTGGATAATGAGATTGAGATTTGATGGAATTTAGCTTTTATAAGATTTGCCTTTTGAATTCCTTTAGTTTCCCCTTCTTTCTTCCTTGATTATGGTCGGCCTCTTTGTTTTTATTTTGATTGTTTTGTGAATCTAAAACGAGAATAAATAAGAGAGAGAGGGGGGCTTATGGGATAAATAAGGTTCTATTACTAATTTGGCCCCTCATTTATTCCCTCTTTTATAAGTTTTGAAATAATTTTATTAATTGGTTAGTTAAGACCCGATCCAATTAATTATCAAACACCACCCTCCTTATCTCATTACATTATACTATTTAATTTATCTAATTAAATCTTCTAGATAATGTTAAAATAAAATTAAGGATGTTGCATAGTACGAGGTAGTTGTTTGGAAAGCCTTTGGGTTTTTTCTAATAGTGAGGATTTTTCGGGTCCGCTCCTGGATCCATGGCATAGCGATCATTGAGGATTGAGCCCTTGAAAGCACGCATGCAACATTGGGATAGATCGTTCATTGATCAGGGAGCATATTGCAAGATTGTTTCGTCGGGCCCTTAACTAACGAGCCTTTTGCAAAAGTTTCGAGCAATAATCGGTTATAGATTATCTTATGCAACGTTATTATACTAATGATAGATTAAGGGACCTTGTAAGAGTGGTATTTTCAATCTCAATCGGATCAACTGGATAGAATGTAATAATAAAGTGTTGGGTGGGGTAATGTAAATCTTGCCTAGTTAAAGACGCAAATTATCATAGCAACGCAGTAATGATCGACACTACTAAATCATCGATAAGTACAATGAATATGAAAAAAAACCATGAGGTTTTGTGATATACCTTTGGCTGCAAACCGTTCTACAGTTTTAGCATCATAGTCCATACATCGAGACATTCAAAAAACTACCAATGGGTCACTCGCCTCACTATCTTCTAAACGTTGGAAAAGATCAGCATCAATGAGCTCTAAAGTAAGTGTTGATGGAGAGTTGTAACCTGTAGTGGAGTTCGATAAACTCGGATCATCCGATGCACAAGAGCGTTCACACTTCTCGATGATGAATCATTAGAGAAAGATGGTTGTAGAGTTGAGGTAGTTTACAAAAGATAACCGTTTAAAGTTATGATAACGTATTTGATTTCACATAAATTCTCATCTGATGCATAAGGGCTTTCGCACCTTTCGAAGATGAATCGTTGGAGAATGACAATTGTAGAGTTGAGGAAGCTTACAACAGATAACCGCTTAAAGTTTTGATAATATATTTGATCCCTCGTAAATTTCAAGAGTCGTTTCTCTCAATTTTCAACCGCGTGGGAAGTTATGGAACCAACATTTCTACATCCAAGTTATTGGGAACTGATTTTCCAGAGAAATGGTAAGTTTTCAAGTCATGGCAGCCTTTAACCCAGATTGTTTTTTTAGGGAAGAAGTTTTCAAAGTAGCGTTAAGCAATGTTGACATATTTCGTATAGTTGGGCTAGACTTGTTTTCTTATTTTATAACTTGAACTTAATTTTAGCTTTTTGATCATCTTTATTGTTTGGCAACAAACTACTTTAAGCACTAAAATGACTAATGAGGAACGTAGTGAGAAATGTTCTGTTAGAATCAAATTAATCGATCGGTTCATTTCCGTCGGTCAGTTTGATTCAATTTCAAAACTAAATCAGTTTGACTTTGATACGTAAATAAAAATTTTCATTATTCAGTTTAACAAAATTAACCGAACTTAATAATATTATCCAAACATTTAATATTATAAAACTTTTTATAATTGGTTTAGTAATAAAACAAAATTTTACTGTAGAAAATAAATCAATTTTCCTTATAAATTAAAAGGAAAATACTCAAATAAACACCTTTAATATAAATCTAAAGCGATGCTAAATGCACCGTTTTACAGTGTCTAAATTAGCTAATGGCATTCGGCATTATACTGTAAAATAAAATTTAGTTTGAAAAAAGAAGCCGAAGGTATGACATTGAGCTTACTTCATAACTACTCCAACAACATACCGCTGAAAGAATTTCAAAGTAAATTAGAGTATCCAATACAGTGCATCTAGTATCACTTTAAATTTACTTTATAATTTTAGCAAGTTAAACATTTCGAAATGATTATTTTTCTAATTTATCCTTTTAGCTTATTAAATCGATTACGGATCAAATTGTCCAAAATCGATTCGCTAGGGGTAGGGGTAGGGGTAGGGGTAGGGGTAGCGGTCGATGATTTCAATTAGAATTTGATATCCTTTAGGAATTGAATTCGAGTACGACATCGAGCAAGCAAGCGGTGGACTTCAACTCCACTCAAAGTCCCAATGTCTCACCGCCAATGACACGCGTACAAAAAAGAATAAATTTTCTTTCGCTTTTCTTCGCATCCCCGCGATCCTTAGATCGGTTTTACACCAATATTCGATTATACTATACTAGCTTCCAGACATCTCCTATTTGCTTTCCAATTTTTTGTTATTTTACACAAAACTAAGTTAACAACTGAGTTATACAACTATAATTAGTAGGATTTTGAGACAATGGATTCGTCGAGCCAGCCAGAATTCGATTACTTGTTCAAACTGCTGATGATTGGAGATTCAGGCGTCGGAAAGAGTAGTCTGTTGTTGAGATTCACTGCTGATTCTTTTGAAGATCTCTCTCCTACTATTGGTTTTCTTTCTTTACTCTATTTGTTCTTCGTTAATGTTTTTCTCGTCTTATATATGGTGGATTTGCTAGCTAAATGAATAGGTTTTTGACTGATAATTACATTGTATATACCTTGAAATATAGCTGGTAATAGACATAGGAAACGCAAAGTTTATTTGAGTAATGTAATTCGACAATTTTTAGTATTTTGATACCGTAAACCTGGAGAGAAAGCAAAAGTAAGTAGAAATTCTAGATTGTATGTTTTTTTTCCCATCTTTTGCTTCCCGAATGGTGGAGTAGCAATTGAGTTTCAAATTAAGACTTAACCCATGTTTAAAATATTGGGTAAGGGTAGTTCAATTTCAAAGCAGTTGTTTCATTCAAATTCCATGGCAAAATAACATTTTCTACAATATTTGGTTTAAGTGTAATGCTAAAACCAACCACTTTAAGTGCAAAACCCGACGCCTATAAGCCCATATCCATTTGGTAAAATAACATATAAACCCGACGCCTAAAGTCCCAAGTTTTGGATACCACGTCATGGCATTACGAGTGAAGCTCGGATGCTTTTAGCACTACACTTCGTTGAACAAATGAATATAATTTGAGCTCTAACTTGAAACTGTCAACTGTAAGGCCATATTTATAATAGAAACTGCTCTTTGAATTAATTTCTGATCTGAATAACAGAAAAAAGTGTGCTTTTGAAAGTTGCAATGTAACGTCCTGCCTTTTCGCACACTTTAAACCGACACACGTGCCAATTCAAACCATACGGAAGGTCGGATTGTTATGGGGTAAATGAGAAAGATAGAGAAGAAATAAAACAAAACAGAATCTCACAGCGGAAGGATAAAATATAATAATCAAATATACAGTTCATGAAACTGTTTTACAAAATAATTTATTTTTCTTGTGCAATAAATATCAGAGTTATACATACCGATACAACAATGCAGCGGAATTAAATGGGGTAGTGCACTAGTATAAATAATAATAATACAAATCTTCGTCTTCGTCCTCCAAAGCTAAATCTTCAAATCCTGAAACGCTCGGACTGACCCGAGCGAATTTGAAAAGACAAAAACACTCGAGTCAGAACTAAAAGATCTTATGTAAGTTAAATTTTACAGAAATAAATATGAGTACTGTAACTTAAGAGATGCTCGGGATTTACATCTCCTAAGGATCCGTTAAACTATTTACTATGTAGTATATTGCGCTATTATAATAGTGTCTAATTGTAAAATAAACTTACTTTTAAATAGCGTTAAGGCTTTACATTTTCCATCTTAACACAGAATATATTCTCATAGTCTATACAGTACCGTAATCTCCCCCGTACTGGGCGTCGTCAGAGGGCACTCCATAGGTATGGTACAAAACCAAAATCGTATAAGGCGCGATAGGGTAGGTGACACGGCACAACTAGGCAATGCCAGGGTAGATATACCAATTACGCTTCCGGGTCGATGGTAACGCGTAGCCGCAGCTACCGCCCACCTCGAACAAACTCTCCCAAAATCAAAAATAGAAGTGGCCACTGAATCAATCCAAAGTCGAAGTATAATATCGAAGAGGAGTGTCCGATCAGAGGAATGACCTCATTAACCCGTCAATCGCTCCTGTTTTAGCCACCTTATGCCAACTCACGGGAGTCGGGTCCACGTATTTACCTTACAGGAAACGTCGTCCAACCTACTTCATTCTGGAATCTCCACCGCGTACATGGTTAGTCAAAGTGGTTTTCGGTATCGACAGAGAGTATGTCCATATCCGATCCCGGTCTCTTTGCCAACCAATCGTTATTATAACACCGCGGTCATTTAAAAATAGTTTATACTTTAAAACCAGAATATAATCCATTTCAAAACCATAATATTACGATATCATTTCTTCTTTAAACCCAAAAAGATTCATTTTGATATTATTTTATAAAACCCAAATCAATGATATCATTTCCCAAATATAAATCTTTTCCAAAAATTATGCCACTTTTAAAATTTATAATTCCTTGTAACCAAATATTTGAATATTAACTTTCAACATAATACTTCGAAATCCATAGTTTTTAAAACCATTACTTTCAAAACTAAATGGTTTGGATATTCAACAGTATATAAAATAAGTGGTTTAACTTAAATGTTACTTTGAAAAGAAATATTTCTCGTGGCTTTACAATACATTTCTTTATTTAAAGTTAAAACCAAAATTTAATATCGCTTCAAGTTCCAAAACCATTTCAATAAATTCATATATATACGTATATCCATTTTGAGTATAAATATTTCAACTAAAGTTGGATTTTCAAATCAAATGTTCTATTAATTAGCCTTGAATATTCACATAGAATCCATAATTTATAAGACTTCAATTTCTAGTAATAAATTATATATATTTTCCAATTCAAGTTATACTAGAATATTCATTTAATATATTTTGGGAAAATCCAATTATAAATATCATATCTTAAAATTTCCAACTTAACATTTAAACATAGGATATAAATTATCAAACTCCATTTACTAAATTTTCTTCCATTTTAATAAAGAGATTTATACACCTTTTATTTCAAATTTTTCAACTTCATATGTATATAAATATGGAAGAAAACATTTATTCAGTATAAAATTTAAGATTTTTATAAACCGTATTCCATCCAAACCATAGAAATCACATTAAAAATAGTTATATATAGACCGCGGTGCCTGTATATAGTTTTCTATCCTATGGTCAAGTGATACGGATATTTATCATTTCAATCCGCAATTTAAAAAAATAAAACTGCGGTTGTATATCATTTCAAACCGCAATCCCGAATGAAATGTAAATGCATACTAACTTGCAGTTTAATGATATCCAAATAAAACATTCATTCAACAACACATCCATCATCCAATCACAACATCGATCAATATCAATCAATAACAATTATATATATGATCATATATAACAGGTGATAACTGGCAGTTTATTCAAATTAAATTTATCAACTATTAATCTAACAGTTTATTCAGTAATAATTTATACAACTGTTAACTAGCAATTCATATGCAACAAAAATTTCCAACAGTCAATTAATACACAATAAATCAATTAAATTAACAGTTAAATTTAATAAAATGCAATTCAACAGATATGAATGAAATAAACATGCCAAATACTCATAAATAAATTTCTATTCATTTCTAAAATTTATTTAACAAACATAAAAGCTTCTAGTAGTTGTGAGTGGGTTAAAACACTCACCTTTTGAATTTAAATCGAATTTAAATTCGATTTAAACCCAAAAATTCGCCCGTCTCAGAATTCGTCCAAACCAGCGTCATCAAGTCCGGAATTAAATTACGATCCTAACAAAAGAAATTTCGTGTGAATCCGACTTCGTATGAGAAAGTTATGGCGAAAAATGATGATTGAATTCAAAATTAAATATAAACAAAAGTGACACATATTCACTCACCCTTAATTATTCATCCACGTCACTGCACTAAAACGCGCGCAACCCTGATACCGCATGCTACAGGCGAACTCACTCACAAACGAACCCATGAACACGCCTTTGACCGGACTTTGACCGGCTATAGCCATCACCTCAGGCCACCTGACGACCGCCGACCATCACCATCTCGAAGCCACCGCCGAGCTGCACCCAACCCACCAGGTGCGAACTTCCCAAAGCTCCAGCCGCCGCCACTCATTTCTAACCCTAATCGATTTTAGGGGCCAATCCGACCGTTGAAACGACGAACAAACCATATAGATGCGATCCCCATCGTCCTCTCTTCAATACCCAGAAACAGAATCTCGATCCGATGAAGTTTTGTGCGACGATGATGAACGGTTTTGGGGCTGTTTGAATTTATTCTGGATGAACGACAGCTCCAATTGAAAAACGAATTACATCATGAGATTACGCGTATCGAATACATCAACATATATTTTTTTGAGAATTTTCTGAAATTTTTGAGTTTTGACTTTTGATTTTGAACTGTGGTTGGATCTGGAATTGGATCTGAGATGTATACATTTGGGGAAGAGAAAGGAGTGAAGAAATGAACTTACAGCAAAAGAATAGAGACTAGGGTTTATAGCTGTATATATATAGGTAGGCTAGCGATAGGGTAGATAGGCTGTAGAATGAACGTGCGTGACAAACTATGGTCCAAAAAGCCCGCTATACCTCCGGAACCGAATTTGTTAAATCTATATATCCAGATAGGTATTTTAAAATATTCTGAACGCGATGGAAAAAGTTTCACGTCCAAATTTGATCGTATGAAGAAGTTATGCTGAAAACAAGATTTCCAAATTGATTTCAAATTGATTTTAATAAAATTGATTTCAAGGCGTTTCGCGTCCGTACGATCAAACGACAAGTCCGATCGATCCAAAAATTTAAATCCTATAATAATTCACCGATACGGATCCGATGAAACTGGTTTCGTCGAAATCCGAGTCCGTGACAAAAATGGCTATTTTTAATATTTATTAAATAAATTAAATAAAAAAAAATCAATTTTATTTTTCAACTTCCAATATTGGCCAAACTTCATTACTTATATAATCCAATCGATTCCAAATGATTTAACAAGCTTGGATGTGGATAAAAATCTATAAGTATATCAATTTTGCAGTGTTAATTTCTACACTTCTTATTATTTGGAATTAAAAATTTTTATTCTCAAAACCCAATTATTAATTCTTATACTCTTATACTCTCAACTTGAATCCAATTAGATAAATAGATTTGATTTCCATTCCAACTCATTTGATTGCAAATAAACTTTTTACCATACATTAAATTCTAAATTATTAATAAACTTTTATTCCCATTTCCTTTACACACAATCATCGTATTATAAAGGTATCTTCCATTGATTTGCCTTAACTTATTTAAGGTAACCTTACATTAATATCTATTGCTATGATTTCAAATTATTATCCCCTCATTTTTCTTAACTATTATTAATTCCAATCTTAATGAATTCAACATTATAAGTTTGATAAATTTATTAAATTCACTCAATTGTTTACAAATTCCATTTTAAATTCAATAACGTAATATTTTACGTTTAATTCTATTTTATTTGTAGTAAATACCCTTTGTTGGATTTAATATTCAAATTATAAATAAAATCTTGCTTTCTAAAGTTATATCAACAATGGTCCAACTAACTTTGAATTAACTTTAACTTTATTTTATGGAATTAACTATTTCAATAAATCCAAATTAATAAATAAGGCTTAATTCCTATATTAACTTCTTTGGTTTCAATTAACCTTTTATGGTGAATATGAATTTCAAGGTATAATTGAAATCTTATATCCATTTGATTTCACTGTTTCATTTTTATTATTAAATCCGTTATAGCCAAATGCATGAAATTAACATACATAAATATTTTTAATCTCAACTTAAGTTTTAGTTAACGTAATAATAAACGTTTAAATTTCTTAATTGCAATAACTCAATTACCTTCATTCTTTTTATTCACGTAGCTAAATCTTGATTTAAAATCTTTACTATAACTCATAGTCTTATTATAATAGGAATTTACACTACCTGTAACGTTAATTTCCATCATTAAAGATCTTACACCCTTTGTTCCATAGATTTAGATTTCACAAATTTAGCTACTGCATTAATCTTATTTATATAACATAAATGTTCATATACTTTGAATTCATTCCCAATTCACCAACTCAATTAATTATGCTTTACAAATGTGTTTCCAATATATAGGTATTTTATACTAATTGTTATCATACCCATAATTACACGCTTATAACTAATTCCCACATTTGCATAAATTTATTTAGTTAGAATGTTTATTAAGGTTTATGCATTTCCAACTTGTGCTGATTTTACACAATTATTATGATTTCTCACAGAACGTTGAATTTATTAAATGACCATTTATTATAATTTAACTCCCTTAATTGAATCAAATGCTTATTATTATATTTTCATTCTTACCATTCCTTCCCATTTTATATTCATTAACGTATTTACACATCTCTATCTTTCAAATATAAAATAACCAAACTGATTACAAACACTGTTTCTATCAATTTTCATAAGTTTGTTCAGATCTATACTCTTTCTCATATAATTAAAGTTTATGTTTCTATTAGATTTTTCTCTTTCTACAGACATTAAATTTTTCTATCTACACTTATTGCATTTTTGTATACATGAATACTATTAAAGTTAATATTTATATTAACTTTTATAAATTCAACTTCCATTCGTTTCTTATCACTAACTTTCAACAAAATGTGACCATCTACATTTTCCAAACCTATTGTCATAATGTTTTATTGTTACACTAAGTTGCGCAACTACTATATCAAATTTCTACATTTATTCCTAAACAAATTAGAAATTATACTAATCTAATTTATTAAATATTATTAATTTAACGGGTCGTTACAATCTCCCCCACTCAAAACTTTTCGTCCCCGAAAAGGAAAAGGAAGGGAGAAGGAAGAATAAACAGTACATCTTATTTCAAATATTAACTTATAAACAATATTTTACTGGATTAATTTCCTTTAATGAAATACACTTGTTTTATAATCATTATGTCTTTTAATACTTGAATTATTAAAGTTGGAAAAATACTTTAACAAAATTCTAAGTCCAAAATTTACGAAAAATTTGGCAGAGTCTCCTTTGTACGGAGGGACTCTGGAGAAAATATAATATCCAAATATACAATATATTACATATATATCCAAAATAAAATATCCCAACACGGGAAAATATATAAAATAGCGCTTTATACGTAATCCGGAAACGTACCTATTTGTCGAACACTATACGTTTTTTTTTATTTTGGAACCAAAAGCAGTAGCAGTTGCTTCCATCACCTGTATTCACTTATATAGTCTAAAAGTTAAATATTTATATTACAGTGAAATGTTTGGGTAGATTCAATCATTCATATCCAATCAAATGCAACAACCATAAATTTTAACAAACAGCACATGCCACCAACAGACAACCATTAAATCAACAATCAATTTGTTGTTCGGGTTCAAATTCTGAAATTGTACGGAATGAAGAATAACTATCAATTGCATCCGTTACTCAACAGTATTAGATGAAACAAAGATAGATTATTTGTTCATCCCATAACTCCAAAATTCCTTACCCAACAAACATACATCAACCAAACAATCCAAACCAACACCAAAATAGTTTATTTACATTTATTTCATAATTCAGTGGTTTGATTTTCTTTCCTTCATTTATGGGGGAATTTCTTTGTTTCTTACAAGTTTTATTTTCCAACTATCACAAAATTCATTATATTTGTATTTCCTTTTATTACTTAAGTTTCCTTTTATTACCTAAGTTTATAAAATAAATTCTCATTAATAACAACAATTATTTTGAATATCTTCATTTCCTTACTCTTCACTTGTAAGATTTCCCTTAAATTCTTAATCTGCTAACATTCATTCTTATAAGTGGAAGTTTTTATTTATCCATTAACTATGAATTGCAGTCATTTAATTTTTCCTACTTTCCATTATATTAGAATAGGGGAGATTAAAACATACTTAAGTCAATAATCATACAATCAATTCTTATTTTGAATTTCATTTTATATACTTAGGTTCATATCATCTATTAATAATTCTTAACCCTTTTCAGTAAAATTTCAATTATAACCTAAGTTTATACCATTAAATTCTTATTATAACAGTAATTTATTGAATACTTCATTTTTCTAAATTCCTACTTGTAAAATATTCAATTCCAGTTTCTCATTTAACACTTCAACTTTTATATTTGGGTAAGTTATTTATGTTAAGGAAATTGCAATTGAACTTATACAAGTTTAATCTCCATTCTTTTAATTAAATTTAATGTTTATCCATATTACTCTTTGTCTCATATGTATGCAAATTTCTCTTTATAGCTTTGCAATTATTCTCTTATTTCAATTAGAGGTTTCAATTAATTTATTACTTAACTTTTATTTCACTAACCAATTTTAAACAATTAATTAACGGAAAAATTTAGAATTAAATACCGGGTTAAATTTCAATTTATTTCAAAATAATAGATAAATAAGTTCTTACAACTCAATATCTCTAATTATAGTTAGAGCAATAAAAGAAAATTTTTAGAAAAGTTCAAAATAAATCTGCAGTAAAATTTACTACAGTGGCCTTTCCCCTTCGAAACTCGAAATGAAAGTCGATGATGCGGCCGTCATCACCGAATTTATTTTCCAGCGACAGAAAGGAAAGTACAGAATTTAATTTTTTTTTTCCAAAATCTTCTTTAAAACAATTCTTCCAAATTATACGAAATATTTATATAAGAAATTACTTATAAACCAAATCAATAAATTTCACAAATTCTCTGAAAGCAGATTTGGAAAAATCCCGGACTTAAGTTCTAAAATCTCCAATTTGATTTATCATAATTTCAACTTAGCTTCAGTTATTATAAATATTTTATTTCCTAACACCCAATCTATAGCAACCAAATATATATATATCTTTATAAAAATATTTTTATATATAGAAAATATAATAGGCAAAATTCTTTCATTCACCTATATTAAAACAAATATTATGTTGGTCTGTCCTATTAAGTGTTTAGAAATCCCTATTGATGACATAGCGTCCCATGCATCAACCAGAATTTATAAATACAAAGCGGAACAGATTAACACAATATAAAAATCTTTTTATTAATACTAACGAATACGCTCTCTCATATATATACACTCAGCGACTCCCATAGGATATTACTACCCTATTAACAAAGAGTCAAACCCCACAAAGCCAAGGTTTATCGCTAAACCAAAGCTCTGATACCAACTGTAACGTCCTGCCTTTTCGCACACTTTAAACCGACACACGTGCCAATTCAAACCATACGGAAGGTCGGATTGTTATGGGGTAAATGAGAAAGATAGAGAAGAAATAAAACAAAACAGAATCTCACAGCGGAAGGATAAAATATAATAATTAAATATACAGTTCATGAAACTGTTTTACAAAATAATTTATTTTTCTTGTGCAATAAATATCAGAGTTACACATACCGATACAACAATGCAGCGGAATTAAATGGGGTAGTGCACTAGTATAAATAATAATAATACAAATCTTCGTCTTCGTCCTCCAAAACTAAATCTTCAAATCCTGAAACGCTCGGACTGACCCGAGCGAATTTGAAAAGACAAAAACACTCGAGTCAGAACTAAAAGATCTTATGTAAGTTAAATTTTACAGATTTAAATATGAGTACTGTAACTTAAGAGATGCTCGAGATTTACATCTCCTAAGGATCCGTTAAACTATTTACTATGTAGTATATTGCGCTATTATAATAGTGTCTAATTGTAAAATAAACTTACTTTTAAATAGCGTTAAGGCTTTACATTTTCCACCTTAACACAGAATATATTCCCATAGTCTATACAGTACCGTAATCTCCTCCGTACTGGGCGTCGTCAGAGGGCACTCCATAGGTATGGTACAAAACCAAAATCGTATAAGGCGCGATAGGGTAGGTGACACGGCACAACTAGGCAATGCCAGAGTAGATATACCAATTACGCTTCCGGGTCGATGGTAACGCGTAGCCGCAGCTACCGCCCACCTCGAACAAACTCCCCCAAAATCAAAAATAGAAGTGGCCACTGAATCAATCCAAAGTCGAAGTATAATATCGAAGAGGAGTGTCCGATCAGAGGAATGACCTCATTAACCCGTCAATCGCTCCTGTTTTAGCCACCTTATGCCAACTCACGGGAGTCGGGTCCACGTATTTACCTTACAGGAAACGTCGCCCAACCCACTTCATTCTGAAATCTCCACCGCGTACACGGTTAGTCAAAGTGGTTTTCGGTATCGACAGAGAGTATGTCCATATCCGATCTCGGTCTCTTTGCCAACCAATCGTTATTATAACACCGCGGTCATTTAAAAATAGTTTATACTTTAAAACCAGAATATAATCCATTTCAAAACCATAATATTACGATATCATTTCTTCTTTAAACCCAAAAAGATTCATTTTGATATTATTTTATAAAACCCAAATCAATGATATCATTTCCCAAATATAAATCTTTTCCAAAAATTATGCCACTTTTAAAATTTATAATTCCTTGTAACCAAATATTTGAATATTAACTTTCAACATAATACTTCGAAATCCATAGTTTTTAAAACCATTACTTTCAAAACTAAATGGTTTGGATATTCAACAGTATATAAAATAAGTGGTTTAACTTAAATGTTACTTTGAAAAGAAATATTTCTCGTGGCTTTACAATACATTTCTTTATTTAAAGTTAAAACCAAAATTTAATATCGCTTCAAGTTCCAAAACCATTTCAATAAATTCATATATATACGTATATCCATTTTGAGTATAAATATTTCAACTAAAGTTGGATTTTCAAATCAAATGTTCTATTAATTAGCCTTGAATATTCACATAGAATCCATAATTTATAAGACTTCAATTTCTAGTAATAAATTATATATATTTTCCAATTCAAGTTATACTAGAATATTCATTTAATATATTTTGGGAAAATCCAATTATAAATATCATATCTTAAAATTTCCAACTTAACATTTAAACATAGGATATAAATTATCAAACTCCATTCACTAAATTTTCTTCCATTTTAATAAAGAGATTTATACACCTTTTATTTCAAAATTTTCAACTTCATATGTATATAAATATGGAAGAAAACATTTATTCAGTATAAAATTTAAGATTTTTATAAACCGTATTCCATCCAAACCATAGAAATCACATTAAAAATAGTTATATATAGACCGCGGTGCCTGTATATAGTTTTCTATCTTATGGTCAAGTGATACGGATATTTATCATTTCAATCCGCAATTTAAAAAAATAAAACTGCGGTTGTATATCATTTCAAACCGCAATCCCGAATGAAATGTAAATGCATACTAACTTGCAGTTTAATGATATCCAAATAAAACATTCATTCAACAACACATCCATCATCCAATCACAACATCGATCAATATCAATCAATAACAATTATATATATGATCATATATAACAGGTGATAACTGGCAGTTTATTCAAATTAAATTTATCAACTATTAATCTAACAGTTTATTCAGTAATAATTTATACAACTGTTAACTAGCAATTCATATGCAACAAAAATTTCCAACAGTCAATTAATACACAATAAATCAATTAAATTAACAGTTAAATTTAATAAAATGCAATTCAACAGATATGAATGAAATAAACATGCCAAATACTCATAAATAAATTTCTATTCATTTCTAAAATTTATTTAACAAACATAAAAGCTTCTAGTAGTTGTGAGTGGGTTAAGACACTCACCTTTTGAATTTAAATCGAATTTAAATTCGATTTAAACCCAAAAATTCGTCCGTCTCAGAATTCGTCCAAACCAGCGTCATCAAGTCCGGAATTAAATTACGATCCTAACAAAAGAAATTTCGTGTGAATCCGACTTCGTATGAGAAAGTTATGACGAAAAATGATGATTGAATTCAAAATTAAATATAAACAAAAGTGACACATATTCACTCACCCTTAATTATTCATCCACGTCACTGCACTAAAACGCGCGCAACCCTGATACCGCATGCTACAGGCGAACTCACTCACAAACGAACCCATGAACACGCCTTTGACCGGACTTTGACCGGCTATAGCCATCACCTCAGGCCACCTGACGACCGCCGACCATCACCATCTCGAAGCCACCGCCGAGCTGCACCCAACCCACCAGGTGCGAACTTCCCAAAGCTCTAGCCGCCGCCACTCATTTCTAACCCTAATCGATTTTAGGGGCCAATCCGACCGTTGAAACGACGAACAAACCATATAGATGCGATCCCCATCGTCCTCTCTTCAATACCCAGAAACAGAATCTCGATCCGATGAAGTTTTGTGCGACGATGATGAACGGTTTTGGGGCTGTTTGAATTTATTCTGGATGAACGACAGCTCCAATTGAAAAACGAATTACACCATGAGATTACGCGTATCGAATACATCAACATATATTTTTTTTGAGAATTTTCTGAAATTTTTGAGTTTTGACTTTTGATTTTGAACTGTGGATGGATCTGGAATTGGATCTGAGATGTATACATTTGGGGAAGAGAAAGGAGTGAAGAAATGAACTTACAGCAAAAGAATAGAGACTAGGGTTTATAGCTGTATATATATAGGTAGGCTAGCGATAGGGTAGATAGGCTGTAGAATGAACGTGCGTGACAAACTATGGTCCAAAAAGCCCGCTATACCTCCGGAACCGAATTTGTTAAATCTATATATCCAGATAGGTATTTTAAAATATTCTGAACGCGATGGAAAAAGTTTCACGTCCAAATTTGATCGTATGAAGAAGTTATGCTGAAAACAAGATTTCCAAATTGATTTCAAATTGATTTTAATAAAATTGATTTCAAGGCGTTTCGCGTCCGTACGATCAAACGACAAGTCCGATCGATCCGAAAATTTAAACCCTATAATAATTCACCGATACGGATCCGATGAAACTGGTTTCGTCGAAATCCGAGTCCGTGACAAAAATGGCTATTTTTAATATTTATTAAATAAATTTAATAAAAAAAAAATCAATTTTATTTTTCAACTTCCAATATTGGCCAAACTTCATTACTTATATAATCCAATCGATTCCAAATGATTTAACAAGCTTGGATGTGGATAAAAATCTATAAGTATATCAATTTTGCAGTGTTAATTTCTGCACTTCTTATTATTTGGAATTAAAAATTTTTATTCTCAAAACCCAATTATTAATTCTTATACTCTTATACTCTCAACTTGAATCCAATTAGATAAATAGATTTGATTTCCATTCCAACTCATTTGATTGCAAATAAACTTTTTACCATACATTAAATTCCAAATTATTAATAAACTTTTATTCCCATTTCCTTTACACACAATCATCGTATTATAAAGGTATCTTCCATTGATTTGCCTTAACTTATTTAAGGTAACCTTACATTAATATCTATTGCTATGATTTCAAATTATTATCCCCTCATTTTTCTTAACTATTATTAATTCCAATCTTAATGAATTCAACATTATAAGTTTGATAAATTTATTAAATTCACTCAATTGTTTACAAATTCCATTTTAAATTCAATAACGTAATATTTTACGTTTAATTCTATTTTATTTGTAGTAAATACCCTTTGTTGGATTTAATATTCAAATTATAAATAAAATCTTGCTTTCTAAAGTTATATCAACAATGGTCCAACTAACTTTGAATTAACTTTAACTTTATTTTATGGAATTAACTATTTCAATAAATCCAAATTAATAAATAAGGCTTAATTCCTATATTAACTTCTTTGGTTTCAATTAACCTTTTATGGTGAATATGAATTTCAAGGTATAATTGAAATCTTATATCCATTTGATTTCACTGTTTCATTTTTATTATTAAATCCGTTATAGCCAAATGCATGAAATTAACATACATAAATATTTTTAATCTCAACTTAAGTTTTAGTTAACGTAATAATAAACGTTTAAATTTCTTAATTGCAATAACTCAATTACCTTCATTCTTTTTATTCACGTAGCTAAATCTTGATTTAAAATCTTTACTATAACTCATAGTCTTATTATAATAGGAATTTACACTACCTGTAACGTTAATTTCCATCATTAAAGATCTTACACCCTTTGTTCCATAGATTTAGATTTCACAAATTTAGCTACTGCATTAATCTTATTTATATAACATAAATGTTCATATACTTTGAATTCATTCCCAATTCACCAACTCAATTAATTATGCTTTACAAATGTGTTTCCAATATATAGGTATTTTATACTAATTGTTATCATACCCATAATTACACGCTTATAACTAATTCCCACATTTGCATAAATTTATTTAGTTAGAATGTTTATTAAGGTTTATGCATTTCCAACTTGTGCTGATTTTACACAATTATTATGATTTCTCACAGAACGTTGAATTTATTAAATGACCATTTATTATAATTTAACTCCCTTAATTGAATCAAATGCTTATTATTATATTTTCATTCTTACCATTCCTTCCCATTTTATATTCATTAACGTATTTACACATCTCTATCTTTCAAATATAAAATAACCAAACTGATTACAAACACTGTTTCTATCAATTTTCATAAGTTTGTTCAGATCTATACTCTTTCTCATATAATTAAAGTTTATGTTTCTATTAGATTTTTCTCTTTCTACAGACATTAAATTTTTCTATCTACACTTATTGCATTTTTGTATACATGAATACTATTAAAGTTAATATTTATATTAACTTTTATAAATTCAACTTCCATTCGTTTCTTATCACTAACTTTCAACAAAATGTGACCATCTACATTTTCCAAACCTATTGTCATAATGTTTTATTGTTACACTAAGTTGCGCAACTACTATACCAAATTTCTACATTTATTCCTAAACAAATTAGAAATTATACTTAATCTAATTTATTAAATATTATTAATTTAACGGGTCGTTACATGCAAGCTATCAACACTGCAACTGTATTTGGATTGATTCATCTATAGGAAACAAATCCAAATACATAGTAGACATCTGTAATTGGAGGTGCTCTCTGTAGATGCTAACAAAAGCATGATAATTGTTGACAAAAGAATGAGAATTGACCTGTGAGTTGGAGGCAGTTTCTGTTGATAACTGTTCAAGTAAATTTATGAAAGAGAAAAAGAATAATAATAAAAAGTTTAACTAATGAATGAGAATTAACTTACCTGATGTTTTGGTAAGTAGATGCTGCTGTGTAGCAAACTGCTGCTACTTGGTGGCAAAATAATTGGTTTTAATACCCAAAAGCTAAGTAAAGGAGTAACAATTCTATTTGGGATGCTACCTCTATATGGGGTGCTCCTACCATTGTTGATAATTCATGCATATTAGTAAACTGATGCATTAATACATAGACAATTTGTTGTGACCTTGCTCTGCACCGGATCTGAAATTCTCGATCTTGAGGCAAACTTTAGGAATTGCATACCATAAACATGATAAGACCCGAAGTGAAGGAAATTTGTTTTGGTAGCATTTAGACCTTTAATTTTGTGAGAAGAAAAAAGTACTAACAAAATGATTCATTTAAATTCGAATTCATATCTTTTCACACAAGTAAATTAAAGAAATCATGGAAGCTTTTTACAATTGCAATAGTCGTACTTGAACTCAATGCCTCTATTGCATAACCATTAAGTAACGTCATTGAGACACTATCTTATATGTTTATAAATCATCAGTGTCTTATTAATACAACTAGTATTCTAATTAGACTTGGATCGGACTTGGACCCTATTGTGGTCGCCTCATGGGTCTCATATCAGATCCTAGTCTGGCTTTACTTTGCATTTTGTGCATCAAATTAACTCTTATTAAAACCTGTTTTATTATGTGTACTGGTTGAGAACTAGTTGTTCACTCCTATGAAATAAAGATATGCAAACAAACATGATATAAAGGGAGCTTGCAACCCGTTGTTCATAAGGATATTAACCTTGGGGTTAACAGATGACAATTCGTGAAATCCTTTATAAATAAAATGTGGTTGAGCTTAGTCCTAGATAGTGAAATTAAGGAATGTAACAACTTCAGAGTACGTCATGCTTTTGCAAACAAATGTAGTGAAATTGAGGACAAAAGATGATGTAAATATAGTAACATATAATTCTAACAGATATTTTGCGGAACAAAGACATTTGGGTTGGCTTAACTATGTGACTGGGGTTAAGTTGTACAGTTAGAATGTATGTAGTGTGGGGGCTTTTACAATGTTACAGAAAATTGCATCTAAAACAAATTGCCACCAAATGGATGTTGAACTCATTGGAGAGTTTAGTAGTATTATCGTAGTGGCGTAAAAACGGTACAGAGGTCGTACTTGCATAAGAGATTAATGCAGTGAAGTTTGTTCAACATTTGAACTTGAGAAACTCTATTTTTTATATAAAAATTATTGCATCTCTTAACATCATCAAGGAATTTTATAAACAAACTCCAAGCCTTGGCTTTGAGATGTATGGTGGGGTTGGTTAAGATAGAAGACAATATTCATGAATATGTGTGGCTCATGTGTTGGTTACAATGAAGTATACTTGATTACGTACCTTGTTTTCTGACTTGTTAGCAATTTCTATGACCGTGAACTGTAAAATTGGTAATTTCTATGACTGAAGTGTAAAGTCGGTTCAAGTGTTTATTATTTTGTTAATGCATCAATATGTACTAAAGGATACAAGGTTTTGCTTAGGGGTGGATTTTAAGATAAAGATGGTCACTGTTGGAGGCAAAAAGCTGAAGCTTGCGATTTGGGACACAGGTGATGTACTAATGCCTCTGTTACGTTAGCATTCTAAGATTGTCAGCGAATATGGATAAATGAATAGCTCATATGTAGTGAACATATGGGGACATCTAAAATGAGGACAAACGAATAGCTCCCTTGAATATAGTGTTTTAATTTCTTTAGCCCTCTCATTGAAGTATCAACTTTTGTTTTGCTCTCTGTTTGCACTTGCCTTTAAAAGTTTACATGTATTCTAATGAAATTTCGCATTTTTTGTTAATTGCTTGATGGTAATTACATAGTAATTAATAACTAATTAGCATATGTTTAACTTAAATGCATACCCCTCTTGCGTCATTATGGGTCAATTTGCTAAATGGTTTGAAGATATTAATGCAAGTAGAAGTGCAATAATTAATTCCAGCATCTTACGAATGTTTTTTATGAATCATAATTAACATGTAAAGACATCATCGCCTCAACATAAAACTCACACGATATCAAAAGGAAATCTAAGGTCTTGATAGTAAGCTCTTTGAAGCAGTACCCACATAAAAGGATTTATATCATTCTAGGTCAATCAATGCATATCGATCTGGAACTTGAATGCTAAAGTTTCTTTCATATTTTGCAGCTGGGCAGGAGCGGTTCAGAACTCTTACAAGTTCATATTATAGAGGAGCACAAGGGATCATAATGGGTATTTCAATATCCAATTCAGTACTAGAATCGAAATTGATATAAGAATTTGTGCCGATGATAACTTTAAGCATACTCTCTTTTTGCTGGTTATATTTATGAAAACATATTCACATATATTATATGGTATAAAATGATGACAGTTTATGACGTAACAAGACGAGAAACATTCACCAATCTCTCGGATATATGGGCTAAAGAAATAGACCTATATTCAACTAATCAAGACTGCATCAAAATGCTAGTTGGGAATAAAGTTGACAAGGTATTTATTTGATCTTCAATTATTCACATTTTAAATTTTTGGCCTTTAAGCTCACCTAACAAGAATGGGTGTTGAAGACGGATTATAATTTACTTGTGTATGTTCAGGAAAGTGAGAGAGTCGTATCAAAGAAAGAAGGCGTCGATTTTGCCAGGCAATATGGGTGCCTGTTTTTGGAATGCAGCGCAAAAACAAAAGTGAACGTGGAGCAATGCTTTGAGGAGCTTGTCTTAAAGGTTTGCATTGATTATCACTTTAGCTACACTATACTTCACTTTTTAAAAAAAGAGGGCTATATGTTTGAAATATGTGTTTTATGTTGTAGATATTAGATACACCGAGTCTTGTTGAAGAAGGTTCAGCGGGTGTGAACAAGAAAAACATTTTTAAACAGAACCAACCTCAGGGTGATTCTACTCCAACTGGATGTTGCTGACTTGTTATTATTTTGTTTGAAGGAGTGTATATGTTTCAGTATTATATAGTTAAATGTTTTGGGTATGTTAGTGGTGTGGGGTATAGGTGTTACTTTCATATGGTCTATTTGGTGTTAGTTTTGTGCATTATGTAGTTTTTCAGCCTTGTATCTGAAATGTGTACATGAACTAATCTTTACGTCTGTTTTGCATAACTCACCTATATGTTGACAGACAGGATCTTCTTACTTTGCAGAGGTATACTGTGTGAAATACCTAGCAGATATAATATGGGAGAGTGTTTAAGTATATCTATAGTGAAGTAGTTATAAAACATTTTAGATGGAATCGAGTGTTCAATGATCATGCTTACCGGTGTAAGGTAGCAAGCATTTCCCTTGACGGTTTTTGCTATCATGCAACCAGAATTAAACGGTAATAACAATCAAATAAAGCATTTTGCAAGTATTACTACTTATAAAATATCCCGGCTGAAATGCCTTCAGATGTTTACTGCTAGTGGTCTTAAGAGTATTCTCAGTAGAGTAAATTGATGGAGAAATGATGACGATCCAAACTGCCGTTCCTTCCAGCAGTGGGAATTCGAGCGTAGGGAGGAGAGGAATTTTTTTTTTTTACGGTGGCGATCCTTAAACGGCATTTTAAAAACCGTTTAAGCCCTAAACACCGTTACCCAAAAGGGTATTTAGAAACCCATTTAAGTTTTTAAGTTTACAATTTTAGGTTTATATGTTTGATTTTTGTTCTTTTTAAGTTTGGTAAGTTTGTTTTTGCCTTCTCTTAATTTTGACTATTTTTAAATTTTATTGTTCATATTTGTTTAATTTGTTTATATATGTGTGTATTCTAATTTGTTAATTTTAGTTTTGAATATTTTAAAACTTGTATATATATGTGTGTGTTTTGTAAATTTTTAACGTGTATTCATCGAAGTCGATAAAATAATAATAACCTGAGAAACATTCTTTCAATAATCCAGAAAGAAACACACAAACCAATACTCAAATTGGGTTTGAGCCATAATCCCAAAACCACATTACAAACACAAACATTAAAAATCAAAGCCAACCACTGAAATTATAATAAGAAAACAACACTCCTGAAACAACACCGTAGAATTCATCTACATTCCCGAACGACCCTCTTCTTCTTGATACCTAAGTTGTTGAACTCTCAAAATGGTACGTTTTTTTGGCCAATACGTACTTTAAAAACCCTTCAGTTAGATGAGAAACATCTTTTGCTAGATACTCTTCCTCTTCCTTCAAACGTCTTTCACGCGCCTTTTTCAATTTAGTTATTTCACATAGAGCTCTAGTTCTATCCGCATTTTGTTGAACCTCCAACTCCATGAGCCTCAACTTCTGCTCTTTCAGCTTTAAACGTTCTTCTTTTTTTGAGGCAGATGCAATTGAAATTCATTTAGTAGCGAAGCTAGTCTATCACTAGCCATTGCTAAGTCGCTTGCCTCCTTGCTTCTCAACAAGGATCTCTTACTCGATTTTATTCCTTCAGGCCGAATATCAACTCCACCATGAAGCATTCTCGAAGTTGGAGTCAATGGACTACTACTGTTCCCCTCTTCGTCTACTATCATAGGAGATTCGTTTGAATTGCCAGGGGATGAATCCATCGAGAGTCTTGAAGCTACCTTTTTTAAATTTGATGCTTCGGCAATCTCCTGGGTCTACATCATCTGGTTCAGTTAGAGTGGTCCAACGCAGCTTCGTTGAAAGGATTTCAAATGCTTCATGAGCAATAAAATCGCAATTATAAGTATCACGATATGTCTTATCGTAATCGTCTTTCAAGTCTCTAAAAGATTGTCCACTTCTCGGTCTACCCCTCTTGGTGCTATTATACGTTTATATTCGCTACACATACCATTTAAGTTATACCATGCCGTCTTTGTGCTTTCAAATGTTCTCTTTATTTGGCATTATGGATCCTCGTTGTATATCTCATTTACCCTCAGATGGAAAAACTGCCTAGCAGATCAATCCGATAGAGCAACAGATGCTTTTATCCATGCGTTAGCCAGCACCTTGTAGTCATGTGCTTTTCACGTCTTACCACTATCATTGCTTGCGTCCATAGAATCTTCATCCTTAGAATCCTTGGGCTTTCGTTTATTATAAGCTCATTTTACCTTGTCTTTCCCTTTGCCGCTTGTAGTTGTAGCTAAAGAGGTCTCTTGGGTTGTAACTGAAGGAGGAATCATGGATTATGAACCAAAGATGTTGTGGTCTAGAGGAATTTGATTTTAAAAGGTACCATACTACTGTGAGAAGTTAAATCGGTTATGAAATTGACTTTGTTGCGGAGTTAGAAATTGAGATGGATTCATTGGTGGAGCTTCGAATTGTGATAGTAAACTTGTAAAATTTATGAGATTATCATCATTCAAGTCAGAGACATTATTGTTGTTTGAGTTGGCCATTACTGTGTTTGCAATTTTGATGTAGCAGAGATATATTTTTTCAAGTAAGAAGCATTTACCAGTTGTATACCATATATATGGAAAAACTGATGCAACTTGCTTTGTAAATTAAATGGTCTTCTCACCTCATTTATGTGATGTCTTGTCTTAACATTTGTTTTATGCAGTGTATAGTCTTATCACTCGTTTTCTGCATTATATAGTCTTATCACTCGTTTTCTGCATTATATAGTCTTATATGTTGTACAATTCAAAATGATAACAGTGTTCATCTTTATTGGTTATTGTGAGCCTTTATTTGTTGTCTTTACTGTGTAGTCGTATCACTTGCGTAGTCTTTATTGTTATTGTGTAGTCTTATTCTTATTGGTTATTGTGTAGTCTGTATTGATTATTGTGAAAATAGTGTTAAAGTTTATCGATTATTGTGCTTGCACTGATCTTATTTATTGTTTACAGTGATATTCTTTATTATTTATCATTTATCGTAAATATAATGTTCCAATTATTTATTGGTTTTTTTGCTTTCTGCTATATAAACGAGTGCAATTTCATTTTGAGCTATAACAATTCAAAATGATATCCAAATCGTGGACTGCAGTGGATTACTTATTATTGATAAAGGCCTACATTCAAGCAGATACACTTCACATGGAAGAAGAGATAGATCAAGATTTTTAGGTTATCTTTAATGAAAAGTACAACAATCATTTAGATTGTAGATTAATACGGAGGATTCTAGCCAAAGAAGTGCATTCTACACATTTAGTAGATCATGTAGGAATTACCACAAAATAACAGATAAGGTGAAAGAGGAGGACGTATTCCAACTATCACGCTCGACATACGACTCACGTTACTTTTTCGAATATCATAAAAACTTCGTAGGGCATGAAGCGTACGAGTTATGGTACAACTATATGTTACAATTTGAGCAACAACCTCATAGTATTTGTGGATGCTATTATCTATTTATCGCTATTTATACGCTGCAATGTTTATTTGAGCTATGTATCGAATTATAAATCATTTTTTAAAACAATAAATTACATTACTGGAACTAGGGATACAATTGGATACACCATTTACGTCGACAATTGCCAAACAGACACATACGAACCAATATTTTGATTTTTCCTTCTAATGTTTAGGCCATGAAGATGGTTGTTAAGTCTACTGATTTCATTCTGCCATCCAACAAATTGAGTTTGCAACGCTGTTGATACGCTAATTCATTTTCATAGTCAGCCGCTCGACGAGAAAACGACTCGTTGATCCACTGCCAAAGGGCACACCCAGTTGGATGAACGTGACATTTGAAATAACGACGACCAACGTTATTTCCTCTCAAAATAACGTCTTCAACAGCGGCATATCCATAGCCATAGATTACAATTGGTGAGTCAACTTCATATTCGTTTTTTAATGGTTGTTTTGATGTTGCTGACGTAATGCAACGCGTCTTTGCTATCGGCGTAGCCTTTCTTTGTGTCGTCTGTGTTCCCGGTTTTATCATCGAAGTTCCTCTTGCTCTTGCTCGTGCTCGCACAAATCTTCATAGTGTCTTTCTTGCATTTCAATGTAGAAATCAATATCTATTTTCGGTGATGATGGGTTAGAGGGCATTGGGTGCTCCATGGGACCTTCATAGTCATACGATGTAGAAAGAGAAATGGACATTATTTTTATTGCAAATTGCAAGTTCACTGAACCTCTTTACATAATTGATATATATAAACACAATGAATAATAAAACATGTATTGATATGACTAGTCAATGTCATTGTGGCAATAACTAAAGTGTCATGCATGGACACAGAACTATTAGAACAGAACAAAACAGTACATAGCGAGAAGTGACTAAATAATAAATGACAATACAGATTTGACTAAACAATACAACAAAGCTAACAACAACGCTAAAGTACTTAAACAACAAAATAATGCATGCTAAGAATGAATTACATTGGAGCATTCCCCTTTAGATGTCATAGATGTTCAACTAGATCATCTTGCAGATTTTGATGTATCTTTCTGGATCTTATTCTACGCAAGTGGCTCAAGCACACTTCAATGTTTGCTGTATTTCTATTAGCAACAACCGTTGCTGTGTTATCTAGATCATAACCTAAATAAGATGGAAACGTTCCTCTTTCTTCTTCAATGATCATATTATGTAGTATAATACATGCTCGCATCACGTTGCTCAAAATCTATGGCTGAACAATTTGATAGGGTTTTTTACAATGGTAAACCTTGCTTGAAGAACCCTAAAAACATGCTCTACGTCTTTCCTTGCTGCCTTCTGTCTTTTAGCAAAATATTTTTCTTTTTCTGTGTTTGGATCTGAAATTGTTTGGACGAGCGTACCACACGCAGGATATATACCATCTGCTAAATAGTATTTCACGTCATATAAATTTCCTGCAATACTAAAATTACATGTAGGTGCTTCTCCATGTGCAAGGTTCTTAAACAAATGTGATTGGTGTAACATGTTATTATCGTTCATGGAACCAGGACATCCAAAGAACACATGCCAAAACAAAAGATCATGTGAGGCAACTGCTTCAAGTATCATTGTCACTTTGGGATAATGCCCAATAGACTGACCATGCCACACCGTGGGGCAATTTTTCCATTCCCACTGCATACAGTCAAAACTACCTAACATTCCAAAAAAACCTCTTTTGGCTCCTAACTTTTTTAGTTTGTTGACATCGCTTTGTGTTGGAGATCGAAAATATTCCTCGCCGTATAATTAAATGATAGCTATAAAAAACCATTCTAGACATAAACTAATTTTACTCTCACCCATTTGGACTACTTCATCAAACGCATCAGGAGCTATCCCATACGCTAAAACACGTAAAGCAGCTATGATTTTTTGATACGGCGGACACCCTAATGTTCCAACATTATTACATTTTTGAACAAAACAATCATCATGTCCGATAACTCCATTAAAAATATGCATAAACGTATTCTTACTCATACGAAAGCGACGGCGAAAATCTTCATGATCGTAAGTACAAGGGATGTTGAAATAATCTTTAAGTAACCTAGCTATACCTGCTTTATGATCCTGCATCTTTCGTTTGTCTATACGGCCATACACACTACCACCACGAGTACCACTAGAGTATCCTTCCATTAAAATTATTTGAACCATTCCTTGGTGAACGGTAACAGCTTGCATCATTAGCTCTAACTCATCGCTATCAGTCATGTTGTCCGATGAAAATTGCAGGAAATCTCTTTATCTAAACAGTTCGTCTCCTTCATTGGAATCAGTTTCACTTTCCTCCATACCAGTATGGTTGTTGCTATTTGAACCATCGATCACCGGATTCTCATCAAATACTTCATCGTCATTACAACTGTTATGTGACACTTTTTATTTTTTTTATAGATTAACCGAATGATATTATTATACGAAGAATTTAAAGCATATAATATAGCCGTTTTTATAGCTTTTGGGACAATTGACATTTGTTTCTATGATCATTGCAAATTTCTTTAACGCTTATCAATTTTAATTATATTTATAAACTTCTTTAACGGCCATATTCTGTAACGGCTATAAATTTTAATTATATTTCAAAATTCTTTAACGGCCATATTCAGTCTAAGTATTTTGATTCTATTTCATTTAATTATTCTTTGATAGTTAATTTTAAGTTAATTTTAATTTTAGTTCTTTAAACTTTATTCGAAGTTAATTCTTTAAAGTTAACTCAAAGTAATTCTTTAAAGTTAATTAAACTTCTTCTTGTTTTTATTTTTAATAGGTTTGAGAGCAAAACAGAAATCAAAAGTTCAGCCTATCTTCTTATTTCTTTAAAGTTCATTACTCTTGTATTTTTTTTGTTTTTAATAGGTTTTATGGCAAAATTAATTTTTTATAGCCAATAGTCATAAAACATGCACATAAAGGCATATACACACACACACACACACACACACACACACACACACATATATATACAGGCAAACATATATAATAAGTTTAAACATACATACAGAGTCATTAAATAATCCATATATGTTCACAAGTTTAAACAAACATGCATACACCTCTCTTACCAATCACAAGTTCAACCTATCATCTCGGAATCCATTCATACTATCTTACAAATCCATCATCACCTCTCTCAGTAAATCGATGCATACACCTCTCTCACCTTTCACAAGTAGACCCTTTCAGTCCATCATCACAAGTTCACCCTATCACAAGTTTAAACAAACATGCATACTAGCAATGAAATATTACAAATCCTCCAAACCCGGAATGCTCTTTCCGCTTTTGCTCGATTTGCTTATTCCTTTAAAAAATTATCCTTTTCATCTTGCTCACAATTCCACCGCTCTTCTTTTTTCCTTTATCTACCCTCTTACCCCAATTAGAACTTGCAAAAAATAAATTTATTTAGAAGAAGATTATAAAATTAAGTTTTTAAAGAGAAATTATAATTGTACCTGAAGTGAACGTAGAAGTGGTTGGTTTTTTGATTTTAACCCCATATCTATTTGTGCGCACATGACTTACTACACCTCCCTGATCATCGTCGTCGTCGTCGTCACCGTCATCATGATCGTCGTCGTCGTCATCATCATCAGCATACTCCCCTTCCTCCTCCTCCTCTGCTTCTTCATTCCTATCATCATTGTCTTCTTCTTCGTCACCATATTGCATCTGGTGGATTGTCTTTCGTTTTTTATGAAGCTTTGATCGACTTGAGGATTTAATGCGAAGGCCCAAAACAGATTCCCTGATAATCTTCGTGTTCTATGCAAATGTGATGACCAATCACCATAGCTGTAAACCATTAAGAACATAAATGTAAAATGTGTATTGAACAATAAATTAATAACTTACAAAACCATCGGCTACTATATTTATCATATTCAATCCTTCTTCATAGTATTGTGATTCTTTAAGAGATAACTGCCACATACCCATGTTCATCTCCTATGGACTATCAATGATGTAGTGCGACGGAACCGAAGGTATATCAGGAAAACGGGGAATGGGTAATGGATCCCGCCCTGTCCATTGCATATTCCATCCAGGATCCCCTACCTAATTTGCTTGCTTGATAATAAAACTGTGATGCATAAGACTTCTAAAGACGTGATGATGGGGGCTTGAATACCCGCCTTCAAAGCAGAAGGCTGAAAAAAAATCCATATTCCCTATATGCACTGTAGCATCTAGTAATGGACCAACATCTTTACCAACTATCTTCCAATACGTGTTGTAGTCCATGTCTTGGCCTTGATAGATATATTATTGGCAGTCATCTTGGTGAAGTTCTTGTTGCATCTCCGCATAAGTTGCATGTGTCATCCTGCATGTCATGTGTAATGGAGGACCTAAAGGGATAGTAACCCATCCAGTCAACTGATGCATGCACCTCTCTCCTAAAAAAAACTCCGTAAAATCTCCTGGGGCAATAAGCAAAGGAAACCATTTCATTGATATGTTTCGTGCATATACAACGTTACCAAAAGCAAATGCGACTGAATTGTGCCATGGATTCCAATTTATATGACTGGCTTGTCGATGGTCAATATAATAATGCGTGCTAGAAAACAACAGATGGGCCGAAGTATCATGTGTTATGAGTCTGTTTTTGTTCTCCCATGCTTCAATCTTGGGTAAGTTGACTGCTTCATAGATTCTTTTACAATATAACCATAAACCGTCATATACTCAAAGAACCAATACTGCAAATCACAAAATTACCGTATTAAGCAACAGAATAATTTAACAGTAAAGATAAAACAATTCGCATATACTATAAATTAATATACCTACAACAGCTTGGCAAAGCTGGTGAGATGACCTTCCTTAATCACATCTAAGTCCGAGATCTGGTATAGACAACCCATAATTGCTGAACCCCAATCAAACTGTTGAGCCAGGTCCAAATCCAGTACAGACTCCAAATATCCAAAACTAATCGTGTCATTTGTTGCCGTAAAAAAAGAGTCCCCATCATGTATAACACAAATATTCGGGCATGATGTTCAAGATTATTGACATTGACATCTATGTAACCATCACCAAAGTACTTAACAAGATGAGATATGACAACATTTCCAATCTTAATATCTTCCTCAACAAGAAGTGGTAAAAATTGACTAGCATTGGCGAATTGACTCCAACTCTCATTATACGGTATACTTAGTGTGTTCATTCCAATGGATATGGATGTCAACATTTTAAAATCTAAGGGTGTAAAGCCAATCTTCCACAACACCAAACAACTCATTTTGTAACACTTTTCCGCTTTCAATTTGTAACAGTAATAACCGTTATAAATTTCTAACGGTTATTTCCGTTACAACCATTTATCACGGTTATAACCGTTACTAAATCTGGTAGTTTAGTAAATAATTAACAACAATATGTACAAAAATGTCATTTAGGCTATTACTAGTACTCATCCTATTTCTCAGGCGTCTAAAATCATTTCTCACGCTTCTTTCTACAAATCTAGGGTTTTCACTCCCTCCGTTATCGCCACGCTTCCTCCTTCGCCTCGTTACCATTCCGCCTTTGCCTCGATATTGATTCTATGGTTATCGCCTCCTTCGCCTCCGCCTCGTTCCAGCAACGCCGTTACCAGGTTGTCGCCTCCTTCTACTAGGTAGTGACAACGCCGTTACCAGGTTACCAGGTTATCACCTCCTAAGTAGAGAATTACTGCATTTTTTTTTTGTGATTTTGAAATTCTGAAGTCCACCCTCCAGCTTCATCCATGTTCTGTTAATTTTTTATTTTTCCTTCATCGACCTAACAGCTGTAGTCGCTCATAAGCTTCCCTCGTATAATCGTAGTTTCTCCGCCTTTTCAATCATTCAATTTTATGCCAACTGAAGTGATGAAAGAATCATAGTATCAATGTTACAAAGGATTTTTCTTCGTATATTCATAACTAGATTTAAATCGGTTCCAATTACGGAGTGTGGAAGTCAGATCCAGCAAAATGATTGTTCCAGATTGTGAACTAGACCGTTGAAATACCATTGGTAAACCTAAAGAAATTATTTTAGGTACTTAGTTTTGACTTCATTTTCTACTTCAATTTCATTGTTTGATTTATGGAATTTGATCTTCATCAAAATTAGTTTTGTTTGTATTTGTAGTTTATAAATTATAATTCTAACAGATATTTTGATATAGCTTTTCATGGACCCTTAGGAGATAAGACACTAGTAGGAGCTCATATGCATTGTCTTTGCGTACTGTGTAACCAATGGCTGCCGTGCACCATGGAAGTTGATAAAAAACCTACAGATTCATATGGTTCCATATTTTTGTATAATGTGGCTGATGTCCTGCACCAAAGGTTTATTTTTCCTATTTTTGTAATGTTATGCTTTGTTGCAATGTTCAAAACTATGCATGTGGAAATCAACCACAACATTTCAGCGCACTTTGTTTCTCTGATTGTGTTTTTCCATATACGATTGTATGTTTGCTTGCAAACATCTACCAAAAGGATGGATCAGTAGTCATTCTTGAGTAATTAATTAAGAGATTGAAAGGGTGGTCTATTATGTTTAATTCAGCTTTTTACTGAAAGCTATAATGCAACTATCTGCTTATGTTTGTGTAATCTATTTGAAACTGATGATACCATTTTGAAAACTAAAAGGTTTTTCCCATACCCAATTCTTCAAAAAAATTAAACTTTTGCAACAACTATTCATCATTATAGCGCTCAAAGTACGCCAATATGAATAAGTAATCCACATCAAAGATCAAATTTCAGTGGCCGTTTCTCATAGGTCATCATTCACCATACAATTTGTTTGTTCGGTTCAATTGTTGAAGTTCAGCTACACCAAAGGTCTGTTGGATGCTACCAGTTCATTTAAAATTTGCTCAGGTACTTAATGTCTGAAACCAATTATGCTTATGATGATGTGTGTAAAGTAACCCTTATGCATACCCTTTTTTTAATGCATATACAGTACATTCAAATTCATACGTTCTGTTAAGTGATTTTAACTGTGTTCCCTAACCGAAGTATGTTTACTTTTGGAAAAAAATTAGACAAATGGTTTGTTATTTTCCTTTCTTTAACCTTATTATTCAGTTAGATGGACTTTTTTTTGTTTTAGTTGGACATCAAGCATTGTAACTCATAGCCTGCTACAATGATTCATGTTGAAAGAAAATATGGGCATGAGTCTTGTATAAATTTCAAGTATTTGATCATTTTACCAATGGATGGTAAATTATGTACAGTTTAGCAAAAAGGGACTTATTCACTGATAACAAAAGCTTAGCGAAACAATAAATGCATGCTCATTATTGTATGTGAAATGGATTGGACTGGTAACCAAATTCATTGATGTCATTTCTGGTACCCTTATTTGTATTTATTTGTGACAAAATTCCTTTATGATTTTTAGAGTTTGAAGTTGTGTGTCGTGGGATGTTACCTCAGAATTAAGTGTTACATATTCTGTTAATTTATTGTACACTTTCTCATCCTTGATCAGCGCCCACCTATATATAAATGTAAATATTATGATGTATGTTAGGATTAAATGAATATATCCTTATCAATTGTTCATATGTAGTATTTTGCTCAAAGGATTAATAAAATAACATAACTTACATACTGTTATATTTCCCATTGCAACCTATTGTTGTTTCATAATTTATATTGCATGTTGTATTAATAATGAAGTAGAGTTACAAGTTCAGACTATTTGGGTTTTATTTTTGTCCTCTGCGAATATTTATATGCAGCCCAATATATTAACTTATGTGTTGTAGAATCGTTGTTGGTGGTATGGGTAATGATCTTGTATTATATAAATTAATATGAAGGCTTATACATAATCTTGTGTTACAGAAAACTGTTAGAAGACAAAGGTTCTAAAATTAGGAAAAGCAACGCCAGTTTTGAGCTATACACATGTACAAGATATCCGATACTTTCTTTGATTCTTCAAGACCTTAAGGTACACATTTTTGTTTCATTGTACATGCTAACAAGATATATCAATATAACTTATTATTTCCGTATGAAAAGTTTAACGAAGTTGATATACATGCATTATGCATTTTGAGGATAGATCACTGCATTTACTGAGCATTATCCATTTACTTGGCAAAATCTGCTTTAGCAAAGATCGAATCAACTGTTGCTTGACCACTACAAAAGCCCAAAAAGAAACGTAACTTGCATTAAATTGCACGCTACACATGTGATTGAAATTTCTATAGGAATTAAACCATAATTTTAGCTTAGTCACGAATTGTCATATACCTCACTGTACAAAAGGTTATACTGCTTCTTTTAACAAGAGTATTTCTAAAACTTGCTTATAGTGACGATCTTTAATTATAGCTCACCATAGTTTCATGTGATTTATGAATTCATTAATAAAAAAGATACCTTTCCCTTTTTGAAAAAACCATCACCATCTTGAAACCCACTATCTTGTTTCCAGCTTCTGTTAGTGTGGGATGGAGTAAACTGAAAATGGAACGGAGGCTGTAAATATATTTGAAAAAAATGTAGAATAATCAGCAATTGACTGTACTGGATTCAACACTAAATTTGCCAAGTAGTTGGGACTGAATAACTTATTGATATTTTTCATGATTAGCCATTGCTTATTTAACAAGATATCATTTCTGTATTGCTAAGCCTATTAGGTTTTAGAGACAGCCTATTAGTACTGTTGTATGAATTCCAATATAATGTTTAGTGGGCATACAATAACTAAGTGGTATACACATGTGCAAACTGTAGGTAGAATCGAAATAATGTTTATAATCCCTAGGTAACTGAGTTCATGTTACATACTCTAATTTACTTTTAAATTGCATGCAGTAACCAAGGTTAGCTACATTCTTACCGGGTAATAAGGAGCATAAGCAACAACATGTTTTGCAGGAGCAGTCGGAGCCACTGTAGCAAGTATTACAGTCACAGGCTGGAGCAGTACCATCAACTACCATTCCATCTAAATAAGCTCGTCCATGCCCTGAACAGTTTATAGCAGCCACCTCCTCAGCCTCTTTTTCCGCCTTCCATGTCCACGTCGGAGGTAATACTGTACCGTTCAAAGTCTTATGTTGTACAGTTCTTGCAGCTTCACCATAGTTAACTATCATGGATGAGATGAGAAATATTATCAGTAACATTGTAAGCTTGCAGATAGTCAAAGACCCGAAGTGAAGGAAATTTGTTTTGGTAGCATTTAGACCTTTAATTTTGTGAGAAGAAAAAAGTACTAACAAAATGATTCATTTAAATTCGAATTCATATCTTTTCACACAAGTAAATTAAAGAAATCATGGAAGCTTTTTACAATTGCAATAGTCGTACTTGAACTCAATGCCTCTATTGCATAACCATTAAGTAACGTCATTGAGACACTATCTTATATGTTTATAAATCATCAGTGTCTTATTAATACAACTAGTATTCTAATTAGACTTGGATCGGACTTGGACCCTATTGTGGTCGCCTCATGGGTCTCATATCAGATCCTAGTCTGGCTTTACTTTGCATTTTGTGCATCAAATTAACTCTTATTAAAACCTGTTTTATTATGTGTACTGGTTGAGAACTAGTTGTTCACTCCTATGAAATAAAGATATGCAAACAAACATGATATAAAGGGAGCTTGCAACCCGTTGTTCATAAGGATATTAACCTTGGGGTTAACAGATGACAATTCGTGAAATCCTTTATAAATAAAATGTGGTTGAGCTTAGTCCTAGATAGTGAAATTAAGGAATGTAACAACTTCAGAGTACGTCATGCTTTTGCAAACAAATGTAGTGAAATTGAGGACAAAAGATGATGTAAATATAGTAACATATAATTCTAACAGATATTTTGCGGAACAAAGACATTTGGGTTGGCTTAACTATGTGACTGGGGTTAAGTTGTACAGTTAGAATGTATGTAGTGTGGGGGCTTTTACAATGTTACAGAAAATTGCATCTAAAACAAATTGCCACCAAATGGATGTTGAACTCATTGGAGAGTTTAGTAGTATTATCGTAGTGGCGTAAAAACGGTACAGAGGTCGTACTTGCATAAGAGATTAATGCAGTGAAGTTTGTTCAACATTTGAACTTGAGAAACTCTATTTTTTATATAAAAATTATTGCATCTCTTAACATCATCAAGGAATTTTATAAACAAACTCCAAGCCTTGGCTTTGAGATGTATGGTGGGGTTGGTTAAGATAGAAGACAATATTCATGAATATGTGTGGCTCATGTGTTGGTTACAATGAAGTATACTTGATTACGTACCTTGTTTTCTGACTTGTTAGCAATTTCTATGACCGTGAACTGTAAAATTGGTAATTTCTATGACTGAAGTGTAAAGTCGGTTCAAGTGTTTATTATTTTGTTAATGCATCAATATGTACTAAAGGATACAAGGTTTTGCTTAGGGGTGGATTTTAAGATAAAGATGGTCACTGTTGGAGGCAAAAAGCTGAAGCTTGCGATTTGGGACACAGGTGATGTACTAATGCCTCTGTTACGTTAGCATTCTAAGATTGTCAGCGAATATGGATAAATGAATAGCTCATATGTAGTGAACATATGGGGACATCTAAAATGAGGACAAACGAATAGCTCCCTTGAATATAGTGTTTTAATTTCTTTAGCCCTCTCATTGAAGTATCAACTTTTGTTTTGCTCTCTGTTTGCACTTGCCTTTAAAAGTTTACATGTATTCTAATGAAATTTCGCATTTTTTGTTAATTGCTTGATGGTAATTACATAGTAATTAATAACTAATTAGCATATGTTTAACTTAAATGCATACCCCTCTTGCGTCATTATGGGTCAATTTGCTAAATGGTTTGAAGATATTAATGCAAGTAGAAGTGCAATAATTAATTCCAGCATCTTACGAATGTTTTTTATGAATCATAATTAACATGTAAAGACATCATCGCCTCAACATAAAACTCACACGATATCAAAAGGAAATCTAAGGTCTTGATAGTAAGCTCTTTGAAGCAGTACCCACATAAAAGGATTTATATCATTCTAGGTCAATCAATGCATATCGATCTGGAACTTGAATGCTAAAGTTTCTTTCATATTTTGCAGCTGGGCAGGAGCGGTTCAGAACTCTTACAAGTTCATATTATAGAGGAGCACAAGGGATCATAATGGGTATTTCAATATCCAATTCAGTACTAGAATCGAAATTGATATAAGAATTTGTGCCGATGATAACTTTAAGCATACTCTCTTTTTGCTGGTTATATTTATGAAAACATATTCACATATATTATATGGTATAAAATGATGACAGTTTATGACGTAACAAGACGAGAAACATTCACCAATCTCTCGGATATATGGGCTAAAGAAATAGACCTATATTCAACTAATCAAGACTGCATCAAAATGCTAGTTGGGAATAAAGTTGACAAGGTATTTATTTGATCTTCAATTATTCACATTTTAAATTTTTGGCCTTTAAGCTCACCTAACAAGAATGGGTGTTGAAGACGGATTATAATTTACTTGTGTATGTTCAGGAAAGTGAGAGAGTCGTATCAAAGAAAGAAGGCGTCGATTTTGCCAGGCAATATGGGTGCCTGTTTTTGGAATGCAGCGCAAAAACAAAAGTGAACGTGGAGCAATGCTTTGAGGAGCTTGTCTTAAAGGTTTGCATTGATTATCACTTTAGCTACACTATACTTCACTTTTTAAAAAAAGAGGGCTATATGTTTGAAATATGTGTTTTATGTTGTAGATATTAGATACACCGAGTCTTGTTGAAGAAGGTTCAGCGGGTGTGAACAAGAAAAACATTTTTAAACAGAACCAACCTCAGGGTGATTCTACTCCAACTGGATGTTGCTGACTTGTTATTATTTTGTTTGAAGGAGTGTATATGTTTCAGTATTATATAGTTAAATGTTTTGGGTATGTTAGTGGTGTGGGGTATAGGTGTTACTTTCATATGGTCTATTTGGTGTTAGTTTTGTGCATTATGTAGTTTTTCAGCCTTGTATCTGAAATGTGTACATGAACTAATCTTTACGTCTGTTTTGCATAACTCACCTATATGTTGACAGACAGGATCTTCTTACTTTGCAGAGGTATACTGTGTGAAATACCTAGCAGATATAATATGGGAGAGTGTTTAAGTATATCTATAGTGAAGTAGTTATAAAACATTTTAGATGGAATCGAGTGTTCAATGATCATGCTTACCGGTGTAAGGTAGCAAGCATTTCCCTTGACGGTTTTTGCTATCATGCAACCAGAATTAAACGGTAATAACAATCAAATAAAGCATTTTGCAAGTATTACTACTTATAAAATATCCCGGCTGAAATGCCTTCAGATGTTTACTGCTAGTGGTCTTAAGAGTATTCTCAGTAGAGTAAATTGATGGAGAAATGATGACGATCCAAACTGCCGTTCCTTCCAGCAGTGGGAATTCGAGCGTAGGGAGGAGAGGAATTTTTTTTTTTTACGGTGGCGATCCTTAAACGGCATTTTAAAAACCGTTTAAGCCCTAAACACCGTTACCCAAAAGGGTATTTAGAAACCCATTTAAGTTTTTAAGTTTACAATTTTAGGTTTATATGTTTGATTTTTGTTCTTTTTAAGTTTGGTAAGTTTGTTTTTGCCTTCTCTTAATTTTGACTATTTTTAAATTTTATTGTTCATATTTGTTTAATTTGTTTATATATGTGTGTATTCTAATTTGTTAATTTTAGTTTTGAATATTTTAAAACTTGTATATATATGTGTGTGTTTTGTAAATTTTTAACGTGTATTCATCGAAGTCGATAAAATAATAATAACCTGAGAAACATTCTTTCAATAATCCAGAAAGAAACACACAAACCAATACTCAAATTGGGTTTGAGCCATAATCCCAAAACCACATTACAAACACAAACATTAAAAATCAAAGCCAACCACTGAAATTATAATAAGAAAACAACACTCCTGAAACAACACCGTAGAATTCATCTACATTCCCGAACGACCCTCTTCTTCTTGATACCTAAGTTGTTGAACTCTCAAAATGGTACGTTTTTTTGGCCAATACGTACTTTAAAAACCCTTCAGTTAGATGAGAAACATCTTTTGCTAGATACTCTTCCTCTTCCTTCAAACGTCTTTCACGCGCCTTTTTCAATTTAGTTATTTCACATAGAGCTCTAGTTCTATCCGCATTTTGTTGAACCTCCAACTCCATGAGCCTCAACTTCTGCTCTTTCAGCTTTAAACGTTCTTCTTTTTTTGAGGCAGATGCAATTGAAATTCATTTAGTAGCGAAGCTAGTCTATCACTAGCCATTGCTAAGTCGCTTGCCTCCTTGCTTCTCAACAAGGATCTCTTACTCGATTTTATTCCTTCAGGCCGAATATCAACTCCACCATGAAGCATTCTCGAAGTTGGAGTCAATGGACTACTACTGTTCCCCTCTTCGTCTACTATCATAGGAGATTCGTTTGAATTGCCAGGGGATGAATCCATCGAGAGTCTTGAAGCTACCTTTTTTAAATTTGATGCTTCGGCAATCTCCTGGGTCTACATCATCTGGTTCAGTTAGAGTGGTCCAACGCAGCTTCGTTGAAAGGATTTCAAATGCTTCATGAGCAATAAAATCGCAATTATAAGTATCACGATATGTCTTATCGTAATCGTCTTTCAAGTCTCTAAAAGATTGTCCACTTCTCGGTCTACCCCTCTTGGTGCTATTATACGTTTATATTCGCTACACATACCATTTAAGTTATACCATGCCGTCTTTGTGCTTTCAAATGTTCTCTTTATTTGGCATTATGGATCCTCGTTGTATATCTCATTTACCCTCAGATGGAAAAACTGCCTAGCAGATCAATCCGATAGAGCAACAGATGCTTTTATCCATGCGTTAGCCAGCACCTTGTAGTCATGTGCTTTTCACGTCTTACCACTATCATTGCTTGCGTCCATAGAATCTTCATCCTTAGAATCCTTGGGCTTTCGTTTATTATAAGCTCATTTTACCTTGTCTTTCCCTTTGCCGCTTGTAGTTGTAGCTAAAGAGGTCTCTTGGGTTGTAACTGAAGGAGGAATCATGGATTATGAACCAAAGATGTTGTGGTCTAGAGGAATTTGATTTTAAAAGGTACCATACTACTGTGAGAAGTTAAATCGGTTATGAAATTGACTTTGTTGCGGAGTTAGAAATTGAGATGGATTCATTGGTGGAGCTTCGAATTGTGATAGTAAACTTGTAAAATTTATGAGATTATCATCATTCAAGTCAGAGACATTATTGTTGTTTGAGTTGGCCATTACTGTGTTTGCAATTTTGATGTAGCAGAGATATATTTTTTCAAGTAAGAAGCATTTACCAGTTGTATACCATATATATGGAAAAACTGATGCAACTTGCTTTGTAAATTAAATGGTCTTCTCACCTCATTTATGTGATGTCTTGTCTTAACATTTGTTTTATGCAGTGTATAGTCTTATCACTCGTTTTCTGCATTATATAGTCTTATCACTCGTTTTCTGCATTATATAGTCTTATATGTTGTACAATTCAAAATGATAACAGTGTTCATCTTTATTGGTTATTGTGAGCCTTTATTTGTTGTCTTTACTGTGTAGTCGTATCACTTGCGTAGTCTTTATTGTTATTGTGTAGTCTTATTCTTATTGGTTATTGTGTAGTCTGTATTGATTATTGTGAAAATAGTGTTAAAGTTTATCGATTATTGTGCTTGCACTGATCTTATTTATTGTTTACAGTGATATTCTTTATTATTTATCATTTATCGTAAATATAATGTTCCAATTATTTATTGGTTTTTTTGCTTTCTGCTATATAAACGAGTGCAATTTCATTTTGAGCTATAACAATTCAAAATGATATCCAAATCGTGGACTGCAGTGGATTACTTATTATTGATAAAGGCCTACATTCAAGCAGATACACTTCACATGGAAGAAGAGATAGATCAAGATTTTTAGGTTATCTTTAATGAAAAGTACAACAATCATTTAGATTGTAGATTAATACGGAGGATTCTAGCCAAAGAAGTGCATTCTACACATTTAGTAGATCATGTAGGAATTACCACAAAATAACAGATAAGGTGAAAGAGGAGGACGTATTCCAACTATCACGCTCGACATACGACTCACGTTACTTTTTCGAATATCATAAAAACTTCGTAGGGCATGAAGCGTACGAGTTATGGTACAACTATATGTTACAATTTGAGCAACAACCTCATAGTATTTGTGGATGCTATTATCTATTTATCGCTATTTATACGCTGCAATGTTTATTTGAGCTATGTATCGAATTATAAATCATTTTTTAAAACAATAAATTACATTACTGGAACTAGGGATACAATTGGATACACCATTTACGTCGACAATTGCCAAACAGACACATACGAACCAATATTTTGATTTTTCCTTCTAATGTTTAGGCCATGAAGATGGTTGTTAAGTCTACTGATTTCATTCTGCCATCCAACAAATTGAGTTTGCAACGCTGTTGATACGCTAATTCATTTTCATAGTCAGCCGCTCGACGAGAAAACGACTCGTTGATCCACTGCCAAAGGGCACACCCAGTTGGATGAACGTGACATTTGAAATAACGACGACCAACGTTATTTCCTCTCAAAATAACGTCTTCAACAGCGGCATATCCATAGCCATAGATTACAATTGGTGAGTCAACTTCATATTCGTTTTTTAATGGTTGTTTTGATGTTGCTGACGTAATGCAACGCGTCTTTGCTATCGGCGTAGCCTTTCTTTGTGTCGTCTGTGTTCCCGGTTTTATCATCGAAGTTCCTCTTGCTCTTGCTCGTGCTCGCACAAATCTTCATAGTGTCTTTCTTGCATTTCAATGTAGAAATCAATATCTATTTTCGGTGATGATGGGTTAGAGGGCATTGGGTGCTCCATGGGACCTTCATAGTCATACGATGTAGAAAGAGAAATGGACATTATTTTTATTGCAAATTGCAAGTTCACTGAACCTCTTTACATAATTGATATATATAAACACAGTGAATAATAAAACATGTATTGATATGACTAGTCAATGTCATTGTGGCAATAACTAAAGTGTCATGCATGGACACAGAACTATTAGAACAGAACAAAACAGTACATAGCGAGAAGTGACTAAATAATAAATGACAATACAGATTTGACTAAACAATACAACAAAGCTAACAACAACGCTAAAGTACTTAAACAACAAAATAATGCATGCTAAGAATGAATTACATTGGAGCATTCCCCTTTAGATGTCATAGATGTTCAACTAGATCATCTTGCAGATTTTGATGTATCTTTCTGGATCTTATTCTACGCAAGTGGCTCAAGCACACTTCAATGTTTGCTGTATTTCTATTAGCAACAACCGTTGCTGTGTTATCTAGATCATAACCTAAATAAGATGGAAACGTTCCTCTTTCTTCTTCAATGATCATATTATGTAGTATAATACATGCTCGCATCACGTTGCTCAAAATCTATGGCTGAACAATTTGATAGGGTTTTTTACAATGGTAAACCTTGCTTGAAGAACCCTAAAAACATGCTCTACGTCTTTCCTTGCTGCCTTCTGTCTTTTAGCAAAATATTTTTCTTTTTCTGTGTTTGGATCTGAAATTGTTTGGACGAGCGTACCACACGCAGGATATATACCATCTGCTAAATAGTATTTCACGTCATATAAATTTCCTGCAATACTAAAATTACATGTAGGTGCTTCTCCATGTGCAAGGTTCTTAAACAAATGTGATTGGTGTAACATGTTATTATCGTTCATGGAACCAGGACATCCAAAGAACACATGCCAAAACAAAAGATCATGTGAGGCAACTGCTTCAAGTATCATTGTCACTTTGGGATAATGCCCAATAGACTGACCATGCCACACCGTGGGGCAATTTTTCCATTCCCACTGCATACAGTCAAAACTACCTAACATTCCAAAAAAACCTCTTTTGGCTCCTAACTTTTTTAGTTTGTTGACATCGCTTTGTGTTGGAGATCGAAAATATTCCTCGCCGTATAATTAAATGATAGCTATAAAAAACCATTCTAGACATAAACTAATTTTACTCTCACCCATTTGGACTACTTCATCAAACGCATCAGGAGCTATCCCATACGCTAAAACACGTAAAGCAGCTATGATTTTTTGATACGGCGGACACCCTAATGTTCCAACATTATTACATTTTTGAACAAAACAATCATCATGTCCGATAACTCCATTAAAAATATGCATAAACGTATTCTTACTCATACGAAAGCGACGGCGAAAATCTTCATGATCGTAAGTACAAGGGATGTTGAAATAATCTTTAAGTAACCTAGCTATACCTGCTTTATGATCCTGCATCTTTCGTTTGTCTATACGGCCATACACACTACCACCACGAGTACCACTAGAGTATCCTTCCATTAAAATTATTTGAACCATTCCTTGGTGAACGGTAACAGCTTGCATCATTAGCTCTAACTCATCGCTATCAGTCATGTTGTCCGATGAAAATTGCAGGAAATCTCTTTATCTAAACAGTTCGTCTCCTTCATTGGAATCAGTTTCACTTTCCTCCATACCAGTATGGTTGTTGCTATTTGAACCATCGATCACCGGATTCTCATCAAATACTTCATCGTCATTACAACTGTTATGTGACACTTTTTATTTTTTTTATAGATTAACCGAATGATATTATTATACGAAGAATTTAAAGCATATAATATAGCCGTTTTTATAGCTTTTGGGACAATTGACATTTGTTTCTATGATCATTGCAAATTTCTTTAACGCTTATCAATTTTAATTATATTTATAAACTTCTTTAACGGCCATATCCTGTAACGGCTATAAATTTTAATTATATTTCAAAATTCTTTAACGGCCATATTCAGTCTAAGTATTTTGATTCTATTTCATTTAATTATTCTTTGATAGTTAATTTTAAGTTAATTTTAATTTTAGTTCTTTAAACTTTATTTTAACTCAAAGTAATTCTTTAAAGTTAATTAAACTTCTTCTTGTTTTTATTTTTAATAGGTTTGAGAGCAAAACAGAAATCAAAAGTTCAGCCTATCTTCTTATTTCTTTAAAGTTCATTACTCTTGTATTTTTTTTGTTTTTAATAGGTTTTATGGCAAAATTAATTTTTTATAGCCAATAGTCATAAAACATGCACATAAAGGCATATACACACACACACACACACACACACACACACACACACACACACACATATACAGGCAAACATATATAATAAGTTTAAACATACATACAGAGTCATTAAATAATCCATATATGTTCACAAGTTTAAACAAACATGCATACACCTCTCTTACCAATCACAAGTTCAACCTATCATCTCGGAATCCATTCATACTATCTTACAAATCCATCATCACCTCTCTCAGTAAATCGATGCATACACCTCTCTCACCTTTCACAAGTAGACCCTTTCAGTCCATCATCACAAGTTCACCCTATCACAAGTTTAAACAAACATGCATACTAGCAATGAAATATTACAAATCCTCCAAACCCGGAATGCTCTTTCCGCTTTTGCTCGATTTGCTTATTCCTTTAAAAAATTATCCTTTTCATCTTGCTCACAATTCCACCGCTCTTCTTTTTTCCTTTATCTACCCTCTTACCCCAATTAGAACTTGCAAAAAATAAATTTATTTAGAAGAAGATTATAAAATTAAGTTTTTAAAGAGAAATTATAATTGTACCTGAAGTGAACGTAGAAGTGGTTGGTTTTTTGATTTTAACCCCATATCTATTTGTGCGCACATGACTTACTACACCTCCCTGATCATCGTCGTCGTCGTCGTCACCGTCATCATGATCGTCGTCGTCGTCATCATCATCAGCATACTCCCCTTCCTCCTCCTCCTCTGCTTCTTCATTCCTATCATCATTGTCTTCTTCTTCGTCACCATATTGCATCTGGTGGATTGTCTTTCGTTTTTTATGAAGCTTTGATCGACTTGAGGATTTAATGCGAAGGCCCAAAACAGATTCCCTGATAATCTTCGTGTTCTATGCAAATGTGATGACCAATCACCATAGCTGTAAACCATTAAGAACATAAATGTAAAATGTGTATTGAACAATAAATTAATAACTTACAAAACCATCGGCTACTATATTTATCATATTCAATCCTTCTTCATAGTATTGTGATTCTTTAAGAGATAACTGCCACATACCCATGTTCATCTCCTATGGACTATCAATGATGTAGTGCGACGGAACCGAAGGTATATCAGGAAAACGGGGAATGGGTAATGGATCCCGCCCTGTCCATTGCATATTCCATCCAGGATCCCCTACCTAATTTGCTTGCTTGATAATAAAACTGTGATGCATAAGACTTCTAAAGACGTGATGATGGGGGCTTGAATACCCGCCTTCAAAGCAGAAGGCTGAAAAAAATCCATATTCCCTATATGCACTGTAGCATCTAGTAATGGACCAACATCTTTACCAACTATCTTCCAATACGTGTTGTAGTCCATGTCTTGGCCTTGATAGATATATTATTGGCAGTCATCTTGGTGAAGTTCTTGTTGCATCTCCGCATAAGTTGCATGTGTCATCCTGCATGTCATGTGTAATGGAGGACCTAAAGGGATAGTAACCCATCCAGTCAACTGATGCATGCACCTCTCTCCTAAAAAAAACTCCGTAAAATCTCCTGGGGCAATAAGCAAAGGAAACCATTTCATTGATATGTTTCGTGCATATACAACGTTACCAAAAGCAAATGCGACTGAATTGTGCCATGGATTCCAATTTATATGACTGGCTTGTCGATGGTCAATATAATAATGCGTGCTAGAAAACAACAGATGGGCCGAAGTATCATGTGTTATGAGTCTGTTTTTGTTCTCCCATGCTTCAATCTTGGGTAAGTTGACTGCTTCATAGATTCTTTTACAATATAACCATAAACCGTCATATACTCAAAGAACCAATACTGCAAATCACAAAATTACCGTATTAAGCAACAGAATAATTTAACAGTAAAGATAAAACAATTCGCATATACTATAAATTAATATACCTACAACAGCTTGGCAAAGCTGGTGAGATGACCTTCCTTAATCACATCTAAGTCCGAGATCTGGTATAGACAACCCATAATTGCTGAACCCCAATCAAACTGTTGAGCCAGGTCCAAATCCAGTACAGACTCCAAATATCCAAAACTAATCGTGTCATTTGTTGCCGTAAAAAAAGAGTCCCCATCATGTATAACACAAATATTCGGGCATGATGTTCAAGATTATTGACATTGACATCTATGTAACCATCACCAAAGTACTTAACAAGATGAGATATGACAACATTTCCAATCTTAATATCTTCCTCAACAAGAAGTGGTAAAAATTGACTAGCATTGGCGAATTGACTCCAACTCTCATTATACGGTATACTTAGTGTGTTCATTCCAATGGATATGGATGTCAACATTTTAAAATCTAAGGGTGTAAAGCCAATCTTCCACAACACCAAACAACTCATTTTGTAACACTTTTCCGCTTTCAATTTGTAACAGTAATAACCGTTATAAATTTCTAACGGTTATTTCCGTTACAACCATTTATCACGGTTATAACCGTTACTAAATCTGGTAGTTTAGTAAATAATTAACAACAATATGTACAAAAATGTCATTTAGGCTATTACTAGTACTCATCCTATTTCTCAGGCGTCTAAAATCATTTCTCACGCTTCTTTCTACAAATCTAGGGTTTTCACTCCCTCCGTTATCGCCACGCTTCCTCCTTCGCCTCGTTACCATTCCGCCTTTGCCTCGATATTGATTCTATGGTTATCGCCTCCTTCGCCTCCGCCTCGTTCCAGCAACGCCGTTACCAGGTTGTCGCCTCCTTCTACTAGGTAGTGACAACGCCGTTACCAGGTTACCAGGTTATCACCTCCTAAGTAGAGAATTACTGCATTTTTTTTTTGTGATTTTGAAATTCTGAAGTCCACCCTCCAGCTTCATCCATGTTCTGTTAATTTTTTATTTTTCCTTCATCGACCTAACAGCTGTAGTCGCTCATAAGCTTCCCTCGTATAATCGTAGTTTCTCCGCCTTTTCAATCATTCAATTTTATGCCAACTGAAGTGATGAAAGAATCATAGTATCAATGTTACAAAGGATTTTTCTTCGTATATTCATAACTAGATTTAAATCGGTTCCAATTACGGAGTGTGGAAGTCAGATCCAGCAAAATGATTGTTCCAGATTGTGAACTAGACCGTTGAAATACCATTGGTAAACCTAAAGAAATTATTTTAGGTACTTAGTTTTGACTTCATTTTCTACTTCAATTTCATTGTTTGATTTATGGAATTTGATCTTCATCAAAATTAGTTTTGTTTGTATTTGTAGTTTATAAATTATAATTCTAACAGATATTTTGATATAGCTTTTCATGGACCCTTAGGAGATAAGACACTAGTAGGAGCTCATATGCATTGTCTTTGCGTACTGTGTAACCAATGGCTGCCGTGCACCATGGAAGTTGATAAAAAACCTACAGATTCATATGGTTCCATATTTTTGTATAATGTGGCTGATGTCCTGCACCAAAGGTTTATTTTTCCTATTTTTGTAATGTTATGCTTTGTTGCAATGTTCAAAACTATGCATGTGGAAATCAACCACAACATTTCAGCGCACTTTGTTTCTCTGATTGTGTTTTTCCATATACGATTGTATGTTTGCTTGCAAACATCTACCAAAAGGATGGATCAGTAGTCATTCTTGAGTAATTAATTAAGAGATTGAAAGGGTGGTCTATTATGTTTAATTCAGCTTTTTACTGAAAGCTATAATGCAACTATCTGCTTATGTTTGTGTAATCTATTTGAAACTGATGATACCATTTTGAAAACTAAAAGGTTTTTCCCATACCCAATTCTTCAAAAAAATTAAACTTTTGCAACAACTATTCATCATTATAGCGCTCAAAGTACGCCAATATGAATAAGTAATCCACATCAAAGATCAAATTTCAGTGGCCGTTTCTCATAGGTCATCATTCACCATACAATTTGTTTGTTCGGTTCAATTGTTGAAGTTCAGCTACACCAAAGGTCTGTTGGATGCTACCAGTTCATTTAAAATTTGCTCAGGTACTTAATGTCTGAAACCAATTATGCTTATGATGATGTGTGTAAAGTAACCCTTATGCATACCCTTTTTTTAATGCATATACAGTACATTCAAATTCATACGTTCTGTTAAGTGATTTTAACTGTGTTCCCTAACCGAAGTATGTTTACTTTTGGAAAAAAATTAGACAAATGGTTTGTTATTTTCCTTTCTTTAACCTTATTATTCAGTTAGATGGACTTTTTTTTGTTTTAGTTGGACATCAAGCATTGTAACTCATAGCCTGCTACAATGATTCATGTTGAAAGAAAATATGGGCATGAGTCTTGTATAAATTTCAAGTATTTGATCATTTTACCAATGGATGGTAAATTATGTACAGTTTAGCAAAAAGGGACTTATTCACTGATAACAAAAGCTTAGCGAAACAATAAATGCATGCTCATTATTGTATGTGAAATGGATTGGACTGGTAACCAAATTCATTGATGTCATTTCTGGTACCCTTATTTGTATTTATTTGTGACAAAATTCCTTTATGATTTTTAGAGTTTGAAGTTGTGTGTCGTGGGATGTTACCTCAGAATTAAGTGTTACATATTCTGTTAATTTATTGTACACTTTCTCATCCTTGATCAGCGCCCACCTATATATAAATGTAAATATTATGATGTATGTTAGGATTAAATGAATATATCCTTATCAATTGTTCATATGTAGTATTTTGCTCAAAGGATTAATAAAATAACATAACTTACATACTGTTATATTTCCCATTGCAACCTATTGTTGTTTCATAATTTATATTGCATGTTGTATTAATAATGAAGTAGAGTTACAAGTTCAGACTATTTGGGTTTTATTTTTGTCCTCTGCGAATATTTATATGCAGCCCAATATATTAACTTATGTGTTGTAGAATCGTTGTTGGTGGTATGGGTAATGATCTTGTATTATATAAATTAATATGAAGGCTTATACATAATCTTGTGTTACAGAAAACTGTTAGAAGACAAAGGTTCTAAAATTAGGAAAAGCAACGCCAGTTTTGAGCTATACACATGTACAAGATATCCGATACTTTCTTTGATTCTTCAAGACCTTAAGGTACACATTTTTGTTTCATTGTACATGCTAACAAGATATATCAATATAACTTATTATTTCCGTATGAAAAGTTTAACGAAGTTGATATACATGCATTATGCATTTTGAGGATAGATCACTGCATTTACTGAGCATTATCCATTTACTTGGCAAAATCTGCTTTAGCAAAGATCGAATCAACTGTTGCTTGACCACTACAAAAGCCCAAAAAGAAACGTAACTTGCATTAAATTGCACGCTACACATGTGATTGAAATTTCTATAGGAATTAAACCATAATTTTAGCTTAGTCACGAATTGTCATATACCTCACTGTACAAAAGGTTATACTGCTTCTTTTAACAAGAGTATTTCTAAAACTTGCTTATAGTGACGATCTTTAATTATAGCTCACCATAGTTTCATGTGATTTATGAATTCATTAATAAAAAAGATACCTTTCCCTTTTTGAAAAAACCATCACCATCTTGAAACCCACTATCTTGTTTCCAGCTTCTGTTAGTGTGGGATGGAGTAAACTGAAAATGGAACGGAGGCTGTAAATATATTTGAAAAAAATGTAGAATAATCAGCAATTGACTGTACTGGATTCAACACTAAATTTGCCAAGTAGTTGGGACTGAATAACTTATTGATATTTTTCATGATTAGCCATTGCTTATTTAACAAGATATCATTTCTGTATTGCTAAGCCTATTAGGTTTTAGAGACAGCCTATTAGTACTGTTGTATGAATTCCAATATAATGTTTAGTGGGCATACAATAACTAAGTGGTATACACATGTGCAAACTGTAGGTAGAATCGAAATAATGTTTATAATCCCTAGGTAACTGAGTTCATGTTACATACTCTAATTTACTTTTAAATTGCATGCAGTAACCAAGGTTAGCTACATTCTTACCGGGTAATAAGGAGCATAAGCAACAACATGTTTTGCAGGAGCAGTCGGAGCCACTGTAGCAAGTATTACAGTCACAGGCTGGAGCAGTACCATCAACTACCATTCCATCTAAATAAGCTCGTCCATGCCCTGAACAGTTTATAGCAGCCACCTCCTCAGCCTCTTTTTCCGCCTTCCATGTCCACGTCGGAGGTAATACTGTACCGTTCAAAGTCTTATGTTGTACAGTTCTTGCAGCTTCACCATAGTTAACTATCATGGATGAGATGAGAAATATTATCAGTAACATTGTAAGCTTGCAGATAGTCAAAGTAGGTGTTGTACTATTATAATTATTACAACATTGTAAAAACAATTTTGGTAAATTCTTGTATTTTGTGTAAACTCAGTAGCTTCATTGTAAGAGAATAGTACTTATATTTTTGTTGATATCATTTAAACATTTATGTTCAGATTATATGAATTTTGATTATTTCATTGACATGTTCATATTGATGATTTTCTTGTATATTGGTGCTATATAGTTTGTTTGATATTGTTTTAGTTATCATGGTTATAAGTATTAGAAAATAATCTTTCGTAATGGTTATAACTATGATATAATTTTCATTTGTCACGGTTATAAGTGTTAGAGTTTCCTTTTTGGTAATGGTTATAAATGTTAGAAACTATTGTTCTATCACGGTTATAAGTGTGACACTATCTAAATTTCCCACGGTTATAAGCGTTAGTAATAACCATTTTATCACGATTATAACCGTGAGGAAATCCTGTTCTATTTATAAGTGTGATAATATCTAAATTTATAATGGTTATAAGCGTGAGAAATTACTATTTTTATCACGGTTATAATCGTGAGCAAAAGTGTAACTGAATTTGCCCACGGTACCTATTTTCACGGTTATAACTGTGACAAATTAGTTTTGTCATGCTTGTGAGCAAATTGCCTTTCTGGTCTTGTGTTCGCAATAGGAAATAAAAATGTATGCGTAGTCGGCCACTATCGCTCAACTATAGCATGTATGCATCTATTATCAGAGTTTTTTAACTCGATATCCATAAAATCAATCAAATATTTTCGACATTGGATCTCTAATTTGAGGATGAATATTAAGTTTTTTCCACCATTTCAACATAGTTGTGAATGCTCCATGATATCTCATTCTATCATGATTCTATTTATAAAATGGTATAATGTAAATTAATTGTATATATGAAGGAAATAATGTTTTACCACTATAGAAAAAAAGATATATAGCGTGAGCTCTTCCCTTCATTGTAAAAATGATGAACCCCTTCTACAAGACTCGTGATTGACCTAAACTAAAATGTCGATGAAATCGTGTTATCTTTGCCGATTCCATATCCACCATCGTCGCTACCGAAATCCTTTAATTCCTCCTCGACATTTTTTTTCTATGAATAACCGATGCAAAGCTAGATCCTTTAACGTTTTCACCGTCCATCTTCAAAAATCAACCAAATTAACAACTCTAAAATTTAGGATTTTTTTTTATGAGATTCGATTAGATAAATTGATTGTATAAGTGAGGAGATAGGCTAGTAGATTGATTCTAAGTGATTGAATATGATTGTGGTGGAAAATTTATTGGATTTAGGATATTAGGTTTGAGGAAGCTGCCATTAAAATTAAAACTCAAGAGAGTTTTATAGTGTCCGAATGTCACTGTAAAAACCCTCTCGGTTTTTTTTTACTTTTTCCCTAAAAACCGTTTAATGGCAATTGCTTTAGTAAAAAAGAAGGGAAAACCGCTCCCCACTCGTTGCTGGACGAGTGGGGATTTCCACCGTTTTAATTAGAGCAACCACCCATGAATTTCCACTTATTGCTGGGGATTCTAAAAATAAATGCTAAAGGTAAAAGCAATATGACAGGGAAATGAGGAATTGAATTATTTTAGGATGGTCAACTCTTCGGAAATGCACTGAATTTTTTTCCTAAAACACATTAAAATATAGATGTTGCCAAAAATGGTTAAATGATACAAAACTGGCCTTGAGTGGAACAAATCAGATTAAATATCTTTTAGGAAATTTCAACTGCTATTCATTTCCATTTATGAATCTCAATATGATTTTATAATGTAAATTATATTCATCAATTTGAATCCAAGAATTGATTATATTGTATGATTATAGTGTGGAAGGAGAAGATATGTAACATTTGAAAGGCTTGGAACGGTAGAAGAAACGTCTAACCATATTTATGGAGGAAACGAGTAATAGTGAGTGAGTTTCCATAGAACAAGATTCTTCATCGATAGAGGAGGTTGAAGACTTTCAGTTTAAGTTATGTCTTTCCGCTACACGCGGGAGTTTGAGAGACGACCATCTCACTTGATGGTGTTGCACAAGTACTTCGAATTCTAATGGTTGGCACAACATTATTCTAAAAAGAAGGTGGTCGACATAGAGAATGAAGCACTTTTATATTTTTGTTCTAAAAGCTTGGCACAGAAGTGAAGTTGCAAATGTGAAGGCGATGAGCGCACACCCTCTTTTTTTTGAACTTTACTAATAGTAAAGGCCCAAGCCTAAAAAAAAATCTGGTATTACTCAAATACAACTCACCTCAATACATTACAATAGAACTTAAAACAAACCCCCTGCTCATTTAGGGTTACAAAGCATCTCAGCATCTCCATTTTACCGACTCTCAACAAAATAAAATCATGGCGGAAGATGGAAACTTCCAACTCGCTACTCAAAATAAAATGAGATAATAGAACCAAGGAGGCTTCCAGGCCTTTAAGTCCTTGCAGTGTAGTCCTTGTAGCCTTGGATCTGAGCAAAAATTGCTCTAAAGAGTTGTTTTTGTTTTAGCTTCCTTGGAGAGCATCGTTTTTCTAACCGAAGCATCTTCTAGCTTTAGATCTAAAGCATCTTTTGTAGAAGCTTCAAAATCTGGAGCCTTCGTGTATAAATCTATTTGGGGTTGTCGAGTTACATCAGTAGCCTTTCGATAATGAATATTATATTCCTATATAGTTAAAGCGCTCGGCAGACTCGATCCAGTGGTGGTCCAAAAAGTCATATCGGGGATACATCGAGGATATAGAGGGATATGGTGCATGACTCTAAAATAACATATAAAACTTGTACTTAATATTTTTACAAATATATAAATGATAATTAAATGAAAAATTAACATTTAATTGGATTATAATTAATATATAAATAATTTTAAATAAAAACATATGCGCATATACTGTAAATAAACGTAAAACTTTTATATAACATGATTGAATTTAGTAGAATATTATAATATTTTTCATCTCAGGAACATATTAAAAATTCAATTAATTAAAATAATTTCATAATTTTTATAATGTATAAATGTCATTTTTCAATTCATTTCTTTAAAGAAGATATAACGGAAATAGCAGGGATATAGTGGGAATAATGAGATATAACGAAAATAATGGGGCTTAAAATGGAAAGGCTATATTTACGGCTAGATGGAAAAATCATAGCGGTAGAAATCTGCAATGAGATATAGCAGGGTTATAACGGGGTAATAGAGGGGCATTAACTGCACAGTTATATTCAGATGCCATTGGATTTGAGTCTAGATCTGAATTAGCTGTTACTTTGTATGATTTTGGAGTTTACTACTATTCACAATTATTGGAATATTTTCTAACTCTTGCTTCTTGCTATTTTTTCCTCCTTCCCAGACATATAAGCAATAAACTTGATTATTAAGCTTGCTTTGTAAAGATAATTTCCTAATCTTTGATCAATGATGGCTAGAAGGAAATTTCTATCACGAACAAGTTTACTGTTGAGAACATAGTAGCTCCTATTCAATTCAGGTATATAAATTATGATTAGTATAAGTATTTGCAATATTGACTAATTTATTTTTAATAGTAGCCTTGTTGCTTCCCTTACAGGAATCATTTTTGAATTGATTTTTGAGAAGGCCACAATCAGTTATGTTGCAAGTGCTTTCTTATGATCTAAGCAGATAAGTGATTGCTATTATATTCAGGCTTGGTCTTTAATTGACTAGCACATTACTTTTTGTCACTGCTTATTAGTTGTAAGTTGTCATTTTGTTGGAGCTCACAGTTGAGTATGCGGTAGCTCCTATTCAAATCAAGTAACCAAAACAAATTTTTAGATTTAAAAATATTTACATTATCTGTTTTATAATTAACAAAAAAATTGCTTCCCTTATAGGAAAGCTATCTAGTTTGGGTTTTGGAATGGCCATCTTTAGCTGAAGCTTGATTACAATTACTGCCATGTTGATCTATTGGCTCATTTGACCATTCGCTGTTGCTTAATTGAAGGGAATTCTCAAAGGAGAATTTCCACCTTTGTAAGTATTCTTCAAATTTTTCTTCAAAGTTTTCTAAATCACAAATATTATGGCTTTGACTACTAAGGTTGATTGTCGTGCAAGCCTTTTGGAGTATAATATTATATTCTATTTCAGTGGCTTTCCATAATTGAAGATTATCCGTTTCAATGTTATTGTGCAGTCTATTATTCCTTTCTTTCCATAAAAAGTATACTAATGTAGTTAAAACAACACATGCTTTATTGACTTCTTTTTTCTTTCCTTTGAATACTTTTTGAATATGTTGTATACTTTCTCTGATATTTTAAAGCGCCAATTGTTGATTGAGATTTAATTTGCTTTTGGCTATGAACCATATATGTCGTGAATATGAACAATCAAAGAAAAGATGTTCAATATTTTTCTGCTTCTTTTACACATAATAGGTAGCTTATGTTTCCTTTGTTTTTATCCCACTTTGCACATCTGTCTCTTGTTAGCATTCGATTCAAAATTGCAAAGTAAGTGCAATATGCCATTTTTGGACAACTAGGTGTATTCTAGATTGTTATGTACCAATCCACTTCCATTTCCTCCCCTTTAATGAAATCCTAAGTGTTTTTAAATGAAAATTTTCCTTTCAATGAGTTTCCAGATCCAGCTGTCTTCATCTTGGCTTGGATCAATTTCTATTTTATTTATTGTGGAATTAAATATAGATGCTACTGGATGTAGTTGGGTATTTCATAATGAATTTTCTGTAACGCTTTCTACTTTTGTATTGGCTTCCTCAAACTGATAAAGATTAATCAGCAAAATTAAATTGATAAAAAAATTTCCATTGATCCATGGATCAAACCTAAGACTAGTTTGTTTACCTTCTTTGAATTTTCTTTCTATTAATTTTATGCCTATTTCTCTGCATTTTAAAATACTTTTCCATGTATGAGAGTGATGATTTTCCATTGACATAGACTAAAAATTCTTTTTTTTTGGACATATTTGGCTTTCATCCATTTGGCCCAAAGTGATTTGCCTTCAATGAATTCCCAAACTAGTTTGTAATTGCAAGCTTCATTCAAGTTAGCAAAATTTCTTATTCTTAAATCTCCTGCCTTCTTTGTTTTTGTGACTGTATCCTAAGAAATTTTATGATATTTCCTACTCCATATGAAGTTTGCACATACTTTTTTCTATTGATGAAAGCGCACCCTATGAGATTGAATTGGGTCAAAGACAAGTTTATAGGCAAATTTAAAGCATATAATTTTGAAGAAAACTTTACAATTCGGCTAGGATTTTTTTTGGACACATCTTTTAAGTATAGACTTTTTATTACAAAAATAAACTTCATTAAACACTCAATACAAAAATTGGTATGGTTTTCATCGAGTCTGCCTTTTTTGTATGCGCACTTTAAAAGGGCATAAATAATTTTATACATGTTCACGGCGTTAGGGCTTCCTATAATGGATGTCGGGCTCACATGTTGGTTTGCATTATCTTTATTGGTGGGTAGATGAAGATGGGCTTGATTTTGTAATGGTGAGGCCATCTTGAATGTTTTTTAGGTGGCCGACACTATGGATTCCATATTTGGAATTTAAAGCGTGGTTAACCGTTCCCATCTTAGCATAATGCACCATCCCGCGGGATGGGTGGGAAGTGTTATGGGGAAAAAATTGGGACAACGATGTAAGTAGTCGTGCCATCAGTTTCTCATTGTCTTTATTGTGAGGAAGCGTTGATCGGATCTCGCATCCTTTTGGAGTAGGTCCGATGTTCACACTTTGACTCGATGTGGACAAAGGTGTTGTGCACTTATACACCCTTGGGGTGGTCTGTTGAAATGCTAGTATCTTCCACTGAAAGCGAGCAGAGGCATTACAAGCTCGTACACCCCTTGGGATGACTAGTTGATTGTGAGTAGGTCCCCCACAACCTAAAAGCGGGCAGAGGTGTTGCACGTTCGTCCATCCACTTGGATTTCTAGTTGATTATGAGTAGCTTCCCCCTGAAGCGAGCAACACATTGCATGTTTCTACACCCACTTGGGATGGCTACATGATTGTGAGTAGCTTCCCCCAAAGGCAGCCATATGCGTTGCATGCTCATATACTCACTTAGGATGGCTAGATTATTCCGAGTAGATTCCCCCCAAAATGTGCAATGACATTGCATGCTAATACACCCACTTAGGTTGTCTAGTTGATTGTGAGTAGCTTCCCTTGGGCAAAGGCATTGCACACTTGTACGCCTACTTGGGATAGCTAGTTAATTGTGAGTAGCTTCTCGCAAGGCAAGGGAGGCATTGCACACTCGTATACCTAATTGGGATGGCTCGTTAACTATGAGTAACTTCCCCGAAGTGGGCAAAGGCATTGCTCTTGTACACTCACTTGGGATGGCTAGATGATTATTGGTAGCTCATATTAATGATAAGCGTTGTAGAGATGAAGTGCCTTGTTCATGCATACAAAATAGTACATTTGTAATAAAGGTAACTACCTTATAAGTTGGCATACATAGTGTGATGACTCACATTTCGAGAGGCTTAAATCAATAATAATCCACACATATCCAACCCAAACAATCCGAAACATAGACAATCAATGGGGTTAATTAAGAAAAATAATTAAAGAAGAAAACAAATACAGAATCTCGTAGCGGAATGATAAATATAATAATCAAATAAACAGTTCATGAAGTTATTTATACTATACATTTGATTATGATTTGTACAACATTTATCAGCGTTATATATACAACAAAAAAAACATAATTATGTAGCAAAAAAATAATGTAGTGAAATAATACTAGTAATAATAATATAACGAATCTTCATCTTCGTCCTCCAGAAAATAATCTTCAATGCGCTGAAAACTCAGGGCTGACTCGAGCGTAATGAAAAGACAAAACACTCGAGTCAGGACTAAAATATCCTTATGTGAGTCAAATCAATATCATATATAATAGGAGTTTAATGGCGTCGGAGATGTTTATGGAGCTTTACATCTCCTACCCAATGTGTTGTTGAATATGCGCTTTGCGCTTATATGATTTTTGTTTGATGATAACAAACATATATATATTCGTTTAAATGCATTTGTTAATGTACTATTTTATTTTTCATAGAATAAATAAATATTTGCTGAATAAAATTAAATGACACAGAATTTGAATTCAAACAGATATTTTATTCAAACTAATATTTATTACAATTTTAAATAGTACAATTTCATGCTCTCACTATACATATACATTTTTGATTACAATCACATCACATTTCACATTTACAGTTAACCTCACTACATATCACTCACACTCGTGTTTTTGTCTTCAACTGCATTCCAGTTTGAATCCAGTAATCTGCAAAAATATTCATAAACGCAGTAAAATTGAAAGAGAAATATTTTTGAAATTTGAAAGAAACGATGATTTTGAAAACATTGTTTGCCTCAGTTATTTGGGTTGTTCGTCATCATTTTTGACTGTGCAATATCTGTGCATATCAGTATTTTTATCAGGGACATGCAATTATAAGTGGCTGCACTACACACGTGTACATTCGTATACGTGTGCACTGCCCCGCCAACTCGTGTTCACAAATCAAAAAAAAGCACTACTAACAATTCAACACAAGGTCAAATCCAAATAACACATGAATTCAACTCAGCATGCAAACATGATCTCAACATCCAAGCATAAAGATCAATATGTAGTGACACATGCAGTGGATACACAAAACCAAATACACAACCGAGTTCCCAACATTGTCCAGACAGAATTCAAGTGCAGACCAAGTGCGGGATCGAAGTCAACAACTCAAGTGCTACCAGTGAAACACAAATGAACAAATATCACAATGAACCAACAATACATGCAGGTGAACAGAAGTTTTGAATCGAAACATAATCAAGGCCAGTTGATAACAGGGAACACAAGTGTGGCAAATGCAAACTGTGGTGAAGCAACAAAGATGAACCAGAGCTAGTAATACATGTACAGGCCGCAACAAAATGCACCACCAAGAAAAGCCATGGTCAATGCAAGGCAAAAAGCGAAGTTACAGAGAAACTTGAACTCAATTGCAACAACTCAATGGACCAAACTGCAAGTACAAGGCACAATGCACACCAAACCAGGTTCAAATTACACAAGCTCGAGATGAAAGTGTCGAAGTTACCCGAAGCCAACAGCAATACATGTATTATGAATATACACAATGCAGTACAACTACAGGTATAAGGCTAAATGACCAATGAATGCAACTACAGGACTGCAACAGGTCAAGACTGTGTACCCAGCAAATACAACGACCAAAACCATCAATGAACAAGACTACAGATGAAGCCAGAAACAATGCAAGTAGACCAAACGAAGAGTGCAGGTGAACAAATGTACAAATGAACTCGACCAGTAACCAAGTACTACAAAGACCATGTCGAACACAGTGACAACATTAAGTATGCAACATGGTGAGCAAGGCGAATTCAAGTACGCATCTTTCAGAAAGTCAAGCCGTGGTCATCACGAAATGAATCAAAGCCAAGACCGAAGCAAGCAGTAAAAAATATTCACGAAAATCATCAACACCGTGATTTACAGGTAATAAAAATATATACTCATATGAACAAGCCATAAATCATATCAACATCAAAAGACCAAGCCGAAGTCAACGTTGAACAAGTAAAATTCGAAACCATGGTAGCAAAGAAAACTGACCAAGTCACAAATCCAAGCCGTGTCAACCAAGCATCAAAAATACGAAATTGACAAAGTCAGATTTTATCACAAGCATCCAAGTATAATCGAGTGGCAGAGATGAACAAATTGACAAATTCAAACACGAATAAACGAACGCAAAAATAGGATTTCAAATCCTATATAAGCCCAATCATCATCGGCATAACTATAAGCGAGTTCGAATATAAGTATCAGAGAAAAAAATTGTTACCGAATCAATAATCGAACTCACCGAAGCAACCGAAGGAAGCAACACGAAATCGATCAAGGCAGGATAAATCACGAACAATCAACAAAGATCGAAGTAGTATCGGAGCTTCGCAAAAGCCCTAATCTGGAACAGAGAGCGCAAGGACGAGATCCCCAAATTTTAAAGAGACGAGAAGAACAAACGACCACCATTATCAAGAGAAAAAGGAACGGGCCGAAGTTTATCAAAAGGGAAATTAAAAAATACTATTTACTTTTTTTTTGGGCCGGCCTTATTATTAAAAGGAGGGGTTTTAATTTTATAATAGGGGTTTTAGTTTTTAATTTTATAATAGAGGTTTTTAGTTTGAGCAAAAATCACGTGTCCAAAGTTCATATTTTAATTTTTTGCTCCTGGTTGTATTTTTGAAGTTGTTTTTTTCTTTTCAAGTCAAAGGAGTAGTAAATCACCACCTAGGTTTAGGTAGTATCAGATTGTCTATTTTGAATTAGTTCAGTGAGCAGGGTGTGCGAGTTTTGAATTAGTTCAGTGAGCAGGGTGTGCGAGTTTGCAAAGCTCTATAGACGGGAGCAGTGTTTGCGAGTAAGCGAAACTCTATAGGCGGGAGCAGGGTGTGCGAGTCTAGTAGAGTGTTTGTGAGCGGGAGCAAAAGGGTCTGCGAGTCTAGTAGAGTGTTTGTAAGCGTGATACTGTTTAATTCTAATAGAAATCTGTGAATGCAGCATTAGGCAGGGGTTGCCGAAGCTGGGTAAATTTTGTGTGTGATTTACTTTTCAGCATATTTATTTTTTTCTGTGTATAAAATCGAGAAAATTTTCTATAACCCTATTCACCCCCCCTCTAGGGTTAATCTAGATCCTACAAGTGGTATCAGAGCCAGGTTTATTTTTTTATTTAACTCTAGAGTCATGAGTCTACAAAATAATGCTTTTTCTGAGGGGCAATCTATTGCTAGGCCACCCATGTTTAACGGGAACGATTATGCTTATTGGAAAGTTAGGATGGGTATCTATCTTAGTTCTGTTGATTATGATGTTTGGGATATTATTGAAACTGGCTATAAACCTCCCACTATAATCGTTGGTGGTACTGAGATCCCTAAACCTAAGGATAGGTGGGATGCCAACGATAAGAAATTGAAAACTACAAATGCTAAAGCCATGAATGCTTTGATATGTGCTCTTGATAAAAATGAATTTAATAGAATTTCTCATTGTACAACAGCACAGGAAATATGGCATACTTTGGAGGTGACACACGAAGGAACTTCTCAAGTCAAGGAGTCTCGTCTAGCCCTATTCAGCAACGAATACGAAAACTTTGTGATGGACAAAGGCGAGAGCATAAAAGGCATGTTTGGACGCTTTTCAACCTTGGTATACAATGCTAGAGCGCTTGGGAAGGTATTCACTGAGGTAGAGCTTGTGCGGAAGATACTACGAGTTTTACCAATGAACTTTGAGGCAAAAATCACAGCAATCCAAGAATCGAAAGATTTGAGTAAACTAAGCATGGAGGAGTTGATTGGCAACTTGATGACATATGAGCTTGAGCTTAAAGCAAAGGAAGAACGCAACAACTCCGAACCAAAGAAGAAGACGATTGCCTTAAAGAGCAAAGAAGAAAGCGATGAAGAAGATCCAATTGAAGAGCTTGCAATGGCTGTCAATAATCTTAGAAGATGGTCTAGATTCAAGCCACGCAAGAAGAAAACAAAGGGCAATAGGTCAAAAGATTCCGAAAATTCCGATAATGAACTGACGTGTTATAACTGCAACAAGCCTGGCCACATCAAACCAAAATGCCCACTTCTCAAAGACAACAAAGGAAAGAAAAAGAAAAAGAAGGCTTTTGAAGCAACTTGGGATGATGAAGAAGGAGAGGAAGTTTCGGATAGCAGCTCGGAGGAGGCTAACTTGTGTCTTATGGCAAAATCAAATTCAGAAGCAAGCTCCGACGAATCTAGTGAGGCAGGTGAGTTTTCTTATAAAGAACTTGTTTTTATGTGTTCTGATCTTACTAAGGTAGTGGATACTCTTGAATCTAAAATTGAAAAACTGAAATCTGATAGGAGAGAATTTGCTCGTGAAAATTTTAGGTTAAAAACTGAACTTGAAAATATTCAAAACCTAGAATGTAAAAAATGTAAGATTTTAGATTCAGAATTATCAAAACTGAGGAATAACTTTGAAAGTCTTGAAAATGAAAACTTGAATCTTAAGGAAACCATCGACACTAGGAGAAAGGATTTTATTAATCGATGCACCTCACTTGTCACTGAAAACTCAACATTAAAAACCAAAGTCCAAAATCTTGAGAAATCTTTGAATAACTTTTCAGGAGGCGAAAAATCTTTCAACATGCTATTGGGAAATCAAATTTTTGCTAACAATAGAAAAGGACTAGGCTTTGGGAAATCACAAAATGATGATAATGCAAAAAGTAAAGTGTTTTTGCTCGATCTGAAATAATTGGAAATCATGTTGAAAATCATAGTCATAGGAACACAAAATTTAATCAAGTCAATTTAATGTGCACGTTTTGTAGAGAGTTTGGACATAATCGAAATAATTGTTGGCATAGACCCAAACACGTGAAAACTATACCAATTTGGGTTCCAAAAGGCACAAATATAAAATCTTTGAAAGTCAAACAAATTTGGGTGCCAAAAGGAACATATATAAATAGTTTTGAGTCTCCAAAAACATATTTTTCATATTCTGCCACTAACAACAATGGACCTATAAAAACAAATAGGTCACATAAATCTTTTATCGTGTAGGTGTGGTGGCAGGCTAAGGAACAACAACAGTGTTCTCTGGATTTCGGCTGTTCCAGAAACACAACGGGCGACAAAGCAAAGTTCCTTAGCCTAGTTCAAAGGTGACAGAATCACAATGGGCAATCACGAAAAATTTATCGTAAAGGTAAAACAGGTAAATTTGTTTTGAACGATATATTAAATATGATATCTGCACCATATTCTGAATTAAAATCAGCCAATATTGAGATGAATAAAAGATGATGATTTTGATTTTGATTTTTTTTCAAAATGGTTGGCCAATTATGCTTTTATGCCAAAAACACTACAATCCTTGAAATACTTTATATCGATTAATTTGGATTGCTGATGGTGCTTTTATTGATTGACGATAATATTTTTGGCTAAATCTATATTCATGGTTTCTTCTATTTACATGGCTTCAACTTAAAATCCTAATGAATTATATTTAAAAAAAAAAAATTGTAAAAAGGATTTTAAGAAATTTTTGACTTGTTCTTATTTATGACATTGATTTGTGCTTAATTGATGACCAATCAGATTTTCAATTTTGAACTAATTTATATAAATTTGTTCAGTCAAATGCTGGTTACTCATGCTACACGTAGATATATTTGTTTTGATATTTTGGTCACTGCTTGTAAATTTGCACGATTTCAAATTCATGTGAAAAAGGTTTTTAAAAAGTCGTTGAAACCTTAAGAAATTGTTTTTTGAAATAATTATGATGTTGATTGACTGTTGATTACTCATGAACTTGTTTATCCTATAGTTTCTGAAATTAACACCATGATATGTGTTTGAGTGTTAACACGACTTCAATTCAAATTCAAAAGAATTGATGTTAAGTTTGAAATTCTTGGTGCACACTTCATGTTTTGGTCAGTCAAATTCAACGAGTGAATATTGAGTGAAATTTAAATTCAGATGCAGATTACACTGATAATATGGTTGATAGAAAAATTACTAAGTGTAACGTGATTAATTATTTTGAAACATTCATTTGCTGCATCGTTTTTTTTAAAAGAAAATATCTGCATATTTTTCACTTGAAATAATTTTCAAATAGCAGAAAACTTTCTTATAAAACCCCCTCGAGAAAATCATGTTTGACCATATTTACAGCTTAATCATTTTTGAAAAATTAATTTTATAATTTTTTTTGAATTTGATTTTAAATGACTATTTTGACTAATTCGACTCCCTTTGATTATCGAAAAGATGAATAGTGATTGAAAAAGTGATGAGTGTCGATATTTATCATATATTATAACTCGAGAAAGTATAATTAGAAAATTTCTTTAGAATTTCATAACAAGAGTTATAAAAACTTTCTGTTGGGTAAAAATTCCATGATCATTTCTATTTCTATCATCTTTCTATCGACCATCACTCATCAAGATCATATTTAGTATGTAAATTTGTGGTAGTTTACAAAGGAAATCATTTGTTCTTCAATATTTTTTAAATCTGTGAAGGAAATTATTTGTGCTTCAACTTATTATATTTAGCAATAAAAATAAATATCCAAAGTATTCACTCTCATTTAAAAGTCCTCACGGTTATGCATGGGTGAATTACTTGGATTTTTAATTATGTGCTTCCATGCTCATTTAAAAGTCCTCACGGTTATGCATGTATGGAACACATATCAAATTTAATTGATTTAATAGACAAGTTGATTCTAATCCCATTTAAAAGTCCTCACGGTCATGCGTGGTTAGAAGATACTTGATTTCATTTTTAAATTAAATTGGAATACTACTAATCTCATTTAAAAGTCCTAACGGTTATGCATGGTTAGTAGATATTCAAATTTCCAGAAATAAATATACCACAAATAGACATATCTATATGAATTTTTGATGATTTTATCTCCATCACTTCTGAAAGTGGAATATGCGCTTGACAAGGGTAATTATGATTTTTGTTTGAGTTTTATTGAAATTTGATATTTATATTTAATTGAGTTAAATGTTTGATTCATGTCTATCACTTCATCTCTATTTTATAACACTATTATTCTTTTGCTGATAACAAAAGGGGGAGAGAAAAGTTAAGATTTTGTCGAATAGAATCAAGCAAAGGTTAAATAATTTTCAATTTGCATATAGGCTCATTTACATATTTTTATTTGTATGCATATATGTAGGGGGAGTATTGTGTAGAGAGGAGCATTCAAATAGGGGGAGCAAATTGAACGATCAAATACATTTAATACATTCAAAATCTTAAATATATGTTTGTTATCATCAAAAGGGGGAGATTGTTGAATATGCGCTTTGCGCTTATATGATTTTTGTTTGATGATAATAAACATATATACATTCGTTTAAATGTATTTGTTAATGTACTATATTATTTTTCATAAAATAAATAAATATTTGCTGAATAAAATTAAATGACACAGAATTTGAATTCAAACAGATATTTTATTCAAACTAATATTTATTACAATTTTAAATAGTACAATTTCATGCTCTCACTATACATATACATTTTTGATTACAATCACATCACATTTCACATTTACAGTTAACCTCACTACATATCACTCACACTCGTGTTTTTGTCTTCAACTGCATTCCGGTTTGAATCCAGTAATCTGCAAAAATATTCTCAAACGCAGTAAAATTGAAAGAGAAATATTTTTCAAATTTGAAAGAAACGATGATTTTGAAAACATTGTTTGCCTCAGTTATTTGGGTTGTTCGTCATCATTTTTGACTGTGCAATATCTGTGCATATCAGTATTTTTATCAGGGACAGGCAAATATAAGTGGCTGCAGTACACACGTGTACATTCGTATACGTGTGCACTGCCCCGCCAACTCGTGTTCACAAATCAAACAAAAGCACTACTAACAATTCAACACAAGGTCAAATCCAAATAACACATGAATTCAACTCAGCATGCAAACATGATCTCAACATCCAAGCATCAAGATCAATATGTAGTGACACATGCAGTGGATACACAAAACCAAATACACAACCGAGTTCCCAACATTGTCCAGACAGAATTCAAGTGCAGACCAAGTGCGGGATCGAAGTCAACAACTCAAGTGCTACCAGTGAAACACAAATGAATAAATATCACAATGAACCAACAATACATGCAGGTGAACAGAAGTTTTGAATCGAAACATAATCAAGGCCAGTTGATAACAGGGAACACAAGTGTGGCAAATGCAAACTGTGGTGAAGCAACAAAGATGAACCAGAGCTAGTAATACATGTACAGGCCGCAACAAAATGCACCACCAAGAAAAGCCATGGTCAATGCAAGGCAAAAAGCGAAGTTACAGAGAAACTTGAACTCAATTGCAACAACTCAATGGACCAAACTGCAAGTACAAGGCACAATGCACACCAAACCAGGTTCAAATTACACAAGCTCGAGATGAAAGTGTCGAAGTTACCCGAAGCCAACAGCAATACATGTATTATGAATATACACAATGCAGTACAACTACAGGTATAAGGCTAAATGACCAATGAATGCAACTACAGGACTGCAACAGGTCAAGACTGTGTACCCAGCAAATACAACGACCAAAACCATCAATGAACAAGACTACAGATGAAGCCAGAAACAATGCAAGTAGACCAAACGAAGAGTGCAGGTGAACAAATGTACAAATGAACTCGACCAGTAACCAAGTACTACAAAGACCATGTCGAACACAGTGACAACATTAAGTATGCAACATGGTGAGCAAGACGAATTCAAGTACGCATCTTTCAGAAAGTCAAGCCGTGGTCATCACGAAATGAATCAAAGCCAAGACCGAAGCAAGCAGTAAAAAAAATTCACGAAAATCATCAACACCGTGATTTACAGGTAATAAAAATATATACTCATATGAACAAGCCATAAATCATATCAACATCAAAAGACCAAGCCGAAGTCAACGTTGAACAAGTAAAATTCGAAACCATGGTAGCAAAGAAAACTGACCAAGTCACAAATCCAAGCCGTGTCAACCAAGCATCAAAAATACGAAATTGACAAAGTCAGATTTTATCACAAGCATCCAAGTATAATCGAGTAGCCGAGATGAACAAATTGACAAATTCAAACACGAATAAACGAACGCAAAAATAGGATTTCAAATCCTATATAAGCCCAATCATCATCGGCATAACTATAAGCGAGTTCGAATACAAGTATCAGAGAAAAAAATTGTTACCGAATCAATAATCGAACTCACCGAAGCAACCGAAGGAAGCAACACGAAATCGATCAAGGCAGGATAAATCACGAACAATCAACAAAGATCGAAGTAGTATCGGAGCTTCGCAAAAGCCCTAATCTGGAACAGAGAGCGCAAGGACGAGATCCCTAAATTTTAAAGAGACGAGAAGAACAAACGTCCACCATTATCAAGAGAAAAAGGAACGGGCCGAAGTTTATCAAAAGGGAAATTAAAAAAATACTATTTACTTTTTTTTGGGCCGGCCTTATTATTAAAAGGAGGGGTTTTAATTTTATAATAGGGGTTTTAGTTTTTAATTTTATAATAGGGGTTTTTAGTTTGAGCAAAAATCACGTGTCCAAAGTTCATATTTTAATTTTTTGCTCCTAGTTGTATTTTTGAAGTTGTTTTTTTCTTTTCAAGTCAAAGGAGTAGTAAATCACCACCTAGGTTTAGGTAGTGTCAGATTGTCTATTTTGAATTAGTTCAGTGAGCAGGGTGTGCGAGTTTGCAAAGCTCTATAGGCGGGAGCAGTGTTTGCGAGTAAGCGAAACTTTATAGGCGGGAGCAGGGTGTGCGAGTCTAGTAGAGTGTTTGTGAGCGGGAGCAAAAGGGTCTGCGAGTCTAGTAGAGTGTTTGTAAGCGTGATACTGTTTAATTCTAATAGAAATCTGTGAATGCAGCAGTAGGAAGGGGTTGCCGAAGCTGGGTAAATTTTGTGTGTGATTTACTTTTCAGCATATTTATTTTTTTCTGTGTATAAAATCGAGAAAATTTGCTATAACCCTATTCACCCCCCTCTAGGGTTAATCTAGATCCTACATGTGTAACATGCGTGCAATAACAAAAGAGATGTTACGGCATTTTCCATCTCTTAAGGATCCATCAAAATATTTATATATAGTAGAATAATCTATATATATAATGTCTAATAATTAAAATAAATATTTTTCTTAGCGTTAAGGCTTTGCATTAGCCACCCTTACAGCATTTTTAAGCATTGTCGTACAATTTGCATATAACGCCCCAGTAGCACGTCGGGGACTAGAGATGTGCCATGAAACGACAACACTAAACAAAACTTGTAGCGGTCTCGTATATAGATAAAAGTATGATAAGGCATGTGAGGCAATGCCCAAGGTAGGATACTAACAGTTTGGGTCGCAGGGCTGGTGGTAGCGCATCATAGCCACGACTGTCCACCACGTCCATCCATCCCATATCGAGTCAAAAGGAGGTTATCCCAAAATCAAGATGCACCAATCGAAACCAATATCAAAAGTAATAGTGTGGACCAAGACCAAGAAGAAAATAGAATAACGGATGTCCGCTAGAGGTAATTAGCCTCATTGGCCGTATCAAGCCGTCCTATTTTAGTTTTTTCAAATTGGCACAAGTGCCGGGATCTATCGATCATCATCCTCTTTCCTCAAATCCAGCAAACAATGCCAAATCCAACCACTTTGTTCTGGAGTCTACTTCGCATACACAGTTGTTAAAGTGGTTCTAATATTGACAAACAGTATGCCAATAATAAGCCTCGGTCTCTTTGACAACCAAATGTCGTTTTACACACCAGTTGGTTCTTTTACATGTCAAGAACGATTCATACTTGATATCAAAATATTATATTTACTTCAAAATATCATTTATTTCAAAATCATTATATTTACTTTAAAATAAGTCAGTTCTTTTCGATATGTCATTTTTACTTCAAAATTCAATTCAAATTACAATTTAGGTTATAACTTCATTTCCACCCAATTCGCATTTCAATCGATGATTTTAAATAAACAATTCCTACTATGGCCAGTTTGAATTTTAGAAAATAGTTTGAATAGTTTTAAATAGTTTAGAAGTTAAATAGTTTAGATAATATTAAATGATTTGAAAATTTAGATATTTCGAAAATTTAAAAAGATGAATTTAAAAAAGTTTATATGAAAATAGTTTATAGTGAAAATAATTTCAATGTTGATTCTTCCCATTCCCAATAAATCTAGATTCAGATCCAAATTTAAATCAAACCGATTCAATTCCAAATCTTTCAATTAAGGTCATCTTAAATCTAAAATCAATTCAAATCGACTTTGTTTCGATTTAATTCAAATCAACTTCGATTTCAATTAATTTCAAATTTGATTTTATTGATTCGATTCAATGGTTTAAGTTTCAATTCAATCCTTATTTTTAAACCATTTTAATTTAAATTGATTTCGAGCTCGATTTCGAAATATTAATATAAATCACCAAAATCAATTTAAACTTCAATATTCAATTTATACAACATTCATGAGAGTTATATGTTCAACAAAAAAAACATAATAATGCAGTAGAACAACAATGTGGTGAAATAATACTAGTAATAATAATATACCAAATCTTCATCTTCGTCCTCCAGAAAATAATCTTCAGTGCGCTGAAAACTCAGGACAGACCCGAGCATAATGAGAAGACAAAACAGTTAAGTTAGGACTAAAATATCCTTATTTGATTCAAATCATTATCACATATAATAGGAGTGTAATGGAATCAAAGATATTTATGGGGTTTTACATCTTCTATCCGGTGTGTAGTGCGCATGTAATAATTAAAGAGATGTTACTGGATTTTCTATAATGATCCCGGTTTTTGAGCTAAATTTAAATTGGTAATTAATATAATTTTTGGGTTAATTTGTGAAGTAATTGAGAATTAATTGAAAAAAATTTGGGAATAAATATATGTAAAGAGATTTCCAATAGGATTTTGATTTTGAAATTCAAAAGAAAATATCTTATAAATAAAATTTGATCTATTAACTTTGTAGTTTGAATAACTAAAGTATATATTTATATAAGAATTTTTATTAATAATGTATAATTTGATTCAAAGCATTTGTCTTAAGGTTATTTAAAAAGTTATATAAGTGTAAATATAGAAAAATATATGAATAAAATATAAACATTCCAATAACTTGAATTTAAAATGTAAAATAAGACTTGATAAAGGATTTAAATAACTTTTCTTTTATATATTTGGAAATCAATAAGATAAACATTTGTAAAATATAAATATAGGTAAATATAAAATAAATTAATGAGAGGTTTCAAAGTTAAATCTATAATTTAATTAAAGTAAAGGATTTAAACATAATTTTATCATATGTGACAAATGTTTAATAAGTAACAATATAGATTAACAAGTGTTAGTAGAAAATAACAAGTGGAAAAAAATGTTTTATAAAATTTAAAATAACATACTAAAAGAAAAGAAAACTAAGTAATTCTCAATTCATAATTCTCAAACCTGAAAAAGAAGATCAAGCAAAACAAATGCAAAGTCAAGAACAAAATCAAAATCTGTTCCAAGCTAAGGTTAAACAAATATAAAAAGTAAAGAGAATCAGTTTCAAAATCTTATAAATCTGAGCAAAGCTAAAAACCAAAATTGAATCTTGCAAGATCAATTCATATTCAAAGATCAGATTCAAACACAAGTAAATCAAACTTCAGATCATCGCAAACAAGCTAATGATCAAATATATCAAGTTCCAGATTAAAAGCTCATGTCAGGCTTCTTCTCTGTTTTAACATTCCAGGCTTGAATACTTCTCTGCTTTAAAACCATTAAAGTGAGCAAACTTTTCAGCCTTTGATCTATTTCTATGTTAATGCTTGTGAGTAAATGTTTTAGAAGATGAATGCATGTATATATATAAATATTTAATGCCTATGTGTTGTTTGCATATGTACATACATAGGATCCGTTATGTGTTTATAGGTTTTATTTCCTAAATAAATCCAATATCTCATTACAAAATCATTATTAGCTTTTGATTTGTAAATGAAAAACCATTGAAATTTGTGCAATATCACTACTAAAAATAATTCCAGGAATTTATATCAAATATTTACCTTGAAAATTTCTAAACAACAGCAATATATATATATATATATATATATATATATATATATATATATATATATATATATTTGGGTCAAAAATTAATAAATTCAATTTCAGGTTTAGATTTTATGATTAAATTTGTCATAGAAAAACCAAGAATTTTAATATGAATATCACGATTTTTAGTTTGGTAATCATTGGGATAATCTATGTTTAACAGAATGGGTAACTTCGTCGATTGCGATGATTGACACGATATCGTGGGTCGAGATTGATGTCGGGGGTAGCTGGAAGATTGATGGGCTCAGGAAAAATAGTGCAGGAATTTATCATCGGCCGTGGTGGTAAGGCATGTGTGATTTAGGGTTTGGAAAGCAGTTTTGGTTCATCGTTGTTAACGAGGTGAATGTGGTGACACTGGTGCACCGAGACGGTTCGCATGGGGGGAAACTAATGACCGAAGGTCGAAGCATCTTTGGTGAAGTCGGCGAAGTTCATCGTGGTCGAGATCGACATTGATGGATGATTTTCCGATAATGGTTGTTTCCAATAATGGGATGATGGGTTCGATTTTTGATTCGAGAATGGGATCGTTATTCTGGGTGGATGATCGAGTAGGCAGGGTCGCCTTGGCTTTGTCGATGGTTGGGGGAACGACCAGAGATGATCGGAGTTGCATGCACGTTTTTTTAGGTTATGGATCAGAGAAGAAAGATAAATGCTTGGGTTGATCATGGGAAAATGAGGGGTTTACTCGAAGTAAATTTGAATGAGACGACCCGACTTTCTTACCACAGAAAATTGTATCATCTTGAAGAAAGAAAGGGATAGAAAAGAGGAAAGAAAGAAGAGAAAGAAGAAACAACATCAGAATCTAAATAGCGGAACGAATAAATTATATTAATAACATAAATATTACATAGTTTACAATCATTATCAGAGTTACACAGATGGTACAACACATAATAGACAGTTATAAACACTTGTCTACTATTTACAACTCAATACAATACAAGAGAACTACACAGAGAAACTAACACAACGGAATACTAAATATCTGCACGCAGAAGCTTCCTACTCCATTGCTCCTCCATAAATCGTCAAAGCTAACCTGAATCCCTTGGCTACTCGTAAAAATTTGAGTAGCCAAGAGTTTAAGAAAAACAAAAGATAAACTCCGGGTTAGACATGGGTCTAGTGTGAGTAACAGGTTAAGGTTGCTTAACTTTTAAAAACCTTTTGAAAAGAAAGGTATCACGTAAGACTTTCCACACATAAACATGGAAAAGTTTTTACCTTACGCTAACCAAAACATTTGATAGGAAGTCCAGTGATATTATAATAGTGTCTAGGGTTTTCAAATAAAATACAGAAACAGCTGGAATGCTTACATCTCACATTCCAACATAGTTGGGCACAACTAATACGTACGGCACTTATTGGATTTTGGATTCCATCAATGGCAGGGCTACCGGGGTACCGCCTGTCACAGTACGTGGCCTAGATCAACGTACCGAGGATCACTCCCAATCCCCAACAACACAAGGCCGAAACCATTCCTTACTGAACCCCGAACAAGACAACCCCGCGGTTGTAGCTAGCAACCGCCCACAAAGCCGAATAAAAAAGGACCTCTAGACAGGGGGAAATCTCGTCCTACTTGGGAATGACCCACTTAACCTTGCTGCACCTCCCCTGTTTTAACCATTCCCGGTTGATGAGGCTTGAGGATACGATTACCTTTATAGGACATATCACTTAGAATGCTCATCGTCCACCTGACGATGTTCTGAAAGCATTCAATCCATACAAGTTCGTTCCCGGTTCGAACGAAACCGAAGGCATTATCTCGTTACACTCATTTTGGAATCACCCTCAGAGTTAACGACAATAACCCTTGCACTCTGAATCTTCATCTTCACTTGAGATTCACGACCTATTGTTAATTTGGATCGATGTGGTTTTCAGATATCCAAATATGGAAACCCGATCCCGGTCTCATCGAAATCCAAAACGCCATCTTTTAGGTCCAAGTTGTTTTAAAGTTTAAAACAATTCACTAATCTATACTCACACAGATAGGTAACTCACAAATCACAATTGATAATCCACATTATCATTATAAACAGATGATCCGTATCAAAATAGGTAATCCATATCATCATCACAATAGATAATCTATATTATCATCACAATGCAACCAAGCATTCATATCACACAACATCACTTACCCATTTCTAAGATCACAACCATTCAAGGCAATCAATATCACCTATTCATACATAAGCAATGATTTACTAATCACAATATAATTAATTTAAAATGAATTAAATTAACTATCTCTATCTCTAATTAATTTAAAGTGAATTAAATTAATTACTTCATCTTTAATTAATTTAAATTAAATTAAATTAATTACTTCATCAATATAAATCTTGCTTACTCAACAATTTAATTGTTTACAATCAATTAATTAATCATTCAAATTAATCACCCTTGATTAATTATCCTTTAATTACATTCAAGTAATTATTCTTAATTAATTTCACAATTTAATTATTCTTAACCAAAACAGTAATTAACATTTAATTACTTCAATTAATTAATTTTAAGTTAAAACATTTCTTAATTATGTTTAAAAACAAATTTATTCGAAACAAATTGCTTTCGAACTTACTTTTAAATTTCATTTTAAATACAAGATTTAAAATGAAGAAATTTAAACTTAATCAAAGTTTAAACAATTTAAAACTTTTTTAGAAATTTCAAGACAAACAAGTGTTTGTCTTAGAAATGAAACTCAGAAGAGTTTTGAAACTAATTTCGTTTCAAAATTTCAATAATTTCAATTTACATTTAGTTTAAATCTTACAAATTTAAATCTTCTTTCAATTTCAAAAACTTAAATTCATATTTGATTCCCAGTTTTAAATTTAACTTTAATTTGCCCATATTTAAAAAACTTCAATTTAAAAAGGTTTAAACTACTTACCAAAATAAAGTAGTTAAATAAGTTCATATTTTAAAACTTTATTTTTATTTTTATTTAAACTGAGATTTTAAATTTAAACCTGAATTCTAAAATTTAAACATGAATTTTAAAACTAGATTTAAAACCCTTCTTTTCATTCAAAGCTTTAGATTTTAAAATTTAAAAACAGATTTTACTTGTTCTGTAAAACCTGAAATAGGAGAACAACCCGAGACACCACTAAATCTGCTTCGGGTTATTCCCTCCCTTGCTTCGAGTCAAGCACTCGAATAACTCGAGTCATTCCCAAGTTCAAATCTGCAAACCACTAAAAGTTCACCTGAACTTCAACTGCAAGGTGCACGTGCACCGTGGCTCTGGCCATCACCGACCATCCACCAGCACTTCACCTCATCAGCGTTCATCTCCATTCTCGATCACGATCACCAGAATCCTCCATAGTAGCTCAAGTCACAAATTAAGCTAGCTCCCCAAACCTGGAAAATAGCAAATCAGGTTTTACCCCTTCAAACCTATCAACGCCCAATCCTCGCCGCTCCGACCACTTGATGATCAACCACTCCGGCCTCGACTTCAACCATGCACCAACTACCAATTCCCAAAACATCTTAACACTCGATCAACCCTACATCCCGAAATGTTCGATCCTTTAAACCAAATAAAAACTAGGGTTTAAAATGAATTTGCAAATCTGCACCTTCCACAATGATGTCCATCGCCATCCATGATTTTTCCCAGCTTCTCCTAACCTTCCTCAATCACCTAGAAGAAATCCGAGCCTCCTCAATCCAAAAATCACCAGAACTTGCTTAAAATCCTATTTCAGTTCAAAATCCAGCCGCATCTTCAACTTATACCTAAAAATCTTAATTCTTGATTTAAAAATTATGTTTTAGTTAATGATTTTGATTTATGAAACTGAATTACAAAATTAACATATTTGGATTTTGGTAAAAATCACATGCACTGATGCTTTTCTGTGTTTCCAGAGACAACATCTTGTGTTTTAACTTACTTAAAGTTTTAATTATTAACTTCAGATAGTCAAACAACTTCACTTTATAGATTTTCATCCTATCAGAAATTTAAATTAAGAGAGAAGTATTTTAATAAAATACTGTGCCTGGAAAATCAAAACAGAACAGGAAATTAAAAAAACAGCATGCACACATATAATACTTACATCAGATATTTACTTATAATAACTTGCAATGCTTATTTCATCTCAACATACAATCATGCAACCAAGATTTAAATTTTAAATTTTAAAAGGTTACTCACAGGTTTTAAAAGAAACAGAGCCTCTGATTGAAGGGATTTTTCTTTTTGAATTTGCTTTAGAACTTTAGAACTACAGTTGCTTTTGAATAGGCTTCATTTTAAAAATGCAGGTAACACTAAAGTTCCAGATTGAAGATAAAAAAATGGTGTAGATTTGCTTCATTTCCAGGTGCATCCAGAAATCATTTTCCAGATCTTATAAAAATGATGCAGGCCTTTTTGATAATGAAGGGTTTGTGAAGGGTTTGTGTAGGGTTTTGAAGAGGAGTATGATTTTTTTATTGAACATGATTCAGGAATTTTGGTATGATGAACTTACTGATTTTTTTGATATGAAGATGTTTTGAAGTTCTCTTTTGATTTAGGAAATGAGAAAAAAACAAGTAAGAATGAAAATGTATGTTTATATATATGTAATTTCAGATTTTATTAAAATAAAAGAAAATTTTAAAACAAAATGAAACTTGTAAAACTTTCTACATTTGTCAATTTAATAGGTTAATCTTTGAACATTTGTTAAATAAGGCTTTAAGAATACAACACTTGTATTTGTATATTAATTTACAAGTTAATATGTGTATTAAGCCTAATTTTAATTTGTTAGTTAATATTTCATATGTATAATTTTTTTTAAAAGAAATAAAAACAAATTATGCTTATAAATAAAGCTTATACGTATAAAAATTAAAACAATCAAAAATCTATACTTTGGATTTTAAATTCAAATCAAATTTCTAATATTAAAAAAAATCAAGTTATGACTACAAATTAAACTTTGAAATAACAGTTGCTATTTTTATTCAAAACCTATTTATAAAGATAATATACTATTAATATTGTTTTTAGAAATGACTCATTATTAAATTTAAAATAATTATAAAAGAAATTATATCTTTATTATTAAATTACTTATTTTATTAAGCTATAAAACTTTTTGTTAATTTAATTTAAATTTAAAACTCAAGCCAAAATCATTTTAAACATTTAAACATTTTTTCTTAACAATTTAAAAACCATATATTTATTTATTACATAGCTTTGAAATCTAATATTAAATTAAAATCAAAATTTCCAAATTATTAATATATATATTAGAATTTTAAATCATGATTCATTTACTAAGTTTAAACTAAGATCATTTATTTAATAACTTTGAAAAGTTTATATATTAAATAAAAACAAATTTCCAAATTACTAAAAATATTAGAATTATAAAATATGCTTTATTTATTAAATTTGAAACAATGCTAATTTATTTACAATATAAACTATATATTTATATTATAAATAGAAACCAATTTATTATTTTTAAAAGATAAAATAACCAATTAAATAATTATTGAAGAAGATTATTAAATCAATCTGAATTATTATTAACAAAAATTATCAATATCAATTTAATTTTAATACAGATTATTAAATTGATATTGTCAAAAATTCCGAGATATTACAATCCTCCCCCTTTAAAAGAATTTCGTCCCCGAAATTTAAAACAAAGGTAATTTAATAATCTCGTTAAAGATTTTAATTTTAAAGCTGTGACGCCCCACCTCTATACCCACGCTAGCAAAGAGTATTAATAGATAATACCGTCTGCTAACACGGAGAGTAAGGCTGGATAGGAGCGACCATCTATAGTCTTGCTTTAACTATCTATTAAATACGTCGACAATAATCACACCAAATCGATCGACATATCCAAGGAATACTTAAAACAAAACCATAGGTGGCTGGAGGATCTATCAAAACAGAATATAACAACTCAAACGTAGGAAACATCACAGAACAGTAAACCATCATATACATATATACCGATACATAGCAGAGTATACAAAATAATACATGTCAAGTGGTATAGCCAACCACAATATAAAGACAAATCCAGAAGAATAAATATCAGAGTTTCAACATAATAGGACTACATAAAAGCTATGACAAAAAGAAGCTAGCGAAGTAGTCCATGCGGAAGCAAAATAAGCTAAGTCCAAAGTACCTAACCTGAAACATCTCAGTCTGACCCGAGTATAAAATACACGGGTCAGTCTAGCTAAACAAATCAGTTAGATAAACTGAACAACAATAAACCTGCAAGGTTACAAAGTATAACAAATATCTCTAAAAGAGATAACATAATCATCAACACAAGATGAATCATATAGAACAAGCCTCATATCATCGGCGACATAGATAAACAAAGGATACAATTATCCCAAATCAAGCCAAAAGGCAAATAACAAATACCCATAAGGCATACAAGTTCCACAAGGTAATCGCTATACTTCATGCAACTCAAAATGACCAACATCAAAGGGCGATACCAAGGGAATATATATATCAATGAAACATCATAAAATTGCTCGAGCTCAGTACTGTATAAACAAGGATCCATGAGCCCGAAGACTCCAAACCCAATATCACCCATGCGGCTCATAACGACCAACATCGGAAGCGATACTAAAGGGCAACCCAATATCACCCATGCGGCTCATAACGACCAACATCGGAAGCGATACTAAAGGGCAACAAACCCGAAGGCAACATACCCGAAGGCAATAAACCATAGTGGTGAAGGTCCGAAGGCCCAGTACTGGACACCACTAATTGGCGGAATGTGTTACAACTCTCGAAAAGGAATCCGAAAAGTGTTAACGTGCGTCCCATAACCACTCGTTCGCACTAAACGGTTTACTATCCGTCAGTCACTTTCACACTCAAAGCAGTACAAAGTTTACCTCATATCATCGGTAAACCAAACCCGAAGGTCAAAACGATCAATCGAATAGGTCAGGGACTAATCGGGAAGACAAACGCACAGATTCATGGTCCGTGTTTTAACTAACCATTTAATCTTCCTTCCACTTCGCTCGAAGTGCGAAATTGTGTATGTGCATTATAAATAGAATTTATAATTTGGAGAAGCGAGCTTTTAATACGATTTAGAGAGATTATTTATAAAACCCGTGAATGAAGTCAAAAACAAGTCATCAAAGTCAAATATGCAATAACAACTAATTGGAATCAACACGAATCGATAAAAGTTGGAAATTAACTCAAAATTAACCAAAATAGGCAAAACTGCGCATTTCAAACGTCTGAAATTACCTTCCAGACGTCTGAACCACTACCATACGTCTGGATTTTGTCTCTGCCTTTTTGCGTCTTCCAGGGACCAATTACAGACGTCTGGGTTTCCAAACCAGACGTCTGAATTTGAAGTCAGACGTCTGAAATTAGAGTTCAGACGTCTGAAATCCCCCTGTAGGCAAAAATCAGCCAAGCCCATAAAGGCAAAAATCCAAATGAATTGCAAACGAACGAGCGATGGATGCTATGGTTTATGCCATACGACAACCCAGCACTAATGGCTCTTTTATACACCTCCAAAAACATGATTAAAACATCGAAGTTATGATTTTTAGAACTTTTGACTTCAAAACACCAAAAATTACAATGTTCACAAAACCAATCCAAATCAAAAGCAATTGCATATGAATAATTGTTAGGAATTCATACCTAACAACCAAAGATTCTTATAGTCATAGATGTGAGATAAAAATCTCACCTTTTTGCACACAAACAAAGATGAGAGCACAAACACAAGAAGGAGGTTAACCACTCTTCACTTCAACTCTACAATCTTCAATCTAAGAACCAAAACATATATTTCCCAAAGTAGAGCTTAGGAATTTCTGAAATTGAAGAGGAGAAGAGATGGAGAAGATGAAGAGGAGTCTTACCTATCCTTCTCTTTGAATTTCAAGCAAGAATTTGGAGTTTGCAAATGGAACTAGGGCTTGGAGTTTCTAATTCTTCTTTCTTTCCCCCACTTTCAGTTTTCTTAAGCTAAAGGAATGAAATGAGGATGAATGGATGAAGAGTTAGTGAGCTAGAGGGTTAAGAGGAGATTGGGGCTGAACCCAAACTCAAGCCCAAGTAGAAAAAAGGGCAAAATTTCACAAACTCCAAACATATCAAAGATTATACTCAAAAAGATCGCAAACGCCATTTTGGACTTAATGGAAGTGGTTTCGAGATCTAATTCGGCCGTTTGCAAAAAGTAGCTTTTCGGACCTAAATCCGACTAACGACGCTATATTTAAATTAAACATTTAAATATAAAATCGTTAAATATGTGGGTTGTTACAAAAACACAAGCATATATTAAACATATGCTAACAACCATAGCAACCAATTCATCAAGTCAAACAAAACTAATTATCCAGACAAAATTCTGGATAAAATTTCCTCGAGTTTCCCCAAGTATATATATATACCGGGATACTCGCTCTACAAAATCCAAACAATCAATACTATGAAGCTACAAAGCTCCAATTCATCTAGATCTATAACACTAGACAAGATATCAGACTACAGACGGGTCTGACTCAACAACCAAAACTCCAGAACTGCTGGTTCCACAACCAGAGATAGATCATACACGTACTCCCTCAGAGATACGTGAAACTGATTGAATCCCGGTTATCTAAAACAGAAATTCAATCCTGCCGATCAATCACTTATTCTCACAAGAACACAGAAAAGATCCAAAACTCTTCAGAGCCAGCCTTCCAGCCTTACTCAATCTTATAGCTCCTTTTTGATCGGAGAAAACTTATCCAAATCAAATCTCCGACTTCAGAATCCAAATTCCTCCGTCTTAAATCCACAAAACTCTCCAGACGATCCTGGGCTGCCTACAACCTTACTGATCAGCTCAACCTTTGATGATGCTTCTAGAAACAATCAAAACCAATCAACTCAACAAAATGATCTCCTCAAGATCAACCAAGATCAAACCGTACTCCTCAAACATCAAAAGACAACAACTTCTCCTGTTTGGGAAAAGAAAAGCAGATACACTTCCAAACTGCTTCCGCTGCACAACTCTGATCCGAAGTAGAAGAGAATGTTGAAGAAGAACACGAGCATACATTGGACAACACACCCCAGATATATGGTTCATCAGATCCATAAGAAAACTCAGAAACTCCTCTAAAACCTGAGCTGCTACACCAACTCAATCTCTTGGAACCATCCTTTCATTAAGCTGAACCACCGGTACCACTCCTGGAATCCTAGTCGATAGGGAAACTCAATCTCCAGATGCGGACAAAACTCTGACTTCCTGAAGACATTCAGAAAAAAACTCTGATAATCCAAGAGAACACTCAAACAATCGCAAGTCACTTTTGCGATCAATCCAGACCAAATCCAAGCAAAACTGTTCTCCCTTAATCAAACATAACAACTTACACTTAACTAGCCAATCCATCGAAGAAACAGGTCCACTCAGCTTCTTCTGAACTCCTCCTTTAGAAATTGCTAAGCCAGAAGACTCCCTACCCACACACAGAACACTCCGAGCTGCACTGCTGCCACAGATGCCAAAGACTTCCAAATCCAAATCTCTTCGAGAAACTCGGACTTCAAAGAAAACAGAAACACCAGCTGAACACAGCCACAACATCAAAGCAGACCCACTTCCTTAAACTTGTTCCAAAGAAAACTTCTTCAGAAACATCCATAGTCACTGCATCTCATTACGCAGTTACTACTTCCCGAGGTATCAAAATACCATCACTCGCTTTTGCCCAACCGACGAATCCAAACTTTACTCATCCAACTTCAAAAATAGACTCCGAACCTTAACAGGTTTCCTTCAGAGATTTATGAAATCCTTCATCACTACAAAACTCAATCGAGAGGGTATTAGGTCTACAGTCTCGACAAATACACCTCCAACCTCAAACATTCAAACTCCAACCAATGGCAGTCGTGTTACACACACTACTATCCCATCTACCTTTATAACTTATATTGGAAAACCCGAACGAGTAACCCAATAGATAGGTAGAAATAAATATATATATATAGTAATATATAAAAATTACAAATACGCTCTCTCAAGATAGACATCACTCCAGAGCCTAGGTATTCACTCAACCTAACGCTCTGATACCAAGTGAGACGACCCGACTTTCTTACCACAGAAAATTGTATCATCTTGAAGAAAGAAAGGGATAGAAAAGAGGAAAGAAAGAAGAGAAAGAAGAAATGACATCAGAATCTAAACAACGGAACGAATAAATTATATTAATAACATAAATATTACATAGTTTACAATCATTATCAGAGTTACACAGATAGTAAAAGACATACTAGACAGTTATAAACACCTATCTAGTACTTACAACTCAATACAATACAAGAGAACTACATAGAGAAACTAACATAGCGGAATACTATATATCTACACGCAGAAGCCTCCTGCTCCATTGCACCTTCATAAATCGTCAAAGCTAATCTGAATCCCTTGGCTAATCATAAAAATTTGAGTACCCAAGAGTTTAAGAAAAACAGAAGATAAACTCCAGGTCAGACATGGGTCTGGTGTGAGTAATAGGTTAAGGTTTCTTAACTTTTAAAAACCTTCTGAAAAGAAAGGTATCACGTAAGACTCCCCACACATAAACATAGAAAAGTTTTTACCTTACGCTAACCAAAACATTTGATAGGAAATCCAGTGATATTATAATAGTGTCTAGGGTTTTCAAGTAAAATACAGAAATAGATGGAATGCTTACATCTCACGTTCCAATATAGTCGGGCACAACTAATACGTACGGCACTTATTGGATTTTGGATTCCATCAATGGAAGGGCTACCGGGGTACCGCCCGTCACAGTACGTGGCCTAGATCAACGTACGGAGGATCACTCCCAATCCCCTGCAACATAAGGCCGGAACCATTCCTTACTGAACAGTCCCGAACAAGACAACCCCGCAGTTGTAGCTAGCAACCACCCACAAAGCCGAATAAAAAGGGACCTCTAGACAGGGGAAAATCTCGTCCTACTTGGGCATGACCCACTTCTTGCTGCACCTCCCCTTTTTTAGCCATTCCCGGTTGATGAGGCTTGAGGCTACGATTACCTTTATAGGAGATATCACTTAGAATACTCATCGTCCACTTGACGATGTTCTGAAAGCATTCAATCCATACAAGTTCGTTTCGTGTTCGAACGAAACCGAAGGCATTATCTCGTTACACTCATTTTGGAATCACCCTTAAAGTTAGCGACAATAACCCTTGCATTTTGAATCTTCATCTTCACTTGAGATTCACGACCTATCGTTAATTTGAATCGATGTGGTTTTCGGATATCCAAATATGGAAACCCGGTCCCGGTCTCATCGAAATCCAAAACGCCATCTTTTAGGTCCAAGTTGTTTTAAAGTTTAAAACAATTCAATTATCTATATACACACAGATAGATAACTCACAAATCACAATTGATAATCAACATAATCATTATAAACATATGATCCATATCAAAATAGGTAATCCATATCATCATCACAATAGATAATCTAAATTATCATCACAATGCAACCAAGCATTCATATCACACAACATCACTTATCTCATTTCTGAGACCACAACCATTCAAGGCAATCAATATCACCTATTCGTACATAAGCAATGATTTACTAATCACAATATAATTAATTTAAAATGAATTAAATTAACTATCTCAATCTCTAATTAATTTAATGTGAATTAAATTAATTACTTAATCTTTAATTAATTTAAATTAAATTAAATTAATTACTTCATCAATATAAATCTTGCTTACTCAACCATTTAATTGATTACAATCAATTAATTAATCATTCAAATTAATCACCTTAATTAATCACCCTTGATTAATTATCGTTTAATTACATTCAAGTAATTATTCTTAATTAATTTACAATTTGATTATTCTTAACCAAAACAGTAATTAACATTTAATTACTTCAATTAATTAATTAACTATAATTAATTACATAAATCCTTAATTAATTACATTAATTAATTACCTTTAATTACTTATCATTGATTAATTAATCTTAATTAATCAACTTTAATTACATCATTGATTGTATTAATTAATTAATGATCCTTAATTTTAATTAATTACTTTATTAAAATTAATTTCCTTAAGAAATTAACCACAATTATTAATCATTACAGATTAATCACATTCAGTAATTAACTAGATTAATTACTTCATTAAAATAAATTAATTATTCCTTAATTAATTTCTTAATTAATCCCTTGATTAATTATAAGTAAGTTAATCCAAATTACTTACATTATCCAAACATCTTCCATTAATTACAACCTGTAATTATCAATTAATTACTTTACTAAGTAATTTCCAATCCATTAATTACATTAAGTAATTATCATTAAAACCTCAAGTGTTTAAAATTAATTAAACTTAATTAATTAAATTAAAAAATCACATTTAACTCAATTAATTACCTTAAGTAATTAATTTCTTAATTACTTCATTAAGTAATTATACTCAACAATTCACAAATGATTATTATTAAATTAATTAATCAAATTAATTATTAAAAATTAACCACATTAATTAATTATTAAATAATCTTGGTTAATGACCTTCATTAACCATTGTCTAATTATTTCATTAAGTAACTAACTTAGATTAATCACAAATTAAATTATCTTTAATTATCCATTAATTAAAGTCAAATTATTTAATTAATTATCCTTGATTAAAACTTAATTACTTAATTAATAATTCTTTAATCATTAATTAAAAATCTAATTAATGAATCTTTAATTTTAAATTGATTAACCCTTAATCAATATTTATTAAACCTAATCAATTAATTAATTAATTAAATTTACTAGTTATTCCTTAATTACTCCATTAATTAAATTAATTTCAAAACATTAAATCTTAACTTAATTTTAAGTTAAAACATTTCTTAATTATGTTTAAGAACAAATTTATTTGAAACAAATTGCTTTTGAACTTACTTTTAAATTTCATTTCAAATACAAGATTTAAAGTGAATAAATTTAAACTTAATCAAAGTTTAAACAATTTAAAACTTTTTTTTAAAATTTCAAGACAAACTAGTGTTTGTCTTAGAAATGAAATTCAGATGAGTTTTGAAACTAATTTCATTTCAAAATTTCGATAATTTCAATTTACATTTAGTTTAAATCTTACAAATTTAAATCTTCTTTTAATTTCAAAAAATGAAATTCATATTTAATTCCCAGTTTTAAATTTAACTTTAACTAGCCCATATTTAAAAAAAACTTCAATTAAAAAAGGTTTAAACTACTTACCAAAATAAAGCAGTTAAATAAGTTCATATTTTAAAACTTTATTTTTATTTTTATTTAAACTAAGATATTAAATTTAAACCTGAATTCTAAAATTTAAACTTGAATTTTAAAACTAGATTTAAAACCCTTCTTTTCATTCAAAGCTTCAGATTTTAAAATTATAAACAGATTTTACAGGATCTGTAAAACCTGAAATAAACAGAACAACCCGAGACACCACTAAATCTGCTTCGGGTTATTCCCTCCCTTGCTTCGAGTCAAGCACTCGAATAACTCGAGCCATTCCCGAGATCAAATCTACACACCACTAAAAGTTCACCTGAACTTCAACTGCATTGTGCACATGCACCGTGGCTCTGGCCATCACCGGCCATCCACCAGCACTTCACCTCATCAGCGTTCATCTCCATTCTCGATCACGATCACCGGAATCCACCACAGTAGCTCAAACCACAAATCAAGCTAGCTACCCAAACCTGGAAAACAGTAAGTCAGGTTCTACCCCTTCAAACCTGTCAATGTCCAATCCTCGCCGCTCCGACCACCTGATGATCAACCACTCCGGCCTTGACTTCAACCATGCACCAACTACCAATTCCCAAAACATCTTAACACTCGATCAACCCTACATCCCGAAATGTTCGATCCTTTAAACGAAATAAAAACTAGGGTTTAAAATGAATTTGCAAATATGCACCTTCCACAATGATGTCCATCACCATCCATAATTTTTCCCAGCTTCTCCTAAAATTCCTCCATCACCCAGAAGAACCCCGAGCCTCCTCAATCCAAAAATCCCCAGAACTTGCTTAAAATCCTATTTCAGTTCAAAACCCAACTGCAACTTCAACTTATATCTAAAAATCTTAATTTTTGATTTAAATATTATGTTTCAGTTAATGCTTTTGATTTATGAAACTGAATTACAAAATTAACATATTTGATTTTGGTAAAAATTAGATGCACTTATGCTTTCCTGTGTTTCTAGAGACAACATCTTGCGTTTTAACTTACTTAAAGTTTTAATTATTAACTTCAGACAGTCAAACAACTTCACTTTATAAATTTTCATCCTATCAAAAATTTAAATTAAGAGAGAAGTATTTTAATAAAATACTGTGCCTGGAAAATCAAAACAGAACAGGCAAATAAAAAAACAGCATGCACACATACTTACATCAGATATTTACTTATAATAACGTGCAATGCTTATTTCATCTCAACATACAATCATGCAACCAAGATTTAAATTTTAAATTTTAAAAGGTTACTCACAGTTTTTAAAAGAAACAGAGCCTCTGTGACGCCCCACTCCGAGAGCCTCGTTAACAAAGAGTATTACATAGATAATACTGTCGGCTAACGCGGACAATAGAGTATAATGGAAGCGACCATGTGTAATCTTACCTTAACTATTCACTAAATACGTCGAAAAGTAGTCGCATTAAAATTCGACCTATTCAATAAATATTTAAGGAAAAACTACAATGGCTATAGGATCTATCAGAAGAAAATATAACAACTCAAATGTAAATCACATCACAGAACAGTCGATCATAATATACACATAAACGGATACACAACAGAGTATACAAATTAACACATGTCAAGTGGTACAGGAGACCACAATTTACAGACGAGACAAAAATATAAATATCAGAGTTACAACAGATAAGGACCACAAAAGACGCTACAAAAAATGAAGCTAGAGAATAGTCCATGCGGAAGTAAAATAGGCTAAGTCCAAAAGCACCTAACCTGAAACAACTCGGTCTGACCCGAGTATAAATTACACGGATCAGTCTAGCTAAAAAAATCAGTTAAATAAACTGAACAACAATAAACCTGCAAGGTTACAAAGCATAATAGATATCTTTAAAAGAGATACACAATCATCTAACGAAAGATGAATCATATAGATCAAGCCTCATATCATCGGCAACATATAGAAACAAAGGATAAGAATATCCCAAAGCAAGCCATAAGGCAAACAACAAATACCGATAAGGTATACAAGTTCCACGAGGAAATCGCTACTCTCCATGCGGCTCAAAAAGACCAACACCGAAGGGCGATACCAAGAGAATATACATATCAATGAAATATCATAAAATTTGCTCGAGCTCAGTACTGTACAAACAAGGATCCATGAGCCCGAAGACTCCAAACCCAAGTATCACCCATGCGGCACATAAGGCCAACATCAGAGCGAAACTATATAGGGCGACAAACCCGATGGCACAAACTCGAAGGCAACGTACCCGAAGGCAACAAACCTAGGGAGGCAGTCCGAAGACACTATCCCAGAGGCAACAAACCGTAGTGGTGAAGGTCAAAGACCCAGTACTGGACACCACTAACTGGCGGAATGTGTCACAACTCTCGAAAAGGAATCCGAAAAGTGTTAACGTATGTCCCATAACCACTCGTTCGCACTAAACGGTTTACTATCCGTCAGTCACTTTCACACTCAAAGCAGTACAAAGTTTACCTCATATCATCGATAAACCAAACCCGAAGGTCAAAACGATCAATTGAATAGGTCGGGAATTAATCGGAAGGATAAACACACAGATTCATGGTCTGTGTTTTGCCCAACCATTTAATCATCCTTCCACTTTGCTCGACGTGCGAAAGTGTGTGTTTTAAATAGGAAGTTTAAATTGGAGAAGGGAGCTTTTAATACGATTTAGAGAGATTATTTATAAAACCCGTGAATGAAGTCAAAAACAAGTCATCAAAGTCAAATATGCAATAACAACTAATTGGAATCAACACGAATCGATAAAAGTTGGAAATTAACTCAAAATTAGCCAAAATAGGCAAAACTACACATTTCAGGGGATTCCAGACGTCTGTAGGGTGCCTTCAGACGTCTGGTTTCGTCCTCTGGAAAATCCCAGCAAAACAGACCAGACGTCTGATTTTGCGAACCAGACGTCTGAAACCATTCAGACGTCTGAAACTGAGGGTCAGACGTCTGAGAGTGGTTTCTGACTTTCTTCCAACTGCCGTGGCTTATTATTTTTTACTCCAGTTTAAAACCAGACGTCTGAGCTTTGCTTCCAGACGTCTGGTCATCTGGTCTGGGCAACAATTTGCCTAGGCCAAAGTGGCCAAAACATATCGGAACGAATCGATCCAACTCCACAGCAATAGACATGAATCGAGGTTAGAATTTCATATCCAACCACAGCAAAAGCAACATACTTAGATGTGAGTTACAAAAACTCACCTTTTAACCTCACAAACAAAGATGATGAAGAAGCACAAAAGCAAGGAATCAACCAACCACACTCCACTTCAACACTACAAGTTTCAATCTAGAATCAAAGCAAGCATTTCCTAAGGTAGGGTTAGGAAAATTACTGAAATTGAAGGAGAAAGAGTTGGAGAAGAAGAAGAGAGACTTACCAATAGCTTCTCTATGATTTTGGAGCAAGAATTTGGATTTGCAAGTAAACTAGGGCTAGGAGTTTCTAATTCTCATTCTCTTCCACCATTATCAGTTTTTAGCTTAAGTTTTTATGAAATGAATAAGTGAATGGAAGGAGAGAAGGGCTGAGTTGGTTTATAGAACAGTTTGGGTGAAACCCAAACCCAAAAGCCCACTTAGCAAATAGCAAAATTCGACTTACTCCAAATATATCAAAGCTTATACTCAAAAAGATCGCAAACGCCATTTTGGAACCAATGGAGGTAGTTTCGAGTTCCAATTCGGCCATTTGCAGAAAGTAACATTTCGGACCAAAATCCGAATAACGACGCTATATTTAAATTAAACATTTAAATATAAAATCGTTAAATAGGTGGGTTGTTACAGATCTCCCCTCCTTACAAAATTGCGTCCCCGCAATTCCTAGAGACGATATTTGTAACAACTACATAAATACAATCAATCAAAAGAAAAGAAAATAAGCTTGGGATGAAAAGACATACTCACCGTTTCAAGGCAAGGAAAGAAAACCCGGATAAGATCGCTCAATAAATTCTCTGGTTTCCCAAGTACAGTCATTGGGATTAGCGAACCATTGAACTTTAACGAGCGGCACGTCCTTGTTCCGAAGGTGTCGCACCTCCGTGTCAAGCACGCGAATAGGTTGCTATACAATCGATAAGTCCGGTGAGACCTCAAGCTCTTGCAAATCAGGAGAAGTAATAACAGAATCCGACTCCCGAAGACATTTCCGAAGTTGCGAGACGTGAAACACGTCATGAATGCCAGATAAATGAGCTGGAAGTGAAACTCTATAAGCCACAGGGCCAATACGTTCAGTAATAGAAAACGGTCCTATATAACGAGGAGCCAATTTTCCAGTCGTACTGAAATGCATAACCCCCTTCAAAGGAGAAACACGAATAAAAACAAGATTGCCGATCGAGAACTCGAGAGGCTTCCTACGGTTGTCCGCGTAGGATTTCTGGCGACTCTGTGCCTCTTTCATTCTCAACCAAATAAGATCAATCTTCTCAGAAGAATCACGAACAAAATCTGGACCAAGAATAAGCTTCTCACCAGATTCTAACCAACAAGAGGGTGATCGACATGGCCTTCCGTATAAGGCTTCGAAAGGAGCCATACCGATACTAGATTGAAAACTATTGTTGTAGGATAAATCTACAAGAGGTAGATGATCCTCCCAACTACCACCGAAATCAAAGATACAAATACGGAGAAGATCTTCCAAAATACGATTCACCCGTTCAGTCTGTCCGTCAGTCTGCGGATGATAAGCTATAGAAAAATTAAGCTTTGTTCTCAAAGCTTGCTGAAGACTCTTCCAAAAATGACTCGTGAATAAAGGATCACGATCACTCACAATAGAACTAGGAACACCGTAAAGTCTCACGATTTCCTTGACATACAACTTAGCCAAATGCGAAGCAGTCCTATTAGACTTAATAGGGACGAAATGAGAAGACTTAGAAAGGCGATCAACAATAACCCAAATGCTAGAATGGCCTGACCTCGAACGAGGTAGGCCGTCAATGAAATCCATAGAAATTTGATCCCACTTCCACGATGGAATCTCAAGAGGCTGAAGAAGACCCGAAGGACGCTGATGCTCGGCCTTAAAACGCTGACAAGTTATGCAATTGCTCACATAACTCGCCACATCGCGCTTCATGCCTTCCCAATAATAAAGACGACGCATATCGGCATACATCTTGCTACTACTGGGATGAATGGTATACTTAGAATGGTGACAATCATCAAGAATGTCATGCCTAAGTGCAAGATCAGAAGGCACAAAAAGACGGTTCTTCTTACGAAGACACCCATGAGAGTCAATGCTAAAATCTTGCAACGCCTCATCACAAGATCCAGACTCACAAAGCTGAATAAAATACAACAAATTAGGATCACACCACTGAGCATCGGCAATACGATCCAACAAAGAGGGCCGTGCATCTAAACTGAATAGTGCAATCGAAGAATCAAAAGATAAATCACGATCACGAATTTCACAAAAAGATAAAGTCTCAAGAATATCCCATTCGGCTAGCATCATAGAAACAACAGCCGAATGTTTGCGACTAAGCGCATCTGCAACACGATTACCCTTACCAGGGGTATATTGGATATCAAAATCATAGGAGGCAAGAAACTCGAGCCAACGCTGTTGTCTCATATTGAGTTCCTTCTGAGTGAACAAATGCTTCAAAGATTTATGATCGGTATAGAGAATGAAGCGCTCGCCCAATAAATAATGTCGCCAAATCTTCAAGGCAAAGACAATGGCGGCTAACACAAGATCATGAGTGGCATAGCGAACTTCATTCAGACGTAGTTGCCTAGAAGCATAAGCAACTACCCGATCCTTCTGCATAAGAACAACACCGAGACCACTACCACAAGCATCGGTGTAGACAACAAGATCATGATTCCCTTCGGGAACCACTAGAATAGGAGCATTTGTGAGAAGTTCCTTCAATGACAGAAAGGAAGCCTCACACTTGTCAGACCAATCAAAACGAATGCCTTTCCGAGTAAGGCAAGTGAGAGGAAGCACAACATGGGAAAAATCCTTAATGAACCAACGGTAATAACCCGCCAATCCAAGGAAACTACGAATCTCATGAACATTCTCAGGCCTCTTCTAATTCTGGATGGCTTCGATCTTTGAGGGATCGACAGAAATGCCATCGGAAGATACAACATGGCCTAAGAACTTAACCTTATTCTCCCAAAAGTGGCACTTGGAGAATTTGGCTCTAAGCTGATGATGACGAAGAGTACTCAAGACAATTCTCAAGTGATTAGCATGCTCAGCTTCAGACTTAGAATAAATAAGGATATCATCAATGAAGACAAGCACGAACTTATCGAGATATTCCCAGAATACCCGATTCATGAGATCGACAAAGAAAGAAGGAGCGTTCGTCAAACCGAATGGCATAACGAGCCACTCAAAAGAACCATAACGAGTGCGGAAATCGGTAAGAGGTATGCTATCCTCCGCGACTCGTAACTGATGGAAACCTGTGGCAAGGTCAAGCTGAGAAAAGACCTTAGCACCACTCAATAGATCGAACATATCATCGATCCTAGGCAATGGATACCTATTTCTGATGGTTAACTCGTTAAGCTTGCGATAATCAATGCAAAGCCTAAGAGTTCCATCAGATTTCTTCACAAAGACGACCGCGGATCCCCACGGAGAAAAACTAGACTGAATCAACTGCTTGGATTCAAGCTCTAAAAGATGCTTCTTGAGTTCCTCATTTTCCTTTGTAGACATCCTCGTGGGAGGACGACTAACTGGCTGCGCGCCTGGAATGAGATCAATGCGGAACTCAATTGCCCGTTTGGGTGGCAAACCCGATACAGGCTCAAAAACATCAGAAAAGTCACAAGCAATAAGAATACGAGATATATCATCACCATCTCGCGAATCAAGAGAATACAAAGCCATCTCGGAATTATCCACATCCCGAAGAACAAGAGATAACTGAGAAGGCGAATTAGGATGACAAAGATATAAAATTCTCTCGGAACAAATAATCCTGGCATCGTACCTCACTAGCCAGTCCATACCAAAAATCATATCAAAACCCAAATGAGAAACAACGTGCAGATTCGCACGGAAAGAAAAGCCACATAAAATAATCTCAATATCATCACAAAACAAGCTAAGGGTTGCGGATCCCCCAATAGGATTCGCAATCCTTAAAGAAGTAACCATACAAGAAACATCCAAAGATAAATTATCTACAAGCTTCTTCGATACGAAAGAATGTGAAGCACCCGTATCGAAAAGAACTCGTATACTATGATCATGAAATAGAATAAAACCTTCCAAAATAGATGGAGACATACCCTTGGATTGAGATGAACCTCCAGAAGCATTAGCCACATTGAGCTTGCCAGATTTTGCATTAGCAGGAGCAGTAGGACAAGCTGAAACATGATGACCTTCCTTCTTGCAATAGCGACAGAAGAGAGGCTTTGGACAAGCTCGAATTATGTGGTCCGGAGAACCACAATTGAAACACTTTCGAACGAAAGGTGTTCCGGAAGACTGAGGCTGAGAGCTAGGACCACCGGTCTTATTTTTCTTAGAAGGAAAAGGCTTCTTCTGAATTGGAAACGGCCTCTTGTTGGGGTTCTTGGAAACCACAACATTCTCACCACTATCACACTCCTTCTCGACAGCTTCGAGATGAAGTGCCGAATCAACCAAATCCTCGAAAGAAAGTTTAAGCTGGAGCAACAAGGACTTCTTAAGATATTTCTTAAGACCAGAAACAAACCTCAAATTCTTCTTGTAAGAAGTGCTAATGAATTCAAGACCATATTTAGATAAGGCCTCAAAAGATGCAACATACTCAGAAACAGAAGATTTCCCTTGCTTCAACTCAAGGAAGCGACGGGTCAATAATTTTTTTTCAGATTCAGGAACGAACTTGAGTTCAAACCGCTCCCGAAACTGAGTCCAAGAAAGAGTAGACTCATCAATCTCAGCTATAAGAAGCTCATACCAATCAAGGGCACGCTCTTGCAATAAGCTAGAAGTCACAAGAACTCGATCATGGTCAGAAAGATCCATGCGAGAAAAGATACGTTCGCATGTGCGAAACCAAGCTTGGACTTCAAGGACGGATTCGGAACCCTTAAACGGTTTTCCTCCAAGATGAGCAAAACCACTGCACTGACGTGCAAAGGCAGACTTGCGAGGTGGAGACACTCGAGGAGGAACGAGAGGCTGAGTGCTCCTAAACAACTCCATAAACTGATCGGCAAACATATATACGCCATCCGGATGTGAGCCACTAGATTGCCCAGCATCCGAACGTCGACCTCTGCCTCTTCCAGACATAAGCTGAAAGTCAAGATAAGGAAAAGATTATTCACAAGGTAGATATTGCAATATAGAATACTACGGAATAGAAATGCATTCCTAGACGTATTCCAAAACTCTATCTAACCTTGTTGGAATAAAGAGACACGATGATTCAAAGATTTGTATCACTTATACACTTTGATGTACCGTAATATGTGCTCTATTATGTGTTTATCATATTTTGTTCTGAACACAGCTCTGATACCACGCTGTGACGCCCCACTCCGAGAGCCTCGTTAACAAAGAGTATTACATAGATAATACTGTCGGCTAACGCGGACAATAGAGTATAATGGAAGCGACCATGTGTAATCTTACCTTAACTATTCACTAAATACGTCGAAAAGTAGTCACATTAAAATTCGACCTATTCAATAAATATTTAAGGCAAAACTACAATGGCTATAGGATCTATCAGAAGAAAATATAACAACTCAAATGTAAATCACATCACAGAACAGTCGATCATAATATACACATAAACGGATACACAACAGAGTATACAAAATAGCACATGTCAAGTGGTACAGGAGACCACAATTTACAGACGAGACAAAAATATAAATATCAGAGTTACAACAGATAACGACCACAAAGGACGCTAAAACAAAATGAAGCTAGAGAATAGTCCATGCGGAAGCAAAATAGGCTAAGTCCAAAAGCACCTAACCTGAAACAACTCGGTCTGACCCGAGTATAAATTACACGGATCAGTCTAGCTAAACAAATCAGTTAAATAAACTGAACAACAATAAACCTGCAAGGTTACAAAGCATAATAGATATCTCTAAAAGAGATACACAATCATCTAACGAAAGATGAATCATATAGATCACGCCTCATATCATCGGCAACATATAGAAACAAAGGATAAGAATATCCCAAAGCAAGCCATAAGGCAAACAACAAATACCGATAAGGTATACAAGTTCCACGAGGAAATCGCTACTCTCCATGCGGCTCAAAAAGACCAACACCGAAGGGCGATACCAAGGGAATATACATATCAATGAAATATCATAAAATTTGCTCGAGCTCAGTACTGTACAAACAAGGATCCATGAGCCCGAAGACTCCAAACCCAAGTATCACCCATGCGGAACATAAGGCCAACATCAGAGCGAAACTATATAGGGCGACAAACCCGAAGGCACAAACCCGAAGGCAACATACCCGAAGGCAACAAACCTAGGGAGACAGTCCGAAGACACTATCCCAGAGGCAACAAACCGTAGTGGTGAAGGTCAAAGACCCAGTACTGGACACCACTAACTGGCGGAATGTGTCACAACTCTCGAAAAGGAATCCGAAAAGTGTTAACGTATGTCCCATAACCACTCGTTCGCACTAAACGGTTTACTATCCGTCAGTCACTTTCACACTCAAAGCAGTACAAAGTTTACCTCATATCATCGATAAACCAAACCCGAAGGTCAAAACGATCAATTGAATAGGTCGGGAATTAATCGGAAGGATAAACGCACAGATTCATGGTCCGTGTTTTGCCCAACCATTTAATCATCCTTCCACTTCGCTCGACGTGCGAAAGTGTGTGTTTTAAATAGGAAGTATAAACTGGAGAAGGGAGCTTTTAATACGATTTAGAGAGATTATTTATAAAACCCGTGAATGAAGTCAAAAACAAGTCATCAAAGTCAAATATGCAATAACAACTAATTGGAATCAACACGAATCGATAAAAGTTGGAAATTAACTCAAAATTAGCCAAAATAGGCAAAACTGCACATTTTAGGGGATTCCAGACGTCTGTAGGGTGCCTTCAGACGTCTGGTTTCGTCCTCTGGAAAATCCCAGCAAAACAGACCAGACGTCTGATTTTGCGAACCAGACGTCTGAAACCATTCAGACGTCTGAAACTGAGGGTCAGACGTCTGAGAGTGGTTTCTGACTTTCTTCCAACTGCCGTGGCTTATTATTTTTTACTCCAGTTTAAAACCAGACGTCTGAGCTTTGCTTCCAGACGTCTGGTCTGGGCAACAATTTGCCTAGGCCAAAGTGGCCAAAACATATCGGAACGAATCGATCCAACTCCACAGCAATAGACATGAATCGAGGTTAGAAATTCATATCCAACCACAACAAAAGCAACATACTTAGATGTGAGTTACAAAAACTCACCTTTTAACCTCACAAACAAAGATGATGAAGAAGCACAAAAGCAAGGAATCAACCAACCACACTCCACTTCAACACTACAAGTTTCAATCTAGAATCAAAGCAAGCATTTCCTAAGGTAGGGTTAGGAAAATTACTGAAATTGAAGGAGAAAGAGTTGGAGAAGAAGAAGAGAGACTTACCAATAGCTTCTCTATGATTTTGGAGCAAGAATTTGGATTTGCAAGTAAACTAGGGCTAGGAGTTTCTAATTCTCATTCTCTTCCACCATTATCAGTTTTTAGCTTAAGTTTTTATGAAATGAATAAGTGAATGGAAGGAGAGAAGGGCTGAGTTGGTTTATAGAACAGTTTGGGTGAAACCCAAACCCAAAAGCCCACTTAGCAAATAGCAAAATTCGACTTACTCCAAATATATCAAAGCTTATACTCAAAAGGATCGCAAATGCCATTTTGGAACCAATGGAGGTAGTTTCGAGTTCCAATTCGGCCATTTGCAGAAAGTAACATTTCGGACCAAAATATGAATAACGACGCTATATTTAAATTAAACATTTAAATATAAAATCGTTAAATAGGTGGGTTGTTACAGCCTCTGATTGAAGGGCTTTTTCTTTTTGAATTTGCTTTAGAACTTTAGAACTGCCGTTGCTTTTGAATAGGCTTCATTTTAAAAATGCAGGTAATACCGAAGTTCCAGATTGCAGATAAAAAAATGGTGTAGATTTGCTTCATTTCCAGGTGCATGCAGAAATCATTTTCCAGATCTTATAAAAATGATGTAGGCCTTTTTGATAATGAGGGGTTTGTGAAGGGTTTGTGCAGGGTTTTGAAGAAGAGTATGATTTTTTTATTGAACATGATTCAGGATTTTTGGTATGTGGAACTTACTGATTTTTTTGATATGAAGATGTTTTGAAGTTCTCTTTTGATTTAGGAAATGAGAAAAAAACAAGTAAGAATGAAAATGTATGTTTATATAGATGTAGTTTCAGATTTTATTAAAATAAAAGAAAAATTTAAAACAAAATGAAACTTCTAAAAATTTCTACATTTGTCAATTTAATAGGTTAATCTTTGAACATTTGTTAAATAAGGCTTTAAGAATACAACACTTGTCTTTGTATATTAATTTACAAGTTAATATGTGTATTAAGCCTAAATTTAATTTGTTAGTTAATATTTCATATGTATAAAAAAATTAAAAGAAATAAAAAAAAATTATGCTTATAAATAAAGCTTATACATATAAAAATTAAAGCAATCAAAAATCTATACTTTGGATTTTAAATTCAAATCAAATTCAAAATCTAATATTAGAAAATAAGTTATGAATACAAATTAAACTTTGAAATAACAGTTGCTATTTTTATTCAAAACCTATTTATAAAGACAATATACTATTAATATTGTTTTTAGAAATGACTCATTATTAAATTTAAAATAATTATAAGAGAAATTATATCTTTATTATTAAATTACTTATTTTATTAAGCTATAAAACTTTCTATTAATTCAATTTAAATTTAAACTCAAGCCAAAATCATTTTAAACATTTAAACATTTTTTTCTTAACAATTTAAAAATCATATATTTATTTATTACATAGCTTTGAAAACTTAATATTAAATAAAAATCAAAATTTCCAAATTATTAATATATATATTAGAATTTTAAATCGTGATTCATTTACTAAGTTTAAACCAAGTTCATTTATGTAATAACTTTGAAAAGCTTATATATTAAATAAAAACAAATTTCCAAATTACTAAAAATATTAGAATTAGAAAATATGCTTTATTTACTAAATTTGAAACAATGCTAATCTATTTACAATATAAACTATATATTTATATTATAAATAGAAACCAATTTATTATTTTTAAAAGATAAAATAACCAATCAAATAATTATTGAACAAGATTATTAAATCAATCTAAAGTATTATTAACAAAAATTATCAATATCAATTTAATTTTAATACAGATTATTAAATTGATATTGTCAAAAATTCCGTGATATTACATTGAAACTGAAATGGCTCGGGGAAAAATAGTATTTGGCTTGGGGAAAAATAGTATTTGGCTCGAGTAGCTTGCGGGTTGAACCCGAAGCAGCATTTTTAAAACAGATTTTTTGTTTCTATAAGGGCAAGTTTTTGAATTTAAATAAATTTGAGCTTTTCCTATATAAATTTCTTTTGTATAAAATAAGTTTTCTTTAATATTTGATTAAGAGATTTGTAATTTGCTTAACTCAAATTTTGTCAAGATAAATTTGTAATCATTTTAAATCTTAATTTGAAATGAAATTTAAAAGTAAATTTTTTCAAAGGCATGTAAATGATAATTAAGTCATTGATAAGGATAATACTTTATCGTAAAGTTAATTAAGGGTTAATGATTTGAAATTAATTAAATTAGTAAAAGTAATTAATTAACTTAATTAGTTTGTGATTAAGGATTAATAAATAATTAAGGGTTATAAGTTAATTAATTAGAGGTTAAGTAATGTGAAATTAAGAGGTGATAATTAATTGAGGATTAATTAATTAATGTAATTAATTAAAGAAAATTATTTAAAGGATAATTAAATTATGTGATAAATTAATGAAGGTAATTAATTTGAGGATAATTAATTAAAGGTTAATTAATTAATGAAAGTGATTAAGGGATGATTTATTAATTAAGGGTTATTAATTATTGTAATTAGTTAGGAATAAGTAATTAAAGAATAATTAAATAATTAGGAGTTAATTTTTTAATGATTAAAGGTTAATTGATTTATTAATTAAGGTTGATTAATTAATAAAGGATTAATTAATTTATTAATTAAGATTAATTAATAGATAATTAAAGGATAATTAATAGAATTGATTTTTAATTAATTAATGTTAATTAACCAGGATTAATAATTTATTCATAAGTGATTAATCTGATTTAAATTGATCAAATGAGTAAATAATCTTACTTATGGATGTTTGAATTGTGTGAAATGACCTGTATTGTTTGATATCCCTGATGTGTGATGCTGTGTGATATGAATTATTTTGATTTGAGCTATGATGAATGTAATTTATTTATCTATATTGAATTTTATATTATTTATCTGTGAATCTGTGAATGGAAGATAAGCGTTATAGATTATACCGCTTATCCATATTGATATGATTGAGTCTGTGATGATTGATGTTGTTGCACTATTGTGTAAAACCCCAGGACTACACCATACACACAAAATATGGATTGCATGAGGAAATCGATTAGGTCACAGATATTTTGAAATTTAAAGATTATTTTTAAAAGTTGAATATTGAATCCAAATGGTTTGGGAAAGAATTGGTTAAATATGAAAAGCTTTTGAAAAGGAGTTTTCAAGATTAAAGTTATTTTGAATAACTTGATAAAGTTTTTAAATTTAAATAGTCTGATTTGAATTTAAATTCAAGATTTGAAATTGAATTCTATGTTTTGAAATTATGGCTTAAAAAGGTTATGCAAGTTATAAAAGTGTTTATATGGGTTTTAAACCATTTTAAAATTATTAGTTTGGAAATTTGAATTTAACCCAAGTTTTATACTTGAAGGGCTTTAACTTATGCAAACGTAATCGGATTTTTCCAAAACGAAAAGGATTGTTTTTCAAATAATAATAGCATTCATATAAAGAAGGGATTTCCAATTCATGTTGAAAAGGTTTCAAGTTTGAAATCGAATTGTTTTGAAAGCTATGAATTGAATCGTTGATTTAAAGATTGGATGAGTTAATCCAATTTGATAGGGAAATTGTTTAGAAAGGCTATGAACAAATCTTTATGAAAGATTGGTGAGCTTTGTGAAGTGAATCTTTTTTTTAAAAGATTAAAATGGTAATTTTTTAAAACCATTTGAAAGAAATTTTTTGGGTAATAAGTTGTGACTTATTTGAGATACCATTATCCATATGGTATTTAAATATTGCGCTCATTATTCGGTTTAGCCGGGAGAGGACCTTGTGTCATATAACCCATTCTGCATAATGATACGACATTATGGATAGCATTTGAAGACCGGTGGTGAAGACCGGATATTTTCGAAAACGAAAGGATAACTCGTCGAATGTCTCTGCACCGGCTGATCGCCGGTATAGAGATTTGATCATCCTTTGTGATGGGGAGTCCGGACGTGATTAGGGATTATCCGGATTTGCAAGGGCTTCTTTATGAAGTGCCTTCGATTCTGTTCGAACCACGAACAGACTTGTATGGATGCATGTATGACATTACACTTTGAGATGTAAAGTTGGTTTCTATCAAATACATTTATGTTTGGTGGCGGAGATTTATTTTCTTAGCTTAACACCCTTCTCTGAGACGTACGAGCTCAGAGGTTATGTAGTTGATGGTTACTAGTGATACATTCCCAATTTGGTAATGTGGCATACGAAATTCTGCTGATTGTTTGTTGATCAACGCATGGATTTTGTGAAAAGTGTAGCTTTGTGGACGAGACTTCGTCGAGCCTCACAACCCGATAATGGTTGAAACAGGAATCGTTGCAGCAAGGTTATTTGGGGGTAACGCCTCCTAAGGGTATGTCATTTCCTTCTAGATAAAAGGTGGTATCATGGTATGGAGCCTAGATATTTAACCTATGTGGTTGCTGCAAACTTATTGCTTTGTGGTTGTTGGTTGATAGGCGCCTCGGATAATAGGTTGGTAACAAACGGAGGGTGGCATACTCGTATCAGTAGTTACCTAGTTTACTTCATTACAACGTGATAGGGGGTTCTCGCTTTTGCATTTGGTGGCGAACGGGAGACTCTTACCCCTACATGTCCCCGGGGAGGGATTCGTTAACCAGGTAGGTGAAGAAGTCGAAAGGCTGGCCGTAAAAGCAAGGGCAGGGTACCATTGTATGCCACGGTGAGGCTGGGATGGTTGAAAAGCCTATCGATCGAGAGTGGCCATTGTCGATGGTTGAAAAGCCTAGACCGTTACATATTTGGTATCAGAGATAACGGTTGAACTTTAGCTTTTGGAGTATAACACATTAGGTAACTCATTAGAGATAGGGTTACAATTACCCTAGAATGAGTATCCCTAAGATATCCGTCCGTATGCCTCAGTAAATTCTCTTACTATCCGCTGATAGTGAGTATGAGTGCAAGAAGAGGACGAGGTCGGGGACAGGGGAGTACCACTAAAAATGGTCAATACCCTGTAACAACAAGGAAACAACTTTTCTTGATCTCCTTTGATCCAGTTTCATTTCTTCGATGGCTTCGTGGAAGCTTCAAGAAGAAGCTTCGGTGTGATGATGGCCCCACGTATCGTTGTAGATAAGTTCATATTTCATCAATTTATATCAGCTTTTCACTTCTAAATGAATTGGAAATTTATTTGAAATAAATTGGTTAATTAAGTATGAAGTTAAATTAATTTTTATCGATAAAACAATTTCGATTAAAACCAAATTTGAAAATTTTGTTGAAATTTATGGTGTGGATCCACGTCCAAAGTTGGACTAGTTGGTGTATACTTTGGGATATTCCAACCTGAGTTGAGTACCCATTTGTTTATTCTCTTAGGTTCAGATATACTCTACGAATGGTTAGTTATCCCTTCAGACTAACCAATAGCCTTGTATATTTCGTAGATCTGATAACTAGAGTACTTCGTTAGATATTGAATGAGTTCGTTCTCATATTTATTGATGATATTATGATTTGCTAAGCCAAATGCAGAATAAATATTCAGTTTGATCTGGAAAAACAATCCTTATCTGTTCTTTGTTGTCTCCCTGTCTAGCAAATTTCGAGGATGAAATTTTCTTAAGAGGGGAGTTTGTAACGATCCCAATTTTTATGCTAAATTTAAATTTGTAATTAATATAATTTTTGGGTTAATTTGTGAATTAATTGATAACTAATTTGAATTTTTTTGGGAATAAATATATGTAAAGAGATTTCAAATAGAATCTTGGTTTTGAAATTCAAAAGAAAATATCTTATAAATAAAATTTGATTTATTAACTTTGTATTTTGAAAAACTAAAGTATATATGTATTAAGAATTTTGATTAATAATGTATAATTTGATTTCAAAGCATTTGTCTTAAGGTTATTTATAAAGTTATATAAGTGTAAATATAGAAAAATGTATGAATAAAATATAAACATTCCTAATAAATTGAATTTAAAATGTAAAATAAGACTTGATTAAATATTTAAATTACTTTTCATTTATATATTTAGAAATCAATAAGATAAACATTTGTAAAATAAAAACATTGGTAAATATAAAATAAATTAACGAGAGGGTTTAAAGTTAAATCTATAAATGAATTAAAGTAAAGGATTTAAACACAATTTTATCATATGTAACAAATGTTTAATAAGTGACAATATAGATTAACATGTGTTAGTAGAAAATAACAAGTGGCAAAAAATGGTTTTATGAAATTTAAAATAACATACTAAAAGAAAAGAAAACTAAGTAATTCTCAGTTCATAATTCTTAAACTTGAAAAAGAAGATCAAGCAAAACAAATGCAAAGTCAAGAATAAAATAAAAATCTGTTCCAAGCTAAGGTTAAACAAATATCAAAGGCAAAGAGAATCAGTTTCAACATCTTATAAATCTGAGCAAAGCTAAAAACCAGAACTAAATCATGCAAGATCAATTCATATTCAAAGATCAGATTCAAACACACGTAAATCCAACTTCAGATCATCTCAAACAAGCTAATGATCAAATATATCAAGTTCCAGATTAAAAGCTCAAGTCAGGCTTCTTCTCTGTTTTAACATTCCAAGCTTGAATACTTCTCTGCTTTCAAACCATTCAGGTGAGCAAACTTTTCAGCCTTTGATCAATTTCTATGTTAATGCTTGTGAGTAATGTTCGAGAAGATGAATGCATGTATGTATATAAATATTTAATGCCTGTGTGTTGTTTGCATATGTATATACATAGGCTCTGTTATGTGTTTACAGGTTTTAAGTCCTAAATAAATCCAATATCTTATACAAAATCATTATTAGCTTTTGATTTGTAAATGAAAAACGATTGAAATTGTGCGGCATCACTACTAAAAATAATTCCAGGAATTTATATTAAATATTTACCTCAAAAATTTCTAAACAACAGTAATAAATATATTTGGGTCAAAAATTAATAAAATCAATTTCAAGTTTAGATTGTATGATTAAATTTGTAGTAGAATATCATGAATTTTAATATGAATATCACGATTTTTGGTTTGGTAATCATTGGGATAATCTGTGTTGAACGGAATGGGTAACTTCGTCGATTGTCGATTATTGATGCAATATCGTGGGTCAAGGTTGATATCGGGGGTAGCTGGAAGATTGGTGGGCTCTGGAAAAATAATGCAGGATTTTATCATCAGCCGTGGTGGTCAGGCATGGGTGATTTAGAGTTAGGGAAGCAGTTTGGTTCGTCGTTGTTGTCGAGGTGACTGTGGTGACGGTGGTGCACCGGGACGGTTCGCTTGGGAGGGAAACTAAAGACCGGAGGTCGAGGCATCTTTGGTGAAGTCGGCGAAGTTTATCATGGTCGAGATCGACGTTGATGGGTGATTTTCCGGTAATGGTTGTTTCCAGTAATGGGATGATGGGTTTGATTTTTGATTTGAGAATGGGATCATCATTCTGGATGGACGATCGAGTAGGCAGGGTCGGCTTGGGTTTGTCGATGATCGGGGGAACGACCAGAGATAATCGGAGTGGCGTGCACTGTGTACGCGTGCACTGTGTACACGTGCACGTTTGTGTTTTTTTGGGTTATGGATCAAAGAAGAAAGGTAAATGACTGGGGACGATCACGGGAAAATGAGGGGTTTACTCGAAGTAAATTTGAAACTAAAATGGCTCGGGGAAAATAGTATTTGGCTCGAGTAGCTTGCAGGTTGAACCCGAAGCAGCATTTTTAAAACAGATTTTTAAAGTTTTTAAAAGGGCAAGTTTTTGGATTTAAATAAATTTTATTTAAAAGTTTTCCTTTATAAATTTCTTTTGTATAAAATAAGTTTTCTTTAATATTTGATTAGAGATTTGTAATTTACTTAACTCGAATTTTGTTAAGATAAAATTGTAATCATTTTAAATCTTAAATTTTAAATGAAATTTAAAAGTAAATTTAAAAGTAAAATGTTTCAAAGGCATTTGTAAATGATAATTAAGTCATTGATAAGGATAATACTTTATCTTAAAGTTAATTAGGATTTAATGATTTGAAATTAATTAAATTATTAAGAGTAATTAATTAACTTAATTAATTTATGATTAAGGATTAATAAATCATTAAGGGTTATAAGTTAATTAATTAGAGGTTAATTAATGTGAAATTAAGAGATGATAATTAATTGAGGATTAGTTAATTAATGTAATTAATTAAGGATTAATTAAAGGATAATTAAATTATGTGATTAATTAATTAAGGTAATTAATTTGAGGTAAATTAATTAAAGGTTAATTAATTAATGAAAGTGATTAAGGGTTGATTTATTAATTAAGGGTTAATTAATTATTGTAATTAATTAGGAATAATTAATTAAAGAATGTTAAATAATTAGGGGTTAATTTTTTAATGATTGAAGGTTAATTGATTTATTAATTAAGGTTGATTAATTAATAAAGGATTAATTAATTTATTAATTAAGATTAATTAATAGATGATTAAAGGATAATTAATCAAATTAGTTTGTAATTAATTAATGTTAATTAACCAGGATTAATAATTTATTCATAAGTGATTAATCTGATTTAAATTAATCAAATGAGTAATTAATCTTACTTATGGATGTTTGAATTGTATGAAATGCCCTGTATTGTTTGATATCCCTGATGTGTGATGCTGTGTGATATGAATTATTTTGATTTGAGCTGTGATGAATGTAATTTATTTATCCGTATTAAATTTTATATTATTTATCTGTGAATCTGTGAATGGAAGACAAGCGTTATAGGTTATATCGCTTATCGATATTGATATGATTGAGTCTGTGATGATTGATGTTGTTGCATTACAGCGTAAAAACCCTGGACTACACCATATACACACAAATATGGATTGCATGAGGAAATCAGTTAAGTCACAGATATTTTGAAATCTAAAATTAGTTTTAAAAGCTGAATATTGTGTCCAAATTGTTTTGGAAAGAATTGGGTTAAATATGAAAAGCTTTTGGAAAGGAGTTTTGAAGAATAAAGTTATTTTGAATAACTTGATAAAGTTTTGAAATTTAAATAGTTTGATTTGAATTTAAATTCAAGATTTGAAATTGAGTTCTATGTTTTGAAATTATGGTTTAAAAAGGTTATGCAAGTTATAAATGTGTTTATATAGGTTTTAAAACCATTTTAAAAATATTATTTTGGAAATTTGAATTTAACCCAAGTTTTATACATGAAGGGCTTTAACTTGTGCAAATGTAATCATATTTTTCCAAAACGAAAAGGATTGTTTTTCGAATAATAATAGCTTTCATATAAAGAAAGGATTTCCAATTCATGTTGAAAAGATTTCAAGTTTGAAATAGAATTATTTTGAAAGCTGTGAATTGAATCTTTGATTTAAAAATTAGATGAGTTAATCCAATTTGAAAGGAAAATTGTTTAGAAAGGCTATGAATGAATCTTTGTGAAAGATTAGTGAACTTTGTGAAGTAAATCTTTTTGTTTTGAAAGATTAAAATAGTAATTTGTTTAAACCATTTGAAAGACAAGTTTTGGGTAATAAGTTGTGACTTATCTGAGATCCCATTATCTGTGTGGTTTTTAAATATTGTGCTCATTATTTGGTTTAGTTGGGAGAGGACCGTGTGTCATATAACCCATTCCAAATAATGATACGACGTTATGGATAGCATTTGAAGACCGATGGTGAAGACCGAATATTTTCGAAAGCGAAAGGATAACTCCTCGAATGTCTCTGCACCGGGTGATCCTCGGTATAGAAATTTGATCATCCTTTGTGAAGGGGAGTCCGTACGTGATTAGGGATTATCCGGATTTGCAAGGGCTTCTTTGTGAAGTGCCTTCGGTTTTGTTCGAACCTGGAACATACTTGTAGGGATGTATGTCTGACATTACACTTTGAGATGTAAAGTTGGTTTCTATCAAATACGTTTATGTTTGGTGGCGGACATTTATTCTCTTAGCTTATCACCTTTCTCTGAGACATATGAGCTTAGAGGTTATGTAGTTGGTGGTTACTAGTGATACATTCCCAATTTGGTAATGTGGCATACAAAGTGCTATTGATCATTTGTTGATCAAAGCATGGCTTTTGTGAAAAGCGTAGCTTTTTGGACGAGACTTCTTTGGGCCTCACAATCCGGTAATGGTCGAAACAGGAATCGTTGCAGCAAGGTTATTTGAGGGTAGAGCCCCCTAAGGGTATGTCATTTCCTTTTGGATAAAAGGTGGTATCATGGTATGGAGCCCAAATATTTAATCTATGTGGTTGCTGCAAACTTATTTCTTTGTGGTTGTTGGTTTATAGGCGCCTCGGATAAAGGTTGGTAACGACCGGTGGGTGGCATACTCGTATCAGTAGTTACCTAGTTACAGAGGTAACCCGGCCTTGAGTTGGCAGAGATCCGGTTATGTTCTCGGGGACGTCCCTCCAGAGGCGTTCCATTCGGTGTGGGAAGTTCCTTTGCCTGACCATTGTTGGAAATCCAATCATCCAATATGCATATTGTATGGTTTTAGTTGTATAACCTGCCATTTACTTATGGTGGTCACCATTGTTTAGATGGTAGCTATAGTAGGCATAGTTCGAAATGTCTATGCTAGTTAAGATTAATATTATACTTTCAAAAGGTTTTCTGCACCATGCACTAATAATAATATCAAAAGATTATTGCGTATCAAGCATGTTTGACTATCATAAGGAGAAATCTCCTCCAATTGTGTGCTTGCATTGTGTATGTAGCGGGAGGCCTTATGGCAGTTTCTTTTCCAAAAAGCATTGCAGACTTCTTTTAAAATCATTTGGTTTTCTTTTGTTAAAAATAAACTGTTTTTTTTGCTCACACTAGTCCCATGACTGACCTGGAGTTTATTGTTCCCTTTCTAAACTCTGGGTGCCAATAATTTTTCCACACGGGCAGTCTACAGTTAGATTTTTCAGATAGTCAGATAGTAGATGTAGATTCGATATCTTTGGAGCCTTTGGTTGTGGCAATTGCATTCGGACTCCGCTTGCTTAATACAACGTGATGGTGGTTCGAGCATGTGGCTTGGAGTTTTGGAGTTTGGCATTGAGGACATTACCTCTCTATTGCTGTCGTTTGTCTTCCGCTTTTGTCTATCTCTGATATATGTATTGATATCTCATTTGTATCTAATATTGTATCATTGTTGTAATCAACTGATGTCTATCAATGATATATTCATTGTTTTCTTCCGCTGTGTTGTTATACTTAATGTGTTATAATCCTCAGCGCGAATCGGGTTTCAACGGTTGAATCTGCGGCATTTGAGTACAAGTGAAGTATGGGTATCGATTTTCGAACACTGAAATTCGGGTCGTCACATTTTCGATCTCTAAGGATCCATCAAAATATTTATATATAACGTAATACACTATATATATTGTCTAATTTGTAAAACAAATAATTCTTGGCATTAAGGCTTTACATTAATCCCCTTTAAAGCATTTTTAAGCATCGTCGTACAGTTTTCATATAATGCCCCAGTAGCACGTCGGAGGATAGGGATGCGCCATGATACGACAACACTAAATTAAACTTGTACTAGTCTTGTAACATACCATATCCGGAGGCCCAAAAATAAGCGCTACAGATGTTGCAGTCATCTATAGTATTAGCTTCCGACGACTAAATATGGCTATGTTAATGGTATCTATAATATCAGAAGCACTTGAATATGAAACAAAACTCAGATATCAAAAAAACTTTTCTTCATTACATTTTAAAACCAGATGTTCCATATTCTCTTACATAATCCCAATACATTCCCAGGCACAGATAAAATATACTTATTGAAAAATACGCTAAGAGCGGTATATGAAGATACCTCCTTGGATGATCATAGTCATATAGTCATAATAGACTTAATACAAACACAACAAAAATACAACAGAACACAAAACTACAACTCATAAATAGCTATCTGTTTGCCACCTGCATGCCTTTGGCAGACTTATTCGTCATCCTACTAAAACCTGAAAAAGACCTTTACCCCTCAGCCTATTCAAATAAATTTTGAACATCCGAGATTTTAAAAGAAAGAACATAAACTTCGAGTCAGACATAAAGCCTGGTGTGAATAATACTATACATCCCAGTTTAATATGTTAAGTGAGACCACGCTGCTTAGCAGAATGGGTTTCCCCTCACTAACATCCTTTTAAAACATATCTTGGAAAAACCTTTTCCTGCAACAAAAACTGATTAAATACTGTAAAACTTCATTATGTACACATACATAAATAACATGTAATAATGAACTATCTGTTCAAACACATAAGTTTTGTTTGACTAACTTTTAACCTTTGGCTAACTCAGGCCCACCAGACAATATAAACTAAATTAGTCTAACATCTGTTAGACACACCTCTTCTTGACTATCGGTCATTAATTACCTATTAAATACTTCGCTTCTGGATGGTCTATCCCTAGCTTAATCTTCTCCTATGTCTTCCTGATCCTAATGGTTTTTCGGGCTCACCGATAACCTACCTTTATACAAACATATATTCCTTTCAGTATGTAATCATAATTTGTAGTCTACCTGAGCAAGCTCTACACATTGGGGATAATAGCTAATGTATAGGGCGTAACGCTATACTAGTCTCATCTGGTATTCTAATATCTTAGCATTTTCACTTAGGGATCCCTTCCATAATTTTCCTTGAAAACCTTTTCAATATGATATAAAACCTTTAAATCGAGCTAAAACAAGGAAAAATATATAATCTTTATGCTTTACTCAAAATCATATTTCCATGTTATATATAAATCTTACTTAAACCTTAGTTGATGAAAACATTTAAACATCTGAAAGTACCCCTTTTGATTCCATTAAAAGTATCCTTATCTAAACCATCAAAAGCATCTCCTTAGAAACCATTCAAACCTTTCAGAACCATTGAATACCTTCGTTTTGAAAGCATTAAAACCTTAGACATCCTATCTTAAAACACTTTAAAACATTACCTTAGAAAACCTTAGAAAAACCTTCAATTTCAAACCTTTCGAAACCATCAAAATAGAACCATTCGACTCTGTCAGAAGCTACCTTTCAAAAGCAAAGCAGATGTTAGTTTTGGTTTATAAAACAAAAATACTCCAACCTCTTCGACAACTAAGACTTCAACCAAGTACCCTTTGACCTTGTTTAATTTATTACGTACCAAATTGCTTGATACCATACACATTGGTTTTTGACCTTGTCAAAAGCTTTAATTCCTTTCAACCTTGTCGAAAGGTCTTGGTCGAAAGGTTTGATGCCGAAAATGGCTAAAACATGCTAAAAGCCTGATTTTTTTTTTAAACTTAAAACAGATAACTTTTCAAATAACCTACCTTTGTTTATCAAATTCTCATTGGTTAAAAAATTCTTTTCAGAAAAGTGCTGCCAATAATTTTAGAAATAAACAAAGATCATATTTTATAAAAATGCCCCTGCTCCTTAACGAAATATATAAAACTTTTAAGTCTCATACCTCAAAAAATTATATATATTGATCGAAACACATAGGAAAAATCTGAAAAAATTCCAAAAAATCTATTTTAATATGTTTTCCAACATAAAAAAATTCCAAACCCAAATAACTATTATTTTTGCCGAAAATATTTTATAACCCAATAAATTATTTTCTTTACTAAAAAGTTAATATAAAATCCACGTTAATTTGGAAAATTATGAAAATTAAAACCCATCTCCATAATATCATTTCAAACCTATTTTTAAATTTTCAAGGCATCAAGATGTCATCTAATAGGGTTTTCATGTCAAACATATCATAAAAACTAACATGAACATACATAATTCATCAACAAACATATATATATATATATATATATATATATATATATATATATATATATATATATAAAACTTTTATCATAAAAAACATGGCATAAACTTGCAAAACATTTTGGATCTATCTTGAAACGGAATACCATAAGAAAATGGGATGTAGTAATTATTCACCTTAGCTTTGAGATTTGATGTTGAATTAGTCGATTATCTTCTTTCTCCTGAATCCGAGCTTTGTCTTCCTTGAGAATAGAGATGGTGGTCGACCCTTATGCTTTATTTTGGTAAAATGAGGATGGACATGTGCTTCATCTCCAAAGGGTTTAGGTTATAAGTCCCTCCTATTTTCTATTTTGCCCTTCCTTATTTCCTAACACATTAGTTCATGTTGTTTCTTTTTAATTTCCATTTAACATGGCACGACTACCCTTACTTAAATCAAATCTCAATCTATTAACCTCCACATTATTTATTTAATTTAACTAATTAAATATCCTAAATAATGTTATAAAAATATGAGGTGTTATAGGTCTCGTATAGAGATAAAAGTATGACAGGGCATAGGAGGCAATGCCCAAGATGGAATACTACTAGTTCGGGTCGCAGGGCTGGTGGTAACGCATCGTAGCCATGATCGCATACCGCATTCATCCATACCATATCGAATCAAAGGGAGGTAATCCCAAAATCAAGGTGCACCAATCAAAATCAACATCAAAGTAATAATATGGACCGAGTCTAAGAAGAAAATCGAAGAATTGATGTCCGCTAGAGGTAATTAGCCTTATTGGCCTTGTCAAGCCATCTTGTTTTAGTCATTTCAAATAAGATAAGTGCCGGGGTCTATTCAGCATCGTTCTCTTTCTTCAAATCCAGTAAACAACGCCAAATCCAACTACTTCGTTCTGGAGTCTTCTACGCATACACAATTGTTAATGTGGTTCCAATATTAATAGAGAGTATGCGAATAAGAGGCTTTGGTCACTTCAACAACCAAACGCTGTTTTACACACCATTTGGTTATTTTACATTTCAAAATTGATTCATACTTGATGTCCAAATATCATATTCACTTCAAAATATCATTTATTTCAAAATCATCATATTTACTTCAAAATATGTCAATTCAGTACAATATGTCATTTTTACTTCAAAATTCAATTCGAACTACAATTTAGGTTATAACTTCATTTGAACCCATTTCACATTTAAATCGATGATTTAAATATAAAAAAATCCCACTTTGAATAGTTTGAATTTAGAAAATAGTTTGAATAGTTTTAAATAGTTTAGAAGTTAAATAGTTTAAATTGTTTGGATACTAAAATAGATTATATATTATATGATTTGAAAATTTAAATAATTGGAAATTTTAAAAAGATAAATTTTAAAACAGTTTATAGGAAAATAGTTTATAGTGAAAATAATTTCAAAACCGATTCTTCCCATTCTCAATAAATCTGGATTCAGGTCCAAATTTAAATCAGATTAATTCAATTCCGAATCTTTCAATTCAGGTCATCTTAAATCTCAAATCAATTTAAATAGACATAATTTCGATTTAAATTCAAGTCAACTTTAATTTCAGTTTTAATTAATTTCAAATTCGATTTCATTGACTCGATTCAATGGTTTAAGTTTCAATTCAATCCTTATTTTTAAACCATTTCGATTTATATCTATTTCGAGCTCGATTTCAAAATACCAATTTAAATCGCTAAAATCAATTTAAACTTCAAAATTCAATTAAATGTACAAGTTTTTTAAACCAACCAATTTCCATAATTTCAATCATATTCCAATTATAACTTCAAATTTTAAATTCGATTCTTTAAACAATTCCAGTTAACAAATTTCAATTTCAATATTTCGAGCTCAAGTTCGAAAAACAGTTCCATAAATTCAATTTTTTTTCCATTAAATCTGAATAATTTAAATAAATTCAAACCGAAAAATCATTTAATTTAGATGTCCGTACATAATTTTATATCCTATGGCCAAGTGATCAGTTATTTCAATTTAATTTCAAGGATGGATATATATCATTTCAATCCAAAATTAATGTCATAGGTATATATCATTTCAACCTATTTCTTAATTTATTTAAGGCAATTCAGATAACATTTTTATATACTCTCAATAATACACGGAGTGATAATAGAATATATGTATATAATAAATAAACATCCAATCATCAATATATCAACCAATAGCACCCATCACAACCAACATCCAAATCAATCAAATATCACAACAATTATTTAGTTATCAATGTTGGATGTTTAAATTCAATTTCAATTTCAAATTGACCCTTCGAATTAAATTTCTATCAGTTCAATTCATATGTCAAATTTAAATGTCAATTAAATTACCAAACAACAGTCAACAAAATAAATTTAAATTACTTCACAACTTCAATATAACTAACATGAAAAATATTTTAGTACTTCGGGAGCGTTTAGAACACTCACCTTTATTTGAAACTAAAAAAATTATAGTTTCAAATAAATACCAATTCAACTCCATGCTGTAGAGGACTTCGATACGAATTCAATGCAACTCCTTTCGCCTGAATCTGACCTTGTATGCAAAAGTTACGATTTAATTAGCACTAAAGATAAAATTAAAATAAAATTAACTAAATTAAATAAATAAAATAAAATAAATGTTTCTCTCATTTCAAACCCGTACACCCTATGACTCAACCACAATTAGGATATAACGTACGCGAGCGCCACCATCGATGACTGGACGTCAATACAACCATACTGTTTAATGTGCCACGACCTCTTCTACCAACACCAGTAGCCTCCCCTTCCCGCCACCTCCGTTTGCAAGTTAGAACCCAAAAATGTGCAGGACTCTCGATCTCGATTCTGGCGATTCCATGCAGGCATGAGATGATCCAACTGCTGGATGTGTTGAGCTTGTCGAGCTCTACATTTTCTCTTTAGGGGTCGAGCGATTTCGTTGAGTGGATTGAGAGAAACCGAGGAGTGAAGTTCAAAATTTTTAAGCCATTAAATCGCTTTGAGAAAACAAAAACACGGCTGTGATTAAGGGCTTAGGTTTTTAACGAAATGAAAGATAACACAGCCTATTATATAAATATCTAACACTATTGACTCATGAAATTTTCGAACTCCAAATGAAACGTGCCTTCTGGTGTTTTTTATATGTTATTCCCCTATTCCAAGCGCAATGGAACTAGTTTTGGGATCCAATTCCATCATATTCAGAAGATAGCATTTCAAAATCAAATCATTTTAATTAAATCTCCTTAATTAATTTCTACATGTTTCAAACTGGCACGCCCAAACGACAAGCATTTTACTACGAAACTTGAAATCCTATAATAATTTACTATTACAAATCTGATGAACCGGTTTTGTCGAAATCCCATACAATAGCCAAAATGACTATTTTTACACGTAATTCCAAAAATGAATTTAATCACTTTTAAATTCAATTTAAAAGTCAACAATCTTCTTTCTTATTTGAATAAAATTTAAACCAACTTACGAAATCATTTCATTCATATTAAATTCAGGATTTAATTATTTAAATAATTTACAATATTAAATTCAAACAATTTAATTATTCAATAAATCACCATACTTCAAATATAAGTTATAAAATTTAACTTTTAAAACGAATTCAAATAATAAAACAACTACTTCAGTTTATAGTAATTCAAATTTATTATAAGCACATTTAATATATAAATTTTCATTTCAATATTGGTTATTGCCCAAATCTTCGAAATTGGTTATTTCAAATTTTATTCAAGTTCACATTAAATAAACTACATCAATAAATCATTAAATTTTTATTTCTAACTATTTTAATTCAATAATCATATTAAATTTAATAATTTAAAGAAGTTAAAAATATGGGTTGTTATATATAGTCCACCTCGCCTTATACCCTCGGTTTATAGAATTTCGGTGTTGATGGTGGCTACGTTGCGGTGGGGTAGATAGATACATTCTTTGGTAGAATGGCTAGGAATTGATGGAATTTACTGTACTTCTTGTTTCCTCTAGGCTACTTCCTTTAGGAAATCTAGGAAGGAACGAGCTATTAAAAGAGTATGCAATTTCGCCTAGAAAATATATGGTTTCTAAATCATGGCTTAGAATGGGATAGTTGGCATATCTAGGCTTTATGGATGGGTCTTCTTCTCAACGCTTCTTACTAATTTTTCATTGGTCGTCCTATCGGTGGTTGTTATCTTCCTTCAGAATAGTTTTATTGCTTTACGTACTCTCCACCATCAGTGATGTTGGCATCTTCTACCCTCATGACGCCATTCTCTCTTTGGAGGAAATCGATTAAGGAAGTGACGGGCAACTTTTGTAATGCTTTCCACATTTGTGACCAGTACCTCACCCTTGAACATAAAGGGACTAATGTAACGACTCAGAATTTTCGATCCCGAAAATTCCAGATAGTTAGAGAAAAGAATGAAAGAGATAGAAGAAGAAGAACAGAAACACCAAAATACAACCTTACATTCGCAACGGATAAATTATAATATCACATAAAAAAACAGTTATACAAAGGTAAAACTGTATTTGTTAATTACATCATTGCATCAGAGTTACAACATTTACACAAACATTGGACAGTTAAAATTAGCATGTCCCAGATAAATTACAATATATCTCAATGGATACACTCCATACGTTCCTACCATCCAGCTCGCCTCTTGAGCTCCAGAACGTCCTTACCTGAAAATCTGTAATACTCGGTCTGACCCGAGCATTACATCAAAGTAACACCCGGGTCAGGCTGGAAACCAGCGTGAGTAAACCCATATAATATGAACTACCAACTATATAACTCAAGCGAAGTACCATGGTAACTCGAACTTCACTACAAGTTCACAACCTGCTATAGTCAACACTTTTCACACATCAAAATCTATGTACCTACATAGTTTTAAATGGTCCAATTATTTAAATCATTCCATTTCTAGCTTATTGATTTCACATATCAAATCCATAAGGAATTCATAGGAGATTACAAATCGAAATGGTTTCGGATATTTACTAATACCCGACTCCGGTCTCTTCGAATCCAATGTCATCTTAACCCAATTTATTTAAGTGAATACAACTTAATTTTAAATATAGGATGCCAACTTTTACATAGTAATTCACCACCGATAGTTAATCACATTATCACAGTTCAAACCAACATATCATATCACAAAACATTTCATATCAGAGATATCAACCAATTCAAGGCATTTAACATCATTCAATCATTCATAAGAAAGATTGACCACTTCCAAAATTTACTTTAATTTATCTCTAATTAAATTAAATACTAACTTTAATCACTTAGATTACCTTTACTTAACATTAATTAATTACAAACCAATTAATTAATCATCTTATATTATCCATCTTAATTAATCACCCTTGACTAATTATCCTTTAATTACAATAAGTAATTAACTCTTAATTAATTATACAAATTAATTAACCTTTACCCATCCATATTAATTACTTTGATCCTTAATTAATTACTCAGATTAATTATCTTATAATCACTTACATTGATTAAATCTCCTTTAATCAATCACACTCATTAATTAACTACGCCTTAAATTAATTTCTTTAATTAATCAATCCTTTAATTAATTACACTAAGTAATTAAACCTTAATTTCTTCTCTTAAGTAATTTTCCTTTAATTACTTCCATCAAGTAATTATCCCATTGGTTAATTATTCTCAATTAATTAACCTTGATCATTAATTGATTTAACCTTTCATTTTTAATTAATTAACCCTCAATAGATAAATCCTTTAATTACTTACATTATGTAATTATCAATTAAGTAACTAATCTCTAATTCCTTACATTAATTTTTTTTTCAATTTTATAAATCTTTAAATTTATTCATTACATAATTACAAATTAATTAATCACTAACTACAAATTAATTAACCAATAATCAATTTATATTTCTTAGTTATTAATTAATTCTTAATCATTAATCAATTAATTCCTCTTAAAGTACTCTCATTAGCTAATTAATTACATTATAAAAAATTTCTTTGGTTATTAAATAAATAAATTATTAACTAATTAATTAATAACTAAACTTAATCACTCAAGATCTAATTAATGATAAAAAAATTTATTTCCTTAATTAATTATTAATTACTTTATTAATTAAGATTTTAAAACAACTTTAGCATTAACCTTGTTAATTAAAGTTAAAATAAATTACTCGCCTTAAATTTACCAAATAATTACTATTTAAAATAATAGTTAAGGAAATTTAAAACTTGATTTTTGGTTAATCTTAAACTTGAAAACCCCAATCATTTTACCCGAGTAAAACCCAAGCAATCCCACACTTAATCCTAAGCCGATACAACAAAGAAAAACTTAGCCACCCTAATCAACACCCCTCAACTATTTCACTTCGAGTCATCTCACACAAACAACGAGACATGCACGCAATTGTAACGAGAAACGACTCGAGCCAAAAACCCTATCTTCGTCTTTTTCTTCCAGTTGCTTCCTCTGCAATTCTGTGCATCAGGAGTGTGCACATGCATACTCGGCTTTGGCCATATTACTTCGACGACGGTGATCCTCCAAGTTCTACTTGACCCTCTCAATACTCTCTTCCACCTGGAACCATGTAAACCCATTCCAATCGAAAAATGAAAACTAAAGCAAGAGTCAGAATTTCGCAACAACCCAAAAATGCCTCGACCAGCCTCCTAGTTCCACCGATCAACCTCCAACCTCGCCCGAAGTTCCATCACCATCTACCCTAACTTTCCCCCCAGGACCGCACCTTCCCCCTTGCCCCATGACATCACCATTAACCGATACCCAACCCACTCTAAAACCCTATCTCAACTCCGCCGTGCCAACACGATGATCCAGAACACCGACAATTATTTTTCCTTTGATCATTGATCAACGAACCATCTCCAGCCCTAACTTCGGCAATCATCTTCCCCAAGATCATCGTAAATCGACAAATATCCCTAATCTGATTATCTTGCAATAACTAGCGATTTACAATTTTAAAAATCATGATTAAAGTTTTAAAAATCATTATTTTCAATAACAATTCATATGATAATCTTGAATCCAGAAATCATTTGAGTTGAGATTTCGATATGATTTAATTCTTACTATTCTACTTCCTCTCTATTAAATCTATCTACTGATATAGCTTAAAAATATTTTTAAAATTGATAATATGATATAACAATCAAGTTTTGTTTATATATCATGTTCTAAAGAAGATCAGGGGAAGAGAATGATTTTTATTATTCTTTTCTTCAAATTTTTTATCCTAAACAACCAGAACAAAACAAATGTTCTGTAAGCAAACATGCTCATTCATTCATTTCATATATATATAAAATTCATACTAATCCATCATATGAACATTTATCATACTTCACTTTAAATTTGCTGCATGCAACAAGATTTATAAAATAGATTTGCAGTTTGTTCACTCACCTGATTTTGAGTTGAACAGAGAACAAAGCTTTTGATCTGAGCTTAATTTTGAAATGATCTGCTCACTTCAGGCTTGGCTTCGTCTTGATTTTGATTCTTTTCTGAATCCCTTTTGAGTTGCATAGGTTTGAGATTTTGAAAATTGTTACTTTAATTCAGTTTAAGTCTGATCTCTAAGGAACATCAACTTGATTTTGATTTAAGCTTGTAATTGGTTGTTTTTATTATATATATTTTTATCTACTTTTGTTCTCTTTCAGTTTTTAGTTTACTAAGTTTTGATTTGAATCAAAGAAAATAATAATAGAGGGGATTTAATGATATATATAACTTTGTTTTTATTCTAATTATTATTATTAAAAATAGGAGAAGTTAATGACACTTGTTTTCTATGCATAACATATTCTTACATATGTTAGATTGATGATAAGATTGACTTACACTTGTAAATATGTATTTTTTTTATTTATGTCATTTACATGTTTCCATAAGGATTATGTTATGATTATCATTTAGTTTATATATATATATATTAACTTTTACTATATTTAGTTTATATGCTTTTATATTAATAAATATATTTAAAATCCATATTTATCATATATAAACTTAAAAGAAGTATTTAAACCTTTTATTGAATCTTTTACGACAAAAGCTATTATACCCTTAAATAAATAACATTTATTATTATTATTATTATTATTATTATTGAACTTCAAATTCAAATTCAAGTAAAAAAAATCTAACTTAAAATCAACTCTCTCACACACACACACATATATATTTAAATAAGCTCAAATTTAATTTATTTGAAAATAATTTTTTATTTAAAATCCAATTATATCTATATTACATTATTATTATCGTTAAATAACAATTTTTCCAAATTTAAATAATTTATAAAGGAGATTATCACATTCATTTGTTCAATCTAAAAATCAGTATTTCAAAAGTTAAATAACTATTCAATTATCTGATGTCGGAAAATCTGGATTATTACATTCCTCCCCCCTAAGAATCTTTTCGTCCCCGAAAAGGAACGAAGCCAGAATTTTATAGAAGTACTTATACCAGGTAAATTATTCTTTGAACAATTTTTCTTTAAACTATAAACTCCCTTTTTATCAAGAATTTTTAAAACTCCTTTAAAATCTACATATTATTACAAAAATAGTTTTATAAAAATACTTTTTATAACTTGATGTCTCAACCAGTCTATCCTTGTTCTTATAGAAATTCGGTCATACATTGATCAGGTGGAGGACTGAAAATCTATAAGTACTTACCAGACCCAATTCCAACACCCAGTGAAAATACTTGGAAAACATTTTTGAAAACTTCGTGCAAAAATAGAAAACATTTTTGAAAATAGAGGAATATCTTTGGTTAGAATGCTCTAGAAATCGTCACCCCCATCCATGGTCGCAGTTACATCCTAGGTTACGTTGCCATCGCAGCAAAAGTCCATGTAACTATAGGCACTCCATGCCCCTCAATTACGCCATGGACCCCGCGGCAGATCGCAGTTACATTCCAGGGTTACGTTGCCATCACAACAAAAGTCCATGTAACTGTAGGCATCAGCGCCCTCGATTTTTGCTGTCAAAAATGAAACTTCTCCACTCCTACATAGGTCGTAGTCTACTGATGTAAAATCAAACGTAGACCGTTGGCTCTCAGTAGCACTCACGACTTTCGCTATGTCATCATAGGTCGCAGTCTACCGATATAAAATCAAACGTAGATTGTTGGCTCTCAGCAGCACACACGACTTTTGCTATGGTCTACAATAGATCGCAGTGACTTCGAGTTACACTGTCGTCACAGAATAACTCAAATGCCTCTATAGGCATCAGCGCCCCCGACTTTTGCTACACAATACACATAATCCTCAGGAACTACTTTTGTCCGGACTCCTCACAGGATCAACTTTAGAACCCCCCCTTAGGGTTCAAGGAAGCACCACCCTATGGCACTCCTGAAAAGCTCATTTCAAGGAAACGCCATTTTTCCCAGAGCCAAACTCAAAACACTTTATACTATACTCTTGTAGTATCTTTCAAATCATACCCTTTATGATTTTCATCCAAATCTCCTTCACACAAAATCCATTCCCAAAATCGATAATTCTCAAACTAGGCTTTCCAAATTCCAGTATTGATTTTACCCAAAAATCAAAAAGCCTTTCCAAATCCAAAGGTTCTCATAAGATCCTTTACATACACACACACACACACACAGACAACTTTAGAAATCGTTGGATCGCTTCAAACTTGTATAAATTCTCTTTTATACTTCAAACACTTTCAAAAATCCTTTCCTTTCGGCAATAGATTCAATAAGGGGAGGTTTATTTTATATAACAAAGATATATAACTTTGTTTATTCCAAATCAAATATTCAAATTTGATTACTCTACAAAGTCACTTACCAGTTTACTTACTTCCATAAAGTAAACTTTTACCATAGAAATATGTAATTTCCACTTTACTTCATGATATATTTCGCAAAATATACCTCATTTCAAAAACCATTTCACATTTCCTATCCACAAATTTTCACTATCAATTTCATTCAAACCCGTATGATGTACTCATATCATCCGTACGCTATATCAATCTAATCGCTCACTCGATCACATAATTTCACTTCCAAACTAGTATCATCCACCCGACTTCCTAGTGCGGACTCAAATCTAGTTTTTTGATCAGAAACCGTCATTCTTCTTACATAGCCATAACTATGATAGAGAATATCCAGAATCAATCAACAATCCATATCCTGGTTCGCCGTCGAAAATCGAGTGAAAAATCCCAACTCGGATCGAAAAACTATCTCGAAACTCTATGCTCGAATCTAGATCAAATCACTATGCGAATAGAATAATATACGCACATCCTACGTATTTATCTCCATTGATTATTAGCTAAATCAATTTCTCCTATCTATTCACATTCCTTTAATTCCATTCAAGTCCACAATTTCTTCAATCCCATATGGATTATTACCTTAATTATAAACAGTTTGAACCCTGTCCAGCTTAAATTTAGAAAATAGCTTGAAAAATTAAAAATAGATAAGTAGTTGAAAAATAATTATTGGTTTGTAAAATAGCTGTAAAATAGTTAAGTAATTGTAGAATAATTGGAAAATAGACAAATAGTTGTAGAAATTTTGAATAATTGAAAAATAGTTGTATAATAGTAATTAGTTATAAAGTACTTGGAAAAAAACAGAAATTAGTTTATAAAACAGTTGCAACATAGTTAAATAATACCAAAAGTAGTTATAAAATAAGTATAAGATAGTTTTGGGTCTAATAAGAAAGGTTGTATATATAATAAATATCTTGGAAAAACAGATTTATTCTAAAACAATTTATTTTTAAAATAGTACAGAGTCAAACTGTTCAATTACCAACTTCATTTCCAATCAATTCAATTTAAATTTCCACTTCCATTTAAATTCACCCAATTCCAATTTAAATAACTTCAATTTCCATTGAAATTGATTTTAACCCCAATTCAAGTTGAACTAACCTCAATTTCTTTCCAAATCAAAATCAAATTCCATTTGAATTTTAAATCTATTCGACTTTAATCACAATTCCAAATTATTCAAGTTAATTTGGACTAATTTCAAATTGAACGCACTTCAATTTCAAATCATTTCAATTTCTGTTTGAATTAATCCCAATTCCCATTTGAATTTGAACGCATTTAACTCCAATTTCATTTTAAATTAATCCAATTCAAATTTCCATTTTGAATTTTAAACTTATCCATCTTCAATCACAATTCAAATTAATTCAAATCAAATTCAATTTGAACTAATTCAATTTAAATCTCAATTTTGAACCATCTCGAATTATATAATTTCAAGTTAAATTAAATGTCGATTTAACCCCTTAATCAATTAATCCTTTATTTTTAAATCAACAATCAAAATCTTTAAACAATTTAATTCTGAGTCCACATTTCAAAATTCCATTTGAAATTTCCTTTACTTAACTTATTTCAATATTCAAATAAGAGTTCAAAACAAATTTATCTTTAGAATCCAATTTATTACTAAATTTTAACTTAATATTTATAATAATAGAATGATGTCAGGATAAATAAACATCTAAATTTATCCAAACACCAATTTACAACATATATTTTCAATTTCCAGATCTCAAACCCATTTTGAGATCACTCATAACTCCCATTTTAAATCAACCCTTTAACTTCCCAAGTTAAATTTCAATTTCACCTTGAAATTTCCAATTCAGGTTGTTTGTTTTGAACTTACTTAACTTTACCAAAGTTAAATTCAATTTACTTAATCCAGTCAACTTTACCCAATTTGAATTTCCATTTCAAATTTTAAACTTCTCATAAATAATCTCCCCGCTTATAAGTTCAAAAATTTATCACTTTGGGTTTTCACATCATAGTCCAAGTAAAATTCAAAATTCAGCCTTAGAGTTATTTCATACATCTTTGATATTATGTATATTCCTCATATATACATATTATTTCCTTTACATACCAAGTTATCCTTAAATTTTAAACCACCTTTGGTTTTTATTCAAAAAAATCGTTTAAATTTTCAAACAACTCTTGTTTGAAATAGGACCCTTTCATTCAAATACATTAAATCATATTATTTGTTATTTCTTTATTACTTTGAAACAAATTTTCAAATTTCTGGAACTAGATTTAAAACTTCACAATTTAGATCATCTTCAGTTCCAATGTATAAGCCATACTAACATTTCATTAACACATTTTATTATTAAACACAACTATCATTTATGATAAAAACCAAGATTATCGTATCTGGAAACCAATTCATTATTATCTTATTCTGAAACTCTTCTCCAAATTAAATTTCAGTTTGAATCTATTTCAAACTTATCTTTATTCAATTTCAATTTGGTTGTATTTCTATTACCACTAAATTTAATTCCAATAATTTAACAACCAATTACCTTAATATTTATTAGAAAGAAATATTGCTTTATATATCAAAATATATTATTATATAAAATCATTTAAAATCTTTATATAAGAAAATAACAAGTACGCTCTCATACACACACACACACCAAACTCATTCTACCCTATTCTTAATGAGTAATCCTACCAGAGACGAGATTCTCGCTTAACCTTCTGCTCTGATACCAAATGTAACGACGCGGAATTTTCGATCCCGAAAATTCCAGATAGTTAGAGAAAAGAAGGAAAGAGATAGAAGAAGAAAAGAAACACTAAACACAATCTCACATTCGCAGCGGATAAGATATAATATCACATAAAATAACAGTTATACAAAGGTAAAACTGTATTAGTTAATTACAGTATTACATCAGAGTTACAACATTTACACAAACATTGGACAGTTAAAATTAACATGTCCCAGATAAACTACAATATATCTCAGCGGATACACTACATACGTTCCTGCCATCCAGCTCGCCTCTTGAGCTCCGGAACGTCCTTACTTGAAAATCTGTAATACTCGGTCTGACCCAAGCATTACATCAAAGTAACACCCAGGTCAGCCTGGAAACCAGCGTGAGTAACCCATATAATATGAACTACCAAACTATATAACTCAAGTGAAGTACCAGGGTAACCCGTACTTCACTACAAGTTTCACAACCTGTAGTCAACACTTCTCACACATCAATATCTATGTACCTACATAGTTTTAAAGGGTCCAATTACTTCTATTTCCAGCCTATTGATTTCACATATCAAATCTATAAGGAATTTATAGGAGATTATAAATCGAAGTGGTTTCAGGTATTTACTAATACCCGACTCCGGTCTCTTCGAATCCAATGTCATCTTAACCCAATTTATTTAAGTGAATACAACTTAATTTAAAATATAGGATGCCAACTTTTACATAGTAATTCATCACCGATAGTTAATCACATTATCACAGTTCAAACCAACATATCTTATCATAAAACATTTCATACTAGAGATATCAACCAATTCAAGGCATTTAACATCATTCAATCATTCATAAGCAAGATTGACCACTTCAAAATTTACTTTAATTTATCTCTAATTAAATTAAATATTAACTTTAATCACTTAGATTACCTTTACTTAACATTAATTAATTACAAACTAATTAATTAATCATCTTATAATTATCCATCTTAATTAATCACCCTTGACTAATTATCCTTTAATAACAATAAGTAATTAACTCTTAATTAATTTTTCAAATTAATTAACCTTTACCCATCCATATTAATTACTTTGATCCTTAATTAGTTACTCAGATTAATTATCTTATAATCACTTACATTGATTAAATCCCCTTTAATTAATCACAATCATTAATTAACTAACCCTTAAATTAATTTCTTTAATTAATCAATCCTTTAAATAATTATATTATGTAATTAAACCTTAATTTCTTCTCTTAAGCAATTTTCCTTTAATTACTTCCATCAAGTAATTATTCCATTGGTTAATTATTCTCAATTAATTAACCTTGATCATTAATTGATTTAACCTTCGATTTTTAATTAATTAACCCTCAATAGATAAATCCTTTAATTACTTACATTATGTAATTATCAATTAAGTAATTAATCTCTAATTCCTTTCATTAATTTTTTTTTTCAATTTTATAAATCTCTAAATTTATTCATTACATAACTACAAATTAATTAATCACTAATTAAAAATTAATTAACCACTAATCAATTTATATTTCTTAGTTATTAATTAATTCTTAATCATTAATCAGTTAATTCTTAATCATTAATCAATTAATTCCTCTTTAAATACTCTCATTGGCTAATTAATTACATTATAAAAAATTTCTTTAGTCATTAAACAAAAAATTATTAACTAATTAATTAATAACTAAACTTAATAACTCAAAATCTAATTGACGATAAAACATTTTATTTCCTTAATTAATTCTTAATTACATTATTAATTAAGATTTTAAAACAACTTTAGCATTAACCTTGTTAATTAAAGTTAAAATAAATTACTCACCTTAAATTTACCAAACAATCACTATTTAAAATAATGGTTAAGGAAATTTAAAACTTGATTTTTGGTTAATCTTAAACTTGAAAACCCCAATCATTTTACTGGAGTAAAACCCAAGCAATCCCACACTCAATCCTGAGCCAATACAGCAAAGAAAAACTAAGCTACCCGATCAACACCGCTCAACTATTTCCCTTCGAGTCATCTCACACAAACAACGAGACACGCACGCAAATGTAACGAGAAACGACCCGAGACAAAACCCTATCTTCCTCTTCTTCTTCCATTTGCTTCCTCTGCAATTCTGTGCATCAGGAGTATGCACATGCACACTTGGCTCCAGCCATATTACTTCGATAATGATGATCCTCCAAGTTCTACTTGACCCTCTCAATACTATCTTCCACCTGGAACCATGTAAACCCATTCTGATCGAAAAACGAAAACTAAGACGAGAGTCAGAATTAAGCAACCACCCAAAAACGCCTCGACCAGCCTCTTAGTTCCACCGATCAACGTCCAACCTCACCTGAAGTTCCATCACCATCTGCCCTAACTTCCCCCCAGGTCCGCACCTTCCCCTCGTCCCATGACATCACCATTAACCGATAACCCAACCCACTCTAAAACCCTAGCTTAACTCCGCCATGCCACCACGATGATCCAGAACACCGACTATTATTTTTCCTTTGATCACTGATCAACGAACCATCTTCGACCCTAACTTCGACAATCATCTTCCCCTAGATCATCGAAAATCAACAGATTTCCCAAATCCGATTATCTTGCAATAACTAGCGATTTAGAAGTTTAAAAATCATGATTAATGTTTTAAAAATCATCATTTTCAATAACAATTCAGAAGATAATCTTGAATCCAGAAATCATTTGATTCGAGATTTCGATATGATTTATGTCTTACTATTCTACTTCCTCTCTATTAAATCTATCTACTGATATAGCTTAAAAATATTTTTAAAATTGATAATATGATATAACAATCAATTTTTGTTTATATATCATGTTCTAAAGAAGATCAGAGGAAGAGCATGATTTTTATTAATCTTTTCTTCAAATTTTTTATCCTGAACAACCAGAACAGAACAAATGTTCTATAAGCAAACATGCTCATCCATTCATTTCATATATATATAAAATTCATACTAATCCATCATATAAACATTTATCATACTTCACTTTCAATTTGCTGCATGCAACAAGATTTATAAAATAGATTTGCAGTTTGTTCACTCACCTGATTTTGAGTTGAACAGTGAAGAAAGCTTTTGATCTGAGCACAATTTTGAAATTATCTGCTCGCTTTAGGCTTGGCTTCATCTAGATTTTGATTCTTTTCTGAATCCTTTTTGAGTTGCATAGGTTTGAGATTTAGAAAATTATTACTTTAATTCAGTTTAAATCTGATCTCTAAGGAACAGCAACTTGATTTTAATTTAAGCTTGTAATTGCTTATTTTTATTATATATATTTTTATCTGCTTTTGTTCTCTTTCAGTTTTTAGTTTACTAAGTTTTGATTTGAATCAAAGAAAATGATAATAGAAGGGATTTAATGATATATATAACTTTGTTTTTATTCTAATTATTATTATTAAAAATAGGACAAGTTAATGACACTTGTTTTCTATGCATAACATTATTCTTACATATGTTAGGTTGATGATAAGATTGACTTACACTTGTAAATATGTATATTTTTATTTATTTATGTCCTTTACATGTTTCCATAATGATTATGTTATGATTATCATTTAGTTTGTATTTATATATATTAACTTTTACTATATTTAGTTTATGTGCTTTTATATTAATAAATATATTCACAATCCATATTTATCATATATAAACATAAAAGAAGTATTTAAACCTTTTATTGAATCTTTTACGACAAAAGCAATTATATCCTTAAATAAATAATATTTTTTTTCTTGAACTTCAAATTCAACTAAAAAAATCCAATTTAAAATCAACTCTCACACACATATATATATATTTATATATTTAAATAAGTTCAAATTAAATTCATTTGAAAATAAATTTTTTATTTAAAATCCAATTATATCTATATTACATTATTATTATTGTTAAATAACAATTTTGCCAAATTAAGTTAATTTATAAAGGAGATTGTCACATTCATTTGTTCAATCTAAAAATCAGTATTTCAAAAGTTAAATAACTATCCAATTATCTGATGCCCGAAAATCCGGGTTATCACAACTACCATGTCATTCTTTTCTGGTCCCTTAACCTGGATAGACTCTATATTGAAGTGATTCACATAAGAGCGAAAGGGCTCCTTTGAGCCTTGTCGAATGTTTCCTAGCTCGCTCGCCATCATGATTGTTGTTTTTGATGTGAAGAAGCTAGTTTTGAATCCCATGCAAAAATAGGCCAAAGAATATATGTTGGCAGCTTGCAAGTGGAGGAACCAGTGGAAAGCCGGTTTGATTAGTGTTGAAAGGAAAAGAAGGCATTTGGCATTGCCGAAAAGCTATCCGGCATTGGTAATGGAGTTGAAATCTATAATGTGGTTAAACAGATCAAAGTTTCCGTCAAACTTCTCTATGGGAGGCAAATCAAACCTCAAGTGGATGTGGGTGCTCAGGATCTATTCAGAGAAAGGTTCTCTATTTTCGTCATTTGAAAGTCCCTTGTCATTTATATTTCTACTCTGGATCCTATTCATTTGCGGTGCAATGCCGATATTCCTTCTCTTAGGCCTATTTCCACACGCTGCGGATGACACTGGCCCATAATTGGGGAGAAGGTTCCTAAGTGCCAACTTAGCGAAGGGGCTCCCTAGGTGCCTCCTTGGCAAAGGGGTTCTACAATGATGATAGAGCAAGGGGGAACGACGATGATGGACTAGAGTAGGAGATCTATGCCTATTGATAGGGGAAATGGATTAGCGGGCCTACCTCCCTTGAGATCTAGACCTGGGTATCATTCTCCGGGACCAAAGATGAACCGACGGTGCTCTTTGTTCAGATTTCTAGCTCACCCACCGCTGCTCAGATGGTCATAACCCAAGTTATGTAACCTATCGACAACACGGAGGAGGTGATCGAGCGCAAGCAATCTTTCAATAGATGGAGAGAAATAATCTACTTAAGCCTCTTAATACATAACTGGTTCAGGTTTCAAATCATGGATTTTATATTTTTCTCATGTATCTTTTGCACATTTCTATTTTGGACAAGAGCTCCTCTAGTGGGAGTCTCCAGCACAAACCTCTCATAGGCGTCATGCATTATGTTGTACGTGCTGGGAATTGCAAGCTAGATGTAGGTTCGATCAATTGATGGTATGAATACCTTGTCAAAGTTTATAGTTATCTTGGCATTCACCTTGGTCCTGAGGTCGTTGACATCATAAGTAAGTTGTCCTATACTGGTTAAACCATTATCATACTAAGCCACATGTCTTAACTTAGTCCAAGGATGTGGTAAACAACGCTAGCCCTAGTGGCTCCATGAGTGTTGTGGCTATTGGAGTTGTTAGATTCATTCTTACCATTGGCTTGCATGGTGTAAATGCAAATTGAGGGTTTATAGAGAAGAGAAGAAAAGAAAAAATAAGAGCCTTTAGAGGAGACCTTACTTCTAACGCAAAAATGTTGATTAAAATTTAGCCAACCTTGGACTTATAGTTAAGAGCGTAGTATTAGCGAAGGTACCTCACTAACACCTTGATTTATAAATGGAAAATGAGGAAATAAAGTGCAAAAAGTAAAAAGGATGTAAGACTTAGAGTGGTTTGATCTAAGTTTATCTACATCCACTATGAGCATTTCCTTATTACTTAGCTTCTCTTACAAGTGTGATGATTACAAGGGATAATAAAAAGAAAAATATAATGCTTGATAGCTTGTAGTGATCAACCCTTGTTCAAATATTTGTCTTCATGTATTTATAGTTGTTGGAATATACAATGATTAGCTATGATGGTGCAGTTTTGGTGTAGAATTTACTCTAAGCCATTGATGGAGTTATTCGTCTGAGATGTATACTAACTAGGATATTAGTTGGTTTGAGTGGCTCGAACGTTTTATAGTTGTTAGTCTAAACAAAAGCATGCCTTGGTCAGGGACAAGTAGCATGAGACTATGGAGTGGTTGTGCAGAGGTACTTGGCTAGGGTGGCAGTAGGGGACAAGGAGTGGCTATCACCGTACCGCTTTTCGTATGAGCAGTGTCATATGTGTCAGTTCAATTGGAGAAATGGAACGGTCGTACCTTTTTTTGTAGTGTTGGTCAGGAATCTATAATGTTCTAGAGCCCATAGCCAAAGTTGGATGCACCAAGATAAGAGGGCTTCATAAGGAGCGGGCAGTTGAGTTGGAAGATGAGCATGGGACCTTGCTGAATAAAGGATGATGAAAATCTAAGTTGATCGAAGTACGGGTGAGGCATCTTGCTTGGGCTTCTCACTTGGAGATAGCATTCTTATGTTGGGCCACTAATTATCCCGATCACTTGATAATAGTGTGGGCTTTGTATGGCTCGATTGTGTATCGGTGTTGGGAGACTTTTCTTTTGCAATATAGGCCTTGCGTGTTGAGTTAGATGCGGGCCCGATGAGATAGGTGAGCCGAGGTACGAGCTAATGGTGCCATGCAGCAAAGACACTAATAGATGGGACCATGCTGGCCAAGATGCTGAAAGATGGAACCAAGATGTGGGTATAACTCCCAATATATTAATAGTTAATTAATTAAATAATTAATTAAGAGAATAATCGTTTGAATGGTTGAATTATGAAATGTGATAAGTGCTTGGCATACTCTTACTTATACGTAGTTTGCAATGACAACTATCATGCCTTTACAAATAAAGCTCAACTTGAATGAATTATGTAAGAAAGGGAATAATGGACCGACGTCCCATAAAGGCGAATGATATAAATATTTTCATCAATCCTATACAATTCATTACTCATACAAACTAAAAATAAAAGCTTGAGCTTTAATGGTGGCTGTAGCATGTTCAAGAAAAGAGAAGAAGAAAAGATCAAAGCTAGGTAAACTAGAGACTTCATTAACTAAGGAATATAGGTGAGTAATATATTTTATAATCCCTTTTTCTTCCCCAAATCCCATATGACTATATTTATAATGAAAATTTCTTATGTTTTTCTGTGACGACCCGAACTTGATGTCCGACAAACAACATCAAATTCGTATCGCCGGAGCTTGCAACAACATTAGATGATAAATAAAACAGCGGAAATAAAGATGATATCAATGATACAACATGAATACAATATCCAATACATCAATTTGATACAATGATAATCATCAACATCAGAGAATACAATACAAAATACAGCGGAACACGATACAATATGATAAGTCTTCACAGAATCCAATACTGCAACTCTGATCCAAAAGCTCCAATGACAAAGCTCCCAAAACTCCAAGATCGATCCACCATAAAGGTTGCACAAAGATAAGCAAGTCCGTCCGTGGACTCCAAAGACTCCAAAATGATCAAATAGAAAGCTGAAGGCTACCAAAACGATATCTACTACCTGACTATCTGAAAAACCAAACTCTAGACTGCCCGTGTGGAAAATGGTGGGCACCCAGAGTTTAGAAAGGGAACAATAAACTCCGGGTCAGTCGTGGGACTGGTATGAGCAAACAAAAACATTTGGTCTTTGAAACAAACAAAAGGGTTTGAGTTTTGAAATCCACAATGCTTTTTGAAAATGAAACTACCATAAGGCCTCCCGCCACACACACAATGCAAACGCAGAATAAGAGGAGATTTCTCCTTATGATAGTCAAAAATGCTTGATGCGAGGAAATTTCTTTGATATTATTACTATAAGTGCAAAGTGCATAAAAACCATTTCGAAAGTATAATATAAATCCTAGCCAGCATAGACATTCCGAACTATGCCTACCATAGCTACCATCCAAACAGTGGGGCGCCACCATAAGTAGATGGCAGGTAATACAACTAAAACCGTACAAGGCGCGTATTGGATGAATGGATTTCCAACAAATGGTCAGGCTAAGGAACTTCCTATTGCCACATGGGAACGCCTCTGGCGAGACGCCACGAGAACCTACCCGGCTCTCTACCAAACAAGGAATGCTACCCACTTCCCAGGGAATAAAACCTCAGATATGCCACCCCCGGTCCTTTGGGACCTTTAACCGAGGATCCTCTACACCAACAACATCACACAGTAATAGATATATACTACAGTGCCCACATGAGTAAGTATCTGGGCACCATACCATGATACTACCCTTTTCCAGAAGGATTGGTCATACCCTAGGGGTGCTACCCCTGAAACCTTGCCGCATCTTTCCTGTTTCGACCATTACCGGTTTGTGAGGCTCGATGAGGTTTCGTCCACAAAGCTACGCTTTTTCACAAAGCCATGCTTTGATCACAAATGATCAACAAATGATCATCAATCATACAGCAGCAGTTAGCATGCAACACTACCAAATTGGGAGTATATCGCTGATAAATTTCAACTACATAACCTCTGAGCTCGTACGTCTCAGAGAAGGGTGTTAAGTTAAGAGAATAAATCCTCCGCCACCAACAGATATGTATTTGAAAGAAATCGGCTTTATATCTCAAAGTGTAGTGTCAGACACACGACCATACAAGTCTGTTCCGGGCTCGAACAGAACCGAAGGCACTTTCGAAGAAGCCCTTGCAATCCGGGTATCCACAATCCCGATCGGACTTCCCATCATTTAGGGAATCTCTATACCGTAGCTACTCAGTGCAGAGACAATCGATAGGTCATCCTATCGTTCTCGCAAATACCCGGTCTTCACCATCGGTCTTCAAATGCTATCCATAACGACGTATCATTATTCGGAATGGGTTATATGACTTAAGGTCCTCTCCCGGCTAAACCGATAATGAGCGCAATATTCAAAAAACATATGGATATGGATTTCAGTTAAGTCACAACTTGAAAGTCAAAACTATTTCAAATGGTTTACACAAATTACCATTTCAAATCTTTGAACAAAAAGATCTATTTCACAAAGTTCACCAAGTTTCACAAAGATCCATTTACGAGTTTCAAAACAATTTCCATTTCGAGTGGGTTAATCCATTTAATCTTTAAATCAAAGATTTAACTTATGGCTTTCAAAAACCATTTCCAAAGGTTCATTCATAACTTGGAAAACTGTTTTTCAATTCAAATTTGGAATTCCTATAATACCAAATTTGGAAATTCATTTCTTATATGAAAGCTTTTATCATTTGAAAACAAACAGTTTTCATTTTGGAAAAAAAATTCGATTTCAATTATACAAGTTAAAGTTTCTCAAACTTAGGTTAAATTAAATTCTCAAAACAACACTTTTAAAAATTGGTTTAAAAACCCATATAACTTATATGACCTTTTACCTCATAAATTCTCAAAATAGAATTTAATTTCAAAATTTGATTCCAATTTTAAATTGAATTATTAAGTTTCAAAACTTTATTAAGTTATTCAAAATAACCTTTATTTTAGAAATTCTTTTCCAAAAGCTTTTCATTTTAAAACCCGATCCATTTTCAAAATAATTTGAATTTAAAAATTCAATTTAAAAAAAATTATTTCAAAAATCTGTGACTTAGCCAATTCCCACATGCAATCCATATTTGTGTGTGTATAGTGTAGTCCAAGGGGTTTTACACAATAGTGCACACATTTATCATTATAATTATATCGATAAGCGGTATAACCCATAATGCTTATCTTCTTCACAGATTCATAGATAAAGTAAATTAATCAATCACAAAGATTTACTAATATGATTCGATGTGGGTTTCGGATAACCAACTAGAATCCGACTCCCTGTCGCATCGAAATCCAAATGTCATTTACGGGTCAAAGGGTTTGCATATATAACAATATATTCATCATAGATATAACAACTCAGCACAAAGCATTTCAAAACATCACGTCACATATCAAATATATCAATCCATCACATAGCATCCAATAGCAATCAAACCTCAACAACTAAGATGAAAATTTTGGGTGGTTTTTAAATTTATCAACCACATGGTTATTTTCATTAATAATTCTTAATCAATGATTAAGTTCATCAACTACAATTGATTTAGTTTTTAATCACTTGTATTAATTAAATCATCTCTAAATTAATTATCTAAATTAATTGACCCTTAATTAATTAAATCTAAATTTCTTATTCCTTAATTAACTACTTTAATTAATAAACCTTTAATTATTGATAAATTAATCATTAATCATTAATTATCTTCCCTTAACTACTTTCACTAAGCAATCACTATTCTAATTTAATCATTCATTAATTACTTAATTAATTAACTTAAATTACTAATTAATATACTTAATTTAATAAATGCTCAATTATTGATTAAATTAAATCTTAATTATAACTAATTATCCTTTAATTGATTTTCTTAACTATTAATGAATTAATCTTAATCAGTAATTATTACTTACTTGATTATCATTAACGACATAAATTTACACCACAGCTGCTCCACCATCCCCCACATCTTCTCTCGAAGTCCGGTCCACTTCGGTTCGCAACTGACCCCAAAATCGATTCGAGAACGTCACTGATACCACTATGCCCTTAAACCCTATTTCGATTCATATCTCGAACTAAAATGAATTAAAAAATTTCTTGTATTTTTCCATTGATCCCTTGACTTCTGGCTACCCCTTGCCTTAATCACGTGGATTATCATCTCACCAATCACCGCCAATTCACAAAAAATGGTTTTCTGTTCAACTCAAAATAACATGACAGTCCCAAGATTAAAAAATTTGATCTCATCTTTAAAATTCATATTTTGTGAAGGGGAGTAGGGTCATGAAATCAAATTTAAGCTTTTGATCAACAAAGTTTTGAACTTTTTCCCATTTCACTGTGTTTTTTTTTAAACTTCACAGTAGATCCATTTCTCTTCAATACTCAAAAGTATTTTTTTTAAAACTTAAGATTTGATTATGCAATCTTATTCTGTTTATATTTTAAAGCCTGAAAAACATCAAAGGAAAGGCTTTTGAATTTTTTGGAAACAGGGTTTAAAAAAAAAGGAACGGGAAACACAGAGGCATCTTTTTCTTGCCTGTAAACTTATGTACACACAGTCCTTCATTTCTATAAGGCATGCAAACAAAATTCCACACCATCATCCAAACATAACTCATATCATAAATCAGATACTAATCCAAACCTTAATAGGTATAGTAGAGTTTAAGGGGGGTTTGCTCACCTGAATCAATGAAGAACAGAGGTAGCTTAAATTTTTTTTGAGTATATTTTGAACATCCAGCTTAATGCTTTGCTTGATTCTTCCAGGTTTGATCTTGAGATGATCTGCAGGTTTTTGAACTTACATTTGCTTTGAATCTGGATCTAGCTTTTGCTTCTCAGGTCTGCATCCAAATTCTTGCTTTGATATTTTTGATTTATTTTCTGTTTTTTTTATGTTGCCTTGCCTTGCCTTGCCTTTGAATTTGTTTACATATTGAATTTCTTGTTTTAACTTTGGTTTTTATATTTTCAAACTTGAATTAAGGAAGAGGGCATTTTTCTTTCTGTTTTTTTTCTTTTCTATTTTGATGATTTTCTTTTGAATGATGATGTTTAAAGATTACAAATCCTTGTGGCTGCTGTACTTATCAGATTTTGGAGCCTATTGATTTCGAATCCTTGGGAGCTGAAAGTTTTTAGTTTTTTTTATTTGATTATTTTATAAGGACAAAGAGGTTGAATGCCATTTGTAAAAAAAATGACGAGGTCAAGATTTTGTTAATCTCCTTACTCCATCTCCCATGTGCATACATTTTATATTTGTATGATTTTTTTTCTTCTCAAGTCAAAAAGGATTTTATAACTTTATATTTTATTTTTATTTTATTTTCACATATACATTTAATAAAGAAATACATCCTTTAATATTTATTTCCATATGTGGTTTTATATAAAATGTTAAAAGAATTGTCTTTGACCAATATTTACATTACATATAGTATATCTTAATGATTTTTAAATTTTATTTATTTTGAAAACAGTTATTTTAAATTTAAATTCAAATTTCAGTTTTTAAGCTTGAAATATAACCATTTATATTTATACAGCTTTCAAGAAAATGGTTTGAAGCCCAAATTATACATTACTAACAAATATTCATACTTATTTTTTTTTCAATATATTCATACCTTAGCATTTGAAAATGTTCTTACATTTTAAGTTGGTGAATATACAAACTGTTTTTATTTCAAAAGAAGATGAGTTTTAAATCTTTTTATCAATTCTAATAAATAAGTACATAATATCTATCTTTAAATAACTTTTATAAATTTTTATTTATATCAATTTTATAATATTATTTCTAAACCAATATTATTTTAAGTTTAGTTCGTTATATTCTTTGAATTAAAACTAGTATATTTTTTTTAAATAAACAATCACCTATATATAGATTATCTTACTTTTATTTCCGTATTTCCAATTGGAGATTCTATATTTAAAAATCATATTTATATCCATTTACATTAATAAACAAACAAATATGTATTTAAATTTGGGAAATACTAAATTAATTCACAATTTAGTTTCTAAAATTAAATAATATTTCCAATCTAAATTTGATTTAAAAACGGGAATGTTACAGATTCCCCCCTTAAAGAAATTTCGTCCCCGAAATTTGCTAGGGAGACGAGGAAGAATAGATGATAGATACAGAAACGATTGATCAAATCAGATCGAAATATTTATTCTGCATTCGGTTTACCAAATCAGAATATCAACAAATATGAGAATCATCTCATTCAATTATGAAATAATTGGGTTATCTGATCTACGAAGTATACATGGTATTGGTTTGTTCGAAGGAATAACTAACCGCTTGTAGAATATATCGAAACCCAATGAAACAGACAGAAATAGATTCTACTATGATTCAGATTCAAGATTTAACTTATTTACGCCTTGTTGAAAAATAAAACTATGGGTAGTTCTCATGTCGAACAAACTTAAAAAATAATTATTTAATCGTAAACGAGAAGGTTACCTTATAAAATTTCCTTTCCTTTATCCGCCCTTGAGGTTGAAGAATCACCCCCGACTGCGTATCTCTTTGCTACTAGAGCTTCCTTCTTTGCTGGACAGCCGTTGATCCTATGTCCTGGCTTGCGGCAATGATAACATCCCGTAGATTCCTGATCTAGCCTCATAAATGGCTCTCTCAATCCTGGCTTCCAAGGATTCTTACATTTATCCGAGTAGTGACGTTTCTCCAAGTAGTTGAGACAAGTAACGTCTTTCAGCTTTTTCTTTCGGGTATTCTTCCTTTCTTTATCTTTCCTCGATTTCTTTCCACCAAACTTCTTTTTCCTCCAATTCAGATTACTTGTGTTTCCATCCTCCTTTGGAACTTCCTGCTTATCCAGAGTATCATATCTATAACCCATATCAATTAATTCAGAAAAGGATTCTTTAACGTGAGTAGTCATCCTCTCCTGGAATTCCTTGTTCATTCCCCGAATAAACTTTTCATTCTTCTTTAACGGTGTATTTACCAATTCTGGACTGAATCGAGATAATTCATTGAATTTGTTCAAGTATTCCTCAAATGATAAGCTTCCTTGCTTCAAATCTATAAACTCTTGGTACATTCTAGAGATACCAGCAAACGGCATATATCGCTGCTCGAACACTTCCTTGAAACGACTCCAAGTGAATTCATCCGCCGGTTCATCTAATTTAATAGTTTCCCACCAAGCTAAAGCCTCTTCCTGGACTTGCCAAGAAGCTATCAATCGCATCTGATCGTCTTCCAACCTTAGTCCTTTGAAAATCCTTTCACACGATCGAATCCAGGCTTGTGCTTCGATAATCGATTCTCTGCCAGTGAATGGCTTTCCACCAAGTCTAGAAAAACTTCGATATAAATCAGCTAAATTTGATTGAGATTGAATAGGAATATCTGTCGTTGCAAGGCCTTGACCAGTTGAAGTGTTACTTGCCTGTCCCCAATCTCGTCCTCTTCTACCACTCATTCTCACTATCTGTAATAGTAAGAATACCGATTTAGGCATTCGGACGAAATATCTTAGAGAATAAAAACAGATAAAGGGAATAGATTAAGAAATTTGGATTTTAGTTTCACTGATTACACTCATTCTAGGGTATACTTCACCCTATCTCTAATGAGCTATCTAATGTGTTACACTCCATAGCTAAAGTTCTTGTTCAACCTTTAGCTCTGATACCAACTTGTGACGACCCGAACTCGATGTCCGACAAACAACATCAAATTCGTATCGCCGGAGCTTGCAACAACATTAGATGATAAATAAAACAGCGGAAATAAAGATGATATCACTGATATAACATGAATACAATATCCAATACATCAATTTGATACAATGATAATCATCAACATCAGAGAATACAATACAAAATACAGCGAAACACGATACAATATGATAAGTCTTCACAGAATCCAATACTGCAACTCTGATCCAAAAGCTCCAATGACAAAGCTCCCAAAACTCCAAGCTCGATCCACCATAAAGGTTGCACAAAGATAAGCAAGTCCGTCCGTGGACTCCAAAGACTCCAAAATGATCAAATAGAAAGCCGAAGGCTACCAAAACGATATCTACTACCTGACTATCTGAAAAACCAAACTCTAGACTGCCCGTGTGGAAAATGGTGGGCACCTAGAGTTTAGAAAGGGAACAATAAACTCCAGGTCAGTCGTGGGACTGGTATGAGCAAACAAAAACATTTGGTCTTTGAAACAAACAAAAGGGTTTAAGTTTTGAAATCCGCAATGCTTTTTGAAAATGAAACTACCATAAGGCCTCCCGCCACACACACAATGCAAACGCAGAATTTGAGGAGATTACTCCTTATGATAGTCAAAAATGCTTGATACGAGGAAATTTCTTTGATATTATTACTATAAGTGCAAAGTGCATAAAAACCATTTCGAAAGTATAATATAAATCCTAGCCAGCATAGACATTCCGAACTATGCCTACCATAGCTACCATCCAAACAGTGGGGCGCCACCATAGGTAGATGGCAGGCAATACAACTAAAACTGTACAAGGCGCGTATTGGATGAATGTATTTCCAACAAATGGTCAGGCTACGGAACTCCTATTGCCACATGTGAACGCCTCTGGCGGGACGCCACGAGAACCTACCCGGCTCTCTGCCAAACAAGGCCGGCTATCCCCTTCCCGGGGAATAAAACCTCAGATATGCCACCCCCGGTCCATTGGGACCTTTAACCGAGGATCCTCTACACCAACAACATCACACAGTAATAGATATACACTACAGTGCCCACATGAGTAAGTATCTGGGCACCATACCATGATACTACCCTTTTCCAGAAGGATTGGTCATACCCTAGGGTAGCTACCCCTGAAACCTTGCCGCATCTTTCCTGTTTCGACCATTACCGGTTTGTGAGGCTCGATGAGGTTTCGTCCACAAAGATACGCTTTTTCACAAAGCCATGCTTTGATCACAAATGATCAACAAATGATCATCAATCACACAACAGCACTTAGCATGCCACACTACCAAATTGGGAGTATATCGCTGATAAATTTCAACTACATAACCTCTGAGCTCGTACGTCTCAAAAGAGGGTGTTAAGCTAAGAGAATAAATCCTCCGCCACCAACATATATGTATTTGAAAGAAATCGGCTTTATATATCAAAGTGTAGTGTCAGACACACGACCATACAAGTCTGTTCCGGGCTCGAACAGAACCGAAGGCACTTTCGAAGAAGCCCTTGCAATCCGGGTATCCACAATCCCGATCGGACTTCCCATCACTTAGGGAATCTCTATACCGTAGCTACTCAGTGCAGAGACAATAGATAGGTCATCCTATCGTTCTCGCAAATACCCGGTCTTCACCACCGGTCTTCAAATGCTATCCATAACGATGTATCATTATTCGTAATGGGTTATATGACTTAAGGTCCTCTCCCGGCTAAACCGAATAATGAGCGCAATATTCTAAAAACATATGGATATGGATTTCAGTTAAGTCACAACTTGAAAGTCAAAACTATTTCAAATGGTTTACACAAATTACCATTTCAAATCTTTGAACAAAAAGATCTATTTCACAAAGTTCACCAAGTTTCACAAAGATCCATTTACGAATTTCAAAACAATTTCCATTTCGAGTGGGTTAATCCATTTAATCTTTAAATCAAAGATTTAACTTATGGCTTTCAAAAACCATTTCCAAAGGTTCATTCATAACTTGGAAAACCGTTTTTCAATTCAAATTTGAAATTCCTATAGTACCAATTTTGGAAATTCATTTCTTATATGAAAGCCTTTATCATTTGAAAACAAATAGTTTTCATTTTGGAAAAAAAATTCGATTTCAATTATACAAGTTAAAGTTTCTCAAACTTGGGTTAAATTAAATTATCAAAACAACACTTTTAAAAATTGGTTTAAAAACCCATATTACTTGTATGACCTTTTACCTCATAAATTCTCAAAATAGAATTTAATTTCAAAATTTGATTCCAATTTTAAATTGAATTATTAAGTTTCAAAACTTTATTAAGTTATTCAACATAACCTTTATTTTTGAAATTCTTTTCCAAAAGCTTTTCATTTTAAAACCCAATCCATTTTCAAAATAATTTGAATTTAAAAATTCAATTTAAAAAAAAAATTATTTCATAAATCTGTGACTTAGCCAATTCCCACGTGCAATCCATATTTGTGTGTGTATGGTGTAGTCCAAGGGGTTTTACACAATAGTGCACACATTTATCATCACAGATATATCGATAAGCGGTATAACCCATAACGCTTATCTTCTTCACAGATTCATAGATAAAGTAAATTAATCAATCACAAAGATTTAATAATACGATTCGATGTGGGTTTCGGATAACCAACTAGAATCCGACTCCCTGTCGCATCGAAATCCAAATGTCATTTACGGGTCAAAGGGTTTGCATATATAACAATATATTCATCATAGATATAACAACTCAGCACAAAGCATTTCAAAACATCACGTCACATATCAAATATATCAATCCATCACATAGCATCCAATAGCAATCAAACCTCAACAACTAAGATGAAAATTTTGGGTGGTTTTTAAATTTATCAACCACATGGTTATTTTCATTAATAATTCTTAATAAATGATTAAGTTCATCAACTACAATTGATTTAGTCTTTAATCACCTTTATTAATTAAATCAACTCTAAATTAATTATCTAAATTAATTGACCCTTAATTAATTAAATCTAAATTTCTTATTCCTTAATTAACTACTTTAATTAATAAACCTTTAATTATTGATAAATTAATCATTAATCTTTAATTATCTTCCCTTAACTACTTTCACTAAGCAATCACTATTTTAGTTTAATCATTCATTAATTACTTAATTAATTAACTTAAATTACTAACTAATATACTAATTTAATAAATGCTCAATTGTTGATTAAATTAAATCTTAATTATAAATAATTGTCCTTTAATTTATTTTCTTAAATATTAATGAATTAATCTTAATCAGTAATTATTACTTACTTGATTATCATTAACGATATAAATTTACTTACTTTTAAGTTAAAAATTTAAACATTTGATTTTTATCTCTAAATCTTTTATTAAGTTTCATTTAAAATAACTTGTTACAAATGTAAATTTAAAACTGAATTGTTTTTAAAATCCTTTATTTTAAAAATTTTAATTTATACTTTCAACTAAATAAATAAATCATCATTTATAAGGAGGAATAGTTTCAGGATTCATTAAACAAATTCATTAAAGTTAAAAAAAACTGGAATATAAAAATTTCCAGGCAAACCCGAGTATACCCCCGGGCTAAAACCTAATATACTCGAGTTTCACTTCGATTTTTTTTTAAAATTTTACCCGAGATCCCCCAAACTTTACTTTAAAAATTTTCCCAAGTGCTTTAACCCTCGCCCTAAACATTCTGCTTCGAGTAATAACTCGGGCTACCCTCGTTTCTTCCCGAGCCCATCTTCGAGTCACGCAATTCTTCCCCAAACACGAACCACCAGATACACACTGATACGTGTGCATATGCACACGAGCTCCGGCGACTTCTGATCATCATTGGTACCTCTAGCTAACCACCATCGACCTCGACGGCCAACTCGAACGTTCAGAAAAGATCGAACTCGCTGGAAAAAAAATTCGAACCATCTGCTCCACTAAGAACCTAACCCAGTTTCACAAATTCACTCTGCGTGGCCACCGACGGCCATGCGACCAACACCACAGCTGCTCCACCATCCCCCACATCTTCTCTCGAAGTCCGGTCCACTTCGGTTCGCAACTGACCCCAAAATCGATTCGAGAACGTCACTGATACCAATATGCCCTTAAACCCTATTTCGATTCATATCTCGAACTAAAATGAATTAAAAAAATTTCTTGTATTTTTCCATTGATCCCTTGACTTCTGGCTATCCCCTGCCTTAATCACGTGGATTATCATCTCACCAATCATCGCCAATTCACAAAAAATGGTTTTCTTTTCAACTCAAAATACCATGACAGTCCCAAGCTTAAAAAATTTGATCTCATCTTTAAAATTCATATTTTGTGAAGGGGAGTAGGGTCATGAAATCAAATTTAAGCTTTTGATCAACAAAGTTTTGAACTTTTTCCCATTTCACTGTGTTTTTTTTAAACTTCACAGTAGATCCATTTCTCTTCAATTCTCAAAAGTATTTTTTTAAAAAAACTTAAGATTTGATTATGCAATCATATTCTGTTTATATTTTAAAGCCTGAAAAACATCAGAGTAAAGGCTATTGAATTTGTTGGAAACAGGGTTTAAAAAAAAGGAACGGGAAACACAGAGGCATCTTTTTCTTGCCTGTAAACTTATATACACACAGTCCTTCATTTCTATAAGGCATGTAAAAAAAATTCCACACCATCATCCAAACATAACTCATATCATAAATCAGATACTAATCCAAACCTTAATAGATATAGTAGAGTTTAAGGGGGGTTTGCTCACCTGAATCAATGACGAATAGAGGCAGCTTAAATTTTTTCTGAGTATATTTTGAACATCCAACTTAATGCTTTGCTTGATTCTTCCAGGTTTGATCTTGAGATGTTCTACAGGTTTTTGAACTTACATTTGCTTTGAATCTGGATCTAGCTTTTGCTTCTCAGGTCTGCATCCAGATTCTTGCTTTGATATTTTTGATTTATTTTCTGTTTTTTTTATGTTGCCTTGCCTTGCCTTGCCTTTGAATTTGTTTACAGATCTTTGGAGAGGAGGATGGATATTGAATTTCTTGTTTTAACTTTGGTTTTTAGATTTTCAAACTTGAATTAAGGAAGAGGGCATTTTTCTTTCTGTTTTTTTTCTTTTCTATTTTGATGATTTTCTTTTGAATGATGATGTTTAAAGATTACAAATCCTTGTGGCTGCTGTACTTATCAGATTTTGGAGCCTATTGATTTCGAATCCTTGGGAGCTGAAAGGTTTTAATTTTTTTTTATTTGATTATTTTATAAGGACAAAAAGGTTGAATGCCATTTGTAAAAAAGAATGATGAGGTCAAGATTTTGTTAACCTCCTTACTCCATCTCCCATGTGCATACATTTTATATTTGTATGATTTTTTTCTTCTCAAGTCAAAAAGGATTTTATAACTTTATATTTTATTTTTATATTATTTTCACATATACATTTAATAAAGAAATACATCCTTTAATATTTATTTCCATATGTGGTTTTATATAAAATGTTAAAAGAATTGTCTTTGACCAATATTTACATTACATATAGTATATGTTAATGATTTTTAAATTTTATTTATTTTGAAAATAGTTATTTTAAATTTAAATTCAAATTTCAATTTTTAAGCTTGAAATATAACCATTTATATTTATACAGCTTTCAAGAAAATGATTTGAAGCCCAAATTATACATTACTAATAAATATTCATACTTATTTTTTTTTTCAATATATTCATACCTTAAAATTTGAAAATGTTCTTACATTTTAAATTGGTGAATATACAAACTGTTTTTATTTCAAAAGAAGATGAGTTTTAAATCTTTTTATCAATTCTAATAAATAAGTACATAATATGTATATATTTGAATTAAATTCTTTAAATAGCTTTTATAAATTTTTATTTATATCAATTTTATAATATTATTTCTAAACCAATATTACTTTAAGTTTAGTTCGTTATATTCTTTGAATTAAAACTAGTATATATATTTTTTTAAATAAATAATTACCTATATATAGATTATCTTACTTTTATTTCTGTATTTCCAATTGGAGATTCTATATTTAAAAATCATATTTATATCCATTTACATTAATAAACAAACAAATATCTATTTAAATTTGAAAAATACTAAATTAATTCACAATTTAGTTTCTAAAATTAAATAAAATTTCCAATCTAAATTTGATTTAAAAACGGGAATGTTACATTTTCGTAATTCAGATACTTCAGAAATTTAGTATGATGTTAAAGAACATGTTTTTAAATATGGGCTTGATTTATAGAACTTTCCCTTAAGCAAATAAATTGATAGGAATTGATTAGTGCCATATAATAAGGAAAATGGTTGGAAATGGGGAGTTTGAGTAATTATACAGAAACAAATCATGATTAATTTTACTATGATTTCTGGAGACTAAACAAGTGATTTCCAAAGGAAACTAAGCATGTCCGAAGGGTTATAGAAGGAAGCCGGAAGGTAAAGAATTCTGATTAGGGGGTAATTTGACAGAATAAAGGGTTAAATAATTGGTTAACTAACCAGATCCATAAATTGTAATGACTTGGCTTGAATACCAGGTATGAGAAGTTTCTAGAAACTTTTATAAAGACCATGTTTCTATACGTGGTTCATGCACGAACATAAATTATATAGTGGTGTATCGCATTTGTAAATCTATTTGAATAACTCCTCTTAGAAGCTTTGTTTTGGCTTCTCTTAGAAGCCTAGTCTTAGTAGCTTCTCATCGAAGCTTTATTCTAATAAGGATCTTTTGGCTTCTCTTAGAATCTTAGCTTTGGCTTCACTTAGAAGTTCAGGTTTGGCTTCTCAAAGAAGCTTGATTTTGGGAAGCTTAGTTTAGCAGCTTCCTTTAGTAGCCTTCTCAACCTATAAATACATATTCATGCTTAAAGAAGGAAGCACATCAATTCTTGCATCTTTTCTTCTTCTCCTCCATTCCTAATTCTAAATTTCAAACAAAATATTATCTTTATAAAGGCATACAAAGCCAATAAAGAGGATCAAGAGGACTAAATCAAGGACTATATAACATTTGGGGTGAGAAAAATATATTTTAATATATGTGTTTATGTCATTCCATGATGCGGTAATAAAATTGTTCAGCATTGATAATATGGGTTCAAAATTGTTAAACACCTTTCAGTAATTCAGCCATAACTTTTGCATATCAAAACAAAATTTAGATTTCTTTAATGTTCTGGAAAGCTAACCCAGAGAGATACAACGTTTTGTTTTATAACCTTGTCAATTCAAGTATCTTAATATCCTAAAATAAGGAGCAAAGTGGAGCTTATACTTAGACTGAAAAGATTAAAAGGTCCATTCAAAAACACCTTGCAGTATATAGACCATAACTTTTGGTTTCTTGAATGGATTTGGTCAAAATTTAACTTACTGAAAATCTAGTTTAATTATCTATGAATTTATTTTATATAAATTTTAAATTTTAGAGTTTAATATACTAAAAATCTATTGCAAAATGACCTATGTATTGGATATAATATATAATTTAAACTTTAACACATTTCCAATGCAGATTATAAATATTTTGACTTATAAATTATTTTGAGATCCATCAAATAATTTAAAAAAAGAAAGATAATTATGTTGGATAAAACTTTCATAATTAATACCTTCAAGATGATTTCCTAAGTTGATAGTTTGGATTTTTCCAAAAGGAAAGAGTTATCTATGGTGGAATAATGATTCACAAAGCATAAGAGTACTTTGAGAGAATATTTATGCTTATATTTATGAAAGAGTTTTTTTTATGATTATTTCATTACCGATGGTTACCTTCGAATGATGAATGTGTGGTATAAGACTTTAGATCTTAGGCGGTGCACTTTACTCTATGTTGGCAATGAATCAAGTAGAGTATGTCCATTCTTGGTGTTTGGCTGAGGCCCACAATAGGATAAAATATCCTCGATTGAGTGTGTGGCTTAGATTCATTTAGATAAATATAATCCCGCTTTATGAAAAAAGAATTTCTTATCAAAGTTATTTTTGCTTAATTATTTGATTTTTTTCGTAGATAATATTTGAAAGTCTATCATAATATCATCTTGAGTTTTGATATAGTATTGTCTATGTAAAATTTCTTGATAATAAATTTAAAAATCCTTATAATATGATCCACTATGGCATGACATTAACTATAGATTAAATAGCTTTCTCACTGTCATGATGCTACACTTAAACATTTCAGATTTAGATGGTTAATAGTTCGACCATAGAAGTTAGATGAATGCACCGAAGTAAAGATTTATATTATGTATATTATCTCTTTTGTATTTTTATGTATAAGTATAAAGATGCCTAGACCTTTGGATTTTATGTAATCATGTTGTATGAATATATGAATGTATACTATTACTTTCGCTTAAAATCATGTATCTGAATGGTTTTATAATCCGATGTACTCTTATTAACTTTTGATACTTTGTGATAGCGCCATATTTTGTATGTAGCATCCTCGACTCCGGACAAGGGGGCCAGAGCGTGGTGTTACATAAATAGTGCTGAATGTATCAACAAAGTACATAAAAAGGTAACGAAGGGCTAAGTCAAGCAAATTAGGAGTTGACACATGTAAAGAAAATGTTAGACGTATAGAAGGAGGTTCCCAATGTGTGTCGAATCGATGGTAACAAACCAAAACCAAAGCAACAAGACTTAAGCAAGAAACTAAGGAATGTTAAGTAATAGGCTAAAAGTAATAAAATGAAGCTACTAACCAAGGACCAAAGGCGGTTGAGGGGTTTGGAGGAATTATGGGTAGCTAAGGTGATTTCAGAAGTTAAAGGACTAAATATCATAGATCACCAAAGCCAAAAGGGCTAGGCTTATCCAGACAAGACCGAGGGTACTGATTACCGAGTGTAGTGTAACTCTTGGAAAGGAGTGAAAACCGATATTAGAACATCCAGAGACATCGATGTATGCTAAGGCTTAAGATGTCTGAAACAAGTACTTGAAACATTGATGATAATGCAATAAGTAATAGATAACCAGAAAGTGGTGAGATTTAATATTAGCTCAATTAATTGCAATGTAAAAAGCTTAACAGTGGTTAGGTAGTGAGATTGGTTGATAGCATGAAGCCCGAGGTGGCGGTCAAGAGGTTGGAAGCATGGTGCAAGGCCTAACTTGGTGACCGAGGATGATGCAGGCATGAGACCATGCGGGGAAGCAAAAATCGAAAGCATTGGTTAAGGCCTAGGGTGACAATGGAAGGAATAATAGGAGACATAGGGTTGGGAGTGGAATTCGAGGAACCAAATGCGAAGTATGTATAAGACATAATGTGCAACCAAATTTTGAGAGAAAAATTTGAGAGCTAAAGAGATGTAAGACCTAACATGGTAACCCTAACATAGAAGAGTTGGGATAAGGCCCAAGTGGCAAACGAGACCGTTAGGGTAATTGTTAGAATCGAATAACCATGAAGGCATAAGGCCTTAGTGGAAACCGAACAATAAGACTTTAACCATGTATCCTTACCTGAACGCGTAAGCTCATAGGGGTAGCCAAGGCTAGGATATTTTGGTTACATTTCAATAAAGTAATATTTCTATGAATCTAATCGAGGGATTTCTTTGGTCAGGGCCTCATAGTGTTGCTTTGACACCTAATATTGAACCTATGACTTAGAATTATTAGTAAGACTAGGGAATGTTTATTTTTGTACAGTGAGGGGCAAAACCCATTATATACTTTGGCGGCGTGGTTTCGCTATATTCTATGTTTAAAATAATGTGTTATTCGTACTAAATTGTATTTTCAGCTCATGTTTTTATTATGTTTTTTCCATAAACTCATAGTGCTCATTTATGTGAGTTGAGTTTATGTATTTACGAAGGTTTCTTTGGATGATGAATAGGAGTTACTAAAACGAAGCAAGTGGCTTAGATGATGTAAACAGATTTTTTACTCTAGTGTATTTTAATGCCTATGCCAACATCTATATATGTTGGGCATAAAATTATTTTCTTTTTTGAATTATACTAACAAACATGTGTGAAAAGGACTATAGGAACAGTCTAAACATATAAAATTTGATGATGATTTTATGAAATATTTATTTGTTGCTCTGTTTACCTTAGACCATATAATAATCGATCTTATCTTTATCACCGAAAGATAATCTCAAGGTAGCTACAACATATTTGGGTTCTATCTTCGGGTTTTAGACTGAGAGATGTCATTGTTAGTATCAGAGCTTAAGCTAGGGGAAACTTAAGTAAAACAAAGCTACAAATAGTTAAATACTTAATGGAAAATGAATACGTTAGGGAGGCTATATGCTATTATATAATGTACTTTTATTTGATTTATGGATGTATAAGTGTGTGTGTGTATATATATATTTCTTAATTATTGTTTCACTCTCTTTCTTTCATTTTCTTATGAAGACTTTCTTAGCGGAAATGGATTTCAGAAGTGGAAAGGTTACTGTTATCCCGCCTTTTGGTCAAGGCCGGGATATCAACAAATTGGATAGAGATGATGGATATCAGGATTGGAGATCGACTGGAAACAAGGCTATGATCGATACCGTCAAAGTTATATCAAGCTCCAATCAAGATGGGATCGATTGGAAATGATGGGAAAGGCTAGAAGATGCTACGTTTTAAAGCTCAAGTCAATCGAAATTCATACGCTCAAGATATGATCGATGAAACTTAAAGGGATTGGCTTCATTTCGTATCCATCATACTCGTATCGATCCAACTCAGCTTCACTTTGTATCCATCATATTCATATCGATCTGACTTAGCTTATTTCATATCGATCAGTAATGGCGTGATTGGTCCAATTCGTATCGATCCACTACTTACAATGTTTCGTATCGATCAGTTCTTAATTGACATAAACTTGGCTTCCTTTATCGATACGAAATAGGACATCAGTATGAAGTAGCAGCATGTAATTGATGCGAAGCATGGGTACGAAAGCTGATTGATGGATGGATACGAAGTACGGGTACAAAAGTTGCTGGATGGATGGATACAAATAAGTTGATGACTCGGTCGAATGACACGAAAGGTGGATCTTTCCTGGATCTTCAAGACACATCATCAATGCGAACTATATTGATAGGAAGAGAGGAGAATGTGGAACTTTGGATCGATACGAACATGACAACCAACTTGTGAACACAAACTTGCATCGATCACAGCTCACAATCACAAGTCCAAATGCGATGACATTTTGAGAGGAGCTTCCTGATGCACTCGAGAACCTCCATGATTGATATCAGCTCGATTGGACCACTTTTGGATCGATACAAATTGAGAACGCATCGATCCAAAATCACTATGGATCGATGTGGCAGGCCCACCTGCGTAAGAGAAGAGGTATTCTAGGTTTTGAGGCAGATATTTTCGAATCTACCCATATAAGTAGCAGTCCAAGAGCTTCAGAAAAGGGATCTTCTGGAGGTTCTTTTACGTCGTTATTCTGCCAAACTCCACTGTAGCTCAATTATTATCAATTGTACTCTCGTAACCAGCGAGTGATAATCAATAAAATAGCAACTCTTCAAAGTGGACATAGGCCGAAGATAACCGAACCACTATAAACCAAGTGTCTTTACTGCATTACTTTTAATTTTCTGATCGTTCTCCATATTTATGTTTTCTACACATTTGCTATGTGTGATCTGTGATTATTAATAGGTGCTTTCATAGGTAATTGGGTGTTTGTGACCAATTTCAACTCAAACATTTTGGTGCTTTCACTGAGAAGTTAGCACTCATCGATTTTAAATCTTGGATTTCAGATTTGAAAGCTTGAAGATTTGGATTCGGAAAGCTATGGCAAGGAAATTGGCAAGAAAACAAAGGACTGAAAGGAGTCAGCAAGAAGGGAGTCAGGAGGCTTTCTCCGGAGCGAATCAGGCATCGATCTTCATCACCGGAGACGAGATGGAAACAATGCACAAGAGACAAGAGGAGATGATGCAGAACCTACTTCAACAAGTTAGACAAGTTGGAGTGCAGAATCAGTGGAACGCAACTACAGAAGATGCTAGAGATAGGAAGTGGGAGCATGGAGCAAGTAGAGTTCAGAATGGAGCAGGACCATCCGACGCAACACTAGAACTAGGAGGCACTCACCCAGAGCATGTTGATCCAATCCCGATCAGAGTATCAGGTGGAGCCATGCAACATGGCATTGATAGAGGAATGGATGCTCATCCAGGAGAGTAGATTCCAGGATTCTCTCATGAACTCGAGGGGAAGATCGAAGGCAACGGACGAAGTCGACAATTTGGAGATAGTGACAGATTGGAGGAGATGGTCAGACGAGCCATGAGGGGTGGACAAGTAAATAGAGACTCGGAGGATGTGAATAGGAGTCCTTTTGCTCCAATGATCAGGCAAGCTAGGAACCTACCAGATTTCAAATTGCCAACACTAAAGATGTATGACGGGAGAACATATCCTGTTATTTACTTGACAAGGTACATGAGGCATATGGAGGTACTTGGGGCATCAGAAGAGGTCATAGCACGATGCTTCCTTTTGTATTTGACGCATATAGCAGCATTATGGTTCAGACAGTTGGAGAGTGGCTCTATTGGCGCATGGATGGAGATGTTGAAAGGTTTATGAGACAGTTTCAGGTCCACAGAGTTTAACCTAAGAATGTGATGACTTTGACATCGATGAAACAATGGAAAGGAGAATCACTTGGGGATTTCTTAACCAAATTCAATGCGGTAGTGGCTTCGATGGATCTACCTGATCCATCGATGGTTTTGATGGCCGTAGTTTCAAGAATTGCAGATAACTCGGATTTCAAGATATCATTGGAAGGGGACCCACTGAGGGATCTCGGGCAGTTCTACCATGAGGCGGAAAGGTTTCTGAGGCAGGAAGATGAACATTCTGAGAGAGAAGGGAGAAAGGCTGAAGCTTATGCATTAAGGGGTGGAGGTCCACCCAAGGAGGATCTAAATAAAGATGATAAAGGAAAAAAGGAAAATGAATGACAATGGTAGCACTTCGAAAAGGCCTCAGAGGGAGTCAAAGTTTTCTTCTTACATAGATTTAACTGAGACCCAAGAAATGATTTACTTGGATACTCGAGGGCGCCTCCAATATCGAAGGCCGGCAAGGAGAGAACCTTATGAGTACGAGCGGGCATCGGGAAAGCATTGCCTATTCCATGAGCTGGACGGGCACAACACAAACGATTGTAGGCATATGAAAGATATCATTGAGGATCATGTAAGAATGGTCATTTACAACCGTATGTAAGGAATCGAGCCGTGGCAATGGAACAGAATGACCACCGCCCACCTCGAATGAAGATGGCACTGTATCTAGGCAACGTCGGCTTGTTATCAAGTAAATATTTATGGATTTGAATAAGTAGTAGAACTCGAAGTAATATGACTAAATCACTCACACATGTACAGATCGAGGATGGTCCCTAGGCATGCTTTGAGACGATGATAAATCGGTTGCTCGAGTCTATGAAATCCTGTTTTTCTTTACGTTTTCCTGAAAACTTTGGTTTCTTCCTTGGATGTACAGACATTTAATTGGTTTTCCCTGGATGTAAAAACTCTTATTTTGAATGATTGGATTTTGATCAATGTAAAAAATAATACAGGTCTCACGATCACGGTCTCGACCGGAGAGACGGGGCAGTGATCGCAAGTTACGAGTCCCTTCATTAGAGAGCAATGAAATGGCTTGAACACAATATAAAAAGTCCTTGGTCGGAGAGCCGAGGTCGAAGAATAAAAAAAATTCTTGGCCAGAGAACCGAAGCCAGGCCGAAGAATACAAAAAGTCCTTCGCCGGAGGGCCGAGGCTGGAGGATATAAAAAGTCTAGGCCGGAGAGCTGAGGCCAGAGTATATTGAAAAAAATCCTTGGTAAGAGAGCCAAGGCCAGAGTATATTGAAAAAAATCATTGGCCAGAGAGCCGAGGCCGAAGAATCTAAAAGTCCTTGGCCGGAGAGCTGAGGTCAGAGAACATAAAAGCCCTTGGCCGGAGATCCGAGGCCGGAGAATCTAAAAGTCCTTGGCCGGAGAGCCGAGGTCAGAGAACATAAAAGCCTTGACCGGAGAGTCGAGGTCGGAACAGGATATCGACCTGGAGTGGTCATGGATTTGGTTATCGGTTATTGGATATGAATGGATTAAAGCTCGGTTGATGGATTCAGATAGCTACGGAGTTGTCTAAGGTTGTGGTTACAGGACTTTGAATTGGACGTCGACTCGGACCAAACCGCAGACTTAGATATAGCTATGGCACTTGGATAGGATGGCTTGGTAATAGATTGGATTATGGATCGAATGGTATGGCTATGAATGGAATGTGGACTTTGGATGTTGGATTCGGAGCTATTCAAAACACACCTTCTTATCACAAGGCATGTTTTGGAGGGTAAATGTTATCCCGCCTTTTGGTCAAGGCCGGGATATCAACAAATTGGCTAGAGAGGATGGATATCAGGATTGAAGATCGACCGGAAACAAGGCTATGATCAATACCGTCAAAAATTATACCAAGCTCCAATCAAGATGGGATCGATTGGGAATGATGGGCAAGGCTAGGAGAGGCGACATTTCAAATCTCAAGTCAATCGGAGTTCGTATGCTCAAGATATGATCGATGCAACTCAAAGGGATTGGCTTCACTTCGTATCCATCATACTCTATCGATCCAACTCAGCCTCACTTCGTATCTATCGTATTCGTATCGATCCGACTTAGCTCATTTCGTATCGATCAGTAATGGCATGATTGGTCCGATTCGTATCGATTCACTACTTATAATGTTTCGTATCGATCAGCTCAGGATCGATATAAACTTGGCTTCCTCTATCGATACGAAATAGGCCAAAGATTATCGGTACGAAGTAGCAACACGTAATCGATGCGAAGCATGCATACGAAGTATAGGTACGAAAGTTGCTGGATGGATGGATACAAGTAAGTGGATGACTTGGTCGAATGGCACGAAAGGTGGATCTTTCCTGGATCATCGAGACATGTCATCGATGCGAACTATATTGATAAAGAGAGGAGAATGTGGAACTGTGGATCGATACGAACATGACAACCAACTTGTGAACACAAACTTGCATCGATCACAGCTCACAATCTACAAGTCCAAATGCGATGAAATTTTGAGAGGAGCTTCTTGATGCACTCGAGAACCTCCATGATCGATCTCAGCTTGATTGGACCACTTTTGGATCGATACAAATTGAGCACGCATCGATCCAAAATCACTATGGATCGATGTGGCAGGCCCACCTGCGCATAGGAAGAGGTATTCCAGGTTTTGAGGCGGACATTTTTGAATCTACCCCTATTAATATCAATCCAAGAGCTTTAGAAAATGGATCTTCTGGAGGTTTTTTACGCCGTTATTCTACCGAACTCTACTGTACCTCAATTATTATCAATTGTACTCTCATAACCAACGAGTGATAATCAATAAAAATAGCAACTCTTCAAAGTGGACTTAGGCCGGAGATAGCCAAACCACTATAAACCTTGTGTCTTTACTACATTCCTTTTAATTTTCTAAGCGTTCTCCATATTTATATTCTCTACACATTTGCTATTTGTGATATGTAATTGCAAACCGGTGCTTTCCTAGGGAAATAGTTGTTTGTGACCAATTTTGGTGCAAATAGTTATTACTGGAGAAGCCAATGCTAGAAGGGAGAATGATGATACTTAAACTATCAAAGGTAATGGTAGAGAGGTACCTCTAGTACTGGAGAATGAGGTAGTTCCTCTTATTGTGGGAATAGATTTAAATGTGTTGTTCTGGTTGTTCATGGTATAGATGATAAGACAAAATATTCCGGAAGTAGTTGAGCCAAGAGCAGCAGCAAGGGTGGATATTTCCAAGGTAAACCAATAATATAGAAATCTACGAGGCTAGATGTTCACTGGAAGAGTGCCGATGGTGCAAGTATTCAATTGGTTGAAGATAAGTGAACACATCTTTCGAGATCTGGGACTTGATGATGCGTAGAAGAGAGGGGTAGCCTCCACAAAATTGCATGAAGATGCCTTGGATTGGTAGGAGACGGTAACAGCCAAGACTCCTGAAGAAGAAATCACTTGGAAGCATTTCCGAGAGAGGTTCTAGGCTCAGTACATTTTCGAGTCTCAAAGGAGTGTACTGTTAAGAGAGTCATTGATATTGAGCAAGTATATCTTTCCCTTGAAATATTCTTCAAAAGGTCAATTCCTTGGCAAAATATGCTCAAGAATTGGTTAACACTCCAATGAAGAAGAATGAATTTTTTTTGGGCATTTGAAGCAAGATATGGATCATAAGTTAATGACACGTTGTACCAAACTCGTTGAAGGGTGGAAAGGCCGAGCCAAAGAAGAGATGTGTTCCTTACCAAATTGGGAAGAAAAGCGAGTCACCGAAGAGAATGAATCGAGGGGTGGAAGTCAAAATGATATGTGCTACAATTATAGAAAGAAGGTGAATTATGTGTCTAGGTTTTTGCAACCTGAAGGAGTGGCAAAGGTCAAGTGTAATATCCGTGATAAGTGTGCCATAGGACAAAGTTGTTTTCTTTGGAGGGACCAAGAGGGGGACCTTCCACAAAAGCGAAAGGTAAGAATGTTATGTTAGAAGGTATAATTTCCATTTTCAATTTTTTAACTAGAGTTCTATTTAATACTGGAGCTATGCATTCTTTCTTTTTCTAAGGATGTGGTTGATAGAGTAGGGTTAGATGTTTTCTACTTTGTCACTTGTGTGCAATCAATCTGATTGGTAGGTATGCCATTCTCGGGTTAAGGTGCACTAATCTAGAGCTTGCAAGTTAAAGCCCTGCTAAAACCACCATTCCCTACCTCCCCCTCCCTCCGCAGTAAAATCCCCCACTATAGTTCATAGCACTCTTCGACCACTATGCTTTTTCAATTTAGCACTATTAAATAGTAGGTCCACTTTAAGTCCCACTATTTTCCGCTACACTCACTAAATCAACGCTTTTTAGCATCTGCTTTAGCAACGTTAATATAAAAAGGTTGATTTGACTAGTTCTCAATATACGTTTGAAAGCTACTGCAGTCACTAGACTATTTGCATAAATTATGATATTATTTGGATTCATTGTACAAAATTAAACAATATTTCTTTTTCGTACAAACGTGATGTGAGAATGAGAATAAATTACATTTAAATATTTAGTTTTATATCTAATAAAGCCTCTCCTACCTCTGTCGTTTTCCATCATATCCCGCTATAACTTTTTGCACGTCCACCACTATTGAATCGCTAAGCGCTTTAACTGTATAAATCTAGAGTTTTTCCATGTGACTATTTGTTTTATTACGATCCATTTTTGTTTGACTTCGAGGAGAACAGAGCCATTTTAGGCATGAATTGGTTGGTACAGAATTATGCTAGAATTTATTTTGCTAAGTGAATTATTTCCCCATGGGACACTAAGGAAGGGGATAGAGTTTTAATATTATTAGATGAGATGAAGGAAGGTTCGGTGTTTTGTTATATGCCATGGAAAGCTTGGAAGACGAGATCAACATAGTTTTTGTGGCATGGGAATTTGCTAATTTCCTTGAACCTGTAATGGAATTTCATACAAGAAGAGTAATTAAGTTTCACATTGATTTAGTACTTGCAATTAAAAACTCGAAAAAAGAATAAAAAATTTCAACTTCTTTCTAAATTCCTACTTCCAGCAAACACGAGTTCAGATTCAAGGTATATATCTATTGGTTTTATCTTCCAAATCGATTTATCATGTTTAACTACAATTTTTAATTCTTTAGGTTCAAATTTGTATCATTGTTCTAATTTTTTGAAGATGATTTGAGTTTCCTGCTCGTTTGAAATTATCCTTAGGTTCAGTAATATGCCTATTTCGTTCAATTTTGTGGTGTTGATTTTGGGTTGGAATTTAAATTCATCAAATATGGGGCTATTTACCAGTGTTGTGTCCGTCCCCAAGCCTGAATTCTATTATGTTCAATTCTAACCTATTTGGGAAGACCTTTTTTAAATCAAGAATCAATTATGGTTTGGACTTGAATTTGGGGTTTTTCATTTTTATCGAGTGTAAATTTATGCTCGAATTATTTGATTGTTAACTTCCAAAAGCATTGGATTAAAAATTAAAGTAGAGGAAAAGAATTCTTTCCTAGTAGCTTCAAAGTGAAGGTTAAGTAGTACAATTAAAACTCAATATTCCAACTTGACTTTTCAACCCTTTCGAATGGGGTTAAGGCGTCTAACTCCGCTTTGCTTTTTCAACCTCTTTCAAAGGGGTCAAAAGAAAGTGTAGTATCTACCTTTGAGTGGACCTTTTCGAAGTGGTTGAAGTGGCTGGTAAGAGATGGACTTCCTAGAAAGAAAAATAAGTTTCGACATATTCCACACCTTTTGAAGAAGTCAACTCAAAGGGTCAAATTTAATGGCTACACAATATATATATTTTCGAAGGCTCAACTCTTTTTCAAAGGAGTGAAAATTTAACATATATAAAAGTGATTCAACTTGTCTTATTATTTCGAGCATATCATACTTAATTTTAATTTATTTTTGATGTTGTTAAAAGTTAAAACATTATACCTCCTATCATCAACTGGATTGAAAATAGTGCATTTTTGTAAAAGTTGAAAACTTACCGAGCCTTTCGACTTGATCGAAACCTACCAAATTGAGGCAAGCTTATTTGTTTGTATACTTTCAAAACTTTACCCCCTCTCCTACTTATTTGAAACGCATTATAGTTAACAATATAACTATCATATTTTCAATATAAACACTATCGAAACATTTAAAGGCCCATTCATTTATAATAAAATTACTTGGATCCATATCTTTCGACTTAATGAGAGTACAGTGTTTCAGAAATATTCATATTCTTTGAGTAAAATAAAATTCGTGGGTTTCGACATTGCCTAAAGGTTCATTTGGCTCGATTATGGAATGTTGTTAATATATATATATATATATATATACATACATATACATATTCATTCGAACTAGTACTGTAGGATTAGTTATTCCTATTAATAGTAAAAAAAATTCGAGCTTTTGACATTGTTGAAGGGAGTGGGTAGGTGTTTCTACTCCATCTACCCCTTCGATATCGTCGAAAGCTCAATGAACTTCATAACCCAAATTAACTTTAACACTCTTTCAAAGATATGGAATTATATTCTTTGGTGGATATTTGAATTATTGCAATAGGTTTCCGACCTCCTTAAAAGGTATTAATAATGAAATAAATTATAACTTTTAATGAAATGGTTTCACCTAACAGGATCACGGGTTTGAAAAATATTTCCAAGAAACCTAAAAAGGATAGCTACAGAAGCAGAATCATCGTCAAAAAAGTTGAATCCATCTTACGACATTCTCTAATTACTTCTCAAGATGAAGTTAACACCATTCTTAATGACTTTAGAATCATAGGAGTGGAAGCTATTCCTCCTAGTGATAGCGATATTATCCAAAATCCCCTCGAAGGTTATTTTACTTATATTTCCAAACATATCTATCATGGCAGCTTTATTCCATTTCCAAAGTTCTTATCTAGATTCTTGAATCACCTCGGCATGGCATCTATTCAACTATCTCCAAATGTATATACTTATCTTATCTCCCTAGAGCTCATGGTCTTGTAATCAAGCATTCCTTCTCTTAACGTTGAAGTTCTCAATTGCTTAGTTCGCCCGATCAAGCTCAGCAACCTGAATAGCCAAATATTCAGGGCCAACCCTCATGAGAAACTAATTTCAGAGGGAGTAAATAAGTTTAGAGATTGGGAGACGTGGTTCTTTTATATCAAATGTTTCCCAAATATTAGTGGATTCTTCTCTTACCCTTGTAATTTAACAATAATTTTCATCTTTATTGAATTACTCTATTTTTTTGAATTACGTTTCCTTTTTAGGTCCTACTCCTAGATCTGAATGACGAGGGGAATATAATCATGAAGCTATTGACCGCTACTTCAAGTAGTATCGATATAGACTTACACTATTGATGCCAAATAATCTCCAGAAACATTCTCTCCTTATCACTGGTCAAAGAGTTCTTGGATAATCCCGTCTTGTCCAACATACTTCTAAGAGAAAGCATTTGCTATCTTTGGGTGATCCTAATTTTTTTCCCTATATCTCTAATTTGTTCAGATCAACCTGGTAAGCTTTAAATATAGCACTTGCAATTCATCGTTGTGTTATTCTTAGATTGCTTTACTAACCTATACTTTTTGAATTTTTAGCAACTGCTCCTCTGGTTGAATTTATCACAAGAGATTAGTCCCCCAACTTCTGAATCCAGTGCATTAGCTTTGATCCAGGCCATTGCCAAAAGAAAATTGAGCAAGAGGACTATGACATGTCCTTCTCTTAAGAAAACACAGGTTGTTAATGTCCATTCTCCCCTTCTTCCAAAAGAGGGTAAAATTGTTGATGTGGACAAAGCTCAAAAGGATCCTACTCTTGAAACTTCAATCGATCAATCTAAAACAAATATTTCAAAGGATAACCTCATGTCCCGCATTATTGTGTCCAATTCTCCTAGAGTCATCGAACAAATGCAAAAGGATTTAGGTACTTCAACTCCTTCTCAGGAGTTAAACCCCTCTTGACCCCCATCGCCGGCTTCTCCAAAAATTATAAGATGATGGTACAATCAATTTTGAATTCTTCTTTATTTACTTCCGTTCATCCACCTTCTGTTCTTGACCCGATAGGATATTGTCGCTCTCTAATTAAGAAACATATTCTGGTACATTTCATATTACTCGCCCATCTTATTACTTATTTCTTACTGAATTCTAACTCATGTCGTACCTTTCCCTTCAGATTACTAAAAGCTGGTACTCTCTTTAGGAAAGCGCTGCAAAGTCTTCCGCTGAGGCATCTTATCTTCAAGAAGATATCTCAACCCTGAATAGCCAAATTGCTTCTCTTTCTACTTCTAAAGAGAATGCAGTGAAGGAATAAGAAAGGTTCGGTGTTTCATTTGCTTAGGCAGAATTTATAATTTTCGAAGAGAGGAAAGTGAAATAAGTACTAGCTGATGAGAATTTGGCATTAAAAATGGCTTTAAAAGAGTCCGAGGAAGATATGGCATAAATGGTTGCTAAATAATCCTTTCTCAAGAAGAAGTTGGAAAAGAAGAAAAATTCTTTAACAATGGCCATTAATACCATTTCTGAAGTCAAGCAAAAGGTGCCACAATTTTTGAGTACCTCTCTCAATGACATCATCGTGAACGCTTACAAGGACGCTCTTATGTTGCTTATTCTGATAACATCGAAAAGTGTCCCGACTTGATCTTCCCCACACTCGATCCTGTTCTTTACAAAAGATTCATGGAGAAAATCGAAGAGATGAGCAACGGATTGAGGTTCCACAGAGAGAGGAAATTGGTGTCGTTAAATTTTAGTCTTTTGGCACTCCTCTTATAGAAGATGATTCCGACTCTGACGACGAAGAAGGTGACGGGGATGATGAAATCATCGTAGAGGATGGCGACAATGATGATGATGATATTTCTGATAAAGAAGATATAGGTCATGGTTCATGCGGCAACGTAGGTCATGCCGGTGCTCATGGAGGGGACGGCGATGATATCCCTAGGGCTTTAGAAAAAGTTAACCCCGATTATAATGGTCATGAGTCAAGTCGAACTAAGCTTTCTGATCCTTCCGATCTCCACGAGGAAGCTACTAATATTGATGTTGGAGAACATGAAGGGAAAGAGCAGGCCCCCTAAAGTTCAATTCCCATTTCTCAGGTATGGATTCTTTTCCAAATGGCTTTCACTTCCAAGATAACAATAGTTGACATCTTTTTATTCTAGAAAAAGAAGAAATATATCCAACTTTATAAAACAAAGCTTGAAAGAAAATAAGCAGAATTAAATAGCTTGTATATAGAGTTAGATAAGTAATTAAAATAACATAATACACTCTTTGATAAGTATTATAAGATTAATAAGAGTGTCGCAGTGCTAGCATCCTTTAAAGACCAGGAAGTCGCCCCCCGTCTGAAGAGGGAACGCCTTCGATATAACAAGCTTTTGGAAGAGTACATGGAATTAATAACACTCTTTTGGATGTTGATTGAAGAAAGGGACATCCTAGTAGATTTCATATACAAATCCTATTACAGAAACTCTATCGTAGATTTTTCATATTTGGGTAATTTTAGTAGGGGTCTACTCAGGAATCTTCGTAGGAGATATTTAGATGAATTCGGATTTGATCCACATACAAGGACTTGTTGGAATTTAGTGTGAGTCAAATCAATCCCTCATGAGTTGCCTCTAGAAAAAATCAAATATTATAAGGATAATACTTTCCCAAATATTCAAAAATTCAGTTTTGTACAAACTAGATGAACATTTATAATTATGTAATGTGAATTTTCTATATTAGTTTCCTTTTATACTTGGTTATATTTTGTTATGTTATTACAGAGTACATGTCTGTCGAGCAGTCCTATTAATGGATATTTTTAAGCGAATATGTCAACTTAAGAAGAGACCATTTAGAAAAGGCTTCTCTCTCGAAATTCCTAAAATTAGCTAGATATTGCTTTCTTAGAGATCTTCAAAGGCTTTATATGCAACATCTCCGCCTTCTTTTTGATTTTCTTAACGAAGAAAAGGAAAGGATTCTTAAGGAAATTCGAACATATTATATCAAATTAATATGCAGTCATGATAGTCCTCCCGTTAGGGAATAGGACTATAGCAAATATCCTCTAGTTATTACCCCCGAAGGATTTAATGTCCCTTTTGATTCAATAGTTTCTTTTTCAGCTAATTCTTTACGCAAAGTCAAAAAATTTGTTTCTCAACTTTAAAGTGTAATAAGATAAATATTTGATTATAACAATGAGATTGTACTTTTCTATTTCTTCCTAAGTTATAACTTATTGTAATAAAATAAACTAGTGACTTAAGTATTAATTCCGTTTTTGTTGTTTAATAGGAGTTATAGTTATCTATCACGCCACTCTCCTCGGATTCCTTATCTCGCTTCACTAGCATCAGAGATAGGTTGACTGTAGATGTTGAATAGAGGCATTTACTTAAGGATCCTCTGTCTACTTGTTTATAAGGCAAGGCGGAAGCATTGGAATGGCATAGGAGATTTTATTCATTAAAAGAAAATTGTTAAAAGCAATAATGATCAAATTGTCAATTTTGAAGTGGATATTAAGAATAATAATGAAACAATTTCCATATTGAAGCGCCAAATTAAATCAAATCCTTCGATTGATTTTGATCATAAGATGTCTGAGCTTCTTCGGCAGATTTGGAGATTAAGTTAAAAGATAGTCGAGCTTAATGCAAATCATTGTAATTTATCGTGGGGAACAACATTTATCGATTTACCAACTTCTGCAATCACCTCATTTGCCGTAAAATCCGCAAGGTTTTCATCTCTTACAATTCAAAAAATTTCCACCACGACAATTCCTCCCACGGGTTTGAACAAAAAAGTATTGGGTTAATGGTGTAGGAAGGTGAAATTTGAAATAATGAGATATTTTGATGATCGACAGAAGGCGAGGTACTCACAACACATTAATGAATATGTAGATAAGAGTCAAAGACTTGAACAGAAAAGGTATCTTCTTCAAAAGCGCATTACTGATTTAGAGGGACAGAAAAAATCTTAAAGGTGTTAAAAGAACTTTCAACCATGCTTTAAAGGCTCGTATTGAATCCATTGATAATGCTGATGATATAAAGAAAAATGAAAGTAAGCTTGAAGAGATTCTTTATAATAATTCAGCATATTATTGATTTTTTAATTACCAAAATCTAGATAAGGCTATTCAAAATTTGTGAAACATACACTTTTGTTGTATACTTCTAAATAATTTTATAAATTATGTAAATATCACTTGGTTTATTGCCTCTTCTTTTGCAATTTGTTTTCTGATAACTTTGACTCTGGTTTTTGTATTTGTTGATCCATTCGGTCTTCCTTATTCATCTTATCTTCCTGCAAAGTACAAAGTAAATAATATTTCTTATCTTTTACTTGAAATATATACAAGAATATGTTTAGTAGTTTGTCTACATCAGTAGTGGTAGTATTAGGAACTCAAAAGATCCCAGTAATGGAAGTTAATAGATCATTATGTGAATATAAATGATAACGAGTGAGAAGTAATTCCCTAATTGGATACGGTTGAATGTCTTAAAACACTTCTTTGGTAATGACGAAAGAGGGCTAGGAATCTAACTCCAACTATATTGACAAAGTACCAAAAATCTAAGCATAGAGAACTGAAAATCCAATTCTAGTTTTAATTATAAAAGTTTAGAAGTTCCTCTTCTTGAAATAACTAATAGAAATCCAATAATAATTATTTAATAATAAGAGTCCAGAGATCCTTATTTGGAAATAATAAAAGGCCAAAAACCCAGATTCGGGTATTGGTAAGATAGATCCACAAACTAGTAAAAGACCAAAAGTCTATAATAAAGATCTCAACATAGAGGTCCTGAAGCCTAATTTCAAGCATTAATGAGTGAAGTCTGGAATAATAAGAGCATGATACCCAAATTCGGGTATTGTGAAGACTAGAGATCAATAGTAAAAGACCCAAAACCTAGATTCGGGTATTAATAAGTGAAGTTCTAAAATTCTCTTTTGGAAACTAGTCAAAGGCTATAGATTCTTATTTAAGCCTTTTGTTCTGCACCACTCTTTAGGTTTTGACTCTTTTGGCACGTGTCACCCTTTAGGCCTTCTATGATATCACTGTTTGATATGCCGCTTCTTAGGGTCGGACGTCTTAATCCGTTGTTGTAATTGTTTGACATGCCGCTTCTCGGGCTCGGACGTCTTATTTCGTTTTTTTCTTGTGCGCTTCGTTAGCTTATCCACAAGCAGGACTCAAGGACTTACCCAACCTCCCTCCATAAGGTTCTCTGGCTAGGCCTTATAGATGAGAGTGAAGGCTTATTTGGTGCCTTGGCAAGGCCATAGCATGGCGGGACCAAGGGATTGCTCCATCCTCCTTCTAGGATATGTCTTGAACTGGCCATAGCGTGGCACGATCAAGGGCTTGTTGATGCTTCAACTTGGCCATAGCATGGCATGGATAAAGGCTTACTTTAACCTCAGTCCAGGAGGTACCTTGATCTGGCCATAGTGTGGCGCGATCAAGGGATTGTCGATTCTTTAACCTGGCCATAGTGTGGCGCAGATAAAGGCTTACTCTAACCTCCCTCTAGGAGGCGCTTTGACCAAGACAACTCGGCACGGACAAAGGCTTTGACTATTTGAGGTAATTTCCAAATTTAAGGAAAATTCAATTCCCCTGTCTTAGAAAATTAGTGCTTTTTTGAATTTGACTAGGATCTCTTTGCAAAGCTATTAATTTTGCCTTGTATAAAAATGTTAATCACCATTCCTTCAAGTGCTCTATATTGATTTGTCTCATGCCCATTCATCGTGTGATAGTGGCAGTAGGATCCTCTTTGATTCCTTTCCTATTTAGGCCTTTTCTTTTGAGATGGCCAATAATTAAGTTCATCCTTGGTTAGTAAATAGATATTCTCGATCGATGTAGTTAAATTGCATTCCTTAAAAGTCTCGTCTTGAAACTTGTCTTTTGTGGATGATTTCAAGATTTTTTTATTGTTTGATTCTGAAGCTTCACCCTTAATGAACAGTTTCCTTTTTAAAACCTTTTGAAGCTCATATGTAGGTAATGTCCCACTTGTTGCTTGATGACATTTTTGTGCAAAGGCATTGTAATCAGCCATCATCTCCGCTTCAATGATAGTGCCTCTGGTATAGAGTTGAATTGTCTTCTTCATTTGGTTAAACTCTATTAGTCCGAGTCATAAGATTCAGCTATCTTTTTCTTTATGATCTTTAAAGCTTCCAATCTCAACATTTACTCTTCTTATAGTTTAGAATCTTTAACCATTCTACAAGAATTTCCAATCAAATGTGGCTCCGTGGATTTTTGTTTGGACTTTTTAAGTTTGCTAAACATGGTGGTGTAAGTCTAAAGTTGGTAAGGTTGGAATAGAATTGGGTTAGAGGAAAATAAACTTGGAATTTCAACAAGGTAGGAGGTTCGGGCCCTCCTTCTAGCACCAAAAATTGTTAACAAAAAAACTTGTCAACACTCCAAAACAAAGTTTAAAATGCAAATGATCCTTTCGAAACTACCTTTCGAACAGATGGAGTTAGTTCAAACCTTTTGAACCCATTTATCCAACAATCTAGGTGATTTAGGTGCCCTCTAAGTTCACCTTTCGAAAAGGTTGCGGTAATTGTAACCCCTTCTAAACAACCTTCCGATGCAGTCGAAACACTTGAATCCCTTTTGAAAATACCTTTCGAACTAGTTGAATTGGTTTAAGATCCTACCGAAACCTCCTTTCGAAGGGGTCAAGATGACTCGAGGTTAAGACCTAAGGATCTAAGGATATTAGTTGAATTAAAAGTTTCAATATCCTTGAAAGGTAACCTTTCGATCATGTTGTCACAAGCAGATCACAAACTGAATCACATAGGAACATTAAATCAACTACCATATCCAAAAATGACATAAACTTGCTTTGATTATATTTTTCTTTTTTACTAAAAGCTTATGTAATACAAAGAAGTAGAATCCCCAATCTAATTTTAAAATTAGGGTTCAAAAATTCAAGAAAGGACAAGTATTAAGTGAATGAAATCAGATCCCTAAAGCAGTACCCTTAGGGTCTTACTTATAGGCGTGGGTTAGCACCTTTCGAATCGGTCCTCTCGACTTAGTCGAAAGGGTGCCTTGGAGATCTTTCAGTGCTTTGACATCACGGCGTCCATCTGCTTTACTTTTAAATTGAACTTAAGTGCTTTCAAGTTGGACAAAAGGTGTAGATGTGTTTTCCACTTTGTTGTTGACGCATTTTTGCAAGTAGAAAAGGGTATGGGCTTTCAATTCTATCGATAAAAGAATCTTTGGGGCATCGAACGAGTTGGAACATAGAAGGTTTAAATGTAGAAGTTTGCTTTCGAAGGCACACTTTTTGATTACTATAGAACCCCATCCTTTAGTGTATGAGAATGAAATATTAAACTTAAGTAAGCTTTTTTTATAATTGTGAATGGTCTCAACCGATTTGAAAGTCTAATTGATGCTTTCGAAAGGGTAGCTATGGCCAAGTGTTCTTCTATAGAATGTGAATGAAGGAGAAACTCACTATTTGAAAGGTTTGGTGTGCTCATGAAAGCTTGTAAGCTATTGCCTTCGGAAGGTTTTTCTTAACTCATTCGAAACGTCTTCATGCATGCGGAAGCAAATGTTTCGAAAGGAGATAACTAAAGTGAAAGGGTTCTCTTGTCCTCTTTCGACCTCTTCGAAAGCTCATAGCACATCCAACTTTTGCAGCAACATCCCTTCGACTCTTTCGAGAGGTCTTATTTCCACTATCATTCCTCTTGGGTCCTACTTCTGTATCCTTTAAGGTTTCGATCAAGTTGGAGTAGTTTTCGATAATAACAATATATATATACACACACACAATAAAATATTATACAAAAATTATAAACTATAATTTTATAAAAACCATAACGAAGTACCAAAGCCTTGAAGTATATCTTGGAAAGTTGAATTCTTCCCTTTGAAACCTTTTCCAATTCAACATATTACTAGTCCTTGAACCATTGACTTCAGCTATCGAATAACAGTCAATTTGATTTGATTTGCACTTAAATTAGGAAGATAGAAGAGAGTAATTTTTCCTATGATAGATCAAGTTAGGGCTTCCAAAATTTCTTTAAAAGTTGAGGATAGAGATGCTTATATAGAGAAGAACTAAGAGATATATTAGGACAAGATCCTAAATCATCTCTCACCAATTCTATTCCATCTCATCCATCCATCTCAAAGTTTATGTTGCACCGTCTTAAGGCCATATTAACCGCTTGTTATCCCGTCTTTTGGCAACGTCGTGACACCAAGGAATTGGCTAGAAATCAAAGACCGATCATCCTGAAGAACGAATGTACGCAGGTTCGCTATGGATACCAGTAAATTTTGTCTGAGTTTGGATCGAGCTACAATTAACATAACACGACAAGAAAAGATATGAAAGCCAACATTTCAAATGTCAAGTCAATCCGAGTTCGTATGCTCGAGATATGATCGATGCATGCCTAGAAGATAAGCTCATTCGTATCCATCGGTCAATCTCCTTCGAATCGGTCCATTTCGTGTCCATCGGTGAACAGGCCTCTCTTTCTATCCATCCAGATCCACTCACTTCGTATCCATCGATAGTAACACAAGAGTACATTTCTTATCGATCAAGTTTCAAACATGCTTCATATCGGTCGGCCATAGATCGATACGAAATCAATACCTCCCCTCAATATGAAGTGGAATGCAAAAGATCGATACGAAGTGGAATGCAACAAAACCGATATGAAGTGAGATGTTGCCGAGCGATACGAATAAGTCCAAGCTGGGTTGATACGAATGAGGCGCATGCAGAGGAAAGATTCGATCATTCAACATGAAAAGTGGATCGATCCAAAAAATTAGCGCCACGTCATCAGGCGTCATGTGTAGAACCATCGATACGAAGCAATCGATACAAACAACATCGATACGAATTCAACAGCCATCGAAAAAACCAAACTTGCATCGATCATAAGTCAAAATTTACAACGCCAAATGCCACTATATTTTCATAGCGGCTTGCGTACATCTCAAAGAATGTTCATAATCGATCCTGACTCGATTGGACTAAATCCTGATCGATACGAATTGCATTATCGATCACGGATCGACTCCAAATGGTCAGGGATCGATCGCATGGGCCTACCACGTGCGAGAAGAGGCTTTTCGAGATCTGAGCAAGATATTTGCAGCCTACGCCTATAAATAGCAGCCTAGGACCAAATAAAAAAGGACTTTTTGGTTCTTCTACCTGCAGACTCTGCCGAAACCATTATTGTACTCGATTTTTACTGCTGTAATTCATTGTAACCAGCAAGAAAAAGTTAATAAAAGTCATCCATTTCATAGTGGACGTGGGCCATACGGCGAACCACTTTCTGAGTGCTTTTTCTATTTACTAATTGGTGTGTTTGTTAGATCTTCCTCTTTTTTCATTTACATTCTTCATTTTATCTCTTCAAACACATCTGAAGAGTGTTGTGTCCAAATTTGGTACAAACACTTTGGTTCTTTCATTGAGAGTTTAGTTTTTCTCCTACTCATTGAATCTACTATTGATATCGGATTGTGTAAATCTATGAAGAAGATCCAGATTTCAAGTTTAATGTTCTTCCATCCTATTCAGATTTGCATCAAGTCTAGAAAAGAGCTTCGCTATCCATCATGGTTAACACTAGGACTACTTCAACAGCTGTGGGTCCAGAAGGACATGACATGCATAATCCTATACACCTACCTCCTACCGATCAAAATGCTGCCGGACCATCAGATCCGCAAGGCCCTGTCACCAGGGAAGAATTTCAATTGTTAATGTAAGAACTAATGCAAAGCCGACATTAGCTTACCAAACAACTCCATGCCAACGCAGATTGACCAATCAACTGAATCGTCAAATACGAAGGAGATCCAGGATGGATCAGGCTTCCTATTCATCCACCGAGAGTTCATCCTCTTCTGAATATCACCATAAATCCATGCGCCCATGGCTTGACGGAAGCTATACACAAGCTACTGGACAACAGAGCAGCTTGAGTCTAGGGCAACCGAGGGTTGGCCCATTAACTAGACATTAGACTAAACTCTCCTCCCGAGGAGGTACTATTACTTATCATGTTATGGACAATCGCACTACCGCCACTACTACTGAATTGGGAGTTGATGTCTGAAATCGAATAGATCTGAACCATCGCCAGCATGAATATACTCCAGAACCTTATGTCCCATAAGGCCTAAAACCAAGGAAGCGAGACATGTACCGTCGACCGCGTCCAGCCAATCCTTGCATTGTAGAGCCCGACTACACCTTAGCTCAGCAGGCCCAGAACGTCTAGATGCCAAACATCCTGACAATGATTCGTTAGATGATCCGTGAAAGGCAGGGTCTCACCAATGACGACTGGGGAATCTTCCGAAGTCATACTCCTTTTACTAATGATATACTCTACGCTGAACCACCTTGGCGATTTAGGATGCCAACTCTACCCATTTATGAAGGGACCTCTGATCCTAATTGGCATATCTTAAAGTACGAATGGTTGATGAATGATGCACGAGCCGATGATGCGGTCAAGTGCCAAAGTTTCCCAATCTCTCTAGGGGGCATAGCAACTATGTGGTTTAGCCATTTACTGCCTCGATCTATCTCGTGTTTTGACCAGTTGGCAACGAAGTTTGTTGAACAATTCCACATGCATGTCACAAGGCCGAAGGATGTTAATACCTTAGCTAGTGTCACTCAATCCCTTGTAGAGACACATAGAAGCTATTTGGAGAGGTTTCACGTTGCATGCGCCGAGATTAGTAATCCCAATGATAACTTAATTCTGATGGCATTAACTAAGGGGATCAATCCTGATTCTGAATTCAACAACCAGTTAGTCGAAAAACCTCCTATGTCATTGGACCATTTTTATTCCAAGGCATCCCAATTCTTGAGAAGGGAGGATGGAAACAGTCCAGAAAAAACGACGACGCATGCATAGTATGGAAGGAATTCAGAGCAATGTTGCTGTTAAATAAAACGGGGAGAGTTTCGGCAAAGTGCAATTGAACATACAGAATAAACAGAATCAACAGAAAGATAATGGAAATCAAAACAGAAAACGAGATCAGAATTGTGGGCCACGATGTAGGGCTCCTATGTTTGACTATTATTCTCCTTTGAAAATGTCGTTGGAAAATGTGTATTAACAGACCTACAATACTATTCAGTATAAGAAACTTGCTCCGAAACAATCATCGAAAAAATAGATTCGGACGGGGAAGTTTTATAGATTCCACAAAAGCTATGGCCATAACACAAATGATGCCATTATTTGTAGGATCTTATTAAGAAGTTGATACGTGAGAGAAAGTTAGAGCATTTTGTGCGGGCACCACAGTCAGGAGGTGCGGGCCCATCGAATCAGAACCATATACCAAATCAGGCAAGATAAGAGGAACCCGCTCGTACCGATAGGAGACTGGTGATTAATACTGTTAGTGGTGGTCCTCATCAAGAAAATCGAAGCTGGAAGGAAATGGAGTCGTGTGCCAGTTCTATCAGGCATGCGGGCTTTGAATGTTGTAGTAGTTTTGAACACGGGGCTCCGGCCAAGAAACAGAAAACGATGACATATGACATCGTATTTCGAGACAGAGATGCCGACAGGGTCGAAGCCCCAACCATTGATCCACTTGTCATATCAGCTCGAGTAGGTCCTGCTTGGATGAAGAGGATCTTAGTAGACAGTGGAAGTTCTGTAAACATATTGTTTAAGTGAGCCTATGACCAAATGAAAATAGAAACCAAATATTTGAAGCCTTGTCAGTCCCATATCCATGGCTTTAATGGGAGCGCAACAATACCCACTGGAGTGGTTGAATTGCCAGTGGACTTAGGGATTGGAGAATGCCGGAGAGTCCATATATTATAGTTCGTTGTGTTAGATATAGACTCACCATATAATGTTTTCTTAGGCCGACTGGCCCTAGATGAATTTAGGGCCGCCATTGCCCCTTGGTGTTTGACTTTAAAATTCCCTACCGACAATGGAGTTGGAGTCATTCAGGGAGACCGGGCTATTGGACGAGCCTGTTATGTTATAGAGCTGCAAACTGCGCAGCGAAAAGAAAAAGGAAAGGGCGTAGAGGAATCTCTCTGCGTCCGCTTTGTTGACAATTGGCAGCTAAAGTCAGGGCCTAGGCCTAGGCAGCCTATTTGATTACCAAGGGATCTTGACCCAAAAGATATCAAAAGTGAAGACGAAATTAAAGATAGTTAAGCTTCCCCGGTAGAGCTGACGATCGATGTTCCGATCGGCGGTGATGACGATTCTATAATGATAAAGATTAGATCTCAGCTAAGCCAACAGATGCAAGAGGAATTAGTTGAATTTCTTCGGGCAAACCTCGACGTGTTTGCCTGGATACATTTGGCATGTGCGAAATCTCCTCGAATATCACGAGCCACATATTGAATACTGACCCACGATATGTCTCGGTCAAGCAAAAAAGGCATGGTATGGATCCAGAGAGATCTGTCGCCTTTAAAGAAGAGGTAGATAAGCTTAAATTGAATGGGTTTATTCGAGATGCATTATACCCAAAATGGGTGTCAAATCATGTACTCATCCGAAAGCCAAACAGGAAATAAAGAACATGCATTGATTACTCAGACTTGAATAAGGCTTGCCCTCAAGATAGTTTTCCACTCGCCCGAATCATTCAGCTCGTAGACTCAATAGTTGGACATGAACTTTATCCTTCATGGATGCGTATTATAGTCACAACCAAATACCCATGCACTTACCTGACCAAGAACATACCAGCTTTGTAACCGACGTGGGACTTTACTGTTATGAAGTCATGACATTCGGACTCAAGAACATCAGCACAACTTACCAATGATTGGTTAATTGAATGTTCGCCAACCAGATCGGAAAAATAATGGAGGTATATGTGGACGATATGCTAGTGAAGCCGCGATTCTCCACTGATCATATTAGAGACCTGGAATTATTGTTCAACATCCTCTAAGACTATAGAAAGAAACTTAACCCATTGTAATGTCACTTTGGGGTCGCATCCAGAAAATTCCTCGAATTTATCGTCAATGCTCGAGGGATCGAAGCTAATCCTGAAAAGATCTAGGCAATCAGAAATCTTGAGACTCCAAGAACTATAAAGCAAGTCCAGAGCCTCAATGGAAAAGTAGAAGCACTGAGTAGATTCATCTCAAAATCCACTGACAAATGTATTCCCTTCTTCGAAATGATTAGAAAAGGGAAACGAAACTTTGAATGGACTACGGAATGTGAGGGTGCATTTTGGGCACTGGTTCAACATCTCGCCACACCACCCGTTCTATGAAAACCTATTGATCACAAGAGATTGTATATCACCTTGATGGTGTCTAAAAACACGATCAGTGCTACCCTAACTCATAAAGAGGACCGGATACAACGACCGATATATTACATTAGTAAATGACTAACAGGAGCAGAGAGAAATTATCTGAAGATAGAGAAATTGGCTTATTGTCTTATCATTGCCTCAATGAAGCTCTGTATGTATTTCCAGGCTCATCCTATGACCGTTTACACCAACCAGCCGTTACGACAGGTCCTCACGCGACATGAGATGTATGGTAGGTTACTCAAGTGGAATATCGAGCTAAGTCAGTTAGACATTACTTACACTCCGAGGCAAGCCATTCAAGGACAAGTCTTAGCAGATTTCATAGCCGAATTTACTATCCCTGAGGACTTTCCCGAAACCATTGAATCTCCCAAGTATATTTGGAATTTGCATACTGATGGTGCATTGAATGACCATTGCTCAGGTGTGGGGGGTTGTACTTGAAACTCCAGAAGGTCGATCTATATGCTATGCTTTAAAGTTAGATTTTCGTGCGACCAACAACGACGTCGAATATAAAGCCCTATTTGCTGGATTAAGACTTGCCAGGGATTTAAAAATCATTGACGTGGATATTTATTGTGATTCACGGTTGGTCGTATGTCAAGTTCGGGGAGCGTACCGAGCCAAAGACCGAAGGCTGGCTACTTACCTAGCTCGGGTCCAATAGATATTAATTCAGTTTGATTATTATGCCATCTTTTGCATCCCCCGAGAGCACAATCAAAAAGCCAGTTCGTTAGCAAAGTTGGCTAGTATCGGTGAGGCTGAGGATCGTTCTCGTGGAAATATTATCTTCCCTGAGCATCGATCAGGTGGAAACAGATTCGGCATTTGAGTTCATTCTAGATAAGGAGTTGTGGATGACTCCGTTTAGAAATTTTATCAAGCATGGGACCCTACCGAAGCATAGGAGTGAAAAGAGACAAGTTCTTCGGAAAGCTTCACAGTTCACAATCCAGATTGGTGTCATGTATAGAAGAGAGTACTCTGTTCCTTTACTCCAATGTATCGCTCATGATGAAATCAAATGAGTATCGCATGATGTACACGAAGGAGAATGTGGTGATCACACTGGGGACAGGATTTCGCCAAGAAAGTGCTCCGATACGGATACCATTGGGCGACTCTAAACCGCGATGCATCGGACTATGACAGAAAATGTGACAGATGTCAAAAACACGCTCGGATTCCTAGAGCCCCACCTATTGAAAAATTGGATGGTCAGTCCATCACCATTTGCGATATGGGGCATTGACATTATTGGTTCTCCACCTCTAGCCAAAGGTGGTCCAAAGTACGCCATCGTCGCGGTTGATTACTTTACCAAATGGGCGTAAGCTAAACTCCTTGCTACAATTATGACAAAGAAAGTGATCAACTTTATATGCGCAACATTATCTACCTATTTGGTCTCCCACATACCGTCATCATAGACAATGGAGTCCAATTCGACAGTATTGAACTTAAGAATTTCTATCAACGGTTCCACATCCAGAAGAAGTTCTCTGCAGTTGCACACCCTCAAGAGAATGGACAAGTTGAAGTTGTCAATAAAGTTATAAAGTATATCTTGAAGAAACGACCGGAAAAGGCCGGGGGAAGATAGGTCGATGAACTTCCTATGGCTTTATGGGCTTATCGAACAAACTATGAATCTACGACCGGCCACACTCCATTCTCTCTTTCTTACGGTTCTGAAGCCGTTATTCCAGTCGAGATGGAAGTACCTTCTCACTGTGTGACTTATTACGATCCAAAAATGAATGCTATATTACTTGCCGAATCTTTGGATTTATTAGATGAAAAACATAAAGAGGCTGATTTGTAGGCAGCTACATATCGAAGTCGAGTCGCTCGGATATACAACGCGAAGGTCCGACCCCGAACCTTCGAACTCGACGATCTCATCTTCAAGAGAATTTACCTAGCTTCTTCACATATGGAACTAATGTGGGAAGGACCGTATGTCATTGAACGAAAGCTTGGAGATGGTACATTCAAATTATCGACCGTTGACGATCTCATTCTGCCAAGAGCCTGGAACAGTGGAAGTCTACATCGCTATTACACATAATAGGCTCTGTTTATTTATTCTGTCTATTTTTCATTTGCAATTTGTTTATGCATTTGAAAATTTGAATTTGTAATAAGGAAAATGACTTTTCTGTATTTTCTTATTTTAACAATAAAATGCAATCTCTTCGAGTCAGAGCTGTGATTTTTTGAAACGCGTCATATGACTATCACTATGCATGGAGAGCTAAGTTCCACTATACGATGGGATTTATTCAAATAGAGAGTGACTATGATGCGACCAGTCACTTGCTAAGTGAAACCCAAGCTCGAGGACAAGTCATTACACTGAAGCCAAAAATGATAGATACACAACAATCCTCTAACTAATTCTAGATTCCCAGAGTGCGAACTAGAGTATAAACCAGTAAATGCGATTTCGAAGAGGGTGGATCCGTCCACCTAATGACTTCACCTGTATCTTAACCAAGTTTGGGGAGGATGGATTCGTCCATCTAATGACCTCGCTTGTTAACTCAGGGTGGATGTGAACCAACCATCCATGATCCTGATTGATTCATTGTTCCCGGAGTGCAAATGAAATCCTAAAACCTAAATAGATGTGACTGACCATCTATCGGCCAACTCTAGATTCTCGAAGCGCAAGCTGGAGTATAAACATAAATACCAAGTGGGTGTGGTTTAAACATGAATACCGAGTGGGTGTGGTTCGACCACCCATCAACTAACTCCAGATTTCCAGAGTGCAAACTGGAGCATAAACATCTACTAACTCTAAGTCCCCAGAGTGTGGGCTGGAGTATAAACACTAGCTAACTCTAAATTCCAGAGTGTGGATTGGAGTTTAAACACAAATTGGATACGAATCGACCATCTGTAAGACAATTCTGAGTCCCCGGAGTGCGGACAGAGCATAAATGTAAATCGGGTGTGACTGACCACCCACGAATTAATCTAAGTCCCCAGAGTGTGGACGTAGTTCTAAATACCGAACGGGTGTGACTGACCATGCATGAAAATAACGCACGTCCCCGGAGCATGGACATATCACTAAAGCTTAAGCGGACACAATCAACCGCCGATGAACAAGTGCAATCCCTAGAGTGTGGATGCGATCACCAATTGATGAGCGAGTGTGGTTTGACTACTCGAATTCACCATGTTTCCACTTTGCTTCATAAAGATTACGACCGATGTGGTAAATAAAATGGTGATCGCCGACCGATCTTTCCAAAGTATCTCCTAATCTAGGGGTAGAACATAAGTATTAGTCACTAAGTGGGACAGTGCAGCATCAGAATTTGACTTAACACTAGGTCGCTGCCTGAAGCCGTGGCCTCGGAACTTAGCGACTAAACTCGAGCTTAATTTGGAGACCAAAATTTAATTATTACAATGAATTCAAGTTCAAACGATGGAATACTTAAACAGATGAACACAAGTTGTATAGAAGACAAAATGAGATTTTATTTTAACTATTCTTTCGAAGGAAAGGATAAGTACAAAATTATACCAAAAATCCTACTAGTAGGGGCCGAAACCGCATCTATACACGGCCTATGAAAGAAAGCAAAAGTAGATTCCTATCTATCTACCAAAAATGAGCCGAAGAGACATGTCTACTCTTTCATTTTTCTCGGCTTCTTCTTCGTCGTTGACCCGCTAGAGCCGCCACTTGGCTTCCTCTTTGAGCCCTTATCTTTTGGCGGCTGATCTCCAATCGGGGGAATTATATTAACTTCCTCCTCCAAACTCACATGTATTGGAATTCTTCCTGAAAGCGGAGTTGGGTGGACAGGATCAACCGTAGGAGGCGGGAGAGGCACACTGGTGTCGACGACCATACCACCAGGAGAAATCATTCGTAACGGGG